>JADWQK010001182.1:0-2400000 GCA_017933935.1 Sesamia nonagrioides
TAATAACAACGGAAAAAAAATCTACCCACTAACTGTAAAAATAACGAAATAAAACAAAAAAGCACTGAAATACTTGCCGCCGCCGAGCTGGCGGTTGGTTTATCCCACTGAATTACAGTGTACAATATCCAGCACTGTGTACACTATCACAAACAACACAAAAACAAAACCTATCGCTATTTTCGTGTCCCTCTCACAATCATGTCAAATCGTGTCAATTTCACAAAGCGCTCGCGCACCAAGTGACACCAACTGGAGCACCAGACCAGACGAAAGCCCCCAAGAAACCAAAACAATTACAATTCAAATCCATTCGAGAGCGCGGCACAACGCTTTCGTCCGCCATAGCAGTCGGGCGCCGTCTGTCCTCCTAATTTATCCTTTTTTTTTTTTGACGCTGTGATAATGCATTTACGCATCGTACCCCGAAGGGCATGTGTGGGACTCGCCCAGCCGAAGCCGGGAATACCCACTAAACCCACAGCGGCACAACCACATCGCCTGAGTGGCGGGGTCATGGGAAATGGCAGAGCCTGTCTACCAATCCCCCGCCGGCGATTCCCGCCGAAAGGCGGGCCCACAATGGTCCCCCCATAAGGAGGGGCCGGACTGGGTACGTCTTCTAGTGCGAGAAGACGCAGCAGCCAAGGGTTTTTAGCGAGGTGTCCTTCCTCTTAGCCCCACTCGTTTGCCCGGAGGCAAACGGGGCCCCCAGCTCCTCTCAATGAGGAGACCGGGTTGCCCGACGGTGACCCGGAGTTCGGGTCACGTCAGCCACCTCAAGTGGTGGCCGACCCGCCGCACGTGTGACCGCCGAAGCGGTCCCCGCATCTGGTTTTGGTCCGCGCCGGTAAACCGGTAACCCCCATATCTGGGGGCCGTTCCTCTATCCGCCACCTGGGGACGCGTCCGATGGCAGGCCAGAAACTGCGCACGGAAGCCACAACCTAACCTTTTTTTTTTTTTCTTGTTTACGCTGTGGGAATGCATTTACGCACCTTACCCCGAAGAGCGTGTGTGGGACTCGCCCAGCCGTAGCTGGGAATACCCACTAAACCCACAGCGGCACTCCGGCATCGCCATAGTGGCGGGGGAGTGGGAAACTAGCGCAGCCTGAGCTACCTCTCCCCCGCCGGCGAACCCCGCCTAAAAAGGCGGGCCCTCAATTGCCCCTCCCAGGGAGGGGCCGTGGCTCCCACGTGGTGAGCGATGTAAGGCGGGCGTCGGCCTCACGCCCGCCGCTCACCTCAGGGAGGGTGAAAGCGGGCAAAATTCCGCCTTCTCCTCCCCCTACGACGCCTGCAGAGCGCTGGAGCGAGGGGATCCTCCTCCCGCTCGCGCTCCGCTGCCTCCTTCTGCGACATCACGACCTCGCAGAAGGAGGCCATCGCCACCCAAGCCTCCTCGCTTCCCACCATCTCTCTGACGATGGCGGGCAGCGAGAGGTTCCCTCCTACCGCCGCGACAAGATCGCGGCGCGGCACGGCCCACGACGGGCACACCGCGAGGGTGTGTTCCGCCGTGTCCTCCGCCGCGCCGCAACCGTGGCACGACGGTGTCTCCTCTCGTCCTATCCGGTGCAGGTACCTGCCGAAGCAGCCGTGGCCGGAGAGTACCTGCACTAGACGGAAGGAGAGGAAACCGTGACGCCTGTCGAGCCAGTCCTCCAGGACCGGCCCGATGGCGTCGAGGGTACGGCGGCCGAAGACGGCGGAGGCGAGGTCCCGCGTCCACTCCCGGACAAGAGCGACCCTCGCCTCCCGCCGGACAGCCTCCCTCAATTCGGGGGCCGGACGCTCGCCCAGCGCCCTGCGCCCCGCCGTCCACTCGTACACTCTGGCGAGCACCCACGCCTCGAGCTCCCAAGGCGGGGTGCCCGCCAGAGCGCATGCCGAAGCGAAGCCTACCGTGCGGTAGGCCCGCGCTGCCCGCTGGGCGATGGCCCTTTGGGGCGCCCGACGAGCGGTGGCATTCTCCCTCCTATGGAGGGAGTCCGCCCAAATGGGGGCCCCATAAAGGGCCATACTCCGCAGTATGCCGGCGTATAGACGCCGGCACCGCATGCTTGGCCCTCCCATGTTCGGCATGAGCCATGAGAGGGCGTCCACAGCTTTCAGCAGGCGCGTCGACAGCCCGCTAAAGTGCGGGCCGAAGCGCCACCTGCTGTCCAACGTGAGGCCCAGATACTTCATCTGGGCCTCGACCCCGACACTGACGCCCTCCACAAAAATGTGGGCGTCATGTGGGGGGCGCTGCCGGGGGCCGTGGAAGAACACGGCCTCCGTTTTGTGCAGCGCCACCCTCAAGCCCAGGCGGCGGATCCTCCCGGCCACTAAGGATCCGCCCGCCGATGCCAAACTGGCTGCCTCTCGGAAGGTGCTCCCGCGGGAAGTGAGGAGAGTGTCATCCGCGTAGCAGATGACACTCGTACCTCGAAGGAGGGTTCCCCGCAGGAGCCAGTCGTAACCGACGTTCCACAGAAGAGGCCCTAGAACGGACCCCTGTGGAACGCCGGCTCCGACATCGTATCGCCGGAGCTGGCCAGCTCCGTCTACGAGGAGGACAGCACGGTCCTCCAAGTAGCTGGCCAGGAGGCCCCGCAAGTACAGGGGCACTCCGTGGAACCGGAGCGCTTCCAGGATGGTGGAGTGGGGGATGGAATTGAAGGCGTTGGCAATGTCGAATGACACGGCCAACACACCATCCCCCACTCCCACCGCCTCTGTCACCTGGCCCTTTAGACGGGCCAGGGCGTCCACTGTCGAACGACCAGCTCGAAATCCGAACTGGGCGTCCGACAGGTCCGGTCCCACGCTCCGCAGATGCTGCTTGAGACGGCCGGCGATAATCCCCTCGAACATCTTTCCGGCCTCGTCAAGCAAGACGATGGGCCGGTATGCCGAGGGGGAGTCCGCCGGCCGTCCTTCCTTCCGAAGGAGGCACAATTGGCCTTCCCGCCAAGGTTTCGGGAACCTCCCCGACGCGAAGCACGCGCTGAAGAGGTCCCGAAACCTTCCCTCCATTTCGGTGGCCGCGATGGCCACCACCCGAGCGGGAATGCCGTCCGGGCCGGGAGCCGTCTTTTTGGCGCGGAGACGAAGAGTCGCCGCGCCAAATTCCTCCTCTGAGACCGGAGGAGGAGGAGCTTCCTCCTCCGGTTGAGCCCTCCCTCGGGGGGAGTCCATCACTGGTGGAGTGAAGTGCGGATCCCTGCGCGGAAACAGGGCCCGCACCACCCCATCCAGGAGCGCTGGTTCGAGGGTCTCGGCAACCGGGGGACCAATGCGGCGCAGTTTGTTACGCGCCGCCTTATATGGCCTCCCGAATGGGTCGTTGTCGAGACCCTCCAACAGCTCGGCCCTCGCCGCATCCTTAGCGGCGCCGATGGCCGATTTGAAGGCCGCCCTCGCCTCCACGTATTTGGCGTAGAGGCGGTCCTCGTCGGCTAGATCTCGTCGGCGCCGCCGACGCGATCGGGTGTAGGCCCGCCGTGCCGCCACGCAGGTGGCCCGCAGCTCCGCCAACTCCTCCGACCACCAATAAACGGCGCGTCGGGGAGGCGGACGTCTCGACCGAGGCATGCTGGCGTTGCATACCTCCGTCAATGACCCCCTCAATCGGGCCGCCGCCGCGTCCACGTCCAGGACGTCCACGCCGGGACCTGGCCAAAGCCAGTCCTGGACGAACGCGGCCTCCCTTGCCGCCTCCCGATCCAGGTGGGTCAGAGCCCACCTTGGAAACGGGGATCGGCCCGACGATGAGGGGGTGCTGCGGCGCCCCCGTGGATTCTGGGGAGAGATCTCGAATCGCACGTAGCGGTGATCCGAGATCGTCTCCCCCAGTTCCACCCTCCAGTTCTGAATGCGGGCGGCCAGTGCGGGCGCGGCGAAGGTGAGGTCCACTATGGACCCACCCTGCCGCCGCACGCACGTCTGGACGCTCCCCCTGTTCAAGAGAGAGAGGCCAGACGTGGCCGCCCACAACTCAACTGCCCGTCCGCGAGCATCGGTGGCCGGGTTTCCCCAGACCACCGATTTGGCATTCAGGTCTCCCAAGACGGAGACCTGACGCGGTGCCGCCCTGCCTATGACCGCCGTCAGGACCCCGAGGAAATCCTCGAAGTCCTGGAGAGGGCGGTTTGGGGAGAAATAGACCCCCACAAGGGCCAGCTCTCCCCACGCGGCGGCCACGTATCCCGGTCCCCTCTCTAAGAGCGAGAGGGGAGGGGAGTCTGTGGAAGACCGCACCGCGATTGCCACCGAGCCGTCACTGTCTCCCAGCCAATTGCTGGGAGTGAAGTACGGCTCGGCCACCACTGCCACATCCACCAACCACTCGGCCATTTACTGCACCAGTAAGTCCTGGGCAGCCCGGCAGTGGTTGGTGTTTGCCTGCAAGATGCGATGGTCGGTACCCATTACTCGACCATCGCATCACCCTCGGCCACCGCCGCTGATGGGATATCAGCGGGGGTGGTGGCAGCAGCGGCAGGACGGC
This sequence comes from Sesamia nonagrioides, assembly GCA_017933935.1. NCBI lineage: Eukaryota > Metazoa > Arthropoda > Insecta > Lepidoptera > Noctuidae > Sesamia > Sesamia nonagrioides. Next base: position 4,498 of record JADWQK010001182.1, read on the forward strand.
TTATAGCCGCCTGCGGCATGCCCCTCTTGGACGGGGGTCGGCATGACGTCCCCCCCATAACATGGTCGGCGGGGCGACCACTGGAGGCACACGCCGCGCAGTGCGGCTTGGCGGCCTCGCACGTGGCCGCCATATGCCCCTCCTTCCCACAGCGGAAGCATGTGTCCGCCATTTCCACAGTGGACGGACACATGGCTCGGGTGTGGCCGATGCCGAAGCACTTGAAGCAGCGCATCGGCGCTGCCTCAAGCACTCGGATCACGGCCCGGCTGAAGCCCACAAATAGCCGCCCCTGGCCTTTAGCCTGGGCGGTCAACGCTGCGGCGACTGGGCACACCAGCCGGATAGTGCCCAGCCCACCGCGGCCGGGCCTTATTTCCCGAGCCAGCACCGCTGCGGGTTCGCAGCCTCCAGCCACTGCGATCGCCGCGACCACCTCCTCCTTGGTGACCGAGTCATCTAGACCGGTCACCTCCATAGCCGCCGTCTTAGTCGGCCTAGCTATCTTCGCCACGTCGGCGAGAACCTCTCGCAACTTGCCGGCGAACAGGTCGGCATTTTTGCCGCCGTCCTTCCCCGGAAACTCGAAGAGTCGAGCTCCGGTTTGGGTCCGACGGCAGTTACCGAGCCCCAACTCGGCGGGGTCCGCGACGGTACGAGCCCGTCTCAGGACGGACTCGTAGGTGACGCCCCTCTCGGCGGCCTCGGGGACGATCGTCACCGTTACCGCTGCGGATTTGGGAGGAACCAGCTTCCTTCCGCCGACTGGGGCCTTCTTGGCTGCCGGGGCGGCCGCCGGGGCAGCTGCCGTGGCAGCCGCCGGTGCAGCCGGGGCCTTGTTTGCCTTCTTCCTGCCCATCTTCACCACCTCCGACCACGGCTGGTTGGACGGGGTGGTGGAGGGGAGGAGGGCGTCAGTCTCTTGAACTTGGGGGGCAGGTCCTGCGATGGCGACCGGCCCCGGTTCGGCGCCCACATTCGTACCCGAGGGAGGCAGAGCCCCCGGGGATTTCTTCCCCTTGCCCTTACCCTTTGAGGGCTTAGGGGTGAGGGGAACCACTGTAGGCGTCTTGTCCGCCGCTAGTGGCGGACGGAGACGCGGCTCGGGCAAAAGGCGGTCTTCAATGCCTGCTAGGCAAGCTCTGGTGAACGCCCTCTCCTCCATGACAACCTTGCGGATTACTTCCTCAAGGTTGGAGGAGTAGGGGGCGGGAACCGCCACCGACGGGGAATTAGGGGCCGGGGCCGTGGCCTCAGCCAGCTTCTTGTGAAGCTGGCTGACCTCCGCTTGCAGGCGATCCACCCTCGCCTGTAGCTGCCGTGTCTCCTCTGACGCAGTACGCTGCGTCAGCTCCTTCACAATGCCGAGCAGGCTAGTAGCTCGGCATTTCAGGGCCTTTTGAATCGTGCCCTTCAGGTTTGAGGACTTGGAGGCGACCTCGGCGATCTCCTCCTTGTCCTCCTCTGCCAGTCGGGCCAGCTCCGCTACGGACAATCCCTCAAAACTGGGGAGGGCCGAAGCATATCCAGCCCTCGACTTGGCTGCGCGCGCCTTTTTCTCCTTAGCGGCAACCCTCTCCTCTAAATCCTGCTCGAGCTCGGCCCGTCTGGCCAAGCCGAGCTGACGCTGGGCGTCCGCCAGACCCACATCGTGGGTGCCGGCCTGGGAAGAAGTCGAAGGCGAAGCAGTCTTCGCCTTCGGCTTCTTCTGTTTTGGCTTACCCTTGGCCGAGTCCGAAGAAACCTCGGACCCGAGCCTCAGGTAGGCCCTCTTCAGGCTGCGATCTCCAGCCACCCCACACACGGACGACGACTCGATTTCCGAGTCAGAAAACTCGTCCGCCACGCTTATACAGAGGCTCGCCACAGACGGTGCGCGGCTGACCTCTGATGCCGTCACATCATCGAACTGGCCCTGAGAAGGGCCTTTTGGTTGGCCCTGAGAAGGGCCGTTTGGTTGGCCCTGAGAAGGGCCTTTTGGGACGAAACGCCCGGAGGCGTTCCTTGCGGGTTTCGGCATACTGACTACCAAAACAACCACAATCAAATAAAAACCCACAACCAAAATCAGATAAAAACTACAACTACAATAAAATCAGAATAAAACCACAATAAAATCAATAAAACCCACAATAATAATAAAAACCAACAATAAAAATCCACGATGTACGCAATCAATCGCCCTCAGAATAAAAATCGCAGGATCGCGTAGGTCACAGCGCTCGTTAGCCACCGGTCTGCCACTCCGTTACGGTGGTCAACCTAACCTAACCTAACCTTTTTTTTTTTTTTTTTTTTTTTTTTTTTTTTTTTTTTTTTTTTTTTTTTTTTTTTTTTTTTTTTTGACGCTGTGGTAATGCATTTACGCACCATACCCCGAAGGGCGTGTGTGGGACTCGCCCAGCCGAAGCCGGGAATACCCACTAAACCCACAGCGGCACAACCACATCGCCTAAGTGGCGGGGTCATGGGAAATGGCAGAGCCTGACTACCAATCCCCCGCCGGCGATTCCCGCCAAAAAGCAGGCCCACAATGGTCCCCCCATAAGGAGGGGCCGGACTGGGTACGTCTTCTAGTGCGAGAAGACGCAGCAGCCAAGGGTTTTTAGCGAGGTGTCCTTCCTCTTAGCCCCACTCGTTTGCCCGGAGGCAAACGGGGCCCCCAGCTCCTCTCAATGAGGAGACCGGGTTGCCCGACGGTGACCCGGAGTTCAGGTCACGTCAGCCACCTCAAGTGGTGGCCGACCCGCCGCACGTGTGACCGCCGAAGCGGTCCCCGCATCTGGTTTTGGTCCGCGCCGGTAAACCGGTAACCCCCATATCTGGGGGCCGTTCCCCTATCCGCCACCTGGGGACGCGTCCGATGGCAGGCCAGAAACTGCACACGGAATCCTAACTTATCCTAGCATAACTTAACCTAAACTAACTCCTTTCGTTTTACGCGTTTGGACGATAAGGAGCGGTTTAGCGTAAAGACATGATGAGGCCACTATGCTACTGGGGATGCCCCTACAAAATGGTGCGGAATAAACTCCGCCCATGGGCTCCCCCGCTGACGCAGAGTCTCCGGCCTCAGCTCGTGGAGGACGTGGTGAGCGCTCTGTTTCCCTCCCGAGGGGAACATACCCCTCCTCCCATGGCTCCGACTCCTGCGATGCCTGATGCGGACCACACCAACGACGACGATGACGCTCCAGAAGTGACCGAGGTAGAGTTAAGAGCGGCGGTATGTAGGCTGAATGCCAAAAATACCGCCCCAGGACCCGACGGCTTACCTGGAAAAGCCTAGGTCCTGGCCTTAGGGGCTCTCGGGCCTCGACTACGGGGGCTACTAAGCGCATGTTTGGAGAGGGGCCAGTTCCCACTTCGCTGGAAGACGGGGAAACTGGTCCTCATAAAGAAGCCAGGGCGCCCTGCGGACTCTCCGTCCGCTTACCGGCCCATTGTGCTGCTTGACGAGGTGGGCAAGCTCTTCGAAAGAGTCATTGTAGACCGCCTCGTCGGGTAACTTAGGCGAGCGGGCCCGGATTTGGCGGAGAGCCAGTTTGGCTTCCGCAGTGGGCGCTCAACAGTGGACGCCATCATGCGCGTGCGAGCCCTCACGACAGGGGATGCTGTGGCCCGGGGTGGGGTTGTCTTGGCGGTGTCTCTAGACATCGCCAACGCCTTCAACACCCTTCCCTAGAGTTGCATCAGGGAGGCATTCCGGTATCACCGGATGCCGGCCTATCTCTGTCGAGTCGTCGAGGCCTATCTGACGGACAGGGCCATAATTTACCCCGGTCACCAAGGAGTGTGGAATCGGCGAGAGATGTCGTGCGGTGTTCCACAGGGATCGGTCTTGGGACCGCATCTGTGGAACATCGGGTACGACTGGGTGCTGCGGGCTGACCTCCCTATCGGCGTCAGTGTAGTCTGTTACGCTGACGACACGCTAGTCCTGGCAGAAGGGAGGTCGCACCAGGCGGCGGCTGACGCAGCGACCCTCGGGGTTGCGACAATCGTCAACAGGATCCGGCAATTGGGACTCGAGGTGGCCCTGCAGAAGTCCGAGGCCATGGGCTTTCATGGTCTCGGAATGCGCCACCGTCGGGTTCCCACATAACGGTAGGAGGGGTTCACATCGGCGTCGGGTCGACGATGAAGTACCTGGGACTTGTCCTCGACAGCCGGTGGAACTTCGAGGAGCACTTCCGACGTTTGGCACCCAGGCTGGAACGGGCCGGGGCTGCCCTAAGGCGGCTCCTCCCCAATCTAGGGGGACCAAACGCCTCCTGCCGGAGGCTCTACGCGGGGGCCGTGCGGTCTATGGCCCTTTTTGGGGCACCGGTGTGGGCGCGGTCGTTAAGGAAGCGACCAGCCCGATGCCTGACCGCGTCCCAGAGAGTCATGGCCATTCGGCTGATCCGGGGATACCGCACGGTCTCCGCTGAGGCGGCGAGCCTCCTTGCCGGATTACCGCCATGGGATCTGGAGGCCAAAGTCCTCGCCCACATATGGGAGTGGCGAGAAGAGGCAAAACGCCGGGGTATAACTCCGCTGCCGCGAGAAATCGCGGTACGGCGGACAGAGCTCCGGCGGGATCTCATGGCGATATGGAGAATGCGATTGCCGCAACCCAGTGCTGGGCACGCCACAATAGCGGCGGTAAGTCCCCTCTTTGAGGAGTGGCTAGAGAGGCGCCACGGCGCCCTCACCTTCCGCCTGACGCAGGTCCTCACCGGACACGGTTGTTTCGGGAGGTTCCTGTTCCGTATAAGGCGGGAGGAAACGCCAGGGTGCCACCATTGTGTGGATCGCCCTGAGGACACGGTGGAGCATACGGTGAAGGTCTGCCCGGCTTGGGTAGAGCACCGCCGTGTCCTCGTGGCGGCGATCGGCGGCGATCTCTCGCGTCCGACCCTGGTCCAGGCCATGGTCCGGAGCGAGAGTGCATGGCAGGCTGTCACCTCCTTCTGCGAAGCAGTGATGCTGGCAAAGGAGGAGGCGGAGCGCGTGAGGCAACGGGAATCCCAGCGCCCTCACGCCACTAGCCGCCGCAGGAGACGCCCTGGTTGGGAGATGACACCAAACTCCCAGCCACCGTAGGCGCGGGCCTGCGGGCGGTGAGCAGTGGGCAGCTCGCCGCTCGGTAAGGACCAGGCCCGAGTCGACGGCGCGTCGTGTTTCACGCGCGCCTCAAAGAGATGTCAGCACGTCGTGACGGGGTCCACGAAGACCGATGCCTCCTGGGTCAGGGTTGCGGGTTGGCTAAACAAGAAACTGTGGCCCTGGCCGTCGCACAGGCAAGTAAAGAAACACGGGTGGGTTTTAATCAGTAAAAGTCTGACACGCCCTTCCGCTCTGCCCAGAGCGGGAGAAGTCATTTGATGATTTCCCATCCCAAAAAAAAAAAAAAAAAAAGGCCACTATGCTACAATATTTCACTGTTCTTTTTGAATTATTCACTGAATGCACTTTTACTACATAAATCACGCGTTTTTATTTAGTAAACGACACTATAAATAATTTTAAAAGTCCAATGAAAAATGAGCGTGACACTCATCTTGACATTCCCGCCAAAAAAAAAACAGACCAAAGACTTTTTATTTATTTTATAGGAGTTTTTGGCTTGGTTGCTAAGTCTTTTGAGCCATTTCTTCGTTAATCTTGTTTACTTTTTTTTTTACATATTATAAACCAGCGCTTGACCGCAATCCTGCCTGATGGTAAGCAGTGACGCAATCGTTGATGGTAAAGTGCACTAGTTTATTAAGAGCCTATTCACTTTAGCCTTGAAGACACTCAAATTGTAGTCCGACGGAAACACCGCCGCTGGCAAATTGTTCCAGTCCCTCGATGTACGCGGTATAAAGGAGGAGGCGAAACGCTTCGTCCGGATTGTAGTGGTGTTAACAACGTAAGGGTGGAAACCAGCCGTACGACGGGTCGTCCGCTGGTGGAACGGAGATGGGGGAATTAAATCATGCAATTCCCTCGCACACTCCCGAAATGCATCCTATAGAACACCGAAAGGCTGGCTACTCTACGCCTGTGCTCTAGGCTTTGGAGACCAACTCGAGTTAGATCAGGGTCACCAATCAGCCCCTTTGCACGTCTCTCCACTGAATCCAAAGTGGCCAGGTGACACTTGGCAGCACCAGCCCAAATGTGGCTGCAGTACTCCACACACGAACGGACCTGTGCTTTGTATAACATTAGAAGCTGCCCATGTGTGAAGTACTGCCGGACCTTTGCGATAACGCCAAGTTTCCTGGCAGCCACTTTGGCCTTGGACTCAATGAACCGCCCAAAGTTAAGGTTCAAGGAAATCTCAACTCCCAAAAGCTGAAGGCGGTCGGAACACTCCAAGGACACATTTCGAAAAGTAGGAGCCAAGGTAAACGGGCGCCTTTTGGCGGTGAAAAGACACGCTTGTGTTTTGGCGGCATTGAATGCTACAAGATTGGCATTGCTCCATTCGGAGACTGCCTGCAGTGCAACACTCGTTTGCTTAACCATGGCCTCTCTTTCGGTCCGGATTGATTCCCTACTAGCCCGAGCATCCGGCAGGTATCTCTCTACAACTGTGCTGTCATCTGCATACCCATAGATACCGGGCATCAGCAGATCGTTAATATGAAGCAGGAACAGAGTTGCAGAGTGTTTACTACAGAGTAGTAAAGGTTTGAACTCACTTCGTGTGAACACTAATCGGGTTGAAATAAAACCACAACTGTGTCCTGATCTTAGCTCGTATATTTAAAAAAAATGAGAAAGCCTAACCAAATCGTGGTAACGAAACCATAGCGAGTTGTAACTCGACGCCAACGCCATCTATCGAGCTTGATGTAAAACTTTTGCACTATTTACTTTAATGCTATGATTTCGTCTTGAACATACCGCCCACCAAGGACATTTAGTGACGGAATGTCCTTCTTAAATTATATCACTTAAGTCTAAAATTTGCACTTTAAAACAGTATAATCTAAAAAAAGATCTTAAAACTAAGGATAACAATGAAAATTATACAACTTATTGAGCTACAGGTAATACACATAATCATGAAATTAGTGTCCTAATTGTAGAGCATTTGGTGCGCAATGTGACCACACGGGTAAAGTTATTATCACCGGGGTGTTTCTCTACAACCCGTTCCAACAACGAACGACTTGGTGGTAATTTTAACTTTACACAGTAAGTACTTTCAATAAATGATTCTTCGCGCCTTTGCTCTTCAGGATTAAGTATTTTTTTTTTGTACTCGTTTGTTCTTCTATCTCCCAATTTTTTTTTTTTTTTTTAATATTTCAACTTCATTAAACTTTGCACAACATACCTGTATATTTTTAATGTGATTTTTTGAACTTTCACCACTTGGACTAACTACACCTGATAGGACCCACCCTAACGTGGTGCTCTGAGCTATGAGAGTGCCAGATGGACTCTTAACTATACCGTCCTTCACAATGTAGCAGTAAACATCTGCACCCAAAAGAATATCTATGTTATTAGATGTGTTAAAATTAGGATCTGCTAGACACAGATCGTTGATAGCAATCCAATCTATTGAACTCGTGTTTACACTTCTCTCAGGCAAGCAAGAGGTGATCTTACTCAAAACGTAGGCATTTATTTTAAGTGTGAAATCTAAATCAATTGTTGACTTAATTGTCAGATTAACCATGTGCTTTGCGATTATTGATTTATCATCACCCAAACCTGATACGACACCTCTGACTGGAATTTTCTTTAATCTAAGAAATTGGACTGTGGCCTCTGTAATAAAACAAGCTTGTGAGCCTTGGTCTAGTAAAGCTCGAACGGTTAGGAATTCACCCGTCTTGGACTCTGCTTTTATTAATGCTGTGGGTAATAGGACTTGTCTGGGTTTCGAGACCTTGCCCGTTGACAAGCATGTGACTATCGGATTATCACTAGTTGAAGAACTAATATTATCCGTAGTCAGCTTTTCGTTATCTTTGTAAGACTGTCCGTTAAGGTGCAGCAATGAGTGGTGGCGCTTGTTACAAATTTTACAGACGGTCTGCTTATTACAGTCGTGTACTCTATGATTGCTACCCAAACAATTAAAACAAATGTTATTTTTTGCTACAAATTCGCGTCTACTTTCTATAGAGAGATTTGCAAATTGCTTGCAGAAACATAGTTTGTGAACTTCCGAGCAGTATTCGCACCGCATATTGAATGACTTTGTAGCTAGCATTGATTTCGAACTATGAACTTGTGAACTATTGCTGACCTGGTGAGCCGCGACTTTTCTTGGCTCTATACATTCTAATGCACGGAAGCGATTTTCCATAAATATTTTAAGTTCCTCAAAGGTGGGCAACTTGTTACTTAAATCGTTATAATTAATTAACTCCCATTGTTTTCGCGTTTCATTATCGAATTTGAACGTTACTATATGAATGATGATAACGTCCCATGTGCTCACATTGATCTCCAAATTTGTAAGTGCATTAAGGCAATCACAAGTTGTGTCTAATAGCTCCTTTAATGCGGTAGCTGATTCTACATTTAATCGCTTCTGGTTGAACAACCTTTTTAAAATACAATTAACTAAGTACTTTTTATTAGCATAACGCTTTTCTAATTGAGACCAACATGCGCTGTAGTTGGCGTCTGTGATTGGTGTATGCCTAATCAACTGTTCGGCTTCACCAGTGAGATGGCTTTTAAGATAGTGCAGTTTTTGGACATTATCTAAAGATGTGTTATTGTGGATTAATGACTTAAAAAGATCGTGAAAAGCGGTCCATTCACTATATTTGCCTGAAAAATTAGGAATTGTGATCTTTGGTAACTTAACTAATGAATTGGATGTCTTTGAGTAATTATTATCATTAGAGCCACTACTTTTTGTTATCGGTTCTCTAGGAATCATATTATTTAACTTTGATTTCATCAGACATTTACATGATATATATGTATCTTCGGTAGCATCATATATATCGTCCACCTTTTGACCTATGTCTTCTATCTTAAAACTACCATAGAGTTGAGATTTGGTTTCTTTAAATGAAGACCAATCACTTTCTAGTAATTCAAGCCTTGTTTCGATATATTCTATTGTCAATCTATCTTTAGGACTCTTTTTAAAATTAGTGAAAGCCTTTTGTATGTTTTGGAGGTTTGCCATTTTGGAGGTTTTTCAATATATTTACTTGACCTTCCATCATGAAGAACAACTAAAATACTTATAATACACTTAAAATAAACTATGTAAGTAAAGTTCAACCAAACTTTATACACGAAAACCTAAATTGAAACGTAAAAACTTAATAACAATGTTACTTAGCAAAATGTACTAGATTTTTCTAAGTCTCAATAACAGCGAAATATTTTACAAGTGTTTTTTAAAATGAATATTGGTAGAAAATCGGGCATAGGTTCCCCGTTCCACCGTTTTTAATAAAACTATTCTAAGTCCTTAACTAACATGCACAATTTAAAACTAAGTCCAAATATTTATATAAGTAAAAATCTTCTTTAAAATAAAGTTCAAATTTGACTGGCAAAATCTTCTAAATCACTGCTACTATTATTCATAAAATTGTACTCACGTTTGCACTTCACTCACACACATGCAGGTAGGTTTCAACTCGTAGTCCTGGTGGCGCCCTCTGTGGCGTCACTTGGAACTATAACTGCCGATTTTTGACGTCGATTTCGTTCACCTTGCTGAACGAAGCTGCCGCCTGAACTCGAAAACTGATCTTCTGTTGAACTGCTGGTGGCGCCCTCTGTGACGTCACGTTGAACTAACAAATCCACCGCGGCTGCTGCTGCTGCCACTGCGGAATGCCTGGTACTCCTGTTGCAGCGATCCACTGCGAGTACACTGGGCTGCGGTCCTAAACTGGCACCGCGGACTTCTAAAAACTTCAGACTTTCTGGGTCTGATCCGGCTCGAAGGACCAATGTTTACTACAGAGTAGTAAAGGTTTGAACTCACTTCGTGTGAACACTAATCGGGTTGAAATAAAACCACAACTGTGTCCTGATCTTAGCTCGTATATTTAAAAAAAAATGAGAAAGCCTAACCAAATCGTGGTAACGAAACCATAGCGAGTTGTAACTCGACGCCAACGCCATCTATCGAGCTTGATGTAAAACTTTTGCACTATTTACTTTAATGCTATGATTTCGTCTTGAACACAGAGAGACTTTCGTCACATGATGATGATGTTCCCGACCGATTTCGGTCACGGCGACCACTTCGACTCCTAGCCGATGATTTGGCGCTCATGCGCCCGAAGATGGCTTATGTAGCCTATGTTGGCGGCGAAACTTCGTGCACACTGAAGGCCACGCAAAGCACGCCGTCGACGTAGTTGTATGTGATGGCAGCAGGTGGGCGAACCTTCAATTGGTCGCATTTGGCATCGAGGTCAGCTTTGCGCTGCTCCTCAAACTCGTGTACTTGTCCGTACACCATTCCGCGCCATTCTGACCGTTTTGCTGCCAAACGCTCCCATTCAGAGGGTTCTATATTGCATCTCATCATGTGTCGTTTTAAGATATCCTTGAACCGGAGGAGTTCTCCGCCATGCTTTCGCTTGCCCCCAGCGAAAGCATGGAGCAGCGCTTCCAGCTCAGAGAAGAAGATGCGCTTCGCCACTCTTTCGTCCGCCATACGTGATACGTGTCCGCACCACCGAAGCTTTCGACGCATTATATAAGCCTCAATGCCACCAATATTGGCTCGTCGCATGACTTCGGTATTTCGCACTCTGTCAGACCATTTGATCTTCATAATGGATCGGAGACATTTAAGGTGAAAACAATCTAGAGTACGTATGTGGTGGCGGTACACACACCATGTCTCAGCGGATAGAAGGTTTGGAAGCATAATTGCCATATATACGGATATTTTCGTAGCTAGCTTAAGGTCATGTGTGCAGAAGACCTTGGAACACAACTTGCCAAACGCTGCAGCTGCAGCTCCGACTCTGCTGTTGATCTCAGCATCAAGGTCACACTTAGAACATATATTGTTCCCCAGATAACGAAACTTGTCCACTTGCTTCAGCACATCCTCACCAAGCTTTTGTATTCAGTGTCTCGTGACCGTGAATGTCTAAGGACATCACACCCGTCTTGTTGACGCTGATTTTTAAGCCGTATGTACGGCAGGCTTGATGAAAACACGGACGTCAGCTGTTGTAGGCCGTCTGGGGATTCTGCTAAGAAGCACAAATCATCAGCATACATGATCTCAGTAATCAGTGCATGTGAGACTTTGGTGCGAGCCTTAAGTCTAGCCAGATTGAAAAGACCGCCGTGGGTGCGGAAGCGGATGCGAACTCCTTGCGGAACAATTTGCAAGACCTCTCCCACTACCACTGCAAAATATAAGGCGAACAGAGTTGGTGCTAAGACGCATCCTTGCTTCACCCCTCAGCTAATGGGGAAGAAGTCTGTCCGTGCACCGTCTACAGCAAAACCGTCGCACCGTCGTAACATATCCTTTTTTTTTTTTGTCGCTGTGGAAAATGACAATAACGCATCTTCGAGGGTATGTGGGACTCCCCGGGGGTAGCCTCCCGTTATACCCACTAAAAACCACAGAGGCACTCCGGCGTCGCCTTTGCAGCGGGGTCATGGGAATGTGGCAGAGCCTGCGCTACCAATCCCCCGCCGGCGATGACCGCCTAAAAGGCTTGCCCTCATTGGTCCTGGGACTGAGAGGAGCTGGGCTCTTGCACAAGAAGACGCACCCAGCCCAGACAACAGCAACAACAAACAGCCAAGGGTTTTTAGCGATGTGTCCTTCCTCTTAGCCCCACTCGCTTGCACGCATGCAAGCGAGGCCCTCAGCTTCTCACAGTGAGAAGCCCGGGTTGTTCGACGGTGACCCGGAGTTCGGGTCGTGTCAGCTTACCTGGAGTGATGGCCGAACCGTCGTACGCATGACCGCAGAAGCGGCCCCGCGTCTGGCTTTGCCCCCATATCTAGGGGCCGTTCCCCTATCCGCGCGTCTGATGGCAGGCAAGAAACTGCACACGGAATCATAGCTTATCCTTTTTTTTTTTTGTTGTCGCAGGGGAAAATGACAATTACGCTTCTCCGCCCGTCGGGGGACGGGAGGGGTATGTGCGACTCCCAGGGAGATAGGCTCCCGGTATACCCACTAAGTGGCGGTAGTGGGGGGATGGGAAGACTGGCGGATTCTTGGCTACTATAGCCTCGCCTTGGCGATGTCCGCCTAAATCAGCGGGCTCTCATTTGCCCCTTCACGGGGAAGGGCCGTGGCTCAGCTACACTCTAGCTGGTGAGCGGTGCAAGGCGGGCTTGGGCACCCCCGTGTTTCACGCCCGCCACTCACCTCAGGGAGAAGGCGGCCAAACATCTGCCTTCTCCTGCCCTTACGCCGCCTGCGGAGCGCTGGAGCGAGGGGATCCTCCTCCGGCTCGCGTTCCGCAGCCTCATTCTGCGACATGACGTCTTCACAGAAGGAGGCCACAGCCGCCCAGGCTTCCTCGCTCCCCACTATCGCTCTGACGACGGCGGGCAGCGAGAGGTCTCTCCCTACCGCCGCGACAAGTCGCGGCGAGGCACGGCCCACGACGGGCACACCGCGAGGGTGTCTTTCGCCGTGTACTCCGCAACGCTGCAACCGTGGCACGACGGTGTCTCCTCCAGTCCTATGCGGTGGAGATACCTGCCGAAGCAGCCGTGGCTGGAGAGTACCTGCACCACACGGAAGGAGAGAAAACCGTGATGCCTGTCGAGTTAGTCCCTCAGGACTGGCCCGAGGGCGTCCAGGGTACTACGGAAAACGCGGCGGAGACGAGGTCCTGCGTCCAATGCTGGACGAGAGCGACCCTGGCCTCCCGCCGGACGACCTCCCTCTCCTCTGCTCATTAAATTAATAAATTACAGTCAGTTTTTCTTGTATTCGAGGAGATTTCGTTACGTCCAATAATTTGCCTTTGAAAAAATAAAAGTATTGTTACGAATGGATCTTATGTCGCTGGCATAAGGTTCAATATCGCGTGACATGCAGTGTGTCACTTTTAAGCCCTATATCCCCAGATCTGAACATTTTCTAGGTACAATATAAAAACACATTGCTAGACTTAGGATGGCCTATCGAATGGTACAGGTCTCAACAGTTTTGTCAACAAAGTGTCGACATCGAAATTTCTAGAAACCCGTTTCCGGGAATTACCGTAGGTACTTACTTGGTCGGTGTCCTCGAAGTTTTACGGTATTATTATTACGTCTAGACGAATCTGGAATGTTCGATCAGCTGACCTATATATAGCGCCGTGACGCCGGCGCAGAGTCACAGGGAGGGTACACACCCCCGGGCCTATCCACCCGGGGGGTTAGGAACCATGGACGCAAGTCCAGATCCCCACCCATACTACCAGGCGCTTCTTGCCCTGGTCGACGTTCTAACGAACGACCCTGACTTTCGCGCCAAGTATGGCGACAAACTATCTGCCCTACAGCAGATAGCCCCCGCTCCCCAGCCCTCCCCCGCTGAAACCGAGGTGTCCATGGACACCGAGGTGCCCTCTGCTAAGCGGCCCGTCCCCGACTCCTCGGAGGAATCCGAGGAGTCATCACCCTCATCCCCGGACGATGAAGCTGACGGCTTCACCGTTGCCTCGGGAAAGAGGAGGAGGAAGATATCCTCCTCAAACCCCCTCTAACCCCTCTGACCCCTGCCCCTGCCCCCTCTAACGCTGCCGCCACCCCGCGTGCCGCGACACCAAACCCCTCCCACTCAGCCCCCCGAGCTGCCGCTAAGATCCCTCCTCCCCCGCCTGTCTTCGTACAGGACAAGGGGAAATGGCCCAACGTGTCCGGATGGTGTGCTGATCAGAAGATCAGCTTCACCAAGGCCCAGTCTACACAGACTGGAATCAAGGTAACCGTCCCGTCCTCTAAAGACTACCGGGAGCTGAGCAAGCTCCTTCGTCAAAGAGGTGTGGCCTTCCACACCTATTCCCTCCCGGAGGACCGACTCACCCGGGTGGTCATCCGCCGCGTGCCTAAGGAGTTATCCTCCGAAGACATAAAGGCGGACCTGATCTCACAGGAAATCCCTGTGAAGGAAGTCCACCGTTGGATAGGGCGCGTGGTAAGGTGCCCTATGACATGATCATGGTGATCTGTCACCCAGCAGAAGGATCCGCCCACCACCCTATCTTCCTGGTGAAGAGCATCTGCTCTCTCACAGGAATAACCATCGAAAAGCCCCATAAGAGCGGCACTGTTGGCCAATGCCACAGGTGCCAACTCTATGAGCATTCCCAGGCACACTGCCATGCTAAACGTGCGTTAAGTGCCTGGGCGATCATGGTACGGCAGAGTGCCTCCGCCCCAAAGACCGGTCGCTCTGTACCGAGCCACCGAGTTGCGTCCTCTGTGGCGCGACCGGTCATCCGGCAAACTACCGAGGGTGCCCCAAAGCACCCAAAACCACCTCTCCTAAACTGACAAAGCGCGTAAGCGCTCGTCAGCAAAGGGAAGCCCCCGAACCCCCAACCCAGCCCCCGGTGAGCCTGAGCCCCCAGAGACCTAGTCCCTGGAACCGCCTCAACCACCAAAAGGCTTTCCCAGCCTTAGTGGCGACTGCCCCGCAGACTCCCCCAATCACTCCCGCCTGGAAGGCCAAGGATCCTCGCATCCGTCCGACCACGGCTCAAAAGGAGGCCCCATCACCCGATGACAAGGCTGAATGCCTTGCCTCCTGTCTAGAAGCCCAGTGCTCTCCCAGCCTCCTACCAGTAGACCAAGCTCATCTCCTTGAGGTTGACGCTGAAGTCGAACGTAGAACCTCCCTCCCGCCCGTTGACGACCCTGAGGACCCCCTGCCTCCCATCACTCCAGAGGAAGTGCAGGACATTGTCAAAGGTCTTAAACCCAAGAAAGCGCCCGGGTCTGACGGCATCACCAACCAAGTGGTCCGCCTCTTCCCAGCCCACCTCATCATTTTCTTGGCCACCATCTTCAATGGTGATTTGGGGAATAACATTTTCCCACAAACGTGGAAAGAAGCCACTGTCATAGGCATTCCAAAGCCCGGTAAGCCTAAAGCCGAACCAACCAGTTACCGTCCTGTTACGATTGCCAAATGCACCCTAAAATACATAAATAACCAAAATACTTCAAAATCAGCAATAAAACTCTCTACGTCACAAAAGTGTTTAATCAGCACTTTCATCACGAGTACATCATTCAGTTAGTCTGCGTTCAATCTTCATCGCGAGCAGATCTCTTAGACGTACCAGTTCATCCTGTCTGTATTCAAGTACTAAATATAGTGTTTTAATTAAAAACGTTTTTTTTAAAACCTCTCCGACGTTTTCCCGTCTAACAGTCCCATCAGCTTACTCAAAGTTCTCGGTAAGATCTATAAGAGGCTTATATACAAGCGACTCAGAGCCTACGCCGAGAACAAGGGCCTCATTCCTAATGAGCAATTCGGGTTCCGTACCCAACACTCCTGCCCCCAACAGATCCTACGTATCATTGAACATATACATGCAGGTTCCTGCGTGGTATGTATACAGGCGTAGTTTACTTCGACGTAGCGAAGGCGTTTGATAAAGTCTGGCACAACGGCTTAATCTATAAGCTGTACCAACTCGGTGTGCCTGATCGTCTCGTCCTCATCTTACGGGACTTCCTGTCAAACCGCACCTTTCGTTATAAAATCGAGGGAGCACTCTCCTCCCCCCGCCCCATCCATGCAGGTGTTCCCCAGGGCTCTGTATTAGCCCCCCTCATTTTCACGCTTTTCACCAGCGATATCCCGAAAAGCAGTAAGGCACAACTCGCTCTGTTCGCAGACGACACAGCCATCTACTGCTCGGGACTCAGTCCAGACCGGATTCGCCTCCATCTTCAAAGAGCGGTCAACTACCTCGCTGACTGGTTTAAGAAGTGGAGGATCGAAGTCAACCCCCAAAAAAGCCAATCGGTACTCTACACGAGACCGCGACGCAACGTCACCCTTCCACGGCCCATCACCATGGATGGCAAGCCGATCCCTTGGGAGAAGCAAGCCAAATACCTAGGTGTGATTCTCGACCACCACCTCAACTTCTCAGAGCACATTAAGGCGGTCCGCTCACGCGCCGCCTTCGCTCTGGGTCGACTCCACCCCCTCCTCAACCCGCGTAGCAAACTGTCGCTCAGGTGCAAAATGCGCTTGTACATAGCATGTATACGCCCGATTATGACATACGCTTGTCCAGTCTTCGCACATGCCAAGCCACGTCATATCCATAGGATGCAAGTAGTCCAAAACTGTTTCCTCCGTAAAGCCACAACCACCCCTTGGTTCGTCCGTAATGAGATCCTCCACCTTGATCTCAAAATTCCCACCATCCAGCAGTTCATGAAACGTCTTTCCAAATGCTTCTTTGACACTGCCGCCAAGCACCGCAATCCCCTGATAGCAGCGGCTGCTAACTATACCCCTTCCACCATCTCCAAGCTTCGCCGTCCACGGCATGCCCTCACAGACCCCGATGACCCCATAACCCTCCTCCAAGAGGCCAATAGGGCCACCAGCACAATACACAAGAAAAGACCGACCTACCGACCTCGCCGCCGAGGTCCATCGCGACGCGTTCAACCTAGTAGTCCCCTCCCCCGTCCCTTGTCCGATGACGGCCAGCCCGCGCCGCAGCTGAGCCAGTAAATATAAATTCCCAACTATGACCTCTGAGTTTGTTTCGGACGTTTCTTCTCAGAGCTAGTACTAGGAAACGCCGCGATCATCAAACCGAAATAAAAATAAGAATTCGATCCAGTCGTCCCTTGCTGTTCTTCTAGTGACACCCTTGGAGTCCGCGGTTTGGCATTGGATATATTTATAGATTACCTGACAAGTCGTACCCAGGCAGTTAAAATTGATACAGTGGTGAGTGATGACGAGGAATTAAAATTTGGAGTCCCGCAAGGGAGTATTCTCGGACCCACATTGTTTATAGTCTACATCAATGACTTATGTAAGATAAAATTGAAGAACTGTGACATTTTTACATATGCAGATGATACAGCACTCTTAGTGTATGGGAATACCTGGGATGAAGCTAAGATGTATACCGAGAGTAATATGAGGGAAGTCATGTTGTGGTTAACCTCAAATCTACTTACGCTGAATGTGGATAAAACTAAATATATTCGTTTTTATCTCCCCAATACCACAAAACCCTCAGTAGAAACGGTAACCCTTAAGGCCCACAGTTGTGCTAGGTCAACAGTAACTTGTTGTTGTCTACCCATTACGAATGTGACCAGTATAAAGTATCTTGGCGTTGTCGTTGATGAACGATTAGACTGGCGTCCACAAGTTGAGACCCTCACCGGACGTGTCAGGAAACTAATATACGTGTTTAAGAACCTTCGACACTCTGCTGACCGTATGCTATTGAGTGCAATCTATATAGCATTGGGTCAATCAATTTTGGGTTATTGCATTCCTGCGTGGGGTGGAACCTACAAAACTTTGCTTCTGAAATTGGAGAGGGCACAGAGGTCTATTCTCAAGATTATACATGGTAAGCCACGATATCATTCTACCTCTGAACTATACAAGGAGGCCAAGGTTTTGACGGTGCGACAGCTGTTTATTCTCCGCACGATACTCCGAAGACATTCACTACTTCCCTTAAATAAGGAAAGTTTAAATAAGCGAAGTGTTGCTCTTGTTTGCCCCTCTGTGCAATGTAAAACAGCTTTCGCACAGCGACAATACAATGCATTAAGCTCCAGGCTTTACAACAAAGTTAACAAAACGATCTCACTATACAAACTTAATAAGTATAATCTTAAAAATAAATTAAATAATTGGTTGAAGTCGTTGAGTTATGACGAAACTGAGAAACTTTTGGAAATAGCAAAATGAAAAGATTAGTGTCTGAATTTTGTAAAACTGTTATTTTTATTTTTAAATTGTAAACTTTAATGAAATTAAAAAAGGCGGTGATATGTATATGTATATTGACATTTAAAACGGCCGACCGCCGACTACCCAAGATACGAGCATGTCTCAGTTTGGGAGTCGTTTGTCTCAAATTTATTTGCTGTACATTTTACCATTTCCTAAATATATGTAACTCTCTTGTAAATTTTGTATTTTTGAAATAAATTATTATTATTATTATTATATTACCCTAAGCCGAGGTTCGTACCCCACAGGGGGTGCCCTTAGCGTGTAGTCGCTTAGCTTTTAGTAGCCCTGGCTGGAGGCTTTAAATTCATTTAAGGCAGCCACAGGATAGTCCGGTTAAGTAGTGATGACCTCTCTAGGTCAACTACGAGATGCCACATCAAAAACAAAAAAAAAGGCGCAGAGTCAGTCTGCAATCGACTAGCGTTACGAAAACAGCGACACATAAGAAGCTATCATTGAGAATACCTACTGCGACAACTGTAACGAGAACTTTGAGTAATAAGTGAAGTAACATCTGTACTGTTATTATGTGTTAACGACACGGACTTCGTGGACGTAAGGGAAGACTTCGGTGCGACATCAGCAACGTTCTACTTGTCATTGCCTACTACCGTCTGTACCCTCGTCGTCAATAAACTTCGTAACCCTTAACCGGCGTTTTAGTACCCCCAGCCCGTAACAGTATGAATAGGCTCTTCGGTAGACTACGACATCGGTATCTCGGATATATCAGACTAGAGTTTGTCGTAACGTTCGTTGCGGCAAGCGATTATGTTGCTATTATTTAAAGAGCGGTAGTTTGCGACTGCGTCTATAGCTAGTCGAGACTGCTAAGTTGCGCTACAACTGCCGCAGTTGGTTCGTGGATAGATGACCATCTTTAGACACCAAAATCCCTTGGTGTTGTAGTCTCCACAGATCACTAAACATTATAACAGGGTTGCCAACTGTACGAGGTTCCTCGTACAAATACGAGATTTGTGGTCTTCCGTACGAGGTACGAGGATGCTATGAACCTCGTACAATAATGTACGAGATTTTTTTTTTTTTTTTTTTTTTAGACGTTCTTTCCGGTGACCCTGTTGGTTGATGACTAGTAGGACATGCACTTTGACGAATGACCTTTTTTTTTTTTTTTTTTAGGCGTCTTTCCGGTGACCGTCTAGTACTACATCCACTTCACTTGGCGAATGAGCTTTTTTTTTTTTTTTAAGGCGTTCTGACCGATACGAGGTTTGACAGTCAATATACGAGATTTTCTTTGTTTTTGGTTGGCAACCCTGCATTATAATGACATTGACAATTGATTGACACAATTCAACACCAAGGGATTTTATTTGTGATATTGTTATCAAATTGTTATTCTTTTATATAAATAAAATCAATTATAGGAGATTTTCCTGTTCTAAATTAATCCCTTTATGTATTAGGTAATATTTTCAGTTTAGTCTTACGTCATACACACAGCAAGTAATCACTACGTTTTAATACGGATCGTCGTTTTAATTAAGCACCTTACAGTAACGATGACGATTTTCAATTTATACATTTTCGATCGTTACGGAACTCTACTATATTACGGTGAATGGAACAGGTCAAAACAATCAGGAATGTCGAGAGAGGAGGTTAGTGGATGTAAATTACCTATTAGTTGTATCTGACATACCCCACCCCTAAGATAACCCTCTAAGTATTGTTCTTACAAAGTATTATCATTAATAAGTAATACATACTTCTTCTTCGACGTATCCTCAACGCTCTCACAACCACATATCTATAACACTAGGTAAAAAATAAATAGATAATGCCAAACTAGTTGCTGGATACAAGAAGCACAGAACTGGTTAGTGGCTATACTTAGTGGAGACCTATGTCCAACAGTGAACGTTTTTCGGTTTTAATAATGATGAAACTCATAGCTAAGTTTTAGACCTGGTAAAATGCCAGATATAATTTATACTATCATTGTATGGGTATAGAAAGAGCCATTCATGAATGGAGATAAAAGTGCAATGATCATGGAAAGATAACAGTTTTTGTGATACTTAACACATTCAGTGCCACCGACTCGCCCGAAGAGTCCATGTAAACTGGGCAAGTCGGTTGCACTGAATGTGTTAATTGTCATGAAAATGTAATGCATGTCAAAAGTTGGAAGGTGAATGCTCCAGCTTGCAAATGATGAAAGGTGTGGGGGCAAAAGCCTCCCTCGCTTTTGCCCATTAGTGGGACAAAGCATAGGGTGTGCGTTCGCGCAGCGGAATGTTGTTGAATTTAAAGATTTTAAATATGCAGATATTTAGTGTATGACGTCGTGTAATTGTGTATGGTAAAAAAAAATTTGTGCATGCAGCCATTGTGGAGAAATTCACCAAAAACTGATTCCGCTGGGCGAACGTTGTCCTGGCGGAACTTTTTTTAATCCATTGACTTTAGAAAAAAGAAATGTGTCCAAAAATTAGTGTGTATTTGTGTGTAATTGTGTATGTATGAATAAAATTTGTGCATGCATAGACTTCGGAGAAATTCAAGTTTCCGCTGCGCGAACGTTTGGCCATTAGCTAGTTTTCATATAAAGCGCTTACATAGAGAGCTGTAGATTTTTACATACGTTGTTTTGAATTTGTGCATATTTGTGTACAAAACAGATTTAGAAAAAATCGTAGGGCTAAAAAGATAAAAATATAAACGTAAAACACGCTTTTTAGGTCATAGTTCTTAAAGTATGCACTTTGGGGTCTAGAATTTCACGTTTATAGAAACCTTGTAAGTGTCTGCAACATATTGCCAAATATCATTGATGTTCCTTTAGTAATTAAAGAGATATAGGACAATTTACCATGACAAAATCACTGTTTACAAAGCAGTCAAATATCACGACATTCTAAAGGAATTGCATGGTAAAATGTATGCCAATAATTAGTGTATTCATTCAACTATTCACATGCAAAATTTCATCTCATTAAATTCAGTAATTAAAGAAAAACAATTAAAATACTGACGAAGCATCGAAAACCTACATAACCCGACCAAGTTCGGATAGCTATAAAAAAGCGGCCGTGCAATATATTTAGGTAACATCCCAAAATTTACAGTATAATACCGGTATTGAATTGGTATAGGTGATAACACAATTGTTTCGATATAATATAAAGGTCATTTATTTTTGTACACCTACTTTTGTAAATGTATTTGATTATGACAAAGTAGGTACTATTTACGTAGTACTTTATTTAAGTATGCGCTTGAGACTAGAGATATAATCTAAATATATTAATTTAGGCAAAAAAAAAATCATACAGCTAATTTCTATTGAATATTTCACGGGTCCGGATTCTTACTATAGACCCCTCAGGGAAATTAAATAATTACCACAAGTAAGTACTACTGTTTTTAAATGTAGATTTATTTTTATATTAGGCAGACTCTCAAACCTAAACAACTGAATAGTCTACTTTATTGATCTGTGATTGTTAATCTGTAATTTTATTATTGGAACTAGAAAATAGGGTAGACCGAGGCGAATCGGATCACAGGGCGAATCGGATCAAAATAAGAAATTTGCTGATAATTCAAATACCGCATTCACATAGAACGCACTCAACCGTCGTTTTGCGTCTCTCCCCTCACCCTGCACCTCCCGCCATAGGCAGTATTTCGATCACGCTTGTGAATCAGTGTCGACACCACGTGTCAGCGACTCAGTTGTTTTTGCATGTCGTATTTTTGACAGGAATCTAAGGTACGTACTTACGATTTATTTGTGTCATATTACGGATTTGTGTTAAAAATCAACTATATTGTTGTATATTGCTAAGCAAGGTGTCTATATTAGAGAACTAATTCGCTTTTACGTATAATGTTACAGGTAAACGTATAAAATATTTATTTCTAAGGTCTTGATTGTGGGGCTAATCGGGTCATGTCGTCAAGAGCGAATCGGATCACACTTTTAAACAAATTTATTACATGTCTGAGGTTACTAATTCATATTTATTCAATTGTAGATGGTTCGCACGTACAAAAGAAAGACTAATGCTGGAGATTGGTCTGAAGAAGCTACTAACTGTTCATTCATCCACCATCAGATGATTGGATTCAGTGCAATACCTGCGAAGAATGGTGTCACGAAAAATGTGCTGATATGGGGGGGATAAAACGATACTATCTATGTGCCGATGTTTAAAATTGATCTCATTATTATTTTTTTACTAATTCCAAAACTATAATATTAAGGAACTTATAATTTTGTTATATATTGCGTAAGATCCGATTCACCCCGACGATAGGGGCGAATCGGATATTTTTCTTTTTTTAGTTTTTAGTAGATGACTAAGAAAATATGAGTCTGATTTAAGTTTTTAAATCTTTATTTCATAGTTGATTTGTACTTTTTACGTTTTAATCAATAAAAATATCATTATATATCAATTTAGTATGACTTGCTCACCCTCAAAGAAAAAGTGATCCGATTCGCCTCGGTCTACCCTATTAGGCATACTTAGAAATGTTGAGGTTATTTACTGTATTTGCTACTCATTTAAAAATATTTCTTGAAAATACCTTTTTTATACTTACAAATGTTTTAGTTTATAAGCACTTTTTTAATGTTAACAACTGAATAGTCCAGTTATGTGATCGATTTTAATTTTTATTGAAGTTCGAAATATTATACTTACCCTTATATTCATAATAGTTTATTAAACCTATTTTAGTTAAAACACATTTAAGTCTATTGCTGCCGTTGCAAGCGTATGTTAACGTTATTATAATTACATAATTAAGCATTATATGTAATTAAAAATATTTTTGTACACGGATATTTAAATAGAGAAGTACTTGTACGAAGATTTATTTTTGTCGTAAATAGTGGCGTTATTATAAAAAAAATATTTTTCATTCAAGAAATGCCATTGTTTTATTTTTTCCTAACGCTTGTGTACGCAACTGTGCCATATTAATAAATACTATATTGGAAGGTTAAGAACGTTCTTAAGATATATGGCACGGCCGCTTTTTTATAGCTATCCGAACTTGGTCGGGTTATGTAGGTTTTCGATGCTTCGTCAGTATTTTAATTGTTTTTCTTTAATTACTGAATTTAATGAGATGAAATTTTGCATGTGAATAGTTGAATGAATACACTAATTATTGGCATACATTTTACCATGCAATTCCTTTAGAATGTCGTGATATTTGACTGCTTTTTAAACAGTGATTTTGTCATGGTAAATTGTCCTATATCTCTTTAGTTACTAAAGGAACATCATTGATATTTGGCAATATGTTGCAGACACTTACAAGGTTTCTATAAACGTGAAAATCTAGACCCCAAAGTGCATACTTTAAGAACTATGAACTAAAAAGCGTGTTTTACGTTTATATTTTTATCTTTTTAGCCCTACGATTTTTTCTAAATCTGTTTTGTACACAAATATGCACAAATTCAAAACAACGTATGTAAAAATCTACAGCTCTCTATGTAAGCGCTTTATATGAAAACTAGCTAATGGCCAAACGTTCGCGCAGCGGAAACTTGAATTTCTCCGAAGTCTATGCATGCACAAATTTTATTCATACATACACAATTACACACAAATACACACTAATTTTTGGACACATTTCTTTTTTCTAAAGTCAATGGATTAAAAAAAGTTCCGCCAGGACAACGTTCGCCCAGCGGAATCAGTTTTTGGTGAATTTCTCCACAATGGCTGCATGCACAAATTTTTTTTTACCATACACAATTACACGACGTCATACACTAAATATCTGCATATTTAAAATCTTTAAATTCAACAACATTCCGCTGCGCGAACGCACACAAGCATAGGCTAATGAACAACTAAGTAGACAGGTGGATGTTGACAAAGGTCAAAAATGTGTGCTGATTATTTTCTGAAAAATGACAATTCTTTATGTAACATTTTGAATTTGATCCTTAATAAATTTAAATCACTGATTTTTTTACAGGAGGGGAAGTTAATGTATGGGATGCTATTCTCAATCAAATCATTTGTCGCCAAAATATCTCCCCTGGACCCAAAAGATGGCTTTATGAATTACAAAACTTCAAAATACACACTGCATTGTCTTGAAACCCCATCGGGTTTGAAATTTGTTATGAATACAGACAACCAAGCTCAGGGAGTCAGAGAATTATTGAAGAAAATCTATGGAGATATCTATGTGAAGTATGCTGTAAGAAATCCCATGTGTGGTATTGGAGAGCCCATTACTAGTGAATTATTTAAAAACAAACTGGACGCCTTTGTCAAGCAAACTCCCATCCATGTTAGAGCATCTTGATAAACCATATTTATAAATATTTTTTTCTATTATTTATTATTGACTTTTAAGCCTCATAATAAGAGATTACCAAGTATAATATGTATTCTGTAAAGATTATGAGTATAGGATAGAAATAAAATAATTTTAAGTAACTAATAAATAATTGTTATATAATTAACTCATTACATACTAGTATTAAATGTTCAATACAAGTTGGCCAGAGTTAATAAACTCTTCCATACATTCCTTTTTATATTTTCTTATCAAATACCGGTTATCCCTGATTACTACTGTATGAAGACCTTGTGATCTACAATTTTTGGATCTATGCTTATAACAGACACATTCACTTATCTGTAAACTACTCCCCTAAGTAGGTTGACTTCTATTTTATAAGGCCCAGTTTTGTAAAAAAATAAAGATATATTTTTGTTTATGATTTTTATAGATAGCAACAGTTGCTTACAACCCATACTTTGCAATATGTGCCCCAAACTTGTACTTTTGGCACTGACTGGCAGTCATAGGTCACACTATTCCAGTATAGTCTTTGCAGTTTGCACACATAGTACAAAGACAATAATAGTATTGTTATGGGTTATTAACGCGGGGGGTTACATTGAACGCGTCGCGCTGCTCTTCTTCGTCGCGATGAACTTCGGTGGCGAAGTCGGAAGGTCGGTGTCTTTTATTTTGTGCTAGTGGCCCGATTGGCCTCTTGGGGGCAGGAGAAGGGTTATGGGGTCATCAGGGTCGGCGAAGGTTACTGATTTTGAATGGGGTGTATTTAGCTGCCGCTACAACCAGAGGGTTTCGATGTTTGGCGGCTGTGTCAAAGTAACGCTTGGAAAGGCGTTTCATGAATTGCTGGATATTGGGGATTTTGAGATTGAGATGGAGGATCGCATTTCGGACGAACCAAGGGGCATTTGTTGTATGAGAAGACTATACAAGCCTATGTCATGATGGGGCGAATGCAGGCTGTGTACACTTGAAGGACAGCTTGCTACGCGGGTGGAGAGAGTGCAGAGAAGAGTTGGCTTGCTTTTCCCAAGGGCTTACCGGAGAGCTACTTCGATCTTATAGCGGAAAGTGCGGTTTGAAAGCAAATCTCGCAGGATGAGCACGAGACCATCCGGCACGCCGAGTTGCTACAGCTTATATATTAAACCGTTGTGCCTATATAGAAGTAAATACCTAACACCTGTCGTCATACCACGTAGGCCTGCGTGTGTGTGTTCGGTGATACGGTGGACTTGTAGGACACAGAGACTGAGACGCTTATAAATAAGCCTCTCATAGATTTTACCAAGAACTTTGACTAAACTAATAGGACGATAGCTTGAAGACTCAGATTTAGGCTTACTGGGTTTAGGAATGCGTATGACGGTCGCTCCCTTTCACGTTTGTGGGAAAATGTTGTTACCCATAGCTCCATTAAAGATGATGGCCAGAAGGATGATCAGATGGGCTGGGATGAGTCGGATCACTTTGTTGGCGATGATGTCAGAGCCGGGAGCTTTTCTATGTTTGAGACCTCTGATAATGTCCTGCACTTCGTATGAAGTGACAGGAGGCAGAGCATCTTCAGGGTCTTCGACGGGTGGGAGAGAAGCGTTTGACTTCCGCGTCAACTAGGGTGGGTGTGGTGACTGCATCTCTGGATTTGAGTTTCCTTTGAAGGTGCTAGAAGGCTTGATGATTCAGCTATAGTTCGCTCAGTCCCATCTTCACGCCACTCCGATATGCGGTTCTTTACAGCTCGTTGCAAGTAGCGCATATGAGCATTGTTTGCGTCGCAGGGGAAGTTGCTGTAAGCTTGGACAGCCGTATTCTTCTCGTTCAGTAGTTCACGTATGTCGTCAGGGAACTTCTTGCGACGGTCCGTCGCCGAGATCTCCCTCGAACAGTCGTTCAAGACTGACTGTATATATGTGTTCCGTGAACTAGTCGACCGCGGCCGTCTCGATCGCGATTGCGTCCAGTTGCGTGGGGATGGAGTATAATTGAGGGATTTGGTGCATTTCAGACATTCGTTTACTTTCCTCCAGTCCGTTACTACATTGGTCGTGGGGCGTTGATTGGTATCATTGAGACTGTAGCAGCTGCACTGCAACACATGGAAATCGGCGGGCGCCGCTGCGACCCTAGCTGGAACACCCGTTGAGAAGGTCGCCTGCAAACACTTGAACGCTAAGCGCCGATCTGCACGTTTCTAAATGTGAATTGGCGCGCTCTCCACACCGACCAAGCGCTCCACACCGGCCGCGCTCTCCCTCGGTCGACGAATCACACATCAAGAACGCTCGCGCCACCACGTGGAATGCTGCAGCAGAGTCAAAATTATGCCTGTTGGTGGTATTACTGACTTAAATAAACTTAGGTTAATCTTAACAATAGTGAGGTTCCACTATTGTTAAGATTAAGCTAAGTTTATTTAAGTCAGTGCATAGCTTGTAAGCGGACATTCTTGTACTAAGGACATTCATTTTTAAATCACATTTACACACGTACAATACACAACATTCATTCATCTGGAGTTTTATTATGTAACACGCCCTACGCTGAACGCTCTACATTGGTGACCCTGACGTGATGCTAGGCAACGTAATTCAAGCCCGACGTGATCTAACTAGCTACGGACCCAGTTTTTGCTGAACCGCAACCGCCTACGTACCTACTGATACTCGTAATTAGCACATTCTAGTGGCCTCCCACAAGCGGGTCTCACCACTAGTATATCAAGAAGCTATATTCACGGTATTGTTACATTACTACACCAGCAGAGTCGAGCAGAGTGTATCTGATATCGTAACGCAAACTTCGCGAAAAGGCTAGACCGCATGCCACTAATAAAATTATGATAGTCATTTATGTCGTTAATGAACGGTTACAGAATACACCGTGTTTAAAAAAAAGTGTCGGCTCGGCTTTTGAACGTTGCAAGCGTGCCGCCGTGTGAGTTTGTAGGTATGACGTTGATCCCTGATGTGAACTCTATTAAGTCAGCTGATAAGATCGTTTTTCGGGTTTTGTTTTCATTGCGCTTTTTTATGTACCTAATTAGCGAATAATTTAATTTTTGTTAGAGTTTATGCTCTTGGAACTCTTTTTTGAAAACTTTTTAATTTATCTATGTATGATATATGGTTGCCTAGTTACGTTTGTCTGTTATATAATAATTTTGCTGTTTTTTATTCGACAATATACTTTTACTCTCATGAAATCGTTTTGATTAAAAAGCACGACCTCAACATGGTAGCAGAGCGTGGTTAAACGTTTATTCGTGTTAGAAGTAAGTACTAACCAAACGATTTGAGAAAATTATATTCCTAAATATGCAAAGTTTCAAGATTGACATCGGCCATTTAGAAGGCAATGAAAATTGGCCGACATGGCGATATAAAGTCTTGCAGCTGCTCAGGGGCACTGGAAGCAGTAGAAGGCAGACTAAAAAAGCCTGTCCTGCCCAAAGACGCCAGCCCACAAGAGATCGAATCATATAAGGAAAAATTACAAAAGTATAATGAAGCAGATAGTAAAGCCTTGCTATTACTAACAGCAAACATGTCGGATATGACCCTACAGAAGATCATGAGACTAGAGACGTCTAGAGAAGTATGGGACGAGCTACATAGATTGTTTGATCGTTCAACAGACGAAAAAACTTATACCTACTCACTAGATTTTTTCCATTATTGCAAGGATCCGCAGCACGATATGGGTACACACATTTCGAAGCTAAAGAATATGTGGCATGACTTGACAATTGAGCTGATGAAAGAGTACAAGTGTGAATTACCAGAAGTTTTACTTATTAGCAAAATTCTCGACACATTACCCGAATCATTCTTTCCGTTTAAGTCAAGCTGGTTATTATTATCAAAAGCTGATCGCAATATAGAAAATTTAACTGTACAATTATGCAACTTTGAAAAGTCTCTTACAAGTCAACATAATCAGGCTGGGTCTACTGAAGCTTTTGCTACACAAAACAGCAATGTAAAGTTTATCAAAAAGAAATGCAGCTATTGCGGCAAACTAAGTAGGCCACAAGATTAAGATATGTCATAAATGGATGTCAGATGGTAGACCACCAAAACCTACACCTTCCAGTAACGAAGCCAAAGTAAACACTCTCTTGATGTACATTGAAGACAAACAAGAAGTGAATGCAGTATCGAAAAATGATGTGGACAGTTGGTACTTTGATAATGGAGCGACCAATCATGTCACGAATCGCAAAGATTTTTTCACTACTTTCGAAAGCTGTAACACTAATACTTTAACTACTGCAAATGGAGCCACAGTTGGTGCTCTTGGTAAGGGGACTGTTCATCTGATTTCTTTTGTCAACAATAAAAGGCATGACATAATACTTAATGAAGTTTGGTACGTACCTGCAATTAAAAAGAATCTTTTCTCAGTTCTGGCTGCCCAAGATATACTGAATAACAGAGTCTTTACTTCTGAAAGAGAGACTTGCTCAGTTAAAGTGAAGGGACAAGTTTACCTAGTAGGAGAACGCTCTAAAAATGGAGGACTGTATAAGCTCAATGCAAAAACAGTTACTGGCAATAGCACTGAAGAAGTGAACGTATTGTCCAAATCCAACCTTCAACTTTATCATGAGAGATTTGCTCACCAGAATAAACGACATGTTAAGAAAGTGATCGAACATGAACTAGGTATTAAAGTACCACTCGATTCTGAATTTTGTACTGGGTGCATCTATGGAAAGGCACATAGACAGAAATTTGGAACAAGGGTGCAGGCTAAGGAACCTGGAGAAATACTGCATGCTGATGTTTGTGGGCCTTTTCCCTATTCTTTTAGCAAGTACAGATACTTTGTTCTCTTCAAAGATGACTTCAGTAAATACAAATTTGTCTACTTCTTGAAACATAAGTCTGAAGTTTGTGAAAAACTCAAACAAGTTCTTCAAGAAAGTAAAACAGCTGGTCATACTATAAAAGAACTTTTAAGCGATAACGGTGGAGAGTTCGATAATGAGAATGTCAAGAAAGTATTGCAAAAAGCTGGCATAAAACAAAGGCTGACTCTGCCCTACACTCCCCAACAAAACGGATCGAGTGAAAGGGAAAATAGGACGTTAGTTGAAGCTGCACGCAGTTTAATGCATTCTCATGAAGAATTACCTGTTAGTTGCTGGTCTGAATGAGTGAACACAGCTGCATATGTCCTAAATAGGACAGGACCTTCAAGCGTAGATGGAAAGTCACCTTATGAACTTTGGTTAAATAGAAAACCATCTATAAAACATTTAAGAGTAATTGGATGCGAAAGTTACGCCCATGTACCCAAGCAAAAGCGAACTAAGCTGTCGAAAAAGGCTCAAAAATGTATATTGATTGGTTATGAAGGTGATGACGGATACCGCTTGTTTAGCTTCAATAAAAATGGTAAGCCTACTCTTGTAAGATCCAGAGACTTTTATAGTAACGATATCTAGCAAAGTAGCTTGGAAGTTAATGAATAAGAAGTTAAAAGACAAAATATATTTAATAAATTAAGAGACGTGTAAAAATTAATATGACAGATAACAACCGTAGAAACATTCGTTGCTAAGTTACGTTGATACCAATTTAAAAGGAAATTCTTAAACGAGGTTTCAACTATAACACTTTCCCTCAACGAAAGTTTCCATTGCATCTCCATCCATAATACTTTCCCTCTTTGAATAGTATTATGCTAGTCCAATGAGGCTTCTTAACTGCACAAGCCTCGGTCTTGGCATAGCTTTAGTCAGCATATCTGCCAACTGAGAAGTTGTACTGGTCCGTTCCACAATTATATCTCCATGGAGAACTTTTTCTCTCACAAAGAAATGTCTTATTCTTATATGCTTAGTCCTCTTGTGGAATTCAGGATTGTGCGCCAAACGAATTGCAGCTTCATTGTCAACTAGAAGTTTTGGAACTTCTTTGATAGTTGTCATATGTGTGAATATCCTCTGAAGCCAAACAAGCTCTTTTGTTGCTTCACTAGCTGCAACAATCTCTGCCTCTGTTGTTGAAATGGCCACTGTTGCTTGTCTTTAGCTCAGCCATGACACTGCACCTCCTGAATATAGGCATATGACACCTGTAGTTGAGCGTCCGGTTTGTTGATCTCCCCCGTGATCAGCGTCGCTATAGCCAATTACGAAGTCTTTGTTTGACTGGTCTGATTGATATTTTATACCAAAATGGCTTGTTCCTTTTAGATATCTTAATATTTTCTTGACCATTGACCAATCTGATTCATCAGGATTTTCAAGCTTTCTAGATGCTACGCCAACTGCGTAAGCTATGTCTGGACGAGTTCCAACCATAAGATACGATAGGGCACCTACTGCTTCACGATATGGAAACTCCTTTCTTGGGTTTATCACTTTCCCTGTCTCAGTACTCGATATTACTGACTCTTTCTGAATAGGAGTCGAAAGTGGATTGCAGTCGGCCATATTAAATCTCTCTAGAATTTTCTTCGTATAACACTCCTGTTTGATTGTTATAGATCCATCTCTATCTTGCTCTATTTCTAAACCTAGGTAATATGACGCAGGCTTTGTAGTAATTTTCAGCTTCTTCGTCAATTCTTTTAGAAATGCATTTGTTACTTCTGCATCTGTAGCAGCTACAAGGCCGTCATCTACATATAGGGTTATTAGCAGTTTCTTTCCATTGACATGTTTAACAAACAAGCAACTGTTAGCATCACTTTGTTTGAAGTTTAAATCTAACAGAATTTCCGCAAAACAAGAGTTCCAACAACGTGGTGATTGCTTTAATCCATATAAGCTCCGTTTTAATTTCCAGAATTTATTGGATCCATCATTAAAGCCATCCGGCTGTTGCATATAAATCTCTTCTTTTAATTTGCCGTAAAGAAACGCTGTCGATACATCAAACTGAGTTAAGACCAATCTTTCCATTGCTGCAACACTAATGAGCGCTCTTATAGTTCCCATTCTGGCAACTGGACTGAATGTTTGGTCATAGTCTATGCCTCTTTGCTGTTTGAATCCTTTAACCACCAGGCGAGCTTTGTATTTCTCTATCGAGCCATCAGGATTCCTCTTAATCCGAAAAACCCACTTCGAGGAAAGTGCCTTTCTATTGGGTGGTAGGTCGCTAAGAATCCACACGTCATTTTCTTTTAATGATGCTAACTCTTTTTTCATAGCCGTCATCCATTTTTCTTTCTGGGGACCCGAAATGGCCTCTCTGAAAGTCTGTGGCTCTGAAAAACTGTCGACATTACATACATAATCGTCAAATTTAATTGGAGCTCGAAGTGTCGATCTTGGCCTAAGACTATATTGATGTGACACGCTATCATAAAATGTATCTGGCTCCTCATGTGCCTCTAGTGCCTCTGGTGCCTCTTCGTCGGCTGCACTGATAGAATTTTCTTGTGTCTCTTCTTCGGCAACGCTGATCGAATCTTCGACTATACTTTCCCCCCCAAATTCGAACGGTTCTGTATCTGTTACCTCAATAGAGTGTTCATTTGGTACAGGTTGACCAAAATTAAGTGACGGACGAATCTCTGGTGATACTAGTTTTATCTCCAGTGCTTTTGGTTCCGTATCCACTTTTACATAGGGTGTTTCAGTGTCAGCATTTCTGTAGAGTGGTTTTTCATCAAATACAACATCTCGAGATCGAATCAATTTATATTTATTGCCTTCGACTGCTGCCCATATACGATAGCCATCTTCATCGTACCCAACAAGTCTTCCTTTGTACGCTTTCTTGGAAAGTTTCATTCTCTTTTGCTTTGGAATGTGGGCATAGCATGTACTTCCGATTATTTTTAAATGAGCTATTTTTGGCTTCTGCCCATGCCATAATTCGTACGGTGACTTATTGTCTATTCTCGACGGACCCGTTCTATTTATAATGTATGTCACCGTGTTAATTATTTCTGCCCAAAACACTTGAGGAAAGCCTTTTCCACTGTACATGATAGTTCTTGCTGCTTCTACTAACGTGCGGTTATCACGTTCACAACAACCATTTTGTTGTGGCGTGTATGGCATTGTCAATCTCTGCTTAATGCCATTTTTCACGAGAATTTCTCTAACTTCTTTGTTGTCATACTCGCCTCCATTGTCGCTCAACAGGGTTTTTATAGTATGACCTGCATTTCTTACTTCTAAGATCATTTGCTCTAACTTCTGCTTTACTTCCGACTTGGCTTTCATGAAGTATATCAGACGATAGCCAGAGTAATCATCTCGAAACAATACAAAATAGCGCAGCTCTGTGACGGAGTTTGGAAACGGTCCGCACACATCTGAATGCATGAGTTCTCCGGGCTGTGATGCTCTGGTTCTTGTGCCGAACTTCTGTCTGTGTGATTTCCCAAACAGGCAGCTTTCACATAGTGTATCATCTATGGGAAGATCAAAGCCTAACTCTCTCTTCACAAAAGCTCTAATATGCCGCTTATTTTGGTGAGCATATCTCTCATGATATAGCTGTGTCTCTGTTGCTAGATAAGTAACCATCTTCTTAGGTATAACGTTTTTAACATCTAGTTTATAGAGGCCACCACATTTTTGTCGTTTACCAACGATCTTGACAGTTCCATTAATCAATACCCTACATTCTACTGGTGTTGATTCAAATTTACTGTCCTCATTCTTGTCGTGAGCAGCTAAGACTGAAAATAGATTTTTCTGTATACCTGGAACATACCAGACGTCTTCTAGAGTGACTTGTGTGACTTTTCCTTTAATATAAGCTTCCAGGACTATAGATCCTTTGCCTTTGGCCTGTAAAATATTGCCATTAGCTGTTGTGACCGTATGGGAGTTATTAAAGTTCGTAAAAGTAGTAAATAAGTCACCTCTATTAGTGATATGGCTCGTTGCACCATTATCGACGTGCCAGTTGTCTTTGTCGTGCTCAATAGCTAACACTTCTTTTTGTACAAACATCACTGTCATGTTTACTGCATGCGAAGTTGATTGCATACTATCGCCTTTCAATGCTTTGCTGTTCTTTGGTGGTTTGCCATCTTGAATCCATTTCTGACAATTCCTTACTCGATGACCTTTTCCCGAACAGTAATTGCATTTCATCTTCTTATCTCTATTCTTTTTGCCTTTTTCAGCATTTGAAGAACTTGTGATAAGAACTTCTTGATCATCTGGTACTGGGTTACCTGTTATTGATCTCTCATATGCACACAGGTGGTTGGTCAAACTATCAATTGTTCTATCTATTTTCGGTACCAAGAGCCAGCTACTTTTAAAAGATGTATATTTTTCTCCTAATGTGTCCAGTATCTTGCAAATTAACAGGAGTTCGGGTAACTCTTTGTTCTCTTTTTGCAAATCTAGATTTAGGTCCGACCATATATTCTTTAATTTGCTCATATGCGTCACTATATCATCTTCAGGATTCCGTTTGAATCCAAAGAAGCTCATGCATAGGTTGTAGCTTTTATCTTCACTGGTTCCGTCAAACAATCTGTGTAGTTCCAACCAGACTTCTCTAGCAGTGTTGTACCGCATTACCTTTTGTAACGTCTCATCAGTCATATTACTAGTCAATAGAAGTAATGCACTGCAGTCTGCCTTTGTGTAAGACGCAAGGTGGTCTCCTGCACCTGCAGCTGCTGCATGTCCACTGACCGGTCTCTCAATTCTACCCTCTACTACATCCAACGCATTTGGAATACTTCTTAGGGCTATACATATCTTGTACTTCCACGTCGACCAGTTGCTTCTGCCTTCGAGATTGCCGATGAGCAACTTTGTCGTTAAATTATCCATTTTCAAGCGGCGCCCATAACCTTTTATAGTAACGATATCTAGCAAAGTAGCTTGGAAGTTAATGAATAAGAAGTTAAAAGAAAAAATATATTTAATAAATTAAGAGACGTGTAAAAATTAATATGACAGATAACAACCGTAGAAACATTCGTTGCTAAGTTACGTTGATACCAATTTAAAAGGAAATTCTTAAACGAGGTTTCAACTATAACAGAGACGTCGTATTCAATGAGTCAGCATTAAACCAAGCGCGGATCCAGGGGGGTCATGGGGGTCATGACCCCCCCCCTGAGCTAGGTCCAGGAGGACCCAGCACAGGAGTATTTTATTTAAGTACTTTGAATATTTCATCAGTTTATATAAGTTTACTTCGTTTGACGCAAACGCATCATTCGAGAATGAACGCATCCAAAATTTGAATTTTACCGTGCTACCGCCGCCACGGCCGCCAACATTCAAATGTCACATATCGTATGACACTTGCGCGCGGTCTGTTTATTATTTAGTAATTTCTTCATTAAGCCAGTGTGTGTGTTCAAACTCGAATATTATTATTGTAATGTTCTTAAAGTAACTCGTAGGTAAATAAGTAGGTGCCTACTTTACTTAGTGAAAGAGGGGGATTTATATAAGGACGATAGCAGGTCAAGCTACCGGAACCTGACAAATAATCCCAATCAATCTTCAACCTTCACAATTTAGTAATAAGGTTGAAAATCTAATAAAGAAATTTGATAGATTTACCTACGTATTTTTTTATTGGGCGAGGGAGTTTGAAGGTACTTTTTTCCGAAGATGGAAAAAGCCTCATGGACTATCCTCCGCTCGGAGACGCGGAGGGGTGTGCCGGCTAAAAAACCACCCAAGCGTTCGTCATCTGCCTTTCCGGGGTTCTGGGTTCTCCCCATTCTACGGTAGTCCTAAGCTCACTTTTTTGTTTTTGTTTCCGAGGTGGAAAATCTTCATGAATGTCCGCCGCCCTGGGGTGAGCCGCGGTGTCTCTCAGACTCTTACAGACTAAAAACGACCCCGGTGTCACACCTCACAGGTCCACACCGGGGGTTGTAAGAACAAACACTGCTTCCGCAACCGCCGATTGGTAGTGCAGGGAGGGGAGTGAGGTGTATGACTCCCCTCTGACGTCTAAGAGTGGCGCGCGTGGATCACTTCGCGCCGCCACCTCGGGTCCTGATGTTTGGGGGCGACAAATGTTCCCGAGTCTATCGCCCCTGGACCCATTTAAGGGGGCTGAAAGAGGGCGCTATCCAGCCTGCGCCTGCTGCAGCTCGGGTGAGGAGACGAGATCTCCCTCTCCCTTTCCGCAGCCTCCTTCTACGAGACGATTGTATCGCAGAAGGAAACCACCGCATCCCAGGACTTTCGCTGCCGACTATCGACTCGATTACGGCCGGTAGCGACAGGTCACTGCCTACTTCAGAGATGAAGTCACGGCGCACCCCACCCAAGCGGCACACTCTGTCAGCGTATGCCGCGCCGTGTCCTCCCGGCTGACGACGCAGTGGTGACACCGAGCGTTCGGTTCCCTGTTTATGTGACACAGGTACTTCCCGAAGCAATCATGCCCCGAAAGTACCTGTGTCATCCGAAACGTCAGGTAGCCGTGCCTTCTCCCGAGCCAGTCCGCCAGTACCGGCCGGATCGCCTCGATGGTAGTGAGGCGTGGTAGGGCGTGAAAGCCTGTTCCGCCCTTCCGCCACCAGGACCTCTCGGAGCTGCGACCGACGCTGCTCGAGCTGACAAAGCATCGGCCGTTCGCCCCGCTACCGGAACAGTAACACGAGGACCTTCGCCTCCAAGTCCCAAGGCGGGGATCCAGCCAGTAGGCAGGCCGCCTCATAGGAGATCGTGCATAATTTATGACCATGTATAACTCTGATGGCCATCGCTCTCTGCGGTTGTCGCAGTATAGCGATGCTGCCGGTCGTCAGGTGAGAGGCCCACTTCGGGGCCTCATACAGGGCCATCGATCGCACGAATCCCGTGAAGAGCCGCCTGCAGGCGGCGCTCGGGCCTGCCAGATTGGGAAGCAACGTTGAAAGCGCCCCAGCTTTTAACGTTGGCGTTAACTTGGGCGCCAGCCGCCGGAAGTGGGGGCCGAAATCCCACCGGCTGTTGAGCACCAGTCCCAGGTACTTTATGGTGGACTCGACAGCGATTCGAGCGATCCGACCACGATCTGTGAGCCCGGTGGCGGCGCCCGCCGGGGACCATGAAACACCATGGCCTCCGACTAGTTAAGGGCCACCTTCAGGCCTATTCGACGTATGCGGCCCACCACCTGTGATGCCGCAGCCATCGCCAGCAACGCTGCGTTGTTGTGTCGTCCGCATAACATGTCAGGTCTACCCCCGGTCTGAGCTAACCTTTCAGCATCCAGTCGTACGTCGTCGACGTTACGAAAAATCAAAGCATGGTAAAGAGCTTCGATGGTTGAAGAACTTCTAAGCGGACTGACACTTCTCCACGTCCATAAACACGCACCTATTCATTGAAGTAGATGAAGTGATAAGACGTTTCAGAAGAAGACGTGAAAGAAATGAAATGAAATGAAATCGTTTATTAAGCAAGTAGGATCACTGATCACTTTTACACGTCATGTTTATTTTTTATTTTATTTTTTTAACTAGATGAAGCCGGCATTTCCTAATTGACTACCTCTGAGAAGAAATAGCCGAAACAAACTCAGGGATCATCGTCTTTTTTCAAGTCCAGACATTAAAAATGAAAATGTTTACAATAATTTACCTTATAATTACGCATATTGCTTAATAACAATGCTTAACAGAGCGAGCAGCTCAGTCCCAAGCTTTTTTGTGTTCTAAATAATCTGTGATTTTATAATACCCCTTTTTGCAAAGTTTGGCCTTTATAATTATGGTTCTTAGATCGTTTAATGGGTAAGTTTCGAATGTCCATGGGAAGCTTGTTGTAAAAGTGTATACATTGACCCATGAACGAGTTGCATTCTGTGGAGACGAGTGTGATGTACAGCAAGATTGTGTTTGTTCCTGGTATTTATATTATGAATATCGCCTATTTTCTTAAAATTCGAGATATTTTTATGAACATACATAAGATTTTCAAATATATATTGTGAAGCTACAGTCAGAATGTTCACCTCTCTGAACTTTTCCCTAAGAGAATCTCTAGGACCAAGGTTGTAAATGGCTCGGACAGCCCTCTTCTGTAAAACAAAGATGGTGTGGAGGTATGAGGAGCAGTGTGTAAAGCTTACTCATCCTCCATAGAAAAGGGAGGATCCTCCGACCAGACTAGTTGTCTGGCGGGCCACTTGCCCGCCGGTTGATGTCGCGAGCTTGTATATATGCTAGTTGCACGGTAAACTCTGATTGCGAGATGTAGAATTCGTGTGACGTCAGTATGACGCGTTGTTCGCATGTTGCGTTGTAGGCACTGCTACAATGGTATTGATGTCCGCACAAGTTCCCCAGAGAAGAATCCCATAAGTCATAAGACTATGAAAATAACTAAAATAAACAATTCTGGCTGTATCCACATCAGTTATCTGTCTAATTTTCTTAACTTTGCGCGGCAGAACTGAGTCTACCCGACAGCTTCTCAATGTGAGGACCCCATTGTAACTTGGCGTCAATGGTTAATCCAAGAAAAACTGTCGACTCGACAGGGATCAACTCTACTCCATTCAGTTGAACATTGGTACTTAGCTGCCTGACATTTGGCGTAGAAAATTTAATGACTTTAGTTTTTTTTCATTTAAAAGGAGGTTATTTACATTAAACCAATGGACAACTTTAGAGAGTGCATTGTTAACTTCGTCAAAATTTGTTAGCTGACGCTTGACTTTAAAAATAAGAGAAGTGTCATCCGCGAACAATACTATATTGAAAGAAAAATTGATTTCGTTATTTAATTAGGTATTTATAAGTTCAGTACTTATTCATTAAATACCTTCTTTTTAATTGTCCCTATTCATCATCATCATCATCATCAGCCCCTACTCGTCCACTGCTGGATATAGGCCTCCTTCATGGCACGCCAACAAGCTCGATCCTAATATCAAAGTTTAATTAAATCTTCTTATGACTTGACCACGACTATGTGACCCTCCCCTGGCGTCAAGGCTGGATCCGCCCTTGCATTAAACCCAATTGGTCTTGACGATCCTGAAGATTATCAAGAATATCCTTCAGTTGAAGTTAATTTTCCAATTAATACACCTTTGATGTATGATGCAAGGGAGGATATACGCAACGTAGACAGCTCTGACAACAGTCCAAGCTTAACTGTGCCTCCCACATCTCAAGGTTCTGCTGAACCATTACAAGAGTGTCCAGAAGCTTCACCACAAAGCTCACCTCGCTATGAAGATGCTTTAGTTGACGAAGACGGTGATGATCATACTGGCACACCAGAAAACATAGAGGACTTAGCAAATGAAAGTTCTAAAATGGTTTTACGAGATAGAAATCAGCTGAAAGCACCGCAAAGATTCCATGACTATGCGATGTCAGCGTATGATGATATAAGTAAGTTTATTGAACCTAAATCTTATAAAGAAGCTGTTAATAGTCCTCAAAAGGAACAATGGCTGAAAGCTATGGAAAATGAGATTAAATCACTGGCTGAAAACAAAACTTGGATTTTGGTAGACCTACCCAAGGGTCGTAAACCAGTGTCCAGCAAATGGGTCTTCAAAGTAAAGACAAATGCTGATGGAAGTCTTGATAAGTTCAAAGCTCGACTAGTAGCTCGAGGCGATACACAAAAGAAAGGCGTTGATTATGATGAAACGTCCAGTCCTGTCGCAAAAATGACAACGGTTAGAACGCTATTAAGCATTGCTGCAAATGAAGGCTGGACACTCGCCCAGTTTGATGTCTGGACCGCATTTCTTTATGGTTCGTTAAATGAAGAAATTTATATGAATCAACCTGATGGCTTCAATGATGGATCTAAGAAGGTGTGTAGGTTGAAAAGAAGCTTATATGGTCTTAAACAAGCCCCTCGATGCTGGAATAAATGCATGGTTGATTATTTGAAAACCATTGGATTTAAACAATGCGATACAGATACATGCCTATTTATTCGAAATCGTTCAAATGATAAGATTATTCTTGCGCTATACGTTGATGACGGTCTTATAGCTGCATCAAATCCAAAAGAATGTGATAGATTCATATCTGAGTTAAAGCGAAGATTTAAAATCACAACTAAAGATGCGTCATATTTCTTGGGTTTGGAAATTATGAATGTGAATGGTGATATCACGGTTACACAGAAGCATTACGCACAAAAAGTGTTGGATCGCTTTGGGATGTCTGATTGTAAACCTGCAACTACTCCTATTTTAAAAGATGGGCAGGATGGACACCTAAATGAAGTGAAATATTCAGTAGAACCTGTAAACTTTCCATATAGAGAAGCTGTTGGTGCTCTAGCATATCTAACAGTTGGAACCAGACCAGACTTGGCGTATGCTATGAGTGTAGTGTCCAGATCACTAGAAAATCCAAACAAAGACGATATCCAAAGATTGAAACGTGTGTTAAGATACATCAAAGGAACTTTGGATTATGGGATCACGTATCAGAAAAACAACAATAGTGGTATTTTGTACTGTTACAGTGATTCCGACCACGGAGGGGATAAAACCACTGGCAGGTCAACATCAGTCATATTATGTTTATACTCAGGAGGAGCAATATCCTGGTCGAGTCGACGACAAACATGTGTTGCTATTACAAGCACGGAAGCTGAACTAGTTGCAGCTAGTGAAGCGGCTAGAGAAATAGTCTGGATCAAAAGGCTTTTTGCAGAGATATCAAACCTAAAGGAGATTCCTGTGCTGAAGGTTGATAATGACGCAGCCATAAAGATCTCACACAATCCTAAGTTACATAGGAGAACGAAGCATATTGCCATTCGTCATTTCTATATCAGAGAACTGGTGACTGCTGGTGAACTATCAGTACAGTATATACCAACTGAGTTTCAGTTAGCGGATATACTAAGGAAACCTCTGCACCAGCCTAAAATTGTTTCTATGGCAAAGCATATGGGATTAAGTAAATAAAGAAACATTCAAAAAGGGTCCTCCCTTTTTGAATGTTAGAGTTTATGCTCTTGGAACTCTTTTTTGAAAACTTTTTTATTTATCTATGTATGATAATATAGTTGCCTAGTTACGTTTGTCTGTTATATAATAATTTTGCTGTTTTTTATTCGAAAATATACTTTTACTCTCATGAAATCGTTTTGATTCAAAAGCACGACCTCAACAATTTTGACTTTAAAATCTTATTGGGTTATAAAAGAATAGCAATTGTGAATGGTCTGAAGTGAAAAAGAACTACATTTATTTTTTTTAAATCATGAAAAAGCCGACGAAAAATTCCACCACTGGGGGGTTCAGAATCATATACTGGATCCATGGTACTCGTTTGTGCGTCGACGTCAGATACACCCTTTATAAAGCTGAAGAGTTTGTTTGTTTGCGCGCGCTAATCTCAGGAACTACGGGTCCGATTTGAAAAATTCTTTTTGCGTTCGATAGCCTATTAATCCAGGAAGGCTTTAGGCTAGATAACATCCCGCTATGACTAATAGGAGCAGAGCAGTAACAAAAAATGTTGCGAAAACGGGAGCTAACGCAGACGTACATATTGCTTCCATTATTTTCTTCTTCTTTCTTCTTCCTCAGCCTATAGACGTCCACTGCTGGACAAAGGCCTCCCCCAAGGCTTTCCACGATGACCGGTCTTGTGCTGCCCGCATCCATCGGCTTCCCGCGACCTTCACCAGGTCATCGGTCCACCTTGTTGGGGGTCTCCCTACGCTGCGTCTTCCAGTACGTGGCCGCCACTCCAGAACCTTGCTGCCCCATCGGCCATCGGTTCTACGAGCAATGTGCCCTGCCCACTGCCACTTAAGTTTAGCGACTCGCAGAGCTATGTCAGTGACTTTGGTTCTTCTGCGGATCTCCTCATTTCTGATTCGATCACGCAGAGAAACTCCTAGCATAGCTCTTTCCATTGCCCTTTGTGTGACTCTGAGCCTTCGTATGAGGCCCATTGTGAGCGACCACGTTTCAGTTCCGTAAGTCATCACTGGCAACACACACTGGTCAAAGACTTTAGTCTTGAGACACTGTGGTATCTTGGACGACGAGAAGATGTAGCGTAGCTTCCCGAACGCTGCCCAACCGAGCTGGATTCGCCGAGACACCTCTTTCTCGAAGTTGGACCTTTTTTTTTTTTTTTTTTATACGAGTGAAAATGCGTTACGCACCGTACCCGCCGCTAGCTAGGCGACAGGCGTGTGTGGGACTCGCCCGGCCGGAGCCGGGAATACCCACTAAAAACACTCGGTTCCCTCGAGCCCTGCGTTGAGAGTGACCCGGGCTCGGCCCGAAGATCTGACTCCGGGCCACTCTCAGGGCTTACCGGCCTAATGTAGGCCGGTTTCCGCGCCTAGGGAGGATTACCCGGGAATGGATAATCCCCAGACGTGGTGACCAGTGCAATGCGCATGCGGGAGCTACCCACACACGCTGGTCACACTCGGGGGCTAAAGGAGACGGGGGTTCGTCCCCCGCCTTCTTCGCCCCGCCCGTCTACGCCGGATGGGAGCGGCAAGAGCATTCTCTTCCCGCTCCCTCTCCGCTGCCTCCTTCTGCAAGAGGACGGTCTCGCAGAAGGAGGCGGCAGCCTCCCATGCACTCTCTCTTTCAACCATGGCTCGCACCATGGTTGCCAGGGAGAGGCTTCCGCCTCCGAGCGCCGCAACGAGATCGCGGCGCTCGTTTCGCCAGGCCGGGCACTCCACCAAGGTGTGCTCGGCCGTGTCGTCGAGAGAGTCACAGTGGTGACACCGCGGCGACTCCTCCCGACGGGCGACACGGTGCAGGTAGTGACCGAAGCACCCATGTCCGGTCATTACCTGCACCAAGCGGTAGGTGAGGCTGCCATGCCGGCGCCCAACCCATCCCTCCAACACCGGACGAATCGCTCCAATCGTCCGGTGGCCGGCAGCTGGTGTGCGGAGTGCCTCCCTCCACCGACTCAGGGCCTCCCCCTGAGCCGCTATTCGGACCCGCCTTACCTCCTCGAAGGCGGGTCGTTCCCCCCGTTCCCGGGCCGCGACACGGTGTCGATGCACCTGGGACAGAACCAGGGCATCGACCTCCCACGGCGGCGTGCCCGCGAGCACGCAGGCAGCCCCATGGCTGACCGTGCGGTACGCCCGCACGGTCCGTGTCGCGATGATCCTCTGCGGCTTCCGCAGCAGGGCCACTGTGCGCCGGGAAAGGCACTCCGCCCACACCGGGGCTCCGTAGAGTGCCATCGACCGCACCACACCATGGTACAGCCGACGGCACGCCGAATTCGGCCCCCCCAAATTGGGGAGGAGCCGTCCGAGGGCGGCTGCGACAGAACACAGCCGCGGGGCGAGGAGCCTAAAGTGCTCCTCGAAATCCCAACGGGGATCCAGGATCAGGCCGAGGTACTTGATGTGCACCTCGACGGGAACCTGGACCCCCTCCACCCGGATACGGAGCCCCGGTGGGGTTCTGCGTCGCGGGGCGTGGAATGCCATGGCCCTCGTTTTTTCGAGGGCCACTTCCAGCCCCAGGAGGCGGATGCGTCGGACGACCAGAGAGGTGCCGACCGACGCGAGGTGGACCGCCTCCTCCCACTCGCGCGCCCTCACCGCGACCATGGTGTCGTCCGCGAAACAGACCACATCCATTCGCGGCAAGAGCGCGCTTCTCGAAGTTGGACCTACCTAGTTGGACTTTCTGTCCCAGGTATATATACTCGTCAACAACTTCGAGTGCAGAGCAACCAACTACAATTGGAGTGGGTGCGACATGAGAGTTCCACATGATCTTCGTCTTATCCATGTTCATTTTTAGACCCACTTGTTGGGAACCTCTGCTGAGGTCATTGAGCATTTTGCCCAAGTCTTCCAGGGTCTCAGCCATGACCACGATATCATCTGCGAAACGGAGATTAGTGATGTACTCGCCGTTGATGTTGATGCCAAGTCCTTTCCAGTCCAGGAGCTTGAAGACATCTTCCAACGCAGCAGTGAACAATTTAGGAGATATGACATCTCCTTGTCTCACTCCACGCTGCAGTTGGATCGGTTTCGAGTCCTGATTCTGAAGACGGACTGACATGGTGGCGTTTTTGTACAAACACTTTATCACCTCAATGTATCGATGGTCAATTTGGCACCGCTGGAGAGACTGTAGCACCGCCCAAGTCTCAATCGAATCGAAGGCCTTCTCATAGTCCACAAACGCCAAGCATAGTGGTTTGTTATACTCCTCGGACTTCTGTATAACTTGCCGCAGCGTATGAATGTGGTCTATGGTGCTAAAGCCTTTCCGGAAGCCTGCTTGTTCGGGAGGCTGGAAGTCGTCGAACTTGCGAGCGAGACGATTCGTGATGACCCTAGAAAACAGCTTGTAGACATGGCTCAGGAGGGATATCGGTCTGTAGTTTTTCAGGAGGGTATTGTCACCTTTTTTGAAAAACATAACTACCACGCTCCTGTGCCACGCCTTAGGCGTTTCGCCTTTAAGAATGACGGAATTAAATAGCTTCTGAAGCGCTTTAAGAACCGGTTTGCCACCCGCTTTCAGAAGCTCAGCCGTAATTCCATCATCTCCAGCCGCCTTATCGTTCTTGAGCTGTTTGAGGGCCATACCAATCTCGTACAGGCTGACGACGTCCATTATTTTAGTGTATGTCAAATCAGCTGTTTTTAATTTTTTTCGGAACGGGACGAACATGCACTCAGTTACAATTGAACTTAGCTCATGAGGAAATGCAATATTAGTAAAAGCAGTGAGCGCGGATGTTATTAGTTTGGGATGAATGTGATGATATTCCACAAAAGGGCAATTGAGGCACTAGATCGCACAACGGGGGCCATCAAAGGCAACCAAGATATCATGGGAGGGACGGTGGTACTTTTAGCTGGTCACTTTAGGCAGACCCTTCCGGTGATTACTAGAGGTATGCCGCCAGCAGATGTAATAAATGCCTCTTTGAAAGCATCAGCATTATGGGTTCGCGTGAAAAAGTATTGTCTCACCACGAATATGCGAGGGCAACTTCATCACGATTCTCAAGCCGGGTATATGCAATATGCAGCTACTCTTTTAAAAATCTGAGCAGATCGCATGCCAACTACATATAACATGTACCACAGTAACGGCATGATTAAAGTGAGTCGTGAGTTCTGTCAAGTTGTGGATAGCTCATATGACCTATTAAATAATTCTATCTGGATCTTCAAACAAATATGGCCAACCGAGAATGGCTATGCGAAGGGGCAATTTTGGTGCCGACTAATGAAATAGTAAAATAAATGAACAAATCATGTTAAATGTTCAGGGAAATGTTAACGAATACCTTTCAGTGGAC
The DNA here is from genome assembly GCA_017933935.1 of Sesamia nonagrioides. NCBI lineage: Eukaryota > Metazoa > Arthropoda > Insecta > Lepidoptera > Noctuidae > Sesamia > Sesamia nonagrioides. The sequence continues at coordinate 48,944 of JADWQK010001182.1, forward strand.
AATATTACGGAGACTGATTAAGTTACATCATTCCGTTCCGCGCCGCGCGCTCGCCTCGAGCGGACGTGCCCACCTTCGCTCCGTGCTACCGCCGCTCTCGCTGGCCTCGCCGCGCTCTCGCTCGTGCCACGTGCGTCGTGCCTCTCGGGTGTCAGTGTTCTGTGATAGTGTCTACGTTGCTGCACTTATCGAGCAGTGTGCCGCCCTGCATCTAAAGCTGCAGCAACGCTATATCCTATTTCTACAGAATTGGTCAAAAAACGTACATCCTATTCCTAACGGAATACTGGTCAAAAACTTACAATAGTCGGTCGGATTGGCTCGCGAAAGCGAGTAAATCCCTCCGACTACCGGGCGAGTAGTCACTCCCCGCATCAACACGCCCCAGTGAAACCTAACGGTGCCAAAGAATCTGTGTGGCGTCGGATCTTCCGATTTGACTCGCAAGAGTCTGATCGTCGTCTGTTTGTGTGTGTATGCAGTGTCGTGTCGTGTGGTGTGCTGTAGCTGCGCTGCGGCGGATCATCAGGTCAGTAGGCATTAGATACACACATCCCTGTCCGATCGACAGGGAGGGTTACACACCCCCCCGGCCTCCAACCCGGAGGACTAGGAATCATGGACGTAAGTCCCCACCCTCATTACCAGGCGCTCCTTGCCCTGGTTTACGATGTCCTATTAAAGGACCCCCAAATTCGCGTCAAGTATGGCGATAAACTAGCTGCTATTCAGCAGCTAGCTCCCGTACCCCAGCCCGTCCCCGCTGAAACCGAGGTGTCTATGGACACCGAGGTATTCTCAGCAAAAAGGCCTATCCCTGACTCCTTGGATTCCTCCGAGGAGTCTTCACCCTCGTCCCCGGACGATGAAGCTGACGGCTTCATCGTTGCCGCGGGAAAGATGAGGAGGAAGAAATCCTCCTCAAACCAGGCCCCGAAGTTGGCGGCCGCTGCCTCCGCTAGCGGCTCACCCACCCCCGCCCCTGCCCCCCCAAACGTTGGCGCCGCCCCACGTGCCGCGACCCCCAACCCCGCCCGCTCGGCCCCCAGAGCCGCCTCCAAAATCTCCCCTCCCCCACCTATCTTCATTCAGGACAAGGCGAAACGGACTAACGTGTCCGCGTGGTATTCTGATCAAAAGATCAGCTTCACCAATGCCAGGTCTACACAGACTGGCATAACGGTGACCGTTCCGTCCTCTAAAGATTACCGGGAGCTGACCAAGCTCCTCCGACAGAGAAGTGTGGCCTTTCATACCTACTCACTACCAGAGGATCGCCTTACTCGCGTAGTAATCCGCCGCGTGCCAAAGGAGATCTCCTCCGACGACATAAAGGCGGAAATCCCTGTGAAAGAGGTCCACCGTATGCACAAGGCACGCGGTAAGGTGCCCTACGACATGGTCCTAGTGATCAGCCACCCAGTCGAAGGATCCACGCACCACCCCATCTTCCTGGTGAAGAGCATCTGCTCCCTCACCGGGATCCTCATTGAAAAGCCCCACTAAAGCGGCACTGTTGGCCAATGCCACAGGTGCCAACTTTATGGGCACTCCCAGGCTCACTGCCACGCCAAACCCAGGTGCGTTAAGTGCCTAGGCGATCATGGCACGGCAGAGTGCCCCCGCCCCAAGGACCGTGCGCTCTGCAAAGAGCCACCTAGTTGCGTCCTCTGCGGCGCGACCGGCCACACGGCCAATTATCGCGGGTGCCCCAAGGCCCCCAAATCCTCCTCCTCCAAGCTAGCCAACCGGGCTAACGCACGCCAAAAGCGTGAATCCCCAGGGAGTCAGTTCCCAGAGCGACTGAGCCCTCAAAGGCCCAGTCCCTGGAATCAACTAAACCACCAGAGGGCCTTCCCGGCCCTCGTGGCGTCCGCTCCCCAGACCCCCCTAACCACCCCCGCCTGGCATGGCAAGGATCCTCGTATCCGTCCTACCACGGCCCAAAAGGTGGCCCCGTCCCCTCCTGCCCCTGCACCTATGGCTGCAGCAACAACCCCCTCACCCCCTCCCTCGACCCCAATGTAAGGAAACAGTCCCACAGATGCTTTTAATATCATCTCGGGGACCTTTCTTATTTTTATGTCGCCTCGCGCCAGACAGATGGCAAACGACTTCAAAGTCGTTATGGCAGTTGGCAATCTGCAAGCCATTATTAACATTTACAATGCGTACCCAGAAATTGCGCACGCCCTTTCCTCCCTTGCATCCAATAAGTAATTTATGGATAATACGGCCAAACAGAGAACCAAGCCCCGATCCCTCAAGCTGGCTCACTTCAATGCCGACGGCATTAGAGATCAGAAGTTCGAGATCTCAACCTTCCTTCGAGAGCACCAGATAGACATCTTCCTCGCTCAAGAGACCTTTCTCAAGCCTAGTCACCGCACACCCTAATTGCTAACTACCGTGTAGTTCGCAACGACAGGCTGCGGTGCCACAAAGGCGGTACCCTTATTTATTTCAAAAGGGCTCTTCATTGCATCCCAATGGACCCCCCACCCCTCTCACGACTCGAAGTTTCAATATGCCGTCTCGGCATGACAGGCCACCGACCTATTACTATAGTGTCGGCCTATCTCTCACCCATCTCCGCTGCAGAGAATAATCAACTCTTAGCAGACGACATTGCCCTACTTCTTGGGTTGAGTGACTCCGTTATAATAGCGGGCGACCTCAATGCCAAACACACTGCCTGGAATAGCACCAGGATCAATTCCAGAGGCAGACTCCTGTTTGACCTCTCCACCCACTTAAACTTCGATGTCGTGGGCCCCATGACCCCCACTCACTTCCCCTATGAACCCGACCACACCCCAGACGTCCTCGACGTAGCGCTCCTAAAGAACGTCAACCTACGGTTAGACTCTATAGAAGCGCTATCAGAGCTTTCGTCTGACCATCGCCCAGTCATCATTAGACTGGTTCCCCGTACTGGCCTCTCTGACCCAGGTCAAGCACCCCAGACGAAAGTGGTAACGGACTGGAGGAAAGTAAGCGATCGGCTGAAATCCACCACATCCCTCCACTTGGACTCCATACCTGCACGCCTCGACTATATCGCTGACACGACAGCCGCGATCGACTCGTTCACGGATCACGTACAGTCAGTCCTGAACGAATGTTCAAGGGAGGTTACAGTGACAGAAGACTGTCGCGGCGGTCCATGCCTACAGCAGCTTCCCCTGCGTGGCTAACAAAACCCAAATGCGCTATTTACAGAGAACTGTAAAACGACGCATATCGGAGTGGCGTGAGGCTGGCTGGGATAAGATGCTGGATGAGTTAGAGCTCACCCATCAAGCCTTCTGGAACCTTCAGAGGAAACTAAAATCCAATGAAGTTGTGACCATGCCTCCCCTAGTTCGTCCTGACAATTGCATCGCCTTCGATGACGATGACAAGGCTGAATGCCTCGCCTCCTGCCTGGAAGCCCAGTGCTCCCCCAGCCTCCTACCAGTAGACCAAGCTCATCTCCTTGAGGTTGACGCTGAAGTCGAACGTAGAACCTCCCTCCCACCCGTTGACTACCCTGAGGATCGCCTGCCTCCCATCACTCCTGATGAAGTGTAGGACATCGTCAAAGGTCTACAACCCAGGAAAGCGCCCGGCTCTGACGGCATCACCAACAGAGTGATCCGCCTCTTCCCTGCCCACCTAATCATCCTCTTGACCACCATCCTCAATCCTCTGCCTCTGGGGAATAACATTTTCCCACAAACATGGAAAGAAGCCACAGTCATAGACATTCCCAAGCCCGGTAAGCCTAAAGCCGAACCGTCCAGTTACCGTCCCATCAGCTTACTCAAAGTTTTCGGTAAGATCTATGAGTACTCGCATGCCTGCGTGCGTGCTGCATGTTTAACCTTAATCCTCTCTATTGTTTTTTTTTTTTATTACTATTTAGTTTAGTTCTCTCGGTGGTAGGCCCCAACATCAGCCGCCGGCGTAAGTTACCACCCACCAGACAAAGTCACCAACAAAGTCGCCAAGCGATTCGTCGTGTTCCGGCATGATGTCTGGTGAAGCCGTACGGAGGGCGGGTCTGAGCAGTTGTGTTGCGATGTGTGCCGGGTACGATGCGCCAATCGTTGTTGTGTCGGGTGGTTGGTCCTGGAGGGTAGCGGGATCCGAAGCACGGTGCTCCGCTGGCCGACCGCAGGTAGTTGGGGGCCCAAGTAGTGTGCCAGCCACATACGAAAGGCTGCCCCGCCAACTGCGAAAAATCCCAGGGTGGCCCCATCGTGCCGGTTGGCGACCGGACGAGAGGACCTGATGGCGATCCCTGGGGGGGTTCGGGCGTCCCCGCAGTCTCCAGATCAATCTCCCTCTGGCGCGGCATCGTTGGTAGTGTTGTTGGGTTTAACATTGCTTTACCTCGCTCAACTGCCGTCTTCCTTCCTATTCACTCAATTTAAAATTTAAATGAAAGGTACAAATAAGAAAAGTAGGTGTGCACAGCGGGCGCACGTCCTCTCTTTCAAAGTGCACCTCTGTAATATTAGAGGTCTGCACTCCAATCTCTTAGCAGTTCACTATCACCTTGAGACTGAGAAGCCGCATCTACTTTTCTTGACGGAGACCCAGATCAGATGTCCGCCTGATGCGGCATACCTCGGCTACCCGGGATACTCTTTGGAGCATCATTTCCTGCAGCGTGCCGGGGTCTATGTGTATATTCGCAATGACATCTGTTGCCGGCGTCTCCGTCACCTCGAGGACCCTCATTTTTCGTCCTTATGGCTGTTGGTTGACACCGGTGTGGACAAAATTGTCTACACCTGTGTCTACCGATCGCACAGCGGTGATCAGGAGACAACTCGGTTATTTGGCCATCTCAGTGAGGCTGCTGACAATGCACTACATCGGCACCCTGACGCTCAATTCGTCGCTCTGGGGGACTTCAACGCCTGCCACCAGGACTGGCTCTTCCCATACCAGAGGACCGACCACGCTGGGAGAGAAGCGCGAAACTTCGCGCTTACTATGGGCCTTTCCCAGCTGGTAGAGCAAGCGACTAGGGTGCCTGATGTAGATGGCCATACTGCCAACTGCTTGGACCTTCTGCTGACCACTGATCCGGACAGATGTGTTGTAACAGTTTCCTCACCGTTGGGAACTTCAGACCACTGTCTGGTGAAGTCTGTGTCGTCCTTCTCCCCACCAGAACACGACTCTCGTGGTGAACAGCGATTGTGGTGATACAGGTCAGCGGATTGGGATGAGATGCGCCACTTCTTTGCGTCTTATCCTTGGCAGCAGGTCTGCTTCTCTTCTGACGATCCGTCGGGCTGTGCGGACGCTATAACCGATGTGGTGCGTCAAGCTATGGAGTACTTTATCCCATTCAATGACGTGCCCGTCGGTGGCTCGGCTCGCCCATGGTTCAATGCCGATTGTGTCCAAGCTGAACAGCGTAAGCACACAGCATTTCTCGCCTGGGTTGACGCTCGTGACCGCGGAGCTCCGGATCTAAGCTCAAAGAAGAGAGCCTTTAACCGTGCTGCCAAGTCCTACAAGAAGGCGTTCAAGAAGGCTCGCTTCGACTGCATCACTCATATTGGCAACAAGTTATCTGCGCAGCCATCCGGTAGCAGATTTTTTTGGTCCCTTGCCAAATCGGTTGAGGCGAACTTCTGTCGGCCCTCACTGCCTCCGCTGGTTAGGCCTGATGGAACACTGGCTCATACGGCGAGAGAGAAAGCCGGTCTCTTTGCTTCTCTCTTTGCCCATAATTCGCGTCTTGATACTGGCAGTGCTACTCCACCTAATTTACCTCATTGCGGAGCCTCAATGCCTGAGGTTCGCATTAGGAACAAGGAGGTTCTGAGAGTACTGTGTCGTCTGGACGTGAATAAGGCTAGTGGTCCGGATGGTATACCAGCGATTGTTCTTAAGGCTTGTGCGCCCGAGTTGTCTCCTGTATTGACGCGCTTGTATCGCCTCTCATTCAGGACTGGTATTGTGCCCAAGTCCTGGAAGCTTGCTAACGTGCAGCCCGTGCCCAAGAAGGGTAGTCGTGCCGATCCTGCCAACTATCGGCCGATTTCGATCACCTCCATACTTTGTAAAATTATGGAGCGCGTATTGAACTCGCGCCTCTTGGCATACCTGGAAGGTAACGATCTCCTCAGTGACCGACAGTACGGGTTTCGCCGCAATCGGTCAACTGGGGACCTACTAGTGTATGCCACTCACTTGTGGGGCGAGGCCCTCGAGAAGAATGGGGAAGCGATTGCTGTCTCCCTTGATGTCTCGAAGGCCTTCGACCGGGTATGGCACGCTGGCCTTTTGAGTAAGCTTCCAGCGTACGGCATTTCCCCTAGCCTGACTGGCTGGGTAAAAGACTTCCTGACTGAACGGTCCCTCCGAGTTGTTGTCGATGGATGCTCTTCTGAGCCCATGTCAACTAATGCCGGTGTTCCTCAGGGGTCTGTTCTCTCTGCAACTCTGTTCCTGCTGCATATTAACGATCTGCTGATGCCTGGTATCTATGGGTATGCAGATGACAGCACAGTTGTAGAGAGATACCTGCCGGGTGCTCGGGCAAGTAGGGAATCAATCCGGTCCGAAAGAGAGGCCATGGTTGAGCGAACGAGTGTATGCGCTGCAGGCAGTCTCCGAATGGGGCAATGCCAATCTTGTAGCATTCAATGCCGCCAAAACACAGGCGTGTCTTTTCACCGCCAAAAGGAGCCCGTTCACCTTGGCTCCTACTTTTCGGAATGTGTCCTTGGAGTGTTCCGACCGCCTTCAGCTTTTGGGAGTTGAGATTTCCTCGGACCTTAACTTTGGGCGGTTCATTGAGTCCAAGGCTAAGGTGGCTGCCAGGAAACTTGGCGTTATCGCAAAGGTCCGGCAGTACTTCACACCTGGGCAGCTTCTAATGTTATACAAAGCACAGGTCCGTTCTTGTGTGGAGTACTGCAGCCACATTTGGGCTGGTGCTGCCAAGTGTCATCTGGCCACTTTGGATTCAGTGGAGAGACGTGCAAAGAGGCTGATTGGTGACCCTGATCTAACTCGAGTTGGTCTCCAAAGCCTAGAGCACAGGCGTAGAGTAGCCAGCCTTTCGGTGTTCTATAGGATGCATTTCGGGGAGTGTGCGAGGGAATTGCATGATTTAATTCCCCCATCTCCGTTCCACCAGCGGACGACCCGTCGTACAGCTGGTTTCCACCCTTACGTTGTTAACACCTCTACGATCCGGACGAAGCGTTTCGCCTCCTCCTTTATACCGCGTACATCGAGGGACTGGAACAATTTGCCAGCGGCGGTGTTTCCGTCGGACTACAATTTGAGTGTCTTCAAGGCTAGAGTGAATAGGCTCTTAATAAACTAGTGCGCTTTACCATCAACGATTGCGTCACTGCTTACCATCAGGCAGGATTGCGGTCAAGCGCTAGTTTATAACATATAAACAAAAAAAAAAACTTTTGTATAACACAAGTACCATAATGAAACTTATAAGTTATGGAAGAGCGGAGTCCCCTAACACAGGCTTTTCTGCTTAAAAGGAGGCTCCAATCACAAGATTGTAATGTTACTTGTTGTTGAAATAATAAATTATTAATTATTAACTTTCGATCCAGCCGTCCCCTGCTGTCCTCTCTGGCGACGCCCTAAGCCGAGGTTCGTACCCCACAGGGGGTGCCCTTAGTGCGTAGTCGCCTAATTTTAAGTTAGTGTTAAATGCCCCTGGCTGGAGGCTTTAATTTTTAATTAAGGCATCCACAGGAAAGTCCGGTTAAGTTGTTACGGCCTCTAATGGCCACCTACGAGATGCCATATCAAAAAAAAAAATAAGATACATCATACCCTGTAGAATTTTTCAACTCTTTAATTATCAGGAGTGCCACCGCTTAAGTTGATACTAAACTAGTTGGTGTTCCAGTCCTATTAATGAGGAATCTTGACGCTCCAAAGCTGTGTAATGGTACTCGGTTACAAATAACACATTTGGGTCACAATATTGTAAAGGCTACAATCATGGCTGGAATAGCAAAAGGACAAAATGTCTTGATTCCCATCAGCCCGACTGATTTGTCATTTCACTTTGAAAGAGTACAGTTCCTTCTGAAAGCAGCATTTGCTACAACAATAAAAAAGCCTACAGACGCTTAAAGTTGCCTGAGTTCATTTAAAAACAACATGTTTTTCTCATGTGAAACTCTATGTGGCATGCTCACGTGAATTAAATCCAGAAAACCTTTATGTTTTGGCAAAAGATAGCAAAACAAAAAAGTTTATAAAACCGTACTTACTTAAATGTGCTCATATTTTATCAAGCGTAATAATTTTAACCCTTATTTCATAATATCCTAAGCATATCCAAAACACCAACTGACGCTACATGATTAGAAGTATGATATTTGATGTTTCTTTCCTTTGCTAAACCTTTAAACCCGGTAAAATTAACGTTGCTATAGACCTTAAGTGTCTTAATAATCCATACTAATATTATAAATGCGAAAGTAACTCTGTCTGTCTGTCTGTCTATCTGTCTGTCTGTCTGTCTGTCTGTCTGTCTGTTACGCTTTCCCGCTTAAACCTCTCAACCGATTTTGATGAAATTTGGCACAGACAATCTTTAGACCCTGAGAAAGAACATAGGCTACCTTTTATCCCGGAAAAGTTTGATGTTCCCGAGGGAAATCTAAAAAGTGCGATATAACCGAACTCCACGCGGGCGAAGCCGCGGGCGGAAAGCTAGTCCTATTAATAATGTAAACGCAAAAATGTGTGAGGATGTTTGAAACCTTGCAGTAATGTAGGCATTTATCTTGGCATTCCCGCGGAAACGGGAACCACCGCGCGCTGTAAACTGAAGTCTACGCGGACGAAGTCGCGGGCAACAGCTAGTTAATGATATAACCCAGAGTATTTATTTTATAGTGTTTGTTTTGTGTATTGAAAAGAAGTAAATAAAAAACAGAAGAGAAGTATTTAAAAGCAGTTTTTCTTCTTAAATCCATCGACTCTCGAGTACTTCAAGTGCAGATTTTACGCATATGGCAGGTCCATTAGTATATGTCGGTGGTTCTTTGTACCTTTCCTAGCGCTCCTCCATTATTTTCATCACCCATTGTGTCCAGCCGGGGTCAACTTTGTATGGAAGCCTTGAGAATACCTACAAGGGCTGAATTTTGGGCGATGTTGCTATATAAATTAATATCTCAATTTATTTGTATGGCAACACTCTTGAATCATGTGACCGATCATGGCGTTCGCTTAAACAATATGGCGTCACCCGATGTAAACACAATTCCATATTTCATCGATTTGCTTGTAATTAGGTGCTATAACAGTTGAGTCGAGCTCTGCTCCTCCGTTTTATGTGTTACAAAGTTCCGCGAATCGTGGTTAGTGTTAGCGCATTGTGAGATAGTGACTAACATTACTGTTGTTTTTCGTGAGACATTGACTCTGTACCAATGATCCTGAACCTATTTATTTTGTGGCTGTTGTGACCAGTGTTTGTGAACCTCAGTTCTGCCATGGCAGATGCGATGATGATGATACGAAATTTATAAAAGTTATCATGTAATATATTGTTACGAATGGACCTTATGTCGATGGCATAAGGTTCAATATCGCGTGACATGCAGTGTGTCACTTTTAAGCCCTATTTTTCCTAGATCTAGACATTTTCTAGGTACAATAATAAAACGCATTGCTAGACTTAGGACGGCCTATCGAATGGTACAGGTCTCAACAGTTTTGTCAACAAAGTGCCGACATCGAAATTTCTAGAAACCCGTTTCCGGGAATTACCGTAGGTACTTCCGAGTGACCTCGAAGTTATGTCCTATTATTATTACGTCTGGAGGAATCTGGAATGTTCGATCAGCTGGCCTATATATAGGCGCCGCGACGCCAGCGCACAGTCAGTCTACACTCGACTAGCGATACGAAAACAGCGACAGTTAAGAAGCGATCTTAAAGAAGATCTACTGCGACAATTGTAACGAGAACTTCTAGTACTACGTGAGGTAACATCTGTAGTGTTATTGTGTGCTTACAACACGGACTTCGTGGACCTAAGCGAAGACTTCGGTGCGACATCAGCTACATTCTACTTGTCATTGTCTACAATCGACTGTACCTTCGTTGCCAATAAACTTCGTAACCCTTAACCGGCGTTTAAGTACCCCCAGCCCGTAACAATTGGTGTCAGAAGCGGCATGCCGGTCACGCCAAGGGAAGACGAAAGAGTTCGCACGCGACGACAAGCAGCGATGGATTTGGCGCGTCAAGAGGAAGAATCGCTTGGTGTCCCTGCACCCGTAGAAGATGCGGCCGTCGTAACACCGACGAATGTGAGTGCCCCTAGTACCAGCACTATTCCCGGAAGCAGCGGATCCGATTTATCGGTGTTACTGGCTCACTTGACGGCGCAAATAAAGTTAAGTATAGCAGAATCCCAGGCGCAAATAAAAGGCATAGTAGCAGAATCACAGGCAAAATCCCAGGCAGAAATCCAGGCACAAATACAACAATCCCAGGCAAACTCCCAGGCAGAAATCCAGGCAAAAATAGATAGATCCCAGGCAGAAACCCAGGCACAAATAAAACAATCCCAGGCAGCAACCCAGTCACAAATAAAGGAATCCCAGCAACTGGTATTACAATTAAATGAAAAGTGGAAAAAGACCAAAGAGGTCAATGAACTTAGAATTAAAACAGCTCAACAAGATGCCCGTCTGGACCAGCAAGACACGCGCATAGACAAACAAGATACACGTATGGACCAGCAAGATACGCGCATAGACAAACAAGATGCGCGTATGGAAAAATTAAACAGTACCATCATGGAGTTTGGGAAGGAAGTAGAATTTTTACATGAGAAGGTACAAAAAGGAGTTATTAAAGGTGTGGTACCGGTACCCAGTGCTTTGCCGACTTTCAAGGTACCTCATTTTGACGGGACAACGTCATGGGTGGCCTTCCGTCTACAGTTTGAAAAGGTCGCAAAAGGCAACAATTGGGACGACGATCAAGCCGTAACCGCCCTTACGCTTGCTCTGCGTGGTGAGGCGGTCCAAATACTCGAAAATATTTCCGGCGATTGCAATACCCTAGCCTGTCTGTTAGAAGCGTTGGAGTCTAGATATGGAGAGAAACACCTGGAACATGTCTACAGGGCTCAACTCCGCGACCGCACGCAGAAAAGCAGTGAGGGTTTGCAACAATGGGCATCGGAAATAGAACGTATTGTTCGGAGGGCGTATGCATCAACGCCGGGAGCAATTGATGCTACTACGGTGCAAGCTTTTACTGATGGAATTCGAGATGCGGAAGTCAGGGCTGCGGTTCGTCTGGGGCACCATCAGACTCTGAAGGCAGCCTTGACACACGCTCTGGAGGTGGAAGCAGTACGCCAAGATGGCCGACCACACCACCGTATTCGTGAGGTAACCGCACAAATGAAACCCTGACAAGGGCCAACATGCTATGAGTGCGGTGAAAAAGGGCATATTCGGATCAATTGTCCCAGGAAGGCTAAGGGAAGAAGCACTTCTGGGACACAGGTGGAAGCCGAGGATTTAAACTAGGGACAGCCAGGGCTATGGGGCGAGTACTGGCTGGTCGACATGTAGCCCCCATTATAGCAGTATCACAAGTGGGTGACGGAAACAGTCTCATTATAGAAGGAGAACTGAATGGTAAATCCTGCAGTTTCACATTGGATACTGGTGCATCAAGAACCATTGCACGACCGGAGCTATTTCCTCGGACCATAGTATGGAAAAGAGGATCTTCGCAATGCCGATTACAAACCGCCACTGGCCAACCAGTACTCGTCCTTGGTGAAACGAATGTGACTTTGAAAATGGGTGATAAGACATTCACGCACCCTGTTTTAATAGCAAATATTACAGATGATTGCATAATAGGACTGGACTTTTTGAAGAAACAGCAGTGCGTCCTTAATGTAGCAAAAGGAGTATTGAGTTTTCCAGAACAAGAAGTATTTCTTCAAGGTGGAAAACAAGGGTCAGTGTACTGTTTAAGGAGAACGGTATTACCACCAAGATCAGAAACCTTAGTAGATATTAGACTATCACCAATAGGATGCCGTAAACGTTGCATTATAATTGAAGATTCTGGAGATCACCCAGACTGGATAACAGCAAGAACACTGATGATGATTTCCGATGAACCAAAAGTGCGCATTATCAACGTTAGTAACAAAGAAATAATTCTTGAAAAGAATTGCATAGTTGGTGTGTGCGACCATGTAGCATCGTTGAGAAAAACAGAGGCGCACGAAAAGGAACGTGATAAGAAGTGGCAGGAACATGTATCGACGCTACTCGACAATTGTAAGGGCAATTTAAATAAGTTCGAAAGTCACAAAGTGAAGCAACTGTTGCATAACTTCCATGACATCTTCTCTAAGACCGACAGTGACGTGGGAAGGACCGGGCTCGTCAAACACCATATGGATACGGGCGATACACAGCCGATAAGACAGAGACCACGTCGTATCCCCTTTGCAAGAGAACAGGAAGTGTCGGAAATGTTAAGAGATATGGAGAAAAATCGTACGGGTCGCTCTCGCGAATTATTTTTTTAAAAAGGTGTTAATTGTGGACTTATAGTTATGATTATGGTGTTCGGCTGGACATTGGACTGTGACGGATCTGTAAAATATGGAGTACAGTGGTAAATTGGTGAATTTTTAACGATTTTAAAGACTATTTGTTGGGCTAACAAGTGCAAACAACAACAATTCGTGGGTGGCGCGAAATAATAAAGTGCACATTGCACTCTTTCACTCTTGCGCGTAATTGATATTTCTGTCTCTGTCACACTGCAAATTCACGGAATAAAAATGAATTGTGCGGTGTGTGGCAGAGCAATGAAAAGTGCAGAGATAATTAAATGTAATGCATGTATGGAAAAATACCATTATAAATGTGTGAATATAACCCAAGCGACGTTCGATGAGGAACAGGTGCAATTGAAACGTACATTTAAGTGTGTATCCTGTTCTAACGTAACTCAGCGTGTGCGAGTGACTGACGACACACCAGTACGGGGTGTTCGTGCCGCTGCTGGCTTCGAAAATGTTGCTCAGAAGGAAGCACAGTCGCTGTCAACGGATGATATAGTTGATAAGGTTAACAGCGTTATCTTGGCTAAAATCAGTGTGTTTGAAACGAATATTATACAGGAGATTAAGGCCACTGTAGCTGTTTTGGTGGCAGAAAATAATAAATTGAGACAAGAATTGAAGGAAGCTGACATGAAATGTAGTTCTTACGAAATGCAAATAAAAAGTCTGAAAAATGAGATTTCGATAATTAAAGACCAAAAAGGATGTTATGGTACCTATAATCAGAGACAACAATCATTAGGTGTACCGGTACCCGCGATTCCGAAATGTACTACTGTCCCTGCTGCGTCGCCCAACATCACTCTGGTAAAAGGGGCGCAGGCAACTACGCAACACAGGCCCGACTCTAGCTATGCGTCTGTGACCGGGAAGACAGCGGGTATGAAAGTTGGTGAAAGTAATGATATTGGGTGGATAGAGGTGAAAAGAAATAATAGGAGAAGCGATTCAATTAAGAAAGGAGGTAATAACTCCATTAGTGGATTAAAAGCAGTTGAACGCAGGAAATTTTTACATGTGTGGAGACTAAATAAAAGCACTACGGAGGATGATCTCACCGACCATATCAAACAGGCACTGGGAAAGGACTCTGAAATCATTGTCGAAAAATTAAGACCTAAAACGGAGCGCGATTATGCCTCATTCAAGGTTGGTGTTACATTGAGTAATTTTGAGAAGCTTTGTGATCCTAACTTGTGGCCAGTAAATGTGGAATACAGTGAATGGATTTGGTTTCGTGCTAACACCAAACCAAAACAAGTGGAAGCCGAGTAGACAGTTCAACATTTTATATCAAAACGTCAGAGGACTTAGAACCAAAACAACACAATTTTTATCACTTCTAGAATCATCGGGATCTGATTTATTTGCGATCACTGAATCGGGTTTAAGTGAAGCTATTCAGGATGCGGAATTTGTGCTCCCAGAATATCAAATGTTACGGTGTGACCGGGCGGATGGCCGCAAGCAAGGAGGTGTACTTTTAGTGGCCACACCGCGGTTTGAGTTGCGACGAGTGACGATGCCTAGTGATATTAATGTAGATAATCAAAGGTTTGAAATGATATGTGCTTCTGTTTATATGCAAAACCGCTTTTTGTTCGTTTGTTGTGTGGTGTATATTCCACCACGAGCTGAAGATAATGAATACTTGTCAATGTTTAGAATATTAGAAAAAGTATGTGTCAAATATAACAGTAATTTGATTATATTAGGGGATTTTAATATGCACTCATGTAATAACAATATTTCTAATTACTATGAATATTTCTTGGCGTTCTGTGAATTCACTCAGTGCAATGCGGTACCGAACTGTAACAATAGACAGTTGGACGTAGTGTTGAGCGCGCGCGGTGGCGTGTTGGTGAGCGCGGCGGACGAGGGCATGCTGCCTGTGGACGCGTACCATCCACCGCTCGCAGTACGTGTCGAGCGAAGCGCACGCGCGGGGCCGTCGTCGCCCCCCGCGCCATTCACACCTCCCGCATCGCCGCGGACACGACACCCGCAATCTCAAACAATGACAACTTCTAGATTGTGGAATTTTAATAAAGCAAACTTTTGTCAAATGTATAGTTTATTAGGCGAAATAGATTGGAGTGATATATACTGTTTATACAATCCAGACATAGTTTTAGATTTATTTTATAGTAAGATATATGACATTTTTGACAAGTGTGTTCCTTCAAAAATTATTAAATCATTAAATAATAGATACGCATATCCAGTTTGGTACACGGGTGAAATTATTAAAGATATAAAACATAAATATTTATTGCATAAAAAATATAAATTGAGTAGGTCACGGATTGATTATATGGAGTTTGCACAATATAGGGCCAAAGTAAAAACCGAGACTGCTCGAGCGCATGAACAGTACCGCGATCGTGTGCAAGAGCATTTGGCTAAAGATCCACGAGCGTTTTGGGAGTATATTAGGTCTAGAAAAGGCGATTCGAAAAATCGAAAGATCATTAAGGATGGACGGGTGTTGTCAGAATACGAGTGTGCCAATGAATTCGCTAAGTATTTTCAATCGGTGTACAATCCGCAACCTCCCGTACTGAGCGTGGCAGCGGCGAGCGCGAGCGCGGCGGCGAGCGCGGCGCCGGCCGCCTGCGCGCACCTCGCGTGCACGTCGGCGGCTGACGTGCGCCGCGCGCTCACGCGCTTGTCGCCTAAACGCTCAGCCGGCCCAGACGGTATTCCAGCGTACATTTTTAGGGATTGTCGTGAGGTATTGGTGGAGCCTTTGCTACACTTATTTAACGTCTGCATAATGTCCGCTACCTTTCCTGAGCGGTGGAAACTCACTCGGGTTGTACCCGTGCCCAAGGTTAGCAGAGGTTCAGCACCCAGCGATTATAGACCTGTGGCTGTATTGTGCACTCCAGCGAAGGTATTTGAGTCAATAATTCACAGTAGCCTGTATCCACAAATAAGATCTCTATTGTCCGACGCGCAGCACGGTTTCCGTCCTGGGCGGGGGACAACGGGGAACTTGTTGGATCTTATGTCACAAGTAGTGCCGTCGGTGGATGCTGGTCAGCAAACAGATGTTGCTTACTTCGATTTCAGGAAAGCTTTCGATTTAGTAGATAATGACGTTCTTTTAGCTAAATTGGCTGGTGTAGGATGTACACCTCACACATTGTCGTTTTTCGCGTGTTATTTACGAGACCGTTGTCAGTATGTCGACTGTAGTGGACAGATCTCTGAGCCCTATTTCACACGATCAGGCATCAGCCAAGGCAGTAATTTAGGGCCTCTGCTTTTCATTATCACGGTTAACGACCTGCCGAAAGTAGTCAATAAATCTATACCGTTATTATTTGCTGATGACTTAAAATTAGTTTGTAAAATAAATCTGAGTACGGATCATGACACATTACAGCAGGACATAAATAGGGTAGTAGAGTGGAGTATTGACAATAAATTATACTTTAATGTAGCCAAATGCTCGGTGCTATCATTTACTCGCGCGCGCGACCCGGATCATTTTCAGTATAGTATGGATGGAACACAGTTGCAAAGGGTCTCAGAGGTTAAGGATTTAGGCGTGCGCTTCACTTCTGATTTAAATTTTCGTTTGCATATAACTGAAGTTTGTAAAAAAGCATACCGCAACTTAGGGTTGGTGTTACGGTTAGCAAACAGTTTCACGAACATCAGAGCTCTGAAATCGTTGTACGAAGCGCTTGTAAAAAGTCATCTGGAATGCAATGCGGTTGTCTGGTCGCCACAGGCGATCAAGTATAAAATAATGATAGAACGCATACAAAACAAATTTGTTAGATTCCTGTATTTAAAACAGTATGGTGTGTACCCGGGATATCCACTGTTGTATCCTACGTTGTTTTTACTTGGCATGGTGGGATACTATAAGTTAGAAGTGAGGAGGGAAGTAGCTCTCGCTACTTACCTATTAAAGGTGGTGCGTGGTGAAATACACAACCCAGGCGTTCTGCAGTCGGTGGGCTTGTTTGTGCCTGATGGGTACGTGGGGAGACGGCGGCGGCCCCCGCTGCTGTGGGTGCCGCCCGCGCGTACCAACCTGCTGCAGCACGCGCCGCTTACGCGTGCGCTGCGCGCGCTCAATGTGGTGTCACAACAAGTCGACATCTTTAGCTGTACCCTGAGTGTATTCACACGAGCTGCTTATTGCAACTTCGAAGACATTTGTGCGTAATATGTGTAATTATTTGTAGATGTTTTTAATTTGTGGTTGTAGAATATTATAAGTCTTACACTATTGTATTGGGTTCACCTGTGATGATAGTTGTACATTATTAAATAAAAAAAAAAAAAAAAATCGGATTATCGAAGCGTCTACCAGCCCTTGGTCATCTCCAGTTGTCCTAGTCAAGAAAAAGGATGGCAGTACAAGGTTTTGCGTTGACTACAGGATGTTGAATGATGCCACGAAAAAGGACAGTTATCCCCTGCCACGTATAGATGACACTTTGGACTTGCTAAGTGGCATGAAATGGTTCTCCACAGTTGACCTCAAAAGTGGATACTGGCAGGTGGAAATCTGTCAGCAGGATAAAGAAAAGACCGCTTTCACCACTGGTCCTGGGAACGGTCTCTGGCAATTCAATGTCATGCCTTTTGGACTGTGCAATGCTCCAGCTACATTTGAGCGCCTAATGGAGCGCATCTTGGTGGGGTTGCTTGGTGATGCATGCCTGGTCTATTTGGATGACATCATCATTATGGGACGAAACTTCGCAGAACACCTACGCAATTTGGAGAAAGTCTTTCAGAAACTGCGTGAAGCGAATTTAAAACTCAGTCCTAGTAAGTGTACACTATTCCAGAAAGAGGTTGGATACTTGGGGCACATTATTTCGGCGCAAGGAATTCGAACAGACCCTGAGAAAATAAAAGCCGCGTCGAAGTGGCCTACGCCTCGTAATAAAACTGAGGTACGCTCTTTCTTGGGTCTGTGTGCATATTACCGTCGGTTTGTGAAGAACTTCTCCGAGTTAGCGAAGCCGTTGCATCGTTTAACAGAGGAAAAGTGTCAATTTGAATGGAACTCTGACTGCGAACAGGCATTTGCGCTACTGAAAACTCACTTGTGTGAGGCTCCTGTATTAGGTTACCCTAGTAGGGAAGGCCGATTTTTGGTAGACACAGATGCCAGCAATGTTGGTATTGGAGGAGTTCTCTCTCAAACACAAGGAGATAGGCAGGTCGTTATCGCATATTTCAGCAAATGCCTTTCCAAGCCAGAAAGAAATTATTGTGTTACCCGCCGAGAACTTCTAGCCGTTGTTAAGACCTTACAACACTTCAAGAAATATTTGATTGGGAGGCAGTTTACACTTCGTACCGATCACACTGCCTTACAGTGGCTCCTCCAGTTCAAAGACCCAGAAGGACAAGTAGCAAGGTGGATAGAGCAGCTGCAAGAATTTGACTTTATCACTGAACATCGGAAAGGCAAGTCACACAATAATGCTGATGCTTTGTCTAGACGACCTTGCGAAGAATCTTGCCGACATTGTGCCAAACAGGAAAAGAAAGAGAACGTAAGGATTATCCAGGTGAACGCTTTGGACGAAGACTGGGATAATCGATCATTGAAAGACGCACAGAAGGACGACAGTGACTTGAAGACAGTAATCGAATGGAAACAACGTGGCCAGAGGCCCGCGTGGAGTGAAATATCAGCGCTTAGCCCAACAGTAAAAAGTTACTGGGCTCAGTGGGACAGCCTGATAATTGATAATGGAGTTCTCAAGAGGAAATGGGAATCACCCAGTGGACAGGAGGTCACCTTACAGATAGTAGTTCCTGGTGATAAAGTCGCGTCAGTGCTACGACAGGTGCACGACGGAGTATCCGGAGGACATCTAGGAGTAAAGAAAACCCTGGAGAAGGTGAGGAAAAGATTCTACTGGGTGCATTGCCGCGAAGACGTAGAGGACTGGTGTAGAAAATGTGTAGCCTGCTCGTCAGTAAAGGGACCGCAAACGAGGGCCAGAGGTCGGCTGAAAGTTTACAATGTTGGTGCACCATGGGAAAGAGTTGCTGTCGATATAGCTGGGCCATTCCCTGTTACTGAAGAAGGGAATAGGTATATCATCGTCATGCAAGACTATTTCAGCAAATGGCCAGAAGCTTTTGCAGTACCTAACCAAGAAGCTCATACAGTCGCCAAAAAGCTAGTTCACGAGGTGTTCTGTCGATTTGGCATTCCTTTGGAGTTACACTCTGACCAGGGTAGAAACTTCGAGTCTTCACTATTTCGAGAGGTTTGCCAACTGCTCGGGATACACAAGACTCGTACAACACCATATCACCCACAGTCAGATGGAATGGTCGAAAGATTCAATCAGACGTTGGAGAATCATTTGGCCAAAGTAGTGGAAGAACACCAGAGGGATTGGGACCAATACATTCCACTCTTCTTAATGTCATACCGCTCTGCAACACATGATAGCACAAATTGCACACCGGCAAAAGTCAACTTCGACCGAGAAATTAGACTACCCATAGATGCACTAACCGGAACACCTCCCGATACTCCTATCCTAGCCGTCGACTATGTGGCCGACCTACGGCGTAAATTAGATGGAATACATGAGCTAGTGAGAGAGAATGGTCTGAAAACCAGTGAGAAAATGAAAATCCGATACGACCGCAAAGCTAATGTGCCCGGATTTGAAGAGGGAACTTTGGTATGGTTACATAATCCCATAAGGAGAAAAGGAAAGAGTCCGAAATTTCAAGCCAAATGGGAGGGTCCGTACACGATAGTAACCAGGATAAACGATGTCACCTACCGGATAAAGAAAGGACCTAGAGGGAAGCTGAAGATCGTACACGTAGACCGCCTAGCTCGCTATTATGGATCAAATCATGCCCGGGACGAGCATGACTAAGAAGGGGGCAATGTTACGAATGGACCTTATGTCGATGGCATAAGGTTCAATATCGCGTGACATGCAGTGTGTCACTTTTAAGCCCTATTTTTCCTAGATCTAGACATTTTCTAGGTACAATAATAAAACGCATTACTAGACTTAGGACGGCCTATCGAATGGTACAGGTCTCAACAGTTTTGTCAACAAAGTGCCGACATCGAAATTTCTAGAAACCCGTTTCCGGGAATTACCGTAGGTACTTCCGAGTGACCTCGAAGTTATGTCCTATTATTATTACGTCTGGAGGAATCTGGAATGTTCGATCAGCTGGCCTATATATAGGCGCCGCGATGCCAGCGCACAGTCAGTCTACACTCGACTAGCGATACGAAAACAGCGACAGTTAAGAAGCGATCTTAAAGAAGATCTACTGCGACAATTGTAACGAGAACTTCTAGTACTACGTGAGGTAACATCTGTAGTGTTATTGTGTGCTTACAACACGGACTTCGTGGACCTAAGCGAAGACTTCGGTGCGACATCAGCTACATTCTACTTGTCATTGTCTACAATCGACTGTACCTTCGTTGCCAATAAACTTCGTAACCCTTAACCGGCGTTTAAGTACCCCCAGCCCGTAACAATATAAAATATTGGCTAAACAATACTTTTATTTCCAATCTCTATTCCCAGATAAAATAAAGGGACTAGAATTGAATCTAGCACGTTGATAACGTTTTACAATTTATGATATATTGTTATTTCATATGACCGGCCGCACATTGCATTCTGTATGAATGTAATTTGTATGGACGGCGCCCGTTAGATTTTTTTCTATTACAAAGTTTTATTCTCTATGCTAGATTGCTAGATTCATTCTATTTTCCGTTTCTGATACATTCAGATCGGGAGGGTGGTCTCGAGAGGAGGAAAATATCTCGAGGCTGCACTCCTGGTCTGGATGTGTATTAAAATGTTAAAACTTAAAATACAATAGTCATCATGAAGTAGTTTAAATTTCCCGCCCTACTACGCCGCCGACATAGTTTACTTGGGCTAAAGTAAGATGGCAGCACTTCCAAACTAAATTCGTTCCTACTTTTTTTGTATGAAGTTGACCTTCTTCTCCGATAGGAGTAATTGTGTTCTGTGATTGTGTCGTTGTGAAGTTTGACATTTGACATTTTGACTGTTAGTGTTGAAGTTGACATCTCACATTCACAGTCTGTGGGGCAGAGCTGAGCATTAAAAATTACAACTAATAAACAAGCGAAAACGGTTGAAGGCGTACGACTGTGTTGTGGTATTACTTAAATAAATACTTTAAATAATATCTATTGTGTAAAATGTGAATCTAATTATGGCCCCTGATTGTTTAAAGGCAAAGCGTTTTGATTGTTGTGATGAGTGACACCGATGACACTGATGTTCTCTTGTTGATACCACCTAACTTCTTTTTGGTGCACAGTTCTGGATCTGAGGAGGATTCATTGCTGGAATCTTCTAGGACTGTTGTACATAAGCCTATATCCTGCACTGCGCAAGTACTCGGCAAATTGGTAAACCAAGTTCACACATTGGAGTCAAGGTTAGAAAGTTTGGAGTTTAACAGTGATGGATCTAGTCTCGGCACTATAAGGAGACCTAAAACTTGGGATACCACCGACAGCATTGATAGCCGCAGTTTAGATCGCAAATGTTTCACATTTCCGCGTAGGCGTAAAAGGAAAACCAGTAAAAAGCTAAGAAGCCGTGATTTGTCTCTGACTAGCTTAGATTCTACCAGCACGCGCGTGAAAACCGTACCGCCTTTGAAATTAGATGAACTAGAAACCCTTTACCCTAAAAGTGCTGAAATTATAAATGATATTCAAAGTATGGATGGTGATATTAGCAGTATAGTGTCCACACCAAGTAAAAAAAATGATAAACTGCTTTTACATGAAATTGATGAATTTCTTACGAAAGTTGAAAAATATGAGAGTCCCGACACAAAATACAATGATCAAGATGCAGCAATTAATTCAGAAAATGTAATTAAGGCTACAGGAGATTATATTTCACAAAAACTAGACTCGACAAGCAAAGGAGAGGAAATTAAACTGCCAAGTGGACGAGTTGTGCCAAGTCATATACTTGATAAATACATTTACTTGGTTAAAAATAATACTGCAACATCGAAACCTGAACAGCCTTTTACTTCCATGTGTAGCAAGAGTCACAGTGAGGAACCTAGTGGTAGTCATCTTGAAAGCACTTCTGCTGCTTTACAAGAAACAGCAAAACAGGGTATTCGCAGTCCAACTATTAGAAGGCTGAACTTCTCAGAAAAGGATGTGCAACCAACATCTACTCCGAAAAGATCACAAACAAGCTACCTGGACTCATTCAGGCCTTCATCAAACAAGATATATGACAGGGCATCAAAAGTTTTAGAGCAGTACAAGTCTCAGAGCTACAGCAGGAATACTCAGGGACCCATAACAGACAGCTATGCATCATCTAAGAAGGAAGAGTTCAGAATGCCACAAATGAGGCCTTATAACCCTGAAAATAAGGACAGCATAAAGCTTGGCTCATTGCAAAATAAATACTTGGAGTCCATAGATACAGATCTGTTGAGTTTGAGTGAACTCTGGGGGGAGAGGGGGGATCGCACTGACAGACTGGACAGTGTGAAGCTAGAAGAGGAGAGACTTAAGAGAGAGGTCAGTTCATGATATACACTCCTTTATTTTTATATATTGCTAAAAGTTATGTAATGATTAGTGATTCCCATACATATCATAATAATGTAAAAAAATTTATGACTTATTATCTCTCCAGCATTGTGAATCCATGATACAACAACTACAAAAAAAAATATTGGAACAACAAGAAAAATTAGCTGTGGCTGTCAAGGTAGACCGTGCAAAAGATGCAGCCATTGGTAAACTTCGAGAAGCTTGGTTACGACTCACTAGTAACTTGGACAAAGCAGAGGAGAGGCACCGAGGGGCTCTGGACAAGATGGTCAGAGAGGTAGACAACTTTAGAATGGTTGCAGATGAAGCTCAAAAGGTATTGTTTAATATTTATTGGCCTTTATTTTTACATCAACATAAATCGAAAATCGAATAGGAGTGTTCTTTTTTAAATATATATTTGAATATAATTTAACACAGTTTTCCATTCTAGGTACATAATAAAATTAATTGATAAATAGAAAATTAATATTAATTAAAACTAAATTATGAATAAATTAAACCTAAAAAGACATAAAATACAAACTAACTACAAATTAAATTTAAAGTATATAAAAAATTGAACCCAGATCCGGGCAGGGTGCCCAAAAGGCTGGCCGCGTTTCCACGTTGAATTGCCAAACTCAACCTTTGACCGAAATGCGCGCCAGCCCTCCGATCACCTGATACGTCGATTAATCATGCAGAGATTTCTTTAAAAAATTGTCGAGCCTCTGCACCCCAGGGCCCATATTATTTAAACTTAATAATAATAGCCTTCATTTAAGAGTTTACAGTTATTACAATTCCAAATACAATTACATAGTTTTGCATATTTAAATGATATCCCAAGCTGGTGCGCCTGCTGGAAGCAATTCATTTGTTGTTGAGTGAAATATTTTGGTTCTACTGCAATACATAGTCTATGTAGAATAAGTCGAAAACTCTATGACTCGAATTTTTTGGCGTCTCCCTTTCCTTGATATTTGACTTATAGAGGTTATACTGTACCATAATACCATGTTTCAGGAAAATAAAGATTTATACAATCTTAATAAATATGGTATAATCTGTGGTATGGATATGGTACGGTCTTAATATTTATGGTATAATACAATTTTATGCCACAAAAAATATGATATAATGGCCCCAATTCTCTTGTTCACAAACTAAACTAATGAACAGACTTGAAATAGGCACATTTCAAATAATCCTTTTTCTTTTTTTCGGGGTAGAAATCCTCATAGGATGTCCGCCACCCTGGGTTGGGCGACGGGGTCTGTCAGACTTTTACTGACTAAAACCACCCCGGTGTCTCTTCTATCACGAGCAAACGCGTGAGACCGCGGGAGTCTAAATTCTTCCACGGCACCACACTCTCGTGCTGGCCCGGTCTGTCCGGGCCCCTTCTCCTGTACGGGTTAGTGGGGTGTTAGCTACCCCGTGCATCGCCTCAGGGGCGTGCGTCGACACTCGCGCGCGCCTCAGCCTCGGGGTCCATCGAATAGGGGGCGGGGACTTCCCCATGTCCCTCGCCCCTGGACATTTCATATAATCCTGGCTAAACTAAATGGCGATGATGCGAAGAGTCTGTTCAGGTTCATGGCCCCAAATACAATAAACGTGTATTTAGGTTACGATGGGACTGAACGCATTTCAGTTATGAATGTCCATAAACAAAAAATAATAAACAAAGTAAACTAAATTTAAATTCAGTGCATCTTTTTCTTTTTACATCACTAGCTTCCCGCCCGCGATTTCGCCCGCGTGGTATTCGGTTATATCGCACTTTTAGGTCCGTATTCCAGAAGGAAACTCAAGCATTGATCTCTGCTTAAGCATTACTTAAAACTAGTTTCAACCAATCAAATGGCTTGAACTAAAAGAACTAAAGTCACCGACATAGCTCTGCGAGTCGCTAAACTTAAGTGGCAGTGGGCAGGGCACATTGCTCGTAGAACCGATGGCCGATGGGGCAGCAAGGTTCTGGAGTGGCGGCCACGTACTGGAAGACGCAGCGTAGGGAGACCCCCAACAAGGTGGACCGATGACCTGGTGAAGGCCGCGGGAAGCCGATGGATGCGGGCAGCACAAGACCGGTCATCGTGGAAAGCCTTGGGGGAGGCCTTTGTCCAGCAGTGGACATCTATAGGCTGAGGAAGGAGAAGAAGAAGAAATGGCTTGAAACGAGACTTAAGTAGAGCTTGAGTTTTGAGTGACGTTCTGTAATACGCACCTTAGATTTCCCTCTGGAATATCAAAATAAAAGGTAGCCTAGTATGTCCTTTCTCAGGGTCTAAAGATTGTCTGTGCCAAATTTCTGAAATGTTATCTGCTATTTTTTTCAATGAAATAGAAACAAAAAGGTTCACTAAACTTAAAATTAGTTTCGTTTGTGATTTTATTCTTTTTTAAATTTTATTTTATGTAGCTTTTTTTTGCGAGGCGACCTCCAGTACCAAAAGAAATCATCTTTCCTACATTATCTCTCTCCACAAGCGAAATACGGCCCTTGCCGCATATAAACATAGATTACTCAACGTTATGTTCAGCAAACCATCCCGCAGCGGCACCCCAGCTAAAAACTTATCCCATAGAGTAGCATATTGACCACATTCCAGCAATAGTCCTCCTCTGCACCATAATTCATGTAGTTTGTTCATGTAGGTTCTTACTTGTTCTACTCCATAGGTACCTACTATGCTTTGGAATAGGCAACTAGATTTATCTTTTTACTGGCCTGTACTCAATATAAATGTATTGAGTTTGAATACAAACATATTTTAATTTTTTTTTACCATTAAAGAAATGAATAAAAACTAAAAGACAGTATATTTTCTTTTCATTTTTTTTTTATTTTATTAGCTAGGATGAATAAGAGTTCTCAGCAAGTCGACTGTAGTTTGTTATGCAGTTCTGAAAAAATCATTAAAAAATTTTACTATTTGTAGAAAACAAGTCACTTTGAAGCAGAGCTGTACAAAGCTTTAGACCTGGCACATGATTACCAAGAGAAGTGCAAGCAACTAACAGCAGAGAAAAAGGACCTCGAACAGAGAATTCAGAACACTGCGGTGGACAGAGATGACGTCATTACAAAGAAAGACAAAGAGATTGCAGCATTGAAGGAAAACTGTGAAACCATCATGAGACTAAACAAGCAGTCAACCGATTGTGTCAAACATTTGGAAGATGCATTAGAAAAGGTACACGCTAATTATGGATTAGTAATTTATACAATATTATTTTTTTGTTTTTGCGAAACTCGAAACACGTGTCCAATTTTTTTAAGTAAAAAATCTATGTACAAAATTTCAAAAAGATATAATGAAGAACCACAAAGTTGTGAGCTTGATATCTTACTTGGTTGTCCCAACAAAAATATGGTCAGCGCACCACTCGCCCACCCGCGCCTATAGCGGCGCGGTGCGGGGATTCCTGTCCAGCTATGCGCACGCGCCTACTACTATGATCTACCGTCAGCTGTGTTGTGTGAACTATTCTGCAACAATTTCTAAATGTATATTGGAAAAAATACAACATGGTATAAAAATGATTGGAATCGATTCAGTTGCTAATTCTAAACAAACTGTATTCAGATTTCGTATAAAGAAAAAATAAGGTTGTATAGTTTCCCTCTATATTTACATGAGAATGGCCCGATGCCCTTCTCCCGCCTATCTTTCTGTCAGATTTCACCAAGTGTTCTATTTTCCTCTATGGCAATCGTGCTGAAGTAGACAATAGCCAATGTTGCTGTGATAAAAGAAAACATGCGAAGTAAAAATAAACCTATAATTATAAATCCAATACCTACTG
Organism: Sesamia nonagrioides; assembly: GCA_017933935.1. Classification (NCBI taxonomy): domain Eukaryota; kingdom Metazoa; phylum Arthropoda; class Insecta; order Lepidoptera; family Noctuidae; genus Sesamia; species Sesamia nonagrioides. The sequence goes on from JADWQK010001182.1 coordinate 74,983, forward strand.
GTTAACGATAATAACCAAATTCATAACGACCGGCCTGTAGTTTAGGTGTGATAGATAACAATCGGACACAAGGTAGCATTAAGTTTTCGAAATGCCGAATGTCTTTGTTTATGGGTGGGCAAATGTGAGTTAGGGAGCAATAAAGGTGCCAATATAGCAATAGGCTAAAGTGAATAGGCTCTTAATAAACTAGCGCGCATTACCACCATCGATTGCGTCACTGCTTACTATCAGGCGGGATTGCGGTCATGCACTATTTTATAATAATTTATAATAAAAATAAACAATGTATAAGAACAGCTAATTCAGAAGTCAGTTCACAAGTCAGTTCACCTATTGTTTACGATCACATATTTTATTGTCTAAATTATTCTAAATATGATAAAAGAGCCCTTATGCAAAATACGCACATTGATATTGAGATGCGATACTAGCCTATAGCTATAACATATGACCTATATGATTAAGGTCCAATTTTTTTAATCATCTGATAACTTTAATTGGTATTTCGTACTTTTTTTTTATTATGGCATCTCGTAGTTGACCCTGAGAGGTCGTGACTACTTAACCGGACTATCCTGTGGCTGCCTTAAATGAATTTAAAGCCTCCAGCCAGGGCTACTAAAAATTAAGCGACTACACGCTAAGGGCACCCCCTGTGGGGTACGAACCTCCGCTTAGGGTGTCGCTGGAGAGCACAGCAAGGGACGGTTGGAGCGAAATTTGTTTTTATTTCGGTTTGATGACCGCGGCGTTTCCTAGTACTCGCTCTGAGAAGAAACGACCGAAACATACTCAGAGGTCATAGTCGGGAATTTATATTTACTGGCTCAGCTGCGGCGCGGGGGCTGGCCTTCATCGGACAAAGATTTCGTACATAACTGCCGTACGTAAATTTTATTCTGGCGATAGAAATATCAACCCTTAAATGTAAACTTTATTTTACGCCCATCACTCGACAGTGGCGCCAACTGGTGAGCTCAACAGCCCTCATTACAGTTGAATTAACCTGCTAAACCATCGTTAAGTAACTCTATATTGTGGTGTTATTAGATATGGGCCAATAATTAGTCTGTTAAATGGTCAGACAAAGCAATCATTGTTTTGTTTTGCTGAACGGCTCGACTGCTAGTATCTCAACCACTGTCGCATGATTCACGTGCAGAAAAATGTTAAGTTTTTATTTTAATATTAGATTTGGTTTTGACACGATGTATTATTTTAATTCTATTTGACATAATTTATTATTGTTTTGATTATTATTATTGGTTACTAACATTAGTTATAAATAATAAATTGTTACTAACAAAACTATGGACTTTGTGGTCTGAAATAAATGACTTATTATTATTATTTTCTTTTTTCTAATAAATATTTTTTCTGTATTCCTAGTTGTCGGAAGTTCTCGTTTAATTTTTTTTTTTTTGTTCCTTTTTCTTGTTTGCAGATCTTTGTAGACTGCCAAAGGGGCTTCCTGTTTCCAGACTTATAACATTTTTTTTATAAGTATTAATAAACGAAAGTAGGAATTAATAAATAATAAAACTAAAGATTATCCGGCCATATTTTTACATTTTTAGTAACTGCACATGAAATTTATTAATATATTTTAGGAAAAATCCGAACATGAAGAGACGAAGCGTAAAACAATCGAGATGAGTAGTAAGCTACAGTCGCTGGAGCAGTCGGCGGCGCTGGCGGCGGAGGAGAGCGAGCGTGAGCGTGGCGCCGCACAGCTGCTGCGGCAACAGCTGGCCCACCAGCAGGGACACACCGCCGAACTCATGCACAAATGTGTAAGTTATCATCTAGTAATTTGGTGTTAATCTGTCCAAATGTCAATAATTTACCCACATTTTGACATTCGTTTGTCGTTAAGATGAGACTGGGACTACATTTTAAACATTTTAATATATCTCCTGTGATTAATTACGGATTTACACTGGGCGTTAATTTGTATAATGCTCGAGTGTCCGCAAACACAAATGAAATTTTTGTTCTATTACTCTCACAGTCCTATGACACGACGGGAAAAGATCAGGTACATAATCAACAAGCTGACATGTTTTCTTAGAAAAATCACTCCATAGACTTTAATATTTATAGTAAAAGTGCGAAGAAGGAAAAGATTTCCGAGTAAGTAACACTATTAAAAAAATCGGTTGTGTGTAAAGTCGGTTCACTGACGATAGTTGAAAGTGACAACGTCATAAGAAAATCATTGCTATAAACAATTGACACCACATTCACTTTTCACTGCACTTCATATTTGACGAAAACATTTAAATGTATTATTGTATAGCAGCTGTACACGCGGACGCATCGGTCACTCTAGTAGGAGAGAGACAGATATCTAACGCGGAGGCCGATTGTGCCTCTTTGTCGCTCATTCCGCGCTCTCGCTTGCACTTTAAGCCTTAAATGGAATGGGGTAACACACATGAGTCCTGTTTTTTCGTGGGTGCAGCTATAATAACCGTGTAGACTATTTTACATATATCACGAGTGGTATAAATGCTCATCTGAGTCGCGCTTTTCCGTATAATAATAGACTACGTAAGTGCAAGTAGTATTTGATTTTATCTACCTACTTTACACATTGTTTGTGTGAGGTCAAATGTTAACATTTAAACCATAAGAACCCATATCATGGCCGTGCGGACAGACACACACGAGCACACAATTTAGTTTGATTATATCAACCATTCAGGAAAATCTGGAGATCGAAACGAAGAATCTTCGAAAACACTTGGAGCTTCAGAAGACTGAGCTAAAGGGTCATTATCAGAAGCAGCTAGAGGATGCGGTGCTGTGCAAGCTGCAGGAGTTCCAGCAGCAACTGGACGCCGCCGAGCGGGATGCGAGGGAAGATGCGCGCGCCAAGGAGAGCGCGCTGGTCGACTCTTACCACAAGCAGCTCGCGAGGATACAGGAACAGTGAGTACCATATAACTTCAAGCCCGTAATAACCGACGGATTACTCAGAAGTTTACTCATGTTATCGCCCACAATTCACCAGTCCCATAAGGGGCAGGCCTATTGGCCAGCTAGTATCTTATACTTTCGCAATATTGAAAAACGACATCGTTCCACATTCAGGTAAATTATTACTAGATGTGACTTGTGAACACTCGTTGGGTATGGATTCCCAAAATTGACGACTCACCACCATGTAAAATATATAATTATTTTGGCATATTTTATAATTTTCAGGCACAAACTGGAAGTAAATGTTTTGGAAGAGAAACAGAGAGAAGAAATCAAATTATGCAGACTGCAACTGGCGCAGGCTAGTGAAAAGATCAGCCTGCTAGAGGTAATCTTTAGATTTAAGGAAACAGGATCCCAAACAGATAGATCTCGAAACAATCGATATAGTCAAACTGGGTCTCTGACGCCGTGGACGGACAGACAGACATACATACTTGGCGTGCTGGTTGGGTTCACAAAAGGTCGTTCAACTACAGATGCGGGTGTAGCTCTACTGAAACACATATTTAACGCATGGGACAGGTCGCAAATTGCTATTGGGAGTTTTTTGTGTGCCTATGATTGCGTGCACCATGACATACTTTTGCATAAACTACGCCATCACGGTGTCCAAAATGAAGATCTCAACATAATTAGTTCTTATTTACATAATAGATTCCAGTGTGTAGATATTAATGGTATAAAATCTTCCGGGCTACCAGTTCAGTTAGGTGTACCGCAAGACTCAATACTGGGTCCATTCTTGTTTTTAGTATATATGGACATATACAATATGTAAAGAAAACCGTGTCCGACCCATAAGGATAATAAAGGTTAGGTAAACACTTGACCAAATATAATATAAAAATTTACATAATCATCACAGTAACAATAATAATGAATTTTGAAATAATCTTTTTTTCCCGGGTATTAATTCCAATTTCCCCGAAATTTGGCCATTTTTAAAAAACTGACAACACCATTTGTGACGGAGCGAATAGCGATGCGACCACGTGCCGCATGCCCCGCCCCCGCCCCGCCAAGGGGGGCGGGGCTATCGGGTTGTCTACCGCACATGCATTAAGTTACCTCGCTTTTTCGAAATAATATTTTTTTTTTTTGGGGGATTTTTTTCTAAGTTTAGCCCAGCTTTGTAGGCATTATTAGAATCAGTTAACGATACCTAACAATACCTTCACGGATCGGACAGGGTTTTCTTTACATATTGTATACTAAAAACAAGAATGGACCCAAAGGACCAAAAGTGCACTTTTTTAGGACTAATAAAGTGCACTTTTTAAAATTGGAATATCTTTTTTATGAAAGTGACAACTCTGAAATTTGACTGCTGTGTTTTGTGGAAAATCATTTCAAAAATGGTGAAAGTTACGCTGAAAACGCTTATACGCGGCCTTCTTTTGGCCTAAACTGGACGGCATGAATCTGGACAACATGTGGTTTCAGCAGGACGGTGCAACCACCACACCGCGCATGAAACAATCGAATTATTGCAGCAATGATTTCCAGAACAGATTATCTCACGAAATTCTGATGTCAACTGGCCACCGAGATCGTGTGAATTAACACCGTGCGTTTTTTTTTTCTTTATGGGTTTTGTCCAATTTTGTTTATTTTTTGCGAATAAACCCGAAACATTCCCTGAGCTCAAAGTCAATATTAATGAAACTTGTACCGTTCAATAGGTCATCCTAAGTCAAGCAATGCGTTTTTAGATCGTACCTCTACAATGGTTAGGTTCTAAGAGGAGGCTCTAGGAGTTAGATAAAAGTTACGTAAGACATGTCACGCTATTTGAACCATATGCCATTGACATGACATTCGTAACATTATGTAATTCACACAGAAGATAGATGTTGTAGATTTTATCGTGTCAAGAAACCTCTCTAGGGCTTGCTTTAAAAACAACTGAGTATGGTAACTGAATGGCAAAAGTCCGCTATGTGGTCGTTTTAGGACACCCTGTTGACGAAATCTTTGTAGTTGTCGTGCGGCACACTGATAACGAGGTCGTGTTTTATGCAGAGCAAGCTGGAGTCATTCCGGAGGCGGCGCGGACAGCTGGCGGCGCAGCTTCACGCCGTCATGGAGGCGCAGTGGCGCCAGGCACTCGCCATCCTCACGCACGGACAAGCGTCCGCACGCGATCTCGCACACACCGGTAACATTACACAGTGGCGCCAGGCACTTGCCATTTACATGTTATCTAGATCTACTATCAAAAATATTCAGGCAGTTACCGAGCGCGTACGCACGGCGCGATGTCAACAAACATCAACTTTTTATAGATAACTTTGTGATGTCATATCTCAATATTTTTGTATTGAGTGATGCTAAAAGAAAAAACACGTATTCAACGATTTTCGCCAAAGATTAATATATCGAAATTTGGACGGTGACTAAAAATTAGCCTTGTATTATAAATAATCATAATTTATAGTGTCGACGCCGGCACCGGAGTTCGCGAAAGTTCCTCCGCTGACGTTGCCGGAGCGAGGCCTGGTGCGTGCGGCGGGCAGGGCGCCCGAGCGGACCGACGAGCGAGATAAACTCAACTTCGACGGACTCAGCGACAACGAGCTTCAACAGTATGTTAGACTGGTAATTGAGTTTTTTTTTTTTTTTGTTTTTTGTTTTGTCATACATTGGAAGCGAATATTGTTAACGACCTACGCACAACAATAGCGCAGTATAAAAATCATACAGTAGGTCGACGCCTTTGATCTCGTGTAAAATGCCGACATCGTCGAGACAGTAACGCATCGGCCAGGGTTGTCACAAATAAACAATATCTATGAAATTATTTATTTATTGCAGATCAACATCGATAGCTGTATTATATTTAATTAATTTGCTATTTTTACTAAGGAAACAACTCGAGACATATTTAAGTTATTTAGATGGCATTTAACCAGCACCCCTCCTCCTGTTCTCCTTCCTATTCACTCAGTATTTAAACATGAAAAGTCACAAAAGAAAAAGTAGGTGTGCACAGCGGCCGCACGTCCTCTCGTTCATAGTGCACCTTTCAAACATCCGAGGTTTGCACTCCAATATCGATGCAGTCCATCATCACCTTGAGACTGAAAAGCCCCACCTACTTTTCTTGACAGAGACCCAGATCAGATGTCCGACTGATGCCTCGGCTACCCGGGATACTCTTCGGAGCATTATTTCCTGCAGCGTGCCGGGGTCTGTGTGTATGTCCGCAATGACATCTGTTGCCGGCGCCTCCGTCACCTCGAAGACCATCACATCTCGTCCCTATGGCTGTTGGTTGACACTGGTGTGGACAAAATTGTTTACACCTGTGTCTACCGATCGCACAGCGGTGATCAGGAGACAACTCGATTATTTGACTACCTCAGTGAGGCTGCTGACAATGCGCTGCATCGGCACCCTGACGCTCAGTTCGTCGCTCTGGGGGACTTCAACGCCTGCCACCAGGACTGGCTCTTCCCATACCAGAGGACCGACCACGCTGGGAGAGAAGCGCTAAAATTCGCGCTTTCTATGGGCCTTTCCCAGCTGGTAGAGCAAGCGACTAGGGTGCCTGATGTAGTTGGCCATACTGCCAACTGTTTGGACCTTCTGCTGACCACTGATCCGGACAGATGTGTTGTAACAGTTTCCTCACCGTTGGGAACTTCAGACCACTGTCTGGTGAAGTCTGTATCGTCCTTCTCCCCACCAGATCACGACTCTCGTGGTGAACGGCGAATGTGGCGATACAGGTCAGCGGATTGGGATGAGATGCGCCAGTTCTTTGCGTCTTATCCTTGGCAGCAGGTCTGCTTCTCTTCTGACAATCCGTCGAGCTGTACGGACGCTATAACCGATGTGGTGCGTCAAGCTATGGAGTATTTTATCCCATTCAATGACGTGCCCGTCGGTGGCTCGGCTCGCACATGGTTCAATGCCGATTGTGTCCAAGCTGAACAGCGTAAGCACACGGCATTTCTCGCCTGGGTTGACGCTCGTGACCGCGGAGCTCCGGATCTAAGCTCAAAGAAGAGAGTCTTTAACCGTGCTGCCAAGTCCTACAAGAAGGCGCTCAAGAAGGCTCGCTTCGACCGCATTACCCATATTGGCAACAAGTTATCTGCGCAGCCATCCGGTAGCAGATCTTTTTGGTCCCTTGCCAAATCGGTTGAGGCGAACTTCTGTCGGCCCTCACTGCCTCCGCTGGTTAGGCCTGATGGAACAGTGGCTCATACGGCGAGAGAGAAAGCAGGTCTCTTTGCTTCTCTCTTTGCCCATAATTCGCGTCTTGATACTGGCAGTGCTACTCCACCTAATTTACCTCATTGCGGAGCTTCAATGCCTGAGGTTTGCATTAGGAACAAGGAGGTTGTGAGAGTACTGTGTAGTCTGGACGTGAATAAGGCTAGTGGTCCGGATGGTATACCAGCGATTGTTCTTAAAGCATGTGCGCCCGAGTTGTCTCCTGTATTGACGCGCTTGTATCGCCTCTCATTTAGGACTGGTATAGTGCCCAAGTCCTGGAAGCTTGCTAACGTGCAGCCCGTGCCCAAGAAGGGTAGTCGTGCCGATCCTGCCAGCTATCGGCCGATTTCGATCACCTCCATACTTTGCAAAATTATGGAGCGTGTATTGAACTCGCGCCTCTTGGCATACCTTAAGTTAACGATCTCCTCAGTGACCGACAGTACGGGTTTCGCCGCAATCGATCAACTGGGGACCTACTAGTGTATGCCACTCACTTGTGGGGCGAGGCCCTCGAGAAGAATGGGGAAGCGATTGCTGTCTCCCTTGATGTCTCGAAGGCCTTCGACCGGGTATGGCACGCTGGCCTTTTGAGTAAGCCTCCAGCGTACGGCATTTCCCCTAGCCTGACTGGCTGGGTAAAAGACTTCCTGACTGAACGGTCCCTCCGAGTTGTTGTCGACGGATGCTCTTCTGAGCCCATGTCAACTAATGCCGGTGTTCCTCAGGGGTCTGTTCTCTCTGCAACTCTGTTCCTGCTGCATATTAACGATCTGCTGAGTCCGGGTATCTATGGGTATGCAGATGACAGCACAGTTGTAGAGAGATACCTGCCGGATGCTCGGGTTAGTAGGGAATCAATCCGCTCCGAAAGAGAGGCCATGGTTGAGCGAACGAGTGTTGCACTGCAGGCAGTCTCCGAATGGGGCAATGCCAATCTTGTAGCATTCAATGCCGCCAAAACACAGGCGTGTCTTTTCACCATAGATGTAGGATTTCATTGCTACGCAAAAGATACACAATACGTGTGAGCGAGAAATCCCGATCCAGTTGGTTTCAGAGGAGAAAGAAAGAGCCAAAAAATAAATGACAGTTGAGACATTATTTTCACAAGTAAGGGCCCCTAGAGTCCGAGAGTGCTTTGCGGCGTGGTGTATTTTGTGAATATTTTAATAATCCCTTAATAAAAGAACAAAAAAAAATTAAGCTCAGCTATGGTGTCTTGTTCTGTGTATGAATGTCATGTGACAAAAAGAAATAATCCGAATCAATACACTTTTCACAGGTAAATACGATTTTGTCATCATAAGTTTCCGAAACATATTTTGTCAAATTTATGCAATTAAATCGATGAGAAAAAAGTAATTTCAATGTAGTACTTATTCCCATTGTTGTATGTAAGTATATTTTGTGATTATAAATAGGATTTATGAAAATATTGTGTAAAAATTAAAATTGTTTGTTTACGCTAGTGCTTGACAAAGCGGTTACGTCACAAGAGACACCGTAACTGGATTACCATACTACATATGTAACCAAATTTTATCTAGAAATTACTAAAGGAAGAAAGTACTGGAACTCACTACCGCCCGGCTTTTAATTTCTTTTTACTAAATAACAGCCAATAAGGTTTTCTTTAGTTTTTATTCTTTCAATATACAGTATGTTAAATAACAGAGGGCGTTCCCTTAAACTCGTTAATATATATCATTAATAGATTAAAATAAAATTATCAGCATAGAAAAATAAGCATAAAAAAATTCTAATCCATACTAATATTATAAATGCGAAAGTAGCTCTGTCTGTCTGTCTGTCTGTCTGTCTGTCTGTCTGTCTGTCTGTTACGCTTTCCCGCTTAAACCTCTCAACCGATTTTGATGAAATTTGGCATAGACAATCTTTATACCCTGAGAAAGGACATAGGCTACCTTTTATCACGGAAAAATTTGATATTCCCGAGGGAAATCTAATAAGCGCGATATAACCGAACTCCACGCGGGCGAAGCCGCGGGCGGAAAGCTAGTTGGAAATAAATTTGAAACCTCCTGTTTTAAATCAAAATAGTAGTCGTCATGTATAAATAAATTGCGACGTTGCCATCTTTCATGTTCGCGTGTACAGTGTGTTTCTTTTACATGTCAATTTAAAATTTTTATTGAATATTTTCATATTGGAATTTTTTTAAAACATTTTGTTTTCGAATGGAAATATTTTTTTTAGCATGTATGTATGCTATACTATTTCGGGTTAACGGGAACGCCCTCTGTTAGTTAACATACTGTATAATAACAATTATATTGAAAGTAGTCGTAGTTATTTCTAGTAAAATTTGCTTCAGTTCTGCGAAGTGACCACTTACTTATAGCAAATTTACCAAATATAACTATGCTACAATAAATTTACAAGTCATCATCATCGCTTAATTGCATCCCTGTGATATAATTTACGCAAAAAAGAAGTAAAACTATATTTATTATTTAGTTACATTTAATTGAAAACCTAGGGCGCTACTAGCTTTCAGAATTTACAACCATCAAAGACAGATCGGATTGCTAGCGTCATAAAAAATAAGTCGTAAATAAAAAAGGGCGTGAATGTGTGTACGTACCGGGTTTAAGGCTTTAAAAATATAGTATAGGAAATTGAAATTTTAATTATTTGTTGCTGTGTTTTTTTCTCTTGTATTACTCTACTTACATAGTATTGTATAAACTAATGTGTTTTCTAAATGAACAGACAGCTGTGCTGCTGGAGAGTTGTCTTATTTAATCATCATCATCATCAACCTTTTTTTTTTATCGTCCCACTGCCGGGCACAGATCTCCTCTCATACAGAGAAGGATTGAGCGTAATCACCACGCTTGCTCAATGCGGGTTGGCGATTTCAGACTTAAAGTCCAGGTTTTCTCAAGATGTTTTCCTTCACCTTCAGTCATTGATGTCCAAGATATACTTAGAAAGTACATATAACTTTGAAAAAGTTACATTGGTACTTGCCTGATCTGGAATCGAACCCGCGCACTCATACTTGAGAGGCTGGTGTTTTAACCACTAGGCACCACGACATAATACGACACGACATATCTTATGTAATATTGACGTTCAAAAAGTGCTGATTCTCAGCCTCATTTGAATAAATGACTTTTGAATTTGATTGTATAGTATCATGTTTTTACTTATTTACATTTCTATTTTAATGATGTTTTAATTAATTTTTTGCTTTACTGGTTTTTTGGTGTGCCTAGTGTGGTAAACAATTTCATTGTTGTAGTGTTTTCTTGTGTTCATTACTATACATAGTATTGTATAAAGTTATGAGTTTTTTTTTTAATAGACAGCTGTGCTTCTGGGGAGTTTGTTCCGTCACTTCTTCCCAACGAAAGCACTAGGAAGTGGCCAAAGGCGGACGTTTTAGGGGACTGTCTTATCTAATATTGACGTTCAAAAGTCAGCACTCAGCCCAATTTAGATTCTCAGCCTAATTTCAATAAAATATTTTTCATTTTGGAATAAATAATTAATTAAAAATAAAGTGCTTTTATTCCTGTAATACAATTTCAATCAGTATTGCGCCTGAAATAACTTGTAAATATCTGTAACTAGCGGAAAATGGTTGTTATTATATAAATAATCGATAATGAAATATTTATCGTAAGCCATTCTGGACAACACTAGTTTTAACTCAACATTGTCATTTACGCACACATGTGTATTTATTTTTTTGACACAGTATCGAGTCGTCTATGTGTATCTTTTACTTCCTATATCTATGCTTTTCACCGCCAAAAGGAGCCCGTTCGCCTTGGCTCCTACTTTTCGAAATGTGTCCTTGGGGTGTTCCGACCGCCTTCAACTTTTGGGAGTTGAGATTTCCTCGAACCTTAACTTTGGGCGGTTCATTGAGTCCAAGGCCAAGGTGGCTGCCAGGAAACTTGGCGTTATCGCAAAGGTCCGGCAGTACTTCACACCTGGGCAGCTTCTAATGTTATACAAAGCACAGGTCCGTTCCTGTGTGGAGTACTGCAGCCACATTTGGGCTGGTGCTGCCATGTGTCACCTGGCCACTTTGGATTCAGTGGAGAGACGTGCAAAGAGGCTGATTGGTGACCCTGATCTAACTCGAGTTGGTCTCCAAAGCCTAGAGCACAGGCGTAGAGTAGCCAGCCTTTCGGTGTTCTATAGGATGCATTTCGGGGAGTGTGCGAAGGAATTGCATGATTTAATTCCCCCATCTCTGTTCCACCAGCGGACGACCCATCGTACGGCTGGTTTCCACCCTTACGTTGTTAACACCACTACGATCCGGACGAAGCGTTTCGCCTCCTCCTTTATACCGCGTACATCGAGGGACTGGAACAATTTGCCAGCGGCGGTGTATCCGTTGGACTACAATTTTAGTGTCTTCACGGCTAGAGTGAATAGGCTCTTAATAAACTAGTGCGCTTTACCGTCAACGATTGCGTCACCGCTTACCATCAGGCAGGATTGCGGTCAAGCTAGTAGTTTGTAATATATAAAAAAAAAACCCCAATCGACCTCGGAATTAACACCCATATCATATTAATATACATTTAAATTGACGTCCGCCATCTTGGATTTCAGAAAGAATAGCTTTTTCGTAACTGTGGTGCTTCCACAATTATATTTACTTAAAATAGACACCCATATTCAATTATAAAAAAATGACGTCCGCCACTTTGGATGTCAAAAAGGATTGCTTTTTCGTTACAAGCACCTCAATTATACTCAAAATTGACACTCATATCAAATTATAAAACAAACAAATAAAAAAACAAACACGTGTTAGTCCTTAATGATAGATACCGAGCTACGAACATAGTTCTGTTCGCAGCTCGGGTGCCGATTACCCGCGTCTTGTCCCTCACACCCCGTACGATTGCTCTGTCTAGACGTCTTCGTCGGACGACTGTGTGATTTTTAGACTGTGACAGTAGTATGTTAAATAAGTATGAAATCATCATATGTTGCAGCTTTTAACGAAACCACCGAACTTGGACGGCAGTGGCGACGTGTCCGAACTACATCGCGCGCTCAGTGAGGAGCCCACGAGCGACCGGCCCGAACGAGCCCAGAGACACGAGCCACGCGAGACACACGAGACAGGCGAGCCGCTCGACACGTCCGAGCACTCCGAGCGAGCCGAGCGACGAGACAAGCGCCGCGTCGCCTACAAGCCGCCCTGGAAAGCGTAGCTTACATCCAAATTCGTCTTTTGCTGGACATAGGCAAAGGATAGGGTAGTTGACTAAAAAAAACTAATTAGTTCGTCAGTCAGATTTCCAAAAAACACTACACACGTATTTTTTTTCTTTTTTCATATAAACAAAAAATGAAGACGACACAGTGCGTTGAAAACTCGTGTGACATCACTGCACGCTACACTTTTTAGCGAGCAGTGACATCACCAGCCACCACTCCTGATCTTTGATGCCTTATATTTGTCAATTTTTATTGATTTGATAAAACAAAATATACGTATCCAATATTTTTCTATAATCTGAATGACGCACTCAATAGAATCAATTTTTGTTTACTCAGGAAACATCCCTATTGGAGACCTTTTAACTAGTAATGGTCTCACGTTGGTCATAAACAATAAGCTCTCTCGTAAAAGTCGCACTTTTGTCATCATTAGTAAATTGTACCTTTTATTACATGGATCATTAATATTGTGTGAATGCATTGCCGGTGCCTTGTAAATCCTATCACCAAGCTGGCTGTTATTGTCTTAGACGTCCTTAAAAACGACGCAATAAGGAGCTTTTCAAAATCAGAGTATTTTTTAATTGATTACCAGTTTTTGAAAGAAATAATATCAGTATTCTACGCGCGGTACATTGCTCCCTAAATAATATCAGTATTCTACGCGCGGTACATTGCTCCCTAAATATTATCAGTATTCTACGCGCGGTACATTGCTCCCTAAATAATATCAGTATTCTACGCGCGGTACATTGCTCCCTAAATAATATCAGTATTCTACGCGCGGTACATTGCTCCCTAAATATTATCAGTATTCTACGCGCGGTACATTGCTCCCTAAATAATAACAGTATTCTACGCGCGGTACATTGCTCCCTAAATATTATCAGTATTCTACGCGCGGTACATTGCTCCCTAAATAATATCAGTATTCTACGCGCGGTACATTGCTCACTAAATCAACTACTGTTTTTCACAACAATTTTTTTCTGAGCTATATTAACTAAGGTTATTAAAAAACTAAAATATTGCGTTGAAATAAATATTCGCAGCTGCCAACTGGTGATGTGCACAAGAGATTGGCGGCATTGCTACGTGTATGGCAATGCTTAGCCTCTGGTCACAGTAAAAGCCAGCCCTTGAATCATGGGAAGTGTCAACAAGCCATTTAGAGTTCATTGAATATATCATGAGCAAAGTGTAGTGTAATGAGCTTATTATATGTACGGAATACGTAGATTTCGTAATGGTGATGGGTTTTAACCGCCCTAAGCAAGTTATATTTGAAGTAATTCAAATACTCGTAAATTGCCTCATTTTGCCATCACAGTTGTCCATAATGTATCATTATGGTACAGTTGTCCATAACTGTTAATATGGGACCAATCCTTGAATTGTGTAAAGATATTAAATGTTCCGTTAATCCATAGTTCCATTCTAATATTATAAATGCGAAAGTAACTCTGTCTGTCTGTCGGTCTGTCTGTTACGCTTTCCCGCCTAAACCTCTCAACCGATTTTGATGAAATTTGGCACAGACAATCTTTAGACCCTGAGAAAGAACATAGGCTACCTTTTATCCCGGAAAAATTTGATATTCCCGAGGGAAATCTAAAAAGCGCGATATAACCGAACTCCACGCGGGCGGAAAGCTAGTTTTGAAAATAAAATATTGAATATGTATCTAAGCATTTATTCAATGGTAATAAAAACTTGAATTGAAACTCAATGGAACACTGGTCATAAAAACATAATTAAAAATAATAAATATATTGTAGTACAAAGCATTCAAAATAAGGAATACGGGATATTTAACTTTCATTTTGTTTAATACATAAAATAAATTGTATAAATCGGATGTTTTTAAGATATAATTTATTCATGAACTCTACCAAGTTGTTTGAATGTTTCATATCAGCCGATAAAAATTTGTGTTATATTCCTACTTAGTTCAAAAGTGATCTTAAGTTTGCATATACTAAACTTGATTATAAATCTTACCTAACTATCAAACATACAATTCATTATTGTTAACAAAAGCACACGTATTTTCTAACGAGATATTATTCTGAAAAATAACACAATTTGTAAGTAACAAGGTTGAATAAACTATATTGGTCTACTATTGTTGATCGAAGTATACTAACAAAACAACACTTACGTATTATCACAATGGGCAGCTAATAACCATGTCGGACATTTCTCTTTGCTCCCTTCAAACAATGAAAGGCAGTCTTCATAGCCTTATGTAAAATAAAGAGCTCACAATGACAGCGTCGTTGAGCTGGTGGTCACAAGTACAGCTGCTGTAATCGTGTCCCAGGTTCGATACCTAGGTCGGCCAACCTAAATATCAGTCCGATGTTTGGAATTGTAGGCGATAAACGCCGAGGAGGACAACTAAGAGGTGGATGTTTCTAATAGGCTATTTGACAGATTTATAATTTTTATCTTGAATTACTTGGTTGCGGTTAAGAAGTTCACCGAAAGTATTGATTTTAATTTTAAATACGTATTTCGTAAGAAATATGCAAATAAAAATTCAAAATTCTAATAAGCCGCGAAAACGAAATATATATAGCAATATGGCGTCGCGCTTTAGTGACGTCACAAGCGGTTTTCGGTTTTCAGTGGTGTTTGTTTTTATTTATTATTAGTTGTTGTTATCTAATAAAATGGTTTACAAGTGGGGTGCTGTACTGGGTTGTACAAATAAATCGATTAAAACCCCCCGAAAAACAGTTTATAAGTTTGCCGAAAATAAGCGTTGATGCGCTTATGACGTCATAGCGACATTAGCCAATCCGGATCGTTTCACAATGTGTGGCGCGATATACAAAAAGCCAATCATATTTTTGTGTTCTGGATATATTAACTGTTATTTTTTTTTTATTAAAACTCATGTAAATGACATAAAGAAACCTCATTTTATGCAATTAAAGCAAAAAATCACAAAAAATTGTTTACTGTCAAATAGCCTATTGTGGAACGAGCAACGAGTGTTTAATATACAGACAACAGCATATCAAGCTCCCGAAACTGTCAAATATTACCAATCAACCTTGAATCCTATTCTTTGAATGCTTTAGAGATAAAGTTGTAAATCGATAAATGAAATTTGAAAGATTGTATAACCTTTGAAAAGGGGGCAGCTTAAGTGTGCATGTATAGATTTAATGTAGATAATATAAAATATATCCAGAGCTAACTTATGAAAATATCGTAAATAATAAATGATTAAATTCTGTAAATAGATTTGTACAATTATTTTTACACGTCAATCATATTTTTTTAAACTAAATGAGTTCAGCGGTTCTTATCTGACTACTATTGAGAAGAAAGGTTGAAATAAACTCAAAGGTCACAAGTCTCTAAGTCCAGACATAACCAGCACGGTAATCGCGAAACACACTATCAGTAGCAATGGGTTTCATTTTGACAGTTCAACAATATTCATTGCGTTTTTACGTTGTTGAACAGACACAGTTTTCGAACTTAGGGAGCGTTCAAGTATTACGCAACGCAATTTGGGGAGGGGGGAGGGGTCTCGTAAAACGTTACTATTTATTTACGATGCGTTACAGGGGCGGGAGGGGGTTTTTCCTAAACCACGTTCCGTAATATTGTTTCTTAAAAAAATATTATTTAGTAAATTAAAACTATACAAGTGTAAAAACTATTACATAACTTTTTATGACTTTAGGATAAAATTGATCACTTGAGTGTTAGGTAACATTTGGAGAAGGGGAGTATATAAAAACGTTACGGTGCGTTACAAGGCGGGAAGGGGGTGCAAAAATTCATTACGTTACGTACTACCTTACGGAGTCATTACTCCATAATTAGGTAGTACGTATTGCATAACGTAATTTTATAACATGGTTTTCGTAAGACTTGTAATAGGCTTTAAAATGATACCAATTGATAGTAATAGTGCGTTTCGCAATTAGGGTGTTTTTTACATAGATTAGTGTCTAAAATTGTCTTTTGAGGAAAACCGTAAAGATTGAATGGAGTCGCCCAGTCAGTCTACAGTAAAGGGTCAAAAGTGGAGTACCACTTTGACACTTATATTATTACAATAAAGCTCAAAAGTGGTAGTGCACTTTTGACCCCTACTGTAAATATTAGTCAAAAACCGTGCAGCTAAACTCAACGCGGCACTTGAGGCTACACCACTCCATCGTTCCTCAGTATCGGCCTGGGCTGTTTTCGACGTAGGTACTTATATTTCCCAGAACCCACCGATATTTTTCCTATTTGGTTTTGATGAAGGGCGCTTTTTTGATCCGTAATTAACTTAAATTGGCACTATTGGTTAAATATAAGCAAAATATGTTTTTTTTTTTTATTACTTTTGTTAGTTTTATCTAAAGGTGACCGACATGGTAAACAAAAGCCTCAATCTACACCTGAGGAGGCTGTGCTAGATGTCTTTATATTTTTTAAACTAATAGTTAATTATTTGACCATTAGCAATGATATTATATGATCAGATAAACTAAAAATTTACTAAAAGCAACATTATATAAAAATATAGGTATTATTAGTTACTACTTTTAACAATGGGTTGTGTTTAACTAAGGATCAAAAAAGTGGCCCGAAGTCGTCCCCACCTTATTCTTCATAATAAGTTATTATTTGTAGTTTTCTAAGAGTTTAAGAATTTGTAAAGTGGAAAATGTTTTTTTTGTAAACTTTATAGTAAGACATAGTTGAACATTCCTGATCGCACTCCATATTTTAATGTTGATAAAATAAATTATATTTTTTTAAAGTGATCTTTTTTTCATCAGTTCCTTGTCACCCGTGTATACAGCTACAAGTTCCAATAAGAGTAGTGCACTATCAGCCTATAAGCATCTCACTATTGGAGCACAGACAGCTATAATCTAGCCCAATGCGGCTTGGACATGTCTCAGGTACTCGAATTTATTGAAGCAGTTTTGATGAATTACACTGGAACATACTCGCAAGTCAGATAAACTACCACTGGGCTACTTTTGCTCTCATGAGTAGTAAGTAGGACTAACATCACATCACATATTAACATGACATCTCGCAAACTTGCAAAGGCTTTGAAAAATCCATTGTCACGTTTCCGAAATAATGGCAGAATCTATCTATATCACGGAAGACGTTATAAACCGTTTTGAAGAAGATCCTAGAAAATTACTTTTAAATTAGACTAACAAGAAGCGTTTTAAAAAAATGCTATTTACATACCTATAAAGAAGGATCATTTGCAGCTGTTTGCGCTACACACTACAAATACCTAATGTTTCATGTAGGCAAAAGAGCCGTGGACGATCCGACCCAAAATATCAGAATTGCCCTCCCTAGGCCAGAAGCTGGGTACGCCAGGTTTGTTTCTATAACCCGCGCAGATAAAGAAAAGATCTGTAAATGGCGTCCGCTCGCATGCGTTCTCACTCACTCTCTATCGCTGTCTATACTCACACAGTGAAGTAAGTGCTGCAAAAAAAAAAAATGATTGATCAGGAATTCAGGATTCGCTTTCCAAGCTACTTTGATGCACTCCAAGTTATCGTTAATTTCGTTCCGCTAAAGTCTCTGTTATTTTGTTGTTTTTGTTGAGTTTGAACAATCAAACTCAATAAAAACAAACACAACAACAAACAAGCAAAATGTCAAATTTACGTTGTAAATAACAATATTTACAACTTAAATTTTTCTCTCATAGCATTTGGTTTGTGATTGAACAATGGTATGTTTTGTCAACCGTACCATAAGTATCCGCCGCCATTTTCAGATCTTTTCTTTATCTGCGCGGGTTATACCTGGGGTCTGTATCAACTTAATAAAACGAGATGTATGTAACGATTATTTATTTATGAAGGTAAATGCGATTTAAAAATATATTCCAATTTAATTATGATGGCATCATGATCTTTATACAACACTAAATGTACACTTATTACATACAAAACAATATTTCATTCACATAGGGCAAGAACTTAACGAAAATAATTTTGTTTAGTCTTTAAATAATAAAAGAAAACACAGCCTAGAATATAAATATACATTTAATATTTTATCCTAAGTATATTATACAATTTAGTGTGATGGGCTACGTATATTTATCGGCGAAAAATGATAATAACGATTACAATACAGATGTAACAGTTTCGATTCGAATCAATTGGGTCATGGTGGCATCAGTGACAGATATGGTGTAATATTTTATTGAACAATGGCGCCGATTCAGTTATTCACAAACTAATTTTAACTTATGTGAATCTTTTTCTTTCCATTGCGTTAAGAAAAGGATAAAAGAAATCATTTTAATTTAATCCTGTCAAATTAAGATACTCCATTATAAAATTTAAAGAATAATAATATTTTTTTTTTCTCATTGCTCGATATTTTCGTGGATGAATGGAAGATGATACTGTCAGAATGTTTCAAGTTTTGTGAGAAGAATGCATGACTGAATTAAATAAGTGTATGTTTAAAGTGTCTGTTTAATGATTTTATTGTATCGTTTGTTATATGTTTCGCTTCTTTTTTTATTAATGTTTAGTGTAGTTTGTGTTTAAATAGTGTAATTGGCTTCTGCCGTTCTATTTAAATAAATAAATAATAATAATAAATATGGCGACTAAAAATACGCCAGTTTACGTCAGGAGCGCACTAATTTGACAGGTCTAAACTGACATTTTATCTTCTGTCCTTTTCTTATTGAAATGGAAAGAAAAAGATGCAGTTAAAATTAGTTTAGTTTGTGAACAACAGAATCGGCGCCAATAGCAAAGTCTTCGCTTTAAATCGAGCCTACAAGACAAAATCAGAATGGTTTAGCTGATGATGAGAGAAGACATCTTGGCCGATAAATGCTATCACTACATATCAGTTTTGAGATACTAAGTGTAACTAAAAAATACTAGTTCCGTTTGCGTTAAATATACGGATAACTTTAAACTCATTTAAGTTAGCTTATTTTCTGAGATATATTACCTATTTATAAAAATAGTCGTGGTATGCATAATCTTTAATAAATATGTTGTTGCAATCAAATCAGAATAAATAATCCACATTAAAGGGTAGTAATGAGGAGATCCGAAGAAGAACCAAAGTCACCGACATAGGTCTGGGAGTCGCTAAACTTAAGTGGCAGAGGGCAGGGCACATTGCTCGTAGAACCGATGGCCGATGCCGCAGTAACGTTCTGGAGTGGGGACCACGTACTGGAAGACGCAGCGTAGGGAGGCCCCCAACAGGGTGGACCGATGACCTGGTGAAGCCGATGGATACGGGCAGCACACGACCGGTCATTGTGGAAAGCCTTGGGGGAGGCTTTTGTCCAGCAGTGGACCTTTATAGGCTGAAGAAGAAGAGGGTTTCTCATAATTTTAATAACGTTTAGTCTGATCTGTCAGAAATACCTCTAAATTTTCTACATTTTGCTAGTAGATTTTGAACGTTTTCAATTACGAGATTCAGCCTTCTGCAAGGGTAATTGCGTAACGCAATATCAGTAGCAATGGGCTTCATTTTGACAGTACAACAACATTCATTGCGTGATTTACTTTGTTGAGCAGACATATTTTCAAGCACATGGAGAAATGGACTAGCAATATGCTTCGAAATGATTTCGAGTGATAATAATAGTTGTTACGCAATTAGGGTGCTGGTTTAGTAAAAGATTGTAACGCTATGTCTTAGAAGAGCGATGGCCGCGCTGGCTTTTTTGACTACCACAATTAAAAAAGTTACATGAATCTTTGAAGTTTTACCGTATACTGAACTAAATTTTATAGAAATTAAAGTTATTTTTCCAAATATGAGTAAGTTAAAGTGAAATTTGAAGAAATATACGAATTACGATGGAGAAATTACTTTAATTTCTACACAAAAACTTCAGTTTAAGGTACAACAACTTGCAACATTGTTTTTTTTATTACAATTATAAACTAGTGCTTGACCGCAGTCCCGCCTGATGGTAAGCAGTGATGCAATCGTTGATTGTAAAGCGCGCTAGTTTATTAAGAGCCTATTTACTCAGAAAAAACTGAGTGAATAGGAAGGAAGCCGACAGTCTGTTCAGCGATGTGATGCAATGTTAAACCCAACAACGCAACCAACGATGCTGGACACCCTCCACGACCAAACTTCCGACACAACAACATTTGGCGCATTGTACCCGGCACACATCGCAACACAAATGCTCAGACCCGTCCTCCGTACGGCTTCACCAGACATCATACCGGAACACGACGAATCGCTAGGCGGCAAGACTTTGTCTAGTGGGTGGTAACTTCTGCCGGCAGCCGATGTTATGGCCTACTACCGAGAAAATGACTATGATATGACTTCTTCAACAGTACTGGTCATTCTATAAGAATTTAAACATGGGAATAAAGTTGATATTTGATTAACTTGAAGGTAGGATTTTTGTTTAAAATAAACTTTTACGTTTCTCAGCGACGGCGTTCTACAATATGTAAAGAAAACCCTGTCCGACCCATAAGGATAATAAAGGTTAGGTAAACACTTGACCAAATATAATATAAAATTTTACATAATCATCACAGTAACAATAATAATGAATTTTGTAATAATCTTTTTTCCCGGGTATTAATTCCAATTTCCCCGAAATTTGGTAATTTAAAAAAAACTGACAACACCATTTGTGACGGAGCGAATACCGATGCGACCACGTGCCGCATGCCCCGCCCCCCTTCACCCGCGCATACATGCGCTGGTGAAGGGGGGCGGGGCTATCGGGTTGCCTACCGCACATGCATTATGTTACCTCGCTTTTTCGAAATATTTTTTTTTTTTTGGGGGGATTTTTTTTTAAGTTTAGCCCGGCTTTGTAGGCATTATTAGAATCAGTTAACGATACCTAACAATACCTTCACGGATCGGACAGGGTTTTCTTTACATATTGTATAAGCCGATACAATCACTTCTAAAACTCGTTGTGAGTTGTGACATTATTGCCTGCGTACTGACAAGTAAACATTTTCATAATTTATTTTACATTCTGATTTAATAGTAAAGGTATAAAATAATATGCACAAACATTATTTTTAAACTAAAAATATTCACGATTTGCGACATATTGTCTATGCGTATAATACAAACACAACTCCTAGTTTTAACATATACTGATCAGTTATTTGCCGCGTTCTGCAGAGATGATTGCTGCATAACATTGTCCGAGCCTATATGCGTATTTGAAATGGTATTTACATTTTGAGAATATCAAATAAAATTCATAAAGATCTTCTGCCTCTTTAATAAATTAAGGTTGACCTGCGTAACCCGAGGCTTTGCTCGGATGACGGAAGCGCGTTGTACAGAAGAGAAGATAGCGCGACCAGGAACAGACCGGTTCAGGCTAACTCTTGCGGGTTATATAATAAGGCGCTTTGCCAAGCCGTGGCACATTGTTGCGCCTCTTTTTTTCAAAATGACGGTCACATTTGTCCCTTTTAAATTAATAGCTTATTACAGTAAGCTAACGATCATGCGTGGCAGCCATTTTGGAAAATGTGAAAATGGCGCGACAGTAACCAATAGTGCCAAATCCTATATAAAAATCTCCAATCCAAAGGGGATTGATTTTTCCCCTTCAATATATTTTCTTCTTAAATAACGGTTCCCTGATGACGGCTGTTGATATTTAATATCGTTAAAAATGCCGCTTCTATACTTTAATCTCAGATATCCCGTCACTATTCATTACGACGCTGATACTACGATGACAGTTTCTAACGTGGTTACCTAGTATTTTGATTTATATTGAGTATGGCTGTCCTGTTTACATCCCGAGGAGACATCTTACGATTGTCTACTCTTTTATAATATCAGTATGTATGTATGTAATTGTCTTTTGGTGTGTATTTTAAAGGCATTATATGGCAAAGGCATTATTGCCTTCATATATATTCTAATAATTGGAGAAGTTTCAGGTATCCAAACACACTGTACCTTGTCTTTTAAAAAAAATCTGGATTTTTCCATCAGACCACTTCTCGTACTTTCAAGAATGTTCACAATCTGATTTGGTTTCATTCTATCAAAAATACGTCTATTTCCTATACTTTTACACCGGTTTTTGAAGATTTATTTGTCGCCAAAACAAGTCTGCGATTAGATTTTGAACCTTTTTAATTTCGGGAATTGTTCTTCTGATTGGTTCAGTTTAACATCTCCATGTAAGCCTAGCGACACATCTGCTGAAAATTAAGCGGCGAAAGTTCGGCGCGCTTGCATATCTATACTAATATATAAAGCTGAAGAGTTTGTTTGTTTGTTTGAACACGCTAATCTCAGGAACTACTAGTCCCATTTGAAAAAATCTTTTTGCGTTCGATAGCCCATTAATCCAGAAAGGCTTTAGGCTATATAATATCACGTTGCGACTAATAGGAGCGGAGCATAACGAACTCCACGCGAACGAAGTCGCTGGGGCCGCTAGTTGTCTATAAAATTAACAATATTCCATCAGGCTTACATGACGTCGCGTTTTAGGATGAATAAGAGAGCTTATTCAGCAACGCGTTTGAATGTGATACATCAACATCATCAACCTTTTTATCGTCCCACTGCTGGGCACAAGTCTCCTCTCATACAGAGAAGGATTGAGCTTAATCACCACACTTGCTCAATGCGGGTTGGCGATTTTAGACTTAAAGTCCAGGTTTCCGCAAGATGTTTTCCTTCACCTTGTAATCAGTCATTGGGGTCCAAAATATTACAAGATACATATATTATATATATATAGTATAATCACGGTCCAAAGAGTCTCATTTTAATGACTATTTTTCATAGAAACTGCTCTGTCAACTTATGTATCTGCGTCGTAATGTCATAACTGCGGAATAATATTCAACCATCTTTTTTAAATGTCACAAATAATTAGAAGTGTAACACTGATTCCGACATCTATATTATTTCTTTTTTTTATCAATATTTCTTATAATGGCTAGGCCATTAAATATTTTAGCGACATTTTAGTCAAATGTGTATGCTATTTTGATCTTTATTACCAAGTAATTAAAAATAGTTACCTATGCTCTGTTTTCTAGTCTGTTCCGTATAGAAGTTTCAAAAGGTATTTTATGGTTTAACGTAATATACAACGTTATTTTTTGTATATGCGAAACGTCCAGTATTTTTATGTAAAGAAGTTATGCACAAAATTTCAAAGAAAATTTCATGAAAAATCACAAAGTTATAAGCTTGGTTATCCTAACAAAAGTATGGTCAACGCGGCACTCGCCCGCTCGCACCTACAGCGGCACGGCAGGGGACACTATGATCCGCTGTGTAATGTGTTGTGCGCTAGGTAACCGCACTGCAACATTTTCTAAATATATTTGGGAAAAATATAACATGATGTAAAAAATATTGGAATCGATTGATTGTTTGTTTGGAACAAACTATATTCAGGTTTCGTATAAAAAAAAATAACGTTGTATGAGAAATAATTGAAAACTTGACAGGAGGGCGAGACTGTCAGTGTGGCTACCATAAGTTTTTATTACAAGACTCGATCATACGCATCGAGCGCGTTTGGCGCTCTCATTGGTTGAGAGTTCTTACAACCTTGAAGCGGGACAATCGATGAGTCAAACGCGATCGATATTGATGATCGAGTCTTAGTCATGAAACCTCATGGTACCCACACTGGACTGCGGTCAGGGTAACAGCGACGACGCCTTGGAAGAGCGAAGTTTTGTTTTTTGTCTGTTTCAGGCGAGTGCGGAGGCCGGCAGCGAGGAGTGTTTGGGCTTGGCTTTGTGCACGAACACCTTGATGCAGCCGTTGAAGTCGGCGCTCACCAGCACGTGGCCGGTCTGAGACGACGACACCAGCCCGCCTTCGGCGCCCTTCTGCAAACAAAACATCGCAATTGAACTATTTCTTACGCAACCATACATCGCGCTTGTTAACTCTACAGGGTTAATCAGACATGAGCACCAACACTTAGCAACTTTTAATTGCGATTTTTTGTTGATGTAACAACGAATGTAACAGTGAAATACCACCATACCACCATATACTCTCATAGGTTAAAGTTTCAATAAAGCCCAGTGCACATTTTGCCAGCTAGTTTAATTGTAGGGGACGAGGCTAGCGACAACAATTGGGCCACATATGGTATAACCAATTAGAAGACTATCGCTTTTATGGAGACCTCCCCGATTTTAATCCTTAGTTCGATTCCTGGCTAAAAATATGATTTTTTCTAAAATCTAATAATGCAATTTTAGTTGTCATTAAAATCGAGACTTTGAGTACTTTATAGTTTGTAATTTGGCCATCCACACACACTCCAGTGACTGATATATTGTGTGGAAATCGGTTGTCGTATGACGTGGAGAAATGAGAAAATGTAAGGAAAGTTTTGAATATGGCTGCGGAAACCTAAGAGAAGCAAGACCGATGAAACCATGGATGCACGGGCAGACCCGGAGGAGGGAAATCTCGAAGAACATGTATGAACTACCCTAATTCAGTCCTGACTTGCTCCACAGGCCAGGAGCAGGGTACGACCATGCATGGATGGACTGTGTGAAAGAAAGGAGGTGACTGTCGAAATGATGACTAATAGAAAAGTATTGGATGTCGACCATAAATAAATTTTGGTAAGAACATAAAAATGATAGTTTCCTTTTTACCCGATTGCAGCATAGCTCGAAAAGGAAATGACTGAGCTTTAGTATAGAATCGTAGTAAAATATAGAAAAAAAAACGTGACAGAGTGCAAATTTGATCGCGCGTGAAGGGTTTAGTGCCATTATCTACATTTGTTTTTTATTTGGAAAAGAAATACATAAACTATGGCAATTTCTACTGTCTTACTATGACGGCCCATGAGGTGTCTGGTGACAGATAGACAGACAGTGGAGTCTTAGGAACGAGTCTTATTTTTACCCTTTGGATACGTAACCTTAAGAAAAGTATACAAACCACTTCTTCTTTGTCATCAGCTTCTTTGTTGGCGAGCTTGGCTTCCTCCTCCCTCTCGCTGATCATCCTGATCATGTGGTCGGGGTTGGGCGCGAACACAGCACAGGTCACCAACGCGTTGTGTGCCTTAATACCTTCCCAGAAGTCGTTCCGGTCTCTCCGCACCGACGTGAACTTGGAGTAGTCGTGGTACGTCTTCCATATGTAGATGCACTGGTTCTCCGAGCCGCTCACGATGTACTTGCCATCATGAGAGAATGACGCCTTGATCTGGCTGGAGACGTTAACGTAGCCTTTGTATTTGCAGGACAGGTTCAGGTCTCGGAGGTCGTACAGTCTGATCCTGCTGTCGTTGGACGTGACGAGGATCTTGTCGTCGTTCGGCATGGGCTCGATGCCGCTGATCTTCCGGCCGGTGGAGTTCTTCCCCCGCGTGGAGCGGACGTCGATCTGCGTGTGGTACTTCAGCTGGTCCGTGGTGTAGAAGATGCAGCGCCCGTCGTATGTGCCTACCACGGCGAACTTGCCGTTTTGACAGAAGTTAGCGGCGGTTATCAACTTGGTTTTTCCGTCCACTTCGTTCCATACAGCCACCTGTGGGGGTTGGTTCTGTTAGTCAACTTGTAACGTGTTATGTCGATCCATAATTAATATTAAGATCGATTTGTATCATCGAACTACATGGCAGTGTATTGTTAAAAAATCCTAACCTAGCTACGACTATTAAAACCGACCAAGTGAGAGACAGGCCCGCGCATGAGATGAGAACGTCGCGAGGGTTTTGTAACATAAGCTACACAAAAACATTTTTTTTGGTGTTTGTTGTTATAGCGGGAACAGAAATACATCTATGAAATAGGGATGTATCCTGGGTAAAAAAAAATTATTTTATTTAGTCCGTCCTCCGTCATTCAGATTATAGAAAAATATTGGATACGTATATTTTGTTTTAACAAATCAATAAAAAATTACAAATATAAAAGGCATCAAAGATCAGGAGTGGTGGCTGGTGACGTCACTGCTCGCTAAAAGTGTAGCGTGCAGTGACGTCACACGAGTTTTCAACGCACTGTGTCGTCTTCATTTTTTGTTTATATGAGAAAAGAAAAAATACGTGTGGTGTAGTATTTTTTTTTAAATCTGACTCACGGACTAATTAGTTTTTTTAGTCAACTACCCTATTGTCAGTTGTCTAACTAATATGGTTCATGAGATACAGCCTAGTAACAGACAGTAGAGTCCAGTCGTGCATCGAGGGATTGGAACAATTTCGCGGCGTTGGTCTTTCCGTTTGTCTATATTTAAGTGTCTTCAAGGCTAAAGTGAATTGGCTGTTAATAAACTAGCGCGCTTTACCGTCAACGATTGCATCACTGCTCATTACAGGCGGGATTGCGGTTAAGCACAAGCACTAGTTTAAATAAAAAAAAAAAAAATTGAGTCCGGTATTTTTTTTTAAATCACTTTTAGAGTTGCGTATCTAAATTTAACTTTTGGATACGCAACTCTAAAAGTGAAACATACATCATATATAGCTTTATTTCTGTCCACAAAGGCTATAAGGCGTCTTCAAAATCAAATTGTTGTAATGGACTCTCGACTGACATAATTGGATCACTAAAAGCTGTACTAGTCAATCAAAAGATTCGTTTGGGCAAGTCTGAGTCAGTGACGTACCTTCTTATCCGGAATATTCCACAAGCGAAGCTTGCCGTCAAGACTGCCGGACAGGAAGTAGCGATCGTCCCGCGGGTGGAACACGATGGCGGTAACGAAGTCGATGTGCTGGAAGCAGCAGAGACACTCGCCGCGTGAGATGTGCCACAGGCGGACCGTCTTGTCCATGGAGCTGGACAGGATGAAGTAGTTCTTGGACCAGGACACGTCCAGCAGGTCGGACGAGTGGCCGGAGTACACGCAGAAGGGAGCCGCGGCGAATGGAGCAGACGGCGCCGCGCCCGTAGGTCCCGCGCCGCAGGGGCCCCCCGACGGGTCCAGGGACTCCTGCGACGGCGTCGGGGACGACTTCTGCTCCAGGTTGTACTTCGTGCGCATGTCCTGTACAACACCGATTATTATTATTATTTATATGAATTACTTTAGAGGAACAGTGTGTAAAGTTCACTCATCCTCCATAGAAAAGAAAAGCACCTGCCATCTAGTCTCTTCACCACCCGAGGTTGACTGGTAGAGAATGCCTAAGGCATTAAGTCCGCCTCTGTACATTTTCTTTGTGCGAAAGTATAAATAAATAAATAAATAAAAGAGAGGATTCTCCGACCTGACTGTTGAAGACACGGTTGTAGTGGCTGAGCGATCGACTGCTGCGCTTTGTATCGCGGGTTCGATCCCCACACGGAATAAATATTTGTAAGACCTACAAGTAGTGGTACCGGGTCTGGCTATGTGTTTAAAAAAAAGCTGCCCTCACTAGGAATTTCTCCTGTATCGTGGGTACGTTTACAAACATATAAACTCACATACACAAACAGCCAGACTCGGGACAAATACTTATAGGTCATACAAGTATTTGTTCCGTGCGCAGAAACCACTGCGCCAACCATGTCGGCAAACTCAACCATTATGTCGACAATCGTCAATAAAATGTAGTATTCATTTGAGAAGTAGTTTACTTGTACTTATTTTTTGAAATTGTAAAAACACTATTAAAAAAAATAAAAAACTAATTATTATTATTATTATTCATATCATGTTTTGACATGAAGCAAAGGACAACAATGTCAATCTTTTATGTAATGGATACGAGGCTTTTCTTATATCAATTTTCTTTTTAGTTTTCATCTTGATGGAAATGGAGGTCTTCGTTGAGCAGTAGGACAGTAGAGACAAAGCTAAAATATAAATCAAAATCACAACTGACGTCGCGCAATTTAATAAAGTCCATTAATTCATTTGTTATTCCCATACTCACCTACTCTTTTGGGATTATAAACTGGACCAAAACTGATCTGACTAAATTACAGCGCTGCATAAATACTACATTAACTAAGAATAGAAAGCATCATCCACGATCCTGTGTTCAAAGACTCACGCTACCGCGAGACGAAGGAGGACGCGGTCTTATAGACATAGAAAACTTGCACAACAAACAAATAACTAACTTAAGAAAGTTTTTCATACAGAAGGCCCAACAATCACCCCTACATAAAGTAATCACACAAACAGATAAAAAAAATTACTCCACTTAACTTACACGCTATTGACCCACAAACCAATGAACGTATTACCACTAAAGCAGAAAAAATAGCAGCTTGGGAACGTAAATCTCTCCATGGAAGACACCGCCTCGACTTGCAGCAACCCCATGTCGATATCAAAGCATCGAACGCGTGGCTGCGGCGTGGCGAACTCTTCCCTGAGACGGAGGGATTTATGATTGCCATCCAAGATCAGATAATTGACACAGCCAACTACCAAAAATTCATCATTCGCAGACCCAACTACAATGACTCCTGCAGACGATGCCATGGTGCATCCGAGACCATCCAACACATCACAGGTGCATGTAGAGCCATAGCCCAAACCGACTATAAACACCGCCACGACCAAGTTGCTGCAATAATCCACCAATCACTAGCAATTCAAACAAAACTAATTACAGATAAAGTTCCCTACTACAAATACAAACCACAGGCAGTGTTAGAAAACAATAATTTCAAGTTATACTGGGATAGGACCATAATCACAGATAAAACCATACACAACAACAGACCAGACATAACCATGGTAGATAAAGAAAATAAATTAGTGTACATAATAGACATAGCTATATGCAACACCCATAATCTTACTAGTACACACACTGAAAAAATTGCAAAATACACAGATTTATCCATAGAGCTTAAAACGCAGTGGAACATCACCCATACCAAAACTATCCCCATCATAATATCCAGCACAGGAGTCATCCCAAAAACCCTACACAATAGCCTTAATACATTAAACATTAGCCCGTCTACTTATCTTCTTCTACAAAAAGCAGTTATTCTGAACACATGCAGGTTAACCCGAAAATTTTTAAATACTTAATTAATTCAATATTTTTTACTTAAGAGCACTTGGCTTCGGCCCGTGCCAAATTCGACCCACACGCAGATGTGAGATATTTTGAAAAAAATAACGAGGAATAATAATAATAATAATAATTTTATATTTTCCTTTAATTTTTCCTTTTTTATATTTTTAAATGTTTTTTATATATATTTTTGTTATGTAGAAATATTTAAAAATATAATTTATAAGTGTATTTATTGAAATAAAGGAAATAATAATAATAAGACATAACAAAAACATTTAGTCAGGATATTAATATGCAATTTGGATTAGATAAATGTAGGACATTACATATTATAAAAGGAAAAGTGAAGCCCGGCAACTATACAGTAAGTAACACCGACATAATAGCAGCCATGGAACCATCAGATCTGTACAAATATTTAGGGTACAAGCAACTAAAAAGACTCGAACACACAGCAATTAAACAGACACTAAATACCGAATATCGGAGTAGAATAAATGCAATTTGCAAAACACAGCTATCTGGAAAGCATCTTATAAAAGCCTTGAATACCTTTGCCATACCAATATTGACCTACTCATTTGGCATAATAAAATGGTCAAAAACTGACATCGAACAGTTAGAAAGAACTACACGCACAACACTCACAAAACACAATAACCTACATCCTAAATCTGCGATCGAACGACTCGTCATCAAAAGACAAAATGGAGGGAGAGGCCTAATCGACATACATCAACTCTGGCAGAAACAAATCAATAGGCTACAAACATTTTTCTACACAAAATCTCGCACAAGTAACATACATAAAGCCATTACCTTAAATGATTTTAATTACACTCCGCTGAACTTAAACGAACAGAATACACAAGACACTAACACCATATACCCACAAACGCAAAAAATTGAAAACTGGAAAAAGAAAGCCCTCCACGGTAGACACCCTCATGACCTACAGCAGTCCCACATAAACAAATTAGCATCAAACAAGTGGTTAAAAATAGGAAACCTTTTTCCAGAAACAGAAGGCTTTATTATAGCTATACAAGATCAAGTCATAAACACCAAAACTACAGAAAATTTATCATAAAAGACCCTAGTGTAACAAATGACAAATGCCGCAGATGCCATGTTCAAGCAGAAACCATACAACACATAACGGGAGCATGCATAGCCCTCACACAGACAGATTACACTCACAGGCACAACCAGATTGCGAACATCATCCATCAAAAACTAGCACTTAAACACAGACTCATACAAAACACTAACACTCCCTATTATAAGTACACACCACACTCTGTCCTAGAAAATGACACATATAAATTATATTATGACCGTGCCATACTTACAGATAGGACTATCCATTACAATAGACCAGACATAACCCTACAGGATAAAGTAAGAAAAATTACTTATTTAATAGACATTGCAGTTCCCAACACCCATAACCTACAAAAAACAATAACAGAAAAAATTAGCAAATACACTGAACTTAAAGAAGAAATAATAAGAATATGGAGACAAGAAAAAGTTTATGTCGTCCCTATCGTCCTTTCCACAACAGGTGTTATCCCCAACCATCTCCTCTGTAGCCTAAAACTAATAGACTTAGAAGAATCCACCTATATCGACATGCAGAAAGCAGCCATCCTAAACACCTGTAGAATAGTGAGAAAGTTCATGCAGTTAGAAGAAAATACAACACCATAAAATACACCACACTGCTACATTTACTTGGCTTTGGCCCGTAAATGCAGCTAAAACCAGCATTAAAGCTGAGGAAAAAGAACTGTAAAAAAATAATAATAATAATAATATTTATTTGCTCAAAACATGGTATAAAAGGTCTTAAAGATAACAGTAGTACAAACATGTTTTGCCGAGTTTAGACTCAGCACGCAAATTTGAATACAATACAAGAACAAAAAGTACCTACTTAACATTTCGTGTCAAAAAATTGTTTCAGACTATAGAAATTATGTTGGTTTAGCCATGCACTCAATTTCCGCTTAAAACAGTATCTTGTATTTGTCAACTTAAAGTCACCAGGCAATTTATTATAAATCCGTACACACATAGCTAAGCAGCCTTTGTTATACTTTGCAAGCCTAGGAACATTGCTTAGTACGAGCATATAAGGGTCTCGTCGGTTTCGAAGACATATATCATTTGCTGTTTTGAACAATTCTTTATGTTTCCACACAAACATGCATGTTTCGTAAATATATAGACAAGGTAGCGGTAACAAACATAGTTTTTCAAATACTGGCTTGCATGATTCGTCAGGTTGAAGTCCGTATAGAGCTCTAATGCATTTTTATTGGGCAATAAATGTTCTATGTTGGTCGGTACTGTTGCCCCATATTACAAGTCCATACCGCAGTATAGATTCCACGTATGCGTGGTAAACTAATATGGCTGTTTTTAAATTTGTAACTTGTTTTACTTGTCTGAGCGCATATACAAATTTATTTATTTTACTACAGACACTATCAACATGCATTTTCCAATTTAAATGTTCATCAATAGTTACACCCAAAAACTTGGTCAGTGTTACAGATTTGAGTTTGGGTATATTTAAACTGATATTAGATTTGTTATTATTACATTTATTAAATTGCATGTACACTGATTTGTCAAGATTTATTTTCAAATTTTGAATATTAAGCCAGTTAATTAAGATGTCAATTGTGTTGTTAATGTCAGCTTCATGGTCAGAAATTGTATTATTATTTTTGTTACATGTCACAATAATAGAAATGTCATCAGCAAATAAAATGCATTTATGGTTAGTTATTTCAGTAATGTCATTTATGTACAATAAGAATAAAATTGGCCCCAGTATACTTCCTTGAGGAACACCAAATCTGTTGCAAATATATTCAGATGCGTATAGTGTTAAATCTTTATCATCATTTATATTTGGTATAGTGACACATTGTTTTCTGTTATGAAGGTATGACTTTATCCACTGTAAGGGTGGCCCTCTGATGCCAAGTGATTCTAGTTTCTGTAATAATGAATCGTGGGAAACTAGATCAAAAGCTTTTGATAAATCAAAAAATAGACCCGTGGTTAAATTATTATATATACTGTTTATACGAACGACAGCAGGTCAAGCTACCCGAAACTTTCAAATATTCCCAATCAAGCTTGAGTCGTAATGCTTAAGCGATAAAGTTGAAAATCAAATAAAAAAATCTAACAGATTGTAGTAGCATGATATGCTGTTGTCCATACAAAATAAAAAATATTTTCTTTTGAAGTGTTTTTAAAGAAATACTAGTCTGGATGGCTGTACTGACCTGGAACATGTGGTAGGCGTCTCTGGTGACCCAGACCCGAAGCAGCTTGTCCTGCCGCCGCGGTGGCCAGCAGACGTCCACACACACTGAACTTGAACACACACACTGACATGGACCATGTGGTAGGTGTCCCTGGTGACCCAGACCCGCAGCAGCTTGTCCTGTCCGGCGGTGGCCAGCAGACGTCCACACACACTGAACTTGAACACACACACTGACATGGACCATGTGGTAGGTGTCCCTGGTGACCCAGACCCGCAGCAGCTTGTCCTGTCCGGCGGTGGCCAGCAGACGTCCACACACACTGAACTTGAACACACACACACTGACCTGGAACATGTGGTAGGCGTCCCTGGTGACCCAGACCCGCAGCAGCTTGTCCTGTCCGGCGGTGGCCAGCAGACGTCCACACACACTGAACTTGCAACACCACACCGCGCCGTTGTGACCTGACCCCATCTCCTGTGGACCACAACGGTATTCAAAATTACACAAATCCATTCGGAAAACTACTTTCACGATGTGCACTAATTAATTCAGTCACACATTGATGATGATGATGTCCGATGAAGCCGTACGGAGGACGGGTCTGAGCAGTTGTGTTGCGATGTGTGGCGGGTGCGATACGCCAAATGTTGTTGTGTCGGGAGTTTGGTCGTGGAGGGTCTCCAGATCAATCTCCCTCTGGCGCAGCTCGTTGGTCGTGTTGTTGGGTTTAACATTGCATCACCTCGCTGAATTGACTGCTTCCTTCCTATTCACTCAGTTTTCTCTGAGTAAATAGGCTCTTAAACTAGCGCGCTTTACAATCAAAGATTGCATCATAGAGGATATCCCATCAGGCAGGATTGGTTATAATTATAAAATAAATAAATAATTGAGTAGCTTCCTCCTTTCTGAAAACGGTTAAAAAAGGCAGAAGTGTAGGTATGCCACGCCACGGACCTACAAAGCCTTACTTGGTCTGTTGTATAAATACCTACGAGAACAAAATATGTAAAACAAATAATTATTAATCGTCGCCGATGCTAGGTGATAGGGGAATACCATATCTATCAATTAAACCACCATGTTTGTTCAGCGATTTTTGGTATACAGTATTCTAAACTTAATTCATGGCAACTGGTTGCAATGATCTCCGCTAACCAGTTTTTTTGGGGTGGAAAATCCACCCCGTTACCGTAACCGTTTGGTTTCCCCCGTGACGTCTAAGACGGGCGCGAAACTGTCATCCCAGTTAGCTGAGAAATTAAAATACCAAAGTGAGTACAAACTTGAACATGTCTGACGCATCCGTCAAAGTCGTAAGGTCCCTTGTGAGAGTTGGAGGCCTTGAGCTTGATGTTGTGCTCTCCTCTGACGTCATCGGCGATATCCGCTACGTCCTCCTTGTGTCGCGCGTGCGACACTTCTTGCGCCAGAGACTTCGCGGCGTCGACCGTCTTCTTCACCGTGCTGCCAAAGAAACGCTTTAACCTGGAAAGGGTTAACGTGATATAAGTATCATACATCGGAATACATAGAGCAATTTAGCGTTAACTATATTAAACATTATGTTAAAAACATTATTAAATAAACACATTAAAACATTAAATTAAGATATAGTTAAAAACATTATTAAATAAATATGTAAAATAGAAAGAACAGTCCATTATATCCATATTGGATTTAATGGGTGGTTTAATTCCGGATTGTTTACCAACAAATGAAAAAAATACCTTCAGATTTTGGTATCGTTATGATAAAGAGGTACTCCTTTATAGCAATATATCTAAAACTTGTAAAATTAGTATTTTTGAAAAATTGAGACTGACGAGTGAATGTTCTTAAAATTGCTCTCTAAAGGACGGTGCACAGTATGATCTTGTTGATAATTCTGTTGGTTACCCATCCATGAGTATGAGGTATGAGTGTGATGACAGCAGCTTAACCTCGGACGATTACGTGTTATATGTGTCACACTTTCTTTAATAATGGCGAATGATTCCCTTATCCACAAACTAAACTAAATTTAAGCAATAAATTAATCCAGTCAAAGTAGCCAACGTCTTTTTTTTTGGGACAAAACCCGCCACACTGTTCCCAACCCACTGCAACTCCTGAAAGCCAGAATCAACAGTGGAGACCGCCAGAAAAACGCCGAGCAATGAAGCTCGAGTAGTCCCGGAGAAACGATTCAACTGTCTTGGGTCCCGCAAAGAAATTAATCAGAAAAGAATAGCGGAGGAGTAAGAAAAAAAAATATTTTTCCACTTCCCTCCAAAACAAGCATAGCAATAGGTATGGCAAAAGCGCCTGAACGCACGGAAATTAGTTCTAGTTTCTACAAGGTCCGCATAATAAACAACTCCGGATGTAACTTGTACACTATCCAACATAATATTGCGTTCATTCTGCCAAAGAATACACTCCCACAAGATGTGATGTGCGGACTGTTCAAATTCACAGTTAAAAGAATACAGTTTACTTTTAAAGTTGCCATGACCTGTGAGAAATTGGGCAACGCAGTGGTCAACCTCTAGCCATGTCTTAGCCAGCCGATCGCCAATGGATGGAAAGAACAGATGGAGGTGCCGGCCCTTGATGGAATTATCCCACCTACTTTGACATTCGGATAAGAGGTCCTCCCAGACATTAGTCTGAGGTTTAAATAATCTAGAAATTCTATTGAGGTCGCGTTGTGTAACAAAGTTAGTGTCCATGGGCTCCCCGCTCGCGGAGTAGTACATTAAAGCACGTCGCTGTACTTCAAGATCGACTGGAAGTACACCTGCCAAAACGGGTAAAGCTTCAGTACTGACTGTTCTATACGCCTTGCATAAAAATATCAATGCCGAACGTTGGCTTTGAAGCAGTTTACGTCGCGCCGCCCCTATGCTGGCCCTATC
The DNA here is from genome assembly GCA_017933935.1 of Sesamia nonagrioides. Taxonomy (NCBI): domain Eukaryota; kingdom Metazoa; phylum Arthropoda; class Insecta; order Lepidoptera; family Noctuidae; genus Sesamia; species Sesamia nonagrioides. Next base: position 110,604 of record JADWQK010001182.1, read on the forward strand.
GGCCCAAACAGGTGCACCGTAGCACATACATCCTATGTAGGTAGCTCCATATATACTTTTTAAAGTTAGGAATGATAGACCTCAAGTTGCTTTGGATATTCTAGTTAGGCCATAAAAGTTCCTTTTAGCTTTTTCGCCAACTATTTTTATATTCGATAAATTAAAAATTCCTTTCTAAGACCATACCAAGGTAGCATACGGATTGCTGTTTTTTAACGGGAACGTTATTAAATTTAATAGTAGGTAATGGTTTAAGATTACCTTTTAGTAGAAGTTGATAGGTTTTATGCGGCGCAAACGTTAGGCGGTTACGATCACCCCACTGAGATATTAGATTTAGGCAAGTATTGGCCAAGTTCTCAAGTCCAGCTGGGGTACTTGACTGAATGAGCAGTAGGCCATCGTCCGCGTAACCAGTAAGTGAATAGCCGCAAGGAAGCGGGATCGCGAGGAAATCATCAAAACCCAAATTCCATAAATAAGGACCGACAACTGAACCCTGAGGACATCCCATGGTTAGTGCTTTAGTACTAGAAAAATGACCGAGCTTAAGTACCGCGGAACCGTTTATAAAGTAGGAGTAAACGAGATTATATATGTTTCTATAGCAACCGCGGGTTTTTAATTTTAACAATAGCATAGGCCACCAAGCGTTATCAAAAGCCCCAGAAATATCCAAAAAGATGCCAATCACGTACTTGTTTTCCGATTGGTTGACGGTTGGTTGGTTGTGACTGTTGATTTACCGATGGTGAAGCCATATTGATTACTAAACGTGGAACGATGAGGCGCTCAAGAAATTTCCCCAAAGATGAAGTGTGAAAGAAGAGAGTGGTGAGAAGTGTGATAGGCCGATATGATTTCGGATCATCCGGTGGTTTATCACCACACTTTGGTATTATTCGTATGAAACTGCGTCGCCATTTAAGAGGAAAAACGCCTTCAGCAATGCATCGGTTATATACAGTCAGTTATATACAGCCAACGTCTGACATCATCATCATTTTAGCCGAAAGACGTCCACTGCTGGACATAGACCTCCCCCAAAGATCTCCACGACGACCGGTCCTGCGCCTCCCGCATCCAGCGGTTTCCCGCCACCTTCACCAGGTCGTCGGTCCGCCTTGTCGGGGGCATACCCACGCTGTGTCTTCCGGTGCGTGGTCGCCATTTGTGAACCTGTCGGCTCCACTGCCGACTGCCACTTCCTATGTCGGTTACTCTCGTTCTTCTGCAGATCTCCTTATTCCTCATTTGATCACGCAGTGAAACCCCAAGCATAGCCTTTGTTAAAGCATGCAACCATTCTTACATCAAGCACATTCAAATTACCCGCTTCCTTCCCATGTACTTCCTAATTCCATACCTCTGGCTTAAAAGGTCTAGAGACTAAGCCAAAAAAAAAACTTACAAAAAAACAACAGCCAACTTCAATAATTACCCCTTGAATCCGACAACAAACTGAACAAAGTGATCAACCGTGCCTCCATCATCACGCGGAGAGTGCGGCGCTGTATATTTCAGTAAGTCCTTTCTCCTTTTTTCCTGTTCTATTTACCTCTGATCGTGCTGAATGTAAGTTTCCCAGAAAATCGCGCCTCAGAAACGCAACTTAACATAATTCAACTATCGAAAGAAAATACCAATATCAATATCAAACAGCCCTCTCCATTGCCCTTCCACGGCTGACAGAAATTGACGTTTTTATTCACGTCTAACCCGTCTATGGAATATCTCAATTTGACAGTACTAAACTAATATTTTATCTGCTGTCCTTTTCATAATGAAACAGAAAGAATAGGATGCACTGAACTTAATTTTAGTTTAGTTTGTGAACAAGGGAATCGGGACCATTATCAGATTATAGTTAGTCGTAATAAACAAAACTGAACGTATCCAACTTAACATATTAGCATCGTTTAGTAACAGGCAGGTTTTATATCAGTCATCATCAGCGTTAATCCCAGTCGCATCCGAAGCTTTTTCAGCTTTGGAGTCTGGGGTCCGCTTTACCAGTCTAACTGCTGATTTCGGCTAAACTTCGACATTTTCCGTGAAGCGACTGCCGTCTGACCTCCACAACCCGAAGGTGATAACGAAGCAGTGCAGTTAGACCAATTGTTGGACTTTTGAGGGCTCCAATAACCCATAATTGCTGCCATTAGATGTTCGTATGGCAACCGGGACCAACGGCTTAACGTGCTTTCCGAGGCACGACCTGACCAGTGCAAATATTCATATTCATGCATACAAATATTTGCACTGCGCGGAGATCGAAACCGCGCCTCCTTGCGCAGCGGCCGCGTTCTTTACCGCTACGCCACGGAGGCTGTCATCAGGTTTTATATCAGTAAATAGGGATAAGTGGAAGGAAGGAATGGATGTGTTAGCCTTGCACACAAGCGGCTGAGAAGTTAATAATAATCCAATAGCAAGAAATACCAAATAAGACGAAGCATTATTTTTTATCACATGACAGCGGGCGGTCTTTACGTCTGTGGGTGTGTGAGTGTTAACCAAACATTAAATTGTTGTCCAAATTCAATCCAGAACATTGTTTATTAGGTTTTGGTATTAGGAGTATGTAGGTAAGGCTATATTTATTTTACTACACACTTTTTCGGGTCGGCACATTCTATTAGACAGTATTTGTTGTGTATTCGGTTCGGCATGAGCCGAATGTGTAGTCTTTTATTTTTTGTTTTTTCTTTAAAGTCTCCAGTTGATTTTATATGAAATCAGAGCACCTCGATGCCTTGACCATACAAACATACTCGTAATATTAAAATCCAGTGATTTTAATTACTATATTTAAAACGCATTTCATATTATTTTAAAGCTAAATAAAACCTTTAAAACTTATATCTAAAAGTAAAGCGTAAGAGCGTTTCCAAATAAAATGTTACGGTTACGGTAGGAACGGTCTTTACCAATAAGGGTACCGAATCGACGTCCGGTAACGATATCGATTGGACGATCCGTAACCGTTTACCGAGTCGGATAGTGTGTATGGACTATATTGATAGTGATTAAAGTTCATTTCAGATAATGCGATAAAGTTTGTTCACCCCTCCTACTAATGTATCCCAATATTCGCACACGATACAAAAAGTGTCGGTAACACGATCAAAACAAATGTATCGTGTGGGAATATTGGGGTACATTTAGTAGGAGGGGTGAACAAACTTTATCGCATTATCTGAAATGAACTTTATGCGTTAGTCGCCAAACAGTCACCTGAAGTTCATATCGTGTGTCAAACTCTTGTTTATGTTGTCCTGCGAATGACTTTTTACCAGTGTCGGTGTGTTCCTAGAGTTAGAAATCATTACTATGTTTTTTTTTTTATAATAATACAACATCACGCCTCGTTGTCCTCTAAGTGATAGGCAGCCCCATGCAGTACACGCTCATGTCACAAGTTTAGTTTCAGTCTCATGTAAGTCCCAGCCTCTTGCCATTAACTGACCATAAATCCGGCTGCTATTGAGAAATTCCTAAAGGGAAAACACAATAAAACTTTGCCCAATATATAACGAAGTATCGAACCCAAGACCATGAGCTTAGCAGTATAGCGCATGCGACTACCACCAGACTAACGAGGTCTTTATAAATGAAAATAATATTCTATTATTTAACTTATGATAAATATTATATTGAAAAGGGGACTGTTCTAAGGAACACTTAGTAAGTACCTAAGAGGTCCCCCAATTGAGATTGTTCAACTTGTTTTTGCCTTTTCAGTCCGTTAGATGTTTTGCAGGCGGGTTTTTTTGTTTGTAAATATTTATTTTTATATAATTTTCAATTTCTTCAACAATACAATGTGAGTATTTTGTATTCGAGTTGACGAAAATGTTCTAACAAGTGAGTACAGCGTTAAAAGGGTTGTCATTCCGAATTATTTTTTCATATAATTATTGCTAAATAGGCGTGGTCTTGCCCTCAATGTTGCTTTGAGTAAATTTAATGTTCTGTGGGTACAGTGTCTATGTTTGACTTACTTTTCCGTCTTCCTCTTGATGCCGGTTGTTTGTCTGTCGGTGGACTCTCTCTTCATCTCCTTGGCTTCATCCTCCGCGCCGCCCGCGCACACACTCTCACTCTCTTCGTCAGTTTCTCTGAGAATACACAGCGTTTATGTCAATTAATAGGTCCGAGACGAGATAAAACTAGTATAAACACAAGTGTGTAAAAATATAAGGAATTAATCAGTCAAACGAAAATTAATATTTAGAGTGCTGCCCGAATATTTGATTAAATCAATTTAAAAACATAGGTTTTTTTAAAAAAAAAGAAAGCACTATTACCATTTATATTTTTAGTGATGGCAAGTGAAGCCGATGTCGACTATTCTGCCAATGTCAAAAGTGGATTGGAGAAGCAAGGGTGTACATAAACAAAGCACTATTGCTTCTTACTACACCTACAATAGACTGTCAAAATATTGATCCCAATGTAGGTATGTAGCTATGATACATGATGAATATCAAGCTGAAAGATGGCGAACAATCTGAATAACAGTCACACTACAATCACACGTGGTAAACAAAAACAAGCTCAATTATCATATTTTATTTATTAGTAAGACATTTTAAAATAGATTAATTTAAGGGACAATCACGAAAAATATTGTTAAGCCAAAAATGCATTTTTATCGTGTGAGTGCAATTGCTGATGCGAAAAATGCGGTACTTAATGCAATAAAAAAGACTCCTGTTAATTGAAAAAAAAAAAGTTAAATAAAAAGTAACTACGTTAATCAGAGCAACCCCGTAATGAAACCTCTGCCCCTTGGAGTGCAACATCGGGTACATTACTTATTGAAGTACCTACCACGAGGAATATAAGTCGTTTTGTGAAGATCTCGGAAAGGTTAGGTTAAAAATTTAGTCGCAACCTCATTTCAGCAATATTCAATGTCAAATGTTGCCAAAGAAGTAGAAATACTAGAAATATTTTTTTGGCAGATTCAGACTGAGATTCGAGGGGCAACAAGAACGTTCATTCTTATCCAAGAAACCTCCTAAACTGAAATGTGCTCTATCGATAAAAACGCGGTCCGAGGGAGATAGCTTCACAGTAGCCCTTTGTCCTTGTTGTGTAGGGTGACTATTATAAAGGAATTTATAACGAATGTACGTAAAATATTTTTATTTTTACTTATATTACCTGAGTTTTTGATGAATATTTATAATTTTATTATTCTAAAAGTGGATGAATAAATTGATGATGTCCGGACGACAGCAGGTCAATCTACCCAAAACTGTCAAATATTCCTAATCAATCTTAACCTTAACATTTTAGAAATAAACTTGAAAACCTAATACCTACGGAAATCTGTCAGATTGTATTAGCTTGATATGCTGTCGTCTATACTTTTAAATAAATAAAATATGTACAAGAAAGCAGAACGTCAGCCGGCGGCCACAGTCTGTCAAAAAATCCTTCTGATTTTCCTACGTTTTGACAAGTTTTTGACATTTGATTGTCGCCGAAATGATACTGCGGCTAAATTTTCAATGTTTTATGCTCAAGAAATGTGAACATTTCTAAAATTATGAGAAATGCTCCTTCGATTATGACCATCATAAAGCCCACAAATTCGACCACAGTACCATCCAGTAAGGATACGTATTATTTACAGAAACCTTTCTTGAAATAATGTTGCGGTTTCTTAAAACTGACCAGGTTAAATATTCAAAACAAACTTATGTATATTAGTTATAACTTAGTTAACAAAACTTCACTCTGTTCAGTTCAGTCCCTAAACACATTATGATTGTACAAGCTATAAACTTAGTAGAGTTGCCAGACGGAAAAAAATATTATACATATATTATTATGCATTCTAATATTCACTGTTAAAGTGTCTGTTTGCTTTGTTTGGACGGTTAAATTCCTGCTCACAAAAAAAAGAAAATAGACACATTTAAAAACCAAAACTTAGTAAATACATTAAAAAAAAAAATGAAAATGTACTAATTATACACTGAATATGAACCACAATGAACTGTTTACATTACTATAGAATTAACATTCGGAATTACCCTTACAATTAAAGCGGGACGCAAAAGATATATTTCCGAAGACGTTTTGAACGTTTAAACCAAATAATTTGCTTATTGAACAAAAACTGTCATTGATCTGGCAACCCTAACCGAAAGCGGCAAACTAAGCAGTGACAAAAAGATTGATAAATCATGGACCTATTCGCTAGACTGAGGTTGGACGAGTGCTCAGACATCCACGTGAGGTTTAGAGAGGACATGTTGATGCGGCGCCGCCACGACAGCCGGCGCTTGCTGTCAACTCTGAAAATGCACCAATCACAACCCCTTTTTATGCGCACTCAATCACTTTCCATTCCAAGGTCGCCTGGAAGAGATCGCAGAATGCAACACATGACAGCTTATGTCATGTGTTGCATTCTGCGATCTGCGAGCCTCTATTGTTCTCACTGTTGGGACACAGGCCTCCTCTCGATGAGGAGGAGTGGGCCGTAATCTACCACGCTGGCCCAGTGGGGGTTGATAGATGTGATATGTCTCCGAAGTTTTTGGCTCTAGGACATGCTAATTTCCTCACGATTTTTTCCTTCACCGTTTTTGACACAAAATAAAGCGTCTGATGGGGTTCGAACCTACGACCTACAACTTATAAGTCGCTGTCGATACCAGTAGGCTACCACTGCTCTGCAGAATGCAATGAGGCCGCCCATTGTATGTTTTGTAGTATTTAACATTAATTATATTATTTATTTTTGTGTATATTTCTGACTTCAAAATTCTGAGATTCATTTCGTATCCATTCAATACATAACCCTCCGTGGCCTTTAATAAATTAACCGCAAGATAATTGTGTAACACACTATTAATAGCAATGGATTTCATTCTAATAGTTCAACAACATTTATTGCGTTATTTATGTTGTTGAGTAGACACAGATTTACGAATATACAACTTGTAAAGAAAACCCTGTCCGACCCGTGAAGGTGTTGTTAGGTATCGATAACTGATTCTAATAATGCATACAAAACTTGGCTAAACTTAAAAAAAAGATTACCTCCTAAAAAAATAGATATTATTTCGCAAAAGACGAAACAGGTCACGCGGTCACGCGCTTATCCGTAGCGGTGTTAAAGGTCATGAACTCGCTTGACCTCATGCATGATCTTCCACACTTGCATGTGGTTAGTGCCCAGCTCTCGTTCCACAGAACGAGTACTCAGATTGGGATCCTCGTTGAATAATACGCACACTCACACGGTACTGGGATACAAAACGGATCTCATTGTCTCTACGAGTTTCTGCATAAATGCAGTCACTCCTCACACCCAGGCACATGAGCATTTTAGAATACTCTACCCACCTTAAAAAACAACTTGATCACATAATAAACGATACGTCTACACGGACGCAATGTCTACGCGAAACCAATAAACTTAAAATAAAAATAATTTTTATTTCATAAAAATAGGTACTGCATGGCGGTACCCTTTGACTAGAGGTGTGAAAGTATTCAAAATATTGATGGATCGATGGATACGATTTATTCGTAACGATTTTTGGTATCGATTTAGTATTGCAGAATCGCACGCATCGATTCAACTTCGCATGGCATTCTTTAGATTTTAGAACTTTCCCATAAATTAAATTAGGTAAACTTAAATGCTTTACATTGTTTATAATACTTTACTAAAATCGTATTTCATAAGACCTTTCTAGTTTCTGTTTACCTGTGATATAATAATGTTATTAGTAATTAATCGATAATCAAACGAAAGCACTTTTGCCGTTAGGTAATATGTTTTTACAACAAATCATTGCACCAGGTACAAGTTTCGATTAATAGCGATAAAAAAAATTATTACGCAAAAAATTGTGCATCTCTAGTCATTCTTTTGACGTTGGCCAAAAAGGCACCGTCCAGAGCTGATTGGTCAGCGGCTAGATAGACTGACGCCAAAGAATGAAAGGAAAGCCGACAGTTATACCTCGACGTCTAAAATGGTATAACTTTTTTGAAAATTACCAGATTATGGGGAAGTTAGAGTAAATACGCGGAAAAAAAAGATTGTTTCAAAATTGTTTAGTATTGTTATTATGATGATTATGCAAAATTTCAAATTTTATTTGGTCATGTGATTATCTAACCTTTATCATCCTTATGGGTCGGACTGGGTTTTCTTTACATATTGTATAAAGAAAACCCTGTCCGATTCGTGAAGGTATCGATAACTGATTCTACTAATACCTACAAAACCTGGCTAAACTTACAAAAAAATACCCCCTAAAAAATAAATATTATTTTGCAAAAGGAGGTAACTTAATACATGTGCGATAGGCAATAGATGCGCGGGCGACGAGGGGGAAGGGCACGCGGCACGCGGTCGCATCGCTCATAATAATATTCGAAAACGGTGTGACTTTTTTTTTAATTACCAGATTTTGATTATCGGTCGGACGGGGTTTTCTTTACATATTGTATAGAGCAGTGGATTAGCAATATGCTTCAAAATTATGCAAATTGAGATCATAGCGTCTTGGTTCATACAACTAGCTTGCAAAGATAGGAAGAGTAGGGTGACAACATAAGTTTTAAATATTATACAGAGTGTACACATCATCCTCATCATTTCAGCTGAAAAACGTCCACTGCTGGACATAGCCCACCCCCAGGGATCTTCACGACGACCGCTCCTGCGCCTCCCGCGACGTTCACCATGTCGTCAGACCACCTTGTCGGGGCCTACCCACGCTGTGTCTACCGGCGCGTGGTGGTCACTCGAGAACCCATTATTATCCTATCCAATATTTTTAGTATTTGTTGTTATAGATGAAACGCAAATAAGTCATCCGCGGCAACTTCAACTGTCTAGCTGGTGACGACAGACAGACATTGGAGTCTTAATAAAACGTTATACACATACCAAGGGGATGGCTTTTTTGGATGACGATATCAAACGATATTGGAAGGGTATACTAAAGAAAATACTTTTCGAATCGATACTACGGTTTCAAATGTTTCTTAAAATTCAAATGATAACTTATGATTCAAGTCGTAGGCCAATAGTAGTTCTAAACCTTCTCCGTACCTTAGTAGGTAGCTACTGTAGGCAGTTTTAGTCATAATTTCTGAATGTATAGAGATAGGATTAAAAAATCCGTCCAATATCGTTCGATATTATCCAAGGAAGTTGTCCCCTTGGTATGTACAGACGACAGCACATCAAGCTACTACAATCTGTCAGATTTCTTTATTACATTTTCAACTTTATCTGTAAAGCATTAAAGATTCAAGGTTGATTGGGAATTTCTGACAGTTTTGGGTAGGTTGACCTGCTGTCGTCGTATGTAATTAGCCTTTCCATTATACGTTGCATATATTTTAATACTGGACGAATCTACTTAAAACACAAGTGTCATAGTCACTTGGTATAGATTTCTAGAAGTATGAAAATTCTCAGTACTTGTAAAGAACACAGTGAATTACCTAGTGTTGTCGTCGTCGTTGGCGCGTCCGATGTACTCGGAGGTGAGCCGCATGATGTGCAAACTGAGCGGGTTGATACACTGCGGCAACTTGTGCTCCGCCACGCTCAAAGGCACACGCTCGCCTGACGACACAAACAATAAGTTGAGCACGGTGTAGAGTAGTGTAAGATGTCGGTGATGTGGAGTGGTACTAACCGGTGTCGAGGTTGAGCACGGTGACCTGCTCGAGGATCTCGATGTCGGAGAGCTGCTGGCCCGACACGGTTCGCGTGCGCAGCGCAAGCCCCAGTGCCGTCTCGTCGCCGGCCGACCGCCGCCGCGCCCCGCCCAGCGACTCAGAGTTGCTGCGACTGGAACAACCATGGTCCATTCACATCTTTATAATTTTGTTCATCTAAATATATTCGACGGCCCGATCCCGCACGAAGCACGTGCCAGTACATACCGTGCTTGTGGTTCCCTGGTCGCGGGCTGCGACCGACCCTCGCTGTGTGTGCGTACGCCGCGGTCTAATTCTGTCCACACAAAAAAAAATATAGTGTAATTGATTTGTCAATACAAATTAATACTCGTCAAGTACTTTTTTCGGTGGTAGGCCATAACATCGGCTGGACAGCAGGTGGCGCTTCGGCCCGCACTTTAGCGGGCTGACGACGCGCCTGCTGAAAGCTGCGGACGCCCTCTCATGGCTTATGCCGAACATGGGAAGGCCAAGCATGCGGTGCCGGCGTCTATACGCCGGCATACTGAGGAGTATGGCCCTTTATGGGGCCCCAATTTGGGCGGACTCCCTCCTTAGAAGGGAGAATCCTATTGCATAGTTTCCAAAGATACTCGTAGATCTACTACTGACAGTTCTACTTTTCAAAATAAAACCTAATTCAATGTCAGTAGCCCGACCCCACAACAAAATACCATATAAAGTAATTCTTTGGAAGTAGCTAAAATATACCAAACGCGCTGATTCTACTTAACTAATCTTTCATCTTTCTGAAGGTCCTGTGGCAACACTACAGCTGACAGCTGTTTAAATTTCTTCCTAAAGTTTTTTTTAATTTTAAATATTAAATTACTTATATTTGTAGACCTACTTCCAATTATTCATATAATTAGTGGAACAATAATGTATATTTTGTGTTAGGTTCACATAGATAGTGCGTATTTAGTGTAAAAAAATCGGTGACAGTTACCGGCACAAGTGAATCTTGCATTGTCATCTCGGTATCAGGTATAATATTTTATATTTTACTTGCTATTAGTTTGTTTGCGTGCTTTATTTTAATCAGCAATAGCGTAATTCACCTTTAGAAAGGCTTATTAATTCCAATAACCTCTGATCGTAAACATAACCTTATTTTGGTTTGGTGACAGAACTCCCTTTTATTTACATCAAACTCGATTATTGGTCAACTTTTACTTTCAAAACACCTTTTATTTACTTAAATCTAAATCTCATTTTTCATTTTTACTGATTATCTTCATTTTCTGCCACAACTACCGCCTCACTTCTAATTTCTTGTCATTTCCTTATTTACCTAGTTTCAATAATGATCATGACTCGTAGTGCCCATGCTCAACTCCAAGAGTCCAAACTCAAAGAGGCTTTGAGCCTACTAAAGGCTTCGCGGGAGTCCTGTGACCAACTACTTAGGGAAATCGATGACAATGAGAGAGTCCTCTCCAATGCCCATGAAGCAAATAAGAAGTTGAGAAATGAAATGGCTCAGCTACATATTCAATACACTGATGCCATAGACGCCCGGGATAGGCTCCAGCTTGTTGTGGACGGGTTCAGCCAGTGTAGCTTAGAGTATGAACAAGTTCTTTGTCAGAAACACCTCTTACAACATCAGCTACATGAGGCTCAAAGTCAAATCATAGAACTAGAGACTTCCAATAATAACATCACTGCCTCGCTGGATCAGAGTCTATTTAGCGAGTTGATGCCTATCGCCCCCACAATGGTTTCTGCAATAAACCCCTCCTACACTATAGATTTGACTGATGACAATGATACAAGGTCATCAAATTCAGTGAGGGTAGTAACCAGCAAAAATAAATTAAAAAAATATATAAAAATTAATAAGTACATTGTCAAAACTCAAAAAATGGTGAAAAGACAAAGGTACTTTATAAAAAGTGTTAAGATGAACAGGGAGAGATTAAATTTGCTGAAACAGTTGGATATGTATTCTTATAACTTAGAGCAAAGTAATAGGAGGTATGACATAGACATGGAGTCATTGCAATCTGAACTTGACCATCTGCAAGATAAACTTATTTCAATGACTAATAAGTATAATACCTCAGAAGACCTAATGAGAGAGTATGTGTTGGCGATGAATGAGCTGGTTAACTCACAAAAAACCAATTGTGAGTGCGGCCTAACATCAGATGTGCTTACACCGGATCATTCGTTGACATCATGTAATACCACCTTGCCGCAGCCCTGTGTTGATGTCATAGTTCCTTCTGCTAATAGTGCCAATAGCCGTGACTGTAATGATCTTAATAGTCTTAAACAAAGCTTGACTAATGATGTTGTGTTGTTCTGTGATGAGATAGGTAAGGGCTTGGGGCGCTTGTTGACTGATGAATGTCCGGGTCACTCAATATTGAACTACTGCATGCCTGGTTGTTCTTTATATGGAATTATGCAAAAAATTATTAAATGTAACTTTTCCCAGGATACAACATTGTTAATTTTTGTGGGTAATAGGGGAAATTTGAGCAAAAGAGAACTGCTTAAGAGTTGTGAAACATTAAGCAATCTGAATATTGGAAAGGTTGTCTTGTTTACATTCCCTTACAGTGACCAGTTGCCACAGGAAGAAAATAGGATTAGATTTGAACTAAATATGACAATGTCCAACTTGACATTTAATAATAAAATATTACATTTAATTGACATTAATAATTATTTTAAGAATTTGTATTTGACAAGAGATAGACATAACAATGTTATGTATTATCTTTCTAATTACTTTAAAAGACAGATAGCTGTGTCGCTATCATATTTTTTTTCTATTACAGCCAAGAATTTGGCTAAACAACTTGCTTCTTTTGAGCAATGCAATGACATTCGAATTAATTCTGCCAATAATTTGGTATCAGTTGACATCATTAATAATTTAAATTAGAAATTAAGACAATAGAGCCAACCTCTAGCTATAACAATATACAGGATTACAAAGGTAACTCGGGAGGAAATTTAAAGTCAATAGATAATATTAATTTGGTGCATCAAAATATTCAAGGATTTATGAACAAAGATTTAGAGGTTGATTTATTCATGAACCATTATGGTATTGATATTCTTTGCATAACCGAACATTGGCTAAAAAGTCACCAGTTCTTGTTTAATTTTAAGAATCACCAGGTTGGTAGTTCGTTTAGCAGAATTAATGCTATACATGGTGGCTCATTAATTTTAGTTAGTAACCTGTTGAAATTTAAAAATCGTAAAGACATTGTGGGCCTGTCTGTTGAACGAACAGCTGAAATTGCCTGTATAGAGTTGGAGGGCTTCATTGTGTTAAGTGTGTACAGATCCCCTTCAGGATTGTATGACTGCTTTGAAAAGGTAATGGATGAAGTCTTACACAAGATTTGTGTTTCAAACAAAGCCATTATCGTTTGCGGTGATTTTAATATTAATTTATTAGAGAACTCTGGTTATTGTAATAAAATTATAAGTCTATTTCAGTCCTACAATCTTGTAAACCTATTTTTGGAGCCCACAAGAATAACACCTACTTGTGCCACGTGCCTAGATAATATTTTTACAAACATAATACCAAGCCACAAAGAAGTTTTAAATTTACTTGATTCTGATCACTGCGGACAAAGGATTACTATTCCAAACCATAGTAAAAAAGTGGCCAAAAAGGATATCACTGTTAACCCCAAAACTGAAAGCCGCTTGGAGGTTTTTAGATTTGATCTCATCAATAAATTGCCAGTCTTATCCAGTGCTGTTAATGCTGATCCTAATCATCTCTATGACAATTTTTTTAATATATACTGTAAGCTATTTGATTCCACCTTTGTTCCCAAGACTATCTCTGTTAATAGTAAAGCATCTTTCTCTGATTGGGCTACCATCGGTATTCATAAAAGTAGAACTCGGCTTTATGAATTGTACAATGAGAGGATTTATATTAACACTGTTGAATTCAATTTATATGTTAGAAAATATTCAAAATTATTCAAACAAGTTTGTTATATGGCCAAGTCACGTTACTTGAGTTCAAAGATAAAGAACAGTGGCAATGTAATTAAAACGACTTGGAAAATTATTAATAGTGAAACGGGAAGGTCCAGTGATAGAAATACTGACTATAGCCTGTCTATTAATGACAACATAATTAAATCAGACTCGCAAGTCTCTGAGGCATTTGAAAATTTCTTTTCGGATATTCCTGTTTCAACTACTAAATCCCTAAACTCATCACCTTCTGTTGCGGAGTCTTTGCTTAAAGAAAATGTTAATGTTTGTGATTCGGAGTTTCATTTTGAACATGTCATCAGTAGAGATATAATTAAAATCTTTCACACTCTGAATGTAAAAAAGACTGCTGACCTATGGGGTCATTCGGTGGAAGTTGCTAAGTCTATTATTGATATTGTGGCACCCACTCTAGCTGTTATCTTTAATGCTTGTATTGACTGTGGAGAGTTTCCTGATCTCATGAAAAATAGTAAAATAATACCTTTGTTTAAATCTGGTAGTACATCAGACCCCACAAATTATAGACCTATTTCTGTACTACCTACCTTTAGTAAAATTTTTGAGAAATTAATTTTAAACCAAATGCTAAATTTTTTAATAAACATAAATTATTACATAGCAAACAGTTCGGTTTTACAAGGGGTCGTTCAACTACTGATGCCGGTGTTGAACTTCTAGGTCATATATATAATGCATGGGAGGATAAATGCGATGCCTTGGGCATCTTTTGTGATTTGTCCAAGGCATTCGATTGCGTTCTTCACGATACGTTAATCAGAAAACTCCGCCACTACGGGATCCGGAACTCTGCACTGGATCTTATTACATCTTACTTGAGTGGTAGGATTCAAAGCGTTGACGTTAATGGAAAAAGATCTTCTGGATCTTTAGTAACAATGGGAGTCCCACAGGGGTCAATTCTTGGTCCTTTTTTGTTTCTTATTTACATCAATGACCTGCCGTACCTAATAAAGGATAACCACGATATAGTGTTGTTTGCAGATGACACTTCACTTTTATTTAAACTGAAACGTCAGCAGCAGGTTACTGATGATGTAAATAGCGCGATCTCCAAAGTAGTCCATTGGTTTAATGTTAATAATTTACTCTTAAACGAGAAAAAAACCAAATGCATTAAGTTTACTCTACCTAACGTGAGGCAGGTGGAAACTAAAGTGTTGATAAAGGGCGAAGAATTGAAATCTGACGACAGCACAGTATTCTTGGGTATAACTCTGGATGCTAAGCTTCAATGGGGTTCACATATAGAAAAATTGTCAAAAAAGCTAAGTTCTGCTGCATACGCAGTTAGAACAATTCGTAATTTGACTGATGTTGAGACGGCCCGTTTAGTGTACTTTGGCTATTTCCACAGCGTAATGTCGTACGGCATTCTGTTGTGGGGAAATGCTGCCGATATTCAAACAATATTTGTTTTGCAGAAACGAGCTGTTCGTGCAATTTATAAATTAAGTCCGAGACACTCTCTCAGAGAAAAATTTAAAGAGATTAATGTACTGACCGTGCCGTCTCAATATATTTATGAAAATCTTTTGTATGCTCATAAAAATATAAAATTGTTTAAAAAATACAGTGATGTCCATGATATAAATACTAGGAACAGGCACAAATTTATTGTACCTACAACAAGGCTCAAGAAAATAGGTGGCTCTTTCAGATGCCAATGTATACATTTTTACAATGGACTTCCAGAGGTGGTTCAAGATCTGAGCCTGAATAAATTCAAATCCTTCATTAAACGTAAGTTGTGTCAGAAAGCATTTTATAGTGTGAAGGATTATATTGAGGACAAAAAGGCTTGGGCTTGAGCTGCGTCCGATTTCTATACAATGATTGTTCTTTGATTTTTCCTCTTGTAGTTTTAATATGTAATTGTTTATGTTATTTAGTCAAAGCCTGTATTACAAAGCATTACACACTATGTAGCCAAGCATATTGTACGTTACGGAATTGTATCGCTGACAGAGGTGTTCGGCACTTGTGCAGCTGCAGCTGCACAGGAGTTAAACTTTCCACAGATTCGGGAACACTGTTGGAGCTGCTGAACCTTGGACAAAACTATCTTAGCATTGTGTAGATTCAATTTCTTAGTATTGTATAATTGCATGGCAAACGTGTGAGCACAATGTACGAATGTGCTGTAAGGCATTTATTTGTTGGGTTAGTCTTTTTTATTGACTTAATTGTGCTCTGGCTGTTGAGAGTATGTCATGCTCACTCAAATGTCTCGCTGATGGTGGCGTGTGTTTTGGGTCATTGGGTTCCCTTCGATATGGTTGAGCTGAATGATGCTGATCCATACGTCATGTTCGTGAACGGACGCCGTCGGAGGGGACTGGTCATCTCTTAGCTGCCACGGCGTATTTTAATTTCTGAATTGATTTTTGTATGTTTTCCATAATGGACGCTCTCAGCGTACAATATGTTTCTGCATCGTTCTCACGCGGTTGATTTCAACATGAATGATGTAATCAAATATTTGTAACAATAGCTTAAAAATTTAAAAGAGTGTCCATGGAGTTTCTTGCCCGTTCTTCTCCATAGGTACCTACTCTTTGGAATGGGCGACTAGCTTCATCTTATTGACTGACCGACCTTCTGACAATTCAAAAGTGCCTGTAACTGGTTTATTTGAAATAAATGATTTGATTTGATTTGATTTGATTTGATTTGAAGTGCCTTATCTTTCACCCGGCAAAGATACTATATAATGGCTCCATTATAATTTCATGTCTAGTGTGATCCCCAGGGAAACTGTCTGATTAATCAACTCTAGTTTTTGTTTTCATTCAATATGATGTCACATTCACTACTTTCACATTAGTTAATTTAAATATAATGATTTTCTTTTTCATTTAGTACCGAATTACTTACGGTAAGCCAATAGACCTGAAGAAAAGAATTATTCACATCCTCAAGATTGTGTGACAATTTTGTTCTATTTATAAACATTAATTAGGTGTCATCTGCAAATAACACCATCTTCGGCTTATTTTGAGGTAATTGGGGTATCATTCATCATCATATCATCATTAATGTAAACTAAAAAAAGGAATGGACCTAATATCAAATCTTTAGGAACGGTCAATGTCAGTTGAAACCCATTATGAGTATATGCCATTTAAAGATTAAAGTTCAATTTTAACCTTTCATCACTACCAAATCAAGAGATGTCTTCCTTATCCTATAGTGCTCTAGTTTCAGCAGAAGTGTCCCATGGTTTATGCAATGGAACGCCTTAGATGAGTCGCAAAAAATTGTAATGACCTCTTGTGTCACTCAATCCTCAATCATTCATCTTGTGCTTCTATCTGTGCATTAAACATGTCCTTTGTTATGATGTCAGAGGGATTACGCTCATTGACGAAACGTTACTGGTGTTCAAGAAAGATGGATTTTTTATTAGAGTGACTTAAGCTCGTCAACTTTTCAAACACCTTGTTGAGAAATGGCAGAATTGATACAGGCCTACAACTGTTGGTTTTTTTTTACTAACAGGAGATTTAAATAAGTTTACTGTAACGAAAAATGGTAAATTCATTCATTTGCTGACAGCTCAGCCAAAACTGCTGGGCCTGGAAGCATGAAATTTAGGACTAGTGTTTCTCATATAACGAAAGTGAACACAAAGGATGTATTTTTCGAAATACAGCCCCGAAAGAGGCTAAATAGGGGATAAAAGTTTGTAGTTGTGCCGGTCGAACTTTAAAAAAATAATAGTGCTATAGTAAGAGGTACCTTTGAGCGGGTCGTCTGGTCTGGTGGCAGTCGTGCTGGCGCGCGACGAGTCGCTGGCGCGCTCGCTCGACCGCGACTCGTGCAGGCTCAGAGAACATCTGTCACGAGCTGAGGGGGGACAGCATAAGCTCTTTTGAATTGACAAAGGAGTCGGAAATTTATAAAGATGGAGTAGCTTCTTATGGAAAAAGTCCATACTTTCCACTAGCTTATGCAGATATGCGTGAAAATTGGAAAATGTAATGCGAAAAAAGATGCACTGAACTTTAAGGACAGAACGTGAAGGGATCGGCGCTATATATTATGCTAGTTGGCTTCGCTGTGACATGGGTTAGTTTTTCTACATTTCTTATCCGTAGTCTATCTATAGTATCTTTATCTCAGTAAATTTCTTTGTAAACTTCAATTTTAGACTTATATCAAGTAAGCTATCGTTCCACGGCACCTCAGATGCCCTAAATAATGTCACTGGACTTTTATTTTTTGGTATAACATCATATGAATTCTCCCGCTCTGGGCGTGTCTTTTACTAATACCCACTCGTGTTTCTTCATCTGCTTAGTTCAAAGGAGATATAGTGGGTACTTCTTTCGAATCACCCGCCGCCCTGGCTGGCATAGTACCTAGCGGACGCTACCACAATGTGCTGACATATCTTTAAGGCGTGGAACACATCCTCGACATGAAAAGAAGCAGTTACCGTATCTCGAGTGAGACAGCTCCAGCGAGTCTTGGAACTCCCTGGTGAGCGACTCGATGGTGCTGGCGGGACTGGGCAGCGCCATCGACTGGTTGAGCGTGCTCGGCGGCGGCGGCTATGGACAGACGGTTATTATTAGTTTAAATGTACTACTAACTAGCTTTTCGCCTGCGGCTTCGCCCGCGTGGAATTCGGTTATATAACGCTTTTTAGATCTCCCTCGGGAATATAATTTTTTTCCGAGATAAATGTACCCTGTTATTTAATCCGGGCGTCTAACTTTACGTCCGCACAATTTCAAAGCAATTGGTTCATTAGTTACGGCGTGAAAGCAGAACAAACAAACAAACAAACTCACTTTCCGATTTATAATATTAGTAAGGACAACTGGACTCAATACATTCTTAAAAGTGAAATTACAGTCCAGTTACTTATTTGTAAATATCATCATCATCATCAACAACCTTTTATCGTCCCACTGCTGGGCACAGGTCTCCTCTCAAACAGAGAAGGATTGAGCGTAATCACCACGCTTGCTCAATGCGGGTTGGCGATTTGGACTTATAAAGTCCAGGTTTCCTCAAGATGTTTTCCTTCACCTTCAGTCCTTGGTGTGGTGGTGGTGGCATAGTGGTTAAAACACCAGCCTCTCAAGTATGAGTGCGCGGGTTCGATTCCAGGTCAGGCAAGTACCAATGTACTTTTCTAAAGTTATATGTACTTTCTAAGTGTATCTGTAAATATATTGGAATAAATATTACAATAAACATAAAATAATCATCTGCCTACCTAGCCTTTTTCCAACTATGTTGTGGTCACCTTCCAATCTAACCGAATGCAACTATATACCGGTATTTTACATGGAGCGACTGCCAAACTGACTTTCACAGCCCAATTAATGGGTAAAATGACAACCCTTGGTTGTCAGATTTTTGGGATTTGTGACTATCCGCTTTTAGCTTGTATTGTGTTTCACTGATGAGCAAAGGCCTCCCTTTTCTTCCAAACCTCTTTCTTGTGTGATTTCTAATCATATTGGCCTGTTATTTTTTTTTTCTGGATAGGTAATCATCAAATGACCTCTCCCGCTCTGGTCGAAGCGGAAGGCCGTGTCTGACTTTTACTGACTAAAACCCACGCGTGTTTCTTCACTTGCCGGTGCACTAAGACCACGGTTTCTTTTTTTTTTTAACCAACCCGCAACCCGCAGGCCCGCAACACGAGGCATCGGCCATCGTGGACCCCGTTACGATGTGCTGACATCTCTTTGGGGCTCACGTGAAACACAACGCGCCGTCGACCTGAGCCTGGTTCTTACCGGGCGGCGAGCGATGGGCAGCTAACCACAAGCTCGTGCCTACGGTGGAGGACATTGGCGACTAGAGGCGTGAGGGCGCTGGGATTCCCGCTCCCTCACGCGCTTCGCCTCCTCCTTAGTAATGTTGGCATGGCTTATGATATTAGATAGCATTCTTGCTTCACCTTGATCTACCTCAATGATGAAGTTGTTCTTTCAGGTACAATGAGTGACGATCTTTGCATATCATTCGAAGCGCATATTAAAATATAATAAAGTAGTTGCAATACCAGTATGTGTAACGATTGAACTAATGTAGGCAAGGCACGAAAAATACTCACCTCGACGATCAACGAGTCTAGCTGTGGTTTGTCTGGGCGGCGTGCGATGTAGCGGTACTCGTCCGTGTCCGTGGTGCACACCGACAGGTTGTCGCCGTCCGTCGTCGACAACGACTGCGAGCCGTGCAGCTTGTCTACACACGACACAACAATTGCGGTTTGAGATACTTTACTCAAGAGAAAATATAATATTAACATGGTTACAACGTTATTTTTTTATACTATAGTATAACTTTCTTTATACGAAACCTGAATAAGCAACTGAATCGATTCCAATCATTTTTACACCATGTTATATTTTTTCCCAAATACATTCAGAAATTCTTGCAGTGTGGTTACCGAGCGCACAAGTTCAGTTTACGGTAGCGTGCACATGCCCGCGCAACACGCCAGAGGTCAACGCGCCGTGGGCCCCCCGAGCGGAGCGTTGATCATATTTTTGTTGGGACAACCAAGTAAGATAACAAGCTCATAAGCTTGTGGTTTTTTTTTTTTAAATAATGATAAACTAATGCTTGACTGATTTTCTTGAATAGTTTTTCATGCTATCTCTTTGAAATTTTGTACATAGATTCTTTACATAAAAATACTAGACACGTGTTTCAAGTTTCGTATATACAAAAAAATAATGTCGTATAATTATTTTAAAATATAAAAATTTTAAGCCATCGATATCCAATATCAAGAACAGGGTCTAAGCTACCGTAGGTACCCTGACTCCAAAAAGCGAAATCTCCTAACAATGTGAGCTGTGTTCAGAAGTACCTACCGCTTCCTGAATCATTCCCTCGATCCAACTGCCCATTGGCTGTCACGACTATCGGCTCACTGATAGCTAAGTCTACATACTACACGTGGAAAACGGTGCATGGCCCAAAATCACCTTATTTGGGTTACTGATAACCGTCAGGTCTGTGAAGGTTGTCTAGCTAATTAGAGCTTATAAACATGGCACGCAATAAATAAACATGTGATACGCACTCCGCTTCTTCCTGCGCGGCGGCGCGACGGGTCCTGCGGGTCGCGGGTCGTGCCCGCTGACGGTCACGATGGCGCCGCCGCCGCGGCTGTGCTTCAGACTGTTGGCCTTCGTGCTGGCTATCACGTCCGGCTCCGCCATCGCGAGCACTGCGGCCAACCGAACACGTATACTGCCCGTTAAGCTTGGCTTTCTTAAGGGGCCATATTGGCCCCGATTCCCTTCTTCACAAACTAAATTAAATTTAAGTTCAGTTTTCTTTCTATTTCATTTAGAAAAGGACAGACGATAAAATGTCAGTTTAGACCTGTCAAATTAGTGCACTCCTGACGTAAACTGGCGTATTTTTAGTCGCCATGTTTATAATAGCGTCTAAACTGTCTATGGAGTATCTTAATTTGACTGGATTAAACTAAAATGTTATCTTCTATCCTTTTCTTTAGGAAGTGAAATGAAAAAGATGAAAGAGAAGTACTTAACTTAAAATTAGTTTAGTTTGTGAACAACTGAATCGGCGCCATTATGAAGCACTATAGCCATCATGATCCCCAAAACGTCTCTTCCACTAGTTCCATGATGACATTCATGATGTTGACCGTCGTCTTGAAATAACAGATGCAAAAACACCCTTAGCGATGCCGAGGCGCACTTGTGTTCTTCCCGTAATTATCTATGACTTTTTTAGGGTTTTATACCCCTACCTTACAATAGGGTATTTGACTAAAAAAAACTAATTAGTTCGTCAGTCAGATTTCCAAAAAATACTAGACACGTATTTTTTCTTCTTTCATCGTCGTTTTTGTCGTCCTCCGTGGCGCAGCGGTCAACACGCCTGCCTGCGACGTGGAGGCCCCGGGTTCGATCCCCGGCCAGGTTATGATGGAAAACGATCTTTTCCTGATTGTCCTGGGTCTTGGATGTTTATCTATATATGTATCTATTATAAAATATAGTATCGTTGAGTTAGTATCCCATAACACAAGTCTCGAACTTACTTTGGGGCTAGCTCAATCTGTGTGATTTGTCCGTATATATACAATATGTAAAGAAAACCCTGTCCGACCCATAAGGATAATAAAGGTTAGGTAAACACTTGACCAAATATAATATAAAATTTTACATAATCATCATAGAACCAATACTAAAGAATTTTGAAATAATCCTTTTTTCCCGGGAATTAATTCCAATTTCCCCGAAAGGAGAATGCCACCCGATGGGCCCCTAATTTGTGATAGAGTGTCAAGAATATTTTCTTATTAAAAATCAAGTCGTAATTTTATAAAACTAACTATTTTTTTTTCAGAATTTCTTGTACCATAGCATTGAAAAACAAAATTAATATTTATTTTATTGAATCTAAGCTAGTTCCGCCATTTTAACTTAACCTGAATGTTGCCAGGTAGACGACAGACTATCTTATTTAAATGAACGAGGTGATCGATTGAAAATATCGATAAAATATATTTCTATTCAGGTCACTAAAAGTGCCAAGATGAAGTTACAATAGTCAGTAAAAGTCTGACATTATTTTCCAATCCACCCAAAGGCAGGGGTTGTCACTTAGATGATTTTAGCTCACCGAAAAACAATTATGTTATGTTTTTTTTAGTGATAAGTGAGCAAATTGACTCTTATTTAGTTTAAGTGAGCATTGGACTCTTGTTTTAGTGATAAGTGAGCAAATTGACTCGATTTTAAGTGATATTTTTGTTTTACTCCGGAAAAATGTCTGCACCTGGTAGAAGTCGAGTAAACTACTCTTTGTCTCGCCGGTGTGTTAATTGCTCTTTACGTCTAGCGCCTAATCTTCGTAGACGTCAAATCGAAGAAATAGATGAACCAATGCTTATCCTTCTGAGATCCTGGGTAACACCTACATTGGTAAGTTTGTGTTATTAACAATATTTTTAAGAACAATTAGGATGCCTACTTGGCCAACCAAAAAGCCATCTTGAATTGAAAATATCTAAGAGTATTGTTTCCTCTACCTAAATCCGAAATTAACAGTTGACAAAAAGTTGAAATACTTACCGTATTAAGGCTGCCGGGGCTGGACTTGATTACGAAAGTAAAGACTGGTCCGGGTACTAAAGGCAAAGATGGAACGGGGTGGGTTTTTAGTCAGTAAGAGTCTGACATGCCCTCTCGCTCCGCCCAAGAGCGAGACAAGTCATACAAGATGATTTTTACCCACCGAAAAAAAAAAACCTTATTAAGGCTGCTAACTTCTCATTCGCTGTTGTGCACACAATAGTTATAGATGTTGTATATGATATTGCAAAAAGGTAGATTCACATAATTATTTGAACTTTTTAGGTAGTTATTGACCTTAGACTTACGAGTATCTTCTGGATATACTCCTAATTATTCCCTAATAATAATACATTTATTATTAAATGTTTTTTATTTTTATTGAAATAATTAAAAATGTGGGTATATACAATGAATAAATGAGGATAATACATTTACTATAATCTATCATTTCTGGAAAAACTATTTTATAATGGATTTTAAGCACATGAAGTAATGTGCATATTAACACAGTGTATCGGTTTAGGTAGCTAACTAAATGTAAACAATCTTAGCATGTCTTTTTACCTAAAATTTATCTAAAAATTCTATCTAAAAATCTTTACAATTAGGTATTTACCAAAATCGATGTGAGGTAATAAATTGAATTTAAATAATCTTTGTATGTATTTTATATGACTTCATTAGTTAACTATCTAAACTAACTTACATTTTCTTTTGTCATTTTTTACAGATATCGTCTGATGACATCCTGTGTGTGGAATGTTTTGTATTATTACAAAACCAGACAGCATCTAACACAAATCTGTCACTTGTATCCCCTGCTCTTGGACACCTAAACATATGCTATGCATGTGGCTTGTCAATAGCAAGTCGTAGAACTCATAGAGTCAGTCAAGATTGTCCTCAAAGGAATGTTATACTAAGATGGATACCAGCACATCACGTAAGTGTTTATTCTTATTTATTTATTTAAACTTAATGTATGAATGAGTATGTATGTGTGTTGAACTAATTAAATATTAATGAATATCAAGTATCTAAATATAATATTTTTGTTTTTAGGTGTTGCATTTGGAACGAGTTTGTCTTCCTTGTTGGGCGGCTGCATCAAGACAAGTCCAGAGGCAACCCGTTGCTGGCAGTAGCCAACACACTGTGGAGTCTGCACCGGAGACTGGTATCATGGATGGAAACATAATTACAGATACGATGATTCCTGTACCACCACCACTGCCACCGCTGGTTCCACAACCAACATCACCTCAGGAACAACAATTAAGTCAATCATTTTCAAAGATTAACTCACAAAAGTATAAACGGGTATCGGCAAGTTCACGTCATTGCCTATTTCCTGGTTGTACGAATATTGAACGTCTATTGGTACCAGGTACTTTAAAGGAAGTTCTTTTATTAAATTATAAAGTGTATATTCCCTTGTCTGCAAGAATTTGCCAATATCATTTAAATAGCAATTGTTGGGATGAACTAGAAGCACCATATTCCGATTTTACTGGATTTCAAGTAGATGATATTTTCAGTAAACTTGAAAAAGCTACTGAGAGACAGTTAGACTTTAATGACATAAACTCAATGGATTCTCATTTATGCCATTATTGGTTAGGACTTACTGAAGAGCAGTTCAATGAACTTTTAAAATGTAATCCTTTGTTATACAATCACTTTCCAAATCCTTCTGTAGCTCTCAGTATATTTTTAGTAAAACTCAGAACAGGTGACAGTAATCAAAGACTATCAACTCTTTTTAAAATGCCAAGATCCACATTGGAAAAAAAATTAACATTGTGAGAAATTGTTTAAATGAACAGTTTGTTCCTCGATATTTAGGAATAAATCACATTTCTATTCAAAATATAGCATTACGGAATAGAATCATTCCAGAGGGCTTTTTTGGGGATGCCAATATGGCTTCAGACATTAAACCTGCCATTGTAATATGTGATGGCACATATGTTTATGTACAAAGCAGCAGTAATTATTCGTACCAAAAAAAACGTATAGTCTGCATAAATATGCCAATCTTGTCAAACCGTTTTTATTTGTTTGCTGCGATGGATATATTTTAGAGTGCGTAGGGCCATATGAAGCCACAAAAAATGATTCTTCGATTATGAGTGCCTTATTTGCTACCGAAAATAGTCCTATGCGCTCATTTTTCAGACCCGGTGATGTGTTCATTTTGGACAGAGGATTTAGGGATGTGATTCCTGAATTAGAAAGTTACAATTATAAAACGCACATGCCAGAGTCATTATCCGAAAACGAACATCAATTAACCACTCAGCAAGCTAATAAATCTAGATGTGTAACTATGTGCCGCTGGGTGGTTGAGGTTGTTAATGGGAGAATAAAAAGAGATTTTAAATTGTTTCGGCAGGAATATTTTAATAGAGCGTCAAATCATCTCATGATTGATTTCAAAATAGCATGTTCCCTTTTAAATAAGTTCCATCCTACAATTGACGATAGACCCGATGCTTTGGAGTATTTAAATATTGCTTTGTCGAGATTAAATACAGTAAATTATTTATCAGAATTTATTCAAAGGGAACATATAAATAGAAGACGTACGATTTTCCAAAATATAAACAGCAATGCTCCCCATCTAAATAACTTTCCAAGATTGTCATTGTTGAAGCATTTTAATACATATTGGTTAGAAATACAGTCCACATTACTTTGAATAAGTAGGAAGCTAGCCGCCGATCATATTTAACACAATGTATTGCATATTTAAAGTTAGTTGCCAATAAACACCATCAAAGACAGACGTTTGTTTAAATGTTACACCTACTCGCCAAACTAAATAAAACCTTAACCTACACAACATAATGGTCATAATCGAGCCGCATCATTAGTGAAGTGAATACAAAAGAACCACATTCCATCAGAGATAAGAAGCCGGCGAGTGAGTCCTTACGCGTAAACAAGTAATTAGTGACTTGAACAATTTTATAATATTGAAGTTTTTGCGTGTTAAATATATCAAATATGTCTAAATCAGCCGAAGAAGCACTAAGTATATTACAAGATACGGCAGAGTTACTGAAGAAAACACAAATAAACTTAGGAAAATGTCCTAAGCAACGTTTAACTAAAGGATACGTTCAATCTAGAATTCAGTGCCTCGAAGAATACTGGAAAACGTTTAACAATGCGCATCAAGACTTGGCGAGGTTAACGCCGAGAGATAAACGTAATTTAGTAGCGTATTTCGTTAATGAAGAGTTTTTTATTTACGAAGATCTTTATTTGGTTGTGTTGGGTGAATTACGCGACATGTTAGAAAGGCTAACTAAAACACCTCAATTGATGGACGTCAACAACGCGGATGAAGATTACCAACAGACACAAGTAAGATTGCCACGTATAACAATACCTACGTTTTCTGGAACCTATGAAGACTGGCCTGCGTTTAAAGATTTATATGTTTCGTTAGTGCATGATAACAAGTCACTAAGCAACGTTCAAAAGTTGCACTATTTAAAAACCAGCATCAGCGGTGAAGCAGCAACCCTACTTAAACACATAGAAGTAACTGAAACTAACTATTTACAAGCATGGGAAACTTTACGGAATCGTTACGGTAATAGAAGATTGATAGTTAACTTAATGTTGAAGAGATTAGTTTTTCAAAAAAAGGCGAATGTTCAATCGGCCAGTCAACTGAAGTCTATTTTAGATACAACTTCAGAAATCTTAGACAACCTTAAAAACTCGAACGTGAACACAGACTCCTGGGATCCTATTATCATATTTCTGGTCGTGCAGAAGTTGGACCCGGAGTCACATAAGGCCTGGGAAGAGCACGCTTATAAGGGCAATTTAGAAGAATTGCCTACGTGGAATGAATTGAAGACTTTCTTAGAAGGCAAATTTCGTGCATTGGAACTAATAACACCTTCAACATCAGCTACACGAGAAAAAGCGCCTAAAGAACGAAGTAGTACATTCCATGTTTCAACTAATGAAAAAGATAATACTTGTATATTGTGTAAAGAGAATCATACCCTGTCTCACTGCAAATTGTTTGCGAAGATGCAACCTTCAGAACGATTTGATTGTGTAAAGAATAACAAGCTCTGTTTTAACTGCCTGGCATCAGGACATCCGGTCTTCAAATGTCGTCTACCGATGTCCTGTCGCACGTGTAAACGACGCCATCATACTCTCTTACATCTAACAAAGAAGACGGATACCTCGGCATCAATAGAAACTATACAACCGACAGTATCAAATCAAGCAGATGTAGAAGAAAAGGTGCAAGTCAATACAATGATTGCGTCGCACTACAATGCCAGAAAAGATATAGGAATGCTAGCAACAGCAATGGTAATAGTAAAGAGTGAACAAGGATACACCATTGCGCTCAAGGCACTCATAGATCCAGGATCACAAGCCTGCTTTATTAGTGAAAAGGCTGTACAGTCAGAAGCAAAAATATGTATACATTGCCAAGGCTCCAAAAATATGTAAACATCTTCGACTTTAAGACGAACTGCTCAACTTGAAGAGCATAAAATTGTAGCCACCGGTTCACATCATAAATATGTATACGCTCATTGCTTCATTAATTTATGAACCAACGCGTGAATACATGCTATTGATGGAAGCGTGCATACATAGTATTGTTCCTTTCGTGGTGGGCATAATTTAATGACGCAATGGGCGTATACATATTTATGATGTGAACCGGTGGCTACAATTTTACGCTCTTCCAGTTGAGCACTTCGTGTTAAAGTCGAAGATGTTTACATATTTTTGAAGCCTTGGCAATGTATACATATTTTTGCTTCTGACTGTACAACAATTAAAACTCAAAAAGCAGGTTACTAATTGCATAGTAACTGGAATGGAATCCATGAAGGTCGCTGTCAAGCATAAAGTAAGCATAGAATTATCATCACGATGGGAATCAAATTTCGTTCTACCTATACAAGCCTACGTGATGTCCAAGCACTTGACAGTACAATTACCTGAAAATACGTGGTCAACAAACAAATGGCCACACTTAGCTGATCTAGACCTGGCAGACCCGAGGTATGGAATGTCAGGGAACATTGATCTGCTTCTAGATGTGCAGGTATATGCGAAAATATTACAAGAAGGTTTAATCAAGGGTACACCGGGGTCACCTGTAGCTCAAAAAACCAACCTCGGCTGGATAATATTTGGTGAAATAAGCATAAAAACAAACGCAAAAGAAAAATGTTTAATGGCTATAAATGAACAAGTCGACGTGAAAGAACTATTGAAAACTATGTGGGAGTTAGAAACTGATACAAAGAGGAAATTTACTATAGAAGAACAATTATGCGAAGATATATACGAAAAAACACATACGAGAAATAATGAAGGACGATACATAGTAAAATTACCTTTTAAAACTGATAACATAAAATCACCCGACGGAAAGACAAGAGAGATAGCATTAAACAGGTTCCTGCAACTGGAAAAAAGACTTAACAATAATCCTGATCTGAAACAAGAATATAAAAAGGTAATTGAAGAATACATACAATTAAAACACATAGAAAAGGTACCACAATATGAAATAAATACAAAAAGGTCTGTTTACTTACCTCACCACGCAGTAGTCAGGAACGACAAAGAAAGCACGAAGACTCGCGTCGTTTTTGACGCCTCTTGTAAGGGTAACAATGGAGTTTCCCTAAACGACGAGTTACTAGCAGGTCCTGTTCTACAAGATGACTTAAGAAGTTTAATCGTAAGATGGCGGACACACGCAGTGTGTTTTATTTCTGACATACAGAAAATGTACCGAATGATTTTGGTAGCCCAAGAAGACACCGACTACCAAAGAATACTGTGGCGAAGTGATTCCTCTGAAATAATTCAAGATTTAAGACTCCTGACTGTTACCTTTGGTACAGCTTCAGCACCGTATTTAGCTGTAAAAACACTCATGCAACTTGCTAACGATGAGGGTGCTAAGTATCCTGAAGCAGCTAGGGTGTTGCAAGAAGATCTGTATGTTGATGACGTTATGTCAGGATGTGACGATTTGGAGCAAGCCATTAAGATAAGCAAAGATCTGCAGAGTTTACTACTGCTAGGCGGCTTTCAGCTAAAAAAGTGGTCGTCAAATAACAAAGATTTTTTGGAAACCATACATCATGAAGACAGATCTGTAAGTGCACATTTGGATTTAAATTTAGATGGTACCATAAAGGCTTTGGGCATTCAATGGAACTTAGGCAGCGATCAATTTGAATACCAACTGGACCTATCCCCCCTTTCTGAGATTGTTACGAAGCGAAGTATACTATCAGATGTTCAGAAGCTCTTTGACCCGCTAGGTTGGATAGCGCCATGCATCGTACAAGCAAAAATGTTGATTCAAAACCTCTGGCAAGCTAAAGTTGACTGGGATCAAGAAATCACTCCAGCTTTAAAAAATGAGTGGAAAACTATACGCGAAGATATGGCCAACATTAAGGGAATAAAAATAGATCGATGGATGGGCACAAACAATTCAAACAAGAACAGCATACAACTGCATGGTTTTAGTGATGCATCGGTGAGAGCATACGCAGCGGTTGTGTACTGTCGCGTACACAACTTCGATGGTACAATCAAAACCTCATTGATCGCAGCACGGACACGTGTTGCACCGCTGAAGACCGTGTCGCTACCACCACTTGAATTGTGTGGTGCTGTTTTAGTGTCGAGACTATTAAAACAATGTTCGACAACCATGAAAGTCCCATCCGCTAATGTATTTGCTTGGACTGATTCCACAATAGTCATTGCTTGGCTACAAAAAGAGTCTAATAAATGGAAGACTTTCGTTGCCAATCGTACGGTTGAAATAACCAACAATGTCCCTCAAGATCAATGGTATCACGTACAATCGCAAGAGAACCCCGCCGATATAGCGTCTAGAGGTGCACTAGTATCAGAGCTGAAAACATGCGATTTATGGTGGAAAGGTCCAGAGTGGCTTTCAAGGGAAGATATTTATTTTACAAAACCAGAAATAATACCTACAGAATTAGAAGAAAAGAAAATTATACAAACCTTTACATTGAGCAAAAATGAAGAAGAAGGAAGAAGATTGTCAGAACAATTTGAAAAATTCAACTCATTGAAAGAGTTACTTAGAAGTATTGCGTTTTCTAGAAGATTTTTAAGATACAAAAAGTTAAAAGAAGACATAGATAGTTCTTTGACAACAGAAGAATTCGATGATGCACTAAACATTTGCATTAAAAAGGTACAAAGTGAAGAGTATGCAGAAGAAATTGAGTATCTAAGGAAAGGTAAATCAGTTAAAAGAACTAGCTCACTGAAGACTTTGTATCCGTACTTAGACGAAAAACAAATGCTTCGAGTTGGTGGACGCCTAAGACACGCTAACATAGCTGATCAAACTAAGCATCCAATCATATTGGGTCATAGAAACAAACTAACTCCTTTGATTGTAGCTGATGCACACTCAAGAACCTTACACGGTGGAGTCCAGCTAATGTTGAGCTATTTGAGAGCGAAGTATTGGATAACAAGAGCTAAGGCAAAAGTCAAACAATACATTCACAGATGCTTAGTATGTGCTAAACAAAATGCGACTTTTAGAACTCAGGTAATGGGTGATTTGCCGAAAGTTCGTGTGACACCAGCTCGACCATTCCTACATTCCGGCGTGGACTTTGCTGGACCCTTACAGGTTCTATGGAGCAAGGGAAGAGGAGTCAAAGTACATAAAGCATACATCTCAATTTTTGTCTGTATGGCTACCAAAGCCATTCATTTGGAATTGGTTGGAGATATGACGTCAGAGGCTTTCATTGGCGCATATAAAAGATTCTGTGCACGAAGAGGCAAGTGTGCACATTTATGGAGTGACCAGGGGAGAAATTTCATCGGTGCAAACAAAGAATTGGTAGCCCTGTGGAGGGAGGCATGTTTGGAGTTCTCTGGAGAAATCGCAGACACACTGGCATCCGATGGCACACAGTGGCATTTCATTCCTGCTTACAGTCCAAATTTCGGTGGCCTTTGGGAGGCAGGAGTGAAGTCCACGAAATATCACTTGAAACGGATACTGACTAACAATTTGACGTACGAGGAGATGTCGACAGTGCTATGTGAGATAGAGGCTTGCTTAAACTCTAGACCCTTGTGCCCCCAAGATGACTTGGATAATGAAAATATTGAGCCATTAACACCTGGGCACTTTTTAATTGGAGAAGCACCTATAGTCATACCTAGTCCAAATTTACAGAATTTGAAGGTGCACACGTTATCACGATGGCAATACGTCCAAAAGTTATTGCATGATTTTTGGTCTAGGTGGCAAAAAGAATATTTATCCAGGCTACAGCAACGTCCTAAATGGCTTAAACGAGAAAAGGAATTTGAAGTAGGTAACATCGTGTTGATAAAGCAGGAAAACCTTCCACCAGGCAAGTGGTTGCTAGGAAGAGTAATAAGCAAACATCCAGGTCCAGATGGCTGCACCAGAGTCTACAGTGTTAAGAGTGGTGACAATGTAATTAAGAGAACTGTATCTAAGCTCTGTCCACTGCCAGTAGATAGTAGTACTGATTAAGTAATTCAATCTTTTGAGTGATTTGCATGTAAACGTAGAAATATTTGATTAATTTGAAAGGACTCATATAGTCCTTTGGTGGGCGGCTTATGTTGAAGCATTTTAATACATATTGGTTAGAAATACAGTCCATATTACTTTGAATAAGTAGGAAGCTAGCCGCCGATCATATTTAACACAATGTATTGCATATTTAAAGTTAGTTGCCAATAAACACCATCAAAGACAGACGTTTGTTTAAATGTTACACCTACTCGCCAAACTAAATAAAACCTTAACCTAACAACAGTCATTAATCGATTTAAGAAGATTTGCTTTAGGAACTTATCAATTAAAACAAGCAAGGTCCTATTATGGAGAGCACGTGCGGACAAATGGTACCTACAGTGTAGAAATAAGCAATGAATTATTAGAAGATTTGCCCTTAATATTCGGTCAAAATAATTATCTACTTAGGGCTAGAATTAAATCGAGACATGTCAGTAGCAGGATTTATTACATCTATTTATTAATAAGTAAAGAGCAACATAGGGCAAACTCTTTAGAAAGCATCATTGCTCATTATTGTACTTGCTTAGTGGGAAATCGTACAGTAGGATGCTGCGCTCATACGATGACCGTATTGTGGTATCTAAGCTGGGGTCGTTTTAATGATATAAGCGCTCCAGCACAATTTCTAGACAATATATTCCTTGAAGAATAAATGTCTATTATTTTAATTGGTTGTTTTTTTTTTCTTATTAAACATCTGTATAGCATTTACTATATTTTAAACTCCTTTATAATTAAGCCCTTTCTAAATAAACTACAGCTAATCATGGATGGCACAGCGATCTTACTAAGTAACACGGCAGTGATTTTACTTTGTCGCTTGCAGGAGATGCTGTCCTATATGGCATACATACACGTATATGTATACTAGGTACCTAGCATTTTGCCAACTATCTTGGGGTCGGCTTTTAGTCTAACCGATGCAGCTGAATACAGTATTGCTCAAAGAGTGACTGCCCATCTGACCTCCACACCTGATACACTGGGTTATAACATGTTACCTCCTGGTAAGAGGTTGTCACACTTGCGGGATTCTAGCTACTCGTAACAAGTATAAATAATGCACCCAGTATCAACAGTTTGAATGTACTAGCAGCCATCCAGGTGAAGTTTGTAATGGATGGTCACCCATGTGCAATCTGAACAAGTAGCTTAACTTAAGATATCTCCTTGTGGCTGTTGTAACGTAGCCACATGCTCCTCCAACCAATTTAGCCCTAAGTATATTTATTTCTACTGGTGCCAGCAAAACCTACTTCCGCTGACTGCAAGGTAAACAGTTTAATATATTATTTAGCAAGAAAAGATGATATCTAATGTTTTTATTTCATTTGGGAATCAATATTAATACTAAAGATATTTTATTGGTTTAATGTAAAATGTTTTTGAAAAAATATTGTTTAATAACCTCAATTTCTTCATCAGAAAAAAATTCAATAATTCTCGGAAACTAGGGTGAAAAGTTATAAATTGTTTTCAGGATCTGAAAAGGTAATTGTAGTTCTTCAAAATAAAGTTAAAACCACCATGGCACGCAAATTTTTTCTGGGGGCCCAAATCTCCTAACAAAACGGGCATTCTCCTTTGGTAATTTTTAAAAAAGTGACAACACCGGTATTATTATAAGCGAATAGCGACGCGACCACGTCACAGGTGCCGCGTGCCCTGCCCCCCGCCGCCCGTGGAAGGGGTTGCTTATCGCACATGTATTAAGTTACCTCTTTTTGCGAAATAATATTTATTTTTTTAAGGGGATTTTTTTTTAAGTTTAGCCTACCTTTGTGGGCATTAATAGAATCAGTTATCGATACCTAACAATACCTTCACGGATCGGACAGGGTTTTCTTTACATATTGTATATTTATTTATATTTTTTTATATACTTAAACAAAAAATGAAGACGATACAGCGCGTTGAAAACTTGTGTGACGTCACTGCACGCTACACTTTTTAGCGGCCAGTGACGTCACCAGCTACCACTCCTAGTCTTTGATGCCTTTTATACTTATTTGTCAATTTTTATTGATTTGATAAAACAAAATATACGTGACTAGTATTTTTTGGAAATCTAACTGACGGACTAATTGGTTTTTTTTTTTTTTGTCAAATACCCTATTGGTTAATACCGTGGTTAAATTGAAGAACAAAACTGTGATCTAGCATGACAACTGAAGTGATTGATATTAGGTTTGATCGGTTAAATAAGTCAAGTGGTTTTTTTTGTTTACCTTTAGTTAACTATCTAAACCGATAATGTACATTTTGATATATAGAATTCCTAGATGAAGGCGTCAAGTATGTCACCAACGCGACCTTGTATGTCAGCTCTATCACAAGTAAGTCTAAAATAACCTTCCTTCCAGTTAAGTTATACGTAAAATATTGATCTCGTCATATAGCGACCGCAAAGCGAAAATATAGCGGCAAAATGGCATCTTGAAGTCAAATTAACCATTAATTTGACTTCAAGATGCCATTTTGCCGCTAAATTACTGTACCTTTTCATAAGAAACCCAAGCTTTATGAGACGAATTCGAGTCGAAGTCGACGACTTCGACTCACACAAAAACCTTCAGTTGTATATCGTATCATCATCATCATTTCAGCCGAAAGACAACAACTGCTGGACATAGGTCTCCCGCAAGGATCTCCACGACGGCCGGTCCTGCGCCTACCGCATCCAGTATATCGTATATTAAAACAGAATCGTGAGTAATCTGGTAATCTGCGAATGGTGCTTACTTCAGTTAAATCCTATTTCATGCTTATCAAAAACAAAATTTAAATCAACTGAATATTTATTGAATTATGAAACTAACCGTTATAGAAATACAATTCTTCATATAAAAATGACAGCTCAGTTCGGTACTAAGTTGTCACTTTGGTATTAAGAATTGCATAAATCTAAGTAAAGTTCAAAATACAAATAGTGACTCAGATTAAGAACTAAAGAAAACAAAAACTAAAGTTAGATTTCTTTTGTAATACGACGGAGAGAGTTTTAAGATTAGGCGACAACAATTGTCTATATTCTAGTAAATAGTTAACAGCACGGGCACCGAGCGGTGGCGTTAGTATGAACAAGTCATTATATACCAGCTAAAATGAAAGGACACGCTTTATCATCGTTTTTCGCCCATGCACAAGATTTTGTCCGCGATATACCTATTCAGAATAATTTATAACATGAAATATTGTACTAACCATTTTGAGTTCTAGTTTCAACGGCGAGTTGTTCGTCGGATATCGTGGAGGGCTCTCTCGACGACACCGATGGTACCGGCGCGGTATCACGGATATTCGCTACACAAAGAGCAATATTGTTCATAAGAAGCAAAATCAGTTAACAAAGTCATTTATTTGTCACATATATACATATACAGAATGAAATTGAATACATAGGTACTCTGTCCTCTATCTAATTCGACGTGTTGTAAAGAAAATTTAGAGCATCTCATTAAGGAAAGTGATCCACAAACGTGCGCATACGCAAGGTGTTTTGCGTAAGAACTGTCAAAATTAGGTGAATGGCCGCTAGATCAACGCATAGCCACCTTGCCTCGTATTGTGAACTCTGGATTGCTTATCGTAAACTAAAACTGATTCTGTAATTTTCTTTTTACTTTTATATTTTTTGTTTGTTTTAGGTACTGAATCTTCAATTACTTGTTTGCACCATCTAAGAAGAAAATTACATAATGATGCCTTGTAGAATCATAGATGCGTCGATTTGTTAACCATTTTCTAATTTATTGACAGCCCTACACTATATTTTGAAAAAAAAAAAAAAAAACAATTATTTTTCAAAGAGCAACCCTGATTTCCTTCCGAGCTTTTTTCCATTAGAAACGCCA
Organism: Sesamia nonagrioides; assembly: GCA_017933935.1. NCBI lineage: Eukaryota > Metazoa > Arthropoda > Insecta > Lepidoptera > Noctuidae > Sesamia > Sesamia nonagrioides. The sequence goes on from JADWQK010001182.1 coordinate 145,937, forward strand.
AGCTGATCTGATAAATAAAGTGGTTTGGTGATCTGGATCTACTGAAATGATTTCGAAATATCTGTTACCAATAGAAATCCACGTTATTTGTGGCTGCATGTTAACCCGAAAAATGGAAGTACTGTTACGAATGCACCTTACGTCAGTGGCATAAGGTTCAATATTGCGTTACATGTCATACGTAACTTTTAAGCCTTATATCTTGAGACTTAGTCATTGTAGAGGTATGATATAAAACGCATTGCTACCTGGGATGGCCTATCGAATGGTACAGGTTTCATCAATACTGTCAACGAAGTGTCGACATCGAAATTACGATAAATTCGTGTCCTGTGAAGTACCTGTAAGTACCTGCTGAACGTACTCGAAATTATGCGCTATTATTATTACGTCTAGACAGATCTGGAATGTTCGATCAGCTGACCTATATAAAACGCCGTGCCACTAGCGCGCAGTCAGTCTCGTTCTCATCCTACGGGACATTTTGTCAAACCGCACCTTTCGCTACAAAATCGAAGGTGCGCCCTCCTCCTCCCCACCCCATCCGTGCAGGTGTACCCCAGGGCTCTGTACTAGCTCCACTCATATTCACGCTGTTTACCAGCGATATCCCGAAAAGCAGCAAGGCTCAACTCGCTCTGTTCACAGACGACACAGCCATCTACTGCTCAGGACTGAGTCTTGACCGAATTCGCTTCCATCTCCAAACCGCGGTCAACAAACTTGCTGACTGGTTTAAGAAATGGAGGAACGAAGTCAACTCAGAAAAAAGCCAAGTGGTTCTCCACTCAAGACCGCGACGCAATGTCGTGAAGTAACTTCTGTACCTAGTGTTGCTGTGTGTGTACGACACGGACTTCGTGGACGTAAGTGAAGACTTCGGTGCAACATCAATTACGTTCTACTTGGAATTGCCTACGATCTACTGTACCTTCGTTGCCAATAAACTTCGTAACCCTTAATGGGATAATTTTAATACCCCTAGCTCGTAACAATACTTTTTCGTGGTAGTCGGATTTCGTCACAAGTAGAAATATTTACCGCCCAACGAAGTGAGCATGGGTCAGTTAGTGTGAAATATATTAATTGTTTTCTTTATAACTTACAGTGAGACTCCGAAGCGCCGCTGAGGATTCTTCCAATCCTGCCAAGTGACGTCATACTCTGCAGGCTCATTGTGTCATGTGCTATTATCCTAGAAACAGTCAAAATATTTAATAAATAAAAATCTTAAATTACTCATTCATTCATTGGCAGACAACATCTAGCCTTAATCACTAGATCTACCATGAGATTTCCCAACAAGAATTCCTTCTGAAAAGAAGGTTTAAGTAAGTACCTAAGCACTAAGCAAAGATTTTTGTTAATTCACCACCTAGAGGGGTCAAATAATGATAACATTCTTGATACTTTACAGGTATGAGGAACAAGCTGTAAAGTTCACTCATCCTCCGGAAAAAAAAAGAAAAGGGAGGATCCTCCGACCAGACGGGTGTAGTGTCTGGCGGGCGCTTGCCTAACGGATGATTTTGTGAAGGTGTATATATGCTAGTTGCATGGTTGCATGATGTAGGATCTGTGTGACGTCAGTATGACGAGTTGTTCGCATGTGACGTTTGTAGATACCGCTACAAACAATTACCAGGCTGATCAGTAAATGACTTAAAAACTGATATGACTTTAAAATAAAGTTTGTAACACTTTGACTATACGTGTACTTTGGTATAAGATAAGACATAAACAAACCATACAGCCGATTCAATCCATTTTGACTTTTATTATATTGGTAGCATGACAAATGTTAGCTGCAATAAAAACTTTAAAAAATCACTTTATTCTTTAAATGCCATCCTTATGTATACGGAATGGAAATCAAAATCGGTTGAACGTATAAGTTTCGATCCCGTGAGGATGTCAGAATAAAAAGTATCCTATGTCATCATCAGCATCTCAGCGTTAATCCCAGTCGCATCTGAATCTTTTTGGAGTCCGCTTTAACAGTCTATGATTTTGGCTAAACTTCTATATTTTCCGTGAAGCGCCAGCCGTCTGACCTTCACAACCCGAAGGCGATATCGAAGCATTTCAGTTAGACCAATTGCTGGACTTTTGAGGGCTCCAACAACGCGTAACGACTGCCATTAGATGTTCGTAGGGCAACCGGGACCAACGGCTTAACGTCCTTTCTGTGGCACAACCACACCAGTGCAAATATTCATACCTATTATTCAATCATACTGTTATATATGTAGGTAGTTACATATTAGTAAGGGCGGCTGCGACCGGGCCTAAGTTTAATTAAAGAGCAGTGCGTTAACAGCAGTTGAGTGTTTCACTTGTCCCTCGCTCGCATACTTAACACATACAAATATAATAATTTATTGGATTGTCATCTTTCACTAAAGCATTAAGGCTCAATATTGATTGGGAATATACATATTTTAACAGTTAGGGTAGCTTGATCTGCTGTTGTCCTACATAATATTAGACAGACCTTTTTAAAATAAATAAATTAACCTACTTGAATGGGTGTTCAGAAGTGAATGTCTGCTGGTCTACTGATCCGGTGGCATCGGTCATGACATCATCATCCTCGTCTGTCTGCATGCAGCGACGTAATTCCTGGAATCTTCGACGGCCTTGTACAACCTGCAAATAAAAAATAAAAATATATCCACTGTTACAGTTAAAGTTTAGCATCACAGTGGGCTCTATCAGAACATCAGCAGTGTGAGATTACTTATAAACATTACAGTATTATGCTGAGAAAAGAGGGTATTGACTGCGCATGGGTCAATTTGTCCATAATTTTGTTATGTTGGATAACATTGTTTATTTTCCTTTTTGTAATCCTACAATTTTTTTATAATATATTGCCCCCACACTAAAAATTACTCCTGTACCGTGTGTACATTTACAAACATATCACTCACTACATGCGGGAATCGATCCCGCGATATGCAATGTAGCAGTTGATCACTCGGCCATTGCACCACCTGTGTCACCAATCAAATATAATGTCACTAATATATGTTGCTAATCAAATATATTAAGCTTCTTGTTAATGATTTTAAATAAATAACAACATCACATTTCAATTGGGTATATAATTCGATTGGGTACAAGCCACGAATAAAAAACGGCACCGAACAAGCCCGGAACCGCCTAAGTCACAAAAGTTGAGCAAACTCGATACATATTGGCTTTCCCAACCCACACCAATCTCAACTTCCAACAGCTTTGCCGTGCTGGAAAGTGATCAGTTGCAGGAAACAAGCAAGCCTCCATCTCTATTAAGACCTAAAACTGATAAGCCACCCCCAATTTTCGTTGATAGAGTTAGTAACATTCAGCCGCTTATAAACCTCTTGGAAATACATGCAAACAATAACTATGATCTAAAAGTACTTCGTAACGAACAAGTAAAAATACAAACTAAATCGTCTGAAGCTTACACCGCTGTGGTCAAAGAATTAGAAAAAAAGAAAACTGAATTTTATACATACAAACAAAAACAAGACAGGAGTTTTAAAGTAGTCCTAAAAACATACACCCTTCCACCAGCATAGAAGATATAAAAGATGCTCTAAATGAGCTTGGTCATGATTGCACTAACATCTGGAACATCAAACAGCGCATCACTAAAAAAGCATTGCCAATGTTTATAGTGGAGTTAAAACAAAAAGAAAATAATAAAACTATTTTTGACATAAAATGTCTTCTCCACTGTAAGGTAGTACTCGAACCACCAAGACCTAAGCGGGAAATCCCCCAATGTGGAAACTGTCTTCAATATGGACATACAAAAACTTACTGTAGGAGAAGCCCAAAATGCATTAAGTGTGCTGGTGATCATTTGTCAGTGGACTGTCTACGAAAAACTAGATCTGAAAGCGTAAAGTGCGTGCTGTGTGAAGGCAATCACCCAGCAAATTATAAAGGCTGCAAAGTTTACAGAGAACTTCAGAAAATCAAATTCCCTCCAGCACCCGCTAAAGTTCAGAAATCCAAACAGCCACATGATAGGACAAAACAATTATATGGTCCATCAAAAACTGGAACAACATATGCCGAAATAGTGCAAAACAAAACATCACTGCAAGCGAATGATCCTGACAATACAACGAACAGTGACCAAAACTGCGACATAAAAGAATTAATGATATCAATGAGACAGATGATGGAACAATTAACAACAATCACTAAACTTATCCTGAATCTTACGACCAAACTAACTGAACACTGGACTCCATAAAAATGGTGCTCTGGAACGCCAATGGGCTGTCACAACATACCCTTGAGGTTAAGAAATATATGAAATTAAACAACATTGATATCATGTTAATCTCGGAAACACACTTTACAAGTAAAAGCTATTTTGAAATACCAGGATACAAATTATATCACACCATGCACCCTGACGGAAAAGGCTATGGAGGAAGTGCAGTTCTGATTAAGACCAATATAAGACACCACTTAGCTCACAGCTATTGTACTGAAAAAATCCAGGCTTCAAATATTGTGATTGAGGACTGGTTGGGACCAGTCACGGTATCAGCAATATATAGCCCTCCAAAGCACGTCATAAAGCAAGAGGAATACGAAAAATACCTTAAAACATTAGGACAGCGGTTTGTGTCTGGCGGTGACTTTAATGCCAAACATACATTCTGGGGTTCTCGGACCATAAATGCAAAAGGCCGACAGTTATTCTTAGCGATAAACAATCTCCGACTGGGCGTTATCTCAACAGGAGAACCAACATACTGGCCCACTGATCGAAATAGGAGGCCAGATCTGATTGACTTTTGTGTTACCAAAGGTATTAGCAACACCGACTTCAGTTGCAACTCCAGTACTGACCTGTCCTCTGACCATTCTCCTGTAGAAGTATTATTGAGTCGAAGAATTATGAAAAAGGAAACACCTTGTCGACTACATACCCATAGAACCAACTGGGAATACATTCGAGAATTAATAACTAAATCTCTTGATGTCAAAGTACCGCTACGGGAGGATGAAAACATTATAAGCGCAGTTGAGCATTTTAACAACACAGTCCAACAGGCTGCATGGGAAGCCACGCCTCCACCAAAGCCCATAAATCAAGATGGACTCCAATGCTCACCATCTATAAGAAAATTACTAGATGAAAAGCGTAAAGCAAGAAAGAGATGGCAAACCACTCGGTACCCAGGGGACAAAACGACATACAATAGATTAGCCAAACAACTCAAGCAACTATTAAGCGATGATAGAAATCAAAAAATCGCAACTTACCTGCAAAATCTGGATGCTACATCATCTACAGACTATTCATTGTGGAAAGCGACAAAAGGCCTCAAACGCCCAATAACTTACCAACCACCTCTGCTCAAAGCAGATAATTCATGGGCTAGGTATGATGTTGAGAAAGCCAACGTATTCATGGAGCATCTGCAAGAAGTCTTTCAACCAAACCCCGATACTGGTTCCACAAAGTCGGAAATGGTTGTAGAACTGCTGAACCAGACGCATCAACTAGAGTTACCCATCCAGAAACTTAGCAAAGGAGAGGTCAAATCTGTAATCAAAAAACTGAAAGTAGGGAAAGCGCCTGGATACGACTTAATTACATCAACCATTCTAAAGGAACTACCAGAGCGGGGCATTATATTCCTGACGCAGTTATATAACGCTATTCTTCGAAGGGAATATGTACCTCCACAATGGAAAGTAGCTAAAATTATAATGATCCTGAAACCAGGCAAGAGTCCAGAAGATGCCAAATCATATCGGCCAATTAGCCTACTCCCAATTACATCCAAAGTAATGGAAACATTGATCCTTGGAAGGTTAAATCCAATTATTAAGGAAAACAACCTCATACCCGACCACCAATTTGGATTCAGGAAAAAACATGGTACAATCGAGCAAATTCATAGACTCGTTGATGGTATATCAAAATCATTCGAACAAAAAGAATATTGTACAGCTTCCTTCCTTGATATATCACAGGCCTTTGATAGGGTCTGGCATGATGGACTTTTGTATAAAATCAAAAAGACACTGCCCGCCAACTTTTACAGCCTAATAAGATCCTACCTGCTTGGCAGACACTTTTTCGTTAGTCACGGTGAAGCAAATACGGAACTTAAAGAAATTCAAGCGGGAGTGCCGCAGGGTAGTGTAATGGGACCTGCTCTGTATCTTCTTTATACCGCAGACTTGCCAATATCTGACAATGTTGTTATGGGCACGTTTGCTGATGACACAGCTATCATGGCATCAGATGACTCACCAATTCAAGCTTCTCGCAAATTACAGAGCAGCCTGGATAAGATCACGGCATGGCTAAAGGACTGGCGCATCAAAGCCAATGAAACAAAATCACTTCAGGTAACATTTACTACCCGGCGACAGACTTGTCCCCCAGTCACACTGAATGCTGTCCAGCTTCCACAATCTGACGAAGCGAAATATCTTGGAATGTATCTGGATCGACGCCTAACTTGGAGAAAACACATTTTTACCAAACGCCTAGCAATGGGACTACAAGTGCGCAAGATGTATTGGTTGATGAATAGAAACAGCCAGCTCTCAATGGAAAATAAACTTTTGTTATACAAGAGTATAATAAAGCCAATATGGACATACGGAATACAACTATGGGGCACGGCTGCCAACTCCAATTTGGAAATCCTACAAAGGTTTCAATCAAAAATGCTAAGGATGATAGTAGACGCACCATGGTATGTCACTAACGAAAGACTTCACCGAGAGCTTGGCATCAAAAGTGTAAAAGAGGAAATAAAGGAGAGAGTCACAACATATAAAGACAGACTGCAGCAGCACCCTAACATATTAGCACACCACCTTATGGACGATTTACTTCCAAGTGCAAGGAGACTGAAGAAGAGAGTTCCTCAAGACTTAATTGTTTAAAACACCATTTTGGAGGGCTTGTCACTGGACCTGTACCTCACATACCATACATCATTTCTGAAGTATTGTTGAATGTCTCCCAGACAGATTGCAATAATAAACAAAAAAAAAAAAAAAAAAAAAAAAAAACATTTCAAAATTACATAGGCAAGTGAAGGGTGCCCCTTTTTTTTTCCCCATTTGGCAACTGAGCCAGTTTCGACTATTCTGCCAGTGTCACATGGTGATGGCAGCAGACAGAGGCAGGCCGTCGAACTTTAATTGGTTGGGATTTATTCAGTAAGAGTCTGATATACACTGTCATTATTTTGATGATTACCCAAGAAGTTGTGTTTAAGAATTTGCAGTCTCTAATTAATAATCTGTCTACACTAAATAAATATTACGAAATTAGTAAATTTCGACTCACACTTTTCACAGTAGTCCTGTCATCTTCTGCTGCTGCAGCTTCTGTGGTATGACTGCTGGTGGTTCCTGGGCCTGGTAGTGAAGAATCTGTCTTCAACACCGGTCCCTTGTCTTTGTTTGGAGCATCCCCACTCTCTGTTATGTTTAAATTCTTGCATATTGATGATCTTCTGAAATTGGTAAACCATTTAATTTCAATGGCACTTCACATGCTAATATTCAACCACAAGCTTATCATGATATTATATTATTAGATCAATAAGAATATAATATATTTGAAAAATGACCACTAATTCTTTAAAAATAAGGAATGTTATGATTCAAGTGGAGCTACATACACACTAATTGAAGAAAACATTATCAATACTGCATCCATAAGTGGGGCAAATTCATAATTAATATGTAAACCATCAACTTATTGGTTAATCGTGATTTGGTCTAATAACTCATTGTTCTAGTCAAACAAGCGAGTCTCGCACCGATGGATGACTGTTTTTTATTTGCTTTAACCCGTCGCTAGCGCCAAGGACGCATATCAATAGCAAAATGAAACATCTGTTCGAATCATACAAAAACTATTTCAAAAGAGATTTTATGAGAGTTTTTTTTGAAAAAGCAACTCCTGGTGGGACATTCATGTTTCAGTGTGCAGTATAAGGCTGTACATTAAACCTACAATAATAAACTAGCCTATTAGTTAACGTTTTCGATACTTACTTAGAACCTTTAATGGGTGTGAACTCTTCAGCGTCGTAAAACTCCTCGGAATCACTGCTGTCACCCATTGTGAACCAGAAAACGTGTAGCAGCACACACAGACCACAATTTTACGTAAAAATATTTACATTATCATTAATTGAAATGTTATTTTTTTTATAAATTAAGAAAGTTAGAACCCAAACCGAATCACTCACTCATTTGACAATCATATGACACAATTGTGACAGCTGACACTGTACTGACACTGACAAAGAGTATATTTGACGTTTGAGCGTGATGCTGTTCCATTTCACTCTGCCATGTACATTTATTAAATAAAGAAATTGCTTATTATAAATTGCCTATTATGCTTTGTACTAGCGGCCGCCAGCGACTTCGTTCGTATGGAATTAGTAATACTCAGCTCCTATTGGTCGCAGTGTGATGTTATGTAGCCTAAAGCCTTCCTGGATTAATGGGCTATCCAACCCAAAAAGAATTTTTCAAATCGGACCAGTAGTTCCTGAGATTAGTTCACACAAACAAACAAACAAACTCTTCAGCTTTATATATTAGTATAGTTTGGCATCATAAATTAGCAGACAGCGCGCTGTCAGCGAGCTTACTACCATCAGACTGTTCGGTTGTTAACGCCTGGCTGGCCGCTCGATGTAACCGAGCGGTCCCTGCACCGGCGTCCGCGGCTTCCGCCGCTGGTCGCCGCTCGGTGCTCAGTCCAAGTACTCTGTGGCTCAGTCAGTCAATATCTACCAAGTAATCCGCTCCCTCGATGTTTCGCGCGTTGTGAATCTGGACATTGCAAAAAAAGACGAGTTTTTTCAATAAAAACCGATCGATCTAAAGGTTGTCTGTAAAAGATCGCTCTTAGCGATAAGACCGTCCATTGTGTCACCCTTTGAAAAATCATGTTTTTATTTATGTTCTGTAATCTATACGGTGTACATAATAAAGAGTATTCTATTCTATTCTATTCGCGAACTGTGTCAATCGCGTATAGCTAGGGCGAGCAACGGGTGGACAGCTGGGCGTCTGCTAGCAGTCTCCGCGTGGACTGCTGGGTACCTGCTAGCTGTCAGCGCGCGAACTGTGGGTCGCCTTATTTTAGAGAGGTGTTGGGTAGGAGCGGTGTTGGAGCAGAGTCGTCTAAGTGTCCTATGACCTTTACTCCACACATCTACCGCAGCATATTCATCTCCGTGACACGTAGTTCCTGCTTGTGTCGTTCAAGCACAGGCCACGCCTCACTGCCATACAGAAGAACAGGTCTAATGATGGTTTTATAGACTTGTCACTTAAGCTTAACCGACATTTTGGGGTCACGAATGACACCTGTCATCTCACGCCATCTTGCCCAAGCTGCAGAAATGGGTGCCTAGACGTCGCAATCAATGCCGCCGGACGCGTGTTTAAACTGGTCTATGCATTCGACCATGTCTCCGTCTATGCACACAGACATAGGGTCTATCGTGTTGCTGGCCATGTATACCCTCTTCACCACATTAAGGTTAAGATCTCCGGTCTCAAACAAGTCCCTGTCTGCGTCCGCCAGTGCGATATCATCAGCTTACATGAGCAACCATCGAGCTTGCTCATGTAATGTGCACATATGCAGAGGCGTGTTCTTCGATCTGTATCTCTAGATGGCGATCCTTGGGGCGAAAATTGGGTCCGTGTTTCCGTATCCTGGACGAAACCCATATTGATACGTCGAGACAGCACACTCCTACTGTATCCGGGAGTCTAAAATCCTCTCAAGGATCTTCATGGTGTGGGACATGACCTTTATACCGCGATAGTTACCACACTCCTGTACCGAGCCCTTGCCTTTGAAGATTGGAGTGATAATACTCAGCCTCCATTGGTTCGGGATTTTGCCGGTCCAGAGCACGCGGTTCAGAAAGTTTATTAACACCTCGAGGACCCATCGCCTTCCAGGCCGCAATAGGGACTCCGTCAGCTCCGACAGCTTTCCGATTCGCCATGCGACGAAGAGCCATGTGGACTTCCTCAGGCGTTATCGGGGGCACTAATCCAAGATTTGGAGGGAGTTCCGGTGTCTGCACCTCTTGGTGGTGCTTATTCAGCAACTGATGGAAATACAAGCGCCATCTCTCCTTCACTGCGCGGTCCTCACAAAGTAGGTTGCCAGTAGGGTCTTTTACACAACGGCACTTGGATATATCCTGTGCCGCTTTAGCACTGGAACGTGCCAACTTGTAAATGAGCTTCTGCCCCTCAGACGATTCCAACTTCTCGTAGAACGGTTGCAAGTGGTCACGTCTGGCTCTGGGTACAGGTCTTTTAGTGGCACGTTTGGCAACCTTATATGCGTCGCAATCTTCAGGAGATCCGGTCGCCTGCCACTTTTTGAAGAGGGCTTTCTTCACCCTGGTCTCCTTCTGGACTGTGTCTTCCCACCACCGGGTCTCCTTGTCACTTTTGCGACCGCCCTTAGAGTTGGCGTCAACTTTAAATTTTAATAACTCAATGAATAGAAAACTTACGAAACTAGTGTCAGAAAAAAAACATAAGACGTAATAAATAGATACTTATTTCCTAACTTGAGTATAAACACAGTGCAAGACGTAACGCGTGTAGGTTCTCCGCAATAACAGCCACAACCATCGACATTATACTAATGAACATGCCTTAAAGATGAGAATTGCGGCACTCCGAAGGAAAGAGAGGAGACGAAGTTTCGGTCTATCTTTATCTCTCTCAAAATCATGAATCATATACGAGGATAGAGATAGTGCTAGATCAAAAGCATATGCCATCTCTCTCACTCTTTTCAAAACCAAAAAATTACTGCAGATTATACACCTACGGATTATACGTACCTATATGTCGGTGGCCACGACCACGGAATAGTTAATATATCTGTTCTGTGGCCACGACGGTGTAGGTGCTGGCGCTGCCGAGTGCACCAGCGCTTCAGCCCCAACAACACCCTGAACGCATTGTTATATAGAACGCGCAAGCAACACGAATATAATGATGAACAATGCGCTCTGTTGTATATAGTTTTAGCTTTCATTCAGCAAGTCAGATTCACCTTTTCCAGTTATATGTAGGTATATAGATATTAATTATAACACACAAAACACGCGCGCGCTTTTTCTTGTGTGTGCAGCTCGAGTACCCATACGTAAGAACCTACTCCTGAAAATAAGCAGCGCCTCTCGAGAAATAGAGAACATATTTCGCAAGCATGCACTAGAGTTCTAGCGTTGAACGCTCGCATCGGCTCGCTAACCGAAATGTGAGAACATCACAGGCTCGTGCTCGAGAAACTAGCGCTGAACACTTACAGCGGTTCGCTAATCATAGTGTGAGCAAGTCACAGGCCGCAGCGCAGCGCCTAGCAACAGAATAACAGCGAGCAGCCGGAGCACGTAATCGGAATTTTAATCAAGGGAATCAGCTTTCAATTACGATGCCAATATAGATTATGCTGAGCAGCAAATTAAAATTTTCCTAATCAACCTTATACTTAGTGTAGCGGTAAAGTTGAAATTCTTCTAATGAAAGACAAATTGTAGTCATTTGATTTGCTAGCGTCTGTACAAACGACAGCACATCAAGCTACTACAATGTCAGATTTCCTTATTAGATTTTCAACTTTATCTCTAAATCGTTAAGGCTCAAGGTTGATTGGTAATATCTGAGAGTTTGGGGCAGCTTGACCTGCTGTCGTCCATACATTGAACACGCAGGCTAACAATCCTACGTTGACACTCCTGCGCTGTAGTGTCCGCATCCTTACCTCATATCACTACAAACACTTTCTATGGAATGCGAATTACTAATAAGTTTAAAGTTTTTTTCAAGAAACATAAAGTACTTAATACTTAACATGGGTTTTTTACCTATTTAGTACGTTTGAAGGTCGAGAGGTGATTCATTTTAAATGACGTCATTAAACACCGTGGTTTTTTACATCCTAAAGAATAGCACAAGGTCGGTTATTGGTATTAGACGGTAACAGTAATTTCTTAGCTCTAGGTAGGTTTAAAAGTATAGTTAGGTACATCTATGACGAGGGCATGGGAAGATGCCCTCTCGTCGTGGAAATTTCGTCTCTAATATCGTCCTCCCTCTCGATATGGAAATTTTCGTTCTGCGAACCACTAACGCTTGTAAGAATGTCTGTAAAAGATCGCTCTTAGCAATAAGACCGCACATTGTGTCACCCACAAAAAAAAAAACACCACGCAATTATATGATGTACACCATAACACATAGGATGAAAATTTGTATTTGTGTGACGATTTGGATATTGAGAGGGCGCAGGGCATTGTCGGTGCGTGGTAATATGTTGGCACGCAAGTTCGCTCAGTGTAGTGCTCCTGTAAAAGTAACTATGTTCAAGGCATTCTGCCAGACGTTCTACACGAGCAGCCTGTGGGCGAACTTTACCCAGAAAGCCTACAACGCCTTACGCGTCCAATATAATAATGTGTTCAGGGCCCTGTTTCGGCTCCCTCGTTATTGCAGTGCATCCGGTATGTTTGCAGACGCCAGCGTAGATGACTTCTATGCAATTATGCGTAAAAAAAAGTTGCGTCGGTGGTGCGACGAGTACGGGGGAGCCCAAATAGTGTTCTGAGGATGATTGGCGACAGAACTGACACCGTTCTGCTCGTTATGTTAACTGAACTCCATGTGTTGCGGGACCAGTGAGCATACTGAGCGGGGGTGGAGTGTGCTGTTTGTGTGTAATTTTGTATTAATTAGGTATTAGTTGCTAACATAGGTGAAGATTATTGTTACTAACATAAAATAAATTAAATAAAATAAAGAGTTGCGAAGTATGAGGCCGACCGCGTGAGATAGAGCAATCCTTGCGGCCTCACGCACCTGCAGTCGCCGCGAGGAAACGCGCTGGTCTTCAGGAGACAACAACGAACTCCCATCCACCGTAGGCCCTTGAATTGGGAACACGTATGGCTCTTAGTCAATAAAAGTTAGACACGCATTTCTGATCCGCCCAGGGCAGGAGAGGTCATTTTATGATTTTCCACCCAAAATAATAAAGTGTAGGTACCTAGGTATGAAGTAGAACAACACCCTAATAACGTAACACACTATTATCAACAATTTGAATCATTTTGAAGGATACCTTGCTTATCTACATCATCATTTCAGCCAAGAAACGTCCACTGCTGGAAATCCATACTAATATCTCTGTCTGTCTGTCTGTCTGTCCGGCTTTCACGCTAAAACTACTGAACCGATTGTAATGAAATTTGGTACACAGATAGTCTAGTGCCTGAAAAAGAACATAGGCTATATAACATCCCGCTATGACCAATAGGAGCAAAGTAGTGACAAAAAATGTTGCAAAACATAGTAGTCATGATTCTAACTCGAGTTAGTCTCCAAAGCCTAGAGCACAGGCGTAGAGTAGCCAGCCTTTCGGTGTTCTATAGGATGCATTTCGGGGAGTGTGCGAGGGAATTGCATGATTTAATTCCCCCATCTCCGTTCCACCAGCGGACGACCCGTCGTACGGCTGGTTTCCACCCTTACGTTGTTAACACCACTACGATCCGGACGAAGCGTTTCGCCTCCTCCATTATACCGCGTACATCGAGGGACTGGAACAATTTGCCAGCGGCGGTGGTTCCGTCGGACTACAATTTGAGTGTGTAATAGGCTCTTAATAAACTAGTGCGCTTTACCATCAACGATTGCGTCACTGCTTACCATCAGGCAGGATTGCGGTCAAGCGCTGGTTTATAATATATAAAAAAAAAAAAACAAAACAGGGGCAAACGCGGCCGTCCATATTTTTTTTTTTTTATTATAATTATAAACTAGTGCTTGCCTGTAATCCCGCCTGATGGTAAGCAGTGATGCAATCGTTGGGTGTAAAGCGCACTAGTTTATTAACCCTATTTATTCACTTAAAAAACTTAGGAATAGGAAGGATGACGGCAGTTGAACGAGGTGATGCAATGTTAAACCCAAGACCAACACGACCAAACGATGCTGCGCTAGAGGGAGGTTGATCTGGAGACTCCACGACCAAATTCCCGAGACAACAACATTTGGCGCATCGTACCCGCCACACATCGCAACCCAACTGCTCAGACCCGTCCTCCGTACGGCTTCACCAGACATCATGCCGGAACACAACGAATCGCTTGGCGGCAAGACTTTGTCTGGTGGGTGGTAACTTCCGCCGGCAGCCGATGTTATGGCCTACCACCGAGGACAATTGCTCCCATTATTTTAGCAGGCGCTTATTTTATATCAACACGCGGACGGAGTTGCGGGCAACAGCTAGTATTATATATATTGGCTTATTGCTATATGCATATTATGGGGTGTGTCCCTAAACATTTAAAATTCGACCGATTCTGCCCGTCCCGGATTCCTGCAGTCTTCATAAAGTCAACGGTTCACCATGTGGGAGGCCTTCCAACGCTACATCTTTCGGTACGCAGTCGTCAGTCGGCGTAGGGAACTACAGCCTTTCGGTATTCAATCTGTAGGATGCATTTTGGAGAGTGCGCGCAGAATTACATGACATAATTCAGCCATCACCTTGCCATCATCATCATCATCATCAGATGACTCGTCGTATGGAGAGTATACATCCTCCCGTTGTTGACACCACTACGATGCGAATGAAGCGTTTCGCCTCATATTTTATACCGTGTACATCGAGGGCCTTCCTGCCTGATTACAATTTAAGTGTCTTGAAGGCTAGAGTGAATAGGCTCTTACCAACAGGCTGGATCGCGTTCAAGCACTTGTTTATAACATAAAAAAATCTTTGAACTATGTCGGTTACTATTCTACTAATTTTCAGCCTTCTAATAATGCTCATTTTAAGCGAACACATTTCAGTATTGGCAACGCGTACTGGTCAAAAACTTACATTTTGTGGCACTACGCTTTGCGGGACGAGAGGATATTGCGTATCTTCCCCAACGCTGCCCAGCCGAGTCGTATTTTACGATTGACCTCTATTTTTAAGTACCCATATAACTAGACAATTTGTCCTAAGTAAACATGCTCTTCTAGTGTAGCATCTCCGTAGTGTGTGTAATAACCCCACGATTTCGGCCACGGTAACCTATGTTCCCAAAGATTAGGCCAAGTACCAACCGACTTAAACACAGGTGCACATTCTGTTCCTTTACCTCATAAATGAGTCGACAATCAACACAACCGGGAAGAGGCGCAGGGGTATCCACAGAAATCGTAATATATTACGATTTCTGTGGGGGTATCATATCACCATCTTCCAAACTCCGAGCTGCTAATGGGAAACTTTAATTAAAAAACAAATAACTTTTTTTTTTTTTTATACATATATATTATAAACTAGCGCTTGACCGCAATCCTGCCTGATGGTAAGCAGTGACGCAATCGTTGATGGTAAAGCGCACTAGTTTATTAAGAGCCTATTCACTCTAGCCTTGAAGACACTCAAATTGTAGTCCGACGGAAACACCGCCGCTGGCAAATTATTCCAGTCCCTCGATGTACGCGGTATAAAGGAGGAGGCGAAACGCTTCGTCCGGATCGTAGAGGTGTTAACAACGTAAGGGTGGAAACCAGCCGTACGACGGGTCGTCCGCTGGTGGAACGGAGATGGGGAATTAAATCATGCAATTCCATCGCACACTCCCCGAAATGCATCCTATAGAACACCGAAAGGCTGGCTAATCTACGCCTGTGCTCTAGGCTTTGGAGACCAACTCGAGTTAGATCAGGGTCACCAATCAGCCTCTTTGCACGTCTCTCCACTGAATCCAAAGTGGCCAGGTGACACTTGGCAGCACCAGCCCAAATGTGGCTGCAGTACTCCACACAAGAACGGACCTGTGCTTTGTATAACATTAGAAGCTGCCCAGGTGTGAAGTACTGCCGGACCTTTGCGATAACGCCAAGTTTCCTGGCAGCCACCTTAGCCTTGGACTCAATGAACCGCCCAAAGTTAAGGTCCGAGGAAATCTCAACTCCCAAAAGCTGAAGGCGGTCGGAACACTCCAAGGACACATTCCGAAAAGTAGGAGCCAAGGTGAACGGGCTCCTTTTGGCGGTGAAAAGACACGCCTGTGTTTTGGCGGCATTGAATGCTACAAGATTGGCATTGCCCCATTCGGAGACTGCCTGCAGCGCAACACTCGTTCGCTCAACCATGGCCTCTCTTTCGGACCGGATTGATTCCGTACTAGCCCGAGCACCCGGCAGGTATCTCTCTACAACTGTGCTGTCATCTGCATACCCATAGATACCAGGCATCAGCAGATCGTTTATATGCAGCAGAAACAGAGTTGCAGAGAGAACAGACCCCTGAGGAACACCGGCATTAGTTGACATGGGCTCAGAAGAGCATCCATCGACAACAACTCGGAGGGACCGTTCAGTCAGGAAGTCTTTTACCCAGCCAGTCAGGCTAGGGGAAATGCCGTACGCTGGAAGCTTACTCAAAAGGCCAGCGTGCCATACCCGGTCGAAGGCCTTCGAGACATCAAGGGAGACAGCAATCGCTTCCCCATTCTTCTCGAATGCCTCTCACTTGTGGGGAAGTGAGTGGCATACACTAGTAGGTCCCCAGTTGACCGATTGCGGCGAAACCCGTACTGTCGGTCACTGAGGAGATCGTTACCTTCCAGGTATGCCAAGAGGCGCGAGTTCAATACGCGCTCCATAATTTTGCAAAGTATGGAGGTGATCGAAATCGGCCGATAGTTGGCAGGATCGGCACGACTACCCTTCTTGGGCACGGGCTGCACGTTAGCAAGCTTCCAGGACTTGGGCACAATACCAGTCCTGAATGAGAGGCGATACAAGCGCGTCAATACAGGAGACAACTCGGGCGCACAAGCCTTAAGAACAATCGCTGGTATACCATCCGGACCACTAGCCTTATTCACGTCCAGACGACACAGTACTCTCAGAACCTCCTTGTTCCTAATGCGAACCTCAGGCATTGAAGCTCCGCAATGAGGTAAATTAGGTGGAGTAGCACTGCCAGTATCAAGACGCGAATTATGGGCAAAGAGAGAAGCAAAGAGACCGGCTTTCTCTCTCGCCGTATGAGCCAGTGTTCCATCAGGCCTAACCAGCGGAGGCAGTGAGGGCCGACAGAAGATCGCCTCAACCGATTTGGCAAGGGACCAAAAAGATCTGCTACCGGATGGCTGCGCAGATAACTTGTTGCCAATATGGGTGATGCGGTCGAAGCGAGCCTTCTTGAACGCCTTCTTGTAGGACTTGGCAGCACGGTTAAAGGCTCTCTTCTTTGAGCTTAGATCCGGAGCTCCGCGGTCACGAGCGTCAACCCAGGCGAGAAATGCCGTGTGCTTACGCTGTTCAGCTTGGACACAATCGGCATTGAACCATGGGCGAGCCGAGCCACCGACGGGCACGTCATTGAATGGGATAAAGTACTCCATAGCTTGACGCACCACATCGGTTATAGCGTCCGCACAGCCCGACGGATCGTCAGAAGAGAAGCAGACCTGCTGCCAAGGATAAGACGCAAAGAAGTGGCGCATCTCATCCCAATCCGCTGACCTGTATCGCCACAATCGCCGTTCACCACGAGAGTCGTGTTCTTGTGGGGAGAAGGACGACACAGACTTCACCAGACAGTGGTCTGAAGTTCCCAACGGTGAGGAAACTGTTACAACACATCTGTCCGGATCAGTGGTCAGCAGAAGGTCCAAGCAGTTGGCAGTATGGCCATCTACATCAGGCACCCTAGTCGCTTGCTCTACCAGCTGGGAAAGGCCCATAGAAAGCGCGAAGTTTCGCGCTTCTCTCCCAGCGTGGTCGGTCCTCTGGTATGGGAAGAGCCAGTCCTGGTGGCAGGCGTTGAAGTCCCCCAGAGCGACGAACTGAGCGTCAGGGTGCCGATGTAGCGCATTGTCAGCAGCCTCACTGAGATGGTCAAATAACCGAGTTGTTTCCTGATCACCGCTGTGCGATCGGTAGACACAGGTGTAGACAATTTTGTCCACACCGGTGTCAACCAACAGCCATAAGGACGAAAAATGAGGGTCCTCGAGGTGACGGAGACGCCGGCAACAGATGTCATTGCGAACATACACACAGACCCCGGCACGCTGCAGGAAATGATGCTCCAAAGAGTCTCCCGGGTAGCCGAGGTATGCCGCATCAGGCGGACATCTGATCTGGGTCTCCGTCAAGAAAAGTAGATGCGGCTTCTCAGTCTCAAGGTGATAGTGGACTGCTAAGAGATTGGAGTGCAGACCTCTAATATTACAGAGGTGCACTTTGAAAGAGAGGACGTGCGCCCGCTGTGCACACCTACTTTTCTTATTTGTACCTTTCATTTAAATTTTAAATTGAGTGAATAGGAAGGAAGACGGCAGTTGAGCGAGGTGAAGCAATGTTAAACCCAACAACACTACCAACGATGCCGCGCCAGAGGGAGATTGATCTGGAGACTGCGGGGACGCCCGAACCCCCCCAGGGATCGCCATCGGGTCCTCTCGTCCGGTCGCCAACCGGCACGATGGGGCCACCCTGGGATTTTTCGCATTTGGGGCAGCCTTTCGTATGTGGCTGGCACACTACTTGGGCCCCCAACTACCTGCGGTCGGCCAGCGGAGCACCGTGCTTCGGATCCCGCTACCCTCCAGGACCAACCACCCGACACGACAACATTTGGCGCATCGTACCCGGCACACATCGCAACACAACTGCTCAGACCCGCCCTCCGTACGGCTTCACCAGACATCATGCCGGAACACGACGAATCGCTTGGCGGCACGACTTTGTCTGGTGGGTGGTAACTTGCGCCGGCGGCTGATGTTGAGGCCTACCACCGAGAACTCGTTGCTCAACCAGGAATAGAAACCAGCAGGGGTTTCTGATTTTGACCTGATTTGACCTTTAATTTTGACAGTTCAACAACATGAATTGGGTTCTTGCGTTGTTGAACAAATACCTTTTTCAAACACATGGACCAACGGATTAGCAATATGCTATTCAAAATGATTAAAATCGATAGTTAGAGTGTGTAACGCAATTAGGATGCTGGGCATCACCTACAGCAGCCGCGCTTCCGACCACGACAGCAACAGTTAAAGAGTGGGTGTGACATGGGCATTTGACATGACCTTCATATTGTCCATGTTCCTTTTAAGACCCACTCTTTCGGAAGTTCTAATGAGGTCATCCAGCATTTGTACTGAGGCACTTCATAGTCATGATTACTATCATCGGAAAGCTAAGGGTTAATAATGATATACCCGCTATTGATATTGATGCCAGCCCCTTTCAGTCCAGAACCTTGATGATTTTCGTTTTTTTTATTTATTCTAAGCTGCGAAATTTCCAGGGGTGTGGAGGGGGAATTTCGCAGGATATGCATGGACTCCCCTAATTACTAAACAAAGTTACCTTTACCATTTAAATAAACCACGCAGTAGACACTAACGAAATATACGGTATAGTTGCCAAAAAAACCGCGTCCGATCACTAAAAAATTTGAAATCCCTGTACCGACCGCCATCAAGAATAGAATAGAAAGTATTTATTTGCATCAAATTACAATAAAATAAAATGAAACTAAGGCGAATTGTTACAAAATAATGTGTGCGATTTTTTTTTTTTTTAATATACCTAAGGCAATTTCATAGTTTGACACCTTTTTTGAAAGACCTTTATTAAATTCCCGTATTGTTCCCGTTACGGTCGGCGCATACGCCACCAACCCAAACATGATTTACCGGCCTCCACATCCTTGCTGCTGAGGTCACCTGACACCCGAGATCCTGAAGGCATTGGCCTAGCGGGAAGGCCGTCCTTGCAACAAAATGTGTCATTGAAATAAGTGTCTACTAAATTGAAAACTGAAATAGAATATTCGATGGAATGTTCGAGGAAAAAAGTCAGCTTCAGAACGGTACATCTAGTAGGTACATGTGCAATAGATATTGAAAAGAAAAAACTGTAGACTACAAAGAAATAAAATTGAAGTGTCTATGAAGTTGTAACGTCGTACAGTTTTAATGTATGTTTATTATACAAATAAGTGTAGGTACATACAAAATCATAATGCTTAAATATCAAGAAAAAATGCTCTTTTGGCTGTCTGTTCCAGCTAGGGTTGCCATCTCTAAAATTTGGAAAACAGGACAAGACGCGTGTAAACCCCGGATTTTAGAGTCCGAAAGCCGGACATATCAACAAGATCTTTTAAACATATTCAATGCAATAAAAAACATTTAAAAATGTAATAAATCACCTTTACTCATTCTTTTTTTTTTAAACTCGGTCTACAAATGAAACCTTCCCCGGACGCTCCCCAGATGCCGTCTAAACTAGGCCAAAACCGGGGATACCCGGACGGATGGCAACCCTAGTTCCAGCTAATCTCCGGAACGGCTAGACCGAGCACTTTGACTGAACTTTAATTGGCAGATAGCTGATGTTATAAGCAGCAACTAAAATTATTTACGTTTATTTTACATAAACACGAAAAAAAGCAAAAACTAGGAAGCCTTAATTGTTTTGCGACTTCCATGCTAACGAAGTCGCAGGTAAAGCAAGAATATTAACTTAGGTATAATTTATTTTGAAAACATTATAAACTAGTGCTTGACCGCGATTTGTATGTGAGCATTGATGCAATCGTTGATGGTAAACGCCTATTCACTCTAACCCCTAATTTTCATGTCACAATGTTAGTTACCATACTCCTCCGAAAGTGATTGATAGATTGAGAGATTTTATATGCATATTGAATGGCTCTGAAAATCGGCTACTATCTATTTATCATACACCTTTTTTTTTTTTGGTATGGGAAATCATCAAATGAGCTCTCCCGCTCTGGGCGGAGTGGAAGGGCGTGTCAGACTTTTCCTGACTAAAACCCAACCGTGTTCCTTCACTTGCCTGTAGGTCAGGGCCAAGATTTCATTTTTTTTCATACACTTTAGTGATTTATTTATTTATCATTGTTACAACTATCCTTACAGGCCTTAACCTAATGCGACAGCAAGTGTTGTCCACCCCTATCATTTTAATTTTCGTATTTTTCTTTAAATTATGTTTTAGCTTTGAAAAATACATATTAACCTTCGCCAATCAAGCCCTATTTTTAATAGTATATAGCAAACTAACGTTTGCCTTCGCTACGTATCGCAGGTTTGATTCCCGCACGAAACAAATATTTTTCATTTCTCATACTCGGAAAGTAGTGTAAAATCCTACCCTAGAGATGGAAAAATTCATACAAATTACTTCCCGCCTAAGGGCCCTAAATAAACTTTAAAAATAGAACTGCTGTGGGCTATGAAGAGTAGTATATAACAAAAAACTAATTAAAAAAATGCTGCGGCCATGTGAGTTTCGAAACAGCCAGTGTGAACTTAGCACAAATTTTTTTGAGCGGAATATGCCGCAATAATAACCCCGTGAGTTCCATATTTAAAAAGTCGACTTAATTTGGCGGGATGCTAATCTGTTATGTATCTGTGACGAAATTCAAAAAAATATTTTAATGGGCCCTAGTCATCATCACAGCGTTAATCCCAGTCGCATCCGAAGCCTTTTCAGCTCTGGGGTCCGCTTTACCAGTCCAACTGCTGATATGGCTAAACTTCGACATTTTCCGTGAAGCGACTGTCGTCTGACCTCCACAATCCGAAGGCGACATCGAAGCATTGCATTAATGGGCCCTAGTGGCTTGAATTAAATAAATAAATAAACAACAAGTTTTTTTTTTTAATGATAGGTTCGGTTACAAACGGGTAAATTATTTCAACAGCGCTGTTACCAAAACGGTGAAGGATAAGATCGTGAACAACCACAGGCCTCCTCTCACCTAGAGGAGTCCCAGCTGTGGGAACATTATAGTCCAAGTAGGATGTATTATATTAAAAGCGAAACAGCTTGGTTTTCTCTTCTTTAAACACGGAAAAGTTTTTACAAGCATTTCGTGGTTTTTCTAAGAGTTTTTACTGCGTTAGGCTCGTCGTTTTTAATTAATGAGCTAAGTCTCAAGGTCTGAGTTTGATTCCGTATTATGTTAAAATCTGAACGCAGTTTCCAACGACAGGGCTTCATTGATCCGATCTAAATTTTACGACTGCTTTTCAAAGATTTTTCTTTCGATTTATCGTCATAATTATAGAAAAATCTTGGTGGGTAGTTCATTATTGTGTCTTTTAATGTGAATTGACTTGAAGATGACATGACTTTAGGAATAAGAGAGACCAATGAAGCAAACTGTACATAAGTATTTGCATAACGTACTATCAAATCAGAATCATGTTGCTGATAAACCATTGCCTTATTTATATGTTCAAAAACGTGTCTGCTTAACAACGTAAATAACGCAATGAATGTTGTTGAACTGTCAAAATGAAACTCATTGCTACTGATAGTGTATTACGCAATCATCCCGCAAAATGTATGACAGGTAATATGGCAGGGAAAGAAGTGGTTGGACTTTATACGGATTACTTAAGATGAAGAAAGACCGAGACATGGATATGGTATCTGGAGTTAAAGGGAAAAGCGATGCTATGAGAATTTAGATGATGAATTACTGTAGTATTTTCAATTATTATAAGTACAGAAACTAAGCATCAAACTACACAACCATTACCTTCAATAAAACACAACACACAACTACATGAACAAATTTATAGTCGCAAGATAGCCTATTGGTATTTCTCAGTATACAATATGTAAAGAAAACCCTGTCCGACCCAGGTTAATAAAGATTAGGTAAACACTTGACCAAATATAATATAAAATTTTACATAATCATCATAGTAAAATGTATGGCTGGGATGATCTACATAAAATGATCATCATAAAACCGACAGGACTACTGACCCAAATAATGACAGGACACGGTGGGTTCTCGGAGTACCTAAACAGGTTCAAGTGTAAGGAGAGCCCATCGTGTATATGCGACTCTGACAAGCAAGAAACGGTAGTACACATTCTGACAGATTGCCCCGTTTACGGTCTGGAGAGGTACAATGCTGAGCAAGAATTGGGAATAGAGATAACGATGGCAAATTTAAATGTGCTAATAAGAAATAAGGACACTAGGGACAAGTTTATTGGGTTTTGCAGAACAGTAGCCTCACAGACCACTAGTAGGAATAAGTAAACGACGATATGCTTGGTATTCATATTTGTAGATAAATATTTTTTTTTTTATTTAATAATGTACAACTATCATCACAGGTGAACCCAATACAATAGTGTAAAACTTATAATATTCTACAACCACAAATTAAAACCATCTACAAATAATTACACATATTACGCACAAATGTCTTCGAAGTTGCAATAAGCAGCCCGTGTGAATACACTCAGGGTACAGCTAAAGATGTCGACTTGTTGTGACACCACATTGAGCGCGCGCAGCGCACGCGTAAGCGGCGCGTGCTGCAGCAGGTTGGTACGCGCGGGCGGCACCCACAGCAGCGGGGGCCGCCGCCGTCTCCCCACGTACCCATCGGGCACAAACAGGCCCACCGACCGCACAACGCCTGGGTTGTGTATTTCACCACGCATCACCTTTAAATAGGTAAGTAGCGAGAGCTACTTCCCTCCTCACTTCTAACTTATAGTATCCCACCATGCCAAGTAAAAACAACGTAGGATACAACAGTGGATATCCTGGGTACATACTGTTTTAAATACAGGAACCTAACAAATTTGTTTTGTATGCGTTCTATCATTATTTTATACTTGATCGCCTGTGGCGACCAGACAACCGCATTGCATTCCAGATGACTTTTTACAAGCGCTTCGTACAACGATTTCAGAGCTCTGATGTTCGTGAAACTGTTTGCTAACCGTAACACCAACCCTAAGTTGCGGTATGCTTTTTTACAAACTTCAGTTATATGCAAACGAAAATTTAAATCAGAAGTGAAGCGCACGCCTAAATCCTTAACCTCTGAGACCCTTTGCAACTGTGTTCCATCCTACTGAAAATAGTCCGGGTCGCGCGCGCGAGTAAATGATAGCACCGAGCATTTGGCTACATTAAAGTATAATTTATTGTCAATACTCCACTCTACTACCCTATTTATGTCCTTATATTAAACAGTACCATAATAAGTACACAGGTCGTTTAAAATGTTTGACACCCCTTGTAAGCCCAATGACCTAGTCTAAAATGTGTGATATCATTTGATATGGATAGTGTAAACTAACTTAAGATTATATAATTATTTTAAAATAAGAGCTTGAAAGAAAATATAATTGTAAATGAAAGAATTTGTAGAGCAAAGAGCTCTGATTATGTCAGCGGACACATGTAAGGCAGGAGTGTGGTTTTAGCCGGTAAGAGTCTGGCACTGCCCAGACTGGCTCGCTAGTGAGGCAGCTTGGGCGTCCATGAGGATTTCCCACTCCTGCCAAAATAAAAAAATATCTCTCTCCTCGTCGACATAATGAAGTCCATCTCCCGTTTTAATGGGGCCTGTACCTGTTTTGTCGAACCTAGCCAGGTTTACTTTCTCTGAGGTGACTTCTTGAAGAACGAGTTCATCGCAAAGGTTACCTCCTTCTCCAAGAAGTCAGCCAGCATATGACCCCTTTCGCTCCCATATCCAAATTTCTCCACGCTGAACTCTCCATCGATCCGCCCACCCAGGCATGCGATAAAGTCCCCCGCAACCACCGTGAAATAGGTTTTCGAAGCGTATACAACGTGTAACATAAAGGGTATATACATACCAAGGGCATGGCATCTATACATGATATCAAAGACTATCGGAAGACCTACTAGTACCTTATGATTGGTACATGCCACAACTTTTCCGTTGACATTTTTACAGAATCGAGCAGCAGTCGTTGGAATGACAGCTCACACTTCACACTCACTTCGTATAAATTTTCCCTGTGAGATACCTAGGTATATATGTATATGATTTTCTTTAAAAAATGTTACCCCACACTAAGGTCCGTAAGACAGAACGTCACTCAAAACTCAAGCTCTACTTAAGTCTCGATTCAAGCCATTTGATTGGTTGAAAGTAATGCTTAAGCAGAGATCAATGCTTGAGTTTCGTTCTGTAATACATCCGTATTACAGAGCGTCACTCAAAACTCAAGCTTTACTTAAGTCTCGTTTCGTCCCTTTTCCTTTTTTCACAAGGAAACTCGAGCATTGATCTCTGTTTAAACATTACTTAAAACTAGTTTCAAGATTTCAACCAATCAAAAGGCTTCAAACGAGATTTAAGTACAGCTTGAGTTTTGAGTGCCGTTCTGTAATACGGACCTAAGAGTTACTCCTGTATCGTGAGTGCGTTTACAAACATTCAAACTCACATACACAAACAACCAGACCCGGAATACCTACTTGTACCTACAATCGTACTGCCGAGATGCAAGTTTGTCTACGTATATCTATGTTATACATACCCTTACATATACCTGCTACGTATGTAGCATATTTGTATAGCTTAGAATTTATGTGGCAGATGTAGGTACAGACGACAGCACATCAAGCTACTGCAATGTGTTAAAGTTTTTATTGGATTTTCAACTTTATCTCTAAAGCATTAAGGATCAAGAAACAAAATGAAATCGTTTATTATGCAAGGATCACTGATCACATTTATACGTCATATTTTTTAAACTCTGAGAAGAAAAGCCGAAACAAACTCAGGGATCACCGTCTTTTTTCAAGTCCAGACAATAAAAATTATAGTACATTACGATATTAGTGCGTAATGATGGTTATAACATGCGAGGCGGAATTTCAGCCCGAGCCGAAGGCGAGGGTGTAATTGAGCCGAGCATGTTATAACCAATTCGCACGTATATCGTACGACATTTTTTAACACACTTGCGAGGAAACAGAAAAAAAGATATTCACAATACAAGTACAAAGAAAAGAAAATTTGAGAAAAATGGCGCGAGGTTTATTTTCTACCGTAGCTGCGTGAAAATGTTGGCAAAGATGCTAGAGCATGCAGTCAAGTTTTTAAATTACCGAATAAACTGCAGTCAAGTTTTTAAATTACCGAAAAAACATTTAAATACAAACAAATACAAATTTGTTTATTTCAAATGGGACATCAGTTATTTTAAAAAAACTCAATCTGTGAATGCACACTGTTTCTTTCCCGCCATTAGTATTATTATTTGCCATTTCAAATATGGAACAGCGCGCTGCTCACTGGCTAGAGCCTCGCGGCGGCGATCAGTTCCATAATTAGTTGAAATGACAAATAATGCTGTTATGGAATTTGTATGGACTATAACTTAACTATTTGCTTTGATAACACACGCGTTTGTTATGGCCCGCTTTACATATTTAAAACCGGTGGGATTACATCAGCTTTACGAGCAAGGGTGTTAAAAAAATATTTACAATAACAATATGTGTTTGCTTTGTACATAACAATCAATTAGGTAATGTGATTTAAAAAAAAACAGTGATTAACATGTCAAAATTGTAGCATAATTAGGTACGCATATTGCATAATGACATTGCTTAGCAGAGCTAGCAGCTCAATCCCGAGCTTTATTGTATTGTTTGGTTTGTAAGTTTGGTCTTAGTACAGCTTTTAAACCTTTTAATGGGTAAGTTTCGAATGTCCATGGGAAGCTTGTTGTAAAAATGTATACATTGACCCATGAACGAGTTGCCTACTCTGTGGAGACGAGTGTGATGTACAGCAAGATTGTGTTTTTATATTATGAATATCGCATATTTTCTTAAAATTCGATATATTTTTATGTACATTCATAAGATTTTCAAATACATATATATTGTGAAGCTACAGTCAGAATGTTCACTTCTTTGAATTTTTCTCTAAGAGAATCTCTAGGACCAAGGTTGTAAATGGCTCGAACAGCCATTTTCTGTAAAACAAAGATGGTATTGATCCGCGGTCCGCACAAGTTTCCCAGAGAAGAATCCCATAAGACTATGAAAATTACTAAAATAAACAATTCTGGCTGTATCCACATCAGTTATCTGTCTAATTTTCTTAACAGCGAAGGCTGCAGAACTGAGTCTATCCGACAATTTCTCAATGTGAGGACCCCATTGTAACTTGGCGTCAATAGGTAATCCAAGAAAAACTATCGACTTGACAGGGATCAACTCTACTCCATTCAGTTGAATATCGGTATTTAGCTGCCTGACATTTGGCATAGATTTGGAGGTTGAAAAAAGATTGAAAGGGTTATATTTGGTAGTTTCGCGTAGCTTGACCTGCTGTAAGTCCGTACAAACTTCTGCTGCGTTAGTATTACGATACCTATGGCTAAATAAGCACTTGTTAGTGTGTTTGTAAACGTTTTCAAACTTTTTTTTTTATATCCATAACTCTATATACATATCCTCCATCTTTTCTAAAAATGATGCAGAAATGTACGCCGTTTAGGGGCTTTTTGCTGGATTGACGTCGTAACAGCGGGATCCCGTGTAGTTTATAGTTCTTATGGAATTCAAAATAAAAAACTTTATTCTGGCTATAATCAAATTTATATCAAAAACACAAATATGATCAATCCCTTACCAATAATTGGATGGTCATTTCCCCAATTCGGCTACTTATTTTTTAATAAAAGGTCCAGAAACATAATAAAATATTTGGTAGAACTGTGCATTGTAGTTACTTTTGTACTTTATCTAAGATAATATTATGATCAGTCTTTTGCATTCACAAAGAGTATCCATAGGAATTTAGTTGATTAACAGTCTATTTCTTACTAAAATAATTACTTCTTCTTTTTTCAAGGTGAGATTCAACCTCAACTCTTGATCAATGCCTCTGTGGAATATACACCTACCACAATTTTGCCAACAACACGTGTAACAAATTATACAAATTCTTTGAAAATTTTAATTCACAATAATGGCGGATATCGCCAATGACAGTTGAAAAAGACGGCTGCGTGAACCGTCTATGAAGAAGGTTTGAGGCAAAGTTATGATGTGGCCACTATACTGCGATATTTCAATTTTCTTTTGAATTATTTACTGAACGCACTTTTTACTACATAAATCACGCGCTTTTATTTAGTAAACGACACTATAAATAATTAAGTCCAATGAAAAATGCGCGTGCCACTCATCTTAGCTTTACCGTCAAAAAAAAACTCCTAAAATATAATTAATCGTAACATTAAAAATGAGAATTAATCACTCACTTCTCTTTTTGAAAATATCGTCTAAAGATTTAAGATATAATTTTGGGCTTATGTTTAACTTACCACCAGATATAGTAACAAATAGCAGACAAAAATAGTAAATGATCACCAAAATGAAACTCGCATTTTAATGTAAAATTAAAACCAAAGTTTTAACACTTTGCTATCCTATTTAAGTAAAATGACTCCAAGTAAATCATGAGTACATAGTCAGGCAGGATTGCGGTCAAGCGCTAGTTTATAATTATTAAAAAAACAAAATAGTAAATTATCACCAAAATTATACCAGCGTTTTAATATAAAATTATAACCAAAGTTTTTAAATTCTGCTATCCAATAAATCATTGTTATCCCAAAAGTAGTAAATGATCACCAAAATTATTTATCCCCATAATTTTTTAAAAAACAAATTATGACATCAATGGTTTTATGTCCCAACCTCCTTCTTGTATATAATTATGTAGCCAGCGACTTATAAGGCTCTTTTTGCCTCTACACTTGTTGGCTTGATATAACTATCAACTATATATGATTACTATTCTCTATATTTGATTTTATAGCACAAATATTCACATACCTATTAACATAAATGTTGTGCAACAAAATCAAATATTTTCCTTGCAATTTCTTTCCTTATTAAAAATATTACCAAAATTTTCTCTCTTGCAGGTTCTGTCTGTTTACTTAGTGTAATCTTATTATCCTGTTTAGCTGCATTTCTAATTCCTCTTGTAAAGTTAAATTATTTTCCCGAGATTGTTGTCGGCTATCTGCTATTACGTCTACGTCATCTACAAGTTCTATGTTCTCAGAAAACATGTATGTAGAGTCATGTAAAGACGACGCTTTAATGACTCTGCATAAAATGTTTTTCATTTCTGCCTTGACTTATTATTGTTGGGCATTACAAATGTGGGATTGGACGTTTACAATTCTTGTGCAATTCAGATGCAAAACAAAAGATTGAACAGCAACATCGCTCGTAAGACGCGTTGCTGAGTAAGTAGATAAAAGGCGGTAGTTTGTACAAATTTAACCGGCTGATGCTTGCGGGTTCGCAAGATATTTTGGAATCCCGCAGAGCCTAAAATTGATTGCAATCCGTAGTTTAAGCTCTTGGGCCGGCCGTGGAGTCATTGCTCATTGCCTTTTCAATGAACTCTTTAAACGACTTGTTGATACTTTCCGTGACCCAAGTGCTGGCTTATTATTTACTTTTACGCAATGACAAAAACTTAAAAGATCAGTCAGTACCTACTTACTTTTTCTACAAGTCCACCAAACCTGGAATGCTTCCTAATCCGGCCATACGTTGACACAGCAGGGTTTTTTTTAATTGTGGCGGATTAAAATGACCTTCACCAAAATACGTAGCTGTGTTTGATTGGTTTGCAGGATTATGAATTGCTCATATTTATCAATGAAACCAGTATGTATGTACACCTACACATCTCAATCTTAGATCTTCGAAACTATGGTCCGTATTCCAGAAGGAAACTCAAGCACTGATCTCTGCTTAAGCATTACTTAAAACTAGTTTCAACTAATCAAATGTCTTGAAACGAGATTTAAGAGTGGGCTGTCAAAAAAATCAAAGCACGCTAGCCCCGCCTACACACCCCGCTACCCGCTAGGGACACTCGTCAACCACGCGGTCGGTGTCTGGAATTGCGAACACAGAAAGCATAGAGTGTCTTGTAACTTTTTTTTTGTGTTGGGTAGGGAGAGTAACAAACACCACATATGATTTTTTAGATAAGTACAAGTTTATTATACTCGTGTGAATTAAATAGTTATCACAAAAAGTATTTTGATTAGTTTTATACAACACACTCTTTCATTAGCAAGGAATTTACGTAAACAACTACTAGTAGTACTACTACTGCTAAACTTAATTAAATTTATAAAGCACTAAACTTATTAAAATAAAAATTGCCATTTAGGTAAACTAACTAATTTGAATTTTGCGTCATAAATTGTAATTGAGAATAATAAAAAATAATAATAAAATATAACCATGAATATAATTTAAGTGTTTCGAAAAAAAAGAATCAATAAAAAAACAATAAAAAGTAGTCAATAAATAAATTTAGATTTGTGCGTCATTAATTGTAATTGAGAATAAATATAGATAAAACGATTGCTTTTCTGAAATAGAGTTATATTTCACTGAAATCTAATTTGCGTTTCTTTTTTAACGGTGGTTGTGCACTTGTACTTCATGTTCTGAAAGATCATTTTTATTTGAAACTTGGGCTTTTACGTTTTCTGGATCCCTTATCATCTTTTTTTTTGGGATGGCGTGGGTCTACTAATTCAGGCAACAAACAGTCCATATAAAAAGATACTAATTTGGGTTCCATTTCCTTGTTGCAGAAGTAATCGTCCTTTTCAATCACTTCGATTTTTAATTTGTTGTCACCATACCAAACCCCAAATAGACATTTGTCTTTCTTCGCTATGTGCATTTGACCCTGTGCTTGAAAGTACCAGTCCGACTTTTTGTTTAAGTGCACCTGTAACATGAAAAAAATGGAGTTTATTAATTTTCATCAACATGTGAACATTTTAATTTGATTCATAATGTGTTCACGTAAATAAAAGAAGGCAACATAAGACCATTGATCTTTCATTTATTTGTAACTAAAATTTACTCACATGGCCATTTCTGTCCTTCTTCCAAAAATGTAGTTTATTTTGGTCAATAGCAGCATCTATATCACCAATTTTATAAGGAGCTATTGGACATTTGACTTCTACCACCATATTATTCGCCAGACCATCAGGCGTGGCTCCTAAAAAGGGTAGTTTGTCATCTATGAAAAGACCACATTTCCTTATTTCAATATTTTGGTTCTGTGCTAACTGCTGTAGAGCTACTGTTTCATACTGTCTGCCGTGTTGTATAGACGAAACATGATCAATCGGAGTACTGTACAGAATGTTTTAACGATGTTTCTACAACTTTTTGTCTTTCTCCGTTTTATAACTTTTCCAAAATTAGAGGCCGTTAATAGGTTTCGCCTCAGCTCAAGCCACTCACTACACTGGCCCTGCAAAACTGTTTGTTTATTAATATGTATACGTTCCTCTTCCATAATTTGCAAATTCGCGAGAAAAGTTTTCTTTGCAAGTTCAAAAGTTTCTGGGTCCATATCTGGTTGCTCTGCATTTTCTCCGTAGTTTTTATCCGAAGATACATTAGCTGTAAACCTTCTCTTCTTCTTACGCTCAGCCAGTCTGTTTTTTTCTCTTTTTAAACAAATTTCGTTCTCGAACGTTTTGATTCCTTTGTGGGGTGATTTATTATGTACATTTCTGGACACAGTGGAGAGAATCCTTTTTGTGTTAAACGATATTACCGCTCCTGCACATCGTGTTTGATAACCACGCCTTTGGGAGTAGTTAATTCGTTTTCCACCGACTAGTTTCGCTATGACGGAATTAAATTTTTCAACAGCATTGCTGTCCACATCCTCTATCAGGCTTCTAGAATGAGAAGCAACATTGCCAGCTATCATTTTTGTTTTTTGCCAAAGGCTGGAACCATCGAATTCTGTGACTTTTTCAACAGTTTGTGAACATATAGTTTTATCACAACTCGCGTGTTTACCGAATGCATGATAAGCTGAATTATTTATGTCGTGGTGTAGTTTTTCTGAGTTTTTCTCAGTTTGGTTGGCCTTTATTGCATCACATATGTATTTTCGAGCACATAGAATTTTGTTTCTTATAATTAGTTTTCTATCTTTCACAGAGTATCGCGTATCAGTAGTGAGCTTTTGCATGTTCGTGCAAAATCTGCGCAAAATGTGATTTCTGCAGTTTATTTTCTCTACAGTAACGTTTGTATACGGGCGTCTTTCAATAATCTTTGCGTAGGTACTACTATCACCATCTGCTATAAATCTTTGATAAATAACGTTGTGCATTTCAATAGATTTACTGAAACCTTCCACTAGGATTGTTGCCTCCATCCCTGTAGATGGGCCATTATAATTTTTAAAACATCTGTGCTCTTTAGGATTTGACCCATTCCTTTGGCAAATACAGCAATATTTATTTTTAACTGCCATGAACAAGACTTTACCAGTACGCCTACCTATTATTGTTGCACAGCCAGAGTTAGCTGCGTAATTAGTTTGGTACGAGCGCCGACTCCAACATCCATCTATGATGACGTCAATCATAGCTATCCCATCTTTATTAGTGCGGCCTTCTTTTAAAGAAGCTTCTTTTTCTATTTCACCTGCTTTTTTCATTTCGTCCCACGCTGTTTTTTCCCATTCCTCAGCTATCTCTTCTTGTATTTTTATGTATTTCTTTTCTTTTATTTCTGGCAAATCAATTGCAGCTGTAAATGTTGAAGTTGAATATAGCCGCCGCCGCTGGCCATAGTACCTGCTATAGCTTCTTTGTTAATTTCCGGGTTCGTGGTATTTATTGCAAACCGTTTTTTGCACATTGCACATTGCAATTTTAATTGAGAATGTAGTCCCTTTTGTTGTTCGGAAACTACTTTTATATGACTCATCCCACAATCGAAAAGAGATTCATGAGTTGCAACGCATTTTAATTCGTCTAAAAAGAATTTTATATCAACTATTCTTCTTCCACTAAGTTCACAGCATTCCTAAAAAAATAATCAGTTAAAAATTTCAGGTTATTTAAAAAAATCGCAATAATCCATAGTGTGTTACAATTAGAATGAATTGGGTTCGCGTAAATAGATCAAAGACACTGGACAGTTTAGAAAAATATATCAAAAAGATTACTTAGGGTCATAAGTATAAACTACATACCATATCAGTAAGCGACTTCTCAGTTTTTGTTGTCGATTTGCTTTTACAGCATTTGTTATTGCGAACTGTCTTTTTAGGTGGGGTGTTCTCTTTATCATTTGCGGATTCCGTAACACTAAAAAATAATGTAATCATCATACAGTAAATAAAAAAAAGTCAAATAGAAATCAATAGAAGAGAAAAAGTTAATGCTCACGGAACTGGAACTGTCAATAAATTAAAATGTTCAGTAGGTAACTCCATAGATTCCTATTCTACGTCAACATGCTTGTTCCTGCGAAAGAAATATTTTATATAAAAAGAAATATTTAAATAAAGAAAAAAAAAAAATATCTAAAAGTCCATTCGGCTACTCCATAGGTTTCTGTGAACTTGACAGGTTTGTGTGAATTTGATGTTGAAACGTCAAATTTCTTGTTTCACCAAAATAAATATAAATTTATGTAGACGTAAATACTTACATTTTAGACTCTCTTCCTCGTTTAGCTAAATCCTTGAACAATTTTGAAGATTTTCTTTTCGAAATATATTTTTTATTTGCTTTATTTTCCATCGTGTTTCGTAGTCAGGCGTGAGCGCAACGAGCACAGATCCTTCCTCGAGAGCGCGTGGCGCGAGACTGATTTCAGAACCGTGCCCCGGGGCATTGTGCATTGCGCGGTAGTCAATAGTGCAGAATATCGCGTAGCAACGGTCGAAACGCTATAGCACGAAAGTAAAGGTCGTAAGTCTCAAAACTATTTTTGCTGATTTCTTAAAAATTAAATACAATGGAAATATTTCCTTTAGGCATTATTTTAAAAAGTGTGTGATTGTATTAATGCAAGATAATTAATGATTGTAACTCAATAAGTGTAACAGATATTTGTTAAAAAGCCCAGAAAGATTCATAATTTGGAAAAATATAACTATCGAGTCAAAATAAATGAATCGTGTTTTCCGTTAGGCAAATATCAGATAAATATACAAAGATTACATAAATCCCACTTTCATTTAAGTCAATCATCTTCCGTGATCGTAATACTCATTAGAAAACTTAGCAAAATTTTACAGCCCGCTCTTAAGTAGAGCTTGAGTTTTGAGTGACGTTCTGTAATACGGACCTTAGTATGTATTTTCGAGCCACATATTTTAAGACTTGTATGTACCCATTATTTTAACAAAAAGAATATTATCCTAGACTTAGAGCACAAAAATACATGGCGTTTTATAATATTTTAAAGTGGTTTTGTGAGTTCGTGAGGTTGTAGGGAGTAATCTCTGGATTTACTAAAACCGATTTTGAAAATTCCTTAATAGAAAGCCACGTTGTGATTTGAGTTATGAATTGTCACGGGCAATTATGATATTATATAATTAACCCGAAAAAATAAAAAGACTTTTTTGTCGTAGTCTGATTTCATCACGTAAATATTGTTCTACCGCCCTGCGAGGTGGGCACCTACGGGCAACCTAGTTATAAATAAATGCAATAAGTATGTGCTAATAAATGTAGTTAACAATAAATAAAATTATCTCTGAACAGCAAAAGCCGAAAACAAGATAAAAAAAATCTGTTTATATAAAAATACTCTAATGTAGCTACACACCATGAGTTGACAAATCAAACTAAGTAAAACCAGTTTTAGCTGACCTCGCATTGTATAGGCTTTTTGTACATTAAGAAGTCCTTTAATACTGGCATAAAATATCAATCAATACATTTATTGTTTGATATCTTATCATGCGTACCTACCTCGAAGTCCTCGTCAGTAGGTATGGGCTTGATAGCTATAATCGACAGGACTGGCCGTGTGTAGAAAGTGAGGGCGATGCCTCATTATTACGTTGCGTTGAGTCATTTGCGTTATGACAACGCACTTTTTGCTTTAGGGTCACCGTTGAAAGACATACCTATAGAATTAATTAAAGATATCCGATGACAATAGCTAAGACAACGCAGCACATCACTCTCATCATCATCATCATCTCAGCGCATCCGTAGCTTTTCAGCATTGGAGTCACTTTTGAGGGCTCCAACAACCCGTAACGACTGCCACTAGATGTTCGTATGGCAACCGGGACCAACGGCTTAACGTGCTTTCCGAGGCACGTCCAGACCAGTGCAAATATTCATATTCATGCATACAAATATTTGCATTGTGCGGGGATCGAACCTGCGCCTCCTTGCGCAACGGCCGCATTCGCTACCGCTACGATACGGAGGCTGTCAAAACAGCCAGCGCATCACTCTCTCCCCAATTTGTTTGACGATCCGTTGAAATGTCATCTGGGACGACGCAATGCACAACAGCACAACATCATGGAAAACAACGCAGCGCACAAATGAGGCAGAGCTCTAAGGGGGTTTCTCGGGGGACTTGAAGGTCAGCTAATATTGGTTTTCAGCCAAGTTAGGTTCAGACCTAAGTGGTAAAGAAACCAATATTAAGTGACTCTATATTCAGATATAGAGTCATTTTTCATATCATCCTCCTGCCTACCTGCCTGCCTGCGAAGAAAACGTGCTGTACGAGCTGTAGAGATTTGGGACCAGCTCGTTTTCTTCTCTTTCTTTCTTCTTATTCTTGTATGATGATGATACTTCGAGTGATTCTTCTAGCTCACTATAAGCATAATCTTGCTACAATCAATGCATGTAATACAACCTGTCAAGTTTCTTTAAAAGACTTTATCGTTCAAGCATTCATAGTTCATGGTTGATTGACAATCGATTTACAGTTTCGGGTAACTTGATCTGCTGACGACTGTACGCCATCCATCTTTTTCCAGCAGTCACTATCTATTTAAATTATGAAGAGGTTAACATTTTTCTTACAACAGCCTCATACGAAGGCTCAGAGTCACACAAAGGGCAATGGAAAGAGTTATGCTCGGAGTTTCTCTGCGTGATCGAATCAGAAATGAGGAAATCCGCAGAAGAACCAAAGTCACCGACATAGCTCTGCGAGTCGCTAAACTTAGTGGCAGTGGGCAGGACACATTGCTCGTAGAATCGATGGCCGATGGGGCAGTAAGGTTCTGGAGTGGCCGCCACGTACTGGAAGACGCAGCGTAGGGAGGCCCCCAACAAGACCGATGACCTGGTGAAGGTCGCGGGAAGCCGATGGATGCGGGCAGCACAAGATCGGTCAGTGTGGAAAGCCTTGAAGGAGGCTTTTGTCCAGCAGTGGACATCTATAGGCTGAAAAAGAAAGAAGAAGATAACATTTTTGATATTTTTTTATTATTCTGTAATCTGTGGTAGGGGGTAATCAGCAGCGCGATTCAGTATTTACCCATCTCATAGTTACTTATGTGAAGCGACCAAAGAGTGCGCTGTCATTCTGATTTATATAATTGTCATTCTGATTCATATAACTTTTTGGCCACTCTAAACTCACTGCACCTAACTTTTCTCTGTGAAATTGTTACAGAACCGATCGTCAGAACTGCTGATCCCGAAAATTATTTCACTAATAGGAAGCTACAGCGTTCCCGAGTGATACATTTTATTTTTAAACATGAAAGTTCGTGCGAACGAGGTCGTTCGTAGACGCTTGTTTTCTAATAAATATAGGTTCAAAAGTATCATTTATTTTGTTACCAAGACATTGTACTTTACTACTGTAGTAAGTATTAAATAATAGGCCCATTGGTTGGAGGGAGACCAGGCTGTTTTGTCCTCGACATGCGTCATGCATTCGACGCTGGTATATAACAGTTGACCTCCCCTCTCGCAGTTATTCCTTCTCACAGTGCGGAGTCGACTGCTCGCATCGCGTAGTGTTTGTGGTCAAATTAAAAAGTTAAAAAAAAACGTAAGTTTATTTTGTTACTTTTTTGTGTAGTGGTGTTTTTTTTTACATACATTACATAATAATTTTGCGGTTGACCGTTTTGGTTTCACGAAAGGAAATAAGGTTTTGAGGATACATTCTGATTAAAACTTAAAATTACTGTTATTTCTGTAGCAATTGAAACTAATTGAAGTGTGGGCCTGGTTAAGAATATGTGTAAATTTATATAAAGGTCCATACTAAAGTAAAATAACTAGTTTAGTTTGGAAGAATGACTGGGTACCTTACTCATTTTTTATGCACGCAATAAAACCATAATCCGCGCGTTCAGATTTCTACTTCAACATTTATTTCGTTATATTAACTAAATGGCTCAAACACCTACACGCAAGCAGTGATTGAAGTGGACATTGCTTTAAACAAATGTAGTGAAAGTCTCACAATAAACTAGTCCAATTGGTTTGTAACGAAATACCAAGTAGAGTCACACTTCCCACACTTTCAGATTTAAGCTAAATTAATTATTTCCCACATTTGGGCTGGTGCTGCGAAAAAAAATTAAGTAAGTAATACAGTTTACTGCATTCTACTTTGAATTATGTACTATAGATCTAAAAATTAGAATTGGATGGGACACCGGACAATGAATTACAACACTTGGTAAAGTCTGTATGGTAACTAAATAAATAAACTAAATTGTTAATCAAATAAACTTCGGAGTATTGTTATTGTGACTCTACTTAAAAAAAAAGACCTACCCCCTAATCGGCGAACACATTTTTGTCAACTGATTGCGACTAGTTGGGATCGTTTGGAATGGGCGGTCCGAACGATACCAACTAGTCGCAATCATTTGCCAAAAATGTGTTCGCCGATTAGGGGGCTGTTGGAATCAGTTGGGATCGTTTGGATCGCCCATTGGTCCGTTCGGTCCAAACGATCCCAACTAATCGCAATCATTTGACAAAAGTGTGTCCGCCGATTGGGGAGCTAATTTGTTTTCATTAAGTATCATTATTATGAAATACCGCCAAAAATAAAATTACACTCCTATTTTTGGACAGTCGTGTACCTACATACTAATTATAATTAGCAAATAATTATTTGCTTATGGTTTTGTCCCCACATAGTAGTGTTTCAATATTTTGCTAGCATCGTGGCTGTAACTAATTAGGTAGGTACGTATAAAACCACGACTAAATTCTTATTTAAACGTTTAGCAGATACTTTTAGCTAGAATTAGAACCGAGCTATCCAAATATTATGTATTTCCATGTTTCACCAGAAATATTTGGGTTTAAACGTTTTCTTTAATCGCCTGTTATAGGCGGTTTTTGTCGGCAATGTAATGTAACGATATATGTATAAAACACCAGAAGACCGTTGAATGATCTCATCCGCAGCACATTTGTATTAGATATCTATTTGTATTAGATAGCTATAGTAGGACCGGCCAGCAACAGAATTCGATGAACACGAAAGAATATTACATAATGTATTTTTTCGCATTCTATAATTAAATAAAGCCTTTGAGTTTAATATTATATCAATGAATAAAGCTAAAAGTTGAAAATGGAGATAAAAAGTAGTGTTTTATTATTGAAAGTCACTTAGGATTCGATTTTAATATAATACATACTTATATTTTACTCAGTTAATAAGATTAAGAAAACTAATGTGTTAGTCGATGTTTGTTGTTGAATGTATCTACAATTTATTTGTATGTACGGACTTACCCGAAACTGTCAATTTCCAACCAACCTTGACCTTAATGATTTAGTGATAAAGTTGAAAATATAATAAAAAAGACAGATTGTATCAGTAGCTTCTTCCTCAGCCTATAGATGTCCACTGCTGGACAAAGGCCTCCCCCAAGGCTTTCCACGATGACCGGTCTTGTGCTGCCCGCATCCATCGGCTTCCCGCGACCTTCACCAGGTCATCGGTCCACCTTGTTGGGGGTCTCCCTACGCTGCGTCTTCCAGTACGTGGCCGCCACTCCAGAACCTTGCTGCCCCATCGGCCATCGGTTCTACGAGCAATGTGCCCTGCCCACTGCCACTTGAGTTTAGCGACTCGCAGAGCTATGTCGGTGACTTTGGTTCTTCTGCGGATCTCCTCATTTCTGATTCGATCACGCAGAGAAACTCCTAGCATAGCTCTTTCCATTGCCCTTTGTGTGACTCTGAGCCTTCGTATGAGGCCCATTGTGAGCGACCACGTTTCAGTTCCGTAAGTCATCACTGGCAACACACACTGGTCAAAGACTTTCGTCTTGAGACACTGTGGTATCTTGGACGACGAGAAGATGTAGCGTAGCTTCCCGAACGCTGCCCAACCGAGCTGGATTCGCCGAGACACCTCTTTCTCGAAGTTGGACCTACCTAGTTGGACTTTCTGTCCCAGGTATATATACTCGTCAACAACTTCGAGTGCAGAGCAACCAACTACAATTGGAGTGGGTGCGACATGAGAGTTCGACATGATCTTCGTCTTATCCATGTTCATTTTTAGACCCACTTGTTGGGAAGCTCTGCTGAGGTCATTGAGCATTTTGCCCAAGTCTTCCAGGGTCTCAGCCATGACCACGATATCATCTGCGAAACGGAGATTAGTGATGTACTCGCCGTTGATGTTGATGCCAAGTCCTTTCCAGTCCAGGAGCTTGAAGACATCTTCCAACGCAGCAGTGAACAATTTAGGAGATATGACATCTCCTTGTCTCACTCCACGCTGCAGTTGGATCGGTTTCGAGTCCTGATCCTGGAGACGGACTGACATGGTGGCGTTTTTGTACAAACACTTTATCACCTCAATGTATCGATGGTCAATTTGGCACCGCTGGAGAGACTGTAGCACCGCCCAAGTCTCAACCGAATCGAAGGCCTTCTCATAGTCCACAAACGCCAAGCATAGTGGTTTGTTATACTCCTCGGACTTCTGTATAACTTGCCGCAGCGTATGAATGTGGTCTATGGTGCTAAAGCCTTTTCGGAAGCCTGCTTGTTCGGGAGGCTGGAAGTCGTCAAACCTGCGAGCGAGACGATTCGTGATGACCCTAGAAAACAGCTTGTAGACATGGCTCAGGAGGGATATCGGTCTGTAGTTTTTCAGGAGGGTATTATCACCTTTTTTGAAAAACAAAACCACCACGCTCCTGTGCCACGCCTTAGGCGTTTCGCCTTTAAGAATGACGGAATTAAATAGCTTCTGAAG
Organism: Sesamia nonagrioides; assembly: GCA_017933935.1. Classification (NCBI taxonomy): domain Eukaryota; kingdom Metazoa; phylum Arthropoda; class Insecta; order Lepidoptera; family Noctuidae; genus Sesamia; species Sesamia nonagrioides. The sequence goes on from JADWQK010001182.1 coordinate 185,928, forward strand.
CGCTTTAAGAACCGGTTTGCCACCCGCTTTCAGAAGCTCAGCCGTAATTCCATCATCTCCAGCCGCCTTATCGTTCTTGAGCTGTTTCAGGGCCATACCAATCTCGTACAGGCTGACGTCCGGGATATCGTCGGTGTAGTGTCGGGTTAGTCTGGCTCTAGGATCATTAGCCAGGCTTACAACAGGTGCGTGTGTTGATGTGTATAACTCTCCGTAGAATTTCTCGATCTCACCCAAAAGCTCGGGCTTCGAAGTGACGATCCTACCATCCCCAGTCTTCAGCTTCGCAAGTAGACTCTGTCCAACAGACAATTCTCGTGCGAACACTTTCGAGCCTTTGTTCCGCTCGATAGCCTCTTTAATACAATTTGTATTAAATTGGCGTATATCGCGAGTCAGAGACTTTGAGATCTGTCTGTTAAGGCATCTGATGCGCGAAGCGTCATCAGGGGATTTTAAGATCACCTCCCGTCTTTCTTCCATTAGCCGGCGGGTGGGACCGGAGATCTTCTTCTGTCTTTTTGAACGGAGGGTTTTGTAGAACTTAGACCCTTCCGTTTGGAGAGTTTCCACAAACCTGTTGTTGTAGTCGTCCACATCTACGCATTCACCGAGGCATTCGAAGCGGTTTTGTAGTTCGATCTGAAAGCTCTCGGGGTTTTGGAGTTGTGTTGACGCTGGACGGAGCGTAGACTTCATAAGTCGAGAGCGTTCGAGCCTAATGTTGAGGTTCAAGATGCCTCTAACAATACGGTGATCACTCCCGGTTTTTACCGCATGGATCACGGAGACATCGTTGAACACTTGCCTTCTCGTTGACATTATGAAGTCTATCTCGTTTTTGGTCTGACCATCGGGGCTGAGCCAGGTCCACTTGCGGTGCAATGGTTTCCTGAAAAAAGAATTCATCGCAAAGAGTCCTTCCCTTTCCATGAAATCCATTAGCATCTGACCTCTGGGATTCCGATTTCCAACTCCAAATTGCCCCACTTTCGTCTCGTCCGCCTCTCGCATGCCCAGTTTTGCGTTAAAGTCCCCCATGACAACGGTAAATCAGTAGCTTGATGTGCTGCAAATGCATTATTTATGTGTGTATCTTACGGATTTGTAATTAAATAATTAAGGTGGTCGTTAAATGTGTAGAAAAAATCCTGACAAGTGCGAGTCGGACTCGGCCCACAGAACAGCCCAGAAAAATACTATTTGTCATGTCATGATGATTGTGGCGTGAGTAATATTTGTTACGGTTTGTTTGCAAAGTTAAGATAAGATACCTAAGTACACAGTACCTATAGATTAGAGCAGTACCTAGCAACCATGCAGCCACAACAATGGGTATTTAATAGGGATTCAAGAGAGGATTGAAGTTTCAAAATAAACTGTCCTTTCAACCAGCCTAATGCAATTAATGCTGCATCAAACAGCAAGGTAATTGCGTAACACAACGTCAGTAGCAATGGGTTTAGTTTTGACAGTTCAACATCATTCATTTTGTTATTTACGTTGTTGAGCTCTACATTTTTTCAAACATATGGAATGGATAATATGGAATAAGGAATGGATTAGCAAAAGGCTCCAAAATGATTGATTCAAATATTAGGTATAAATGATTGATTCAAATATTAGGTATAAATGCGAAAGTTTGTGAGGATGCACGTATGGATGTTTGATACTGTTTCACGTAAAAACTATTGAAAGGATTTGGATCTCGGTGGTAGGCCATAACATCGGCTGCCGGCAGAAGTTACCACCCACCAGACAAAGTCTTGCCGCCAAGCGATTCGTCGTGTTCCGGCATGATGTCTGATGAAGCCGTACGGAGGACGGGTCTGAGCAGTTGTGTTGCGATGTGTGGCGGGTACGATGCGCGAAATGTTGTTGTGCCGGGAGTTTGGTCGTGGAGAGTCTCCAGATCAATCTCCCTCAAGCGCAGCTCGTTTGGTCGTGTTGGTCTTGGGTTTAACATTGCATCACCTCGCTCAACTGCCGTCATCCATCCTATTCCTTAGTTTTTTAAGTGAATATGCTTAATAAACTAGTGCACTTTACCGTCAACGATTGCATCACTGCTTACCATCAGGCGGGATGGCAGTCAAGCACTAGTTTATAATTATTAAAAAAAAAAATTGCCAGACAGGTGCTTTATAACCAGGATGGTTTTTATCCCTATATTCTGAAGTCACGGGATCAAAACTTATGCGAGTGAAACCGCGGGCCGCAGTTCAGCTTCGCATTCGATATAATCGACCAAGTCAAGGTCGCAGCGGCGTCGGAGTGCCGGACGTGTATACACAGCAAACCAACGCCGTTTTTACAGAATTCGAGTTATGGCAAAAACGAGTTATTATTTTTTGTTGATAATCCAACCAGATGTTTGTAGATAATTATGTAATCATGTCTGTTACCTTAGAATAATAACACACTTTGTTACTTATATACTGTGAAGGTATAGTACCTTTGCCACAAAACAGTGTTTAGCAGTTGTTTAGGCTTTTAGCACCTTGCCTATTATTAAAATATGTGACGATAGCACATAAAGCTACTACAATCTGTCAGATTACTTTATTAGATTTTCAATTTTACCTCTAAAGCATGAAGGTTTAAGGTTGATTGGCAATATCTGACAGATTCGGGTAGCTTGACCTGCTGTCGTCCGTACTTTGACGTAACACTGACAGCAGATATACGTTAAACATGTGTTTAAGTTTGTTTTGTTAAGACTGAAGCGGGAAGAATGGTGTTATAATTTGAGAAATTTGACTTCCTTGGGCTAGATTTTCTGCTGACCGTTGCGTCCCTTGCTAGGTATAGACTGATTTTCGATTCGACCACCTATAACAATTTTCTTTGATATCGATTATTGTTAACATAAATACAAACAAAGACATAAAATAAACAACCTCATGATCATGGTGTGCTTGTGGTGGTAATTTACTTGAAAAATTAATTCACGCTTCACGTGTAAAAATACGTGGAAAGACAAAGATATACCCCAAACATGAAAATCGTTGAAGCCGGTAGTAACCTATTCACAATTCAATTGATTAGGCTACTTCCCGTTCCGGCTATAGTCAAACAAAACTTGGTTGTCAGTCTATAATATTTGCAAGGACAAACAGTTTCATTATAATAAGTAGTACCTACCACAATAAATTGTATTGCAGGATAAATAGTGTAAGGCATCGATTGAAAGTTGAATAACAAAAGTAAGTCATTTTATACGATTACCTACTTACTTTGATAAAATTGGTTTCAATAGAGCTTAGCGAGGACACTTGCGAACCTGACAAGAAAAGTTTTTACTTGGCTGGGACAGTAGTAACAAACTTTTTGGTGTTGTACCTATGCCCTTATAATGACATTACCATTTCTTTTTTTATATTTGTTGACAAATTTCTCAGTCACAAAGAGACTGAAAATATTTTTAGGTTTTGTGTACAACTATTTAGATCGTTAAAGAGCAAGATTTCCCACAAAAAAAATCAACGATGGCTGGTGAAGCAGCTAATTTAACCAGGTGTTTTAGTTATTACCTTAGAAGTATCTTATCTACTACTAGTTTCCTTCCTTTAAGTTGTTAGCAGACATCCCATCATCAACCTGCTTGCCCTGTTCAAAGTAGGCTAGACCTACAAAAACCCTCTATATAAAGAGATATAAGATACTAACTCATGTAGGTGTACATATTTTATCTTCTACTGTCTAGCGGCTAGATGGTAGAAGATGATATTATACAGGTGTGTGCCAGACTAGCCTATACCCAACTATCTTGCTGTCGACTTCTAGTCTAACCAAACCCGCGAGACTTTAAATATTGTAGCCACAACCAGAGTGACTGTCTCCAAACCTCTTGGAACCATCAAGAGCAATCAGGTCACCAGCCCTGTTACAGATTTGACAAGAATTTTCGGCAAAATAACTATGCCAAAATGTCTCACATCTAAGTTAGGTACTAGAAACAAGGAAGTGAAATGACCAGAAAACCCCCGGAAAAAATATAATACCTACTAACTTGAGTGCCTCGAGTCATTTCACTAATTTTCCGTGTGGCCTTAAAAGCTTTTATAGCAATCGTTACCAATTTGTTTGACCTGACCTTACCCTTTGTTATTACAGCATTCAATATTTCAATTACAATTGTTTGATTTGTTTGATTGATTGTCCACGTCAATACCTGTTTCTACGTCTGTACCTTTCGTTTTGGTATTTTTTTGAGGGAAGGGGTGAAATAGACTTCCAACATTTCTCGTATGAGCGAATAGATCACGTCTTCATAATTATCATTGTCTTGCTCAAACTACTATCAATTGGAATCATTTTGAAGCATTTTGCTTATCCATTACTCAATATGTTCGAAAATGTATCTGTTGAACAACATAAATGACGCGCATTATTATTATTATTATTATTATTATGAATGTTGTTGAACTGTCAAAATGAAACCTATTGCTACTGATAGTGACACAATTCCTGCTGGGTACGTTTGACGTATAATTTACTGTCAAAAAACGAGTGTTTCAATGCTCATCTTCATCTATACAGAGTCTGAATTGTGAATAGGAAATAGCCTATTATCCTTACACAATGCTGACTACTTACAATATAAGTTTTGTGTTTTCCTTCTACAACATTACGTATTTATTTACCTGTTAATGTAACGGCCCTAATAAAATAACAGCTCCGAACCTATTTGAAATAACGAATAATTTAATCGTATACTAAGTAGATAGGTACCTATGTTATGAAACATAATTCAGGAACAATTTATTCAAGTTTGTTGACTTATAATGCGGGATTGGATTTCTCAAGGTTCTTTTCCGTTCAACAGCCATATACCTACAGCTGTGTGCTTTTGGTAGTTGCTCCATGTAAAGGTTCAGCTGCATTCGGATGTTGAATTGGAGTCGGTGTAGTTGAGAAAATCCTGGATACAACAAACTGCCAAATTTTCCGATTAACCTTGATCCTTAATACTTAATTTGATTATCTAATGAAGATATTTGACTGTAGTAGCTTGACGTACTGCGTACGTCTAAGTAGATGATGCATGAAGTTTAACATAAATCAACAAACTTCTCCACAATGTTGATGATGAACTAATGTAGGTCATTATTCTGGCTACAGCCTCCTTAATACATATTTTTCTTGTCTCCAGCGACATGCCTATCGATCTGTACTACGTGCCGGGCTCCGCCCCCTGCCGCGCCGTGCTTCTCACTGCGAAGGCTCTTAACCTCAACCTGAACCTGAAACTTGTGGATCTGCACCATGGAGAACACCTCAAGCCAGAGTATTTGAAGGTAGGGCTTGTAACAATTACCCAGTGCAAAGTGGTGATGTCCCAAGTCATCGATTTTTTCACACAATTTTTTCCTCCATCCGTTTGGGAGAAACGGTGATGAAATATTTTACAAGAAATGCTTGTTTGGAACCTACCATTTACAACTCGTATCCCACGGCCCTTACCAGTGTGCAAGGAGGCCAAGGTCGAGGCCTTACTTGAATGATTCCGTTGCTAAATTGGGGTGATCCTATTGTTTTTGTATAGCTCGCCATCTCTCTTGCGCTAAGAGAAGCCATCCGCTCCATCTCCCTCATAAATGGCTCCTTCAGCTCGGATAAGAATTTTACGACGTACCTAACGCAAATGATTGTAAACGCCGCGAGCACCTGCAGTACCGATGAACTTCGGGTTATGAGAGAGTGTATATGTAATCAAACATGCAAGCTGTCCTGTAACTTGGCCTCCCAACAAGACAGCTTGCAGTAGGCTGAAATTTCTTACACCAGCCTACTTCTAAATGTGCAGTGGTTGCGTATAAACACATTAATTATCTTGAATTTTTGTCTAACACCACCCGTATTATGTAGTCACCGCACTTGTTTATTTAAACAGCACAGGTATCACGATTGTAGTCGGGATTCAGGAAAACTTTTGTCCTTTTAATGAACCAGGAACTACTTCGAATACAACGGAATATTTCATGTAAACAGGAAAAATATTAAACAGCGCGCAAACTGTAAACATTTATTTATTTCTACGTTAGGACGTAGAAGATATTATCAAACCAGTTATAAAAAAAAAAATCAGTAGCTTCAGAGAAAGATGCAATAACTATGGTTATAGTAGAAAAGTGCTACCTACAGACGCCAGCTGAGATTAAGTTACGTGAAACTATAAAAGCTCAATCAATGTTAAAACCTTTTTTTTCTGGATGGGAAATCAATGTTATGCGTACAATGGCTATATAACTCTCCGATCGGATCTCCGGCTTTGAAAGGACGATACCTCCACTAAATTAGGTCAATTTCGTCAGGTAGCTAAGTCTAGTGATTAAACGAACACTTTCGACCCTTTTCCTTCTTTTTATGGGAAATCATGAAATAACCTCTCTCACACAAGACGCAGCGGAAGGGCGTGTCATAATTTTAATGACTAAAACCCACCTGTGTTTCTTCACTTGCCTGTGTGCCAGGGCCACGGTTTCTTTTTTAAACAACCTGCAACCAGGAGGCATCGATCTTCATGGACCCCGTCACGATTTGTGCTGACATCTCTTTTGAGGCACGCGTGAAACACGACACGCCGTCGACTCGGGCCTGGTCTTTACCGGGCGGCGAGCTGCCCACTGTTTACCGCCCGCGGGCCGCGCCTACGGTGGCCGGGAGTTCGATGTCGTCTCCCTCCCGGGCGTCTCCTGCGGCGGCTAGTGGCGTGAGGGTACTGGGATTCCCGTTGCCTCACGCGCTCCGCCTCCTCCTTTGCTAGTTTCCCTGCTTCGCAGAAGGAGTTGACGGCCTGCCATGCACTCTCGCTCCGGACCATGGCCTAGACCAGGGCCGACGAGGACACGGCGGTGCTCTACCCAAGCCGGGCAGACCTCCACCGTATGCTCCACCGTGTCCTCAGGGCAATCCACACAATGGTGACACCCTGGCGTTTCCTCCCGCCTTATCCAGAACAGGAACCTCCCGAAACAACCGTGTCCGGCGAGGACCTGCGTCAGGCGGAGGATGAGGGCGCCGTGGCGTCTCTCAAGCCATTCCGCAAAGAGGGGACTTACCGCCGCTATTGTGGCATGCCCAGCACTGGGTTGCGACCATCGCACTCTCCATGTCGCCGTGAGATCCCGCCGGAGCTTTGTCCGCTGTACCAGGATTTCTCGCGGCAGCGGGATTATGGCCCGCCGTTTTGCCTCCTCTCGCCACTCCAGCATGTGGGCGAGGGCTTTGGCCAAAGTTAGGTTTTATTACCTTTATGTTCTGGCGCCTAGACCATTTTGATGTCTACTGACGTTTTGATTGCATAGCTCAAAACCTTAGATATGTAGATAGGAAAGAATGTCAATATGGTATTTTACGGAGACTTTTTTAGCAAGAGTTAGTTTAAGGAAAACTTCATTGTATAGGGATTCTAGTGCCTTATCATAATTATGTTTTATTTGTGGTCACACTTTGCACACTGGTTAAACATTCTTCTTGTATTGCCAGACTAATATTGACAGTTAAACGTTCAAGTATTAGGATTACCTAGTTTACCTTTGAGTTGGTTCAACTAGGGCGGTAAACGCAGCTATCTACTTATATCTTTTTGGCCTTTGTCATAGGTGTAAATGCAGACTTGTAATGTTTACAGATCTTGTTCACAGTGACAAACGCAAATATAGATATGAACAAAATATCACAGAGAAATGTAAAATTATATGGGAACTTGGCAACAAGATTTTTTAGCCTACTCTATCACTCCGAGTATTAGGTTAAGCCACGGAATAGTATGTGGGTTAAGCAAAGTCGTGACTAAGCTCAGACCGAGTGATTATGTCGACTTTTAGGCTTTATTTGAATTATGGCTATATGTCAACTTGACACGACATTATAAAGCTGAATACATTACAAAAAAACAACCATAATATTCTAGTAAGAGTGCACAGTGTATTTCTTCTTCTTCTTCGTTTCGCTCTTGACAGAACGGTCATGGTCACTATGACTGAATTCGCGACGTTGATGTCGCACGCCGCACGATCTCTCTCCATCTATCCCTGTTGGACGACAGTCTGAAGCATTCATTACCGGGTCCCCCCCACTGCCGACTTGATCTGGTCGGTCCACCTCATCGGTGATCCACGAGGTCTGTTCCCTTCAGTACCCCACAGTACTGTATACCCCCATCCTATTTCAAGGTAAATTAACATCACAAGATGTGTCTTCTTTAAAAATGTTTAGAGTTGTAGTGTATTCTGAATTTTATTGTGTAAGAATTGAAGTCTTTTTTCCAATTTCTCATATCTGTTTACATTTTATTACAAAAGAGAGAATGAAAGTCCACCAAAGCTATCTGCCTATCATACCTATTAGGTATGCCTGCTGTTTTGATTTCAAAGTCTCATTCAATTTCCTCGCCTAGTACAGAATGCTAGTAATCCATGGCAGTCGGCCAGCATTTCCTATCAGTGTACAAATCTAAACTTCCACTAACAATCTGATTTCAACTCTTTCACGTAGAGAATTAGGTGCAAAACACTTTAAATATTGTCGAAGGTCGCATCTAATGGACAGTCACTGACGTAATTTTGTTGTAGGAATTTTAGAGTCATTGAACCTTTATGAGAACAATGTTCTTTTCCACTGCACTGTTACGAAATATGTAGTTTAAAGAATATTTGTTTTGGCAATTCACTTTTTTATCTTATAAGTATAAATACCTACGTTTCACTTAACGGGCGTGCCAAGTTTCAGTGACTGCGCGTTTGAACGATAGCAAATTTTTCATCCTTCCGATAACATCTGAGATAAAAAAAAAACGGTGGTTAGATAGCTTTTATGTAGAATATACGTTAAGCGTCGTTTTTATTTTTCAGTAATACATCTATACCAACATTCTACATAGGAATGAGATCTTGAGGACCAAGTCATCAACTTGGGACCAAATAGCATCTGACACTTTTAAAGAAAGGGTACAATCTATAGTAGCTATTAATACAACAGTTTCGAAGTAGGTATAAAATTATAACATTCATGCTTGAGGGGCTACCATCCGCAGGTAATCGAAATCAATGTCAAACCGGTTCCTGTCGAAAACGTAATTAGGTACTTTGAAACGGAATGCGCAGATTCAAGCGATACGAGTTTGGAGCGGACGAGTTTCGGAGAAACTCCAAACAACTAATTATTGGTTGTTGTTCCATTGTTCACAAACTAAATTTGAGAGCATCTATTTCTATTTCTTTAAGAAAATGACAGAAGATAAATATTAGTTTAGGCCTCTGAAATTAGAGAGCGCTTAGTGTTACTAACAATAAAATATACTTAGAACTATGTTAATAGTACAATATAAATATGAGAAACCAGATAGGATTGGGGCAAAGAAAACAAGCGGCGTAACGTTCTTGCTTTTATTTTACACCGAACTAAGTTTTTAAATTCACCGCCATGTCTTTTATATCATTTTTACAATTTTAAAAACTGTCACTAGTCAGCGCGCTAAGCAACTTCCGAAAATAAACATTAAATATTATTTTACTCCAGGTTGCAATTACTTCCGTCGACTACTAGGAATTTTAATACTGGACGTCACTTACAAAAAATCTCAAATAATCGACAGCATTTAATTATATTAAAACTGAAAACAAACATAAATATACAAACAACACAGCAATCACTGCTTCCACAATCCAGCCGAGATACTGGAGCAGTGATTCAAAACACAGCAGTCCAGCCTGTCTGCAATAACTCCCAGGATGCTGTTACAACTGGCTCGCACCCTGCTCACCAAAGACGCACAACTTTTACGCATAAAAGCAATCAACGTACAATTACACAAATATCCCTGATGTGCTGCAGAAGCGGGGCAGCCCAATCAACACCCTAAAAGCAATGCACTGCACGCGAAAGACAATGTACGATCTTTGCGTAAAATGTACTCACAGGCCAGCCTGGAAGTTTATGATAATAATGTTGATACTACTCTAACAGTGTCCTTTCCTCCCCAGCTTAATCCCCAACACACAGTGCCGACCCTGGTAGACGATGGGCTGTCCATCTGGGAATCACGAGCCATCATCACATATCTGGTGAACAAATACGGCAAGGGCAGTAGCTTGTACCCCGAGGATCCGAAGGCGAGGGCTGTGGTGGACCAACGCCTGTACTTCGATATCGGCACGCTGTACCAGAGATTCGCTGATTATTTCGTAAGTAGCTTTTTATTTAATGGGCATCTATAATGATGATTACACACATAACAACATAATCTCAAGTGCACTTGTACACTTGTAGTCTTTTGCTTTTTATAATAGCGTAACACACTATTGTTCTCAATACTTAAATTATTTAAAAGCATATTGCCACACCATTGCTTCTTCAGTTCCAAAAATATGTCTGTTCAACAACGTAAATAACGCAATGAATCTTGTTGAACTGACATAACGAAACCGATTATTGAAATATCTCTTTACAATATTGTGTGCTGTTTATCCATTAATCTATCCATTTGCCACACAATTTCGGTCCACGCATTGTAAGAAAATAGACTATTTCATCACTAACGATCTATGTCTCCAGTACCCACAAGTGTTCGGCGGCGCGCCCGCTGACAAGGAAAAGCTGGCCAAGATCGAGGATGCTCTCCAGCTCCTCAACACATTCCTGGAGGGTCAAAAGTTTTGCGCCGGACCTAACCTCACGGTCGCCGACCTGAGTCTCGTCGCGGGAGTGTCCAGCTTCGAAGCCTCTGACGTAGACTTCAAAAAGTACCCCAATATTAAAAGGTATAGTACCCCAATATTAAAATGTATCATTCCATACATCAGTATAAATTTGGATAGGCAACAGATGTATGAGAGAAGCCGAGAGAGTTTAAAGACGGACTAGAGAAGACTGTTCATCTGTGGAGGGCTATATGTATGTAGCTAGTCCAATGATGTTAATATCCAGATATTCTGAAAAATATACTAAACTGTTTCGGATAGATATATATAGATTATTTTATGTATATGTAGATAAGAAATTTAAAAATGGCTAAATGGTATAAATCTAAGTCTAAAGATAACCTTCTTAATTTGCTGGAGTTCTATCAAAAGAAGAGATGTTGCCCTATTTCTCTAAACGAGCGTTCTGCTCTCGCTTTTAACATTTTGGAAAAATTAATGATATTCATGAATGTAAACGCGAGGCAGTATCTCCGAAATTCTGTGCATTTTGGTACCTGGTTTGTAAAGTTTCGTTTAGTAATCTGTACAACATAAATAATCTAATTTATAAAATTCTCATGTCGCGATGTTTGTGGGTAAACTCCTCCGAAACGGCTTTCCCCATTCTCATGAAATTTTGTGTAATATGCACACAAAATTTTGGTAGGTCTGAGAATCGGACAACATCTATTTTTTATCCCCCTAAATGTTAAGGGTAATCCACTCCTAATTATTTTTTAATATAGATCTATATCGCCCTTTACAGCACATGATTTAAATAAATAGTTTCGAAGATATAACAAATTTAAAAAATGTGGGGCGTCGCATTTGCGGCGGTACCAGCCGGTTGGGTGGCGGGCCGCTATGTTTTTTATACAACGTTAACAGTTTTTTTGTAATGTATTTAGTATCAGCATTGCACCCGTGCGAAGCCGGGCGGGTCGCTAGTATGTAATATAATATGATGGTGTGTGAAAACTTTATTAAGCAGGGATAAGACTTGTTGAGGCTTTGGCACCGGTATGCCATTCTTACGATGCAATTGACTTGCAGGTGGTACGAGACAGTGAAGACCACCGCGCCCGGCTACCAGGAGGCCAACGAGAAAGGACTGGACGCCTTCAAGGGCCTCGTCAGCAGCATGCTGAAGAAGTAACTCACGAATACCTGAGACATCCAATCCATTCGTTTCTACAGATGATGATTCCAACGAAAGGCATCACGAAAACTGAACTTCTTATTGAGCCTTCATTGGTTTAAAAGCCTTGCACCAAGTATTTTGATATTCAGTTTTCTGATTTCTTGATGTTTTAAGGAAGCTGAATATTTCTAATGTTGGATAAATGAATGGAGCTTTCGAACTTTCGTATTTCTGATACACAGTAAGGCTGTCAGTCACTTTCACAAATGTTGTTTTTCAAATTACACTGTTTTACATTCTCAAGTTATTATTAAGACTAGGTTATAAGGCACAAATAAAAGGTAAAATACAAATTTAAGGAGTTTTATTTTAAGCATAACATGACAATTTCAGTTGTTTGTTTGTAATATAAATTCGAATTGGAGCAAAATGACATGGTGTAAACATGTTTGGACTATTTGGTTAAACACATTCAATTATATTTTTAAATTCGTTGAAACATAAAAACATATCCTAATATAAAAAAAATATATATACATTATTTTACGCATCATTAATATGAGTATCTTACGTAAGAGAATATATGGAACAGCAGTGATATGGTTACAGCTAGCGCGTCTGTACGTGTGTACCTATACTTACTAAATATTTAGCAACTTATAATTCAGTTTTAGCCTTTAATTGAGCTATCAGCTCTTTGAATGCTTGAACGCCAGATTCATTGGCTTCTTCATATCCCGGTGCTGTGGTCTTAACCAGCTGGTACCACCTGAGTAAAGAAGAGTCATCAGTTTAGCTTTACAGTATCTGTTGATTTATTTATAGTTAGCTAAAACGGTACAAAACCAATTACATTAACTAACATAGAGTAACAATTACATTAATTATCTTAAAAACTACCACTAAAACTAACATGGAATAGTGGACTCTCTCACATACTTTCTTTCACAGAAGACCAATCATACACGCATAAGCTTCTTCCATTCATCCGCAGACACGTCACATTCAGGGTTAGCCATCAGAAGGGCATTCAGCACTTTTAGGGTACGACAGACCGGGATTCAGCTCTGGCTACCGTTCTTGGGGGGAGTTGCGCAAAAAGATTATGCTATTGATATATCCTAAAATTTTTATTAGAATCGAATGTTAAACAAAACTCGACTTTAATTACTGCAAGTTAATTTCAAAGTGACTAGCATTATTCAAACAGTTATAAAATAGTTTTAGAATAAATGGAACTTATTTTGACCCTTAGGAGTAGAATCTCAATAATAAAGGGCAGAATATTAGCTTAGGCAGGCTATAAGATGTGACGGGGTTAATCGGTAAAAATTGATTTTCACTCGGATGCAAGTCTCTGACAGAAGCTACTAAAAATAACGTAGGTACCTACTACCTAAGTATCTCTTGGCAGAAGACAACTTCATTATCAACCTTTTTATCGTCCCACTGCTGGGCACAGGTCTCGTCTCATACAGAGAAGGATTGAGCGTAATCACCACGCTTGCTCAATGCGGGTTGGCGATCTCAGACTTATAAAAGTCCAGGTTTCCTCAAGATGTTTTCCTTCACCTTCAGTCATGTCCAAGATATACTTAGAAAGTACATAAAACTTTAGAAAAGTTACATTGGTACTTGCTTGACCTGGAATCAACCACTGGGCCACCACGACAACTTACTTCTGAATATTAGAATAGTTCTCCAAGCTGATGCCCCCCGATTCAATGGTGGACACGGTCGCTACGAGTCCCAAGTCCGCCAGGGTTAACTGCTGCCCCGCAGCGTACTTGTGTCCTTCCAGGAATGTGTTCAAGAACACCAGCGCTTCTTCCAACTTCTTCAGATCAGATTCGACTGCTTTCGCTCCACCGAACACTTGTGGATACTAGGAGTAAATTATTATAGTTATGTCGGTGGTTCTGGAGAAATAATATCGCCGATTCCCTTGTACAGACGACAGCACATCAAGCTACTACAATCTATCAGATTTCTTTATCCGATTTTCAACTTTATCTCCATAAAGCATTGCTCAAGGCAAGGCTCAAGGTTGATTGGGAATATTTTACAGTTTGGGTAGCTTGATCTGCTGACGTCCGTACATAAACTAAGCTTTTAAGTTCAATGCAGGTTACACTTTTATATACATTAGTCTTGTCAAAACGAGTGCTTGACCGCGATCCCGCCTGGTGGTAAGCAGTGATTCGATCGTTGATGGCAAAGGGCGCTAGTTTATTAAGAACCTTTTCACTCTAGCCTCGAAAATACTTAAATTGCAGTCAGACGAGAAGACCGCCGCAGGCAAATTATGCCAGTCCTTTGATGTACGCGGTGTAAAAGTTGAGGCAAAACGCTTCGTCCGGATCATGACGCGATTCAATAACTGGCGTCCGGGTAATGGTAGGTATAAATATATGTATACGGAGAAATCGCACAGATTGAGCTAGCCCAAAGTAAGTTCGAGACTTGTGTTATAAGATACTAACTCAACGATACTATATTTATAATAGATACATAATTATACAATATGTAAAGAAAACCCTGTTCGACCCATAGGGATAACAAAGGTTAGGTAAACACATGACCAAATATAATATAAAATTTTACGTAATCATCATAGTAACAATACTAATGAAGTTTAAAATAATCTTTTTTCCCGCGAATTAATTCCAACTTTCCAGAAAATTGGTATTTTTAAAAAAAGGGACAACACCATTTTGACGGTACGCTTATGCGATTCGACCACGCGTCGTTTGCCCTACCCCCCGTCGCCCGCACATGTATTAAGTTATCTCTTTTTGCAAAATAATATTTATTTTTTAAGGTTTTTTTTTTAAACTATAGTCCGGCTTTGTGGGCATTAGTAGAATCAGTTATCGATGCCTAACAATACGTTCACGGATCGGACAGGCTTTTCTTAACATATTGTATAAATAAACATCCAAGACCCAGGCCAATCAGGAAAAGGCAACTCGGTGGTAGGCAACAACATCAGCCGCCGGCATAAGTTACCACCCACCAGACAAAGTCTTACCGCCAAGCGATCCGTCGTGTTCCGGCATGATGTCTGGTGAAGCCGTACGGAGGACGGGTCTGAGCAGTTGTGTTGTGATGTGTACCGAGTACGATGTGCCTAATGTTGTTGTGTCGGGAGTTTGGTCGTGGAGGGTCTCCAGATCATCCTCTGGCGCAGCATCGTTGGTCGTGTTGTTGTTAAACATTGCATCACCTCGCTCAACTGCCCTCTTGCTTCCTATTCACTCAGTTTTTTTTGAGTGAATAGGCTTAATAAGCTAGTGCGCTTTACCATCAACGATTGCATCACTGCTTACCATCAGGCGGGATTGCAGTCAAGCACTAGTTTATAATTAATAAAAAAAAAAAAAAAAGATCGTTTTCAATCATGTACTGGCCGGGGATCGAACCCGGGGCCTCCACGTCGCAGGCAGGCGTGTTGACTGACCGCTGCGGCACGGAGGTCGTCAAAAGGTGAGATGTGGTTATAAAAAGGTGAGATGTGGTTATAAAAAGGTGAGATGTGGTTATGAAAAGGTGAGATGTGGTTATAAAAAGGTGAGATGTGGTCATAAAAAGGTGAGATGTGGTTATAAAAATAATTACCAAGTACTGCGCAAATCTTGGATACAGAGTTCCCAAATCGAAGTCCAGTCTCTGGTCGACTAGCGCCCTTGTCTCTGGGTCTGTGGGGTACAAGCCACTGTTCTCGCCGTATTTGTTCACCAAGTACCTAGCAATGGCCCGAGACTCCCACAGCGTGAAGTCACCGTCAACTATTGTGGGCACTGTGTGTTGGGGGTTGAGCTGGAACGTAAAATAGTATTTTTTGTAGAGTTACAAGTATCTAAAGCCACTTGCACCCTAATTTCGTATCACACCTATTTTTTTTTTTTCATCAACATTTTTATCGTCCCACTGCTGGGCACAGGTCTCCGTTCATACAGAGGATTGAGCTTAATCACCACGCTTAGCTTAATCACCACTTTTAATTTCGTATCATACCTATTATTAGTTTTAATTTTGTATCATTTTGAAGCATGTTGCTAATCCATTGATCCATTTATGTTCGAAAAATGTTTCTGCTCAACAATGTAAATAACGCAATCAATGTTGTTGAACTGTCAAAATGAAGCCTATTGTTACTGATCGTGCATTATACTTACATGCATTTTTTGTATTTGATTACTGGCTATCGAATATTAGCTACATACAGTATGTTAAATAACAGAGGGCGTTCCCTTAAACTCGTTAATATATATCATTAATAGATTAAAATAAAAATATCAGCATAGAAAAATAAGCATAAAAAAATCCGAATAAAAAAAATTCTAATTGGAAATAAATTTGAAACCTCCTGTTTTAAATCAAAATAGTAGTCGTCATGTATAAATAAATTGCGACGTTGCCGTCTTTCATGTTCGCGTGTACAATGTGTTTCTTTTACATGTCAATTTAAAATTTTTATTGAATATTTTCTTATTGGAAAAAATTTTAAAACATTTTGTTTTCGAATGGAAATATTTTTTTTAGCATGTATGTATGCTATACTATTTCGGGTTAACGGGAACGCCCTCTGTTAGTTAACATACTGTATATTGTAGGTACCTATTCATGGAAAAAGTTTTTGCTTCGATGTCCCATATACCGTGTAGGTTACCTCACACATAAACCTTCCTAAAATCTTTTGCGTAATTTAGCAAAGTTTACCATCAAACAGACAGACATGAAGAGCGACTTTGCATTTAAATATATAGAGACTTAATTACCTTCAGAAAGTCTGGCTTGAACTGTTCGCCTGCTCTCAGGTTCACGAGATTCAAATCTAGCTGTATGTTGAGCGCGGCCGCCACCAGCAGTACCAGCCGGCAGGGCGCCGACCCCGGCGTGTAGTACAGGGCTATGGACATTCTGGAGCTGCCGAGAACACATTCGTGCAAATTCAAATAGCGTTTGTTGAATACTGTAGGTATATTATACCATAGGCATATATGTATAATCAGGGCCGTCTTTAATCTATTGGAGGCCCTAAGCTGGGCCTTAAGGTCTTACCTGAATAGTTTGTTCAGAATAAGCTACTGAATCGCTATTTTTTCCCAAATACATTAAGAAATTGTTGCAGAGTGGTTACCGAGCGATTACGAGTTACGACATATCAACGTCATTAGTTACATAGTACTTGCGCGCGCGCCACAGCTAACGCCAGAGGTCAATGAACCGCTCTCGCCCGCCCGAACGGAGCTTTGACCATATTCTTGTTGGGACAACTAAGTAGAATAGCACCTCATAATTTGTGGTTTTTTTATATCTTTTTGAAATTTTGTACATAAGGTCAACCGGGGCAATTGCGTCATATAAATATTTCACACGGCTTTAAAAAAACATATCACACTAATTATAAATTTATTTTAAAAACTCTTAATGTAAATGTTTAAAGAAATTATCTGTGTACAACTTTAGTAAAATATTTCTTTCATTAGTTACAGTAAATACGAGTAATTAGACTTTAAAAAAAAAACAGTAATTTTAGACGCATTTTCCCATATTGGGGCAAACGCGTCTTCATTAAATAAGTTTTAAACCTATGGTGTTTGAAGGTTGAAATAACTTTATATTACTTCAACTAAATTTTTGTACACAAATCTTTCAATAAATTATAAAAAAATACCGAATAACTATTACATCGGAAGCGATGTCATAAAACTGGGAAATTGCGACTATTTTTTCTTAGACGCATTTACCCGCTGTCAAATCCAGACGTTCAGAACATTTTCTTTTTGAAAGCAAAATTAAGATAAACTGTCTAGCAAAATTACTTTTATTTTAGGGTGCTAAATAAAAGCAACATGTGCATTTTCGAGTTTTAATCAAAATCATGTTACATTAGGCAGACGACCTTT
Organism: Sesamia nonagrioides; assembly: GCA_017933935.1. Classification (NCBI taxonomy): domain Eukaryota; kingdom Metazoa; phylum Arthropoda; class Insecta; order Lepidoptera; family Noctuidae; genus Sesamia; species Sesamia nonagrioides. The sequence goes on from JADWQK010001182.1 coordinate 203,669, forward strand.
TTGTACTTATTTTCAGTCAGAGCTCTTATAATTTAGATTTTATTGCCGGGCGGCGGCCCTGTTTTTACAACATAATTTTAGCATTTTGACAATCATAACCAATCTCAGTATAAATATCTCGTCAACACGAATAAAATAAGCCCAAACACGAGGTAGCTACTTATACCGTTGACGAGTTCCCTCGATTCTCTGTGGTCTCCATCATCAGATCAGCTATAAACCTCCATTGTATTATGGTATCATCAGACATACACATTAATATCAAGTTTTTAACCGATGCTCGCCTACAATTTTCGAGCATCGCTCTCGATTTATCAGGGTTTTCATCATCATATCTTGGACCTGATACGATGGGATCAAATGGCGAGTACTTATACCCTTTCAAACAAAAAAAGAATTTCTCAAATCGGTCTATTTGTTTTCGAGTAATCGGTGAACGTACATGAAAAAATAAAAATAAATAAAATATGCAGACGAATTGAGAACCTCCTCCTTTTTTTTGAAGTCGGTTAATAAAATTTACTACAAAGAAAAACCCCATAAAGGTTTCAAATCTCTGGTTTTGGGGCAATTGCGTCATATAGACGCAATAGCCCCGAAACAGCAGACGCTTTTACCCCAAAAATCCAGACCAAACCTAAAAAAATTAAATGTCCATTTCTCTACAAATAAAACGATTTCAATAAAAATAACTATCGGTACAGACAGGCTATACCATATAGTGTATAAATATTTCACATTAAAAACGGAAAACTTAGAAACAATATGGATTCTTAAGGATTTTAATCACTCATCTCGCGGAGCACGACTTGACAAAATGCACGCTATTTTCAATATGGCCGATATTTTGAGTTTGTGCGGTACAACGCCATCTATTTAAACTATACGTTATAGTTTTATTCAAAGTAAACAAAACAAGATGGCAGTAGAGGTTGGTTTTCAAATAGATTTCAAATTATTTCGATTAGACGCGATTGCCCCAAAGACGCAATTGCCCCGGTTGACCTTACATAGATTCTTTACTTTAAAATACTGGACACGTGTTTCGGGTGTTGCATATAAAAAATAATGTTATATAAGAGACAGTAAAAAAACATACAAATATTTCATAACTTAGTACGGGATATTTTTGTAAATCGCATATTTTCTTATTGAATCCTAATATTGCGTATAATAGAAAGGTGACTGCAAAAAATTATAAGTACTACAACTAGCTGTTGCCCGCGACTCCGTCCGTGTGGACTTCAGTTTACAGCGAGCGGTGCTTCCCATAAATTAAAAAGATCTCAGTCGACATAATATAAGCGCCTCTTAAAATAATGGGAGCAATATGTAGTACGTCCGCGTTAGTTCCCATTTTCGCAACATTTTTTGTTACTGCTCTGCTCCTATTGGTCATAACGGAATGCTATACATATAGCCAATGTCCTTTCTCATGCTCTAGACTATGTGTGTACCAAATTTCAATATAATCGGTTCAGTAGTTTTGGCTTGAAAGCCGGATAAGCAGACAGACAGAGAAACTTTCGCATTTATAATATTAGTATGGATGGAGTATTCTGTAATCAGTGGTATGGATATGGATTATGAGAGCCGGCCGGGTCTCCCTTCATTGCTAATGATAGTGTGTTATGCAATCCTGCTGATAATTTATCAAGAACAGTCATCGTACTTCCACAAAATAAACCGTCAATCCGCTAAATACTACTTTTCACAATATCACTTCACTAATTAATACTTAGCAAGTTTTCATTCAACAATATCTTCGGCTTTTCTTTACAGTACCAGAGTTCAAGGTGGTTCCTGTGACAAAAACTTTATCATGCTTTTGGTAAATGTAGGTACCTATCCTACTTAATATTATAAAGGCGAAAGTTTGTAAGTATGGATGTATGGATGTTTGTTACTCTTTCACGTAAAAACTACTGAATGGATTTGGTTGAAATTTTTGGTAGATAATAGTCTGGAATAACACATAGACTACTTTTTATCCCGGAAAAATATGCAGTTCCCGTGGGATACGAAAAATATTAGTCCACGCGGGCGGAGCCGCGGGCGAAAGCTAGTTTAAAATAAATAGTAAGTTTGAAGGGGATAAATTTTATTGGGCCTAACAAAAAGATCTAGAAAAAGCTGTGTAAAAATTGTTCAACACTTTCTCTAGATCTTTCAAAAGCATTGGAAGTGTAGGTAAGTTATACCAGAGAAAAATAAAAATCTATGGTAGATACAGATAATTGATGTGGTTAAATATCTGTAAAGGGCTAAACATTCAGCTATTCAGTGATAACTTGAATGGGAAACGATCTCTTCTAAGGAAACTAAGTAGGTACTACGATTCGCAAAATTTAAAACGACATGACATTGCATTATTCCAATTTAAACAACGTGAATAGGAATTTGTTTCGGTATTTGTTCTTAACTAGAAAATTCCGACCCGTGAACTTTTAAATATTTCCAAAAAATTCTTTATATTGTCCACAAGTCCCATTAGCATTATAATATCATAGATAGGTTGAATCTTTCATTTGTCGATATTGCATGCTTATAATTATTATAAGTACCTATTGGCAAAACATGTCTTGCTCTAAATTGTATTTTTATCATCTTTGTATCATCATCATCATCATCAACCTTTTTATCGTCTTACTGCTGGGCACAGGTCTCCTCTCATACAGAGAAGGCTTGAGCGTAATCACCACGCTTGCTCAATGCGGGTTGGCGATTTCAGACTTAAAGTGCTTAAAGTCCAGGTTTCCTCAAGATGTTTTCCTTCACCTTTAGTCATTGGTGTTACATAGCCGGTAGGTGGTAACGGCAATCAAACTACAAGTCTTAAAGAAATCATGTAAACAACGTCATTAGTTGCTTTGGATCACAAATTCAACACTTATCAGTAGGTACGAAAACATGTTAGCTATGTAAAAAAACAATGATTTAAACCAATACAATATGTATTATCATTTTATATACCACTTACCTCGTGCACTCGGTGTTCAATGAAGAGAGTGACTGCGGAGTACCGGCGAACGGAGTCCGTCATACAACAACTGGATAGCCTTGGACTTGTGTTATTAGCCTTTATACTCGACCGAATCTAAAAGTTTTTAGATAACGTCGACTGATGACAACTACCATTATTTAGTCGGGTTTGTTTTGTTGCTATATGTATCACTATCAATGTAATAATAGCGGCGCCCCGCAGTTTGGTTCAAAGTTTAAATCCAGTGAGGAATATCTGGATATAATATAAAGTATCATGTAGTATAAATATAAAAATACGCTTGGCAGATGATGATAGTATCACTTAAGTTATGCTGTTTATAAATCATGTATGCCGAATTTCATATAAATCCGTTGAGGAGTTTTTGTATAAAAGAGTAACATACATAGAATATACATAAGAGTAATATAGGTAGAAGATATACATATGAGACATGTACGGACGACAGCAGGTCAAGTTACCCCAAACTGTTAGATATTCCCAATCAACCTTGAGCCATAATGCTTTAGCGATAAAGTTGAAAATCTAATAAGGAAATCTGACAGATTGTAGTAGCTTGATGTGATGTCGTCTGTATTACTTATGATGAGGCAATCGATTTCTTAATCCGGAAATATGGAGATGAGTCAGCAAATTTGAACAGTAGTTGAGATGTACAGCCTGCAGCACATCAAGCTACTACAATCTGTCAATTTTTTCTTTACAAATATAAATAAATAAATATATACGGACTAATCACACAGATTGAGCTAGCCCCAAAGTAAGTTCGAGACTTGTGTTATGGGATACTAACTCAACGATACTATATTTATAATAGATACATATATAGATAAACATCCAAGATCCAGGCCAATCAGGAAAAGATTGTTTTCCATCATGACCTGGCCGGGGATCGAACCCGGGGCCTCCACGTCGCAGGCAGGCGTGTGTGCTGCGCCACGGAGGTCGACACTTTAAGTTATTATTAAAGCATTAAGGCTTAAGGTTGATTGGGAATGAGCACGCCACAATAATGGCGGTAAGTCCCCTCTTTGAGAAGTGGCTAGAGTGGCGCCACGGCGCCCTCACCTTCCATCTGACACAGGTCCTCACCGGACACGGCTCGGGAGGTTCCTATTCCGTATAAGGCGGGAGGAAACGCCAGGGTCTCTCCACTGTGGGGATCGCCCTGAGGACACGGTGGAGGTCTGCCCGGCTTGGGTAGAGTACGGAGCACCGCCGTATCCTCGTAGCTGCGATCGGCGGTGATCTCTCGCGTCTGGCCCTAGTCCGGAGCGAGAGTGCATGGCAGTCCGTCACCTCCTTCTGCGAAGCAGTGAAGCTGACAAAACAGGAGACGGAGCGCGTGAGTGGGCGGGATTCCCAGCCGCCGCTGGAGACGTCCTGGTCGGGAGACAACATAGCACTCCCGGCCACCGCAGGCGCGGGCTTGCGGGTTGCAAGTAGTGAGCAGCTCGCCACCCGGTAAGGGCCAGGCTCGGGTCGACGGCGCGTTGTGCGCCTCAAAGAAATGTTAGCACATCGTGACGGGGTCAAATCAAATCAAATTATTTATTTGCTACGAGTCCACGAGGACCGTTGCCTCATGGGTCAGGGCTGCGGGTTGGTTAAATTATTAGGTTGCTAGCGGCCGCCAGCGACTTGGTTTGCGTGGAGTTAGTTATGCTCCGCTCCTATTGGTCGCAGCGTGATGTTATATAGCCTAAAACCTTCCTGGATTAATGGGCTATCCAACGCAAAAAGAATTTTTCAAATCGGACCAGTAGTTCCCGAGATTAGCGCGAACAAACAAACATACAAACAAACTCTTCAGCTTTATATATATTAGTATAGATTTGTAGTATCGTGTGTAGGCCAAATAGACACAGATAATCCTGTATAAATCCCCGTTTATACTTTGATTAGTATTTAGTGGAGTTCATACAATATATTCTGCGAGATTTCCAGCCAATGGCTAAAATTTAGTATTTTGTAATTACAAAGCTTTAGGAACTTTTCATATCTGCAAAATACTGAAAATAATATCGCGTAACTCCTACGACAAAGGTACAAAAACTTCAGGCCTCTTCTCGGTGAGAGGGAGTGGGTCGTACAAAAACGTCAAACGATAACATTGCTATGAACTTTTATCTAGGCGTTTTAACATGTCTGCGACGATTTTATGAATAATTATGTTTTTCACTGGTGATTTTGCGCTAAGGTACTTAAAGTAAATATATACAAAGAGGTAATTGCAAGAAATGAACGGATTTACGATACCTCCTGATCTTGTCATATCAAACCAAAATAATGCATAAAAGAATTGAGAAACTTTTTTGATTATTAGTACATATTGGTAATTAGCTCACGAAAGTTATAAGAAATTTTTAAAGGCTAAACAATTCATGAATGGATATATAAACATTACGTGTTCATTTTACCGAGCTGGCGTTTAGCCATCTCTTTTAAGACTTATACGGTTTTCGGAAGGAAGCCACTGTCAGAACTAGACCAAAGACTGAAATGGAACTACACGGGAAGCACTACTTTAAAATAAAAAAAAGAATCAAGATAATCCTTTCAACAGTCGAAACTTCCGAGATAAAAGACAATTAAAAACATGCAGTCACATTGAGAACCCCTATTTTTTTGAAGTCTGTAAAAAAATACAATTTCACAAATTGTTTGTCAAAGATATTACATTATCTCTCCTTGTTTATTCCAAAATTTCATCAAGTTTATGTGAGCTCATTACCAGATAACCTTGCTCGATGAGACAGCTCTTTTTCAGTTTTTATAACTGCCAACGTCACAACTCACACTTCATTTTTAAAAAGCTTTCTCATTCAGTGAGGTTATCTGATGAGGTCACTAAATAAAGTTTACATTTTTAATCATACTCCTATTTTTAATTAAGGCTAACGCGTTAACCACCAGACTTTAGGTTCTAGCACCAAGCAATAAAAACCACACAGCGGGCGGGGAGATCTTTTCTGTAATAGGGTATTTGACTTAAAAAAATTAATTAGTCCGTCAGACAGATTTCCAAAAAATACTGGACACGTATTTTTTCTTTTTTCATGTATTATAAACAAAAATGAAGACGACACAGGCACACAGCACGTTAAAAACTCGTGCGTCGTCACTGGACGCTACAATTTTTAGCGACCGGTGGCGTCACCAGCCACCACTCCCTGATCTTTGATGCCATGTTATACTCTTTGTTTGATGCCTTTTATATTTGTAATTTTGTTGTTTATATGAAAAAAGAAAAAATACGTGTCTAGTATTTTTTGGAAATCTATCTGACGGACTAATTCGTTTTTTTTAGTCAAATACCCTATTCATGCCGTTATAGATGGCATCTGCCTGGAATACACATGTGAAAAAATATAAATATAGTTTGGATAGTGTGAAACAACACTGTCGGAGTTTTGGCGGGAAGCTGAGTGCCACGCTCATTTTTCATTGGACTTTTAAATTATTTATAGTGTCGTTTACTAAATAAAAACGCGTGATTTATGTAGTAAAAAGTGCATTCAGTGAATAATTCATAAAGAACAGTGAAATATTGTAGCATAGTGGCCACATCATGGCTTTGAACCAAATCTTCCTCCGTGTTCGGTCCGCGCGGCCGTCTTTTTCGACATGAATAATTCATTACGTGACATTGGCTAAATGCACAAACCGTGCGAGCCATAAGAGAAAGAAAGAAGAACTTTTGAAGATTTTTATTTTACTTGACATTGGCACAAAGTCATAACTAGTGCCACACTACAAAAAAACAAAAAAAAAAAACAACACTGTCTGATTATTGAATACCATAATGGCATACAAGATGTGCAAAATACAGGCACGTGTATTACGCGTTTAATTTTTTTTTTGACGCACAGCCCTGGCTACATTCGTCAGGTCCATCATTGCGTTATTTAAGTTATTGAGCAGTCACATTTTCAACATTTAGGCTCTATATTATAGAACAATACATTAGCAATGTCTTTCAAATGATAAGAAATTAGAGTAGTTAATTAGCAGTTAGTTTAAAATTTTGTGTTTTACACAGTTACGATGCAGGACCTGGCAACTGAGGCAATTTAGTCAGTATCTAGGAGTTGGATTAAGGAACCTATAATATTTATTTATCAGTTTACAACTGTTGTTTGGCAATATGTAAAGAAAACCCTGTCCGATCCGTGAAGGTATTGTTAGATATCGATAACTGATTCTACTAATGCCCACAAAGACAAGCTAAACTTAAAACAAAATCCCCCTAAAAAAATATTATTTCGCAAAAAGAGGTAACTTAATATATGTGTGGTAAGCAACCCCTTCCGCGGGCGGCGGGGGCAGGGCACGCGGCACCTGTGACGTGGTCGCGTCGCTATTCGCTTATAATAATACCGGTGTTGTCACTTTTTTAAAAATTACCAAATTTCGGGGAAATTAGAATTAATTCCCGGGAAAAAAGGGTTATTTCAAAATTCATTAGTATTGTTACTATGATGATTATGTAAAATTTTATTTTATATTTGGTCAAGTATTTACCTAACCTTTATTATCCTTATGGGTCGGACAGGGTTTTCTTTACATATTGTATATTGTGTAAGGCAGGAAAAATCTCATCATTAAGAAAGAAAAAAAAAACCAAGAAATTTACATTATATTTTATTATCTTTGTCTTTAATAAAGTAATTACAGGTAGGCACTAAAAAAATAATCATGCATATTGAAGACCATAATACAATAACATATTTCTTAGATACAACAAACACCGCATCCTCTTGAAATAAACCAGCCATGGGCATGATGCCGATGGATTCAAAACATTCGCTGACCATACACAGTAATGGCACGAGCCGGGAACACTTGACTGAGTATCGTGTTCCTGCAGCGAACTGAGGGCATTTCATAATTATCTCAAAGAGGTGGCGAACATCAAGCGTGCTTGCAGACTAGTGACGGGCCCCGACATCTCCTACCATTAACAACGCTAGCGCCCGCCCACAGCCCGAAACAATAACTCCAACACGAGGCAAAAGTAAACAATAAAAGCTTCAATAAAATGTACACGTCACGCCGTTTCCATAGAAGGCACGTATTCGTAAAAGAAAAAAAAGGATTCCCTTTTAAAAAAGCTATCTCGTTACTTAGTAAAAACTACCAGCTAGTGTAATACAAAACAATTAGATATACTTTAATTATGAAGCTATGATTTGTGTGCTTTTAAACAGTGAACTTTACACGAATTCCGTTTACCAGCTCAATTATTGCTCATTTTTAGGAATTTACGCCTAATACTATGGGGAAAATATATAAATTATGACGGTTTTTAGTAACTTTCTTCATTTATTTCACTAAATAAATAGCATTTAACATGAATTATCTACTAACGAAAAATATGGTTTACCCCTAAATAAAAAAGATAAATTCAGGTATAAATTACACAGGTATAGTGTGTCTAGCGCCAAAATTAATAAACTCGGGTGCTTTCTATAACCAAAGCATAGTTCCTTTACTAAGTTGTGTTATTATATTGAATCGTCTCTTCGCGTTACGACCTTTTATTATATAGTTTTTTAACTTTATTCGTTCGGACACTAAATATCAATTAATTACACAAAGCTATCTACATGAGCCGCTCTTAACCGTTTTTGTGTTAGTGTTGCCAGACTCAAATATATCTCTTGCCATAGACAACGTATGACCAACTTCATGGATATAAATAAGATTTTATCTTTAGTGTGAGACAGTATATTTTTGGTCTGGCAACCAAGTTATTATGTTGGTAAACACCATTGTCTGGGAATGATTCGTAATGATTGCATTTATATCTCCAGCCGCATCTCTCTGTCCGGCTCCGACGTAAACTGGACTTTCTGAAAATAAAATTAAATCTGTAGTGATATTGATGGCATGGTATTTGTTTACTGGGTTTGTTCACAATTTGTCTAACAAAATTACTTGATGGCTATGTCGCAGCAAATTGGTTTATATTATGTAGGTATTTTGTTAACCTTTTAACTAAGCGGTGGCCGTTCAAGTAACAGCCATCCATACTAATATTATAAATGCGAAAGTAACTCTGTCTGTTTGTCTGTCTGTTACGCTTACCCGCTTAAAGCTCTCAACCGATTTTGTTGAAATTTGGCACAGACAATCTTTAGTCCCTGACAAAAAACATAGGCTACTTTTTACCCTGGAAAAATTTGATATTCCCGAGGGAAATCTAAAAAGCGCGATATAACCGAACTCTACGCGAAGCCGCGGGCAGAAAGCTAGTATTCAATAAAAGTAAAGGGTTTACTCACTGTAGAAGTGGTGCTACTACTGGCAACACTGCTTGCGGACGTTATCGGTGTGCGAGGGCCGCACGTCCGTAGGCTCCGCGTCCGGCCGGATCACATCCCCCTCCGGCGGGTCGCGCATTTGCTTCTGAGATACGATCCTGTAGATTTCTGAAAAACACCATTTATACGTTATTAACGAACCACCACTATATCGCCCGGCTTATACGACTAGTCGAATTAGCCGGGTCTGTTTTGCCAGGACAAACCATAGATATACAACGTTATTTTTTCTTTGTACAAAACCTGAATGTAGAGTTTGCTCAGAATAAACAACTGAATCGATTCCAATCATTTTTACACCATTTTATATCTTTTCCCAAATACATTTAGAAATTGTTGCAATATGGACACCAGGTAAAATAAGGTCCGTATTACAGAACGTCACTCAAAACACAAGCTCTACTTAAGTCTTGTTTCAAGCCTTTTGATTGGTTGAAACTAGTTTTAAGTAATGCTTAAGCAGAGATCAATGCTTGAGTTTCCTTCTGGAATACGCACCTAACAAGCTCATAAGTTTGTGGTTATTCATAAGATCTTTTTGGAATTTTATAGATTTTTTTTTTTTTTAAATACTGTACACGTGTTTTGGGTTTCGCCACAAAAAATAATGTTTTATATGAATCTCTGGAATATATTTTCCAATTTATGGTGAAAACCGGATCAAAATTCGTTGATTTTTTTATTTAAATGAATAATAATGTCACTCGGACAGTCACGAAAAATGTTTGTACACTTTCCAGATTTAACCAACATAAAAAGAACTCCTGTAAAATCTAGATGTCTCAAACAAGGTATTATAAAGGAGAAATGGATTAGAAGGATATATAATTTTTAGTTATTTATTTAGTTGTCCTTTCTATGCTATTTTTCGGAAATAGCATACATTTACAATAATATATCAATTGACCTCACTACTTCGAGTGAAATGACCCCAATATATTTGACACCGTAATTGTGAGGTAGAGACGTCTAAATATAGCCCGCGGCCGGTGTCAACGACGCCCCTAAGTCCCAATCTGACGGACAGACATACACGTCTTCACGTGGCTAGAATCGATATGAATGTCTCATATCGATTCTAGCCACGTGAAGACGTGTACGTAACTGGTAATATGGTTAGTAGAAATTCCACTTTTGGTACAAACAAATATTTGTAAAAAAAAAAAAAAAAAACAAAAACAATGCGCGATGCGGACTGCTATCCTTTAAATATTCAACTCAATGCAAAATAATAAAAAAATTGGCATTAAAAATTCTTTACTGTATGCGCTAGTACTGCACTCTGGTGGCCGTATTTCAGAGTTATCCCCTATAGGGTCCCGTTTTTACCCTCTATGTACGAAACCCTAAAAACTTGGTTTCTGTTAAATATCTTTTTGAAACAATAAATCTTGTTCATGGAGATTGTGGCTAATAACAACCGCACGGTTCGATCTTCAGGTAAAGTAACGTTTGCCGGGATCGATCCGTGGATGTACCATTCATTACATGCCAAGAATGTTGTGTCGATGCGAGGTAGTCTTAATAAGCTCGACAACCTGTCGTACCAAGTGAAATTGAGCTACCTAGTAACAGAGTCGCGTGTAGAGGTCAGATATGTAGCCACTCCAGGTAGCCTAGGAACGACTAGACAAGTTATGTTACAATAACTCTTGCTTAGTACGCATTTAGAGCCCTCACAAGAATCAATACCATGCCAGTTTCTTACAACCGCAAGCTTATCAATGTCACCAGCACGAGACAAAAAAATTGATAAATTTTCAACGAACCAAGATTTACGTGCATTGTATTTTAGACCATAGGCCATTTATTATAGTGATGTTAATTAAAAGAGTATTCTCCATTTAACGAAGCATAATTACCAGTTAAAATGTTCTGGAATGCAGGCTCGACGTTAGTTGAGTCGAGAGCGGATGTTTCAATAAAACTAAGACCGTTCTTTTCCGCGAATGCCTTGGCTTCTTCTGTTGGGATGGATCTGTGAAATCGCAACATCGTCACTTAATATTACATAGAAAACTGAACAATGGTATTTAGGAGGCAGAGATGGTACATACTTAAACAAAGTATATACAGTATCTGTCTGGAATTATTATCATAGAATAAAGAGGGGAAGTAGGTTATCTGCGACCCAATCCGCGATTTAATTGCCTACTGTCTTAGGGTTGACGACTGTCCGCGCTTCGTCGGTTACGGTTGTCGCCCAAACCGCTAACAAATATTTATAGACTAAGGTCCGTATTACAGAACGTTACTCAAAACTCAAGCTCTACTTAAGTCTCGTTTCAAGCCATTTGATTGGTTGAAACTAGTTTTAAGTAATGCTTAAGCAGAGATCAATGCTTGAGTTTCCTTCTGTAATACGCACCTAAGAGCTTATGTTTAAATTATTTGCTTAGTATTTAGTTTACATATACTAGTCAGTTTTTTTTTGTAATTTTTATTTTTAGTTTTGTACACATAAAGAACCATATTTATTTTTATTTTTAATTAATACAAATATAAATAATACAAACATAACATCTAATGAATCACACATTTAATACAAAATTACAAATTAGCTACAGAAAAATACCTACTTTCTTCGGTTTCGACTATTACGAAACGCGTTGTTATTAAACTTAAATGTGTATTAAATCCGTATCCTTGTAAATAACTTTTAGAAATATAATTTGAAAAATATAAGTCTTTTATTTGTTCATAAATAGACATACCAAATTTGCAGTTTATGTGATCATTTTTTAAAAGCTAATGTGCCGAAAAGCCGTGACGCGCGAACCTCGTTCCGTGCTAGCCGCGACTAGCGCAGTCATACTGTAGAGTTGTTCAAAACGGCTATAAAAAAATAGCACGCTATAGACTATAAACTATTAATTTATAGCGCGCTATTAAATGCGCTATGTTATAGCGCGCTATAAATAAGAAAGCACGTGGACGTCCAGCAGGCGCGATAATTCTTGCAACACGCTACATTTCATAGCGTGTTACTTTACATAGCGTTCTTCGATACATAGACCGCATGCTATAACGGAACGCTAAAAAAAGCAATATAGAAAGATATCAATGAACTCTCTTTCATACTTTTCAGGCTGTCTATAATTGGTAAAGGTTATTCTAACATTAATTTTAATAAATCGTAAATCAAATATAGGCGTATTTAAAAGTTCATTGATTGTATATATACAAAAAAAACAACTATTTACATTATACACAGATATATACAGTAGTTCTTCTTTGATTTATATTTTATTTACATTTAAAAACATTAGTTGAACTACTTTTGTAGTAGACAACCGTGTTCCTCGATTACTGATAATATATCCTGATTTCGAAAAAATAAATTTAAAGGACAACTGTCACTGACAATAATTACAAATAGCAGTCTTGCTGCCGTCTGCAGATTTTTCAAAAAGTTCCAGATTGGCAAACCACCACCTTTGCGATTAGACATTTTTACATAGAGTACACACTAAATAATATCCACTAGTTCGTTTTGCAACAGAATTATATATTAATATTTACACACACTAATAATACCTTTGCAGCCACTAAATAATCGTCACTAGTTCGTTTTTCAACAGAACTTTATACTAATATTTACACTAACAATTAAGATCGCGCGCGATGAAAATAGCGTGCTCCGACAACAAACATACATTTATAGTCCACAGCGCTCACGCGATTACTGACTGCCCGTATAGCGCATAGCGCCATTCTATAGCACGCTATTTTTTCATAGCGCATAGCGCAGATAGCGGCCAGCGCCCGCGGAGAGCAGGCGCGCGCTGTGCGAGTCGTTAGATCAATTTCATTCATAACGTAAATAGCGTTATAGCGTCTTAACGTCCACCTACATAGCGTGCGCTATGCGCTATGAAAAAATAGCGTGCTATAGAATGGCGCTATGCGCTATATTAACCACCTTTAACTGTCATAGGCACTCTAATATTGTGTTTAGGTGTGCGTGCGGCGACGCATAGATACTATGGCGCACACATACAAGCCGCGCGCGGTCCGTTTGTATGAAGATAACGTACTTCCCTCTCTTTATTCTATGTTATTATTGCGTGAAATTTAAATTTTATGGTATTTTTTTAACTTGATGAAATGTGTTCCTTGTGTCCGTATAAATAAATGGTTTTGTTCTGTAAAAAAAACTTTTGGGAACGGTACACAAGGAACCATATAAACAACTGGATATTCCGGTACACACCACAGACTATTAATTTATTTGAATTGTATCGTACTTTGTTCTATTCAATATCGAATATGGTAAAATTAATAGTTTACCCTAAAGGGAAGATTTTTGAAAAGAGTTTCTACATATAAAATGTAAGACCTTATTAAAAAAATGGCACTAATAAATATTTGACAAACCTGAGATGCCTCAAATCACTCTTGTTACCAACAAGCATGATCAGTATGTTCTGATCGGCGTGGTCCCGCAGCTCGCGCAGCCACCGCTCCACGTTCTCGTACGAGAGATGCTTGGCTATGTCGTAGACGAGCAGCGCGCCGACAGCGCCGCGGTAGTACGCCGATGTGATCGCACGGTATCGCTCCTGACCGGCAGTGTCCCATATCTGGGCCTTTATGGTTTTTCCGTCCACCTGTTGACAAAAAAAAAAGGTGATTATTTACACACTGTATGGTATTGCATAGCTATAGTTGGACCGGTATAAAAGTAACTACTCTATGTATAAAAAACAAACAATTGGAATTTTACAGACGACAGCACATCAAGCTACTGCAATCTGTCAGATTTCTTTATTAGATTTTCAATTTTATCTCTAAAGCATTAAGGCTTAAAGTTGATTAGGAATATTTGGCAATTTCGGCTAGCTTGACCTGCTGTCGTCTGTACACCTAGCTTCTGATGATTTATAAGAGTCATTTAGAAAATATATTTTATATGCAATGAAACTAGTTGACATGATGTGTTGGTTGGTTTCACTAACACCTACATTACAAGTACTACTACTACTGAAGGAGAGAAATTCGTTCTTAAATTAATTTATCTTAATAGACCTCCTTTGAGAAGGAGAACTTACAAATTCCTCAAGTTCCTAACTGAGCCGTGGCTTTTCAAATACAGGGTGTGTAGCGATGAAAAATAGAATTGCTAGGGGAGGTCGTCGCCCCATGCGGCTATGCCAACGAACACTTTAGCGACCCCATTTCCATCACCCGCACAAAATTAATTACTTTAGTATTACAATGACAAGCGATGAAGCGATTGAAATGTGTATTTTCTATTCTAAGTCAGCTTATTGAGTTAATCACTTAGATTATTGAAGCTGTTTAAATATTAAACACTAACTTCTATTCGGAATTCAAACGCTTGAATTTTTTAGTTCCCCGACCCAGACCGTTCCGAATCCAACCATTACTTCCAGATATTAATTAACCTTCCAACGAAATAAACTTTTCAGCTCTACTATTAGTATTTAGTATAAATTTTTCCGTCCGAATTACATCGCCAGACTTGCTATAAAGAAAGGAATTAAAAATTGTTTGTTTAAAAATTGTTGTTTTACATATTTTCTTAAAAAATATATAATGTATAGTCAAAAGCCTCGTACTCAAACACGTAAACTTATAAACAATGTTATGTTGTATGTTGTCCTTGCTGTGTAAAATATAAACCTCCTTTTAACGCGACTTTAATATCATTTATTTATTGACAAACAATTTACATTGTGTTTGAAATAGTTCCATGTAACAAAAAAAAATCTTGGATAAATAATTATGTACACACAAGTACACATATGCTTAAATATCACATCACACATGTCGTTTTTGAAGATATTCGAGTATCATATCGTAAGATGAGTTTGTCACAGACTAGGTATTGGTGTCTTTAAAAATCATCATCTACCTAAAACCTTTTACGATGCGATGGACCATAAGAGTGACCCAGTGGAGTGGCCCAAGTGGGAAGCGCAAAAGAGGAAGACCGCTTACAAGATGGGCGGACGAAATAATAAAAATGGCTGGCTCTAGATGGATGCAAGCAGCCCAAGATAGAAACAATTGGGACTCCTTGGAGGAGGCCTTCACCTGCGGAGGGGTTCTTGCAAAGTGATTACCTATTTCTAATAGTACTTAATATGTAGTTTAATTTCAGTTTCTTTTTATTATCAATGTTAGTTAGTAGATATTAGATTTAGTTTTATTTACTTATTCTGTTTTCTTTTTTTGCAAGAAATAATAAAGGCTTTTATTATTATTATTATTATTACATGTCGTTTTTGAAGATATTCGAGTATCATATCGTAAGATGAGTTTGTCACAGACTAGGTATTGGTGTCTTTAAAAATCATCATCTACCTAAAACCTTTTACCAGCCATGTTGGGAACGGCATCCAGTTTAACCGGATGCAGCTATACATCATTCATATGGAGGGACTACCTATCTGTCCTCCACACCACAGTTATTAGTTCATACGATAACCCCTTGACTTTTTGAGCCTTGTCGACTTCTGGCTGCCATACACGAATGACAACCGGCAGCCTAATCGGCAAACACATTTTTGTCAAACGATTGCGACTAGTTGGGGTCGTTTGGACCGCTCATTGGATCGTTCGGTCCAAAAGATCCCGACTAGTCTCAATCATTTGACAAAAATGTGTTCGCCGATTAGGCTGCGGGACCGACGTAACGCATAAGCTTTAAAACTCGCATTCATAATTCACATTGGTTAATTCGATCAATAGCGAGTCCACATAACGGTACATCGTATGGGGGTCATTGGTTTAGCGATGTATTGGAGTGTTGGCGGATAGTGGCATGACGGTTCGAACATTACAGTTTGTCCTGATTTAGGGACGTTAATATGTCTTTACGCTGTTAAGTAGCAAGTGTGCAAGTGTCAGGTGATTAGTAAAATCAACGTGTAAGCGATTGTACTAATCATTAAACAGCGCGACCGTTTACACGTTGATTTTACTAATCACTTGACACTTACACAGTTGCCACTTAACAGCGTGTAAAGGAGCCTTTAGAAAATATCACCCTATCGTGCAGAAGTTTCGTGATCGCGATTTCAATCTCCTCTCGGAAATAACAGCTTGTAACGTTCTAGATATGAGAACCGTGCACGTAACTTTGACTTCGCAAACTTAAGTCCTGTTAAATCTGTCAGCGCTGAACGTAAATTGACGTACATATTTTTAGTACCCATAACTGCAATGCTTCGATGTCGCCTTCGGGTTGTGGAGGTCAGACGGCAGTCGCTTCACGGAAAATATCGAAGTTTATGAGCAGTTAGACTGGTAGAGCGAACCCTAGACTCTTAAGTTGAAAAAGCTTCGGATGCGACTGGGATTAACGCTGAGATGATGATGATGATTTTTAGTACCCATGTTTTTAATCATACCTAAACAGCCTATGGGCCAACTTATCTTCTGTCCTCTTCTTAATGAAATAGAAGGAAAAATATGCATTAAACTTTAATTTAGGACAGTTTGTGAACGACGCCATTTTGTCAATTCTTTCGTCGACAAACTCCATGCTGTAAATGTTGCTCACTATCTGGCTGAGGAACAAGAGTTCTAAGGTCAGGTGAGATCTTTTGGTCTTTAGTACCTTTCCCTCAGTTTTATAATCCCTGTCTTGCCACAACCCTTAACGGTTATGACCAAAACTGTGTTCGCACATTCGCGTCCTTTAATTACATTATTTAACCACACTTGACACAAAATTACTACGTTTACTGATGACGTCAGAGGCATTACAGTTTATTTGAATAGTCTGCTTAATATTCGGTGATGCGCCTGTGTCAACACAGAGGTTTAATCAAATATGAGTAAATGTAAACGGTTATTTAGTCATGGACATTGTTTTATATTTTTCTTTAAATACGTGTTAAGTTCACTTCCCAATAATCCAACCTTAGTTTAAAACAGCTTATACAATATGTAAAGAAAACCCTGTCCGATCCGTGAAGGTATTGTTAGGTATCGTTAACTGATTCTAATAATGCCTACAAAGCCGGGCTAAACTTAAAAAAAAATCCCCCAAAAAAAATAAATATTATTACGAAAAAGCGAGGTAACTTAATGCATGTGCGGTAAGCAACCCGATAGGCCCGCCCCCCTTCACCCGCGCATGTATGCGCGGGTGAAGGGGGGCGGGGCATGCGGCACGTGGTCGCATCGCTATTCGCTCCGTCACAAATGGTGTTGTCAGTTTTTTAAAAATTACCAAATTTCGGGGAAATTGGAATTAATACCCGGGAAAAAAAGATTATTTCAAAATTCATTAGTATTGTTACTGTGATGATTATGTAAAATTTTATATTATATTTGGTCAAGTGTTTACCTAACCTTTATTGTCCTTATGGGTCGGACAGGGTTTTCTTTACATATTGTATACTGAAATGATTCATAGTGAGCGAGGTAATAGCAAAGGTGAGCTAGTTCAATTCTGCTAACATTTGTCTTGCATGAAGGCAATTTGAAAGAAACAACTGTCTGTTTCTGTAGGTTTTACCATTGATAAAATATGAAACTAAGGTAGATAAGTCACTAGCGCATTGAAAATGAAGCGTACAAAAAGAGCTAAGTCCAATATCTCGCTTTAGTCACTCTCGATACACTCGTAAAAACAAACGACAAACACTAACAGCGCAAACGACAAACACTAGCCATCTTTTTCTTCTCTATGCTTTAGATTGCGCCCCATCTCATTCACACTGTACCAACGTGTGAAATGTACGCAGAATAAAAAATTTGCATGTGGTGTAAAAATCACCGCCAAAAGGAGCCCGTTCACCTTGGCCCCTACTTTTCGGAATGTGTCCTTGGAGTGTTCCGACCGCCTTCAGCTCATGGGAGTTGAGATTTCCTCGAACCTTAACTTTGGGCGGTTCATTGAGTCCAAGGCCAAGGTGGCTACCAGGAAACTTGGCGTTATCGCAAAGGTCCGGCAGTACTTCACACCTGGGCAGCTTCTAATGTTATACAAAGCACAGGTCCGTTCGTGTGTGGAGTACTGCAGCCACATTTGGCTGGTGCTGCCAAGTGTCACCTGGCCACTTTGGATTCAGTGGAGAGACGTGCAAAGAGGCTGATTGGTGACCCTGATCTAACTCGAGTTGGTCTCCAAAGCCTAGAGCACAGGCGTAGAGTAGCCAGCCTTTCGGTGTTCTATAGGATGCATTTCGGGGAGTGTGCGAGGAATTGCATGATTTAATTCCCCCATCTCCGTTCCACCAGCGGACGACCCGTCGTACGGCTGGTTTCCACCCTTACGTTGTTAACACCACTACGATCCGGACGAAGCGTTTCGCCTCCTCCTTTATACCGCGTACATCGAGGGACTGGAACAATTTGCCAGCGGCGGTGTTTCCGTCGGACTACAATTTGAGTGTCTTCAAGGCTAGAGTGAATAGGCTCTTAATAAACTAGTGCGCTTTACCATCAACGATTGCGTCACTGCTTACCATCAGGCAGGATTGCGGTCAAGCGCTGGTTTATAGAGTAAAAAAAAAAATCGTAGTGAATAGGAAGTATTCAGTTGAGCGAGGTGGTGCAATGTTAAACCCAACAACACGACCAACGATGCTGAGGGAGATTGATGTGGAGAGCCTCCACGACCAAACTCCCGACACAACAACATTTGACGCATCGTACTCGGCACACATTGCAACACAACTGCTCAGACCCGTCCTCCGTACAGCTTCCCCAGACATCATGCCGGAACACGACGAATCGCTTGGCGGCAAGACTTTGTCTGGTGGGTGGTAACTTCTACCGGCAAGCAAATGATTGGAATCGATTCAGTTGTTTATTCTGAACAAACTATTCAGGTTTCGCATAATCAAAAAGTAACGGTGTATATGACGACTAAAATGGCTGACCGCCGACTGTCCAAGATACGAGCTCGTTTCAGTTTGGGAGTCGGTCTTAAATTAAAATGCCATTGCACGACTACAGACCACAGGAGGTTAAGGTTACCCGTCAAGCTACCCATCCCTACCCCCTGCTACTGTCAAATATTCCCAATCCATCTTGAGTCTTAGCTTAGCTTTAGCGAAAAAGTAAAAAAATTAATAAATAAATATGACAGATTGAAGTAGCTTGACGTGCTGTCAGCTGTCATCTGTACATTCACCTCACTCGAAATGGATGAAATTTTGTTTCTTGTAACGCTATTGTACTTTTGAAATATTAATTATTTAAAGTTACTTAAAATATGTACTCTTACAAGTCTGATAGCTTTATGCCAAACATGAAAAGTTTTGACCTTTAACACGAAGGTGACGTCATGATCGACGATTATGGAAGGTTATCGATAAGAATCGATTGTTTTAGACATTCTGAACTTTTACACTGGAAAGGAAGGCGGAAATAAATTTTGATTCAATCGTTTCGAACCGGAAATGCTGGTTACCGGCAGCAAGTGTAAAGGAATGTTAACGAAAGCTGTTATCAAACGAAATTCATGCAATTAAAATTAAGTGCGTTTCAAGAAGTTGCATCAATTTTGGAGCTTCTTAAAAAAATCATTCTGCCTAGCCGTCTCCTTCGTCAGGGTTGACTTCCAGTCTAACCGGAAACAGCTGAATAGCTGACCAATCTGGCCTTCACAACCCAGTTACTCCCACGATACCACTTGCTATGATTGGTAGTCAGGCTTTTGGGCATCTGATTACCTGTAAGGATTGTCCAAGATGTACAAATAACAGCCGGGACGAACTACTAAACGTGCTTTCCGAGACACGGAGACACCTAGATTCAGGATATGCAATGTATGGATGTTTTTTTTTATTTTTATAAACTTGTGCTTGACAGCAATTCCACCTGATGGTAAGCAGTGATGCAATCGTTGATGGTAAAACGTTCTAGGTTATTAAGGCCCTATTCACTTGGTGAATCGGAAGGAAGACGGCAGCTGACCGAGGTGATGCAATGTTAAACCCAACAACACGACCAACGATGCTGCGCCAGAGGGAAATTGATGTGGAAACCCTCCACGACTAAACTCCCGACACAACAACATCTACCGTATCGTACCCGGCACACATCGCCACACAACTGCTCAGACCCGTCCTCCGTACGGTTTCACCAGACATCATGCCGGAATTTGATGAATCGCTTGGCGGCAAGACTTTCTCTGATGGGTGGTAACTTCGAATCCACAAATTGTCCAGCGAGTAACCTGTCTCTCGATCAATCATCGAGGCTTTTATCATACAACCCCTCTTTCTTCTCATGCTCATAACCGGTTGGTTATAACTTAGAAGTTATGTAATGATTAGAGACTGTTCAACCACACATTTTTGACATTTAAACGTCCCTAACTTTAATGGTTAAACTTTAAACGTTTATAAATAAACTTTAAAAATAATTCAATTTAGAACATATTTTCATATTTTATCTATATATACTACCTATAACGTTATCTTGACGTATTTATTACAATATCCATAGATATATGCCTTGCGCAATCAGGTATCCTTATTTATGTGATTGAACGAGGCATGCATTAATTGTGGACCATACTATCATCGCCTGATAACAATGAAAACTATTACGTTGGAGTATTTTAAATTGTAGATTAATAAAATTTATGTTCGTGACGGATATATTTAATTTATACAAATAAAAAAACATTTTCACCTCTTTATATTATTGCTACTAAGTAAGTACTGTGTACGATGTATTATCACAGTCTACAATAAATCATACAGTCGTCCGACGAAGACGTCTAGACAGAGCAATCGTGCGGGGTGTGAGGGACGAGACGCGGTTAAGCGGCACCCGAGCTGTCGAACAAAACGATGTTCGTAGCTCGGTATCTATCATTAAGGGATAACGCGTGTTTGTATTTTTATTTGTTTGTTTTATAATTTGATGTGAGTGTCAATTTTGGGTATAATTAGGGTGCTTGTTACAAAAAAGCCATCCTTTTTTACATCCAAAATGGCAGACGTAATTTTTTTATAATTTAATGAGTGTCAATTTTGAGTAAAATTGGGGTGCTTGTTACGAAAAAGCCACCCTTTTTGAAATCCAAGATACCGGACGCCAATTTAAATGTATATTAATATGATATGGGTGTTAATTCCTAGGTGGATTGGGGTGCTGGTTACGAAAATGCCATCTAAATAACTTAAATCTGTCTCGAGTTGTTCCCTTAATAAAAATAGCAAATTAATTAAATATAATACAGCTATCGATGTTGATCTGCAATAAATAAATAATTTCATAAATATTGTTTATTTGTGACAACCCTGGCCGATGCGTTTCTGTCTAGACGATGTCGGCATTTTACATGAGATCAAAGGCGTCGACCTACTGTAAGATTTTTATACTGTGGTATTATTATGTACAGACGACAGCACGCTACTACAATCTGTCAGATTTCCTTATTACATTTCCAACTTTATCTCTAAAGAATTAAGGCTCAAGGTTAATTGGGAATATCTGACAATTAGGTGTAGCTTCACCTGCTGTCGTCCGTATGTGGTATTTTTTGGACCATCAGTCGGATTAGAAAAATACCCTTTACATTTGATAGGAGAATTCTATAAAAAGACTAATATGCCCTTAATATCACGCTATAGAACACACCTATAGAAGACTAGCAAAATTAAAAAAGCAAAAAAAGAACGCTACGTGAAAACGAAATAATAGTACCTACCAGCAGTCGATGCGATGCGACCGCGACGAGGAGGGGTCATGGGAAAAAAATATCAAGCAGACGAAGTTAATGACAAGTACACTGCTTGATCAGCTACGCCTTCACAGCGCCATAGAATAAAGAGGGGAAGTAGGTTATCTGCGACCCAATCCGCGATTTAATTGCCTACTGTCTTAGGGTTGACAACTGTCCGCGCTTCGTCGGTTACGGTTGTCGCCCAAACCGCTAACAAATATTTATAGACTAAGAGCTTATGTTTAAATTATTTGCTTAGTATTTAGTTTACACTAGCTTTCCGCCCGCGGCTTCGCCCGCGTAAATTTCGGTTATATCGCGCTTTTTAGATTTCCCTCGGGAACATCAATTTTTTCCGGGATAAAAGGTAGCCTATGTCCTTTCTCAGGGTCTAAAGATTGTGTGCTTTCCGCTCGCGTCTTCGCCCGCGTAAATTTCGGTTATATCGCGCTTTTTAGATTTCCCTCGGGAACATCAAATTTTTCCGGGATAAAAGGTAGCCTATGTTCTTTCTCAGGGTCTAAAGATTGTCTGTGCCAAATTTCATCAAAATCGGTTGAGAGGTTTAAGCGGGAAAGCGTAACAGACAGACAGACAGACAGACAGAGTTACTTTCGCATTTATAATATTAGTATGGATATACTAGTCAGTTTTTTTTTTATTTTGTAATTTTTGTTTTTAGTTTTGTACACATAAAGAACCATATTTATTTTTATTTTTAATTAATACAAATATAAATAATACAAACATAACATCTATTGAATCACACATTTAATACAAAATTACAAATTAGCTACAGAAAAATACCTACTTTCTTCGGTTTCGACTATTACGAAACGCGTTGTTATTAAACTTTAATGTGTAATATATCCGTATCCTTGTAAATAACTTTTAGAAATATAATTTGAAAAATATAAGTCTTTTATTTGTTCATAGACATACCAACTTTGCAGTTTATGTGATCATTTTTTAAAAGCTAATGTGCCGAAAAGCCGTGACGCGCGAACCTCGTTCCGTGCTAGCCGCGACTAGCGCAGTCATAGGCACTCTAATATTGTGTTTAGGTGTGCGTGCGGCGACGCATAGATACTATGGCGCACACATACAAGCCGCGCGCGGTCCGTTTGTATGAAGATAACGTACTTCCCTCTCTTTATTCTATGACAGCGCGAAGGTACATATTAATTATGGTCTAAAGATTGTCAGAACAAGTTAACCAAGAACGGTAACCATTAATTCAGCAAATAATTCGAGACCCCCTTAGCGTAGAAATTTATACTGGGTTATAAAAAAGTGCGTGTGCAATTCTCACGTGTTAGGCGCTGGACACAGACAAGGCGAAAAGACGCAGATGGGGCGCGAACATTTATCTCTACCGCGTCCCTTCCAGAAAAAAATGTATAGCGCCGCGAGGCAAAACATACAGCGCGGGCTTGCGGACGGCGAGCGATGGGCAGCTCGTCGCCGCCTGGTAAGAATAAGAACCCGGCCGGCTCGACGGCGCGTTGTTTCACGCATGCCTCAAAGAGATGTCAGCACACCGTGACGGGTGCCACGAGGCCCGATAGCCTCCTGGGCCAGAGTTGCGGGTTTGTTAAAAAAAGAAAACGTGGCCCCGGCCGTCGCACAGGCAAATGAAGGAACACGGATGGGTTTTAGTCAGTAAAAGTCTGACAAGCCCTTCCGCTCCGCCCAGAATGGGAGAGGTCATTAGATGATTTCCATCCAAAACAAAAAAAAAGACAAAACATACAGAAGAGACAGGGCGCCCTTCTCTTCTGTATGTAAGTCTGTCTGCCTCTTAGATATTTTCTGTGTCCAGCGCCTTAGAAGTGAATTCTTCAAAAATTATGGGTTTAAGATACGTATTGTGGTAATATGTATCTTAAAACCAAAATTTGAAATATTTTTCAACCGTTGTAGGTGTGTACGTACAATGCTGAGGCTTAAGTAAATTCCCTCTACGCCTTTGTAAGCACGAGTGGAAAGGATACAAAACAGAACACAGAAAATCACAAACACACTAAACATAACATTTATGTATATTTGTATAATGCTTCCTATCTCATTTTCTCTCACGTTAAATCTTATAAATTAATACGCCTCTTTTTTCTGTCCTTTTCTTTGGTTTCATCGACCTTCAAATCACACAGATGCTACAAAAGGTTTCACTTCAAAAGAAATCAGCTGTTTCATTGAAAAGTGCCATACCTACGTCGTCATGATGTATGGCAAAGCTATTTCTTCTTCAGAATCGTGCACTGAATTCATGGTTTGCAAACTGGATAAAGAAATATCCTCTATGGCAAATCAAAGTCATTTATTCAATTCAGGCTATGAATCAGCATTCTTCGATCATGAAATATACATATACCTAGATATTGGATTTGTGAGTTACGAAATTAGTTTTTGTTATTGTTATTCACTGTTTAACAACAAACATTTAAAAAAAATAACAATGAAAGTCTATGTGTGAGTGTGCAAAGGACGGAAGCCTTTCAAATAATTATATTATATTTAATATTGTATTTTCCCTTTAGAAGTGTTTAAAATCTGATTCTTATAAATTAATTTCGTTTTGGGGTAACAATAGAACTCCCGTTTGATTGCCAACAAAAGAACTCTCCCCTAACAATATGTATTGAATATCTCAACTAATTTGACACAATTGAAATTTAATACTATCAATTGAACATAATTGATTGAGTTGTTTACAATTAATTAACAAACACTTGACTGATTTGTCATTAATGTGTAACTGATTGTTTAATATAAATAATGAATTATTTATTCTATGTTAATGAATGGCAAAATTTTATATTGTACAATATAATAATTATGTTTTATAACTTAGTTGCGGAAGCGGAAGTCATTATTACATTTGATTTATTTATTCCAGAAATCTTTTACAGTAGCACTTTTTTGTTAGTAGTAGTATTAATTTACTCTAAAGAGGAGTCAACTAACTTCATATTTTCTGATTGACCAACTTCTGGACAATTTATGTCTGCCTGGAAGCCTCTAAATGGTTTAATTGAAATAAATGGGAAACTAAATGTGCTACGGGAACTATTTACGATATGCAGCTATTCAATACTTTAGACTAAAAAAAATAACAATTTGGCTGATTGGAACGCATGTTTGGTCTTGGTGTAGGTATTGAATCCAATTTCGATAAAACATGCGGATAAAAGTCGGCTAACGGAAAGCTTCGCTTTTCATACCCACCTACTGCTCCAAATAGAATGCGCTACAAATTCAATAGCTGCATGAAAGGGAAATTATTTTTTATATAAGTGCTATGATAATGAACCATGTAAGCCCCTATATAAATATACTAAAAATATACCCACATGTACTATGTAGAGACCAAATTATTCAGAAACACCCCTCTTATGGTACTTCTACCGAACTCAGAATTCTCTTTATCAAACTCAGTGAGTTAGAAAGTAAAAGATATTATCTTTGTTGTTGAATTCACTTGTGGGTGAACAATGGTTAGGATTTTTTACTGTGTGAATGTAGTGATGTAGACTCATAAACTCTGCTCATATTACAATGATTTGGATGACAATGTAACAAAAATTTTTAATTGAAGTGACACAATTTAAATGTTGATGTATAGAGGAAGAAAAAACCCAAAGGAAAGATGGGTATACGGTGTGAGGAACAATAAATGAAAGAAGTGAATAATAGCGTGAAGGTTAACTATCCCAGAATGGAAGAAAATACAGGAAGCTGATGTTGAAAAATTCCTAAAGAAAAGGTGCAGACCTTTTCTTTAGGAATTTTTCTTTTAATAGGCAACTTTCGATTTATGTTATGTCATAGGTCCTCAACCATCCACAAATAAATCTGACATGTGCCATGAAAATCATCATTATGAACAGAGAACAGTGCAGTGACTCACATTACCAAAATCAAGCTATTTGCTTGTCAGTGGTATGTAAAACTGTAAAAAGTAGATTATGTGATATACCTATTTTACAGTATAAGATACTATCACATAAGTAAAAGATTCATTTTACTTGTATAAGAATTCTTGTTTACTGTGAATAACGGGCATATCGGTCATGAAGGATATTTCAAATAGTTTTAACAACCGTTGAAACTGCTCACCATAACTGAATAATGTAAATGGAAATAAGGATGGTTTCATAACAATACCTAGCATTAAAGCACTTAACTACATTACTACTGTTGGTATATTTTTGGATTATTATCATAATGAAAGAGACCATCTGATGAAACACATTATAAATAACACATTAAAAAACATTATAAATTGATAATTAGCTTATAAAAAGTTGAGTATGTGTTCCAGTATTAAGTTAGGGAATAAATTTGTTGTTATAAGAAATGGATTGAGTATCAGTGAACCAGACACCTAAGTGGCGAACTGCATTAATCAATATCCCGTCTGCACCAGGAGCTTTCTCAGGCTTAGAAAAAAAAAAAAAAACACCAAAAAGACCTGTTGTGTGAATAATCAAGAAGTTCATAACTTTGTGACAGTGATACAGCAGCCAACGACAGGAGTTTAAAACCAGTAATTTTCCCTTTAACTATATTTTTGACCAATATTTATGAGGACTGTGAGTGCAGTTTGTGTAGTAAATTAGAGATATACATTAGACACAATTGCTTACAATTATATTTTGTTGTTTAGCATTCATAAGTGTGCAACTTAGGTAAGTTCCATACTTGTAATGAATTGTTTAATCATCATGTAAAAGGTCACAGTAATCCAATCCAGTGATATTTAATAATTAATTAAATAAAATTACAGCTTGTCATAATTTCTTCCTTATTATACATGTCACTTTGGGTATACATACATAAAATTTTTCCTCCTTTGATATAGGTTGCAATAGGATAGCCAAAATCTACAGAATGCCACTTCTATTCTATTCTTTATTATGGCAACTAAAATCGATGGATGTCAACTATTCTGCCAATGTCAAGTGGTTTGAAAAGCAAGAGTGTATGTAAAAAAAAAAAAGGAATAATTAAAATTAAAACTTTCGATGCCACAGTTGACCTTTATATAGCATACCACTTGTATAAGCCCCGCACGATGATATTGCGATTGGCGGCCATCTTGGTGACGTAGTCGAACTCGCACCGTCGGTACCGTTCGCAAGTTCAGTCCGCGCTTACCCACTTACGCACATCGAATATTTTTGTTAGCTTTTTGTTTTTGTTATCCTGTTTTATTGTTGTTCTTGAGTTTTGTTGTTTAGTTTTGTTAACTGTTACTCGTTAAAATGAGTAAGAAATTAATTAATAGTCGTGCTCGTGAAATTATAATTAAAGTGGACAATTATTTTGTTAAAGAGAAAGAGGATTGTAAGTTAGTTCTTGAAAGTATAAACCGTGCTTTAAAAAGTGCTTCGGACATTTTAATACCGAAGCAACTGCTTACAGTTATTAAAAATATTTTGCAAAATTCTATCAAAGTCACGGAGTGTGTGGCATGTGCCACAGGCGTTGCAAAAAATACTGTGACGAAATTGAGACCGGAGCATGAGTCAGCAACAGCCAGTGGCAGCAAAATGAGAACTCCTACTAAAGGAAAAAGACAAAAGAAGAAATATTTCGACGGGTTTTCCTTAACAGCTTTAAGAAATATTATAGATTCAATGTGTACGGTGAGGAGAGAAATACCCACAATGCGCAAAATCTTGGCGGCTTCAAAAGTAGACCTTAATTATACTGGTAGTGAATCTACTTTAAGAAAAATAATTAAATGTGATTTAGGCTACCAATTTAAACGATGCTACAAAAAAGACTGGCCCTAATTCAAAGACCCCAAATTCAAGCGTGGAGGGCTAAATATTTACGACGTATGAAAGAAAATGACTCGCTTGGTAATAACAAAAGATCCCGTTATTTATCTCGACGAAACGTGGATACATGCACACTAAACGGTAGAAAAATGTTGGCAAACAGCAACCGATGGAGTGAGACGGAACGACAGCCCCGGCCGCCGATGGATAATAGTTCACGCGGGAAGTTAAAGCGGTTTTGTTGACAATGCCCTTTTTATGTTTAAAGCAGACACCAAAACGGGGGATTACTATGACCAAATGAATGCAGAGTATTTCACCAAGTGGCTTACAGACAAAATAGTACACAACATACCACGCAACTCCAAAATTGTGATGGACAACGCCCCTTATCACAGTAGGGATGAGAATAGGCCATCAAGTATGAACAATAAAAAACAGTTGATTGTTGAGACTTTCCCAACGACAGTACAAAACCTGAACTGTATTTATTAATTAAACGGCACAGACCGCCGAAAAATTATATAATTGACAATTTATTAGCTGGCAATGGCCATGAAGTCGTTAGATTATCACCTTACAACTGCGACCTCAACCCCATTGAGTACATCTGGAATCTGGTAAAGATGAGGGTGTCAGAAAAGAATGTGGAGCAGTTGGAAAGTCGCATTGAAGCTCTGACGTTGGAGTCGTTGGCGTCAATAACTCCAGATGACTGGCGAAAGGAAGTCAATCATGTTAAACGGCTTGAAGAGGAATACCTATTGGAATAAAGATCGAATAATTGACGAGTTATTTGTCATAAATACGGCGACGACAGTGAATCGGAAACGACAGACACAGAAAGCAGTTATGATTCGGAAGACTATATACATTTTTTTACATATTATCCTGGTTTTATTTATAAGCTGATAGATGTAGGTAGTAATTAAAACATGACTACTACACAGTGGACTCTGGTTCAATTCCCGCTCGCAAATTAACAGAAATGTAGTTAGAAAAACATAGTATACATGTAAGAAAGATATACGAATAGGTAAGTATATTTTTCTTACGTCTACAAAAATTATTTCCTTGAAATTTTTAATAATGAAAGTTTATTTGTCAGAATATGGGTGAGTAAGTATACCTAAGAAAGAATGTTAAATGCAAAATTAATATTAATTTTATTATACATACACTCTTTAAAGAGTGTAATAAAATTATAAAATACAAATAAACCCTTAACCCTAATATTAATTTATACATACACTCTTTATAAAGAGTGTAATAAAATTATATAATACAAATAAACCCTTAACCCTAATATTAATTTTGCATTTAACATTCTTTTGCTAGCTGTCCTTTTGTGTGACAGATGACGTCACAACGCTGTTATTGTGACAAGGTTCCATCGCAATATCATCGTGCGGGGCTAGTAACACTGTTTTCATTTATATTGTCAATAATGAAATAATAATACCTTTCGTTTCATTCAGCATTTGCTTTGTTTAAACTTAATGTAAAAATCAAAATCAACTATCAGTCTTGTTTTTTTGTTACAAGACTGCATTTATATAGTTTTAATAGTTATCAGTTAAAACCAGGAACCTTTCTAAGTTTTAAATATTGTAATGGGATGTTGACATCAATTTAATACTCTTCTAATCAGTAAGCCATAGATAATAAATTTATTTATGAACAAACCCTTTGTCTTGCTTCAGACAAGTTACTGTCAATTGACCATGAATATAATAATGCTTATTTATCTATTAAACTGCTTTTTAATACAATATCAAATCAAGGTTTCTAAATAACACAGAATAAGCCTGAAAACACAACTGATAAACAAAAGAAATAGTTTTCTTTGCTAACAATGGGACCAGGATACTAACATGCAATTAACTTAATCTGTGATACAAAACAAAAATGTATTTACCTCTATACTTCTTGTTGCGAATTCCACGCCAATTGTGGATTTAGACTCTAAGTTAAATTCATTTCTAGTGAAACGTGATAGGAGACTGCTTTTACCGACTCCAGAATCACCTATTAGAACAACTGGAACAAAGACAAATAGCAAACATTACCCAACGCAAGTTAGCACAAAATACATGTTGGTATCCACAATTTTATGTAAGAAACGTAACAGTTAATGATTAGATCATACGTGAGTTGGAAGGTGACTCACTAATAACGAAAATTTACCAGAAATCGATCGCTATAACTCAATCAGCTGATGTGCTGTTAACTGAGATGTTTCGAAGAAAATGCGCAATAAACAAACATCTCACCACATCTTAAACTTGTATTACTATAATTTAAGGGTACTTTATTACAAAAGCTAGAGGAAAATTATATCAATCACTTTTTTCCTACGTCATTCGGAGATGAAACAATGGTTTTGAGAAGTTACATTACGAATCAAAAACATATCGTTGTGGACAGAAGTAGGACTGGAAGTTAAACACTCCAAGAATAGAAACAAAGTTACCTTTAAACAAATAATCGTATTCGTCCTCTCTTGTGCCCATTTTGATTTATCTAGAGCTCTCTTCTAATCGACGTCAAAATCGGTCAACTATAAAACGTCAAGATGAAACGTAAACAAAAATAACTAGAGACACAAATATCACAGTTTTTATAAACACTGCACAGTTTCCGGAATATCACTTTTATGTAAAGATTAATTAGATTTATACTGGTTTCAAACTATTAAAATCCTAAATTGTCATAGGGACAAAATGGCGGATTGTTTTACGCCCCTCTTGGGTGCGTTCGAAACATAATAAGACCAGAAAATTCTAACTATTAGATAATTTTATTTCTTTAATTTAAAGTTTTAGATTTAAAAAATATGCATTGTATTTTACAAAACCACAATGCGATGGGTTGTGGTTGTTGTCTCGAACTGTAAGTGTACAAAATAAGCAGTAAAATTCAGTTTTAAAGTAGATTTAAAAATAACTCAACGTACTTTATTAGTTTCTTTCAGATATTAAAATTTACTCTTTGTTTATTAGAAAACATTTTTCAATAATTAAGGTATAATATCATAACAAACACGCTATTTAAATTTGTTTCAGAACGCACTTTTGTGTAGTTAGTTGACAGAACAAACATGACATTAGCTCAAGCTGCCCCTTGCCAACATGTAAAATGCGTTCACAGAATAGTTACCTATGTATTTCTACATTATGAATGCGTTCGCAAATAATGAAACAGATTAGTATTATTATTTTTTTAATGTAATTTACACATTCTTATCAGTAATATACTACAAGATTTCCTAAAATTATTACACAGTAGCTGCGAAAGCTTCTCCTTCATCATCACTATCTTCTTGTACTTCTTTAGTCAATGTTTTATCAACATAAACAAATGGGTCGATTTTGAGTGTTTCTTTTGATGGTGGGCTGACAATCAGGCATCTGTGAAAAATAACATATAGCAAAGTACAGTTGGGTTAAAATTAAATTAGAATATTGTTATGATGAATCATCTAGGTACTCGTACTTAGTATGTTAACAAAATATGGTATTATCCTGTCGTTTTTCGACGATTATGTGTTAATCCATACTACATGTTTAAACTACCTACTTTTTCATTACGAAAATTAATAAGAATTAGGTTTATTATTACATGGGTATGTACATGGGTAGGTCCAGTAGGCAGTAGGTAAACTAGTCTGCGTTGGGTATCCTTGTACAATTGATGTTTTCAGTATTTATGAAATACTTTTACCTCGTAATGAAAAGACCATCTCGTTTTGGGCGTGCCGACTGTAGATCCTTTAGCAAAGCTTCTAGGTTTTCCGCTACAAGCTTCGGTTCCATATTTAGCTAAAAGGAAGAGAGACATTTTGAATCAAACAAACAGGTTCTAACGTTTTGGATATTTTATGACATGTTTGGTGCAGTGGATGAGTTCAAAAATATTTTTATGTATTCGTTACTTCGGTTGTGGGGTTCTTAGCTTAACGGCATATTATTATAAACTTATCGACTGGTACCCACCCTTCCTATAGGCACTTGGACAGATCCAAAGCTCTCTTGAACGTCATCTTTCGCAACTCTGTACTGGACCCCGCCGGAGAACTTCTTCACTAGCTCCTTAAGGTTAGGGTCCAAGGTGCCCGCGCGGACGTTAGGGAACCTCCTTTTCATCAACCCTCGGATTGGTACCAGGTCTGTGAGCACATTAGGATGTGCCAGCACATAGTCGTACTCCGGGAGCTTAATTTGACCTTCCTGTGGAATAATGGAAAGATAAGCTTAGTAGATGTATGAATGCATTGAAAATAGAAAGAATAATCTCAAGATTTAGTTTAATCTATGAAAATGGAGCAGACAATTCTGTCTATCTAATAAAAAATATCGCACCTACATCTCCCAGCATTAAAGCAGGTTTGGCTTTACCAAAATTGCAAATTAGAATGTTATGTATAAAACATCGTCTATTATTTATGAAATTTGGTTTGACGAATGAAAATTGTGGTCAAAGTAGTTATTGTGAGATAAAACTATAATCTAGTACTTCATTCATTTTGGTCCGTATTGACTAAACCGAGCGTGTGTAATTTATCTAGTAATCATTTTTTAAAGTAAATAATTTATTAAATTTTATTTTTCATTTCTTGTGTGACATTATCTTTCATATAGCTCACAGAAATCGTAATACCAAGTCAATAGAAGTCGCAAAGACGCTTCACCTTGTCGCCGTGCATGTGTTTTGTATACCACAACAGCGCGTGGAGCGTTAGTTGCGGTTATTTGTGTTGATTGGGACGCAGAGCGATAATGGTGTTTTACAGCATATCCACCTGCGGAAACTGTTCCAAAACTTGTAACTATACAAATAAAGGGATAACATTTCATGTGAAGCACTTAGTTTTTGAAATAATGTCGTGTTTAATAAATATAGACAATTTAAATATTTTCACCACCCCTACTACGATTATCATAGAAAACGATTTCTTTTTTTAAATCTATAACCATTGATACTTAACTTGTTCATTTTTACTATGAAAACTGCTAAAAGCAGCAACGAAATTATAGCCATGCGAAATTAACAATATCGCCGTTTATGTGATTTTTTTTTTTATTAGTTATAAACTAGTGCTTGACTGCAATCCCGCCTGATGGTAAGCAGTGATGCAATCGTTGATGGTAAAACGCACTAGATTATTAAGCCTATTCACTTAAAAAAAAACTGAGTGAATAGGAAGGAATATGCCGCATGAGTTAGTGATGTGTCACAGTGTCACTATTATTTTGTATCGATGAGTTATTACGTTTACTTAGCTTTACTGAAATGGGAATGAAATAATGAAATATTATGATTTAACGAAATATACAGTATGTTAAATAACAGAGGGCGTTCCCTTAAACTCGTTAATATATATCATTAATAGATTAAAATAAAAATATCAGCATAGAAAAATAAGCATAAAAAAATCCGAATAAAAAAAAATTCTAATTGGAAATAAATTTGAAACCTCCTGTTTTAAATCAAAATAGTAGTCGTTATGTATAAATAAATTGCGACGTTGCCGTCTTTCATGTTCGCGTGTACAGTGTGTTTCTTTTACATGTCAATTTAAAATTTTTATTGAATATTTTCATATTGGAAAAAATTTAAAACATTTTGTTTTCGAATGGAAATATTTTTTTTAGCATGTATGTATGCTATACTATTTCGGGTTAACGGGAACGCCCTCTGTTAGTTAACATACTGTATATGAGATGATTGTATTTTCATTATGCATGTTGTCTTCTTACATAATTATAACTGACATAATGGCCCCGATTCTGCTGTTCACGAACTAAACGAAATTAAATTTAAGTGCAGTGCATCTTTTTCTTTCAATTTCATTAAGAAAAGGACAGACTAAAATATCAGATTAGACCTGTCAAATTAGTCCGCTCCTGAAGTAAACTGGCGTATTTTTAGTCGCCATGTTTATAATCATCGCGTCTAAACTGTCCATATTTGACAGGACTAAAATGTTATCTTCTATCCTTTGCTTAACAAAATAGAAAGAAAAAGATACACTTAACTTAATTTTTTTTAGTTTGTGAACAACTGAATCGGCGCCACTGTCGTTTATCGACGATTGTGTGTTAATCCGTACTACATATTTAAACTACTTTTTCATTATGAAAATTAATAAGAAGTAGGCTTATTATTACATGGGTAGGTCCAGTAGGCAGTAGGTAAACTAGTCTGCGTTGGGTATCCTTGTACAATTGATGTTTTCAGTATTTATCAAATACTTTTTTATGTCAAAATAATTAAGTATTAAGTATATAATTATTATATTGAAAGGATAATGGATTAAGTTGGATTAAATCGATACGTTTTTATATTATTTAGGCATCTGTTTACTTTATCCAATGATATTAATATTATTACAAGTTTCCAAAAGATCCAGATATTAAAGATAAATGGATATCTGCTTCTGGAAGAAGGAATTGGTTATCGGCTAAATATAGTAGAATTTGTTCTGTTCATTTCACAAATGAACAATTTAACTCTTCAACAAAAAGGACTTTGATCAAAACAGCTGTACGAGTGTTGAAAGAAATGCTTGGATTTTGATGGATTTTTAATAAAAAAAATATAACTTATACTTAATTTTTTATTGCATTCCTTTATGTCATAAATATGTAAATCGCCTTAAAGTGCGTTGAGGAATGAAACGCTTTAATTACCGCTCATCGGAAAATTATCGATATGAACATAAACACCCCTATGCACTGCACTTTTTTCAGTGAAAGTGAGCGCACGATATGTTTCTCTGCTTTTCGCGCACATTTATTATTGGTTAAAGGAGCCGGGCCTCCTGGGAGTATGGGTTCTTAGAAAATATTGCGTTATGCTATTGCTCAAAGGTTTAATTTTGTATCAATAATGCAAAATGCATGTATAAATGTTCCAATGTATCTATTGTTTGTTTATGTGGTGGTAGTTGCCGACCGGCGACACGCGTCCTGGTATTAAAAGATAGTAGATAGCACTTCTAATGACTCCTTATTACGATTTCTGTGATATAGCCCCAGCAATACTCGTATGCATTAACAAATGTATTTGTACTTAAGAGGGAACTCTAGTGGTGCTTTCTCTATACAAACCGATTCCGCAGTTTTCTTCATGGATAATGCTTTTAGAGCAATTTTTTTTTCTACATTTTTACACCGTGATTATATGTGCCTGTGTCATTTAATTTTTTCCAAAACATAATTAATAAAAGAAATACGATACTTAAAAATCGCCAAAAATAACCCACTTTTACCGTGATGTTCAAATGACTATTAGACAAACGTGACAAGTTTTTGACAAAAAAGAAAATAATAGAAGCATGGGTATACTTTTCCTCTAAATTATGATATAAAAAATAATTGAGATTTGTCGTGTTTTGAAAAAGAAAACAGCGGAATACGAAACGACTTTTGGACAATGTTTTTGTAGGTAAAATCAGCCTGAGCTGCAACTGTCCTTTTCGCACTTTACCGGGAGAGGTCGAAAGCAGCGCGACGGCAATAGGTTCTTCAAATACCTATTTTCCAAATTCTTCGGTACTAGAGTCCCCTCTTAATTAGTCGAGAATGATTCATTTTGTCGTCAAAAATCTGACAAGTTGACTTTCTAGGAATTTTAATACACAACCACGACGAATCAAATGACAACATCTCACATGTTTAAATCCGTCAAGCCGTTCAGGGTGTAGAGTATAGACAAAAGCCGTATGCGTCGAGCCGTATAATCAGCAGAATTTTTTTGGTTGGTAAATATTTAATTTGATGTTCTGTGTTATGTTACATACATATTGTATAAAGTCAGAGTTTTTTTTTTTTTAACAGAACAGACAGTTATGCTGCTGGGGGAGTTTGTTCCACAACATAGAACATGATATTCATATAAAAAGGGCATCGATCGCTTTTGGTCAGGACGCGGTCGTAGTCTGCTATTCACCTGTATTTTCTTGACAAGGTCGGTGCCACCCGCAATCGAAGCTCCTGCATCCATAGCCTCCTTGATCAGCTCGGCACCCTTAACGAACGCGAGGATTGAGCGCTCATCGTCACGAGGGTACAGGTTCGGCAGTAACGAGAGCCGAGTGAAATTTTCTAAGAAGCGGTTCTGTAAATATGAAAACTTGGTAAGCTATCTTATAGCATAGCATATATTAGCTTAGTATAATGCGGTCTTGGAAGAATATGTGAGAACGTGCCCTTACGCACGGCAACGGCATGGAGTAGACACCCCCGGATCACCACAATCGCGACCCTCCTAATATGTTTAGACATATTAGAGGGTCGCGATTATAAATGCGAATTTTAATAATACATTATACAACGTTATTTTTTCTTTATACGGTACCTAAATATAATATATTCAGAATATGCAACTGAATCGATTTCAATCATTTCACGCCATGTTATATTTTTGCCAAATACATTAAGAAATTGTTGCAGTGTGGTCACCGAGCGCACAAGTTCAGTTTACGGTAGATCATAGTACTTAGCGCGTGCGCATTCTTTTTCAACAGCTGACGCCACAGGTCAACGCATCGCTCGCCCGCCTGAGCGGAACGTTTTATCTTTGTTTATACAACCAGGTAAGATAACAAGCTTATAACATTGTGGTTTTTCATGCTATCTTTTTTAAATTTTGTACATAGATTCTTTACATAAAAATACTAGACTACGTGTTTCGGGTTTCGCATATCAAAAAAATAAAGCTGTAGATTATGACACACAACCTGTTGGTAGTTTGGTACAAGTCCCACTGCTACTAGCCGGTTTTTTAAAATGTGTTATCATTTATTAGTAGAAGTTGTTCACTATAACAAGATATTTACGTAATGTTGAGGTAAATAAAACTATTATTTTACCTTTTTAAAATGAGTTTTAGACCAACCTTACCTCAACATAACAAACCTCAGTTCAACGAATTACTTGATATTATGAATATTTTCTTGTTCCCCTCCAATTTGTTATATCGAGTTTGCACTGTATTATAAACTAGCGCTTGACCGCAATCCTGCCTGATGGTAAGCAGTGACACAATTGTTTTTTCTGTTCAACAACTATTATTTGATATGGTGTTGAGCCTGTACTCAAAACTATACAGGGTATCCCAGAACTCAAGGTCAACCCGAAACGGGCTGATTTTTTTTTTCTAATTTTTCACACGATTTTTACACTCAAGGATTGATTAAAAACATCATGTGAAAAATTAGAAAAAAAATATATCGCATGCAGTTTCAAAATTATGAGAATTTAAGTAACACCTAGAAATCAACTAAAACCATTCAATCAGGTCAAACGGCAACCATTTTTCGGTTAGTTAATAAATTAATATTAGTCAATAAACAAACCTTTTTGGCAGCAGCCATGTTGAACTCAATTTGTGCATATACCAATGCATCAGGCACATTGTACATGGTAGGGTGGTGTGTCTGTTGATGGGCTCTCACAGCATCCTCTGCAGTGTAGACAACCCAACGGTAGTACTTTAGTGGGTACACATCATCTTGTGGTATTGGCTTGTGTAAATCATCCGAATGTTTACTGACATTTGACTTTACAGTCCTGGAATTGATAAGTCACAATTAATAATTTATTATACACCAGTTTTTAAAATAATATGATTTATAAAAAAGATTTTTAACTATATTTTAAATTAATTTTGTTTTTTACTTTAGATTAAATCTGACACAAGTTTAAAATCAAATATAATACACTCCACATATTGTAGGACAAAATTTTAATGAATTTGGTTATAACATAAGATTTTGTAAAACATACTTATCTTTCCCTCTCTGATTATGTGGGATGAAGCCTACTTTGGTGACTTCAATCTTGACCTTCTTGGCACGTGCCTTTGCCCTGGTGCCCTTACGAGCTGCATAAGACACAGTTGCAGTGTGCAGAGATCTCTGAAAATGATGAAATAAAAATATAAATTATAATTAAAGGTTGATAAGTTCAAAAAGAGATTGAGCTGTACCACAATCGTATTAGACCAGGAAATATGGAAAGAGGGAAAGGAGGAAGGGGACACACCGGCTTATAATGAATAATAACTATTTCAGCATTCCATAATATAGACGACACAATACAACAATCAACTGCTCACTGATTGCTCGCTCAAGTTGTTTGCTGCTGGCAATTGCTTAAAAAAGGATGAAATAATATTATTTTATAATTATTATTAAAATCTTTCTTTATGAAGTATTAGGTTTTTAGTGAGAGGTATTACGCCTCTTGAACACAAGAACCATACTTTATGTAGACTTCAAATAAATAAAATTAGTCAAGATTTAGCACAAATAACGTACTATTTCATGTAGGTTATGAAGCAGACAGTATATATAATCACAATCACAAACGTCTATTATTTTATACTATTTATGCTAAATTGTAATGTTTATCATTCTGATAAGGGTAAATTAAATACAGAAGTAATAATTGTGGTATTCCAGACTCACCACAGTTGTAGAATTACATTTGTAAAATGATCTAGTATTTGTGATTAGGGAACCTGGAAAAAAAAATCATTTATTTACTCTTTATAAATGGAGTTAATATTAAAATTATAATTAAGGATTTTCAAAGAACTTACGGAACATAGTTCCAGCCATAGCAGCATATAATTAATAGATTTAATAGTAGTACGATTAACAATACTATGTTTTGATGGAATTGTCAATTTGAATTGACAGCAAAGCTTTTAGGTTATCCTGTTATCCAGAGACAAACTCAAATGACAGCCCTTTTTTTATACCAGAAACCATGGAATTAGAATATACCGCAGACTAAAGAATTTTAAATATATAGAATGACTAGCTTTCCGCCCACGGCTTCGCCCGCGTGGAGTTCGGTTATATCGCGCGTTTTAGATTTCCCTCGGGAACATCAATTTTTTCCGGGATAAAAGGTAGCCTATGTTCTTTCTCAGGGTCTAAAGGTTGTCTGTGCTAAATTTCATCAAAATCGGTTGAGTGGTTTAAGCGGGAAAGCGTAACAGACAGACAGACGGACAGACAGACAGACAGACAGACCGACAGACAGACAGACAGAGTTACTTTCGCATTTATAATAATAGTATGGATTACGAGTAATAATAATATCTAAATAACAACATTCAAAAATAAACCTAAAGCCTAGGTACTCCATAAAGCTTATATTGCCACAAAGCTTACGCATAAATACCTAAAGTTCTACATGAGAGGCATCGAATGGACCCTGTGTCCCTTTCCCACAGACTGCCAGTGTGAAATGAAACTACCATTTGGTAACTTTGATACATATACTTCATCCGCTCGTTTTGTTATTTATGCTGATATACAATATTATATCAATGACTCGTGATTGTTTAAGCATTAAAATAACTAACTGCTTAGCTCAACATTTAATCAATGCATTTATTGTGATTAAACAATAAATAAAAATAAAACAATATTAGCAGATAGTATAAACTATAAAATGGCAACACCGATGACATATTGTGATAATCAATATGGTCGATGCAAATTTTTCTTTGTCGTATTTTTAAGGTATCACGCTATTTTGCTTGCGTTCCAAGCGTTTTTATTAAGTCAACGTACTGAAAAAGTTATTCACTAAATTCATTTTGCATTTTATATACAATATGTTAAGAAAACCCTGTCCGACCCGTGAAGGTATTGTTAGGTATCGATAATTGATTTTACTAATGCCTGCAAAACCTGGCTAAACTTAAAAAAAAAAAACCCCCTATAAAATAAATAACTTAAATAAAATAAATAGGTAATTTCATGGCAACACAGGCACAGGTCATGACCGCAGTTGACCTCATGCTTGTAGGTATAAGTAGTTTATCCACATTTATCGAGTCTCGAAAGAAACAATGATACTTAGGCAGCTCGTGAAAAGAACTTTTTCTAAGTAGGAAGGTCGTCATTTCATTGGATGAGCACAATGGCTGTGGCGGAGATGTTCCATATTTCGTTCATTAAGAACAATACAGGCCTGGCACTGTCGCACGAGATTAGCACGGACATGCACACAAATAAAAATCAAGTGGTGTCAAATCCGCGCTTTATTTTTTTTTTACTTGAATTGCCGATCATATTCCAGTCAACATTACCTAAGTTGAAATCGCCTGTAATACATACGTGTAATTATCCAAGAATTTTTCCAAATAAGTAATGCGTACTGGAGGCGGCAGATATACCTACTGCATAGAGAGCCATTCGACGGACAGGGTGAGCAGCAGGAAGATCCAAAAGAACCCAAAGGTCTTCACAACTACTTTCGAATTGCACAGAACGCTTAGAGTTGATTAGTTTATTGACAGCTATTAAAACTCCTCCGCCTTCTTTACCACTTTGCAAACCCGAACTTTCTCTGTCTCTCCTGTAAACTACGTATCTGTCGTCGAAAAGCTCACTGCTTTGCACGGTGTCATTAAGCCAAGTCTCGGAGAGAATAAACCTCTACAGTTTTGATAAAATATTTATAAATTATCGAATTCAGATTAATATTACACTTAAAGTTACATGTATATTTGGTAAAAAGAAAGAAAGAGAAAAAAAAAACTGCTTAAGCGAATCATGTTAACTTATCAAGAGAGTCCAAATCTTTAATAAGAATATGGTCGGCTTCCGGGGTTTTCCTGATAAAAATCCTGCCGTTTCGTACCCATACGAATCTGTAGGTATTCCTTGTCCTTTGCTTTTTGCCTAGCAGCAGCATGAAGCGCCTTATTGCAAGGATATAAATGTTCTAGCACATACATTGGTTTTTTGTCTCCAGCTATCCCAAGATCGGCGCTATTGAGTTTCTCAGTATTCTTTTTCTTTTATGTTTATTGTAATTGATTACCGACGCCAGAAGATTATCGCGAGTTCTTGGGAAGGCCAGCTTGGAGTTTGGCTACGCGGGTACAGTGAAGAATATCATTGCCGTTTAGTGCGCATCCTACAACTGAACCGAGCTGCTTCACGATAGTATTAAGGTTCTCTTGCTGATTTTCAGGTAGACATTGGATTTCAATATTATACTCGAGCGAGACTGCTGTTCTATATAATTTATGCGTACCTTCAAGTCTGACATTGATTGTCTGAGATCATTACTTTCTTTGGTAATGTCTTTTTGTCTCAGTTTTTACCGCTTTGTATTCAGATTGGTAATTTTCAAACTCCTTAGTGTGAAAATCTAATGATGCAGTCAGTTCTTTTATATGTTGCCTTATGGGTTCAAGTTCCTTGTTGACGATACTAAGTACGGTCTTATTTATAGATATACTCAGTCTTCATGACTTCTTGAATAATGGTACGCACGTCTTCGGTGGTTACCAGTTATGTCTGAGGGGGTGAATTTAAGGATAAAATCATGCTCGGGACAAGCATGACTAAGAAGGGGGCAATGTTACGAATGGACCTTATGTCGATAGCATAAAGTTCAATATCGCGTGACATGCAGTGTGTCACTTTTAAGCCCTATTTCCGCAGATCTAGACATTTTCTAGGCACAATATAAAAACGCATTACTAGACTTAGGATGGCCTATCGAATGGTACAGGTCTCAACAGTTTTGTCAACAAAGTGTCGACATCGAAATTTCCAGAAACCCGTTTCCGGGAATTGCCGTAGGTACTTACTTGGCCGGTGACCTCGAAGTTATGCAGTATTATTATTACGTCTAGAGGATTCTGGAATGTTCGATCAGCTGGCCTATATATAGCGCCGTGACGCCGGCGCAGAGTCAGTCTACACTCGACTAGCGATACGAAAACAGCGACAGTTAAGAAACGATCTTTGAGAATACCTACTGCGACAACTGTAACGAGAACTGTGAGTACTACGTGAAGTGACATCTGTAGAGTTATTGTGTGTTTACGACACGGACTTCGTGGACGTAAGAGAAGACTTCGGTGCAACGTCAGCGACATTATACTTGTCATCGCCTACTACCGTCTGTACCCTCGTCGTCAAAAACTTCGTAACCCTTAACCGGCGTTTTAGTACCCCTAGCCCGTAACAATAGCAACACGGCCTTTATATTCACTCCTCTCAAGATCAGATGATCTGATTCACACCACAGAGTACATTGAACTGATTAAGGTCCTTATTCCAGAAGGAAACTCAAGCATTGATCACTGCTTAAACATTACTTATAACTAGTTTCAACCAATCAAATGGCTTGAAACGATCTTTGAGAATACCTACTGCGACAACTGTAACGAGAACTGTGAGTACTACGTGAAGTGACATCTGTAGAGTTATTGTGTGTTTACGACACGGACTTCGTGGACGTAAGAGAAGACTTCGGTGCAACGTCTGCGACATTATACTTGTCATCGCCTACTACCGTCTGTACCCTCGTCGTCAAAAAACTTCGTAACCCTTAACCGGCGTTTTAGTACCCCTAGCCCGTAACAATAGCAACACGGCCTTTATATTCACTCCTCTCAAGATCAGATGATCTGATTCACACCACAGAGTACATTGAACTGATTAAGGTCCTTATTCCAGAAGGAAACTCAAGCATTGATCACTGCTTAAACATTACTTATAACTAGTTTCAACCAATCAAATGGCTTGAAACGAGACCTAAGTAGAGCTTGAGTTTTGAGTGACGTTCTGTAATACGGACCTAAAAGCCCCTCGTCACATAACACAATTACTTTACTCCTACCCACAGAGTACTTTATATAGTCCTACCCCTCGTCATCACATTGAGCAGAACGTGTTAGTGATTATGGTAAGTAAAAACAAGCTACTGCAACGATTGCGCGTAGGGACACGGTAT
Source organism: Sesamia nonagrioides (assembly GCA_017933935.1). Lineage (NCBI taxonomy): Eukaryota > Metazoa > Arthropoda > Insecta > Lepidoptera > Noctuidae > Sesamia > Sesamia nonagrioides. Next base: position 246,232 of record JADWQK010001182.1, read on the forward strand.
CGAATAAGAAGTGTCGATACTATACTCATGAGTAGTATCGATAAAAAAGTATCTAATCGTAAAAGTATCGGTACAAAAGTATCGATACCTCAATGTATCGAGTACTTTTCTCAAGCCGGGGCCTACGCCATACGCTAGTAGAGACACGGCATCAAATAGAATGTACCGATACTCTATTCATGAGGAGTATCGATAAAAAAGTATCGTGCTCGTAAAAGAACCGATACAAAAGTATCGATACCTCAAATTACAGAGTTCTTTTCTCAGGCAGGGCCTTACATACATTAATTTGTCAATGTAAGTTTTTTTTATAAATTACAAACTAGCGCTTGACTGCAATCCCGCCTGATGGTAAGCAGTGATGTAATCGTTGATGGTAAAGCGCGCTAGTTTATTAAGCCTACTCACTCAAAAGAACTGAGTAAATAGGAAGGAAGACGGCAGTTGAGCGCGGTGATGCAATTTTAAACCCAACAACACGACCAACGATGCTGCGCCAGAGGGAGATTGATCTGGAGGCCCTCCACAACCAAACTCCCGACACAACAACATTTCACGCATCGTACCCGGCACGTACATCGCAACACAACTGCTCAGACCCGTCCTCCGTACGGCTTCACCAGACATCATGCCGGAACACGATGAATCGCTTGGCGGCATGACTTTGTCTGGTGGGTGGTAACTTACGCCGGCGGCTGATGTTGTGGCCTACCACCGAGAAAAGTAAAGTATCGTCTGTTACCTACATTCTGTTAGACAAAATGAAAAATAACAAATGGTACAGACGACAGGACATCAAGCTACCACACACAATCTGTCAGATTTCTTTATTAGAATTTTATATTTATCTCTAAAGTAATGCTTTAGAGATAAATGGCTCAAGGTTGATTCATTGATTGGCAATATTTGACAGTTTCGGGTAGCTTGACTTGCTGTCGTCCGTACGTAAATATTAGACAAATAGAAACAACCAGTACGTAAAGTAACATTTTATAAATCTAAAATATTATATATCCCATTCCTTCTCGGTATAATCGCTCAAGAAAAGAAGCCTAGCCAGCTTTTTTAGCGACAGTCGGTTACGGGTTTTAGTAATTGTACCTACAGAACATAGCACATCAAGCTGCTACATTTATTAGATTGTCAACTTTATTCATAAATTATCATAGTTAAGTTCATAGTTAAGTGGCAATATTTGTTAATTTCAGATAGCTTGATCTGTCGCTGTCGATGGTATTTCCAGTTTTCGAATACAATCTTTCTAAGTGCATTGAAGTTGCGGGAACCAATAAAAAATTAACAAACGAGTTAGAATCAAACAAGTGAAATGTGAATCCTGCAACCTACCGGCAACGGAATTTATTCGGTACGATACCTGGTCAAAAGTACTTGTTAAGTAAAAGTATCGCATACAAAAGTATCGAATACAAAAGTATTGGTATCGCAAGAAATGTACTCGATACCATGAAGTATCGATACTTTTTTCGTGTCCCTAATTGCGCGGTCGAACTTACATTGTCTGCACTTTCATAGGTGTGGGTCGTTACGCCTTTTTCAAGAAACGTAACATAACCAGTTACTTGATCAGCGTCACCTGTTATAAAACGATTATTTTTGTAGCTAGTTATTTTCATTCCGCTACTGTGATTGTTTACATAATTATACGTCCACATGGGCATAGCCAGCCTTGGGCTCAGGCCCACCCTGCACAGCAGTCAACCTATGCCCCCCCCCGTCTCCTGTTTTTTTTTTGTTTATTTAGGTACCTTATAGATCAGAGGGTGGGGCAAGTGCCCCAGCTTGCCCCAGTGTGGCTCGAGAGCGGATCCAGGGGGTGGTCATGGGGATCATGACCCCCCCCTGGGCTGGATCCAGGAGGACGCAGCACAGGAGGATTTTATTTAAGTACTTACAATATTTAATCAATTTATATAATACATACTTTGTTTGACGGCAGATAGCCGACAGCCTCCGTGGCGTAGCGGTAGCTGACGCGGCCGCTGCGCAAGGTGGCGCGGGTTCGATCCCCGCACAGTGCAAGTATTTGTATGCATGAATATGAATATTTGCACTGGTCTGGTCGTGCCTCGGAAAGTACGTTAAGCCGTTAGTCCCGATTGCCATACGAACATATCTAGTAGCTGTCGTTACGGGTTGTTGGAGCTCTCAAAAGTCCAACATTTGGTCTAACTGCAATGCTTCGACGTCGCCTTCGGGTTGTGGAGGTCAGACGGCAGTCGCTTCACGGAAAATGTCGAAGTTTAGCCATATCAGCACTTGGAATGGTAAAGCGGACCCCAGACTCCAAAGCTGAAAAGGCTTCGGCTGCGACTGGGATTAACGCTGTGATGATGGTGATAATACTTTGTTGGACGGCAAACGCATTATTCGGGAACGAACGCATACAAAATTTGAACTTTATCGCACTACCGCCGCCACGGCCACCAACATTCAAATGTGTTTCGTATGACACTTGCGCGCGGTTTGTTAATTAATCAGTAATTTCTTCATTATGCGTGTGTGTTCTCACTCAAATATTATTGTTGTAATGTTCTTAAAGTACCTCGTAGTAGATAAGTAGGTGCCTACTTACTGAAAAAGGGGGATTTATATATGGACGATAGCAGGTTAAGCTTCCGGAACCTGTCAAATATTTCCAATCAACCTTGAGCCTTCATAGTTCAGCAGTAAGGTTGAAAATCTAATACAGAAATATGTCAGTTTTTAGTAGCTTGATTTGCTGTCGTCTGTACATATCCAGATTTTTTTTTTTGGGCGATGCAGTTTGCGGGTGCTTTTTTCCGAAGGTGGAAAAATCGTCATGGACTATCCTCCGCTCGGGGACGCGGAGGGGTGTGCCGGACTCTTACCGGCTAAAAAACCACCTATGAGTTCGTCATCTGCCTTTCCGGGGCACCGGGTCCTCCCAATTCTACGGTAGTCCTAAGCTTACTTTTTTTTGTTTCCGGGGTGGAAATTCCTCAATGATGTCCGCGGCCCTGGGGCGGGCGACGGGGTCTGTCAGACTCTTACTGGCTGAAAACTACCCCGGTGTTCTATCTCACAGTTCTACACCGGGAGGTGCGAGAATGAACACTGCTTCCGCAACCCCTGATTGGTGCTGGCCATCCACTGTGGGCCTAATCGGGAGTGAGGTGTATGACTCTGTACGGTGCAACCATACATCAGCATAGCATCGTCAGCATTTACGACTCGCATTCATTTTACTTTATAATAATCATCAGTTCGCGTTGAGCCATCAAGCGGTCGTCGCGTTCTCATTACGGCCAGCAAAGGCCACGTCACTCAATTCACACACATTATCATCATCATACATTCTTTTTGGTCCTTCGACTAAGCTTCGCACGCTATAAAGTCCATTCGCGCGCGTGGATATTGTAGCGGGAAGATATCCAGTGAATCAAACGTGTGTTGTGATCAGTGACTATCAAACTTTGAGACTAACAAGTGTCTCAAGGATCCGTGTTCAGTGAAGGCATATTAGACTTTGGGACTAACAGGTGTCTCAAGGTTTGTTGTGTCGTCAGGAGGTGAGACTAGCAGGTGTCTCAAGCAATCATCAAGAAGCAGTAAGCAGTCATCAAGGACATTCAAGTAAGATCTTTCCAATTATTTCTTACATCAACCGGTTCTCACCATGGAGGCCCTACATGCAAATCAGGATGCGCGTTACATAGCCATCCAAAAGTTGGCAACTAATATCAAAAAGGATCCAGTGGATCGGAAAACTGCTGACTATTTCAAACGAAGGTTAGTTACCTTAAATCAATATTGGTCCGATTATCAATACAATCACGACCGCCTTCTTACGGAGGAAAGCAAGTCTCATTTGTATTTTAGTGGTTGTAAATACGAAAGAACAGAAGAGCTACATATTTCAACCAAGGCACTCATTAATCAGCAATTTCAAGTTTTGTTGACAAAGATGAAGGATTCTCAGCAAGGAGAATCCACTCAGGAAGCACCAGGTCCTGCATGGTTGAAGCAAGAAGATCTTGCAGGACGCCAATCGCCGCCCGTTGAAGTATGCTCTAGAGGTACATCTAGCAAAATTGATGACCTATTAAAGAAGCAAGCAAGCAGTTTCAGAGCCCTGCAGCGCACTGTGGCAGGGATAAATTTGGATATTATGTCCGCAAAGTGGGAGTTGAAAGAAGCCTTACGTACTCTACAAACTCGATGGTCTATCATAGATTCCATACATTGGGAATTGAACAGCGAATTGGAAGGTACGAATCAGGAATATGAGGCGTCTTATACTAGGCATGAAACTATTTACAATAAATTGAACAATGCAATTAACAAGAAACTAGGGTCCGTAGTTCACAAGGAAAACTGGACACCAAAAATTGACATCCCGTTCTTTAGTGGCAATTATAAAAATTGGGTGGCTTTTAAGGATTTATTTGTTGAAGCTATCCATAGTAATATATCTTTATCAAATGCTCATAAGATGTAGTTTCTTAAAAGCAAAGTAAGGGGAGAAGCTGAGCGTTTGATACAGCATCTACAAATCAGTTCCGATAATTACACGGTGTGCTGGGAGATATTGAATAACAGGTACAACAACACGTGCTTAATTTTTATATCACACTTAGACCTCATACTAAACCTTCCAGAAGTTCAACAAGCAAACGTCCATCAAATCAAGAATATGCATGATACAACAATAGAGTGTTTAAACTCGATTAGGAACTTAGGCATTGAGGTAGACAGCTGGGATCCATTCATCGTGCGCATTTTATTACTAAAATTAGATGCGGTTACTCATGACCATTATTTGGAAACTCGGAACATGCCGAGAGATCTACCAAAATTAATAGAGTTTTTAAGATTCTTAGAGAGCAGATTCACTGCATTGGAATCTTATTTATTTATTTATTCTTTTTGCACAGAAAAAAAAAAATGTACAGAGGCGGACTTAATGCCTTAGGCATTCTCTACCAGTCAACCCCAGGTGGTGAAGAGATAATAATCTTCACACAAGAAAACGGAAAATTCCAAACCACCATCAAACAAGCAACAAAAATCATCAGCGTCAAATTTCACGAACAAAAATTCAGCAAGTAAGACTTCGAGAAATTATGTCGAGCAAACATGCCCGTTATGTAAAGAGTCCCACGGAATATTTTATTGCAGTAAGTTTTTAAATATGACACCAAGTGCAAAGCGACAAACAGTTACACGATTGCATTTGTGCAAAAACTGTCTTTATTCGCATGGGGATAAAGAATGCATATCACAAAAACGCTGCCGTGAATGTCGTGGCAAACATAACACACTTTTACACGAAGCGTTTCACAATAAGTCTTCATGTAATCCAATTACAGAGAACAAAACACCTGCAGTATTTTGCAACCAGGACACAAAAACAAGAATCGCAAGAAAATCACGTTTTGCAACAAGGCAACAACGTGATGGAAACCTTATTGGCCACCGCGATGATCAAACTCCAAGCAAGTGACGGATCATATCATAAATTACGTGCGCTAATATATCTAGGCTCTCATTCCTCCCTTATCTCAGCCAGAGCGGCACAACAGCTAGCTTTATCAAGAAAATATTGCAGAGCCGTCATCTCCGGCATTGGAGAGAAGGAGAGTAGTAGCAAGGGCGTAACGAGCATAACATTTTGTTCGCATTTTGATAACTTTATATTTCAAACAGACGTGGTAATCATGGATACGCTGATTAATCAATTGCCAAGACGTACATTTGTCAAACAAACATGGGCACACCTGGCCGGTATACAGTTAGCCGATCCGGAATACAATGTCAGTCGTCTAATTGACATTTTATTGGGAGCCGATGTTTATGCAAATATCATTTTAGAAGGCATTATCAGGGCTGATCAATCATTACCGGTTGCGCAACAGACGCGACTGGGATGGATCCTGTGCGGTAATTTACAGACTTTTCAATGTAACGTAGTCCTGAATCAGTTGGACGAAGTACAACGATTTTGGGAGATCGAAGACATTACAGAATTACCCAACTTATCTGCAGAGGATGTACAATGCATGGAATATTACAAGAAAACAACAACAAGACGTGAAAATGGCATGTATGAAGTAAGATTACCATTTCAAGAAACCTTTCAGATACAGTTGGGATTATCTAAAAACAATCAGCGGTCATTCTACATGGATGATATCCTATATCCTACACGGGAGTCATTGTGTCGAATCAGCAAATGAATTAAAGCAAGATATAATCAAATTATTAAAATCTGGAGGGTTCAACTTAAGGAAGTGGTATTTCAACGCATCACTATTACAAGACAATACAATCGGGGCAAGTAATCAGCAAGATAATTTCGAATTCAAGGAAATGGCGACCTCAAAAACCTTGGGATTACGTTGGAATTCCAAAGCAGACCTATTTACATTTCAATCTAAAATCGAAGCATCTGCTAAAATACCAACTAAGAGATCCATGTTGTCAGACAAATCCAAGTTTTTTGACCCTCTTGGTTGGCTGTCTCCGCTATCAACAAAACTCAAACTATTATTTCAGCAAGTTTGGATGTCAAACATTCAGTGGGATGACAAATTACCCGATCAAACTAACAAGGAATGGCTTAACATTAAAGGAGACATGCACAAAATAAATTAATTCAAGTTGGAGCGCTGGCTGGGAACTGGAGAGACCAACACGCTAGAACTGCATGGATTCTGCGACTTCTCGAATAAAGCTTACGCATGCGTCGTTTATTGCAAGACAAAAAACGACTCAAAAACAAAGATATCTTTTGTAGCAGGAAAAGCGAGCCTAACTCCGGTTAACAAATCAATTTCATTGCCAAGATTAGAGTTAAGTAGTGCTCTGCTATTAGCAAAATTAATGTCAAAAATTCGACAATGTCTTAGCAATCATAATATCAAGATATAGAGTTGGACAGATTCAATGGTAGTCCTAGCCTGGTTACAAGCCCTTTGTTGCCAACAGGGTACGACAAAGATCAAGCATCATACCTACAAACAGCTGGCGTTACGTCAAGTCAGCTGAAAATCCAGCGGACTGCGCAAGCCGTGGATTGGGGGTCGATCAATTGAAAAACTTTTCGTTATGGTGGGAAGGACCATCATGGCTGCGAAACAACCACCCAGGCCAAGAAACTGAACTAGCAGTTTTTACTATAGACGAAGAAGCAAGAAAAATCAAGCAAATCAATCACATATCGCAGCCAGAAAGCGATAACTCTTTAGGTGAATTATTAACAAGATATAGTTCACTTGCTAAACTAACAAGAATTTTAGCATGGATATTGAGATTTATCAAGCAAGCAACAAACAAGAACAACTGCTTAAAAGGTTATTTTACATTACAAGAATTAATCTGTGCTAAGTATAAATTAATTTTATATGTAGGTACAACAGAGAGAATTCGCACAAGAAATTCATAATTTACAAGAAAACAAGCCACTATCAGCAAAAAGCAATTATTGCAATTAAATCCTTTCCTTGACAATGAGGGGCTTCTCCGAGTTGGCGGAAGATTGAGCAAGGCTAACATTAATCAAGATATGATGCATCCGATTATCATACCTCACGAAGGACACTTAACAAATTTAATTATCGATCAAACATATGAACTTACCTTCCATGGAGGAGCACGGGTGACATTAGCATTCATTCGCAAAAATTACTGGATCATAGGTGGTAATCGAGCGGTAAAAAAGCGTATACGTGCATGCGTTACCTGTCGTAAATACAATCCAAACAAGATGACGCAGTTAATGGGTGATTTACCTACACAGAGATGCAACGTTGCAAAACCATTTATAACACACAACACACTGGCGTCGATTTAACCGGACACGTGCTCATAACGTGCTCTCTCGGTGGTAGGTCACAACATCAACCGCCGGCATAAGTTACCACCCACCAGACAAAGACATGCCGCCAAGCGATTCGTCGTGTTCCGGCATGATGTCTGGTGAAGCCGTTCGGAGGACGGGTCTGAGCAGTTGTGTTGCGATGTGTGCCGGGTGCGATGCGCCAGATGGTGTTGTGTCGGGAGTTTGTTCGTGGAGGGTAGCGGGATCCGAAGCACGGTTCTCCGCTGGCCGACCGCAGGTAGTTGGGGCCCAAGTAGTGTGCCAGCCACATACGAAAGGCTGCCCCGCCAACTGCGAAAAATCCCAGGGTGGCCCCATCGTGCCGGTTGGCGACCGGACGAGAGGACCCGATGGCGATCCCTGGGGGGGTTCGGGCGTCCCCGCAGTCTCCAGAACAATCTCCCTCTGGCCCTGCATCGTTGTTCGCATTGTGAGGTTTAACGTTGCATCACCTCGCTCAACTGCCGTCTTTCTTCCTATTCACTCAATTTTTGAAATAATGAAAAGTTCAATAAAGAAAAGTAGGTGTGCACAGCGGGCGCACGTCCTCTCATTTAAAGTGCACCTCGCAAATATTAGAGGTCTGCACTCCAATCTCATTGCAGTACATTACCACCTTGAGACTGAAAAGCCACATCTACTTTTCCTGACGGAGACCCAGATCAGATGTCCGTCTGATGCGGCATACCTCGGCTACCCGGGATACTCTTTGGAGCATCATTTCCTGCAGCGTGCCGGGGTCTGTGTGTATGTCCGCAATGACATCTGTTGCCGGCGCCTCCGTCACCTCGAAGACCCTCACTTCTCGTCCCTATGGCTGTTGGTTGACACTGGTGTGGACAAAATTGTTTACACCTGTGTCTACCGATCGCACAGCGGTGATCAGGAGACAACTAGATTATTTGACCACCTCAGTGAGGCTGCTGACAATGCGCTGCATCGGCACCCTGACGCTCAGTTCGTCGCTCTGGGGGACTTCAACGCCTGCCACCAGGACTGGCTCTTCCCATACCAGAGGACCGACCACGCTGGGAGAGAAGCGCGAAACTTCGCGCTTTCTATGGGCCTTTCCCAGCTGGTAGAGCAAGCGACTAGGGTGCCTGATGTAGTTGGCCATACTGCCAACTGTTTGGACCTTCTGCTGACCACTGATCCGGACAGATGTGTTGTAACAGTTTCCTCACCGTTGGGAACTTCAGACCACTGTCTGGTGAAGTCTGTGACGTCCTTTTCCCCACCAGATCACGACTCTCGTGGTGAACGGCGAATGTGGCGATACAGGTCAGCGGATTGGGATGAGATGCGCCACTTCTTTGCGTCTTATCCTTGGCAGCAGGTCTGCTTCTCCTCTGACAATCCTTCGAGCTGTGCGGACGCTATAACCGATGTGGTGCGTCAAGCTATGGAGTATTTTATCCCATTCAATGACGTGCCCGTCGGTGGCTCGGCTCGCCCATGGTTCAATGCCGATTGTGTCCAAGCTGAACAGCGTAAGCACACGGCATTTCTCGCCTGGGTTGACGCTCGTGACCGCGGAGCTCCGGATCTAAGCTCAAAGAAGAGAGCCTTTAACCGTGCTGCCAAGTCCTTCAAGAAGGCGCTCAAGAAGGCTCGCTTCGACCGCATTACCCATATTGGCAACAAGTTATCTGCGCAGCCATCCGGTAGCAGATCTTTTGGTCCCTTGCCAAATCGGTTGAGGCGAACTTCTGTCGGCCCTCACTGCCTCCGCTGGTTAGGCCTGATGGAACACTGGCTCATACGGCGAGAGAGAAAGCAGGTCTCTTTGCATCTCTCTTTGCCCATAATTCGCGTCTTGATACTGGCAGTGCTACTCCACCTAATTTACCTTATTGCGGAGCTTCAATGCCTGAGGTTCGCATTAGAAACAAGGAGGTTCTGAGAGTACTGTGTCGTCTGGACGTGAATAAGGCTAGTGGTCCGGATGGTATACCAGCGATTGTTCTTAAAGCATGTGCGCCCGAGTTGTCTCCTGTATTGACGCGCTTGTATCGCCTCTCATTTAGGACTGGTATAGTGCCCAAGTCCTGGAAGCTTGCTAACGTGCAGCCTGTGCCCAAGAAGGGTAGTCGTGCCGATCCTGCCAACTATCGGCCGATTTCGATCACCTCCATACTTTGCAAAATTATGGAGCGTGTATTGAACTCGCGCCTCTTGGCATACCTGGAAGGTAACGATCTCCTCAGTGACCGACAGTACGGGTTTCGCCGCAATCGGTCAACTGGGGACCTACTAGTGTATGCCACTCACTTGTGGGGCGAGGCCCTCGAGAAGAATGGGGAAGCGATTGCTGTCTCCCTTGATGTCTCGAAGGCCTTCGACCGGGTTTGGCACGCTGGCCTTTTGAGTAAGCTTCCAGCGTACGGCATTTCCCCTAGCCTGACTGGCTGGGTAAAAGACTTCCTGACTGAACGGTCCCTCCGAGTTGTTGTCGACGGATGCTCTTCTGAGCCCATGTCAACTAATGCCGGTGTTCCTCAGGGGTCTGTTCTCTCTGCAACTCTGTTTCTGCTGCATATTAACGATCTGCTGATGCCCGGTATCTATGGGTATGCAGATGACAGCACAGTTGTAGAGAGATACCTGCCGGATGCTCGGGCTAGTAGGGAATCAATCCGGTCCGAAAGAGAGGCCATGGTTGAGCGAACGAGTGTTGCACTGCAGGCAGTCTCCGAATGGGGCAATGCCAATCTTGTAGCATTCAATGCCGCCAAAACACAGGCGTGTCTTTTCACCGCCAAAAGGAGCCCGTTCACCTTGGCCCCTACTTTTCGGAATGTGTCCTTGGAGTGTTCCGACCGCCTTCAGCTTTTGGGAGTTGAGATTTCCTCGAACCTTAACTTTGGGCGGTTCATTGAGTCCAAGGCCAAGGTGGCTGCCAGGAAACTTGGCGTTATCGCAAAGGTCCGGCAGTACTTCACACCTGGGCAGCTTCTAATGTTATACAAAGCACAGGTCCGTTCGTGTGTGGAGTACTGCAGCCACATTTGGGCTGGTGCTGCCAAGTGTCACCTGGCCACTCTGGATTCAGTGGAGAGACGTGCAAAGAGGCTGATTGGTGACCCTGATCTAACTCGAGTTGGTCTCCAAAGCCTAGAGCACAGGCGTAGAGTAGCCAGCCTTTCGGTGTTCTATAGGATGCATTTCGGGGAGTGTGCGAGGGAATTGCATGATTTAATTCCCCCATCTCCGTTCCACCAGCGGACGACCCGTCGTACGGCTGGTTTCCACCCTTACGTTGTTAACACCACTACGATCCGGACGAAGCGTTTCGCCTCCTCCTTTATACCGCGTACATCGAGGGACTGGAAGAATTTGCCCGCGGCGGTGTTTCCGTCGGACTACAATTTGAGTGTCTTCAAGGCTAGAGTGAATAGGCTCTTAATAAACTAGTGCGCTTTACCATCAACGATTGCGTCACTGCTTACCATCAGGCAGGATTGCGGTCAAGCGCTGGTTTATAATTTGTAAAAAAAAAAAAAAAGGCCAACAAGGGTCGTGGTATCAAGACCACAAAGGTATTTGTCTGTATGGTGACCAAGCTTGTCCTTGAAGAACTTGTCTCAGACCTCACGTCATCCGCTTTCATAGCTGCGTTGCAAAGAATGGCTGCAATAAAGGGCTCCCCGAAACACTTATACAGTGACAACGGAACAAACTTTGTAGGGGTCAGCAAAATTTTACAAGAAGAATTTGAGCAGATACGAGACACGTTCGATCAAGATTTCATTAAGGAAATCACAAGCATGGAGATAGAATGGCATTTTAATGCGCCCTCATGGCCCGCAGCAGGAGGGCTGTGGGAGGCAGCGGTTAAAAGTTTGAAATATCATTTAAGAAGAGTCGTTGGAGATCAGAAGCTCACCTTTGAAGAATTCACCACAGTTCTGGCCCAATTAGAAGCAATACTTAACTCGAGGCCACTTTGCCCTCTGACTGAAGATCCCAACGACTTTGACTTCCTCTCTCCGTCAAGCTTTATCAATCTAAATCAAGGTATGACCATATTAGAAACAGAAATAGATATGCGGACGAGATGGCATTTAACTCAAAAAATAGTACAAGATATTTGGAAACGTTGGCATACAGAATATCTCGCTCAGCTGTCAGCACGAAGCAAGTGGAGACATCCTCAACAAAACATTCAACTAAATGATATTGTTACCATTAACGATGCTTTAGCGCGAGTAGGGCGTGTTGTGTAATTAAAACGCGAATAGGTATAACGTTGTATATTGCACGTAAGTCTAGAGTACAATGTATGCTATAAGTTACCTAATTACAAGAGTAGAGACGCGACTATGTTACAATGTAAAATGTCTGACAGTAATGCGTGATCTTATGATATATGTGATAATGTGAGAAAGGGATGTCTTACGAGCTATGCACAAGCTTAAATACTAGACAATAATACAGCTATCTCTAAACCGGAGTGGGGCTGACTGATCGGGCGTTCTTGATGCTGATTTGTTGATCGTGGAAGAACGTGCCGTCTGATTGGCCGGTGGACCGGGGCCGCGCCTTCGGTCCACGTGCAAGGCGGTTCGGTATGGTCAGCGCGCTTTCTCCGGCGGTGCACAATAGGTTGACAGAATCGCGTCGTCCGCGGAACTTTCTCCAACGAACAATGGGTTAACCAACAGATGTCCGACAATGTGCGACACCCTCGCTGAGGCGGTCAGGACCCACGTTCTTTGTCTTACATACGCGCTTTGTTTTCCAAGATCCTTGTTCTGGTATGATTTATATGCACCCTTTCGCGGAAGGTCGTCAATCGTTGGGACGTCAATAGTTGGGCAATCCTTTGTGTTATTGTTGTATTGTAGCGACTGCGACCATCGCTACAGTACTCTCCCCCTCACGCGAAATATACGTGGCGTGCAGGCGTCTTAACGATCCTGCCTGACCTAGTACGTTGTTCTCTCGTATGCTGGGCTGGGAGTAGGCTGGATTGCTCGTCTGCGGTTGCTGCAGGTGCTGGAGTCTTGGCTGTGGCTTGCTCGTCTGTGGTAACTGCAGGTGCTAGACTGGTCTCGCTGTTTGTTTGCCTGGGGTCATCTTCTGTGTTGATAGTGTACGCAGGTTTGAGGCGATCGATCGATATGTTGCTTGATCGTCCGGGTAGTTGTATTGTGAAGTACTTTTCCTTGCGTTCGATGATCGGGTATGGACCTTGGTATGGATGCTGCAGAGGTTTGCGGACGGTGTCGTCGCGTACAAACACGTGGCTACATGTTTGTAGATCGTTGTGCACGAACATACATCGCTTGTTTGCATGCGATTTGTATGTGGGTGTGAGCTTCGTGATGATGTCATGCAGGTGATTGACATAGTCCTGGTCCATCTTCGGTGTGACTGGTGTTGGTGATATGAAGTCACCTGGTAGGCGTATAGCTTGACCGTAGGTGAGTTGCGCTGCGCTTGTGTCAGAGTCGGAGCGGATAGCGGCTCTTAGACCCATTAGAACAGTAGGCAACTCGTAGATCCATTTGTTGCTGTTTTCTAGTCTAGCCATGAGTGCGGCTTTCAACGATCTGTGCCAACGCTCGACGATCCCATTACTCTGCGGGTGGTAGGCAGTAGTACGGGTTCTGTCTGCGCCGAGTAGTTGAGCTAGGTCTTTGAATAGTCGACTTTCAAACTGTCGTCCTTGATCAGTTGTAATTCTTATTGGACAACCGAAACGGGATATCCAGACTTCGTATAGCTTTCTTGCGACGGTTTCAGCGGTTGTCTCTTGAAGTGGTACGGCTTCAGGCCATCGAGTGCACCGGTCGATCATTGTGAGTAAGTATTTGTGTCCACATGCTGATGTAGGTAGCGGACCAACGATATCGATGTGAATGTGTTGAAATCGTTCGCTCGGTGGGAATGTTGCGATGTCGCTATGATTGTGTCGCTGTATTTTGGAGAGCTGGCACGAATTGCATGCTCTGGTCCACTCCCCGATGTCGGTGTTCATTGAGGGCCAAAAGAATCGTTCTTGCATCAGCTTCCGTGTAGCTCGTACTCCGGGATGACTTGAACTGTGCACGGCGTTGAAAGCTGTGCGACGAAAGTCAGCTGTTAGATATGGACGAACATGTGACGTTGATGTTTCGCAGAATATTGGCTTGTTGGTACCAGGTAAGATGATTTTCTTGAGTTGTATGTTGGTCTGTTGAGATAATGCAGGTAAACAACTGTCGTTTTCTTGAGCTTGAGATAACTCGTCGTAGTTGATAGGTGATGGCGTGTCGATTGTCTCGACGCGCGATAGTGCGTCTGCGACAATATTTTGTGCCCCGCTCACGTGTCGGATATCAGTAGTAAACTCGCTAATGAAGAGCAATTGGCGGATTCGGCGTGGTGTGTCGTTATCAGACGGGGGCTTGCGAATTGCGTAAATCAGCGGTTTGTGGTCAGTATAAATGATGAGCTCTCTGCCTTCAAAGATTTTTCGAAAGTGTTTTACGGCGATGAAAATCGAAAGTAACTCCCTATCATTTGTGCTATATCTCTTTTGTGTTTCGGAGAATTTTTTTGAAAAATATCCGAGTGGCACCCATTGTTTATTGTTACGCAATTGTTGGAGGGATGCGCCGGCGCAGGTAGCCGACGCATCGCAGAACAAAGCGATCTTGTCGTCGGGCGCACTGGATGGGTAAGACAATAACGCAGCATCTATTATGCTCTGTTTGCACAATTCGAAGGCTTTTGTTGACTGGTTGTCCCACGTTACTTCCGTTTTGTCTCGTTTTTTTGAGTTATGAAGAAAGGCGTTTAACGGTGCTTGTATCTCGGCTGCATTCCTAACGCTGTCTCTATAGAAATTTATCATCCCCATAAATCTTCGTAAGTCTTGAATGGTTTTCGGTTTGGGGTATTCTGTTATTGCATTGACTTTGTCTGGAAGTGGCTTAATTCCCGCGCTCGATACTTCGTAACCTAGGAACTTGACTGTTTCGCCGCCGAAGACACACTTAGATGGGTTGATAGTGACACCATACGTGTCTAATCGGCGTAAAACTTCCTGCAGATCCGCGATATGGCTTGCTTCACTTTCAGATGCAACGATGACGTCGTCGATGAATGGGAACGCGTAGTCTATCCCGTTCAGTACTTCGTGTATGAATCGTTGGAATGTCTGTCCAGCATTCTTGAGACCTGGGCACATTCGTGGAAATTCGAATAAACCGAATGGTGTTGTGATCGCTGTCTTCTCGATATCAGGTTCGAAGATCGGCAATTGTGAATAGGCTCGGTTTAAATCGAGAGTGGAGAAGATTTTCTTGCCGTGAAGCAGGTATGTAAAATCCTTGAGGCGTGGGACTGGGTAGCGATCGGGTTTAGTGACGTCATTGAGTCTCCTGTAGTCACCGCAGATTCGTAAGTCGCCGTTTTTCTTAGGTACGACATGTAGTGGACTGGCCCAAGGGCTTTTGCTTGGTCGGCAAATTCCTTGTTGCATCATGAGCTCGAATTCTTTCTTCACGGGCAGGTAGCGATGTGGAGGAAGCGGTCTGCACTTGCTGTACACTGGTGGACCAGTAGTTTCGATGTGGTGTTCTACCCTGTGTTTGGGAGTATCCTTCGTGCATGACGGTCGCAGGATGTCAGGAAACTTACTGAGGAGCTGGTGATACGGCTGTTCCATGTCGATACTTCGAACTGTGGGTTCGGCGGACTGAATGACTGATGCTCTGACGGTCATATTGGTAACTTTGTCGACGAGACGTCGGCCGGCTATGTCGACAAGAAGTTGATGACGTTTCAGGAAGTCTGCACCGATGATTGGTTTGCTGACTGCAGCGACGATGAATTTCCAGGTGTACGGCCGTCGTAGGTTGAGATCCAGTTGTAAGGTTTTCTCTCCGTACGTTGGGATAATCGTGTTGTTTGCCGCGTACAAACAGAAATCGGTTTGTTTTGCTTTCCCGCCTTTGGTTCTCGGTATCACGGAAACGTTTGCGCCGCTATCAATAAGAAATGACAGACGCGAATTCTTATCAGTTATGAATAGGCGGTGAGAAGTGTTGTTCGCGTCAGTTGCCGCCTCAACCGACGCAGGCGTTAGTTTTCCGACTGGGCACTGTTGCTGTCGAAATTGCACGGACGCGTACACTTTCGCGCTTCTTTATCGAACTTGCGATGATAATAACACTTAAGTGATTGTTCTGAATACTTGCGATTGCTATTATCCCGGCTTACTGAGCGCGATCTTGAACGCCGTCTGTCGTATGGTCTGTGTTCCTGCTTGTTCTTGAGTTCAGCTAGCTCCAGAGATAACTGCCTTATTTGTTGGTGTAGGGCAGTCATACCGCTCGAGTGTGTAATCTGCGCGACCTGGTTAGGTAGCGCGGTAGTGTCCCTGACAGTGTCTGCCATTTGCGACAACTTTTGTAAGTCAGTTATGTCGCTCACGGTGAGAACAGCGCGTACTGAAGGTGGAAGTAACTTGGTCCACATGATGCGCAGTGTGCTGTCGGGTATCTTCTGTCCGGCTAGTTCGCGCATTTTACGTAACAGCTGTGAGGGTTTCTGATCTCCGAGTTCCATCTCATCCATCAGCTTTTGCAGCTTCCGGCTCTCGGACTCCTCGTAGATGCTGATGAGTCTGGCCTTCAGAGTTTCATACTTGTTTTCAGTGGGCGGTTTAGCGATAATGTCACTTACTTGTTGTAGTGCGTCCAGGCCTAGTCGTGCGATAGCTGCTTGATAGCGCGCGTCATCACCTGACTTCTGTGGCGCCATTACTGCTTCGAAGTGCGTGAACCATAGCCTGGGATACGCTGGCCAAAAGTCAGACAGCCGTGCTTGTAGTGTGAGCGTGTCGACTCGCCCTTCTACCTGTGGTGCGTTGCTGGTCGCCATCCTGAAGAGACTCTGCTGTTGTAACGCTACAATACCGCGAATATAGCCTCTTGAAATCCTAGTGGGGAAACCCGCTTGTGGGAAGCCACTAGAATGTGCTAATCGCGAGTATCGTCACGTCGGTCTTGAAGTCACGTCGGTCTTGTATTACGACGGTTAGACTCGCGCCGGTTAGTCTCACGTCGGTTTTAATTGGTTTTAATCGTCGGGTTTTAATCGTCGGGGTCACCACTTTAGCGCGAGTAGGGCGTGTTGTGTAATTAAAACGCGAATAGGTATAACGTTGTATATTGCACGTAAGTCTAGAGTACAATGTATGCTATAAGTTACCTAATTACAAGAGTAGAGACGCGACTATGTTACAATGTAAAATGTCTGACAGTAATGCGTGATCTTATGATATATGTGATAATGTGAGAAAGGGATGTCTTACGAGCTATGCACAAGCTTAAATACTAGACAATAATACAGCTATCTCTAAACCGGAGTGGGGCTGACTGATCGGGCGTTCTTGATGCTGATTGGTTGATCGTGGAAGAACGTGCCGTCTGATTGGCCGGTGGACCGGGGCCGCGCCTTCGGTCCACGTGCAAGGCGGTTCGGTATGGTCAGCGCGCTTTCTCCGGCGGTGCACAATAGGTTGACAGAATCGCGTCGTCCGCGGAACTTTCTCCAACGAACAATGGGTTAACCAACAGATGTCCGACAATGTGCGACACCCTCGCTGAGGCGGTCAGGACCCACGCTCTTTGTCTTACATACGCGCTTTGTTTTCCAAGATCCTTGTTCTGGTATGATTTATATGCACCCTTTCGCGGAAGGTCGTCAATCGTTGGGACGTCAATAGTTGGGCAATCCTTTGTGTTATTGTTGTATTGTAGCGACTGCGACCATCGCTACAATGCTAACCTATCCCCCGGAAAGTGGGCAGTTGGCCGAGTCGTCCAGCTGCATCCCGGAGCTGATGGCCACACCAGGGTGGTTATATTGAAAACAAAGAATGGGTTTATCAAGAGGCCTGTTCTCAAACTGTCTATTCTTCCAGTGAATGACAGAGTCGAAAAACAAGAGTCGCGTGCGAAGGAGGAGAAGGTTCGCAAAACAAACAAAAGAGTTAATTATCTCAACGCTGGTCATGTTACTTTTGTCTTTCATGAGCATTTTCACCACAACTAACTGTTCTTACAATGTTACACAGTTAAAAGATAATCAAGGTCTTTATTTTGATAAAATTGCAAATATGCAATTAATCAGAGATGATTGGAAGATAGTAACATACTACGACATGAACTCATTTTGACAAGGTACAGAAGCATGCAGTAAATACCTAGTCTACTTGGATCAGTTTTGTAACAAGTTTAAAGAAACGTCACACTGTGAAATCATACAAGTACAATTACAGCATGAATTCTCGGAACTTCAATACTATAACCACCTGTTGCTGAGTCAGCATTCCAGCACGCGCCGTGAACGACACCTGCGCTGGCGCAAGCGAGGCCTTATCAATGGTGTAGGGTATCTCGCAAACAATTTATTCTGTGTACTTGATGAGAGATTTGCCGACCAATATAAACAAGATATTCAATCAATTCAGGACAATGAAAATCATTTGCTTTCACTTATGAAACAACAAACAACGCTCATTGAGGCAGAATACAACGTTTTAAAAAGGAATGAACAAGCAATTAATAAGCAATACAAGATGCTTTTTTCACTATCAATGAAATTAGATAAGTTGGAGAACGTTTTATTGGACGAATCAAAGAGAAATCGAATCATGAACGAATTCAGTACTGGAGCAATTGCTACGACTAATGTTTTAAGACACCTGAAAACAATTCAGACAAGTTTATTGGATACCATAACTGATGCTTATCATGGGAGACTCAATTTTCATTTACTATCCCCAGAACTACTGAAGAACACCTTAAATACAATATCGGGTCATCTTTCAAAGGATCTTTCATTACCAATTAATAACCTACAAGATAACTTCAGAAATATTTATCATTTGTTATCAGTTAAGGCAAGAATGACCGAAAAATATTTAATTTTTGAATTAAAATTGCCTTTGGTATCCAGGAATTTATTGTCGATCATGAAAATCATTCTAATACCTCAAACTGTAGGTGTGCAGTGTCCAGCATGGCTATTGTAACTCCGATTGCTGAGTATGTTGCAATAAATTTGAAGAAGGACTCGTATTTACCGATGTCTATATACGATGTCCAGACATGTTTACGTGACGATGACAATACATATCTATGCCATATAGAGAAACCGATTTATCATCTCAAGAATGATGAAAAATTATGCCAAGTCGAACCTGATACCAGCAACTGCCAGATCAGCATTACGAGTTGTTCCAATCAATGGACAACACTTCATAAAGGAAATAACTATGCATTTTTCTGCTGCACTGCCAAATAAGAATTTTATGCGACGATCAGGTTTCGCCGGGGCAGTTGGTAAAAGCAGGCATATTGGGAGTTGCACACGATTGCCTTATAAAAACCGAAAGTTTTACGGTTTACTCACACAATGAAGGTCTCAGCACTTTAGATGTAAAACCTTCCTATAAGCTGCCTGAGATAGAACCCATCAATCATATCATAGACATAGGAATCCCCATTCCACTGATACAAAACCATTCGCTTCTTTCGAGCAACCACGAGCTTGAGGATATCCAAAAACAACTCCGTATTCTCAAAGCAAGTGAGAATTTGCCACATCAACTTTTTTATCATGATATCCATCACTATACAGCATTATACATAGTGATTGGAGTTGTGTTGGTGGTTGCTGTAGTCATTATGGTACGTCGGCTGCGTAACAGGCGAATCGCATCTCTGGCAGTGGCAAGCGCCACATTGGCGACTCTAACAACCCCGCAACACGAGACACCAGCACGAGCAGAGGCTGGGGCCTCTTATACGTCGTCTGCGGTTCAATATAGTGTCAGTGCGCGTAATCGGTGTGAGATTCCATGTGTATCCGATTACAGTGAAATTCCTAAAGTGCATAAAGTGGACAAGTGTACAGTGCCTATGTCTAGGAAAACAGAATTCAAATAGAGACTCTAAACATAGATTAAGGACCTATTGGAATCACCTTGTTAATCATCTAGCATAAGGACCAATTGGCATCATCTTGTCACTCATCTTTTCATGTTCATCTGATATTCATCTTCCTGCTCGGGAGCATGTACGGTGCAACCGTACATCAGCATAGCATCGTCAGCATTTACGTCTCGCATTCATTTTACTTTAAAATAATCATCAGTTCGCGTTGAGCCATCAAGCGGTCGTCGCGTTCTCATTACGGCCAGCAAAGGCCACGTCACTCATTTCACACACATCAGTCCATTAGCTCATTTATCTTTAACTTTGGAACAATACAGTAGTTTATATAAAATTATCATCTTTTATTGTATTCTGCCCACATCATCTAAAAGTAGTGTGTGATCTAGCAAAAGATCATACAGACTCCCCCCATGACGTCTAAGAGTGGCGCGCGTAGCGTCCGTGGACCCATTTAGGGGGAAGAGTGCGTTATCCGTCCTTCGCTCACGCCCGATGCGCCTGCTGCGGGCCGGGTGAGAGGACGAGATAGGGCGATCTCGTCCTCTCACCCGCAGCACCCTTTCTCTTCCGCAGCCTCCCTCTGCGAGACAACTGTATCGCAAAAGGAAACCACCGCATCCCAGAACTCTTCGCTGCCGACCATCGAGTCGATTACGGCCGGCAGCGACAGGTCACTGCCTACTTCAGAGATGAGGGCACGGCGCAGCTCCTTCCAAGCGGCACACTCTGCTCGCGTATGCTGCGCCGTGTCCTCCCAGCTATCGACGCAGTGGTGACAGCGAATGTCCAGCTCCCTGTTTATGCGAAACAGGTACTTTCCGAAGCAACCATGCCCCGAAAGTACCTATGTCATCCGAAAAGTCAGGTAGCCGCACCTTCTCCCGAGCCAGTCCGCCAATACCGGCCGGATCGCCTCGACGGCGGTGAGGCCGGTGGTAGGACGTGAAATCTTGTCCCGCCATTCCGCCACCAGGACCTTTCGGAACTGCGACAGATGCTGCTCGAGCTGACGCAGCATCGGCCATTCGCCCCGCTCCCGCGGCTCCTCACGGCACCGGAACAGTGACGCGAGAACCTTCGCCTCCAGGTCCCAAGGCGGGGATCCAGCCAGTAGGTAGGCCGCCTCATAGGAGATCGTGCGATAGCCACGTAAGACTCTGATGGCCAACGCTGTTTGTTGCGGTTGTCATAGTACAGCGATGCTGCCGGCCGTCAGATTAGAGGCCCACCCCGGGACCCCATACAGGGCCATCGAACGCACGATTCCCATGTAGAGACGCCTGCAGGCGGCGCTCCGGCCTCTTAAATTGGGAAGCAACGTTGAAAGCGCCCCAGCCGCCCTCGACAACTTGGGCGCCAGTAGCCGGAAGTGGAGGGCCGAAGTCCCACCGGCTGTTGAGCACCAGTCCCAGGTACCTACTTATTGCTGGACTCGAAAGCGATCCGAACCATCCCGACCACGATGTATTAGCCGGGTTGCGGCGCCCGCCGGGGACCATGAAACACCATGGCCTCCGACTTGTTGAGGCCACCTCCAGGGCTAGGCGACGTATGCGGCTCACCACTTGTGATATCGCAGCCGTCACCAGCAACGTTGCTTTCCCGTGCAAGCTCCCCCGGGTGGTGGCCAGAGTGACGGCCGCATAACACGTCAGGTGTACCCCCGGTCAGAGCTCGCCTCTCAGCACCCAGTCGTACGTCGTCTAAATTATTGTAAACATTTTTATTGTTAATGTCTGGACTTGAAAAAAGACGATGATCCCTGAGTTTGTTTCGGCTTTTCTTCTCAGAGGTAGTCAGTTAGGAAATGCATCTTGTTTGAAAAAAAATGACGTGTAAAAGTGATCAGTGATCCTAGATGCATAATAAACGATTTGACTTGTTCTACGTTACGAAAAATCAAAGCATGGCAAAGAGCTTCAATGGTTGAAGAACGTCTAACCGACTGGCAGTTGGCACTTCTCCACGTCCATAAAAATGTACCAATTGAAGTAGATAAAGTGATAACACGTTTTGGAAGAAGACGTAAAAGAAAAATTGATTTCGTTATTTAATTAAATATTTTTAAGTTCCGTACTTATTAATAAAATACCTTCTTTTAGCTTGTATCTATTTTTATCAAAGTTTAATTAAAACTTCTTATGACTTGACCACGACTATGTGACCCTCCCCTGGGGCCAAGGTTGAATCCGCACTTGGTGTGGCTACGCCCATGTCCACGACCATGTTACAGTTACTCACGAAACGAAACTAAATTAAATCACTTTCTTGAGTGTGTAGCCATACAGTTAAATCAATAAATTATGCCGGTGTGATGCATGATACGGCTACGGCATAACGTGTGTACGAAATAATACATTTACAAAAATAACTACTTTTTAATTTGACTCGTAACTAGCTATTCAGTTACACATCGCGTCACTGGTTATTGTAACTAGTTACGTGAAATAACGACCTTGTCTACTTTCAAGTGTACATAATTTGTATTTTATGTTCTACCGACTTATTAAAATCGACACAATTATTTTATTCGGAATATCACCTGCTAATTATAACGAATTTTTGTCTTGATGATTACAAATCATATCTTGTTATAGTGTGTTGTATTCAGAGAGTATAGTTAAGTCTGTAAGTATTTAGTTGTATCCCCAATGCAGCAATTTCTCATTTTGCGGTTGTATTGTCATTTGGAGAATTGTTAAGTTTTCAATTACGGGTACCGATCGATAGATTCGTTAAGATAACGATACTTACTGTGCTGTGCGTATATTTTATTCGTATTGTCTAAATATTTTTATAATAACTAATTATTGTAAGTCAGAATCAAAATAAGGGGTAGGTAGGTAAGCCTAGTCATTATCTAAATAATAATTTTAATTTCAATTTTTCAGTACCCGCCTAGTTTTTATTTTCAATATCAAGAAAAAATAAGAAATAATAATAATTTTGTTTAATTATATTTGCTGTGAGCATTGTCATGTTTTCTTAGAGTTTCTCGGTTTACCATTCCACACTTTTTTCAAAATAGTGACTCCATTTAAAATATCTCTTTAATGAAGTGTCTTCATTACAACAGTAAACAATTTAAGTTAAATAATTAGCAATCAGAATACCGAACATTGTTTTTTTTTTTATGAAACTCATACAGCGAGCTGTGTAAGCACACCACAAGTAACTTGACATACTGAGGCTTTTAACATTGTTGCTGTGCAAATGGTCAATGCAATAATTGGTAGAAGCTAATAGCGGGCATTTCCAAGCAACTCCTTTTTATTATAATTTATAGCAATTTTATAAATATTCTCCTAAAAGACCGCCCAATCTTATAAATTAGCACAAATAATGTTCTGACTTAGTTCTTGATTTTTGTTCCAGTCAGCTTTGATAATAACAAGAAGTTTGTCTTTTCACAGCCGGTTACCATATATGGGCTGGAAGCAGAAAATCAACTATTGAGGTGTTTGCTTACTGAGGCAGCCAAGAATTCCTGGGACACTGATTGCCCAGGGAATATTCCCACTAATAGCATCCACACATCGTTGCGAGTGCAGCACCTCGCGTCTTTGCTGAACCACCCCGCCAAGTCAACTGTTATCTGTCGTGCTGTAGATCAACCCATCAGACATCTACAGAAGGTAAGTACTCTTAAGTAAGTAAGTAAGTAAGAACCACTCCTTCCACTTATGTTAATATACATTTCTGGGCCCATTTCAATTGTATTGTATGTTTGTCCTGATTTATACCATTGGTATACCATATTATCACTAAACATTAGTATGAGACCTGTGCCCACCAGTGGGACGATAAAAGGTTGATGATGATGATTAGTACTAAATTCTTGTTTTGTTTTTCCATCATGCTAACGATTAGATTTAAATGTAAGTTTTTTTTTAAATCATAATATACCATTTTCACTGTATTTTACAATAGTTTAATTATGGTAATATTAGAGATGTTCTGTGAAATATATTTTGTTAACTGCAGCTGGCTGGGAGGCCATGGGGATAATCATAAACACAAGGACTTAACACACCATACAGATGTAGGTACTTGAAGTTTTCACTATGTCAATGACCCCAATTCCCTTGTTCATGAACTAAATTAAATTTAAGTTAGGTTATATTATATATACTTTCTATTTCTTTAAGAAAAGCACAGAATATAAATATTATTAGTTTAATCCTGTCAAATTTTAATCTTCTGTCTTTTTCATAATGAATAGCACTAAATTTAAATTTAGATTGTGAGCAAGGTAAGGCTCCGCCTAGATCTCGGGTTCTGCATTCTCGGCTACAAATTTAACCAATAATTTTGTCTCTGTTCATCATCATCATCATCATTTAATTTGTCTTTGTTAACGGCTAACTATAGCTTTAGAAGAGAGACTGTAGCTAGCTTTCTTAAAGAGCCAAAATTGCATTGTAATGGTAATATCTTTGAGTATCTGATTACTTCACTTTATAAGGTACTTAGGGCCTGTAGAAAGTAAGTTTTAATCAGCACCACCTATTAGTGTAGCAAGTGAACAACTGTTTCAAGCTGGACACTTTTATAATGAGAGGAGGCACTCTTTGGAGGGCGAAAATGCCAAAAAATGCTTTTTTATGATATAATGGTATTTAACTTTATCATTAAAACAATTTTGTTAATAAGTTAGTACTGTATTAAGAAGTTAACATCTTTAAAAAACAACGCTTTGTCTATTCTCGGTTTCGGTCTCGGCCTCAAACGACAACGAAAAATCTATCTCGGTCGAGCCTTAGAACAAGGGAATCGGCGCCATCGTCATATACAGTATTATATTGATATAGTCTAGAGATGATGTTTAAGGCGGTTCCAGGGGAAAAACACACCGCAGGCCGTTTTTATGTAGTTTTTCGGAGCTATCTACTCTTTATCCTAAAGAAATATCAACTTTTTAAAAACACATAAATTTTCTCCATAATCTTGGCTCCAAAATAGTAGATTTTTTTTTATTAAGCATAATGCTGAAATAATTCCTTCACAACGAAACCTCTGACAAGAGAAATAATTATCAAAAACGTGCATCTCCTCGAAAAGTAAGCATTATTTAGATTGCGTTCTTACAGTAATGGATAGGCAATTTCATGACGAACATTATTGTAGAATTTTTTTTTTTAAAACGACCAAAACAAAAATTATATTCAACAATCTGAGCGTATTCCCCATCATTTCTCTTGCCCGAACTATTGAGATTCAGTATGCCACAAGCTCTCGAAGGGGGAACCCGTGTCGTTCGTCATCGCGCGGTCCGCTAGCATAGCGGGCGGCGCGTGAGCGAGAAAGCATCTGCTTGCTCGCTCACGCACCGCATGTCGCATTATAGTATAAATCAAATCAAATCAAATCATTTATTTCAAATAAACCAGTTACAGGCACTTTTGAATTGTCAGAAGGTCGGTCAGTCAATAAGATGAAGCTAGTCGCCCATTCCAAAGAGTAGGTACCTATGGAGAAGAACGGGCAAGAAACTCCATGGACACTCTTTTAAATTTTTAAGCTATTGTTACAAATATTTGATTACATCATTCATGTTGAAATCAACCGCGTGAGAACGATGCAGAAATATATTGTACGCTGAGAGCGTCCATTATGGAAAACATACAAAAATCAATTCAGAAATTAAAATACGCCGTGGCAGCTAAGAGATGACCAGTCCCTCCGACGGCGTCCGTTCACGAACATGACGTATGGATCAGCATCATTCAGCTCAACCATATCGAAGGGAACCCAATGACCCAAAACACACGCCACCATCAGCGAGACATTTGAGTGAGCATGACATACTCTCAACAGCCAGAGCACAATTAAGTCAATAAAAAAGACTAACCCAACAAATAAATGCCTTACAGCACATTCGTACATTGTGCTCACACGTTTGCCATGCAATTATACAATACTAAGAAATTGAATCTACACAATGCTAAGATAGTTTTGTCCAAGGTTCAGCAGCTCCAACAGTGTTCCCGAATCTGTGGAAAGTTTAACTCCTGTGCAGCTGCAGCTGCACAAGTGCCGAACACCTCTGTCAGCGATACAATTCCGTAACGTACAATATGCTTGGCTACATAGTGTGTAATACAGGCTTTGACTAAATAACATAAACAATTACATATTAAAACTACAAGAGGAAAAATCAAAGAACAATCATTGTATAGAAATCGGACGCAGCTCAAGCCCAAGCCTTTTTGTCCTCAATATAATCCTTCACACTATAAAATGCTTTCTGACACAACTTACGTTTAATGAAGGATTTGAATTTATTCAGGCTCAGATCTTGAACCACCTCTGGAAGTCCATTGTAAAAATGTATACATTGGCATCTGAAAGAGCCACCTATTTTCTTGAGCCTTGTTGTAGGTACAATAAATTTGTGCCTGTTCCTAGTATTTATATCATGGACATCACTGTATTTTTTAAACAATTTTATATTTTTATGAGCATACAAAAGATTTTCATAAATATATTGAGACGGCACGGTCAGTACATTAATCTCTTTAAATTTTTCTCTGAGAGAGTGTCTCGGACTTAATTTATAAATTGCACGAACAGCTCGTTTCTGCAAAACAAATATTGTTTGAATATCGGCGGCATTTCCCCACAACAGAATGCCGTACGACATTACGCTGTGGAAATAGCCAAAGTACACTAAACGGGCCGTCTCAACATCAGTCAAATTACGAATTGTTCTAACTGCGTATGCAGCAGAACTTAGCTTTTTTGACAATTTTTCTATATGTGAACCCCATTGAAGCTTAGCATCCAGAGTTATACCCAAGAATACTGTGCTGTCGTCAGATTTCAATTCTTCGCCCTTTATCAACACTTTAGTTTCCACCTGCCTCACGTGAGGTAGAGTAAACTTAATGCATTTGGTTTTTTTCTCGTTTAAGAGTAAATTATTAACATTAAACCAATGGACTACTTTGGAGATCGCGCTATTTACATCATCAGTAACCTGCTGCTGACGTTTCAGTTTAAATAAAAGTGAAGTGTCATCTGCAAACAACACTATATCGTGGTTATCCTTTATTAGGTACGGCAGGTCATTGATGTAAATAAGAAACAAAAAAGGACCAAGAATTGACCCCTGTGGGACTCCCATTGTTACTAAAGATCCAGAAGATCTTTTTCCATTAACGTCAACGCTTTGAATCCTACCACTCAAGTAAGATGTAATAAGATCCAGTGCAGAGTTCCGGATCCCGTAGTGGCGGAGTTTCCTGATTAACGTATCGTGAAGAACGCAATCGAATGCCTTGGACAAATCACAAAAGATGCCCAAGGCATCGCATTTATCCTCCCATGCATTATATATATGACCTAGAAGTTCAACACCGGCATCAGTAGTTGAACGACCCCTTGTAAAACCGAACTGTTTGCTATGTAATAATTTATGTTTATTAAAAAAATTTAGCATTTGGTTTAAAATTAATTTCTCAAAAATTTTACTAAAGGTAGGTAGTACAGAAATAGGTCTATAATTTGTGGGGTCTGATGTACTACCAGATTTAAACAGGTATTATTTTACTATTTTTCATGAGATCAGGAAACTCTCCACAGTCAATACAAGCATTAAAGATAACAGCTAGAGTGGGTGCCACAATATCAATAATAGACTTAGCAACTTCCACCAAATGACCCCATAGGTCAGCAGTCTTTTTTACATTCAGAGTGTGAAAGATTTTAATTATATCTCTACTGATAACATGTTCAAAATGAAACTCCGAATCACAAACATTAACATTTTCTTTAAGCAAAGACTCCGCAACAGAAGGTGATGAGTTTAGGGATTTAGTAGTTGAAACAGGAATATCCGAAAAGAAATTTTCAAATGCCTCAGAGACTTGCGGGTCTGATTTAATTATGTTGTCATTAATAGACAGGCTATAGTCAGTATTTCTATCACTGGACCTTCCCGTTTCACTATTAATAATTTTCCAAGTCGTTTTAATTACATTGCCACTGTTCTTTATCTTTGAACTCAAGTAACGTGACTTGGCCATATAACAAACTTGTTTGAATAATTTTGAATATTTTCTAACATATAAATTGAATTCAACAGTGTTAATATAAATCCTCTCATTGTACAATTCATAAAGCCGAGTTCTACTTTTATGAATACCGATGGTAGCCCAATCAGAGAAAGATGCTTTACTATTAACAGAGATAGTCTTGGGAACAAAGGTGGAATCAAATAGCTTACAGTATATATTAAAAAAATTGTCATAGAGATGATTAGGATCAGCATTAACAGCACTGGATAAGACTGGCAATTTATTGATGAGATCAAATCTAAAAACCTCCAAGCGGCTTTCAGTTTTGGGGTTAACAGTGATATCCTTTTTGGCCACTTTTTTACTATGGTTTGGAATAGTAATCCTTTGTCCGCAGTGATCAGAATCAAGTAAATTTAAAACTTCTTTGTGGCTTGGTATTATGTTTGTAAAAATATTATCTAGGCACGTGGCACAAGTAGGTGTTATTCTTGTGGGCTCCAAAAATAGGTTTACAAGATTGTAGGACTGAAATAGACTTATAATTTTATTACAATAACCAGAGTTCTCTAATAAATTAATATTAAAATCACCGCAAACGATAATGGCTTTGTTTGAAACACAAATCTTGTGTAAGACTTCATCCATTACCTTTTCAAAACAGTCATACAATCCTGAAGGGGGTCTGTACACACTTAACACAATGAAGCCCTCCAACTCTATACAGGCAATTTCAGCTGTTCGTTCAACAGACAGGCCCACAATGTCTTTACGATTTTTAAATTTCAACAGGTTACTAACTAAAATTAATGAGCCACCATGTATAGCATTAATTCTGCTAAACGAACTACCAACCTGGTGATTCTTAAAATTAAACAAGAACTGGTGACTTTTTAGCCAATGTTCGGTTATGCAAAGAATATCAATACCATAATGGTTCATGAATAAATCAACCTCTAAATCTTTGTTCATAAATCCTTGAATATTTTGATGCACCAAATTAATATTATCTATTGACTTTAAATTTCCTCCCGAGTTACCTTTGTAATCCTGTATATTGTTATAGCTAGAGGTTGGCTCTATTGTCTTAATTTCTAATTTAAATTATTAATGATGTCAACTGATACCAAATTATTGGCAGAATTAATTCGAATGTCATTGCATTGCTCAAAAGAAGCAAGTTGTTTAGTTTATAATACTATCATAAAGTGTCTCTGTTATTGATGTTCTTTTTGGTGTTCGTTTTTTTAACCGATTTCAAAAGGGTGGAGGTTATATGTTTTTTTTTATGTTTGTTTGCGGATAACTTTACTATAATATAAATAATAGGGTATTTGACTAAAAAAAACTAATTAGTCCGTCATTCAGATTATAGAAAAATATTGGATAGGTTTATTATATACGTTTTACATTTCGTATATTTTGTTTTTTATCACATCAATAAAAATTGACAAATATAATAGGCATCAAAGATCAGGAGTGATGGCTGGTGACGTCACTGGCCGCTAAAAAGTGTAGCGTGCAGTGACGTCACACGAGTTTTTAAAGCACTGTGTCGTCTTCATTTTTTGTTTATACGAAAAAAGAAAAAAATATGTGTCTAGAATTTTTTTGGTAGGCCCCCGACAAGGTGGACCGACGACCTGGTGAAGGTCGCGGGAAACCGCTGGATGCGGGAGGCGCAGGACTGGTCGTCGTGGAGAACCTTGGGGGAGGCCTATATCCAGCAGTGGACGTCTTTCGGCTGAAATGATGATGGTGATGATGAGTATTTTTTGAAAATCTGACTGACGGACTAATTAGGTTTTTTTAGTCAAATACCCTATTGCATAAGTTGATAAAAAATGCTATGCAATAGCTTTACCGCGGCAGTTCCCGAGTGCCACATGCTTTTTTTTTTTTAATTTGAAAGATTATATCTTCAAGGTAGTCTCATGTTAAGGAAATTAGGGTCTGATGATGGAAGACTAAGGAAACCTAGGAGAAATTTAAAAAATCATAGGGGCGCCTAGGGCATTTCTATGTTTTTTCATTAAGTGTTTTAACGCACTACAATTTAGTAAAGTTCGGAGTTGATGATGAAGCCGGCAGACAGCCGAGGGATCTCCTTAACGATTCACATCAGCTGCCTCGTGTTTGTGCTTAATAAATTTATATTGATAAGAACTTTACACCTAAATGAGTTGTGTTTGTCATTAAAGCTCTGATGATGAAGACAAAGACCAGTTAAGGTTTACAATAGTTACCTTGTGTTTGGACTTAATTCATTTATATTGATGAAAACTTTACACCCATATAGGTTTAAATGAAGGTCTGCAATAGATCTGATGATGAAGACCATAGACAGTCGAGGAAATTCCTCAACAATTTACAACACTGTACTTTAACATAGTAAGAACACTACCTACTCGTCATGCTTATGCAAAAATCAATTAAAATCAAGAGACTGAATTTAAGTTGTGTTATTTCATTGCGTTATTTCTAGAAATGCTCATACTTTCATTGTGGTCATAGAGTAATTAAAGCAAACGAAATACGTCGTTTGCTTGCAGGCCGTTTCCAAATATGCTGCCGTCAGCGTCCAGTCTGACCGGATATTGTATTAGTCAGATGTTTATTATTTTTCTGCAAAAGGAAGCTTTGTGTAAATAATATTATAGTATATGTATTTGTTTTTTTATACGATAGTTTTATTTTTTACAATTTACGTATTTGTTTTATTAAACGAGAATAATAATATAATTTCAGTCTTGCCTGAGCCCAAAAAAAACATCAAATGTTTTTTTTATGTAGGTTTCCTGTCTGCAGAAATTTATTTGACCCTGATTACGTTTCCCCTTAAAATAATAAATAATGATAAATTAACCTTTATTATATTATTTTTCTATCCCTTTGACCATCTGACTTAGCTAACTTTCAATCTACAAAACTAACTTCCAACCCTGTAGTTACAGTCATAACATATTTAGTTGTAAAGGTCTAATCAATACAAATTAAGTAAGCCCAAACACATGACAGTTGCTTCCGATGTGGATTCCCTTGATTCTCGGTCATCTCCATCATCAGGTCAGGCCCAAATCTTCACGGTTTTATAGTATCATCCGATATAAATACGAGTATCAAGTTTTCACCCGAAGCGTGCCTACAATTTTAGATAATTGGCCTAAATTTCTTAGAATTTCCATTATCGACACTGACGTGGTAACAATGAGATTACATAGGCAGCATACTCTTTCATATAAAAAAGAATGGTCAAAATCGGTTCATTAACGATAAAGTTATCAGCGAGCACACATAAATCGAATTGAGAACCACACTTTTGGGAAGTCGGTTAAAAAATAAAATACGCAAAATTTTTTATTATGAAGTATCGTCAACATTTGTTTCAGGGCTGATTTTTCAATCCTCAGAAAAACGGTTCAATATCTATCTAAAGAATAAAGTTATTTGGCTGTTTATCAGATGAATAAATGCTCACCGGTTTTTCAACTGTTATTTATTCCATTGATAACTATCTGACACTACAACTTCAAAGAAGCGAGACAAATATATTGCCTAGACAAGCATTAGAGCAAGACAGATATATTTTTACAATTTCTGTCAATAGCGTCACCGTCACACGTGACACGCGTCTATTAATTTTAGGTTATGATGTTTGGTTTATGTGGTTTTTAATTTAATTTAAGTAAATTTAAGTGGATTATAATGGAATCTAAAAAAAAATGCACAGACTGTTTTAAGTCTGAATCTTCGATGAAATTGTTTGCATTTAAATATTAATTTATTATGGTCTCTTCTTCGATAGCCAGGTCATCAATACTATCGAAAATATCTATTATAATAAGATTGTAATAGTACTTCGTTCAAATCCAAGAAACAACCTCAAATTAACTCTAGGTTTTCTAAAAACGAACGTCAAATTTCAAACTATCAATCGAATAGTGCTGTAACTGGCGAATGAAGCGGCAGATAGATTTATTCCTCGGGTAAACGAGTTATTCGTCAGATATAAGTCTTATCCGAGTATTGAAAAACTTAACATCTTGCTATCTGTCGAATAAACCTTATCTACTTGTTTATCTAGCGATTGAAAAACCGGCCCTCAGTCTATAACAGTAGTCCCCAAACTTATTTTTCTCGTAGACCACTTTCAAAATTTTACTGGTTTCGGTGGGCCCCCTGCTGCTACATTCTACCACATTCTTAAAGTCGCCAAAAAATAAAAATTGTGTCACTTCTGAGTTCTGTCCCTATATTCCGATATGTAAAACAAAAACGAAAAATGGTACATTTTATATCACTTTATTTATTAAAAGAATAGAATTACAAGAAAAAAATATTAAGGTAATATAGGTTCAGGTCATAATTTTAATTAATGGGAAGGATGTATCTGATGGAGTGCCAGCAAACGATCAATGTTTGTGCATGGTGGGTCTTTTTCCATATTTTTCTTTCAATGTTTGAAAATATTTTAAATCTTTACCTATTTTATCAGTATGACACCTTTTTAGATGATCTTCGAGCTTTGATGGTTTCATAGAGTAATTGCTCAAAACTTTGTTGCATAATAGGCACATGGGCAATTGTTTGTCTGCCTCTGATGGTACAAAAACATATTTCAAATAATCGACACTATATTGTCGACATTTTTTCTTTGCTGTAGCCATGTTTCGTGTCAGTTACCTTACCTGTAAAAAAAATGTTTTAGTAACCAAGTTTTTTTCTGAATATAGGTACCTATCACACCGCAGCCTTTGTCAGCACGCGGAAATAGAATTACGGCTTGTAAAGGGACCAACTAATAAACCGCTGAGAATTACGGCTTGTAAAGGGACCAACTAATAAACCGCTGAGACAAATACAGACGTTTTCACAAAACGGTATCAATTTTAAAGTACATAATTTACCACAAATTTTTAATAGTATAAATAAAAATTGGTGTACTCAGTATCGAATACTGATCATATTTGTGTAGGAAAAAATAAAAGTCAAAATCCCAAAATTGTCCATAAAAACGATAACTAACATTTTATTAAATCAATGAGTTCACACGCTCCGTGTATTTGCGTATTTTTTGTCTGTGGCTTCATTGTTAAAACGTGACAAACTGGCATCGAAGTTCAAGCCCCGCCCTTTTCCCGTCGCCCGCGCACCGCTCGCTCTTTCCGAAAAGGAATAGTTTTGATAAAATAGTTACTTCAAAATCAATTTAAAATGATTATGAAATTACTGTTTTATAAAATTAGTAGTTATTTGCAAGAAAAATTACAAAATTAATTGCTCTGCAATATTGCTTATTCGGCCTTTTTAGAGAGGCAGTGCTTCTCTCGTGAAAAAACAATTAAATAAAACGTGCTGTTTTTCTTCAAATCGAAAGAGGACAATTAAAATATCTGTAAGTTACTAAGTTACCTATCTATACAAGCCGTTATGATCAACCGACTAGTACACGTAAACAAAATACTTAAGGTCGTACCCTCACCAAATGACCTCGAGCATTTGCTCCCTCTTCACCGCGCCCCACCTCTACAATACTTCGCAAAATATTACTAGCGCCGTCTGGCGGACGAAGTACTTACAAATACAAGTTAAATTCATAGACCACAGAAGTAACAGACATGGCACTTTTATTTTTGTTTATTGGTGCGCCCATATACTTTTGGTTATTATAGACAAACAAATGTTGACGATACTTCATAATAGAAATTTTGCGTATTTTATTTTTTAACCGACTTCCCAAAAGTGTGGTTCTCAATTCGATTTATGTGTGCTCGCTGATAACTTTATCGTTAATGAACCGATTTTGACCATTCTTTTTTTATATGAAAGAGTATGCTGCCTATGTAATCTCATTGTTACCACGTCAGTGTCGATAATGGAAATTCTAAGAAATTTAGGCCAATTATCTAAAATTGTAGGCACGCTTCGGGTGAAAACTTGATATTCGTATTTATATCGGATGATACTATAAAACCGTGAAGATTTGGGCCTGACCTGATGATGGAGATGACAGAGGATCAAGGGAATCCACATCGGAAGCAACTGTCATGTGTTTGGGCTTACTTAATTTGTATTGATTAGACCTTTATAACTAAATATGTTATGACTGTAACTTCAGGATTGGAAGTTAGTTTTGTAGATTGAAAGTTAGCTAAGTCAGATGGTCAAAGGGACAGAAAAATAATATAATAAAGGTTAATTTATCATTATTTATTATTTTAAGGGAAAACGTAATCAGGGTTAAATAAATTTCAGCAGACAGGAAACCTACATAAAAAAAAGATTTGATGTTTTTTTTTGGGCTCAGGCAAGACTGAAATTATATTATTATTCTCGTTTAATAAAACAAATACGTAAATTGTAAAAAATAAAACTATCGTATAAAAAAACCAAATACATATACTATAATATTATTTACACAAAGCTTCCTTTTGCAGAAAAATAATAAACATCTGACTAATACAATATCCGGTCAGACTGGACGCTGACGGCAGCATATTTGGAAAAGGCCTGCAAGCAAACGACGTATTTCGTTTGCTTTAATTCCTCTATGACCACAATGAAAGTATGAGCATTTCTAGAAATAACGCAATGAAATAACACAACTTAAATTCAGTCTCTTGATTTTAATTGTTTTTTGCATAAGCATGACGAGTAGGTAGTGTTCTTACTTTGTTAAAGTACAGTGTTGTAAATTGTTGAGGAATTCCCTCGACTGTCTATGGTCTTCATCATCAGATCTATTGCAGACCTTCATTTAAACCTATATGGGTGTAAAGTTTTCATCAATATAAATGAATTAAGTCCAAACACAAGGTAACTATTGTAAACCTTAACTGGTCTTTGTCTTCATCATCAGAGCTTTAATGACAAACACAACTCATTTAGGTGTAAAGTTCTTATCAATATAAATTTATTAAGCACAAACACGAGGCAGCTGATGTGAATCGTTAAGGAGATCCCTCGGCTGTCTCCCGGCTTCATCATCAACTCCGAACTTTATTAAATTGTAGTGCGAAAACACTTAATGAAAAAAACATAGAAATGCCCTAGGCGCCCCTATGATTTTTTAAATTTCTCCTAGGTTTCCTTAGTCTTCCATCATCAGACCCTAATTTCCTTAACATGAGACTACCTTGAAGATATAATCTTTCTAATTAAAAAAAAAAAACATGTGGCACTCGGGAACTGCCGCGGTAAAGCTATTGCATAGCATTTTTTATCAACTTATGCAATAGGGTATTTGACTAAAAAAACCTAATTAGTCCGTCAGTCAGATTTCCAAAAAATACTCATCATCACCATCATCATTTCAGCCGAAAGACGTCCACTGCTGGATATAGGCCTCCCCCAAGGTTCTCCACGACGACCAGTCCTGCGCCTCCCGCATCCAGCGGTTTCCCGCGACCTTCACCAGGTCGTCGGTCCACCTTGTCGGGGGCCTACCCAAAAAATACTAGGCACATATTTTTTCTTTTTTCATATAAACAAAAAATGAAGACGACACAGTGCTTTGAAAACTCGTGTGACGTCACTGCACGCTACACTTTTTAGCGGCCAGTGACGTCACCAGCCATCACTCCTGATCTTTGATGCCTATTATATTTGTAAATTTTTATTGATTTGATAAAACAAAATATACGAAATGTAAAACGTATAATATAATAAACCTATCCAATATTTTTCTATAATCTGTTTTTTTTTAGTCAAATACCCTATTATTTATATTATAGTTAAGTTATCCGCAAACAAACATAAAAAACATATAACCTCCTCCCTTTTGAAATCTGTTAAAAAAACGAACACCAAAATGAACATCAATAACAGAGACACTTTATGATAGTACTATACTCTATGCGACATGCGGTGCGTGAGCGAGCAAGCAGATGCTTTCTCGCTCACGCGCCGACCGCTATGCTAGCGGACCGCGCGATGACGAACGACACGGGTTCCCCCTTCGAGAGCTTGTGGCATACTGAATCTCAATAGCTCGGGCAAGAGAAATGATGGGGAATACGCTCAGATTGTTGAATAAAATTTTTGTTTTGGTCTTTTTAAAAAAATATTTCTACAGTAATGTTCGTCATGAAATTGCCTATCCATTAGTGTAAGAACGCAATCTAAATAATGCTTACTTTTCGAGGAGATGCACGTTTTTGATAATTATTTCTCTTGTCAGAGGTTTCGTTGTGAAGGAATTATTTAAACATTATGCTTAGTAAAAAAAAAAATCTACAATTTTGGAGCCAAGATTATGGAGAAAATTTATGTATTTTTAATAAGTTGATATTTCTTTTGGATAAAGAGTAGATAGCTCCGAAAAACTACATAAAAACGGCCTGCGGTGTGTTTTTCCCCTGGAACCGCCTTAAGTACTATAACAAAAAAAGGTAGGCTACTTACTTTTCTCCGGCACTAGCAAACACAGATATAAATTTTCTCACACCTTTTTTTCGAAATTCCGCCTTTTTTTCGAAATTCCGGAAACAAATGAATGAGTTTGCCTTTGGCATCAAGTATTTATAGTGGTGATCAAGTTCATGTCTGAACAAGCATTAAGCATTGTCGGGCGGATAGCGCTTTGAAAGTCTCTACACGAAATTGTACGTAATATCGAATACGCAAGTTTGGACAAGTAACAGTCGCTTGCCTTATTAAAATATTATCTGCTTAGATAGGTATTTAAAACAATGTAGGTAGGCCCTTATAAAAACTATGCTTACACTTTTGCTCTTTACTATCAAAAGCAGATAAATTTTCGTGGACCCCCATTAACATCTTATGGACCCCCATTTTTTGTTTACGTCTACGTAGACCCCCAGCAGGTCTCCCGTGGACCCCCGGGAGTCCACCTGGATCACTTTGGGAATCACTGGTTTATAACAACCAAAAGTATTTGGGCGCACCAATAAACAAAAATAAAAGTGCCATGTCGGTTACTTCTGTGGTCTATGAATTTAACTTGTATTTGTAAGTACTTCGTCCACCAGACGGCGCTAGTAATATTTTGCGAAGTATTGTAGAGGTGGGGCGCGGTGAAGAGGGAGCAAATGCTCAAGGTCATTTTGTGAGGGTACGACCTTAATAACCCCCAAATGTTACGAGATTATATATGTTACATTTTATCAGACAAGGGCATTCAGAAGAAGCAGTTTCCAATTTCTTTTCGGTGCTTTTATCTGGCAACTAATCTATATCTATACTAATATATAAAGCTGAAGAGTTTTTTTGTATGTTTGTTTGTTTGTTTGAACGCCCTAATCTCGGGAACTACTACCTGGTCCGATATGAAAAATTCTTTTTGCGTTGGATAACCCATTAATCCAGGAAGGCTTTTGACTCTATAACATCACGCTGCGACCAATAGGAGCGAAGCATAAAAAAAAAATATGGAAACCAACGTGGGTAAAACCACGGCGCGCAGCTAGTTTAATATAATATATTGATTGAGTACTACGTGAAGTAACATCTGTAGTGTTATTGTGTGTTTACGACACGGACTTCGTGGACGTAAGGGTAGACTTCGGTGCGAGATCAGCAACGTTCTACTTGTCATTGCCTACGATCGACTGTACCTTCGTTGCTAATAAACTTCGTAACCCTTAACCTCCGTTTTAGTACCCCTAGCCAGTAACAATATGAATACTACTAAAGCCCTGATTTCTTACAGATCTTCTTCTTTCTTTTCTTTAGAGTGGCCTCTGTGGTTAGATACCACAATTTTGCCAATAACACGTCTGAGAAATTATAGAAATTCTTTAAAAAAATATTTCGCAGTAATGGCGGACATCGCCAACGACAGTTGAAAAAACGGCCGCGTGAGCCGACTACTAGGAGATTTGATGTAAAGCCATGAGGTGGTCACTATGCTGCGATATTTCAATGTTCTTTATGAATAATTCACTGAATGCACTTTTTACTACATAAATCAGGCGCTTTTATTTAGTAAACGACACTATAAATAATTTAAAAGTCCAATGAAAAATGAGCGTGACATTCATATTAGCTTCCCGTCAAAAAACCCCCTTACAGATCTTAAAACTATCAAATACTTTATTCAATCGTCTGTCAAGATTGATAAAGTTAACCACTGCTGTGGATGTTGCCCTTTCGGCGGTTCTGAGGAGTCGAAACTCGTCGAAAACTGAAATCGTAAATTTATCCAAACAACATCTTAAAAAGAGATTTTTAGATCTCGTACAGTGCTATCTCGACGCAGGTCGGTGTTTCAGATTATATAACTCGATACTTTAGAGAAATGTAACTTACAACGATGTTTTTATTTGGCTGTTGTCGGTTGTGTGGCACAACAATAGAGCTAATACGTATTGTTTCGGTTCACAGAACGCGGACATCAAGCGGAGCGGGCTGGACTTCAGGAATGCAGCCCTGAAGTGTTGCAAACTCTTCTAACTAATCTCGCGCATGAAAACTTTCGTATAGCCGCAGTGACAAAAGACTTGTTTTTGAAATAGTTAATGGATTTCCCTCGCGAAGTAGTACCCATAGTGCACGCGCCCCTGCTGTATCCCGACGATACTCAGACGCCTCTCGAGGAAATGTCTACAGCGGACGATATGGCCGTAGCCATGGTGAACAATTCACTTGCTGAGATCATCCGAGACATCGGCTATTCTTTTACCTCATCCGTTGAGGAATGCAAGAACAACATGTTGAACTTCGGCGCCCGGGAGCCCACAGCTACGGATGTCGCCAAGATCATATCGACGATGGTGAGATACCACACGACCGTCCCAGACGGACCACCGATACAAACACCTGGAAACTTCTGGCATGAAGTCAAGAAGGATATGCTACAAGGACACAGCGAATCATGGAACGCAGAAGTGTTGGTGCAAACACTCAAGGACCTAGCTTCTAACCTAAACTGGAAGGAGGTTATTCTACAACTTGATCACCCTGAATTTTTCGTACCCGACAGGCAAGGACTAACCCTGCTATTCACAATTCTGCAACTCGGCCTTCAAAGTGCGGGCTACCCAGCCAACATATTCCCAGTTGAATATTTGTGCCGTCGGTGGACCAACCTAGAGGGACAGATGAGTCTAATCACCAATATACTGAAGCATACGGATATCTTCAGTTTCGCTGATCACCCATTGCATCCAATGTCTATAGATTTACTGAAGTCTCCTCTCGAAAACGACAACAAAGATGTAGAAACATGGCGTTGCCTTTACTTGGTTGAGCTACTGCTGTATGCTTCAGAGCACGGCTACTACATGCAAGTACAGGATCTATTCAAGATTCCTCTGCAATACTGCCCTGACGTTTTGATGCTGGCTCTATTGCAGATTAGCCCACCTGTCAATGTTCTTAGGCAAGAATTATTCTCAAAACTGATACCCATATTTTTGGGTAACCATCCTAATTCTGGAATAATTTTACACCATGCATGGCATAACCAAAATCCGAATATTAAGCCTGTCATTGTGCACTCGATGGCAGAATGGTATATTAGAGGAGATTGTGATCAATCAAAACTTTCAAGGATCTTGGATGTAGCACAGGACTTGAAAGCATTGTCTTTACTATTGAATGTTCAGTCGTTTCCGTTCGTGATTGACCTGGCTTGTCTAGCGTCCCGGAGAGAATACCTAAAATTGGACAAATGGTTAACCGATAAGATCAGAGACCACGGTGAGGCATTTGTGTCCTCCATGGTAAAGTTCCTGCAAAGGCGATGCCCGCTTGTTCTTGGCAAAGGACCAGATGAACAATTGCCGAAAGCGGCTCAACTACCGCACGAAACTGTCGCCACGATCTTGGCATGTTTACAATTGTGCATTCCCAACGTCCAACAAGAGCTACAGGAAGGAATCTGCATTGTGATTGCTAATTGCCAGACTCTCATATTGAGCAAGACACGGCAGACTATGGCGGGAATTGCACGTCCCCATACCAGAGTCCTTGAGACTCCTTTCAACCCTGCTGGACTCGGCGGTCAGCTATTTCCACCGCATGTCGACTCCATAACGAATTTAACTCCGAACGTTGCGAATATGAGTCTCGGTGCTCCGGCCAACACAGCGTTTGCCATGCCCGGAACTCTAGGACCATTAGTCGCAACACCCGGTTCTCCGTCACGGCTTATGGGCGCTAGACCCAATAGCCCCTTCGCTATGATGCCGTTACAACATAACGCTAATGTTGCTAATATGGGACTGGCCAGGATGGCCCCTGCTCCAGCAATGGACAAGCAACGCATCCCAGACCTCATTCACTTCCCTGAGATGATGCATAATGTTGCCAAGGAAATTGAGGATGAAGCCAATGGATATTTTCAAAGAATTTACAACCACCCTCCGCATCCAACACTGTCTATAGGTGAAGTGCTGGATATGCTGAAGAAGTTTCAAGATTCGCCGAACAAAAGGGAGCGGGAGGTGTTTTCTTGTATGCTGCGTAATCTCTTTGAGGAATATAAGTTTTTCCCTCAGTACCCTGATAAGGAACTTCACATAACTGCCCAGCTGTTTGGGGGCATCATTGAGAAGGGACTAGTACCCAGTTACGTGTCGCTCGGTTTAGCATTGCGGTTCGTACTCGACGCATTAAGAAAGCCAGAGGGATCTAAAATGTACTATTTTGGCATAGCAGCTTTGGACCGATTCAAGTCCCGTCTCAAGGACTATCATAAATACTGCGAACATGTAAGGGCTATACCACATTTTAGCGAGTTCCCCCCTCATTTGATTGAGTACGTTGAATACGGGCTCCAGAGTCAGGAACCGCCTTCGAAGCCATCAGGCGCCGTGTTGCCGACTAGCCTTGCCGCTATGTTAAACCAAAGCGCAGTCGTCACTGTATCAGCCCCTTATAGGTATGTACTCATCTATTGATTGTTCCTTGTAAAAGAGGCACGTCTAGAACTCCCCATAACAAAAGAGCCTCTCTCTTACTGATTACTTGGCTGTAATAAAGGTTACACACAAATGTAATAGCAGTTTAAATATGTTATTAGGTATTTAAGAGCCACATAATTACATATTAATGAATAATAAATAGTTTTGTAACCAATGTTATCATAACGACATTTTATTCAGATCAATACTGTCTGACAAACATATTTGATATATAATTTTAAAACATTCTTATTTTCCACTAAGCGCTGAGAATCTGTCTAATGATTAATAAATTAGCGCTAATCCATTTGTTTACAGGGCTGTTGCTCCAGCAATTTGTGTAATATCCAACGTCGCTACCGGAACAGGTGGGATGGGAAGCCGGCCGTCCATCGCGAACGCTACGAACATTGACACCCTGCTTACGGCCACCGACAGGGAAGAGGAGATAATCGCTCCTCCGGAAAATATTCAAGACAAAACTGCTTTTATTTTCAACAATCTGAGCCAGTTAAATTTACAAACAAAATGCGAAGAGCTCAAGGAAATACTCACTGAGGAATATCACCCATGGCTCTCTCAATACCTAGTCATGAAGAGAGCATCTATCGAACTTAATTTTCATGCATTGTATTCTAATTTTCTTGATGTTCTTAAAATTCGCGAAGTCAACAAGATGGTCACAAAGGAAACTTACCGTAACATCAAGGTATTATTGCGCTCAGATAAAGGCATAGCAAACTTTTCTGATCGTTCATTACTGAAGAATCTCGGTCACTGGCTTGGCATGCTGACCCTGGCCCGTAATGAGCCTATCTTACATGTTGACATTGACCTCAAAGCATTAGTTCTCGAAGCTTACCATAAGGGCCAACAGGAACTCCTGTATGTAGTACCATTTGTCGCCAAAGTTTTAGAATCATGCGCTAAGAGTTTAGCTTACAAGCCACCCAACCCATGGACGATGGCATTGATGAACGTTCTAGCTGAATTGCACCAAGAACCAGACCTGAAATTAAATTTGAAATTCGAAATAGAAGTATTATGCAAGAATCTAGGCTTAGATATAGCTAATCTAAAACCTGCCATTTATCTAAAAGATCCTGAAAAAGTTAGACAAATTCAATTTCAACTGTCGCAACCAAAACAGAATAAGGAGACGGCGGCAGTGGTACCCGTAAACCAGACAATCATACAGGCCCCGCAAATGCAGATGATGCCTCCGCAACCGCCCATGATCGCAGCCGAAGACATGGCCGTGACAACACCTACGCCCACAAGTGGCCTCATGGGCGACCCCAACCTCATGGGCGTAATTAGTATTACCGCGCCCAGATTTAATTATTTGGATGTAAACATCTCATCAACATCTGCACTCGGCCAAAAGATATGCTACAATCCTCATATCATTTTGTTCCAAAATTATCCCCATCTAAAACAGTTTGTTAAGCCCGCGATCGAAAGGTCGATCCAGGAATGGATCCACCCTGTGGTGGATAGATCAATTAAGTATGCTTTGACTACTTGTGAGCAAATAATAAGGAAGGATTTCGCGTTGGATCCAGATGAAGTGAGAATGCGTACCTGCGCGCATCACATGATGCGTAACTTGATCGCTGGTATGGCGATGATCACGTGTCGCGAGCAGATCATTAGCACTATCAGCACCAACCTGAAGGGCGCTTTTGCTAATGCCCTGATGCCTTCCACACCTCAACAGGTTAGTATTTCATAAACAAAATGAATCTCTGCGGATGTGAGGTCCCTGTACAACCTCCATACTAATATTATAAATACGAAAGTAACTCTGTCTGTCTGTCTATCTGTCTGTCTGTCTGTCTGTCCCTCTGTTACGCTTTCCCGCTTAAACCTCTCAACCGATTTTGATGAAATTTGGTACAGACAATCTTTAGACCCTGAGAAAGAACATAGGCTACCTTTCATCCCGGAAAAATTTGATGTTCCCGAGGGAAATCTAAAAAGCGCGATATAACCGAACTCTACGCGGCGAAGCCGCGGGCGGAAAGCTAGTTGATTATAATTATGTATATGAAATACTAGTCAAGGTAAAAGTATCTCTTGTTCACAGCTTGCATAAATGTTTATACTAATCAAATCAATCTAAGACATTTATGAATAAAACTAAATTTTAGTGGACAAATAGATTAGCCTAGGGACTGATTGGCCTGGACAAAATTGTATTTGTATGGGGTAATAAATCGGTAATAATAGTGTTGGAGGTAGGTGTTAGGTGATTGTTTCATACATAATACAACATATAGCCTAGGTGGGAGATTTTTACGGGTACATTAGAGCTGATCAAAACTATTCCATCATCATGAAGACAGGCCCTGGGCATAACTGTAAGAAGACTACAAAACTATTTGTCTTATTATATGATAGGTTCAGTGACAATCTTTTATTATTACTCATTTTTCAAGTTTTTATTATTTAATTAATTTTGAAGTTTTTCGTAGAATTTTAGCTTTGTACCTCTTTCTTTTACAATTCTGCAAAAGTAACTAGGACATTTCGAATATTTCTCTGAACTACTTACTGACTGACATTACCTAAGGCGAGGCCCTATGATTTACTTTTTTTTTTGTTCCCTACAATGGCAATCAAAAGATATTTTACTATCATATTAATAGTTTTTGGTATTTCAGAAGGAGGTTATCGATACTGCCGCTGCTGTTCTAGCTGCCGAAAATATGGAGCTAGCTTGCACATTCATTCAGAAGACAGCAGTGGAGAAGGCTCTGCCTGAGCTGGACAAGCGCCTGCACAGCGACTACGAGCTGCGCAAACTGGCCTGCCAGGAGGGTCGCCGCTATCTCGATCCTATGGTGATGGCATATCAGACCGAGCGGTTGCCTGAGCGCTTACGTCTACGCATGGGTGGCCCTACAGACTCCCATATCGCTGTCTACGAAGAATTCGCTTGCAATATTCCCGGCTTCATGCCAGTACGGGATGTCGGATTGTTCATTCCTAAACCGTCTGCTCAGGAGCAAATGAACCAACTCACGTTCAGTCAGGTTATCAACCCGACTCAGGTCTACGGCACCGACGAGATGAGCGCACTGATTACCAGCGCCGAGCTCTTTCTGTCAAATTGCATCGGCTCCGCATCGCTCGCGGTGCAGGCTGCCAACATGCACTCCCTGCTCGAGTGCCTCTGCATCGCGAGAAAAAAACGCGACTTTGTGTCCGGATGCGCTTTACTGCAGAAGGTAACATAGTTATGGATAACAAAAAAAATCTGCAATGAAGTGTCAGCAATTATTGCGTTACTTTTGATGCAATAGTTCTTTGATGCATATTTGTTGCAGATTTTTACACATTTATATTTCCTCTTTTTATTCCTATATCTCTTTTCCTATATTTCTTTTTTTTTTCCTATATATTTTTTATTATTCATTATTTTCGTTATTTTTATCTTCCCTCTACTGTCAGTACTGATGAATCAGTCATTAGTGATTTACAGATATCTAAAAGCGAGACTAGAGAAGATCTGGTAAATTAGATGTTGTCGAAATATAAAAGCACTTAATATAACAATGTTGAGTGGTTATTGTAACAGTATTTTGTCTATTAGGCGGTCGAGGGATTGCTGGACGGTCACATCGTGCAGCCGAACATGAGCAACGAGCACATTGAGATGATGGGGCGGTACCGCGACACGCACTTGCGCGTGCTGAAGCTGCTAGAGGACGCACGCGTCTACGGGCACGTGTGGACCACGAAGCAGATCACGTGCTGCCTCACAGAGTGCCGCGAGGAACTGCGTTACAATATTGAGGCCGTCGACTGCCTCATCAGGAACCATCTCATCAACTTGCCACAGGTACACCCTCATTACCTAAACCTCACAACCAGCTATTTTGAAACTTAATGTGTACCATATCAATACCTACTGAAAATTAATATTTCTTATATCAGTAC
Source organism: Sesamia nonagrioides (assembly GCA_017933935.1). NCBI lineage: Eukaryota > Metazoa > Arthropoda > Insecta > Lepidoptera > Noctuidae > Sesamia > Sesamia nonagrioides. The sequence continues at coordinate 290,879 of JADWQK010001182.1, forward strand.
GAACTGGCCATCGCTCACATGATGGATGGCGGCAACAACTACATGGCTGTTGCTTTCGCGATGCAGCTGGTGCAGCTATACCTTGTCGACGACAGGAACAACATTTTTGTGAAAGAATCAGATCTGTTCCACATTACCGAGACGCTAGTCAGAGTGATGTCGCACTCGCGCCAGCCGCCGCCTGAAGGGCTGGGCTCACTCATCGAGATGCTCCGCGTCAATCAGGATCCCAGCGCATATCTAGGGGAAAGGTCTTCCCTGGGCCCTACAGCTCACATTCACTCAGGAATACTTCAAGTTAGGGTAAGTTTCCAAACATCCAGGAATATTAAAATATCTTCAAATCAATGAATTGCTTTGTTAACGCCCTATTTTGTTGTGACATCCATTGTTCATTTATAAAAGTTGATCTACTTCCACAGTCACAGACTTACGACGACCCACCTGGCCTACAAGAGAAGACGGAGACCCTTCTCCGCCAATGGAGAAATGTACTCTTGAGCCCCCTGACCGAAATCGAACTCGCTCAGAATTTTAACTCATATGTTCGTCGTATGAACATGAATGGGATCTTAAAGTGTGACGACATGATTACAAGATTCTTTAGGATCGCCACTCAGATGTGCGTTGAGAATGTATATCAACAGATCAATGAGGACAGGTTGAACACCTCTCCCCTGCCTCCCAAGAGGGACAAGTATTACAACATGTGCGACTCGTTCATCAAACTGGTCTCTCTCTTGATCAAGAATACTGATGGGGGAAATCCGACTCCAAAATTGAACCTATTGAACAAGGTAAGTTTTAAATCATTGTTTTAATGATGGCCCAGCATGGTATTACAAAGCTAATCCTCTAACTAATGTAACCATCGATATCGCGTTGTTATTGCACAATGTACGGCGGTCATAGGATGGAGTTTCGTGCATATGTATATGAATGATTGTTTCTTGTTCTATAGATTCTGGGTATAATCGCCGGATGCCTCCTACAGGACCACGAGGAACGTGACACCAAGTTCCAACAGCTGCCATATCATCGGCTGCTTCTGATCCTATTCCTTGACATGAATATGGCTGAACCCGTTTTAGAATCTATGAATTATCTGGTAAAAGAAATCTCCCTTACATACCATTTATCCAATCATCATTATTAGCATAAAACATTAAATTGATGAATTAAGATGTCACTTATGTTTGAATTGATTTTCTAGATTTTTACAGATCACATTTTATTCAGCCCCCTAATCGGCGAACACATTTTTGTCAAATGACTGCGACTAGTTGGGATAGTTTGGACCGAACGGACCAATGGGCGGTCCGAACGATACCAACTGATCCCAACTAGTCGCAATCATGACAAAAATGTGTTCGCCGATTAGGGGGCAGGTCTGTAAAGTTTACATGATACATAGTCTGTGACGTTTTGTGCTGACCCTTTGTTTAATGTCGTTAATTTAGTTTCGTTATTAGTAGGTTAATTTGATATTATTATTGTAGGTTCTCACGGCGTTCTGCCATACGCTGCGTATCATCCGGCCGAGTGCTGCGCCTGGGTTCGCGTACGCCTGGATCGAGATTGTCGCACATCGGACGTTCATCAACCGCGTACTCGCGGTAACACCACAACAGAAGGTACTAATTGTTATATTTTAACTTGAAACATTTTGCTAGGGTTTTTATAATTAATTCATGCCCATCATTTCCCATTTGCTTTTCAATAACAATAATAATAGTGTTAAAAGTTAAAACTGCCAGTGTACACTTAACAGTAAAACATTTAAATCATTCACTTTGAGTTTACATAGTTTAATTTTTGTAACTTAACCAGACGTAAACAATATAATATTGCTTTAAATAACACAAAGAAGTAGGGTGATCCAAATAAATGAGTATTACATAATTAACCTTTTGTATCTTCCTCAGATTTTTTTAACTTATTGAAACTCCACTGAAGTGCATTTGCATATTTTGGATTACTCTTCATCACCCACCCCCATGATGCGAATTTCTTCTGTCCAATTTGTTAAATAATATCATATTTCATTCATTTGTAGTCGTTACATAGACCGGCTTGCTCCAGTCTTGTAACAACATTGGTAAAGAACCTTGATCATCATCAGCTGAGTTGACCTTGGAATTGATTTTTTTTTTATTGAGTCCTGCCCCCTAATCGGCGAACACATTTTTGTCAAATGATTGCGACTAGTTGGGATAGTTTGGACCGAACGGACCAATGGGCGGTCGAAACAATCCCAACTAATCGCAATCATTTGACAAAAATGTGTTCGCCGATTAGGGGCCTGTTCTTATTTATTTTTTATGCTCAATCGAACCCCATACCATACCTCAAGATCTTAAATAAGACTTGGTCCCTGGTATGACAAAGATTAATTATAAATTAACATTTAACTCTTTGTATGATATCATTAGTACACGTGTGCTCTCTGTAGTTTATTAATCTTTAAAATGTTAATGAAAATTGCAATACTAATATAATGAATTGTTTTTACCTAAAACAATACAAATAGGAGAAATACTTGTTGAATAAAACATATTAAGTACAAAGTAATGTAGGCCTGATAAGAATTTTCACTAGATAAATGGGCAAGCACGTCTATTTGTATAGATTGTTGTCTATGCTCATTAATTTTTATTAGCTTATTCTAAGAGGCCAGGCAATTAATTTCCTTTTGTGTCTATACTCGAGCAGCCTTAATTACTAGAGATGGGCCAAATACATGTGACCATATCACAGTTCAACTATTTGTTTAGTACTTATATTCTAATTGTGATTATAATCCAACACTAGTTCTTAAACACCTACAAAATTTTATCAAAACTATTATCATTTCCCCACCATCCAGCAGTTCATGGAACGCCTCTCCAAACGCTTCTTTGATACTGCCACCAAGCACCGCAATGCTCTTTTAGCAGCGGCCGCTAATTACACTCCCTCCACCATCTCCCGACTTCGCCGTCCTCGGCATGCCCTCACAGACCCCGATGACCCCATTACCCTCCTCCAAGAGGCCAATAGGGCCACCAGCACAGTACACAAAAACAGACCGACCTACCGACCTCGCCGCCGAGGTCCATCGCGACGCGCTCCCCGTAGCAAACTCCTCCCCCGTTCCCTGTCCGAGGAAGGCCAGCCCGCGCCGCAGCTGAGCCAGTAATTATCATAATGTCCCAACAATGACCTCTGACTTTGTTTCGGCGTTTCTTCTCAGAGCTAGTACTAGGAAACGCCGTGGTCATCAAACCATTAAGTATAACTTTCGATCCAGCCGCCCCTTGCTGTCCTCTCTAGCGACGCCCTAAGCCGAGGTTCGTACCCCACGGGGGGTGCCCTTAGTGCGTAGTCGCCTAATTTTAATTTAGTTTTAAGTGCCCCTAGCTGGAGGCTTTAATTTTAATTAAAGCATCCACAGGAAAGTCCGATTAAGTAGTTACGGTCTCTTAGTAGCCACCTACGAGATGCCATACCAAAAAAAAAAAAAACTATTATCACTCATCCTCATTCCTGCTAATGCTAAGCTATTGAAATGCTAATACATATTTATCATTTGTAAATGGTTGTTTTCCAAGTCCCGAATGCCGGCTGTGGCCGATAATTCGGCCCATCTCTATTATTTTTTATTGTAGCGTTACACCATAGTGTGTTCGTCCATCATGTAGATCGAATTGCTCAATATTCAGAGACAATTCAAATAATGCTGCCGCGATGAGTCTGCTTTTGGAGCTTAAATATTAGCCTTTTTCTTGTAGAAAAATCAGTTATTTATTTACCGAAGAAAAGCTATGAATCATAACTTGATTTTCTATGTGGGTGTTGAATACAGTCACTGAATGGAACTTATGATTTTAATCGGGAATGACACCGACACATGTTTGTGTTTCACTTCATTTTTATTGTGGCAACATTACAGTGGCGAAGGGTGAAATTTTGACAAAGGGAAGCCGGTCCAAAAAAATAAACACTTAAACACTTACCTACTGCAGGATATCTTGGAGGAGGTCTTCAGATAAGAATAGTATTAAAAGTCCCACCTTCACCATACAAAAAAGGACTGATGATTTGATAACAGTGTCTTTCAAGTATGATAAAAGCGGCAGCAAAAGAAAAAAAAAGCCTTTTTCGACGTGCATCTCCAATACCACACATGCATGTTTGTTAGTAAGTACTAAGTTAAGTACCTATTGTTAGGGAATAAGAGTCAAGAAAAAATAAAATAAAAAATTACAAAAATAATAGTGTTAAAAACCGAACCACACAAACACCGATCCAAAACCAACAAAAATATTAAGCAAAAATAAAGCAAATTATACACAATCACAACGTTATTTATATTGTAATGCAATGCGTCTGTTTTTTTTAACAAAATGAGCTAAAATGATGTTATAAAAATTCGGATTACTTTTCATTTTATTAAGCAAATTTTTTTAATTGACATGATAGCCAAATCGGACAATCTCTGCTCTTTTTGGCAGTTTCGCACATATGTGTGAATGCGTTTTAAAGCAGAAAATGACCGCTCAGCTGAAGCTACTGAAATGGGGAGGGTCAGAATTAAACTGCAAAGAGTCGAAACTTGAGAAAATGCGTCTTTCAAAGACGTATTCTGGAGCTGTAAAAAAAGCTCATAGGTGTCCAATTTATTTAACGACGCTGACGTAAGACTTTAAGTTCATTCAGCAGGTAGTCAGTTGAGCAGCACTCTATATGAATTAAAGCCATAATAACAAACAAAATACACAGTATTTAACCAAATCTGCGATTAAATTACGTTACAGAATCAGTCACAGTTTAAATACCACAAATATTAAAATATAACAAACGAAAAACATGAAAAACGAACACATGTCACATACTAACAATAATTTATTTTCAACCAAACGAAATGGAACACGAAAATATGCCAAAATAAAAAGAATATGACTTGCGAAGGATTTCATTATAACGTTTCTTTGTCTCATTCTAATAGAGGAGAGGAGAGAACTGCAAGCCGGTCGGCAGTAGCCTATCTTTTCTCAAAAATTACGGACAGTTAGCGATCATTAGAAAGAGATGTCTGACACGCTCTGTCTCTTTTCGCCTCATAGTAAAACGTTGGCCGAGATAAGCTGTAATTCGTCGAGTTACCTTTAATGTAATTTAGGTACGAAAAATTTAAGCGCTGATTAATTTACGACTATAAAATGAAATGTGATACTTAGGGTATTGCTAAGAATTACTATTGCTATTGTAAATCGCGCAGGCATTTGATTAATAATACTTTGTTAATGAAATAAAATGTAAATACTTTTGTATGAATATGGAACTGATTTTTGAAAGGTAACCCGGTGGGAATCGGCTTGTATGGACTCTTCGCCACTGCAACATTATTAGAATCTCGCCACCAAAACCATTGCGGTCTGGCATTAATTTTACTAACCAGAAATTGGACATGGTTATAGACGGCTAAAATCAATTCCATTTTAATGTAGATGTTGATGTACGAAAGTGTCTTGTTGCCTCTTTGAAATAAATGCTTTGATTTGTTTTTTGTATTGATTGATTGACTTGATTAGTTTGAGTAATTTGAAAATTAAAATTATATTTATATAATATTCTTAAAATTTAAAATGTTCAGAAGTTATAATTGAATTATCTGTTAAATATTGTCAAAAACCGTATTTAGTTAATTTTATTGGCAGTGCATTATGCATGTGCATTGCGTGTAATGTGTTAAACGCAACTCAGCACATCAGCAACCCAATTGCGTAATACAAGCCAAAGCGAATATTTATAAATAAAATTCCGTCAACGTAAAGAACGCAGTTAATGGTTTTAATCATCAATTTAAAAGCCATTGCAATTTTATGTGTGTTACGTTATTACGCCGCGGGGTTACTGCTTGCGGCGACCATAGTGCATGGTGGTACAAGTTTTGATTACTCTTCGGCAGGGTTGGGGCATGTACTCGACGCTGCTGATCGACCTGTTCAAGTTCCTTGACCCCTTCCTGCGCAACACAGAGCTTGCCCCGTCCGTCATGATGCTTTACAAGGGCACGTTGAAACTGCTACTTGTCTTACTTCACGATTTCCCAGAATTCCTCTGTGATTACCACTACGGTTTCTGTGACGAGATCCCACCGAACTGCATCCAAATGAGGAACCTCATCCTGTCTGCGTTCCCGCGCAATATGCGCCTCCCAGACCCCTTCACTCCTAACTTGAAAGTGGATCTGTTGGCGGAGATCACCCTGCCACCACGTGCCGTCATCAACTACAATGCCATCATCCCGGCGTCGCAGTTCAAGAAGGATTTGGATGCGTACCTGAAAGCACGCGCGCCTGTCACCTTCCTGTCAGAACTGAGAGGCAACATGCAGGTATGTACGCTACTAAGAGTTAGGAGTACTTTATTGATGGTTGTTTTATGATAAACGAGTCTTTCAACAAGTTTTCTTTAAATTGTCGCAGGTGTTGAATGAGCCCGGCCGCCGGTACAACTGCCAGCTGATGAATGCCGTTGTCCTGTACGTGGGCACCCAGGCCATCGCTCACATTCGGGCCAAAGGACAGACACCCAACATGTCCACAATTGCACACTCCGCGCATATGGACATCTTCCAGAACTTCACCGTGGACTTCGACTTCGAAGGACGGTAAGAAGATTTAAATTTTAGGGATTACAAACCAACTTTATGTTTGATGAATAAGATAATACCAGGAGTACTACGTCAGCTAGAGCTTCAAGTGCCGGACCGGTACGTGTGGAGGCGGCGACGCCCGCAACTGCTAAACGTGCCTGTGGCCAGAACCAACCTACTGGCGAAAGCGGGGTGCTTTCGCCAGTAGGTTGGTTCTCACCCGTGCAATCCGTATGGTGAACGAAGTCCATGATAGACTGGACATATGTATTTTCGTCTTCTTTGAGTGAACTCGCAGGAGTTTTATTAAATGTTGTTACTTGTATTTAAGAATTAGTGTACGTAGGTATATTAAAGTATTAGTGGATAACTGCACTGTCGCATTAGGTAAGACCTGTAAGGACAGTTGTAAACTAATAAATAAATAATACCTATAGGACAGTTTACAATGATGGCTGATAGGTCACGAGGCTAGAGCTTCAGCACAACCAGCAATATTCAACTGTTTCTGACCACAAACGGAGCGAGAGAAGGCAACACTGACTTCGTTCATGGCGCCTCTAGAAATTCTATCAGGGAACCACCAATTATTTTATTTCAGAGAACATAATGTCCCAGAGCATTGGCAACAATCTATAATCCTAGAATCATGTTATTTACTATGATATTAGAGTTAGATTTCAAGAGATCCAAAGGACTTCCTGTGAGTTCATATGCAAGCGCAGGCTACCCTTACCTTCAATACAGTAGAAGACTCCGTGCTCGCAGGTACCTGTTTCTGAACGCGATCGCGAACCAGCTTCGCTACCCGAACAGCCACACGCACTACTTCTCCTGCTGCCTCCTATACCTGTTCGCCGAAGCCCATGCCGAGGCCGTGCAGGAGCAAATAACCAGGATGCTCCTTGAGAGACTCATCGTCAACAGACCACACCCCTGGGGATTGCTCATCACATTCATTGAGCTCATCAAAAATCCCGTCTACAATTTTTCGTCACATGATTTTGTGCATTGTGCACCTGAGATTGAGAAGTAAGTGCCTCTTTCTGATATTCCTAAGTAACATTAGAAGCTATAGCAGTCATTTACTAACCGTGGTGTAGTTGTTTGTACTATAAAGTGATAGAATAGCATTCACCCTTTTGTGAGGTGTGTTTCGTTTGACTTTGTTGACCACAACTAACGCAATGGCGGCCAGTGCTGATGTAACCGTTCACCCGCACATTATCACTCCATTGCTTACAATCCAATATTAACAAAAAGCCAGTCCCATTCATAGTCTAGTAGTAGACACTAGACGTATTAGAAAGTCTCATAGTTAGCCTTCATACATTTATTTAAAGGACAGTTTGTTTTAAATTCAGTCATTTAGTCAGTTACTCATGGGCATAAAATGGGTGAAATAGTTATTACTATCAGAATGAGGCTGGATGCACTGAAGGAGAAACATTCTGAACGCATGTCAACAGTTTACTCTTAATTGAATTTCAATAAGCACATGAAATGTCAATATATTGCTGCATGCTTGGAGATACATTCCGCTTTTCTATATATAGTTCAGAGCAAGTAGACTAAAACGAGTATTTGGCGAAGTTTTTACTTAATGGACTTTTATTGGAAAATTTATTTTAAGTTTTCAGGTGTTGAATTCAAATGACTTATTTATTTTGAACTGTGACACATGACCTAATCAAAAGCTCAAATTTTTAACAAGCTAAATGATTTGAGATTGTAAAACCCGTTATAATGGTTTTTTTTATTCTGTTGTTAATAATAGCAGCCATTTGGAATAAAATGAAGTATCCAATTGTTTGTGAATATCGAACAGCTCAATTTGATTCTTGCTTTTATCAAATATTTTGTGTCGATTAAAACCCAATGAAAAATGCACGTAAAAATCGATTAACTACAAACTTCGCCAGAGTTGAAATTCTGTTTGCACTCGACTATTATGTATTAAATATAGTATTATCTTTCGATTTATGACGTTTGAGGCTGATATAGACATCTCCGACTACAAATTCTAACTCGCATTTACTAACAACTTCATTTTAATAACTTTGTTTACGTGTTCCGAGCTATTACAAATGTAACAAGGTAACCGAGCATGATAAACATGCGCTTTGCGGTAGACGATGTACCGATAATGAATTCGTAATACGTGAAAATACATACCTAAACAATTACTAATAAACAAACTAATTTGAATAGTGGAGACGGCTAAATCTGCCTCTGGTAAAAGTTCGCATAATAATTCAGTACAGGTGAAGATAATCATGTTTTTCTTTTTTCACTAATAGTGCTATCCGACTTCACCTGGAGCGGTAATTAGCCCCTTTTTATAATTGCTCGTCGTGTGCCGATCGAAGCCATACACCTGTCTCGAATCTTTTATTTTTTATTCGTATTTTAATCCAACCCGCCTTTGGTGTGATTGCAGTTAGAGATTGAGTAAGTTGCAAAATTCAGTATGGCCCTCCCGATCAGTAACCGTCGCTGCATAATTATATTAAAACCTAAAATTATTTTAAAGGGCCCTCGCATTCATACAGTGGTCACGCGTTCTCTGTAATTGATTTAGTTTTAATAATTTACGCTATTATTTGTGATGACGCATGCTCGCTACATATTCTTATACGTTATGGAACGAACGCTGGCACGCACACGTACGCATACCGCTGACCGCTTTCTGATTCCGCGCACTCCTTTAACAGGGTGACATTCCAATAGGATAATAATCATAAACATTATTTCGTGTTTGCTTCCCTCTGCCTCAATGGAGTTTCACGCTAATGCTGATTTTAAAGCAATAGTTACGCTAATGCGGTCGGTGGGTACAGCGAGTGTGGTGGGAAGATGAAGTAAATAGTATCTGAGCTTATCAGACTGATGATAATGGCCCATGATGAGCGAAATTTCTTGTTGCCGGGGTAGCAATGTAGTGCTCGCGCTTATTATCCGCTAACCGATCGCAATGACGTTACTGCTGCACTGGAATAAGCTGAAGGCCGAGACTACGAGACGAGGCTGGTTCGGCTCCGATTTCTATACATACGTTAGTAATCATTGGTCCTGTGGTCCCCCGCTCCATAATGTTTGGACATCGAAGTTCAACCGGCTCTCTTCTAGTCCCGGACTATGTACTGCTAGTTGGGAATGGTGGCGGCCAATAACAGATTGAATCTAATCAAGGATTTTTTTTCTTCTGATAATTGATCGTATTGCTGTCTCCTATCTAGTAAACTAGAGACCGCTACGCGCGTATGAAGACTAAATCAGGTTTTTAATGACAGACTGAATATATGTTCGAGTAAGTTCCCGTATGAACGATTTGCTCGGTTTCCCATACGTTACGTGCGCCATTACAACTTTACTAACAGCTGAATGGTACGATCGAAATTTGAATATAAAATTGTTATTCGTTAGGCGTTTTTCGTATTACTTCGTATTCGTATTACTTATACAATATTTGAACTCCGCTGATTTTCTTAGGCCGCTGCCTCGAATCTTGCGGGTAGCGGGCGGCGGCGGCGGCAGCGGCGCGGGAGCCGGGCGGGCATCGAAGACCCGTTCTCAAAACTAGCGGGCAGATCGCGCGTCACTATAGCCGCGTAGTGTAGTGTTTACGATTGTGTCGACGAGATATTTGTTTTTATTCGCGAAAGAAATGTCTGAACACTGGCGGCAACGTCTTTTTGATTCAAATTTATTCCTAACGCTCGATCACCGCTCGCTGCCCGCCCGCTGTCCGCAAGATTCGAGCGCGAGAAGTGCACCGCTCGCTGCCCGCCACCGCCCCGCGGCCGCGCCGCTGTTTTCGAGAACCGGTCCATTTGATTTTACGTATAAGATATTGTCGCTCTCTCGCCGCCGCCGCCGCCGCCCCGCTGCCCGCAAGATTCGAGGCAGCGGCCTTAGTGTTCGTACGCACACATGTATCGAACTCGTATTGTGTCGCTTTCTTTCAACCGACTGAATTAGCTTCCATGCGCGCGTCTATTTAAGTTTTTGATTTAAAAAGCCATGCCCAATATAATTCACGCGTTGGAAGTACGAGGTTTTATTATAAAAAATAAACCAAAATAACAATGTGTAGTCGAAAATACTCAGTTAAGTGACTCAACTATAATTACCTCTGATTTCGCGTGAATTATGGCGTTTTTAGAATACGATTAGATTAGGTTATTTAGGTTACGATTAGATTAATTCCAGGTGCAATTGCATCCACATACTATGTTGAGGCAATTAATTGGTTTGGTTGTCCCAGTGTCTAATTGCAGGATATTCCTAGCAACTAAAAACATATTATTGCAATAATCAACTTTTATTACATAACTGGGACAAAACTAACCTTAAATACTAATCATTATCCCCTTATTCATAAATGTGCTTAAAGTTATCTAGTGATTAGCGATTGTTAACCATACATTTTAGACGTTTGCACGTCACTTAACTTTAACCATTGTTGATGAATAAACACTGGTGTTTATTGATAAACGATTATTAAAGTTAAGTTACGTTAATAGGTCAAAAATTTATGTTTCAAGAATCGCTAATCACTAGTTAACTTTAAACAACATTTTTGAATACGGGGGTATATTACTAGGGATATGCATTTCATCTCTTGTCCATAGAAAATAATATCAGGTCCAAAAAATACCATAATTATCATGTATTCTGTAAATCAAAAAGAACATTATGAACATTTGTATTCTAGAATGGCATTACCTGTATCTTTCACGCTGCTTGGTACGTGTAAGGTAAAGGTATAATTTTTAGAACAGCCCCCTAATTTGCGAACACATTTTTGTCAAATGATTGCGACTAGTTGGCATCAGTTGTGATCGTTCGGACCGCCCATTGGTCCGTTCGACCCAAATGATCCCAACTAGTCGCAATCATTTGACAAAATGTGTTCGCTGATTAGGGGGCTGGATGTTCATTAAGTAAAATATCAAATCCATTCTACAATACAAATGTTACTTACAGTATTATTTGGGTAATATTTTTTAGATGGTGCCGTTTTTGCGTACGTCATTAATTTTAAGAATTATCTGTAATTTTCTGAGATTTTAAATAACTTAGCATGATAGAATATTTGTTGAAATGCATAGTGCCTGCTGTCTAACACTACTCTGTCGTCCTCGTTCCGTGTAAGTGGCGCCGTCTAGCGTCAGGTTGTAGTAAGCATGGTCTTTGTTGTGCAACATCACTTCTTGGGATTCTAACATTTTTTTTTTTTGCCAGGCTGTTTGCGTCTGTGGCTCGTTCCTGCATTGTAAACCAGACTGGTGCGGGAGGGGGCGAGAGGGAGATAGCCGAGTAGCGTCGCGCCAATTGGGAGTCAGTCTCCCTCCTCAATATCACATGTATTAAGCCTATGCTGAGAAAGGTATGTTATATTCCTCGGTTTCAATACTGTTTACCACCATCATCATCATCTTAGCGTATATCCCGGTTGCGTCCGCGGCTTTCTCGTTGTAGCCCGCGGTCCGAAAAGACCACTGTTTACCACCGTTTTACTTTAATCACTAATTTATTAAATATTAAACATAATTATGTAACGACGAAAACAAATCAAGCTAGCCGAAACTCAAATATTCCTACTCAATCATGAACCTTAATGCTTTAGCGATAAATTTTAAAATCTAATAAAGAACTTTAAAGCGCTTATAAAAAAAACCAAAGACACGGTTTGCCAATCGCTAATCACTGGTTAACTTTAAGCGACGTTTATGAATAAGGGGTTATATGTTTAAAATATTCTATGATGTAGCGATATTTAAAAAAATGTGTAATAGTTACGAAATTGCATTAGATACATAAGTAGTTACTTTCCAGACTTAAGATATTTTAAGCAAGGTAACTTGCTTTAATAAAATCCTAATATAATATAAATAAAATTAATATATTATTCTTTATAAATTTTAAGTTATGTTATCAAACTTTATGATACGTAGATACCATCTTGACATAAGCCATTTTTAGCAAGATGACTTGCTTGGATATTGAGTTTTTATTAGTAAATAAAATTTATTATTATTCTTTATTACACGTATTCTACATTTTTCTATTACATCAAAAAGGTGGCTGGTAGTGGCTGGCAGAGAACTGCTCAGGATCGAGCTTGTTGGCGTGCCATGAAGGAGGCCTATGTCCAGCAGTGGACGAGTAGAGGCTGATGATGATGACATGTAGGACAGCCGCCGTGGGGTAGCGCTAGCGGACGCGGCCGCTGCGCAAGGAGGAGCGGGTTCGATCCCCGCGCAGTGCAAATATTTGTAAGCATGAATATGAATATTTGCACTGGTGGATTTGTCGCCAAATATAAGTATGTAAATTATATTATTAAAAGACAAACTATGGCAAAAGTCACATTGATTGTGATAAAAAGTTACAGTAAATATAATTTAGTTTTTTTTCTCTATTTTGTAATGAAACGTATACAGTTTGTAAAAGTATTTGAAGACTATTGACATTAGCATTTTTCTTTGTTTTCTTGATAATTGCACACTGTAAAGTCTTTCAAACAACAAATATTTTTTGTTAAGGGAGGAAATAACTTGCTAAGTGTCTTACACGCTCTCCTGCTTTGAATCAAAAAGTCGATTTAGATTTGAGAAGATATATACATAGGTACTTACTAACATAATTCAAATTTTGTTTCATTATTATCAATACATAGTATAAAACAAAGTCGCTTTCGCTGTATGTCCGTATGTATGCTTAGATCTTTAAAACTACGCAACGGATTTTGACGCGGTTTTTTTTAGTAGATAGAGTGATTCTTAAGGAAGGTTTAGACTACCTTTTATCCCGGAAAAAATTGATATTCCCGAGGGAAATCCAAAAAGCGCGATATAACCGAACTCTACGCGGGCGAAGCCGCGGGCGGAAAGCTAGTATAATATATAATAATAATAGAATAAGATACTCCTTGTTCCTAATAAACAATATTTCTTTATATTCATAATAATTGAGTTTTAAGAGTACCTGAAATAAGAAATGTAAGTGGCCCGTCGTTAACGGCTAAGTCTACCTTTTGGCCCGACTCTTCAAAAGGTTGAACAGCCTTGATTTAGAGTATAAATAATAGAAAAAAAAAACTGCACATTTCTCATTCTTTTCAATATGGTTCAAAATGTACAAACCTTTTTCTTATTAGTATTGTTTCTAGTAATCACTATAACACCAATCTTAATTATAATAATACTTTAGTGTACAATATAATGATACTATAGTTAATTATGTTCATTTCTCTATTTTCAGTTCATTGTACGACCATTCCAGAAGAAAATTAAATATCTTCAAACGGAGATAAAAGGAACGACTGAGTAATGCACAGAAGTTGTCACAAAATGTCGTATTTAAACAAGTCATACAACATATGACAAAACCAGCTCAATTGTTGTACATATACAACAACAAAGTAAAAATAAACCAAGAGGAAGACGGTTTACAATTGAGGAGAAAATCGAACCAAAGAACCGTTGGAGGATTCCTGTTGGTCTCAGAATTGTCTTTGTCATTATCTGAAAACTAATACACTTGAGTGAAGGTTGCCATTTAAGCAGGCAACACATATGCACAGTGCAGTAAGGAATAAAAATTAAGTACTTTGAGAGCTCTCATAAAACCCCAATACGTTACCACAAACGTTTTGAGTATTTGGAAACCTTCTCATCGCCTGCAGAGTAGAGGCTCAAGTCTGCGTATCTATAAACACGATAGTAAAGACAGAGGCATCAAGTCCGCTTGTCCTTTACACAAGACAGAAGCATCAAGTCAGCGTGTTCTTAAACAGGACAGAGGCATCAAGTCAGCGTGTTCTTAAACAAGACAGAGGCATCAAGTCAGCGTGTTCTTAAACAAGACAGAGGCATCAAGTCCGCTTGTCCTTACAGAAGACAGAGGCGACATAAAGTCCGCATGTCCTTACACAAGACAGAGGCAAAAATTTCGCATGTCCTTACACAAGACAGAGGCATAAAGTCCGCGTGTCCTTATACAAGACGGAGGCATAAAGTCCGCGTGTCCTTACACAAGACAGAGGCATAAAGTCCGCGTGTCCTCACACAAGACAGAGGCATAAAGTCCGCGTGTCCTCACACAAGACAGAGGCATAAAGTCCGCATGTCTCCGTGCCAGCACCAAAGTACTCCGATAGCTATCCAACCTGCCACATTATCTGTTTTAAAAATTACGAAACTATAGATGTCTGTTAGGCTAAGTTGATGAAAAACGTGGCAAGTTAGAACACCATCGGACACCATTCGGTAGTTGTTGTTCAATTTACGCTCGAAGAAAACAGCGCAAGACTTGGGCACAACTCGATACCCACATGGGCACATCTGCCAAAACCAGGCACTCAGGAACCAGGACGACAGCTGTTAGAGCGCACTCTAACTGTACTGCTCCAGCCACCCGTTCCCAGCAACGGTCTCAGTACCGTCGTGCCTCCAACAACGGTCTCAGTACCATCGCGCCTCCAAAAACAGTCTCAGTACCGTCGCGCCTCCAACAACAGTCTCAGTACCGTCGCGCTTCCAGCAGCGGTCTTAGGACCGTCGCGCGCAAAGCAACAGCCAGCACTGTCGCACGCCAAGCAGCAGCCAGCAACGTCGCACGCCAAGCAGCAGCCAGCACTCCTGCAGTGCACCTTGCGCGCTCTCTAAGCGCACCTCGCCCGTTTTCTAAGCGCACATTGTGCGTTCCGCAAAGCGCACGCAGCTCTAGCAGCACTGCGCGCGCGAATAAGTGGTGTCTCAGCATCAACACCTATTAATAGGATCAATGCTGAATACTGAGTTGTTCTGTGTTTTGTGAAATTTAGAATCAACTGCAGGTTCTACATAACACTCTGCCACTTTTCCTGACGATGGTTGCACTCAATACACACACAGACAGAATTTAAAAGACACATCTACAATTATAAGAACATGACGATAACCATTGACCTCAGGAAGAACACAGCAACTGCACAAAAATAGGCAGCAGTATGTAAATGGAATCACAATTGAATCACCTCAATCCTTACTGAAACAACAACATCGCCTACAACCACTATCGGAGTTACAGATAACCATAATGTCGAGGCTTTCAGAAATAAAATTCTCACAATACACTCACCACTATTGATGATCGCTTCGCGAGTCTCCGGTGTCCACTCACCGCGCCACTGAACCATGTGTTCTGCAGCGGTCTGAGCCTTCTTCCCATACGAGCCGACAAACAGTTCCAGTTCATATCGATCGTGTGGTAGCGCCCAAACAATTGTGTAAGGGGACGCGCATACCAGAGTCCAGCTTCTCAGTGCTTTGGGAACCCTTGCTGACAAACCTGCTTTTAATTTTGCGGTTCGGCTGAATCAGTCCAGGCCTGCCCTTATCCATGACTTGGCCTCACCTGACCACGACTTAACCATAGAGATTTTCACTAAATTGCACTATTAGTGTAACGTATTCACGAGCAACGATCTCACTGTCATATTCCTTTCATAAAAACAATTGGCTTACGCGAACCGGAGAAATAACTTACAACCGATGACGCAATCAAAGATACATTAAGCACAACGCCATCGATAAGGATGTCAACTGGTATGCCCTGTACAATCGCGGTACCAATGTCTACGTGCCTACGCGTTCCAGGTACCTATAACCTCATTACACAAGTTGACACTTTATCCCTTCAACGGTCGATTTTTGGTGAAGCACTCGCCCTCATTATGCCCTATCCCTTTGCAAAAGGCACACATGATTTTAGATTCATAGCACTTTACTTCAGGTGGATCTGAAATTCTACTCTTACTCTTATGTGCTGAACGATTGTTCGACTTACTACGTCTAGGTTTGACAATTAGCCAAAACTGTCACGTATCACAATAGAAATCATGAGATCCTCACTTAGGCCTTGTATGATACTTAAGCCGAATAACGCCGTGCGTACTCGACTTGAATAGGTAGAAAACATGTCCGAACTTGCATTCATCACGCCGACTAGTGTTTGGGCATAATCAATTTTTCGAGAACCATCGCAAGCAAATTCTTTATAGAAGACCTGTGATAAGCACTCAGCATCCTCCCAACCATTTGCAAATCTAGAATGTTCCACTTCACTACACCACACCTCAAAATTTGACACATCATAGTTTGACACAACAATTCTTCGGTTTGTCTATCATCAAAAGGAAACTTGTAAGAGCACGAGCTGCTAATGAGACATCGTCACTACCTTGAGATGTATTGATAACAAATGGCAACTTGCTTTAGCACTACCCTCGATACCACAATTGAACCCAGCAGTGCCTTAACGGAACGATCACGAGAACCGGAACGACAACGTCCGCGACTCCGACGGGACTGTGAGCGAGGAATATCGCGTGAGGAACGTCTATGCGGCGCAGGGGAACGAGATCCACTCCTATAGTCGTTACGTCGAGGCAAGCGAGTACCAGACCCATCTCGCTGGTTGGAACGAACACGCAATCCTAACTCATACGACCCATCTCGTTGGCGTGAACGAGAACGAGAGGTGGGCTCGGTTTGACGCGAGTGGGCACGTAGCCCACGGTCGTTAAGTCCATTTGGCTAACGCGAGAATGAGAACCACACTCAACTTGTTCATCCCGCCCCGACCTAACATCGATTGGGTCTCGACTCGACGTGTTACGCAAGCTATCTTCAGTAGCAGACATCGAAAACAACAGTAAAATTTCAAATTAATAGCAACAACAATAAAATTATTAAACAAGAAGTGGGTTGGTGTTTTATTTGTATGTATGTAGGTACCTTGGTTTTCGTTTACAAAAACACATGAAATTAATTTTAAAAACTGGCCTAAACGGGCGTTAAATAAGCAGTTCTTTATCCCACTTCTGAATTTAGGATCCAGAAGTGGAAAGTATTTAAAAACAAACAAAATCTTAACACTTATTTATTGATTTAAAACATAATTAAATCAATAGACAAAAATACAAATCACCAATTTTGTAAATCAAAAGTAGGTACTTACAAATAATAAATAGTCTTTACTCTTATTTACTTATTAAATACACAAGTCGGGCCTGACACGACCGTACACCACGGAGAACGAAGTGCGAATGCCCCGCTCGTTCGTGGACTTCTCTGCGACGTCCACGAACTTTATCGCGCGTATAGCGCCTATATACATAAAGTCCGCAATGCGCACGGCGGTGTCGTGTTGCGAATAGAGATGGGCGGGTGGGTAAAAAGTGGGTAGGTAAAAATTGGTAGAAAAGGGTAAAAGAGGTAAAAAAGAAAAAATACCCTTTTTTACCGGGTATTTATAATAAATACCGGGTATTAATTGAGTTGTTATTTAATTGGCTCCGTCATCAATACTACGATCAGGTACTGGAGTGCTTTGGGGTCCTACCACCATCTTTGGGACCCAAGTCAACCCCACCTACCTGACGGTGCACCCGCTGACTTACGGATGGGGTGCTGACGCCAGCTTTCCCTTCGGAGCTAAGTGGTCTGACGGCAGTCGCACTCGTAAAATCAAAACAAGCCAAACTATTATGCATAGGAAAGGAAGAAATGCACGTGACACAGTTAGGGCGCCGCCGCAAAACGGCGCGCAGGAGCTACGCCCGAATCCTGTGAGCTGTGGGCTAGGTCTACCGTGTCAGAGGTGGATACGGCTGAAGAAGCGAACCCAACCCAGGAAAATCCGTTGCGCTTTTCCTGGTGTGGTGACGCCGAAAGTATGTTGTTCTGGAGCCAGCTCGAAGGACTGTCCCCTGTGACTGTGACCACTGTCTGGTGAAGTCTGTGTCGTCCTTCTCCCCACAAGATCACGACTCTCGTGGTGAACGGAGATTGTGGCGATACAAGTCATCAGATTGGGATGAGATGCGTCACATCTTTGCGTCTTATCCTTGGCAGCAGGTCTGCATCTCTTTTGAAAATCCGTCGAGCTGTGTGGACGCTATAACCGATGTGGTGAGTCAAGCTATGGAGTATTTTATCCCCTTCAGCGACGTGCCCGTCGGTGGCTCAGCTCGCCCATGGTTCAATGCCGATTGTGTCCAAGCTGAACAGCGTAAGCACGCGGCATTTCTCACTCAGGTTGACGCTCGTGACCGCAGAGCTCCGGATCTAAGCTCAAAGAAGAGAGCCTTTAACCGTGCTGCCAAGTCCTACAAAAAGGCACTTAAAAAGGCTCGCTTCGACCGCATTACCCATATTGGCAACAAGTTATCTGCGCAGTCATCCGGTAGCAGATCTTTCTGGTCCCTTGCCGAATCGGTCGAGGCGAACTTCTGTCGGCCCACACTGCCTCCGCTGGTTAGGTCTGATGGAACCCAGGCTCATACGGCGAGAGAGAAAGCAGCTTTTTTTGCCCATAGTTCGCGTCTTGATACTGGCAGTGCTACTCCAACTAATTTACCTCATTGCGAAACTTCAATGCCGGAGGTTAGCATTCGGAACAAGGAGGTCTTGAGAGCACTGTGTCGTCTGGACGTGAATAAGGCTAGTGAT
This sequence comes from Sesamia nonagrioides, assembly GCA_017933935.1. NCBI lineage: Eukaryota > Metazoa > Arthropoda > Insecta > Lepidoptera > Noctuidae > Sesamia > Sesamia nonagrioides. The sequence continues at coordinate 310,022 of JADWQK010001182.1, forward strand.
CCAGATGGTATACCAGCGATTGTTCTTAAGGCATGCCGCATGAGCGCCCGAGTTGGCTCCTGTATTGACGCGCCTGTATCGCCTCTCATTTGGGACTGGTATAGTGCCCAAGTCCTGGAAGCTTGCCAACGTGCAGCCCGTACCCAAAAAGGGTAGTCGTGCCGATCCTACCAACTATCGGCCGATTTCAGTAACCTCCATACTCTGCAAGATTATGGAGCGTGTATTGAACTCGCGTCTCTTGGCTTACCTGGAAGGTAACGATCTCCTCAGTGACCGACAGTATGGTTTTCGGCGCAATCGGTCAACTGGGGACCTACTAGAGTATGCCACTCACTCGTGGAGCGAGGCCCTCGAGAAAAATGGGGAAGCGATTGCCGTCTCTTTTGATGTCTCGTAGGCCTTCGACCGGGTATGGCACGCTGGCCTTTTGAGTAAGCTTCCAGTGTACGGCGTTTCCGCTGGCCTGACTGGCTGGGTAAAAGTTGTTGTCGGCGGGTGCTCATCGGAGCCCATGTCGACCAATGCCGGTGTTCCTCAGCGGTCTGTTCTCTCTGCAACTCTGTTCCTGCTGCATATTAACGATCTGCTGATGCCCGGTATTTATGGGTATGCAGATGACAGCCAAGGGCGGATCCAGCTTTTGCGACAGGGGGGTCACATAGTCGTGGTCAAGTCATAAGAAGTTTTAATTATACTTTGATAATAATAGATACAAACAAAAAGAAGGTATTTTATTAATAAGTACTGAACTTCAAAATAGTTAATTAAATAATGAAATATTTTTTTCTTTTAAGTCTTATTCCGAAACGTGTTATGGGATTGGTACTCGACAGCCGGTGGGACTTCGGCCCCCACTTCCGGCGGCTGGCGCCCAAGTTGTTGAGGGCGGCTGAGGCGCTTTCAAACCTGGCTTCCCAACCTGGGGGCCCGAGCGCCGCCTGCAAGCGGCTCTGCATGGGAATCTTGCGATCGATGGCCCTGTATGGGGCCCCGGTGTGGGCCTCTGACCTGACGGCGGGCAGCATTGCTGTACTGCGACAACCACAGAGAGCGATGGCCATCAGAGTCATACATGGGTATCGCACGATCTCCTATGAGGCGACCTGCCTACTGGCTGGATCCCCGCCTTGGGACCTGGAGGTGAAGGTCCTCGCATCACTGTTCCGGTCGCGTGAGGAGGCGCGGGATCGCGGCGAACGGCCGATGCTGCGTCAGCTCGAGCAGCGTCGGTCGCAACTCCGAGAGGTCCTGGAGTTGGCGGGACAGGCGGCTCTACATGGGAATCTTGCGATCCATGGCCCTGTACGGGGCCCCGGTGTGGGCCTCTGACCTGACGGCTGGCAGCATCGCTGTACTGCGACAACCACAGAGAGCGATGGCTATCAGAGTCATAAATGGGTATCGCACGATCTCCTAAAAGTCGAGCTGCCTACTGGCTGAATCCCCGCCTTGGGACCTGGAGGCGAAGGTCCTCGTCTCACTGTTCCGGTGGCGTGAGGAGGTGCGGGAGCGGGGCGAACGGCCGATACTGCGTCAGCTCGAGCAGCATCGGTCGCAACTCCGAGAGGTCCTGGAGTTGGCGGGACAGGCGGCTCTACATGGGAATCTTGCGATCCATGGCCCTGTACGGGGCCCCAGTGTGGGCCTCTGACCTGACGGCTGGCAGCATCGCTGTGCTGCGACAACCACAGATAGCGATGGCCATCAGAGTCATAAATGGGTATCACACGATCTCCTAAGAGTCGATCTGCCTACTGGCTGGATCCCCGCCTTGGGACCTGGAGGCGAAGGTCCTCGCGTCACTGTTCCGGTGGCGTGAGGAGGCGCGGGAGCGGGGCGAACGGCCGATGCTGCGTCAGCTCGAGCAGCGTCTGTCGCAACTCCGAGAGGTCCTGGAGTTGGCGGGACAGGCTTTCACGCCTCACCACTATCGAGGCGACCCGGCCGGTACTGACGGACTGGCTCGGCAGAAGGCACGGCTACCTGGTGTTTCGGATGACACAGGTACTTTCGGGGCATGGCTATTTCGGAAAGTACCTTGGCCGCATAAACAGGGAGCCGGACGCCCGGTGTCACCACTGCGTCGGCAGCCGGAAGGACACGGTGCGGCATACGCTGGCAGAGGGTGTCGCTTTGAATTAGCTACGCCGTGCCCTCATCTCTGAAGTAGACAGTGACCTGTCGCCCCTCAAACGTCAGGAACGACGTAGAACACTTCGCATTCACATGTTCGACAGCGAAGTGTTCTACGCCGTCTGCCGTTCTCTTAGACGGTGGCGGGCCAGCAGCAATCGGAGGTTGCGGAAGCAGTGTTCGTTCTCGCAACCCCCGGTGTAGGTGTAAGATGGAACAAGGGGGGGGTTAGTCAGCAATAGTCTGACAGACCCCCGTCGCCCGCTCCAGGTCGGCGGACATCCATGAGGGTTTTACAACCCGGAAACAAAAAAAAGAGTAAGCTTAGGACTACCGTAAAATTGGGAGTACCCGGTACGGACCCCGGAAAGGCAGATGATGAACGCTTAGGTGGTTTTTAGCCGGTAAGAGGCCGGCACACCCCTCCGCGTCCCCGAGCGGAGGATAGTCCATGAGGATATATTCACCATCGGAAAAAAGGACCTTCAAATTCCCTCGCCCTAAAAAAATGTAGGTTTGTATAGACAACAGCACATCAAGCTACTAGTCACATTTCTTTAATAGATTTTTAACTTTATCTCCAAAGCATTAAGGCTCAAGGTTGATTGATAATATTTGACAGTTTGGGGTATCTTGAAATGCTGTAGTCCGTACAGACGACAGCACATCAAGATATTAAAAACTGTCAAATTTCTTTATTAGATTTTCAACCTTATTACTAAAACATGAAGGCTCAAGGTTAATTGGGAATATTTGACAGTTTCCGGTAGCTTCACCTGCTGTCCGTATATAAATCCCCCCCTTTCAGTAAGCAGGCACCTACTTATCAACCTAAGATGTACTTTAAGAATAGTATTTGAGTTTGAACGCACACACACTGGCACAATGAAGAAATTAATTAATAAACAAAGCGCGCGCAAGTGTCATACGAAATGTGACATTTGAATGTTGGCGGTCGTGGCGGCGGTAAAATTCAAATTTTGGATGCGTTCATTCTCGAATAATGCCTTTGCCTCAAACAAAGTATATATTACTAGCTTTCCGCCCGCGGCTCCGCCCGCGTGGAGTTCGGTTATATCGCGCTTTTTAGATTTCCCTCGGGAACATCAAATTTTTCCGGGATAAAAAGTAGCCTATGTTCTTTCTCAGGGTCTAAAGATTGTCTGTGCCAAATTTCATCAAAATCGGTTGAGAGGTTTAAGCGGGAAAGCGTAACAGACAGACAGACAGAGTTACTTTCGCATTTATAATATTAGTATGGATATAAACTGATGAAATATTGAAAGTACTTAAATAAAATCCTCCTGTGCTGGGTCCTCCTGGACTCAGCCCAGGGGGGGGGGGTCATGACCCCCATGACCCCCCCCCCCCCTGGATCCGCCCTTGTAAATAACTCAAGGTCTAATGAAAAACGAGTGAGACACTCAGCTTGACTTTCCCGCTAAAACTCCAACCTACTCCTTTTATATTTGGAGTCTGTGAGAAATGGCGGATTGTCTTTGAAACTAATACAGTGGGTTTTTGGCGGGAATGTCAAGATGAGTGTCACGCTGATTTTTCATTGGACTTTTAAAATTATTTATAGTGTCGTTTACTAAATAAAAACGCGTGATTTATGTAGTAAAAAGTGCATTCAGTGAATAATTCAAAAAGAACAGTGTAATATTGTAGCATAGTGGCCGCATCATGTCTTTACGCTAAACCGCTCCTTATCGTCCAAACGCGGGAAACGAAAGGAGTTAGATTAGTTAGGATAAGTTTAGGATAAGTTAGGATTAATTAGGATAAGTTAGGATAGAAGTTTACGCAAGAATATATATACTAAGTCTAGGCTGTATGGCGTACTATGCCTTTGCCTTTTCCGTTCGGAACATTGAGATAGAAATATAGGGAGATGCTGTTGTCAAGCTATACAATTTTTCATTATACATATATATGTAATTTAGGGTACAAAACCGTAATACATTATTTTGTCTCTTTTTTCAACAGTACATTTGCATTTGGCAAAAGAGACAAATATATTTTTGTTACTGCGGAATTATGGTAACACTATTAAAATGAACTGACAGTTGTTGGCAGCGTGCCAACGCCGGCCATCTTAGGTGACAATTTCGTGGTAATTGTGCTGTCAACGGGATACGTAACTTAACGAAAATTATTTTTTTTTATAATATACAAGACATTTTAAAGTGGATTTGTAGTGTACCGTGTGACAAAACTATTACCTAATATGCCTGCGTGCTGTATTGTTATGTGTGGTGCCAGAAACAACAGAAATCCAGCTCAATTGACGTTTCATAGGTTAGTTACCTCTTTTCTAGCTAAATCACCATTTATCATTCTAATTTTCAAACTAAAATGAACCATGATTACTTATTAGTCGTTAAATTACTAAATACACACTTATTTACACTATATAAGCACGTTTCTCTTTATTGTAAATGTTTATTTGTTTACGTAATTTGCTGACATATGTTAGGGTTGTCCAAAATTTTTTTTTAACCGACTTCATAAAAAGGAGGTTTTCATTTCGAACTGTTATGTATGTAATATTTTCAAAAATACCTTGTTTTCGGATATGTTAGTCTATATCAGCGTTTGAACAAATGTGCCTACGTGTGTATGTAAATATGTATGTATGTTTTTATGTTTGTGTTCTCATATCTCTGGAACTATTAGTCCGATTTCGGTATTCTTTTTTATATATTAGACATTGTTCAACTTGGTGAATACTGCAAGTTTCATCAAAATCGGTTCAGTAGTTTTTGAGATAGGGAATTTTAACTATTTCGTTTAAAATGAAGAAATAAATTATTTTAAATAAAAATAAAACAGCTTTCAAAGTCGGTGCCAATATGTTAGATGCGCAGGGTGTAGCGGGGACCAACATATGTACTTGGTTTAGCACCGATTTCAATTATCTATTATTGGGTGTGTTTTGAAGGCGGTTTTATTTTTATTTAAAATATTTTTTTTAATTTGTCACTTTAAAGGAAGAAATATGATATTTTAAATAAAAATAATTTAATTATCTATCTACTCAATTATTTTGATAATAGATATTGATTTTATCTTTTGTTTATAGATTCAAACAGAAGAAGAACATATAATACATATTTACCACATGCAAGAACATTGTGCAAGCGGCATGTTACGTGGGTAACAAATGTCTTGCCATGGCGCCTCCGCCGGGCCGGAACAAGTGGGTTAGACCAAAGAAGTGCTGGCTTGACGTTGTAAGAGATGACATGCGTGCCAACAAGCTCTTACCCCAGGATGCTAAAGATCGTGCGAAATGAAGGAGAATGTGCAGGAAAGCGGACCCCGGGCTCCAACGCGAAAGCCGCGGATGCAACCGGGATAAACGCTGAGATGATGATGATGATGACGACGGGATGCAAATGACGTCATAGATCACCTTTTAAAGGCGGGCGAACCCGCTTATGGAAGCTAGTAGTTTAATAAACGAATATATTTAAAAAATATAAATGTATTTTATTATTATTGCACCTTTTGCACTTAATAATGTCTATACAATATAATTACACTTAGATACTTTCAAACAAGGATCATAATTGAGAGGAGGGAGGGAGAGGACCCTTTTATCTAGTAACCCAATCAAAATAGACATTTGACTTAGCCAAAATTCAAACTTTCTTTATTACAATAGATCGTGGAGTATAGCTACGGGGGAAACCACGTTATAAAAATGCGCCAAGTACACACATTTCCGCACCACTTATGAGTTAATCATAGGTGGTGCGGAAATGTGTGCATATTATGTAAAATATGAATTTTCTAATCATCATCCCATGCAGACTGTAAAAACCGGTCGAGGGAATTGGCCAAGTTTAAGAATCATTTCATTAAGCGATGAGGTTAGCAACCCATCACTATTTTGATTCCATTTTCTATCTATGTCTATGCACCTACCAACGCGCTAAACGTGGCTTTTGTTCTTATAACCTCAAGCTCTGTCTACCCCGTAAGGGATAAAGACGTGACGTTATGAATAAATGAATAAGTACTTTATCTAAGAAGCCGACAGAAAACGAGAGAATTAAAATAATTATATAACAGACAGACTATATTAAAAAAATATAATAATAAAAAATAATAATATATTAAAATCTTTGGAAACAAATACACAGTGACAGCCCTAGAAAGAGGCGGCCATATTATGTTCGAACAAATGTCAAACGATGGCACGTTTTTTCTGTAGGTATTTCACGTCTATATACTAGAAGTCTATGGTTCGGAAGAACGGAAAGAATTGAACTAAAAAAAAAAAAAAAAAAACTAATACAGTGTTGACAGGATAAAAGACTTTATCCAATTTGTAGGTATTTATCAAACCAATGAGGAGTGGACATTCGTGATTCGTAGTGATACTCGTACAATATAAATGTACATAAATAGCAATTCAGTTATCCGTGAATGTTCTCATCATTACAAACTTCAAACAAATTCTGTCATTTGAAGTAAGTTTCATTACAAAAAGTAACTATGTCGTACGTTCATTAATTTATTTTGTACGGAGCGTGAGTCGTGATGGTAAACACAAATTTCAATTGGTAACATTGTCTACAAGCACTTTCAAAACATTAACAACGAAAAAAAAAAAAAGGGCGGGAAAACGTCGCGGTTCAATTTTTCTTTCAATAATTTTGTAAATTAATTTTAAATAGTAAAGGATTGTGGTATAGTAGTTTTAATTGTATATTTTTGTAGTTTAAGTTGTATATTTTATATATTCAGTGTACATAATCTCCCCTATATATTGGTAAGTCATTTAATTTGATATTATAATATGGGCGACCCGCCCGATGACCCGGGTGGAACTGTTCCGCCCGTGTCTAACTATGTTACAATTGATGGCACACAACAAACTCGTATGGACGCTCTTTGTAAAGCCGCTTTTGAGTCGTCCATGGACACTGATGGCTCAGTTGCGGAGGGAACAAATCCAAGTAGAAAAAGGCAATATTCCCGCGCAATCTGCCGAACCTGTAATAAGAAAAAAAGAAGGCAGGGGTCAAAAAAGAAAGAGGGTCCAAATGATTGTTTATGCAATAATGCTCTTAATGATGCTATAAACTTAGAGAAGGCTAATAATGATGATGTTATCTGGACTGAAAAAAATTCGTTCTCACAGATACAAAACCAACATGACACCAACACAACACAGACACACATTAAGCACAACATGAACTTGACTCACATTCACAATAGCTCGCAGTCTCACTCTCAAAAGCCGCCGGTACTACCAATTCCCACACAACCCCTTTCCACATCTGATTCCAAGGTCAATGATAATAATGCCCGTGTGCCAGTCGGCCGCACTCATTATGAGAAAAATGACGCCTCTCCATATATTATTCACGTACAAAAAAAGACTTCTGAACAAAATGATGGTACAACCCTGCACCCCGTTACTTTCGGCCGTTTCCTTAAAAAACACAATATTCAAAATATAGTAAATGGCAGTCTAAAACGTATAGGGCGTAATCGTATAACTTAATATACTGCATATATAATGCATTTCTAAATAATCAGACTGTACATGATGTAGGTTACAAAACATTCATTCCTACATTTAATGTGACTAGAATGGGAGTAGTAAGAGGTGTTCCAAAAGAATGGTCCGAAGAGGAAATTTTGGAAAATGTGACTGTCCCTATAGGATGTGGTGCAATTTTAAAGGTAAGACTTTTAAAAAAGAAAATGATGATTGCTGGAAGCACAGCGTTTGAGAACACAGGAACTGTGGTGTTTACATTTGATGGTCAGGTTTTACCAACCAGGATTTATATGTGTTATACTGCTTTACTAGTCGACTTATACATCTACCCGACAGTACAATGTTATAACTGCTGCAGATATGGTCACGTTAAGTCCCAATGTCGTTCATCACCAAAGTGCTATAAATGTGGTGAGGAGCATTCGGGTAACTCTTGTGATATTGATGAAGAAGACTATTGGTGCTGCTTATGTAAGGGTCACCATGAAGCAACAAGTAGAAAGTGCTTAGAATATAATAGGCAAAGAAGCATCAAAGAGACGATGAGTAAAAGCTGCATATCATATATGGAGGCTGTCAAACTACATCCTCCAATTAATAAAATATCATATGCTGATGCTCTGCTGTCTACAGCACCAACAGTCTCTTCACAACACAAGAACTACCCTTCTCCATCCCCCCGTAGTCCTAATAAGCAATCATATAAGAAAACAATATTTTTACAACCCAGATCCCTGCCCAAAATGGGTAAACCATGTGACATGGCTGCTCATAATGAAATAATTAAAAATCCCCCTCTTCCTAAAAACCAACCAATTTTTAAAAATAAGGAAAATTATGAAACTAAATTTTCAGATATAATACAATTTTTAATAAAATTATTATCACAGTCAAAAACCATTTCACCGTCCAACGTTGCTATAATAATAGATGAATTATATAAATCTAATAATCTTTACAATGGATCCCAGGTCCAAGGTGATTCAATGGAATTGCCAAAGTCTCAACAATAAAAAACATGAATTAATTGATCTCATAAATAACTATGATCCTTTTGTTATAGCTCTCCAAGAGACATGGTTGAAGCCTAACTCCTTGTTTAGGGTCTCGGGCTTCTCCTGTGTTCGAGCTGATAGGGCTGATGGGTATGGTGGAGTCGCCATACTCATTAAAAATTCTCTTTCCTTTTCTCTTCTTTCTCTTCCTGCCTTTTCTACTGATGTTTCTGCAATTGCTGTAAAAGTAAATAATATATGTTATGTATCTATATATTTTGCTCGTCCAACAATTGAGATTTTAAATGAAATAGATAATCTGTTTAATATCTTACCAAAGCCATTCATATGTTTAGGGGACTTCAACTCCCACCATATGTCTTGGGGTTGCTCTTTTACATGTTCAAACGGTGAGCGTTTATTAGAATTGATTGATTCTCATAATCTTTGTATAATAAACTCTGGTCTGCCAACAAGGATTACAAGACCAAACCATAGACCAAGTGCCATTGATTTGTCCATCAGTACTCCGGATTTAGCTGCTAGCCTTACTTGGGATACTCTTGATTCTACACATGGTGGAGATCATTTCCCTATTATTATAAGTTTTCCTTTCAGCAAACCTCCAAAGCAGGTGAAAGTTCCTCGGCTGAAATACAAATTAAAAGATGCTGATTGGTTTGAATTCAAGAAAAGGGTAGAGGAAAGGGTTCTAAACTTGCCTGAATTATGTCACTCTAATGTTACAGTTTGTTCAGAGTTGTTTGCAAAATTACTAATAGAGGCAGGGGATGAAACTTTTCCTCTTAAAAACATTCGTTCTGATAGAATACCCTCACCACCATGGTGGGATCATGAGTGTACTGCTGCAGTTAGGGAGCGAAAAGGGGCAGAGACACTGTACTGTTCCGATATGTCAGATGCAAATTGGGATAATTATGTTTACATAGCAAATAAAACTAAAGATTTTTTGAAAGTTAAGAAGTTTGAGGGATGGAGAAGGTTCTGTACTTCTATTTGTCCTAATGTTAATCCAACCATTGTGTGGCAAAATATTAGAAGGTTTAGGTCGGCATTTTCCGACCCCCAACAAAATAAGGTATCTCCAGATTTGGCAGAACAAATCATGGACCGTTTAGCCCCACCTTATGTCCCTGAACAGTTTGTTTATAATATTTTTTTAACCACATCTCTCTCCCTGACTTTTCAACCTACAAGTAATAATAACAATAGTTTTGATTTAAATTCACCTTTGACTATGTATGAATTGAAAGGTGTCCTTTCCAAACTGAAGGACTCGTCTCCTGGCGAGGATGGCATCCCTTATTCCTTTGTAGCTCAACTCAATGACCAAACTCTCGAGTATTTTTTATCCCTAATTAATACTGTGTTTATCACTGGGAACATCCCACAGTCATGGCGTACTCAAACGTTAATTCTTCTACTGAAACCAAATAAACCTAAGCTTGACCCATCCTCTTATCGCCCCATTGCACTCGCAACAGTTTTATGTAAAATTACAGAGCATCTTATTAAAAATAGGTTAGAATGGTACATCGAACATAACAATTTGCTGTCAAACAGTCAATATGGCTTCAGAAAAGGGAAAAGTACCATAGATAGCATAGCCATATTGACCACAGATATTAGGTTAGCTCTTTCTAAAAATGAATCATTGATGGCGGCATTTTTAGATGTTAAAGGAGCATATGATAATGTGAATATAGCTATTTTACAACAAAAATTACTTTTACTAAATATTCCAGCTTTATTAAATAATTTCATCGTAAATTTGTTGTCGGAACGATATATTAAATACGAACTGGGGCCTGATATGAATACGTCAATAAAAAGAAGTGTTTGGAAGGGGTTACCTCAAGGTTCCGTTTTGAGCCCAATTTTATATAATATATATACATACGATTTGGAATCATCCCTTGATAATCACGCTAATATCTTACAGTATGCTGATGATTTACTTTTGTATGTCGCTGGACCATGTATCAATAATCTCAGCACATCTTTAACAACAACATTGTCCCATCTCAATATTTGGATGGATATAAATGGTCTAAGTCTGTCTCCTTCAAAAAGTTCTGTAGTTCTATTTTCTAGAAAACGTTCACCGTGTCAGTTTAATGTGTTGTACGCTGGGTTATCATTACCAGTAAAGGACCATGCAACATTTTTGGGACTTATTTTAGACAAAAAACTTTCAGGTCGACTGCACTGCGACTATATCGTCAACAAATGTGAACGGAATTTAAATATCATTAAATGTTTGGCTGGAGTATGGTGGGGTGCACATCCCTTGTCATTAAGACTAATTTACAATGGAATAATAAGAAGCGTTATGGACTACGGTACCTTTTTACTACATCCGGGCAATACTAGTGATTTCAAAAAATTAGATAACATTCAAGCAAAATGCATGCGACTTATCATAGGGGCTGTGAAATCCAGTCCGATAAATTGTTTACAAGTTGAATGTAATGAACCTCCTCTCGCGTTACGTCGACAATACCTGTCAGATAGGTTCTTTTTTCGGATAATACAATATAACGATCATCCGCTACTCAGCAAGTTGGAAAAGCTTGCTAATGCTGTTCAATCATCTAGTTATTGGACACATAAGAGTACTCCTTGTCTTGTTATTAGCTACAATAAATTCAAAAATCTGGAAGCACCTACTTACCGTAATCCGATATTGCCTTTGTACCTATATGACTATAATATTCTTACAGTAACACCGGAAATAAAATATTGTGTAGGCCTGAATAAGGACGGCCAGTATCAAAACCTTGAGTTTAATAACATTGCTGAGAATAATTGGCCTGACTGGCATTACATTTTTACGGACGCGTCAAAACAACCAAGTAGCTGCGTAGGGGTTGGCATTTTCCATCCACAGTACAAAATTGTGCAGAAAATCAAATTACCGCCAGAATCATCTGTATATACTGGGGAATGTTTTGGGATACTAAGGGCCATAGAATATGTGATATTGACTAAAATCTCTAAGGCGGTTATATTTACCGATTCCTTAAGTTCCTTACAAGCAATATCTAGGTTCCCTTTTGGACCCCAAAAACATTCTCCAATTATATACGCAATAAGGAATCAAGTTTTTCAATGTAGAATCAAAAATATTAACCTGGTTTTTGTCTGGATTCCTGGGCATGCCGGTATTTCTGGTAACGAGCGGGCAGACCGACTGGCAAATGAGGCAGTTACGAGCGGTGATTTGTTCCCCTATATTAATTATCCACAAGACTTAATTTCAATTTCTAAAAAGCATTTAATAGATTCTTGGAATCAGATGTGGAGTGATTCTAATTCAAAAGGTCAGCATTATCGTAAAATCCAAGAATGTATTCCAAAAAAGCCATGGTTTAGTAAATTTAATTTCAATAAAAAGTCTACTTCTATAATTTGCAGAATGCGCTTAGGGCACACTTGTACACCAGCACACCTTAGTAAATTTAACATCATTTCTGATCCTTCGTGCTCCTGTGGGGAGTACGGCGACCTAAATCACATTTTGTTTTCTTGTAACTTATACGATCGTACATTAATGTTATCTCAGTTAATATCTATCCATGTTCCTTTTCCTACGTCTATAAATTGTTTATTGTATTCTAATGATTATCATATATATAGTATTATATCTCAGTATATTCAATATAATGATATTAAAATTTAGATATTACCTATATTTTGTAACCCAATCCTTGAAGTTCCTTTGTTCCGTTCCTTATTGTCCTAAGTTCTCCCTAACTTTTACCCTTTCCCCTTAACTTGACATTGGCTAATGCGATGGCAAAGCCACAAAAAAAAAAAAAAAAACATTAACAACTCTGAATTCTGATTGGTATCAGCTTCGGTTTGCGGCAGTGATAAATGTTTTATAGACGTATTACCCAACGGATATGTATTAAACCGGTACGATAATTAATTTTATGAATCAAATAAGTTTAAAAATCAACAATGGAAAAAGTAAACTGGAGTTTACTTGCGATATCACTTTGCGTTTTATTGTGGGGTGTGGCCGGTCAGTATGAATGGCAAATTCGCGATGCTTTTGACGAAGTTCGAGGAAAAATTGACAAAGTATCAGCGGATAACTGCTTCATAACACATTTGGATGACCTGTACTTACCAGAAGACTCTGTTTCCCACCATCCGGATGTGAAAGAAATCAACATAAACCCAGTGTTTCCGAATCGTACAGCGATGTTGCATTTACACAACATGGCTATGAACCGAGCGTTTTTCTGGAGTTATATTCTTCAGTCACGGTTCATCAGGCCAGCCATTAATGACACCTACGACCCTGGTATGATGTACTATTTCCTGTCGTCTGTTGCTGATGTTTCAGCGAATCCATACATAAACGCCAGTTCTATATATTTCTCTCCAAACATGTCGTATACATCGTCGTACAGAGGATTCTTCAATAAAACTATGCCACGATTTGCACCAAGAGCATTCCGGGCAGATGATTTCAATGACCCGGTACATTTGCAAAAGATTTCCACAATGAACACATTCCATGTTGAAGATCTTGGAGCCTTTGACCCAGAGAGCTTATCTAAAGATTATACATCCGAGTTTTATAGAATTAATGAGTGGTACAAGAGATGGTTGCCAGACAGAGTAGCTAATCGTCATGATACTAAAACTACATACCAAGTGGAGATCAGATACGCAAACAATACAAATGAGACATTCACATTCCACGGACCACCTGGCAATGATGAGGTTTGTATGTGTTTTGTAATTGGTCACATTTATTAGATTATCTGCCTGCATATTAAAGCATATTACTTTCAACTCTTGAACATAATTACCTATTCGCAAACAAGTTGGTGAAAGTCAATCACATTTTTTTTTTCTAAGTGTTGCATCAACTTTTTCCTTACATATTTCTTTGAGTGATGTGCATATAAAGGAGTGTAACTTATATTAATTACGTGATTGTAAGGTTCAGAGAACACAAGAAAAAAGAACTATGATTATTAATTTTTTTATACAAAATATTAAAAAATTATAGTCTGTAATGTAACCCAAAGCCTCCCTTTGATTATCTTCTCCTATTTTATTTAGTTTTTTTAAGTCATATTACTTTAAATAATACATGTTATGTTGTGTGTATTATTACCTACCGTAAAGTGGTGCTAATTGGAACTGATTGGAGCACTTATTTTTTTAAATGTATGTTTACGAAAAATAAAGCAACTAAATTAGTATGGTTGAATATGTTTTCGGTACTTTATAAATTTCTCAGATAAATGGCTTGTGTTACTAGATCTAGAGATTTTTTTTTTAAATTTCTGTTCTGATTATCGCAACAATGGGGCTCATTAGTATCTGAATACATTGCAATGTTTTTTTTTTTACATTTTTGAGCTATATTTAAAAGGAATGTCTAAACGATATCTGAATATTTCCATATGAGATACAAAAGAGCAGATAGAAGATCTGAAAAGCACAGAAAATACATTATATCGTAGATTACTTTACTTCATTTTACTTTACATATCTCTCTAGTTTTTTAGTTCCCAGCAAAAGTTTTACTACTTTGAAAGTAGGGTTGTAACGGAGCTCCGCTGCGGAAGTTCCGCAAGAAATCGTATCTTCGCTTCCGCCTCCGCACAAATTTTGCGTAGTTATAACGGAGGTTTATTTACGTATTTATAAAATAAATAACGCGCAAGCTGCGACGCTCGACAACCGTCCGGCCGCGTTTGAGCGCGAAATGGTCAAGAATCAACTAGTGCGAAGCGGGAATGCGGCAAACACAATTTGTTTCCCCTTAATTTTCATTACAAGAAGCTAATATTCTTTTTACCAAGTATACTACTATTAATGTAGGTAAGTATTTAAAATAAGAATTTTGTTTTAATTAACCATAAATTTCAATTTTTTCTATAAGTACTTTCACCTCCGCCTCCATTAACTTCCGCTTCCGCGGAGGTGAGACTCATCGCCTCCGCATCCGCATCCGCCTCCGCTAACAAGCCTCCGTTACAACCCTACTTGAAAGACACAAAAATTGCAAATTTTGTTAAAAAATAAAATGCACAACGTTTCCCACCAATATTCTTCAAATTTTTTCTGTGAAACGGATGTTGAATGGTCGATGTCTCTCTAGGTGGTGTAATATACTTTCTACTACCAATAGATAAAAAGTATAATTAATGAAAACTTTTATTTTGCCAGTTCCAAATAACCCCCTGATTTCCAATTAGCCCCACTTCACGGCATACATAAAAAAAATCATGTTGATTTGAGCATTTCTATTTTTTATTAAATTTAATGAAATAAAGACTTTACTTTTTAATTACTTTTCCTTTTTCCTTACACAACTAGCTTTTGTTTCAAAAGTACTTCCTCAAAGGTCTAGCGATTGGTCTAACTGCAATGCTTCGATGGGATTAACGCTGAGATGATGATGATGACTAACTTCTGTTTCAGAATCCTGGCCCAGTGAACTGGACGCGACCTTATTTCGACTGTGGCAGGCTCAACAAGTGGTTGGTGGCTGCCGTGTCCCCCGTCGCTGACATCTACCCTCGCCACACGCAGTTCAGGCATATTGAATACCCTACGTAAGTACTTGCTACCTTCCCAATGAATGCGAGGAATGAAAATGAATGTAGGGCAATGCAATTTCGAATTGTGATGGCAATTCAAATTCTGGCGTGCTATCTCTGGCGTACAGGTTTCGTCCGACTCCCCAAGCGAGAACTCATTTCGGGCATGAAAAGTACACCCGCTAGGTATGTGTTATAATTTGTAACAAAAAAACTGCCTGAATCTTAAAACAAAAAAAAAAAAAAAAACAATGTAATAAACATAGATTTTTTAAAAATAAATTTTCACTAATCAGTACATAATAACTAAGCAAACACAGAATTAAATTGATAATGACTTCTCAAGAACCATACAGAGCGCTTAGTCTAGAAATCTTGACTGCATTGGTTGATAACTTTCGTGATTGTATATCCAACTTTTTAAATGCCATAAGATTCCACAGTGCTTTAGCTTTGCCGGACATACAGGCGCCGCATTTTGTAATTATGACAGGAGGCTATTTTTTTACATAAACTGAAGAAACACAGTTATTTCCAAGGAATCGTCTTCTTTATTTTAATTGGGGCATTTTATATTGAAAGTATGAATGCTCCATTATTTATTTTCTCTTTTTAAAAAGCGATGCCCCACACTAAGAATGATTCCTGTGTCGTGGATGCTTTTGCAAACTTTTAAAGTCACATACTTATACAACCATACCTGGAGCAACTACCTGTAGGCCATACAAATATTTGTTCCGTGTCGGAATCAAACCCGCGATACGCAGCGCAGCAGTCGATCACTTAGCACAGGGTTTTCTGATACAATCTTTCCTAATATTGTAGCTCGGAAAGTGAGTGTGTTTGTTCCGCTTTCACGCCGAAACTAGTGAACCGATTGCTTTGAAATTCTGCAGACGTAAAGTTAGAAGTCCGGATTAAATAATAGGATATTTTTATCCCGGGAAAAATTGATTTTCCCGAGGGAAAACAAAGGTATTTTTAGCTTCATACCAGCAGGGTAATTACGTAACATATTTATTTATTTATTTGGCTCAGGCAACAAAGGCCCATAATAAAATACAATAATACTATACTATAACATACAATAAAAACAAATATAAAATACTATACATATTTAACTTTACAAACTCTAAATAAAAGTAACCTCATACACGATTATTTTGCAGTATCGGTGTCGTGTATTGCGCTGTGTCAGGTATCCGGCCACGGAATCGCCGGAAAATAACGCCTTTCGGCCAAAATTCTGGAGACAAGAATTTCTCGAGATCCTCAGTTGGCACTCCCACCACAAAGGAATTATGAATACTATACATATTTAACTTTACAAACTCTAAATAAAAGTAACCTCATACACGATTATTTTGCAGTATAGGTGTCGTGTATTGCGCTGTGTCAGGTATCCGGCCACGGAATCGCCGGAAAATAACGCCTTTCGGCCAAAATTCTGGAGACAAGAATTTCTCGAGATCCTCAGTTGGCACTCCCACCACAAAGGAATTATGATTATTATTATTATATTGGTATGTCCAGTAGCAATGGGTTTCACTTTGACAATTCAACAACATGCATTTCAGTTATTTACGTAGTTGAGCAGACATATTTTTCGAACATATGAAGCAATTGATTAGCAATTTGCTTTAAAATGATTCCAATTGATAGTAATAGTGTGTTACACAATTAGGGTGCTGTTCGGTGATAGTAATAGTGTGTTACACAATTAGGGTGCTGTTCGGTGATAGTAATAGTGTGTTACACAATTAGGGTGCTGTTCGGTGATAGTAATAGTGTGTTTCACAATTAGGGTGCTGTTCGGTGATAGTAATAGTGTGTTACACAATTAGGGTGCTGTTCGGTAATAGTAATAGTGTGTGACACAATTAGGGTGCTGTTCGGTGATAGTAATAGTGTGTTACACAATTAGGGTGCTGTTCGGTGATAGTAATAGTGTGTTACACAATTAGGGTGCTGTTCGGTGATAGTAATAGTGTGTTACACAATTAGGGTGCTGTTCGGTGATAGTAATAGTGTGTTACACAATTAGGGTGCTGTTCGCTGATAGTAATAGTGTGTTACACAATTAGGGTGCTGTTCGGTGATAGTAATAGTGTGTTACACAATTAGGGTGCTGTTCGGTGATAGTAATAGTGTGTTACACAATTAGGGTGCTGTTCGGTGGTAGATGGCGCTATGTGTCGTTTAAAACAAGGCAATATATTGCAAACGCAAATGAGGAATCCCCGAAAATGAGGAAACTAAAAAGCGCGGAGAGCTAGTTTTTATATATTTTATGGGTGTTTTATAAAGCCTTGTTTCTCAGGTACACTGCAGCTGTTGTGATGGAGTTGGACTATGATAGGATAGATATAAATCAATGTCCGCCGAGCTTAGGAAACGATCGACCGAATAAATTCGCGTCCACCGCGCGCTGCAAAGAAACCACCGAGGTGAGTTACCGTTTTTGCAATAAAATATTTTTAGTCGAGAAACAGTTGTTTCACAAATCCTGTTTTTTCGACTAACTCATGTTCACCGGGCAATATAATAAAACAGCTGCTCGTGTAGATAAGAAACAATTAATTATTTATTAATAAGTCGACATTAGCGCCGATTCTCTTGTTCATAAATTAAACTAATTTTAAGTTAAATGGGAGTTTTGGTGGGAAAGCTAAGCTGAGTGTCACGCTCATTTTTCATTGGTCTACTTAAATTATTTATAGTGTTATTTACTAAATAAAAGTGCGTGATTTATGTAGTAAAAAGTGCATACAGTAAATAATTCACAAAGAACATTGAGATATCGCAGCATAGTGGCCTCATCATGACTTTGCCTCAAACCTCCCTCATAGACGGTTCACGTGGCCGTCTTTTTCGGCATGAATAATTCATTACGTGACATTGGCTAAATGCACAAACCATCCGAAGCCAAAAAAGAAAGAAAGAAAATATGACAGGTCTAAACCATCGACATACTCGTATACTAATGGACATGCCGTACACGTATAATCTGCAGTAATTTTTTAGTTTGAAAAGAATGGGAGAGATGGCCTGTGCTCCTCCTCATAGATGATTGATGATTTTGAGAGAGCTAAAGATAGATCGAAACTTCTTTTTTTCTCTTTCTTTCGGAGTGCCACAATTTTCATCTGTAAGGCATGTCCATTAGTATATTATGTCAATAGTCTAAACTAATATTTTATCTTCTGTCCTTTTCTTAATGAAATAGAAAGGAAAAAATAAAATAAATTACTTTAGTTTGTCAACAAATGATGCGCGGCCATTGTTGCCATGTGTTACGGTTGATATTGTTGTACCAGTGCGAGCCGCTGCACGGCTGGGGCTTCCGTCGCGGCGGCTACCAGTGCCGCTGCGCGCCCGGGTACCGCCTACCCAGCCTGGTGCGCCGCCCCTACCTCGGGGAGATCATCGAGCGGGCCACCTCCGACCAGTACTACAATAACTTTGACTGCAAGAAGATTGGATGTGAGTCCTTTGTTACTACGCTCTTATTAATCGCCCAAAACAATAACAACAGAACTATAACTGCTTAGATACCTGCAGCTTAACTTCTCAAAGAACAAGTCCTTGGCAAGTTAAGTCACGGATACACTAGGGGACAAATGTGCCACGACAAGTATCGGCGACATGACAAGCCGACCGATTTCGCCTGACAAATATGGCGACAACGCGCGACTTATGTCCGCAGTGACTTCAGATGAAGTCGTGCGACTTCGCCTGACATGTCTGGCGACATCGCGCGACTTTGTCCGTAGTGAAGTAGTAGTAAGTGTAGTTGGCGACACGTGTCGCGCGATGTTACCAGACATGTCGAGTGAAGTCTGGCAACGTAGCGCTACCTCATTTGACGTCGCTGGCGACCCGTGTCGCGCGATGTTGCCAGACATGTCGACCGAAGTCCGGCAACGTCATGCTACTGCACCCAACGTCGTTTGCGACACGTGTTGCACGACATTTGTCCCTTAGTGTGTCCGTGGCTTAAAGCTGTAGGTATTTGGAACTAACGCCGCAATCATGTTTTATTAATATTCACATAACAATCACACAACAGTTTACCATCAGTCCCACCCTGTCAACTTCATTAGAGAGCCAAAAGATTCTTGTAGCAATTTGAAGGTTTCCGTTTGTTTACTCGGTGGTAGGCCATAATATCGGCTGCCGGCAGAAGATACCACCTACCAGACAGTCTTGCCGCAAAGCGATTCGTCGTGTTCCGGCATGATGTCTGGTGAAGCCGTACGGAGGGCGGGTCTGAGCAGTTGTGTTGCGATGTGTGCCGGGTACGATGCGCCAAATGTTGTTATGTCGAGAGTTTGGTCGTGGAGGGTCTCCAGAACAATATCCCTTTGGCGCAGCATCGTTGGTCGTGTTGAGGTTTAACATTGCATCACCTCGCTCAACTGCCGTCTTCCTTTATATTCACTCAGTTCTTTTGAGTGAATAGGTTCTTAATAAACTAGCGCGCTTTACCATCAACGATTGTATCACTGCTTACCATCAGGCGGGATTGCGGTCGAGTCTATTTTTATAATTATAAAATATCCTAAACGATAAACTTGATAGTTGATAAAAGCTATTACATAAAATTTATTCATATATATATATATCTCTCTCTCTCTTTCTGTGGATGGTTCAGTACACGGTACACCTCTAACTAGGGAATACAATCTCGATTCAATGTTTGCAACTTGAGATCTCGCGTGCTTAGATTTGCTATTTGGGATGGAGATTTTCCTTTTTTTATTGAGATGTTTTTTTCTCGGTGGTAGGTCACAACATCGACCGCCGCACTATGGGAAAGCCCCATACAAGGCCGTCTCAAAACCGTTTCACGTGAAAGTCGTTGTTATGGAGTAGAACTAATTAATTAATTTAGTCTTATAAATAAGCTTTCTTTTCTATATTTTTTAAATTATTTTTTGCTAACCATAATGTATATAAAAAGGCATCAAAGCTAACTCATGTTCAATGATGTGATTTTGGCACAATACATTACTACAATTCAACGAGACATTACTCGAAAGTTTTTCTTATAAATGTATAAGTATTATACATTTTTGAAATGCTTATAATCTCCCATAACGTTTCTTAAATAATATTATATATAATAAATAAATAAATTAAAATTAACCAATGTAGTTTAAGATGGTATAATTTTCAGGTTACTTTTTTTTTAACGAGACTTACCTGTTTACCGCTGTTTGCCGCTGTCGAGATATTTGTTGTATTACGATCTTTATACATTAGTTTACACAAGGAGAAAAAAAAAAGTTGCGCATACTTGCGCCTTTTCTGACACGGTACCAAAACATATCGCGAGATAATTTTTTTCCAATATCTTTTTACTGCTCACATAATCATCTGTTATCTATTAAGGTCAAATTGATAAAATGGTCATTATTATTTATAGTTATTTGTGGTTTTGATATAGTTTTGACCACCATATTTGATAAAATATGGTCACTATATCAATTAGGGTCAAATTAAAAACAGGTTGGTTATGGGAAGAGTGCAAATATTAGTTTCTTATCTTTTTGCACATAGCACTAATTCATTGGCCTATAAAAGAAAGGCGAACCCTGAAACATCCACAGTTGTTCATCAGAAATTCAGTTGCCTTAAAAAAGCAGTTAATACCTATTTTCAAATATTCACAGAAGTTATCTGATTTGAAAATAATGGGTGAATTTGTTTGTAGTAAACGAGAGTTGTGCAATTTGTTGATAAATGAGAATAATATAGAAAACTACTTGCAAGAAAATTTCAATTTGTCACCAGAGGATATGAATACTGTGGTCTCCTACATTCAAAGAAACTTGGTATCTAAATGTAACGAACGCTGGAGAAATGCATCCCGGAAAAGAGAACGCTTTGAAAGTAATAACGTCGACTGGTTAAATGGTGAATTTCGTGTTCCACTGGAGTGTCGAGTCACAGTTAATGACCCTAATACGTCTGGAAGCAGTGCAGGTGGCAGACCATCGAAACCATACGAAGCATCTTCAGAAAAAACAAAGAAACGAAAAAACATGCAATTAATACAAGAGTACGGACTGGACTGTGTGCTCAATGCATATACTCAGGAGTTGCGGTCTATGGGTGAGACGGAGGAGGCCACAATTGTTAATATTATACGAACTGCGTCAAATAATGATAAGACAAAGTTTCTTAAATTCATAACTGAGAACCCTGAAGATGTTATACCTTTTACAAAGGAAGAAGCACTGCGGATATTTATTGACTTAGACCTTAACAAAGAACAGTATGGGAAACTTCGTATTTGTTTGGCGGACAAAAACTGCTCAGTGTTTCCTTCTTATCCAACTTTAGCCGAAGCGAAGAAGATGTGTTACCCACCAGATTCGAGCATAACCATTACTAACATAAGTGCAAAAGTCAATCTGCAAGACTTATTGGATCATACTGTGGCACGTATATTACTAATTGGTTCAGTTTACAAAAACGGTTTAAGACAGTTGAAACTATTCTGCAAATGGGGTTGTGACGGGTCATCAGGGCAAAGTGAATACAAGCAAGTTTTGCCCGAAGAAAGCGATTTCACATCAGATGCGAACCTTTTTATTGCTTCACTTGTACCCATTAAACTCATAGATGAGACAACTAATATTGTTATTTAGAAAAATGAAACTTGCTCATCCGTAAGATATTGCAGACCTATATTGATAGAATTTGCCAAAGAAACTCCTGAAAAAACCGCTTCTGTTGTGGCTGATATCAAAAATCAAATTGAAAACCTGTCTCCTTCCATGATAAATAAGAATGGTGAAGTAATTGAAATTACTCATAACCTATTTTTAACCATGATTGATGGTAAAGTAGCACAAGTTTTAACTGAAACTCCTTCGAGCGCTTCTTGTACAATTTGTGGTGCTACTCCTCGGCAAATGAATAACTTAGAGGCAGTTAGGACACGAGATGTGAATGAAAGTTCATTTCAATATGGACTGTCAACACTACACGCTTGGATTAGAAGTATGGAGATGATTTTACACATTTCCTATAACTTGTCTTTCCAAAAGTGGTCAGCCACTACACCAGAAAATGAAAAAAACAAAGACGAAAAGAAAAAACTGGTACAAAAGCGGTTTAGGGAGGAAATGGGACTGCATATCGATAAACCTCGACAAGGCACTGGAAATAGAAATGACGGCAACACAGCTCGGAGATTTTTTCAGAATTACTCTTGCTCTGCAGACATTACAGGTGTAGACGTAGAACTTATAAAACGAATGTACATTATACTACAAACTATGTCATCTGGAATGGCTATTGATTCAAAAAAGTTCGGTGAATACGCATATAGTACCGCCCAACTGTACGTAAATAATTATAATTGGTATTATATGCCTTCCTCCGTACATAAAATACTTATTCACGGAGAAAAAATCATTGAGTACTATGCTATATTACCTATCGGACAATTGTCCGAAGACGCTCAAGATTCCCGCAACAAGGATTACAAAAAGTTTAGACTTCATCATTCTAGAAAATGTTCAAGAGCGGCTACCAATACAGACGTGTTCCATACCTTATTGTACACTTCTGATCCATATATATCAAGTTTGAGAAATACCTCAGAAACAATATCGAAAGAACTTTTCGATGAAGCCAAGTCCCTTCTTGCTGTCAACGAAAATCTGTAGGAGATTGTTGAATTTTGTACATTATTTTTTCTCGTTAGACACTGTTTATACAATGATATTTAATTCTATTTTATGTAAGTAAATTTAAAAAAAGTATATTTTCTTATAAATGCATGTATTTTTTTTATTTTTTATTTTTTAAATAAATTAATAAACATAATTTTCAAAATTATTATTTTTTCTTTTAAACCTTATACATTCACGTATATGTATGCAAAATTACAGATCATTTAGTTTTGAAATAACTGAGATACGGAGTTTTGAGACGAAACATACGCGATTTTCCCATAGTGCGCCGGCGTAAGTTACCACCCACCCGACAAAGACATGCCGCCAAGCGATTCGTTGTGTTCCGGCATGATGTCTGGTGAAGCCGTTCGGAGGACGGGTCTGAGCAGTTGTGTTGCAGTGTGTGCCGGGTGCGATGCGCCAGATGGTGTTGTGTCGGGAGTTTGTTCGTGGAGGGTAGCGGGATCCGAAGCACGGTTCTCCGCTGGCCGACCGCAAGTAGTTGGGGGCCCAAGTAGTGTGCCAGCCACATACGAAAGGCTGCCCCGCCAACTGCGAAAAATCCCAGGGTGGCCCCATCGTGCCGGTTGGCGACCGGACGAGAGGACCCGATGGCGATCCCTGGGGGGGTTCGGGCGTCCCCGCAGTCTCCAGAACAATCTCCCTCTGGCCCAGCATCGTTGGTCGCATTGTGAGGTTTAACGTTGCATCACCTCACTCAACTGCCGTCTTCCTTCCTATTCACTCATTTTTTTTTTTAAATGAAAAGTTCAATAAAGAAAAGTAGGTGTGCACAGCGGGCGCACGTCCTCTCATTTAAAGTGCACCTCGCAAATATTAGAGGTCTGCACTCCAATCTCATTGCAGTACATTACCACCTTGAGACTGAAAAGCCACATCTACTTTTCCTGACGGAGACCCAGATCAGATGTCCGTCTGATGCGGCATACCTCGGCTACCCGGGATACTCTTTGGAGCATCATTTCCTGCAGCGTGCCGGGGTCTGTGTGTATGTCCGCAATGACATCTGTTGCCGGCGCCTCCGTCACCTCGAAGACCCTCACTTCTCGTCCCTATGGCTGTTGGTTGACACTGGTGTGGACAAAATTGTTTACACCTGTGTCTACCGATCGCACAGCGGTGATCAGGAGACAACTAGATTATTTGACCACCTCAGTGAGGCTGCTGACAATGCGCTGCATCGGCACCCTGACGCTCAGTTCGTCGCTCTGGGGACTTCAACGCCTGCCACCAGGACTGGCTCTTCCCATACCAGAGGACCGACCACGCTGGGAGAGAAGCGCGAAACTTCGCGCTTTCTATGGGCCTTTCCCAGCTGGTAGAGCAAGCGACTAGGGTGCCTGATGTAGTTGGCCATACTGCCAACTGTTTGGACCTTCTGCTGACCACTGATCCGGACAGATGTGTTGTAACAGTTTCCTCACCGTTGGGAACTTCAGACCACTGTCTGGTGAAGTCTGTATTGTCCTTCTCCCCACCAGATCACGACTCTCGTGGTGAACGGCGAATGTGGCGATACAGGTCAGCGGATTGGGATGAGATGCGCCACTTCTTTGCGTCTTATCCTTGGCAGCAGGTCTGCTTCTCTTCTGACAATCCGTCGAGCTGTGCGGACGCTATAACCGATGTGGTGCGTCAAGCTATGTAGTATTTTATCCCATTCAATGACATGCCTGTCGGTGGCTCGGCTCGCCCATGGTTCAATGCCGATTGTGTCCAAGCTGAACAGCGTAAGCATACGGCATTTCTCGCCTGGGTTGACGCTCGTGACCGCGGAGCTCCGGATCTAAGCTCAAAGAAGAGAGCCTTCAACCGTGCTGCCAAGTCCTACAAGAAGGCGCTCAAGAAGGCTCGCTTCGACCGCATTACCCATATTGGCAACAAGTTATCCGCGCAGCCATCCGGTAGCAGATCTTTTTGGTCCCTTGCCAAATCGGTTGAGGCGAACTTCTGTCGGCCCTCACTGCCTCCGCTGGTTAGGCCTGATGGAACACTGTCTCATACGGCGAGAGAGAAAGCAGGTCTCTTTGCTTCTCTCTTTGCCCATAATTCGCGTCTTGATACTGGCAGTGCTACTCCACCTAATTTACCTCATTGCGAAGCTTCAATGCCTGAGGTTCGCATTAGAAACAAGGAGGTTCTGAGAGTACTGTGTCGTCTGGACGTGAATAAGGCTAGTGGTCCGGATGGTATACCAGCGATTGTTCTTAAAGCATGTGCGTCCGAGTTGTCTCCTGTATTGACGCGCTTGTATCGCCTCTCATTTAGGACTGGTATAGTGCCCAAGTCCTGGAAGCTTGCTAACGTGCAGCCCGTGTCCAAGAAGGGTAGTCGTGCCGATCCTGCCAACTATCGGCCGATTTCGATCACCTCCATACATTGCAAAATTATGGAGCGTGTATTGAACTCGCGCCTCTTGGCATACCTGGAAGGTAACGATCTCCTCAGTGACTGACAGTACAGGTTTCGCCGCAATCGGTCAACTGGGGACCTACTAGTGTATGCCACTCACTTGTGGGGCGAGGCCCTCGAGAAGAATGGGGAAGCGATTGCTGTCTCCCTTGATGTCTCGAAGGCCTTCGACCGGGTATGGCACGCTGGCCTTTTGAGTAAGCTTCCAGCGTACGGCATTTCCCCTAGCCTGACTGGCTGGGTAAAAGACTTCCTGACTGAACGGTCCCTCCGAGTTGTTGTCGACGGATGCTCTTCTGAGCCCATGACAACTAATGCCGGTGTTTCTCAGGGGTCTGTTCTCTCTGCAACTCTGTTCCTGCTGCATATTAACGATCTGCTGATGCCCGGTATCTATGGGTATGCAGATGACAGCACAGTTGTAGGAGATACCTGCCGGATGCTCGGGCTAGTAGGGAATCAATCCGGTCCGAAAGGGAGGCCATGGTTGAGCGAACGAGTGTTGCACTGCAGGCGGTCTCCGAATGGGGCAATGCCAATCTTGTAGCATTCAATGCCGCCAAAACACAGGCGTGACTTTTCACCGCCAAAAGGAGCCCGTTCACCTTGGCCCCTACTTTTCGGAATGTGTCCTTGGAGTGTTCCGACCGCCTTCAGCTTTTGGGAGTTGAGATTTCCTCGAACCTTAACTTTGGGCGGTTCATTGAGTCCAAGGCCATGTTATGTTATGTTATTGGTTTGGTTTCCGCACTCAGTCCCTCCAGCGGACCATTGTGCGTGGACCATGGCGGCCTTTGGCGGTTATTCCAACCAGCCCACCTCCCTCCAGAAGCCCATCAGGTCTCCTAGCCTGTTGAGAACATCTGTGTAAGATCTTGGTGCTCCTATGGTTTCGTTTCTGATTTGGGTAACGCCTGTACACTCGAAGAGTACATGCGCAACTGTCTCGTCAGCCTCTATGCAGGCTCTGCACAGAGGGCTGTCTGTTATGCCTATTGTGAGATGCTTATTCAGCGAGCAGTGGCCCGTGATGATCCCCGTCATCAATCGTAGGTTCCTCCTATCCAGGCGCAGCAATCTTTTGGTTAGCCTGTCATCCAGGGATGGCATGGCCTCCCTGGACTGCCTGCAGCCCGGTGACGAGGACCACCAGATCTCCGCTTGTTCGTAAGTATGCTTTTGTAGCCATCTGCGTATTTGAATAAAGGGGATAGGCACAATGGGCTCCGGTCCGCTGACCAACGCGCTGGATGCCCTTCTAGCCAGCTCGTCAGCTGCGTCATTGCCCAGTGAGCCGCTGTGACCCTTTATCCACTGTAGTGTCACAGTGTTGCGGTTTGGTACGGTTATCCGTTCCAATGCATCGTGGCACTCAAGTATAAGACTTGATGTGATGCATCCCTGCTTTAGGGATTGGAGGACGGAAGCACTGTCAGTGAGTATGCGGACACGCGTGTCCGCAACTCCTCTGGCTTTTATGGCTAGGGCCGCCAGAGTTATGCCCACACACTCTGCTTGATAGACTTGATAGACCGCTAGGGATGCTCAATCCCTAGCGGTCTGGATATATTTATGTTGAGGTCTTGTGAGAACACTCCAACGCCCGTTCCTTGATCGGTTTTCGATCCGTCGGTGTATACTCTCAACTCCTCCGGTCCTGAGTGGTCGCACTGCTCTTCTTCAAGTACTATCTGATAGTGCTTTTGAAAGCAGTACTGTTTTGGTACCCTGTCATTGGGTGCTTGTAACATTGGCCGCCTCTCGATTGCATCGAGCATCAGGCGTGTATGTTTGACCCTGGAGTCTTTGCTCAGGGTTCCCGATAGGTGGAGTCTGAAGGCAGCCAATGAGTCCAAGGCCAAGGTGGCTGCCAGGAAACTTGGCGTTATCGCAAAGGTCCGGCAGTACTTCACACCTGGGCAGCTTCTAATGTTATACAAAGCACAGGTCCGTTCGTGTGTGGAGTACTGCAGCCACATTTGGGCTGGTGCTGCCAAGTGTCACCTGGCCACTTTGGATTTAGTGGAGTGACGTGCAAAGAGGGTGATTGGTGACCCTGATCTAACTCGAGTTGGTCTCCAAAGCCTAGAGCACAGGCGTAGAGTAGCCAGCCTTTCGGTGTTCTATAGGATGCATTTCGGGGAGTGTGCGAGGGAATTGCATGATTTAATTCCCCCATCTCCGTTCCACCAGCGGACGACCCGTCGTACGGCTGGTTTCCACCCTTACGTTGTTAACACCACTACGATCCGGACGAAGCGTTTCGCCTCCTCCTTTATACCGCGTACATCGAGGGACTGCAACAATTTGCCAGCGGCGGTGTTTCCGTCGGACTACAATTTAAGTGTCTTCAAGGCTAGAGTGAATAGGCTCTTAATAAACTAGTGCGCTTTACCATCAACGATTGTATCACTGCTTACCATCAGGCGGGATTGCGGTCAAGCGCTGGTTTATAATATGTAAAAAAAAAAAAAAAGATCTGAAGCCTATCTCTAAATCTCGTTAGAGATTGTTTTCCTACGAGATTCAATCCTGAAACAAAACTACGACTGCGACTGGGAATCAAGATCTCGCTTGATCTCGAATCGAGATAGCACTCCTTAACTCCATCTGCAGAGTACATAATACAAATGAATCAAAATACGATGAGGATGAGGTATGTGTGTGCACAGGGATCCAGCGCCTGCCGGTGCAGTGGGAGCGCGCGCACCCGTTCCTACGCGCCATATACATGGACCGGCACTATGAGTACGTGAACGCGACGCCCGGGCCCGCCGCGCTACACACCGAGCGCGTCAACGTCTACGAGGTGCTCAACTTTATCAGAGGCGTTCAGCCCAACAACTGTACCAAGTGAGTGCTAACGTGTGCTGCTTTACCGACCTAGATGGTACGGAAACCTTTGTTTGCGGGTAGAAGTCGCGTTTGGCCGGTTGTTTTAAATAGTTCATTGTAGTTCGATGTTGTCTCCCAACCGGGGCATTTATTGACATTTCTGCAAAATAAATACACCTAAAACTGTAAAAATATAAAACTTGGTTTCTAATGGGGCTATCTCCGATCCCAATTGCCGGATTCCCTCCACGACTTTCGCAACCCCGAGAGTCGCTGCATCAGCCGCCGCCTGGCGCGACTTCCCATGCGCTAGGACCCGTGTGTAGTCAATCTAACAAACTACGCGAATACCGATAGGAAGATCGGCACGAAGCACCCAATCATACCCGATGTCTCACAGATGCGGCCCTAAGACCGATGCCTGTGAGACACCACACGACGTTTTTTGCCGGTTCCATGCTCCTTGGTGACCGGATGCGGTCCTTGATGACGGCCATGTCCGTCATCTAACCCGCAGGCAGGGTGGTAGGGTATTGAAGGCGTTGGTGATATCTAGAGACACCGCCAAGACAACCCCACCCCGGGCCACAGCATCCCCTATCGTGAGGGCTCGTACGCGCATGATGGCGTCCACCGTAGAGCACCCCCTGCGGAAGCCAAGCTGGCTCTCCGCCAAATCCGGACCCGCTCGCCTGAGTTGCCCGACGAGGCGGTCTGCAATGACTCTTTCAAAGAGCTTGCCCATCTCGCCCAGCAGCACTATGGGCCAGTAATCAGATGCAGGGTCCGTAGGGGTCCTTGGCTTTTTTATGAGGACCCCCGGTATGACCTTCGTTGGAAGACAACGAAATGGGAACCCCTTAGTCGGGGCTCGGAGCCCCTAAGTCCAGAACCCAAGCTTGTTCAGGTAAGCCGTCGGGTCTGGGGCCGTATTTTTGGCATTCAGCCCTTGTACCGCCGCTCTCAGCTCTACCTCGGTCACCGCTGGAGCATAGTCTTCATCGTCGGTGTGGTCCGCATTAGGCACCGCAGAAGGCGAAGCCATTGGTGCAGGAGTATGTTAACCTACGGAACCACTCCGCCTCATGGTTGGTATCAACAGGCCTAACCGATGGTGATACCCTACCCAGGCTGCACGATTAAAGATTCCAGGAGGTGCTCCCGCTTCAGCTGCTTTAACATCCATCGAGGTGTAGGCGGAGCCATCGAACCGGACAGAGCGGTGATCGGAATCGGTCATCATCATCATCATCTACACTTTTAGATACATGGTTACTTAAAAGTTGATTATATGTATAATCCTACTTTTTATACAATTTCTGTATGCATCCAAAGTTATTGCTGAATTGAGCTTAGAATCGGTGTACACAATTGTTGGTGAACCAATAAACATTAAATAAATTTATAGGTACAATCCAACGGATTTATTCCTGAATGGTGACATCGCGTTCGGCCACGAAGAACAGTTCGAAAATCAAGCCAAGATGGCCGTCCGACTGGCCAATTTTATCAGTGCATTTTTACAGGTAAGATATAGATTGTGCTGTTTTGATCTGATTGTGTCATTTGACCTATGTCAAATGAAATTAGCTAGCGAAACTCCGCAGTAGTTTGACTTTTGGAGTATTGTGAGATTCTTTCTAAATGCTTAACAGAAAAGTTAATTGACCAAAGATCTTATATTTTTATAATATTTGTCATTTCAATTTTATTTTTGACGAACTCCTTAATAAATCTGTTATTAAATCAGGTATCGGACCCAAAAGAGGTGTTCAGCGGTAACCGCGTGGCAGACAAGCCGCTGACTGAAGACCAGATGATAGGAGAGACCCTCGCCATCGTTCTTGGAGACTCCAAGATATGGTCCGCCGGTGAGTTACGTTGACAGCTTTGGTATTAGCTGTAGTAAAATAAAAGTAAAGAAAAATAGCTTTGTAAGTCGAAAGTCGAGTCTTGAAACAATTCTCGACATCGAGATTGCATATTTCCAACTATCAAACATTAACTTATCCTGCAATGACGTTTGTTTGACAGTATTTTGACATTAACTCTGCAATTAATTTGACGTTATAGTTATTGGTTGTCATATTTGGGCAACTCTGATTAGGCTTTTGTATGTATGTATTGTGAATTTTATATGTAATATTCATGCATGCAATAGATTTTTTTTTTATATTTCTTTTGGTATTATGTCTGCATATGACAACTTTATTTAATATGTAATGTTCAACACAAGGTAAATTGTTTATAATTATAAAATAAACGTAGGTAATTAATAAATAAACGAATGTTCACAGGTACGTATTGGGACAGAAATAAGTTCACGAACAGAACATTCTTCGCGCCATTTGCTTACAAGAATGAATTGAACACGAGAAAGTACAAACTAGAAGATCTGGCTCGATTGAACAAAACCGGTAAGTAATAATGAAATATTTCTTATAACATCTCTACAGTGAGTTATCTGAGAAGAATGTTATGTATCGCATTTTCCTGCCTGTACCTCTAAAATAAACCGTTTTTTGAGACCTTAAAAGACACCCTGTTAGTGGACACCTTAAAAGAGCCCGATCACACGTACACAAACCGTAATGCAGTGTCAAATCACTAGCAGTGGTTACATGTAACCAAAAAAATCGATGTTGTTGCGCTGTGGTCAGTCAATAAAATAAATATTCTGATGTATAAATCAAATACAACTTATCCATTTTTCACAGAGGAAGCGTACACAAACAAACCTTGGTTCCAATTTCTAAAACAACGCTGGTCGACCAACTTCGACAGTCTTGAGCAATTCTTCCTCAAAATGAAGATCAGAGATGACGAGCTTGGGAAATACTTAAAGAAATATGAAAGGTTCCCTACGTTCTACCGGGCAGCGAATTTGAAGCACGGACATTGGACGAGGCCCTATTTTGACTGCGATGGTCACGTGAAGCAGTGGGTCATTACATACGCCGCGCCTTTCTTTGGATGGGACAGTGTTAAAGTCAAGCTTGAGTTCAAGTGAGTTTGGGTTTTGTATATATTTTTCAACAGCATCCACGCACCCACACGCATACGCATACACGGCCAGACACAGACACGCAGACATCTGGGTGTCTGTGTCTGTACACACACACACACACACACACACACAGAGAGAGATATACACGCAGGTACACAGACACATACACACACACATACAGACACACACACACACATACAGACACGGTCACGGACACTGACACACACATAGATACACAGACACACATACTCACAAACTATCGTCTTTATAATATTAATGCAATTTCAGAGGAGTGGTAGCCGTGACGATGGCTCTGATGTCGTTGGACATCAACCAGTGTCCTGACAAGTACTACGTGCCAAACGCCTTCAAGGGTACTGATAAGTGTGACAGGAGTTCTTCTTATGTAAGTAGTATTTATTTATGTAACGCTAGAATGCCTCCCACTAGTAGACCGACGACTTTATGAAGGCCGCAGGA
Source organism: Sesamia nonagrioides (assembly GCA_017933935.1). Taxonomy (NCBI): domain Eukaryota; kingdom Metazoa; phylum Arthropoda; class Insecta; order Lepidoptera; family Noctuidae; genus Sesamia; species Sesamia nonagrioides. Next base: position 341,716 of record JADWQK010001182.1, read on the forward strand.
ACTCGTTGGTCATGAGAAGCATGGAATCGTTCCAAGTGGAGACTCTTAGCACTAGTGTCTAGCAATGGAAAGTATATTGTTTTGCATAAAAAAGAATTTAAAAAAATACAGTATAATTCAGAACCTACCCTACCTAACCTAATCCTGTCATATTATGATACTCCATAGACAGTTTAGATACGATTATAAACATGACGACCAAAAAAACACCGATTTACGTCAGTAGCGGACTAATTTGACAGGTCTACACTAACATTTTATTTTCTGTCCTTTTCTTAATAAAATAAAAATAAAAAGATGCACTGAACTTCTACACTATTTTTCACTGTAAATCAAAATCAATCTTTGCCATAACCTTCTATTCTTCTTCTAAATCTCCTTCTTACTAAATCCATTTTTTTTTTGCTAGACATTAACATATGGCGTCCGGATGTGAATTATTAATCACTACACTACCATTCCTTTTCCAGTGTGTCCCTATCCTGGGCCGTGGTTTTGAAGCCGGCGGCTACAAATGCGAGTGCCTCCAAGGTTACGAGTATCCATTTGAAGACCCCATCACGTACTACGACGGACAGATTGTCGAAGCAGAGTTCCAGAACATTATCGCTGATAAGGAGACGAGGATTGACATGTTCAAGTGCAGGTTAGCCGGCGCCGCGGCTATTCAGAGTAGTGTACTTGTACTATTGAGCGTACTGTTCCTGGTTTTTAAGTTAAGGTAGACTAGTATAATGGTTATCGAACTGCTTTCTGACGACACTTAAGACCCGTTTTTGCAACAGGCAATAATCGTATAGCACAAGATTAGTGGTATATTTAGATATCAATGTTCATCCTTTAATTTAATATAAGCTGCAAGATTTTTGCAATGCGATGGTGATTTTTTTATTATATTTCGTCGTCAGAATTCAGCAGGAACATCTATCAATGACGTCAAACTGTAAAAACTCGTCAGGAATTGGCAACAGTGCCTTAGCTAGATATGTGTAGTCTCACTGGCATCTATTTTAAGTGCATTTAATATGTTTATTTAATGTCAATAATTTGAGATGTCATCAGTCAAGTTAGGCAGCATTATGGCAGCAATTATCTGTTTAATAGGTATTTATTATAAGACAAAAGTGTATGTTCATCATATACAATGTTTAACTGAATTTATACACATTAAAAAAGCAGTTTGTTCAATCATTCACTGGCTCGATTTTGTTAATTTTTGTAACAGATGTAATTTTGTATACCAAAAATAATGAAAACTATGTAAATGATAATTAATTCACTTTTTGTTTATGTTTAGTTAATCACCCAAGCCGAGATACTATAGCTGGTTTAGGTATCTCATTATTACAGCTATTTGGATTAGAGTCCTTCTGCAATGCAGCTTCTAACTAAGTAGCTATTACATACCTACACGGCTCTTTTTTTTAAGAGCGGGGCCCATTGGTAAGTAGCACCTTGCAAATCGTAGGTTCCCCGGACAGGCGCTTTACTTAGTGTCAATTATTTCATTAACACTGCTCTCAAAACGGTGAAAGAAAAAAGCGTGTGGAAACCGGCATGTCCGAGAATCAATAATGATGTACCAACCCACACTGGGCTGACGTGGTTAATACCCGCTCTCTCACAAAGAGGAGAGGAGTGGGTTGCGTCGCAGATTAAGCATATAACCCGCGCAGATAAAGAAAAGATCTGTAAATGGCGTCCGCTTGCATGCGTTCTCACTCACTCTCTATCGCTGTCTATACTCGCACAGTGAAGTAAGCGCTGCAAAAAAAAAACATCGATCAAGAATTCAGCATTCACTTTCCTTCTGCTACTTTGAAGCATTCCGAGTTATCGTTAATTTCGTTCCGCTAAAGTCTCTGTTATTTTGTTGTTTTTGAACAATCAAACTCAACAAAAACAAACAAGTAAAATGTCAAATTTACGTTGTAAATAATAATATTTACAACGTAAATTTGACATTTTACTATCTTAGCATTTGGTTTGTGCTTGAACAATGGCATGTTTTGTCAACCGTACCATAACTATCCGCCGCCATTTTCAGATCTTTTCTTTATCTGCGCGGGTTATGCATGACTTTATTAGTATTCGCAGTTAATTGAATCTCTTCGCATTAATTAGATTAGTGTTTATAAATTCGCATCTATGATTTTCAGGATTATTTCCTAAAATATTACATATTTTTATAATTTTAAAATAACTCCTTTATTATGTTATATTTACTTAATTCTTTATATCAAGTACTTTTATATTATAACTAATAATTAAGTAAACTAAGCAAAAAAAAAAATTAAGTAACTTAAGCATATGATAAATTTAGCCGTCCATTTTAGACTGAGATTTTTTGCAATACAATGTCTAATTACTACATTTATAGTTACTGTAAGATTAACTTTAGTTATTGTGTAAAAAAACTTAGTTATTGTTTATACAATAGCTAACTTAGTTATTGTTTATGCAATAATAAGATTGTTTTTAATCTTAGATTATTCTAAGATATAATATCATATACTGGCTGCGTCCAGCGGTTTTACCTGTATAAGTGTCGATCACATGGGTATATCTGAATAAAATCTCATCTATACTAATATATAAAGCTGAAGAGTTTGTATGTTTGTTTGTTCGCGCTAATCTCGGGAACTACTGGTCCGATTTGAAAAATTCTTTTTGCGTTGGATAACCCATTAATCCAGGAAGGCTTTAGGCTAAATAACATCACGCTGCGACCAATAGGAGCGGAGCATAACTAATTCCAAGCGAACGAAGTCGCTGGCGGCCGCTAGTATCATATAAACGTGGCGTGCAGTTCGATCTTCAACTTTCGGCCCTTAATTGAATGTTGAAAATTCAATAGCACCATTTTAGTTAGTCATATTCAAAGTGTATTAAGGATACTGAAAGGCTAATGTCAGTAATCGGCCAATATTAAAGGCTGTGTGTGCAAAACAGATCAGTAACATAGAAACTGAACTGTGTAGTAGGATAAGCGAATCTCACAACAAATATTATTGTGTATGGTATTTTCACACTTTAATGTAAAAGCTGTGTCCTCTTGTAAATATTTTACTTATTTAACTCCATTTTATACCTCCAGCTTATTTGAGAGGAAATGGCAAAGCAAACTACATACCCTCGTTTATAATCTTTAATAATATATAGCATTTGTATATCAAAAAGGAATACATGCAAATATTCATATTCATGCATACAAATATTTGCACTGTGCGGGGAACCCGCGACTCCTTGCGCAACGGCCGCGATCGCTACCGCTTCGCCATGGAGGCTGTCATGTAACCCACTATAGTGTTGAAGTGTAAATGTAAGCGAGATATGTCTGTCCAGCAAGCATTATTGCTCATAAATACATAATTTGATTATGATTATGTATAGTATACATGGATAAGGGGAATGTGAAGTCTTTTTACACCCTTTTTATTGATTTTAGCGCCCGATTGTGTCGATTACACGCACACCTTATATTGTCCAATGATTTATTATGATTCAAAAGAGACTGATATTATTATTTGTACTTTCAACCTGATTTTCGTGGTTACTTACTACTGACGTGCGGGTGACCGTACTATATTTTTTTATTAATATATTTTATTTTCAAAACTAAAAATGTTATGCTAAAGGGAAGCAGTAAATCAGTTATACCAATTGATATTAAAATTTATGTTTCTGTACCATACCTTTTTAAAAGTTGCTAAAGTTTGAATAGGCATATTTAAATGTATTATTGGCATACAAATCACAAAAAAATGCTGCAGGCGCAGTGTTCTCGGTTTCTTTTCTTTCCACATTCCTTTATATTTGAAGTGTATTCCGTTGTCAAAATACCGTCCAACTAACAGTGCCTTTTTGTAACATTTGTAATAAAACCATCTTAAAAGTATCCATGAGTTTTATTGTGTGTATGGTTCGTCAGGTAAGCTGTAAAACAAATTAATTAAAAATATGATGGGAAAAGTATACATTTTTGAAGAAAAAGTCTCTTCTCTGTCTATCCACACGAGTGGATAGACTAAGAAATGAGTACATAAGAGGAAGTCTGAAATATGCACCGATAATTAAAAAGTTGTGTGGAAATCGGTTGTCATGGTGTGTTATGGAGAAATGAGGAAAATATTGTGAGGAGAGTTTTGAGTATGAATGTCGATGGCTATAAGAGTAGGAGAAGACCCTGGATAAGGACCAGGCCTGGTTCGACGGCGCGTTGTTTCACGCGCGCCTATAGAGATGTCAGCACATCGTGACAGGGTCCACGATGACCGATGCCTCCCGAGTCAGGGTTGCGGGTTGGTTAAAAAAGAAACTGTGGCCCTGGCTCACAGGCAAGTGAAGAAACACGGGTGGGTTTTAGTCAGTAAAAGTCTGATACCCCCTTCCGCTCCGCCCAGAGCGGCAGAGGTCATTTGAAGATTTGCCGTCAAGAAAAATAAATGCTATGTGTGAATGATGATAAGTTTAAGACGGGAGTGAATAAGGAGATATCGTCTTCTTCTTCTTCAGCCTATAGATGTCCACTGCTGGACAAAGGCCTCCCCCAAGGCTTTCCACGCTAACCGGTCTTGTGCTGCTCGCATCCATCGCAAAACGCAACGCATCGTCTAATAGAGTAATAGAGAGGTATGGATGAAAAACATTGTGCCGACCATAAATAACTTGGGATAAGGGCAGGAGAATAATGATAATAATTATTTTTCACTTTATCCTTGACTTTATAAGTTCTGCATTGAAGCAAATGAAGATGATTACCCATTTATTAGGAAAAAACAATAATCATATCAACGTACTTGCTCTCGAGTATAACGATGTTTCTAACATAAACCAGTACTGATACTAGTCCGAAGTAAACAGCGATGAATATGATCATATACGCAATGATGAGCATGCGGAGTAATCCCATGCTGCGCCCGGAACAAACATTTTCTGTTTTCTCATATTTTACATGTTATGTAAGGCATTTTTAAAGATATTTGCCATTTTTTTGGTACCTAATTATGTCTAAATTTTTTTAATGTTCGGGCAGGTTATTATATTATTATTAATTTTTTTAATGAATTTATGTTTTCCATCGTTCTGAGCTGAAAATATATTTTGGTTGTAAAATCTATTATTTTGACAAGCTGTATGACGTTATGTTTCAAAATTACCGCCGAACTGGTCTCCGTCCGTTTAGAAATTAAATTATTTATTTAATTACTCGAGCGAGAAATGGCACGAACTATCATGTTTCGCTAGGTGCACTGTAGCTTATCCGCTATCAGGTAGGCCATAACATCGGCTGCCGGCAGAAGTTACCACCCACCAGACAAAGTCTTGCCGCCTAGCGATTCGTCGTGTTCCGGCATGATGTCTGGTGAAGCCGTACGGAGGACTTGTACTGAGCAGTTGTGTAAGTTGTGTTGCGATGTGTGCCGGGTACGATGCACCAAACGTTGTGTCGTGAGGTTGGTCGTGGAGGTCTCTAAATCAATCTCCCTCTGGCGCAACATAGTTGGTCGTGTTATTAGGTTTCTTCGGTTATTGCATCACCTCGCCCAACTGTCGTCTTCCTTCCTATTCACTCAGTTTTTTTTTTAAGTGAATAGGCTTAATAAACTAGCGCGCTTTACCATCAACGACTGCATCACTGCTTACCATCAGGCGGGATTGCGGTCAAGCACTAGGTTATAGTTATTAAAAAAAAAATGTCTGGTAAAGCCGTACGGCGTACAGAGGATGGGTATGAGCAGTTGTGTTGCGACGTCTGCCGGGTACGATGCGCCAGATGTTGTTGTGTCGGGAGTTCGAGAGTTTGCGCGTGGAGGGTCTCCAGATCAATCTCCTTCTGGCGCAGCATGGTTGGTTGTGTTGTTGGGTTTAATTGCATCACCTCGCTCAACTGCCGTCATTCTTCGTATTCACTCAGTTTTTTTAGTGAATAGGGTCTTAATAAACTAACGCGCTTTACCATCAACGATTGCATCACTGCTTACCATTAGGCGAAGGATTGCGGTCAAGCTCTAGTTTTTAATAATATAAAAAAAGGTTTTTTATCATTCACTGGCAGAATACTCGATATCAACTCAGTTACAAAATAAAAAGATTTCTTATCAGTTTGACAAGACAGACAGACAGTGTCACTGTCACAAACTCCCAAGTGACAATATCAAGAACTGCAAGAAATCAAGAAGGCCAGGCCAGGACATTTTCCAAGAAAACTTTAAATTAGCGATGGGCGATTCCGAGATGTTTTATCAATCGAAAGAATCGGAGTCGTTACAATAAACTATCGAGTCAACCATCGACTCGCCTTTCTACAAAACAATCGAGATGTTTTTCGATTGTTTCGAGTCAATGGAATCGACCGCCGGTTTTCAATTGTACGAATCATCGAGTCTCGTTCCACTCGATGAACGAGGCAGTCGAAGGAGGTCAGTCGATTGCATGCATCGAGTCGAGGTGCATGTCAGAGTCAAGTCGTGCGACACGCGCGTAATTTGTGAACATTTATTTATACCTTTACTTACGATGCACTGTTTTAATTTTCGCTAGTTAAAAAAATAAAACAGATTCATTAAGATCCCTTGATATGTTTTATTATTTTATTTTTACGACTCCTTTTAATTATTCGTAAGTAACTTAACTACTAACGTTTATTTATTCCCGTCGCGGTACTGCATATTTTCGATTGTTGTAAAAATTAGTTTGGATTCGCAAACACAATGCAAGACAAGAACTCACGTCTAAACCATCGAGGAATAACTCTCGATTGCTCTCGAATGAACACGCCGTGACTCGTGAGCCCATCGCGATAACAGACCGAGTCGGACTCGAGTCCAAGTTGAAACAATCGAGGACCATCGAGATATTTGAACAATCGAAACAATCGAATGAAACCTCTCGCCATCGCGCATCGCTACTTTAAATATAAACATTACAACTGGATAAAATAAATAAAAACAGGTTAGTGTTTTATTCTTTACTTAAGGTGTTTAGTGTTTAAGTTTAATACATTTTAGTATTAGTAAAGTTTAGTATTAATTACATGAATCATAAAACCGTGACACAAAATTTAAAATGCGTAAGTAATTAATTAGCATTTTAAATTTATTATGCGTAACGCACGCATTATATACCTTTGTTTTATCTCTTTAATTGTCATTTTTTAGTTTTATATTTATTTTCCTTATCGTGTTACCATGAAATGTTTTAAATTTCAAGAATTTATCTTTATTTCAATTGTTGGTTCATGTTACAAATATTTATCATATCATCATCATCATCATCAGCCTCTACTCGTCCACTGCTGGACATAGGCCTCCTTCATTTATCATATATGTTGTTGTTTATTTGAAACGAAGGTTATTGAAAATTAGTGGACCCCATAATATGGTGTTTTATTAGTTCATTATAGAAATCCTGCTATGGTCGGAAACCACGTTAAAAACATATCCAATGTTGTGTATTCAAGCATTAAGTAAATCAAAAGAAGGCAGACAGTATATTTCAGTATGTGTACTGTCCATGAAAACTACCAGCATAGACCTTGCCAGTTCATGCCCTCTCACGTAATAAGGTCAAATTAATTTTCATTTTCATTTTACAGCTTGATTTGCTAGACTTACAGTTTGTTATATTTTTTTTCATTTCAGTCGTTATGAGTCGGGCTGTTAGTAATTTGCTGAAACAGCTGAAGAGCAAGGAGTTTAGACAGTATTTAATGAGGTACAGTTTGATTTGTAATTGTAACTTTAGACTAGTTAAATTAATTCAATACTTGAAACTAAAAGTGCTATTTCCTTTTTCAGCACCCACTTCTGGGGTCCTGTAGCCAATTGGGGAATACCTCTAGCAGCTCTTGCAGATATACAAAAAGATCCAAGTTTTATAAGTGGGAAAATGACACTTGGTAAGTGAATCATGTATTTGTACTGACTGTCCTAAACTCTACTGATGATGATGTTCCCGACCGATTTCGGCCACGGCGACCACTTCGACTCCTAGCCGTTGATTCGGCGCTCATGCGCCCAAAGATGGCTTATGTAGCCTATCTTGGTGGCGAAACTTCGTGCACACTGAGGGCACGTAAGGACGCCGTCGACATAGATGTATGTGATGGCAGCAGGTAGGCGAGCCTTTAATTGGGTTTAAACTCTACTAGTAGACTACTAAAAGACTCACACTGAAGAGTCTTCTTTATCCGCATAGTATATTGAAACAAGGGACACAATTCTTAAATTAATTGACATAAATATATTTAAAAAATCATTTATTTGAGTTCTTTGTTTAAAATCTCCACCACAGTCGTGATATTTCCGTTGAACTACAATTTAAGTGTCTTCAAGGCTAGAGTAAATAGGCCCTAAATAAACTAGCGTGATTTACCATCAACAATTGCACTGCTTGACATCAGGCAGAAGTGCGGTCAAGCACAATTCCTGTGTGATATCATGATGCTACAAACTCAGCATTAAAATTATTAAAAGATTGTGAAGACCTCCCTGTTCCTACGTAATGATAAATAATCTATACTAATATATAAAGCTGAAAAGTTTGTTTGTTAGTTTGAACGCACTAAGCTCAGGAACTACGGGTCCGATTTGATAAATTATTTTTGCGTTGGATAGTCCATTAATCCAGGAAGGCTTTAGGCTATATAACATCACGCTGCGACCAATACGAGCGGAGCATATAAAAAAATATCGAAACTTACGCGGGTGAAATCGCGGCGCGCAGCTAGTAAGTAATATAAGTTTCGGTCCCAAGGGAAAATTTGAATTAAAACCATCCTATATTAATCATGGTCATAAACCATCAGTGCGGCAAATTTCATCCAAACATACACTCGTACAAACTTTCATATTGTCACGGGCTAGGGGTATAAAAATAAAAGGGTTAAGTTAAGGGTTTCGAAGTTTATTGGCAACAAAGGTACAGTCGATCGTAGGCAATGACAAGTAAAACGCAGCTGATGTCGCACCGAAGTCTTTCTTTATTTCCACGAAGTCCTTGTCGTACACACGCAACAACACTACAGATGTTACTCGATGGGGTCCTCAAAGTTCTCGATGGATTATCGCTGTAGATCGCTTCTTAACTGTCGCTTGTTCCGCTTCGATAGTCAATTGCAGACTGACACCGCACTGGCGCCTTATGTAAGTGAGCTGAACGAACATTCCAGATCTGTCTAGCTCTAGACGTAATAATAATAGCGCATAATTTCGAGTACGTTCAGCAGGTACCAGGTACCTTCGATAGGCCATCCTAGGTCTTGCAACGCGTTTTTATCATCGGCATATTATACTAATGGACATGCCGTACGCGTATAATCTGCAGTATTTTTTTTTTGGTTTGAAAATAGAGAGATGGCCTATGCTTTCGGTTTAGCACTATCTCTTTCCTCATAGATGATTGATAATTTTGAGAGTGATAAAGATAGACCGAAACTTCGTTTCCTCTCTTTCTTTCGGAGTGCCACAATTCTCATCTCTAAGGCATATCCATTAGTGTATGTCGATGGTTTTTATATCGTACCTCTACAATGCCTAGGTCTCAAGATATAGGGCTTTAAAGTTACGTATTCCGTGTCACGCAATATTGAACTTTATCCCATCGACATAAGGTGCATTCGTAACAATATTTACAATATTTGTATGATTATCTTGGCCTATCCGTTTGTTTATGATTCAAATTTCCATTTATTATTTTATTATTCACAAAATACACAGCTCAGGAGGTTTAAAGTCAATTATGGATTAACTATTTAAAAGCTTTCTTTAGAAGTTTGGACATACCTACAAATATAGTGGTTAGTAAAACTATTATTGCTATGTCTATCCTGTTAGTAATCAGTACAGCTGTCTATTCAGTTAAAATTTATTTGACTTAACAGATAGCTGTGCTGCTGGGAAGTTTGATGCACTATTTCTTATTCCCAGCGAAATCACTAGAAAGTATGGTGAAGGGCGGGCATTTTGGGGGACTATCTTTTATGACCATAGCCTAATTTGAATAAAATGCGTTTTTACATGTACTTATGTTAAATAAATTATCTTGTATCTACTACGCCTTGAAATTAGATTTAGCTTATTTACTGAAGACTCCAATTCCTAGAATCCAAGGGCATGAAATGAAATCTATCCGACAGCTTCGTTAAGAAGTATCTCTGATTGTTCCAGCTCTGACCCTGTACTCGATGATGTTCATGAGGTTCGCGTGGCGCGTCCAGCCGCGGAACATGTTGCTGTTCGCGTGTCACATCACCAACACGTGCGCGCAGGTCACGCAGGGCTTGCGCTTCGTCAACTACACCTACCTGCAGGACCACAAGCAACAGAAGACTGCTCCGGTCAGCCACACCGCTGAACCAGCCGCCTCATAATTATACAGGGAGAAAGACATTTGACGCAGTTTATAGTTACGTAGATCTGAGTCTGGGGGAACTACATAATTATTATATTCCAAAGGGGGGCCAAAGCGACATATTTGTCGTGTAAGATCGTTTACCGTTAGTCTAACGGCTAAGCCGACTTAGATCTCAAAAAGCGGAATTTTTTAATCTTTACCCAATTTCAATGAAACTATTCATGAACCTATGTACGTACTAGCTAACGGTAGCATCTCGCATTCGTGAGACCTGGATAGAGGAAATAAGAATAGGAACCTTCACACATACCGAAGATCAGTTCCTTCATATAGTACTATCATATCAGGTATGTTACGCTTTTACTGCCTTTTGAACACGAGAGAAAAGTTCTGTCCGCTATTAGCCATGATTTTTCAAACATGAAAGTTTTTTTCGTACCTATATATTATAAAGGCGCTTATTGTATGTATTACTGTAGATAGTAGAAATACTTTTCAAATGATGTTTTATTGACAATTTGGATATTTTTAGTGTAATATTGCCTTGTATACATGTATGTATAGGTCAGGAAAATTGTTGTAAGTGGATTGATTATCAAATGTATTGGGCATGCTACAGACTTGTTTGTCGCCAAATCTTTCGTCACGATTCTTCACAGTCGGTTGGCAAAATCGTAATGGGGAAGAAAACGCAAAGCTATTTGCAGATGTCGCTGATGGCGTTTGACTCATAACAATTAGCTGTCAGTCGTATCACGTTTTATGTTGAGTTTATTTTTTGTGTTTGACGAGTTTATTTTAGGTAAAGCAGAGCAATGTATTGTACATGGACTGTTTCAAGTTAAAAAAGGAGTTAAAAGTCTAGAGGAGCTTCAGTAAAAGGACGAAAAGCTGATCTAATTACCAGGCAAATAACAATGCCCAGACTTTAAAATGAATGCAGACTTATTAGTGTTTTAAGTTACATTAATTTTGTATTAGGTTTAATGTTTCTTTAGTTATATTTAAGTAAATATTAATGTACTTATTATTGCCACATTTTGAAAGTTTCAACCCTATTAACCTAAAATTATTATCCAGACTTGAATTGTATGACCGAAATTTTTACTTCTTTGCTTCCTCAAGAACAAGAAATTCATGAGAAAAAAAAAAAATTTACCGCCCCCAGAAAGCTATGGAGACATCAACATAGTCTTTACTGAAATCTATTTATATATTCTGTTCTTAATTGAAATGCATAAGTATCTTTAGGGAAAGAGTGATTTCCATTATTATTGCAACAAATTGCTACACAACGCGGCATATTTTTTATAAACAACGTGAACTCGAACAAATTACAATGGGTTTTGACAGTTTATTTGGGTCAAACGATATCAGCGCCTCTAGTGGCGAGAATTGTCAGTTTTCTTCCCCATTAATGGTCCCCAGTTACCTTTTTCACAAACTAAACTTAAAGTTCAGTGCATCTTTTTCTTTCTATTTTTTTAAGAAAGGGACAAAAGATTAATATTACTTTAGTACTGTCAAATTGGAACGCATCATCAAAATGGACACGCGTATTTTTAGTCGCCATGTTTTAAGCACGTACAAAACTATAGTAGTGGAGTAGGTAAGATGTACTTACTAAGTATATCTTGGACACCAATGACTGATTATTAGGTGAAGGAAAAAATCTTGAGGAAACCTGGACTTTAAGTCTGAAATCGCCAACCCGCATTGAGCAAGCGTGGCGATTACGCTCAATTCTTCTCTGTATGAGAGGAGACCTGTGCCCAGTAGTGGGACGATAAAAAGGTTGATGATGATGAAACTAATATTTATCTATGGAAACAGAAAGAAAATAAATATAGTTTAAAAAACTAAAAAAACATGCTTTTAAAGAACATCAAACTAAAAACTTAAAAATAATTTAAAAAAAAAGCGTGAGGCGCTTTGTGCCGTAATTTTTGTATATTAAGCGGCTCACGCTTTTTTAAAAATTATTTTTAACTTTTTAGTTTGATGTTCTTTAAAAGCATGTTTTTTTAGTTTTTTAAACTATATTTATTTTCAACTTTTTAGTTCGATATACTTCTTTAAAAAAAAAAAAAAAAAACGAACGTATTGAAAACGGTGGGACATTTTACAGTAATGAGCCGCTCACTCGTAGTCCAAAGAAATAGAGACGGACAAACAAACAAGCAAGCAAGTAAGCAAACAAACAAGCAAGTAAGCAAACATACAAGTGAAGCTAATAAAAAGCATGTAAAAAATGCATTGAACTTAAAATTACTTTAGTTTCTGAACAAGAGAATCGGCGCCATTATATTTTGCCGCCTGTCTGTGATGTCTATGATGATATGAACCATACCGACCCCGAATAAAGCTAGGAATACACATGCCTGTAACTTGTGCAAGTTCAAGGGCATGTGTATCCTGGGTTTAAATACGTAGCATAGTCTTTTCAATATTTTTTTTAAGGACAATTTTAATTTGACAGTCAATTTAATGAGCAAGAATTTGCCCTGGCCTTTATATAATATTATAGTAGGTATGTATCTATATTGAAATTAATACACACTTTGTGATATTTAGCGCATATACATAGATATACAAAGAGTACATATCGATATGCTTCAAATATACAATTTTCGACGCTTTTGTTAGCACTTAGTGCAACATTATTAGTGCTAAAACGGTAGGAGTTATTAATATAGGAATTCTGAATTCTTAGATTAAAAATTTTAGGAAACCGAACTCAACAAAAAATAAAAACAATGCTCACTTAACTAACTCGTGTCAACAAAAATAGAGCTCAATTTATCTTCACGAAAATATTACAGAGGTGAAGTATTTTAATGTTAAATGTCTCTTTTCTATTCTGTAGGCTTCGTAATGTCAATACCGCTTACCATATTCTTGACATTCCTTACATGACAAGTAATATCAGTAGTAAGACGAAATAAAAATACTGGACACGTTACACACAGAGTTTAATAAAAGTTTTTTTTTTGTTATAACATAGCCAGTACATTACCAAGGGTTTTGGTTGATATCAATTCGACATTCGTAAAAGGTGTACTTATGCTATAGTCAAGCGTTTCGTCATGTTCCGGCATGATGTCTGGCGAAGCCGTACGGAGGACGGGTCTGAGCAGTTGTGTTGCGATGTGTGCCGGGTGAGATTGGCCGTGGACGGTCTTCCAGATCAATCTCCCTCTGGCGCAGCATCGTAGGCCGTGTTGTTGGGTTTAATATTGCATTACCTCGCTCAACTGCAGTCTTCCTTCCTATTCATTCTGTTATTTTGAGTGAATAGGCTTAATAAACTAGTGCGTTTTACCATCAACGATTGCATCACTGCTTACCATCAGGCGGGATTGCGGTCAAGCACTAGTTTAAAATTACAAAAAAAAAGTGAAAACTGTTTCCTATGTTCTACTTCGTGATGTAGTTCCCAAAGTATGTCCTGACTGATAAAAACCTTTACATGACTTGAAAATGAGCCCTTACGAATTTCTTTCTCATATTTTTATTTATAGTCTATGACCTGGTGATCGTTATTATAAGTATGTTGTATTTTAAATGTGTTCTTCAGCTTATAAGTGTTGAAATAAGAGTAGTTAGGTTGTATACAAAATATAGGAAAATTATGTTATCAAATTGTTATACATATTTTTAAATATTTATTGTGAATTTTATTATATTATACTCTGCTGTTGATGATGTTTCCATTTTTTGTGTTCTCCATCCTTTTATAATAGCAATATCAGCTATGTATACAACGTGTAACATAAAGAGTATATACATAACAAAGGCATGGCATCGTTACATGATATCAAATGATATTGGAAGGGTTTTTTAATCCTATCTCTTTATGTTAGGAAGTTATGAGGAAAAACACCACCTGTGATAGGCTACTATCATACTAGTCGCACAGAGATATTGAAGACATTTATCGGATTTTGGCAAGTAACGTAACAAGTAACGAGTAGTTATTAACTTATGTAGTGTGCTGCCGCGTTTGTTATGATTTGATTTTAAGAAACACACGAAACCGGAAATTTGGTACCAATTTTTTGAGTATTTTATTTTGAGTTGAAACCCTTCCCATATCGTTTGATATCATCTAAAGATGCCATGCCCTTGGTATGTATAGACCCTTTATGTTACACGTTGTATAACGTTATTTATGTTTGTGCGAAACCTGAATATAGTTTGTTCAGAATAAGCAACTGAATCGATTCCAATCATTTTTACACCATGTTATATTTTTTCCCCTAATTCATTAAGAAATTGTTGAGGAGTGGTTATCGAGCGATTACGGTAGATCATAGTACTTGCGCCACAGCTGACGCCAGAGGTCAACGCACCGGGCTCGCGCGTCCTAGCGGAGCTTTTACCATATTTTTGTTCGGACAACTAAGTAGAATAGCAAGCTTATTACTTTGTGGTTTTTCATTAAATCTTTTTGACATTTTCAACGGACGACAGCAGGTCAAGCTACGCGAAACTATCAGATATTTCCAACCAGCCTTGAGCCTTAATACCTTAGCTATAAAGTTGAAGATCTAATAAAGACATCTGACTACTTAAAAATACTGGACACGTGTATCGGGTTTTGCATAAACAATAAATAATGTTGTATATAGACACATAATGGTAACTTCACACTTTTCAATATCCTTGCATATGTTTAGACTTTCACAAGGCTGCGTGATCTTCTGGTTCAGATACTTGTGCTAAATCGTCCTATACAAGTTAATGTAAACTTGTGCAAGTTCAATAATTATCCGCAAGTATATCGTACCGTGTTATCATTAAAAAAACGTCCATAGGTAATTATTATACTACCCATGTGATTGGGTATATCGCAGAGAGCATTTAGCAACGATACACAGACCTGTAGGTTAATTGCGTAACATATTCTCAGTAGCAATGAGTTTCATTTTGACAGGTCAACAAAATTCATTGCGTTATTTACGTTGTTGAGCAGACACATTTTCCGAATATATGGAACAATGGTTTAACAATTGGCTTCAGAATCATTCCAATTGCTAGTAATGGATTGATTCGCAATATTAGGGTGCAGTTTTTGTTCATGGCAAGCTGACAGGCTGTGGGAACTATCCCATCCGATAAGTCAAACGGTGATGTATTGTCATCAGTCAGATCTCTTGGGAGACCATGGCGCGAGGTAGCCTGTTGCGGCCTGTGCGAGCGCATTGGTATTTGCTTGTAAAATATTGGCTATTGAATAAAATCAAAAACAGACATGTGCAGCTATGCGCTCTGTATCTCTTGAAATTTTGTAACAGCAGCCACTTCAGGCCATCAAAATTCGTCGAAATACTCGGTACGGGTCACCACAGTCATCTGGAGACTTCGTGCGCGGCCTATCAATCAACGGGCAGTGTGACCACGGCTTTATAATGACGGAATGTCTTCATCGTCTAACGGTTAGACGATGAAGTCGCGGAAAACCGCTGGATGCGGGAGCCGCAGGACCGATCGTCGTGGAGAACCTTGGAGGAGGCCTATGTCCAGCAGTGGACGTCTTTCGGCTGAAATTATGAAGATGATGATGAAAAGCAAGTACAGTAATAAACTGGATGCAGATCGCAGCAGCAGACCAGATCTTCGCGTTCAACTGTCGGACATTAAGCCTAATTTTGATCCTATTTGAAGAAATACGTAAAAAAAAATTCATTCGTCACATTAAATTCACAAACTTGTTTTTATGAATTTAATGTGATGAATGAATTTTTTTGTATGTTTTATTACTTTATGTACCTACTTATATAATCACAGTAAACGTATAAAAATAATTGCCTAAAAGCTTTATTGTTTTTCATTTAAATTTTCAAAGTAAGGTTTCGCTAGGAAAAGTGTAATCAATTAGGGTTTCTTGGCAAAAAAATAATAATTGGGAAACCCTGGTCTAACCAACCAAAGCGTTGCCGCTTACGAAGGTTCACAATCATATGATGGAATGGTTTGAATGGCTATGCAAATACCGACCTTTGCGTTTTTTCCAAAACAGTTCAGTATTTATATGTGGCAGATAAAATAATTGAAAATTTAATAAAAGACAGTTTTTAGTAGAATACATTTATTACATTTTTTGACAAAATTGTATACATATGAAGTTTGGTTTCCAAATAATTCGTACGTATCTACTCATCGACAACTGCACCCAATTGCCTAGTGAGTTACTGCCGTAAAGACTTCGCTTACATGGAGGCTTTGTATTATTGACTGGCATTACTTCACAAAGCGACATTAAGCTCTCGGAGAGTCGGAGAGGAATATAATTCATAAAAAAATTGTCTTGGAGGTTTTTGGCGGGAAGCTAAGATGAGTACCACGCTCATTTTTCATTGGACTTTTAAATTATTTATAGTGTCGTTTACTAAATAAAAACGCGTGATTTATGTAGTAAAAAGTGCATTCAGTGAATAATTCATAAAGAACAGTGAAATATTGTAGCATAGTGGCCACATCATGGCTTTGTACCAAATCTTCCTCGTAGTGACCGGTTAGCACGGCCGTCTTTTTCGACATGAATAATTCATTACGTGACATTGGCTAAATGCACAAACCGTGCGAAGCCATAAGAGAAAGAAAGAACTTTTGAAGATTTTTATTTTACTTAAAGTTGGCACAAAGCACACTACAAAATAAAAGTCTTAATACTTCATAATAATGACAATTTTATTACCAACCCCTATTCTTTTCCCTCGCGTTTTTAACTTTGTTTTTTGTTTCCCGCGATTCGCGAAATTCTCTCGAGTTTGGTATTGTAAGTCGTTCAACCTTAAGAAACAGCAAATCAATTATTTTTCGTCCTGAAACCAAACTTCGTAAATGTGGTATTCGTGTAATTACTAAGTTAGGTACTTACATAATTAATCTGTGCGCCCAATTTTAAATAGATGTAAGGGGATAAAGATTTTTTTTATGGAGCCTGGCGTAGGTATCTATTGTTCGCCATTTTGTTTTTTTTTTCAAAACTGCAGCCGTTCATGAAACCCAAGTATGTATATAAATGAATAGCTGACATCAATAAAAATGTAATAGGAAGAGAAGGGTGGGCGTTTTGGGGGACTAACTTCTGTAATTTTGATGTTCAAAAACTTCTGATTCTCAACTTAATTTGAATACTTAAATGTCTTAATATTGATTTAGAATACAATCAAAGCCTCAATAGGAACAAACTCGTAAAGCCGTAAAGTTTCACGTTTTCGAGAGTTCTTGAAGAATAGAATAGAATGTATTTATTTGATCACATGACATACATTTATTTTTATTGAAGTTTTGTACTTCTTGGTGCATAAAATATGTTAGATCATCAAACAATTCCAATCTAAAATCATGTATTACACTACTGTGAATTTTTATCAATTCGAGAACTCTTTCGCTGCAACGGCCATTAGTCATGTAGGCACGTATTACAGAACGTCACTCAAAACTCAAACTCCACTTAAGTCTCATTTCTAGCCATTTGATTGGTTGAAACTAGTTTTAAGTAATGCTTAAGCAGAGATCAATGCTTGAGTGACGTTCTGTAATACGGACCGTAGACACCAACTTTTTGTAAACAATCCGTTTCCACAGCTTAGCAGTTTTATTCAGAAGAATGCCTACCACATCTCTGCCATAATCTAAGGTTATTGTAACAATTTCTTACAGTTTAGCACCGAATGCTTTAAACAAGCACTACCTACCTATATGTATCTACTATAAAATTAATATCTCTCTTTCTATTTTTTTTCAAGGTGAGATTCAACCTCAATTCTTGATCAATGGCCCCTGTGGAATAGATACCACAATTTTGCCAATTACACGTGTAACAAATTATAGAAATTCTTTGAAAATTCTATTTCACAATAATGGCGGATATCGCCAATGACAGTTGAAAAAGACGGCCGCGTGAACCGTCTATGAGGGAGGTTTGAGGCAAAGCCATGATGTGGCCACTATGCTGCGATATTTCAATGTTTTAATCTATACTAATATATAAAGCTCAAGAGTTAGTTTGAACGCGCTAATCTCAGGAACTAGGTAGGCACTGTTCCGATTTGAAAAAATCTTTTTTGCGTTGGATAGTCCATTAATCCAGGAAGGCATTAGGCTATATATAACATCACGCTGCGATCAATAAGAACGGAGCATATAAATACGCGGATGAAGTCGCGCGCTGTAGCGGCAGCGCGCGACTTCATTTTTTTTATTGAAGTTTTGTATATTTTGGTGCATAAAAAAATTTTAGATCATCAAACAATAAAAAGAGCATATAAATACGCGGATGAAGTCGCGCGCTACCGCTATATTCTAATAACTGAAATGATCAAGTTGAAATTGACATTACGTTATTAATCCAACCAAAATAAACAGTTAAAATGAAAAGCAAAACTTACAGATAAAAAAATTTGGAAAGTTAAAGTTTGCTTCGATATCAGCTATCAATTTAGGAAAATCGGGTTGCACATTGTGGTGCCGGCAGAAGTGAAAACATGAACATTAAAGTTGTGCATTTCTGAATATTTTGGAATGGTTAGGGAATAATTGCTCGAATTGCTTAATCATCATCATCCCAGCGTTAATCCCAGTCGCATCCGAAGCCTTTTCAGCTTTGGAGTCTGGGGTCCGCTTTACCAGTCCAACTGCTGATATGGCTAAACTTCGACATTTTCCGTGAAGCGACTGCCGTCTGACCTCCACAACCCAAAGGCGATATCGAAGCATTGCAGTTAAACCAAAATCGAATTGCTTAATATATCAGCATAAAAGTACCTAAGTACATATATCATTTATCTGGTAAAATACAGTATTCATATATTGCCATCGCACACAAACATGGCGCATTATATCACATAAGAAAATTAATACTTTTGAACTATTACAACAGTTTTACATTAAAAAGTTCAACTTTAATCCTTATGCGTAGGAGGCTGTAGGCATAGAATAAAGAGAGGGAAGTACGTTATCTTCATACAAACGGACCGCGCGCGGCTTGTATGTGTGCGCCATAGTATCTATGCGTCGCCGCACGCACACCTAAACACAATATTAGAGTGCCTATGACTGCGCTAGTCGCGGCTAGCACGGAACGAGGTTCGCGCGTCACGGCTTTTCGGCACATTAGCTTTTAAAAAATGATCACATAAACTGCAAAGTTGGTATGTCTATTTATGAACAAATAAAAGACTTATATTTTTCAAATTATATTTCTAAAAGTTATTTACAAGGATACGGATATATTACACATTAAAGTTTAATAACAACGCGTTTCGTAATAGTCGAAACCGAAGAAAGTAGGTATTTTTCTGTAGCTAATTTGTAATTTTGTATTAAATGTGTGATTCAATAGATGTTATGTTTGTATTATTTATATTTGTATTAATTAAAAATAAAAATAAATATGGTTCTTTATGTGTACAAAACTAAAAATAAAAATTACAAAAAAAAAACTGACTAGTATATGTAAACTAAATACTAAGCAAATAATTTAAACATAAGCTCTTAGTCTATAAATATTTGTTAGCGGTTTGGGCGACAACCGTAACCGACGAAGCGCGGACAGTCGTCAACCCTAAGACAGTAGGCAATTAAATCGCGGATTGGGTCGCAGATAACCTACTTCCCCTCTTTATTCTATGCTGTAGGTAATACAAACACAACGCACACTCAAACAAGTGCCCTGCGGCGCTTAGGCGAAACAGCAGGAGCAGACATACATTTTCACCGCACGGCAGAAAGAGAGGGGGATATTGCTTCCTCTCCTACGCCGCGCAGGCGGTCCACTCTCCGCATTTTTAGCCATCCCAAAACGATGCACAATCGCAGCTCAAGAAGTTTTCACTTCAAAAAACAAAATGGCGGACTTTTGGTATGAACCACTGACTTTTTAATCCCTTTCCCGCTTTATATTTGCGTCATTGTAGGCGAATTCTATTACATTTTGTATTTATTTTATACTGTACCTTGTAAAAATAACAAAATTGTTCAATTATTACGTCATGTAGTTGTACTTAATAAATCGTCCGCCTTGTATGACTTGCGCGGTAACATTAGTAAGGTGACAGAGTAAGAGTAACGTGTTGCGGGGAATAACCTTCCAAGCGAACCTCGAGAAACACATCGAATATGCGAAGAGAGCTGAAAAAAGAAAACTTGTGTAGTCAGGATAAATGTTAATCTGTGTATTAATAAAATTTTCTGGCAGGACTGCACTTTCCATAGACTACGGTCAGTTTATTATATTTGAAGCTGACTAGACAGAGTAGCGCTGCGCACTACTGATTTCCGGTATTTTCTGCTCTTTGTTTTAGTTGTTATGTATCTCTTCAGCACATGCCTAGTCCTCACCAGATGGCTGTTAAATGTGGTTTAGCCATGGCAGTGAGTTTTTAATAAAGTAGATATTCGTGGGTAAGTAGGCACAAAATGCCCTCTATCACTAGTAAGAGTCGAGAATTAGTTGCAAAAAGGAAAAAAGAAGCTGATACTATTGATACCTAGGTAAAACAAATTAATTACCTAATGTCATTTTCCCACTGATAATGCTTGCAGGCTTTTGTGTATCAGCAATAGCTGCTGCAGGGAAAGACCAAGTGGTAACAGGCCCCCAGAAGTGTGTGCTGTGAAAGTGGAAACAAGGTGCATGATTAATAGCGCTAGTTTTTTTATATTGTATAAATATAAACTAATGCTTGACCGCAATCCCACCTGATGGTAAGAAGTGATGCAATAGTTGATGGTAAAGCGCGTTAGTTTTAATGAGCCTACTAACTCAAAAAAACTGAGCGAATTGGAAGGAAGACGGCAGTTGAACGAGGTGATGCAATGTTAAACCCAACACCAGACCAACGATGCTGCGAGCAGCTCCAGAGGGAGATTGATCTGGAGACCCTCCACGACCAAACTCCCGACACAATAACATTTGGTGCATCGTACCCGGCACATATCGAAACACAACTGCTCGGACCCGTCCTCCGTACGGCTACGGTACGTACCAGACATCCATGCCGACGAAACACTTGGCGGCAAGACTATGTCTGGTGGGTGGTAACTTCTGCCGGCAGCTGATGTTATGGCCACCCGACCACCGAGAAAGTTTTAAAGAAAGTAGAGAAGAAGTTTTGGGTACGGGTCATGTTTGAATGGATCTTCGGGGTGATTCCATAACACAGGGGTTCAATTTTACAGATCATCATCATATATTGCGTAATTTATGTTGTTGAGCTGACAAATTTACGAACACACAATTCGCCTGCGGCGATCTTGCAGTCAGATTACAATAAGTATATGTAAGTGTCTTCAAGGCTAGACTCGATAGGCAACCTAACGGCCAAACCATCAATGATTGTATCATCGCTTACCATCAGACAAGCACTAGTTTATAACGTTAAAAAAATACATTTCAAATGTTGAATTTCACTATGATTCAGTTTGAGATGGATATTCCGATATCCCTAACAAACTGAATCATAGTGCACCCTAGACGCGTAACCCTTTACGCGTCTAGGGTGATGAGTTAGCGTTGCCGCGTTGTTAGGGTAGTAAACGAATGACTAGGTAGGCAAGTGTGAATGACAGATTACTAAAGACTTTGTTTTTTGTCCGTAAAGCTTTTCGCTTCGCTCGCTCTGGCATCCTACATCCTCTTAATTGTTACGCTTATACATAAAAACCTAACAATTAAGAGGATAACGACAACAAAAGTCCTTGTGTGAACGGACAAACAAAAATCTGACATCAGTGGTAAAAACTTTTTCAAGCTTGCTTGAGCTGAAGATATATACCTACATCTGAAAATAATTCTGCTGACAATGTTTATTGGTGTGGGGCTTACTTTGACACAACATTAAAAACAACTAGGTAATGTTTCAATTCGTAATATTCAAAAATGGGGATATTACTTAGGAAAGTGTGCCTCCAAAGGTAAAAACGAAAAACCCGCAGAAAAAACGTAAAACTGCAAAGTCAGAAGGGGCTGGAGAAGCTAGTAATAATGGTGGCTGAGACTGCTAAACAGTCTATGGATACAGGTAAGTACTAAGTACTACTTTTGCCCCGCACAGTGACACGCACAAGGCTGTCCTATCACAGGTAGGTGAGCAAATTCATATGACACGAAAAACGCACGTTACCTCATTAAATAATCTCTGAATTCTTTGCTTTTCAGCTGCTTTATTGCTTTCTTTATAATAGTCATGTTGTCGGTTTTTGCTAAAAAAAAATAAATAAATGTAAGACTACGGATTCCAGCAGGTGAAGCTACCCAAAACATCAACCATATTAAATATAAATAGTCTAGAGGTAAAGTTGAAAATATATGAAAGAAACTTATTGTATAAAAACTTATTGTAGCTTGATGTGTAACTGGCATCTTTACGAATAGAAAAGTAACAACAAATGGTTCCTAAAAATTAGAACAATGTTCGTGACAGTTTCTGGCGGAGGGGAGCAAACATTTAAATATTAATTCCAGATAATAGATAGTTCCCACAGTTTTAACTATCACCACATTTCTATTTAAGAAATTATTTTGGGTAAAACTATTAGGTAGACATTACCAGCATCCGGGTTGACTTCCACCGCCTTTGCGACATACCATGTGATGATGTGACCTTGTCTTGTGTTAGGTCTAGGTATAAACAGCCCTTTTAAAAAAATACTTACAAATTTTCGTTTTCAAGACAACAACACTATGAGATAGATGCACAGCACCAAATTTTATCTCTGCACAGCAAAAGTGACCAGTAAATAGCTGAACAGACGAGATTGATAGATTTGATTAAAATTGAATGGTTTATAGTTTAATCTTGTGCCCAGTTGTATCCGTTTCGTGAACGTGTACTTTTTTTGTATTCTACAGATTTTTTAAATATATTTTTTTTCAATATGGTCTTGACGTGGTGATGGTTTTTATAAGCCCCGCACGATGATATTGCGACTGGCGGCCATCTTGATGACGTAGTCGAACTTGCACCGTCGGTACCGTTCGCATGTTCAGTCCGCGCTTACCCACTTACGTATATCGAATATTTTTGTTAGCTTTTTGTTTTTGTTATCTTGTTTTATTGTTGTTTTTGAGTTTTGTTGTTTAGTTTTGTTAGCTGTTACTCGTTAAAATGAGTAAGAAATTAATTAATAGTCGTGCTCGTGAAATTATAATTAAAGTGGACAATTATTTTGTTAAAGAGAAAGAGGACTGTAAGTTAGTTCTTGAAATTATAAACCGTGCTTTAAAAAGTGCTTCGGACACTACTGAGGACATTTTAATACCGAAGCAACTGCTAATAGTTATTAAAAATATTTGGCAAAATTCTACGAAAGTCACGGAGCGTGTGGCATGTACCACAGGCGTTGCAAAAAATACTGCGACGAGAGCATGAGCCAGCAACAGCCAGCAAAATGAGAACTCCTACTAAAGGAAAACGACAAAAGAAGGAATATTTCGACGGATTTTCCTTAACAGCTTTAAGAAATATTACATTCAATGTATACGGTGAGGAGAGAAATACCCACAATGCGCAAAGTCTTGGCGGCTTCAAAGTAGACCTTAATTATACTGGTAGTGAAACTACATTAAGAAAAATAATTAAATGTGATTTAGGCTACCAATTTAAATGATGCTACCAAAAAGACTGGCTATAATTGAAAGACCCCAAATTCAAGCGTGGAGGGCTAAATATTTACGACGTATGAAAGAAAATGACTCGCTTTGTAATAACAAAAGACCCGTTATTTATTTCGACGAAACGTGGATACACGCACACTACACGATAAGAAAATGTTGGCAAACAGCAACCGATGTCGGAGTGAGACGGAACGACAGCCCTGGCCGCCGATGGATAATAGTTCACGCGGGAAGTGAAAGCAGTTTTGTTGACATTTGACAATGCCCTTTTAAAGTTTAAAGCAGACACCAAAACGGATCCCCCGTTTACCGTGATCAAATGAATGCTGAGAATTTCACAATGGCTTACAGAAAAATTAGTACCCAAATTACCACGCAAGTCCATAATTGTGATGAACAACGCCCCTTATCACAGTAGGGAATAGAATAGGCCACCAAGTATGAACAATAAAAAACAGTTGATGGTTGAGTGACTACAAGCTCACAACATCGACTTTCCCAACAACAGTACAAAACCTGAACTGTATTTATTAATTAAACGGCACAGACCGCCGAAAAATTATAAAATTGACAATTTATTAGCTGGCAATGGCCATGAGGTCGTTAGATTACCACCCTACAACTGCGACCTCAACCCCATTGAGTACATCTGGAACCTGGTAAAGATGAGGATCTCAGAAAAGAATGTGGAGCAGTTGGAAAGTCGCATTGAAGGTCTGACGTTGGAGGCGTTGGCGTCAATAATCATGTTAAACGCCTTGAAGAGGAAATATTGGAATAAAGATCTAATAACTGGCGAGTTATTTGTCATAAATACGGCAGACGACAGTGAATCGGAAACGACAGACACAGAAAACAATTCTGATACGAATAAGTATATTTTTCTTACGTCTACAAGAATTATTTCCTTGAAATTTTTAGTAATGAAAGTTTATTTGTCAGAATATGGGTGAGTAGGTATAAAGAGTGTATGTATAATAAAATTATAAAATACAAATAAACCCTTAACCCTAATATTAATTTTGCGTTAAACATTATTTTGCTAGCTGTCCTTTTGTGTGACAGATGACGTCACAAAGCTGTTATTGTGACAAGGTTCCATCGCAATATCATCGTGCGGGGCTATACATCGTTATTCTTTTGTCCAAAGTATAACAATTTAATAGGGTATGTTGTCATAGACTAGTTGACAGACTGCTCAACGAGAATAAAATAAATCCTCATTAATGGCTGCTTGTCAGTCGTGATGGCCTAGTGGTTAAAACACCAGCCTCTCAAGTATGAGTGTGCGTGTTCGACTTCAGGTCAGGCAAGTACCAATGTAACTTTTCTAAGTTATACCTATGTACTTTCTAAGTATGTCTTGGACACCAATGACTGATTAAAAAAGATGAAGGAAAACATCTTGAGGAAACCTGAACTTGTAAGTTTGAAATCGCCAACCCGTATTGAGCAAGCGTGGTGATTACGCTCAATCCTTCTCTGTATGAGAGGAGACCCGTGCCCAGCAGTGGGACGATAAAAAGGTTGATGTTGAATGGCTGCTGGATGATATGTGCCGAAAGTAGAGTTTTTTTTATAATATTATAAACTAGTGCTTGAACGCAATCCCGCCTGATGGTAAGTAGTGACGCAATCGTTGATGGTAAAGCGCACTAGTTTATTAAGAGCCTATTTAGTCTAGCCTTGAAGACACTCAAATTGTAGTCTGACGGAAACACCGCCGCTGGCAAATTGTTCCAGTCCCTCGATGTACGCGGTATAAAGGAGGAGGCGAAACGCTTCGTCCGGATCGTAGTGGTTTAACAACATAAGGGTGTGAAACGGAGATGGGGAAATTAAATCATGCAATTCCCTCGCACACTCCCCAAAATGCATTCTATAGAACACCGAAAGGCTGGCTACTCTACGCCTGTGCTCTAGGCTTTGCAGACCGTCTCGAGTTATGTCAGGGTCACCAATCAGCCTCTTCACCCGCCTTTCCACCGAATCCAAAGTGGCCAGGTGACACTTAGCAGCACCAGCCCAAATGTGGCTACAGTGCTTTACACACTCGAACGGACCTGTGCTTTGTACATCATTAGAAGCTGCCCTGGTGTGAAGTACCGCCGGACCTTTGCGATAACGCCAAGTTTCCTGCCAGCCATCTTGGCCTTGGACTCAAAACCGCCCAAAGTTTAGGTTCGAGGAAATCTCAACTCCCAAAAGCTGAAGGCGGTAGGTACACTTCAAGGATATATTTCGAAAAGTAGGAGCCAAGGTGAACGACAAAACGGTGAAAAGACACGCCTGTGTTTGGGCCGCATTGAATGCTACAAGATTGGCAGTGCCCCATTCGGAGACTGCTTGTAGTGCAACATTCGTTCGCTTTACCATGGCCTCTCTTTCGGACCGGATTGATTCCCTACTAGCCCGTGCATTCGGCAGGTATCTCTCCACAACTGTGCTGTCATCTGCATACGCATAGATACCGGACATCAGTAAATCGTTAATCTGCAGCAGGAACAGAGTTGCAGAGAGAACAGACCCCTGAGGAACACCGGCATTAGTCGACATGGGCTCAGATGAGAGAGACCGTTCATTCAGGAAGTCTTTTACCCAGCCAGTCAGGCCAGGGGTAATGCCGTACGCTGGAAGCTTACTCAAAAGGCCAGCGTGCCATACCCGGTCTTGGCTTTCGAGACGTCAAGGGAGACAGCAATCGCTTCTCCATTTCTCTCGAGGGCCTCGCCCCACAAGTTAGTGGCATACACTAGTAGGTCCCCAGTTGACCGATTGCGCCGAAACCCGTACTGTCGGTCACCGAGGAAATCGTTACAATGAATAGGGACAAAATACACAAAAATATCTAATTCATATTCCGTGACGTTTGGCAAGCACTTAAAAGAGGAGTAAAAATATAATAAGGTAATAATAATTATTATATAACAACAGTATAATAATTATTATATAATTATTATATGACAGCCTCCGTGGCGTAGCGGTAGCGGACGCGGCCGCTGCGCAAGGTGGCGCGGGTTCGATCCCCGCACAGTGCAAGTATTTGTATGCATGAATATGAATATTTGTACTGGTCTGGTCGTGCCTCGGAAAGCACGTTAAGCCGTTGGTCCCGGTTGCCCTACGAACATCTAGTGGCAGTCGTTACGGGTTGTTGGAGCCCTCAAAAGTCCTACAATTGGTCTAACTGCAATGCTTCGATGTCGCCTTCGGGTTGTGGAGGTCAGACGGCAGTCGCTTCATGGAAAATGTCGAAGTTTAGCCATATCAGCAGTTGGACTGGTAAAGCGAACCCCAGACTCCAAAGCTGAAAGGCTTCGGATGCGACTGGGAAATTAACACTGGGATGATGATGATGATGAATTATTATATAACAACAATGAAACAAAATTTAAACCGAGACAATAAAAAAGATTCACTTATTGCCTCTGGACTTTTTGCCTGAGATTGGTTTCACAAAACTGATATAGTATAACCAAGTTCTGTCCAACCACAAACTGTCAATTTATACTGGGCACACTGTAGCTTATCAGCATCAGACAGTGACACTGACATGACATTGGCAAGAAGAAATCAGATCACTGAAACTGAAGAAATCACACTAAATGAAACAGAAATTGTGACACAATTTTGTGAAAATAAAAGTTATTTCTTCACAACGAGGATAAACTAATAAACAGGCAAGTCTATTATTATCCATAAAACGAGGTGTTCTATTAATTTGCGAAATTATCATAATCATCATATAACCTTGATATTTATGTGAATGTATACGTAATTATTTAAAATTAAATTTAGCAGTTTCTCTTGATTTATCTGAAATAGTCACCTGAATATAGTGCTTAATATGCTGGCTTAATATATTGCTTCTAAGGCTACACGCCGACACAGTATTTTGGAAGGTCTATATTTCACTATTATTAAAGAAACCTTACATTTATCTTTTTCAATCTTTCTCCCATTTTGTCAGATATATTTGAAGAGTTTATGAATGATATTTGAATAATTGTACTGTTAGTAAGAAATTTCATGTAATTTTTGTTATCATTACAGTCAGAATGAGTGCAGTCGTTGGAAATGTATTGAAACAGTTGAAAAGCAAGGAGTTTAGACAGTATTTAATGAGGTAAATTTAATATGTACTATAAATTCTTCTATAATTTACTATAACCGGCAAAATCTAGCACAGACTGATATGGATTGGCAGAGACAACACAATTACAATTTATCTAATTTCTTTGATTTTCAGTTTTATGATTAAAACGTTTCTGGTAAACCTATGCCCAGGTGTGGAAAAAGTTATGTGTGGATGATGAAAAATTTTTTTAAATCTAAGCTTGTTTTGATTTTCAGCACCCACTTCTGGGGTCCTGTAGCGAATTGGGGAATACCTCTAGCAGCTCTTGCAGATATACAAAAAGATCCAAGTTTTATAAGTGGAAAAATGACACTTGGTAAGTTACATTTATCAATAAGAATGCAGGTTCAGAGTAAAAGAAAAATGATTTTAAGCCAAGGTTGTAAAGTTACGGACTTTACAATCTTGGCTTAAAGTAATTTTTTTCCAGAAGGAAACACAAGCATTGATCTCTGTTGAAACATTACTTAGAACTAGTTTCAACCAATCAAAGGCTTCAAACGAGACTTAAGTAGAGCTTGAGTTTTTAGTGACATTCTGTAATACGGACCTAAATGTGATGATACATTATACAGTATGTTAAATAACAGAGGGTGTTCCCTTAAACTCGTTAATATATATCATTAATAGATTAAAATAAAAATATCAGCATAGAAAAATAAGCATAAAAAAATCCGAATAAAAAAAAAATCTAATTGGAAATAAATTTGAAACCTCCTGTTTTAAATCAAAATAATAGTCGTCATGTATAAATAAATTGCGACGTTGCCGTCTTTCATGTTCGCGTGTACAGTGTGTTTCTTTTACATGTCAATTTAAATTTTTTATTGAATATTTTCTTATTGGAAAAAATTTTAAAACATTTTGTTTTTGAATGGAAATATTTTTTTTAGCATGTATGTATGCTATACTATTTCGGGTTAACGGGAACGCCCTCTGTTAGTTAACATACTGTATACACAGAGCTGGTGTTGAAGTGGTGACACTATTTATAACTAGAGAATGGACCAGTTTTGGTGATCTTTGATTTGTTAGATTTGTCTCTGCTCGAATAGCAAAATTTGTAACTATGAATGTTTGAGAACATTCACAAAAAAAGGTAATTTATTTGAACATTTATTGAGTCTGGCGTAGTACAAAGTCGGCTGGTTATTTATAAAAACTAGGGCCTCTCGGGCCAAAACAAAGATACCAAGTCCCTATTTTTTTTTTTACCTAAAAAGCCAAATATAATAGTTATGATCACAATTATGTAATAATTGGAATTATGTAAAGATTTTTTATTTTCAAGGTGCGCATTTTTATACATCCAGATAAATTAATCTACTCTGTTAGGTAATCAGACAGATAACATGCAGTCAAAATAATGACCAATGTGTTCATATGAACTCTATTATCTTCCTTCATGCAGAACAAAGGTATAACTATGATATTTATATCAGGTCATCATCATCTGACTAACTTTTTCACAACTATGTTGTGGTCAGCTTCCAGTCTAACCGGATTCAGCTCAATACCAGTATTTTACATAGAGCGACTTTATATTTATATCTTCCATGTACTTTTCTTTCATTTTAATAGGGCATGTTCGTCTTTCTTCTACTGTTTAGGCCCTTCTATATGTTACAGTTTCTTAAAGGTATGGTATGGTGGTAACGGTTAGTGCAGAAGTCAAGCTATTGACTGCTGCGCTGAGTGTCGCGGGTTCGATTCCCGCACGCTTATATGTTTGTAAACGCACCCACGATACAGGAGTAATTCCTAGTGTGAAGCAACTTTTTTTTTTTTTTTAAAAGAATGTGAACCTTGCTGTAAAGAAAAACTGTGAGCACACTTATCAATCTATATGACTGGTGACTATGGTGCCTTCCTAGTGACATCGCTGGGAAGAAGAAGTGGCCGAACAAACTCTCTAGCAGCACAGGTGTCTGTTTAGTTAAAACAAACACCTGACGTTATAATAATACTATGCATATAAAGTACCTACTTACTTTATATGCATAGTATTAGGTATATAAAGTCAGGTTACTAACATCATCATCATCATCATCCCAGCGTTAATCCCAGTCGCATCCGGAGCCTTTTTCAGCTTTGGAGTCTGGGGTCCGCTTTTACCAGTCCAACTGCTGATATGGCTAAACTTCGATATTTTCCGTGAAGCGACTGCCGTCTGTCCTCCACAACCCGAAGGCGACTTCGAAGCATTGCAGCTAGACCAATTGTTGGACTTTTTGAGGGCTCCAACAACCCGTAACGACTGCCTCTAGATGTTCGTATGGCAACCGGGACCAAGAGCTTAACGTGCTTTCCGAGGCACGACCAGACCAGTGCAAATATTCATATTCATGCATACAAATACTTGCACTGTGCGGGGATCGAACCCGCGCCACCTTGCGCAGCGGCTGCGTCTGCTACCGCTACGCCACGGAGGCTGTCGTCAGGCAGTCAGGTTACTAACATATGTTAGGTTATGTTACTTAACATAATAAAACAGAACATTACATTATTTCCCATATGCCAGCTAGCCACGCCTATATACAAAGCCAAAAAAAGAAAGATGGTGACAGCTCTCACATTTACGCATTGTAAAAGTACACAATCTTATATGAGTTCATAATATAAAACTTATATAAGATGTGAAGACTTAGGTACGTATTACAGAACGTTACTCAAGCATTGATCTGTGCTTAAGCATTACTTAAAACTAGTTTCAACCAATCAAAAGGCTTGAAACGAGACTTAAGTAGAGCTTGAGTTTGAGTGACGTTCTGTAATACGGACCTTAGATACTTCTCTCGTTTAGTGAACCAGTATTTGCCATAGAAAGCCAAGTCAAATACTACATGCTAGTACTAAGCAAATGCTGGACTAAAATTGAGTTGGGGAAAAGAAAAATGAAAAAAAGTGACTTTATGACACTCTAGCGAAGGAAAGAGAAAGAGGTATCCCCATCCCTGAAAAGTGACTTCTAAAACAATATTCATTAAAATCACTCTGAAAAAGGCTATAAATAAGTAATTATATCTTATTCACATTATCATCGTCATTTCAGCTGAAAGACGTCTACTGGTGGACATAGGCCTCCCCCAAGGATCTCTATGACGACAGGTCGTGCGCTTGCTGCGTTTTGCAGTTTCCCGCGACCTTCACCAGGTTGTCGGTCCATCTTGCCGTCTTCCGGTGCGTGGTCGCCACTCGAGAACCCGTCGGCCCCATCGGGCATCGGCCTTACGGGCAATGTGCCTGGCCCACAGCCACTTAAGTGTTGCAATTTTTCGGTCTGTATTGGTTACTCTCGTTCTTCTGCAAATCTCATTTCTGATTTGGTCATACAGTGAAACCCCAAGCATAGCCCTCTCCACTGCCCTTTGAGTGACCTTAAGCTTTCTTATAAGTTTAGTTGTTTAGCGTTGTTAGAGACCACGTCTCAGTTCTATATGATATCACTGGCAACATATTATATCCTATTCCTGCTATATCAATAATATTAGAAAAGGAAAGATGATGGGCATATGAATGATTTTACAGCTTGAGCAACATATCTCTCACTACTTATGTAAAAAGTCTGTGTATAAATATAATTTATATGTCAAGCTAAATCTCAGACATAAAGATACGACTAGTTATCACAGCAGTTCAATAAAGCTGATATTGTCTCAAGTACTTCCTCGTTATCTCGCTTATCCTCGTGTCATTAAAGTGTTGAATCTTGTTGCAGTATATGATAGTGATAACTGAAATACCTTCACAGTTAAAAGTAATTAAGAGTTTTTTTTTTTGGGCTAGCCCACTCGTTGGCAAAGGCCTCCCTCTACTCCTTTCAGCTTTGACGTAACCTATCTGGCTTGACTGGAGATGGCTCTCCAAGTTGGTCTACATGGTTCCGTCTTATTGTCTCAGGGCACTAATTGTATTTGGGCCCACAGTTTATATGCGACAATCAGTCCCATTTAAGGTGATTAACCTTTTAAGCCACGTCCGCCATCTTTTTTTGGAGTAATATTGTGTTTTGAACACGATACATACATTTGACATCAATAATCAAGTATACTGCGTTGCATTGCTCGCTGACAGCAGACCTTGGGCTTGTACTTTTGGATGTTAGTCAAAGACTAAGTTTGTTCGACGGGTATACCTACTTATCCATACGCCTACGTTTCAGTGTCATAGGCAACTCACCCCTTAATAGTTACTTCACAGAGCAGTAGCTGTTCTAATAATTAACGAGATTAGGTTTTTTATTATTGCTTTTTTTTTTTAAATAAATGTACTGTAATGTAAGTGAGAACAGTCGAAGTTATATCGAAGAAATATCAAAGTTTAGCCAAAATCAGCAGTTAGACTGGTAAAGCGGACCCCAGATTCCAAAGCTGAAAGCTTCGGATGCGACTGGGATTAACGCAGAGATTGTAATGATGAATGTAAGTGAGAACAGTGGTGGTCGCAGTGGTGGTTCGCACACAAGGTTCGCGCTGAATTATTTTGTCACCCGCGCTGGGCACGCATGGTGTATGACAGTCCAATCCAGGGCAGTGGGTGCATGCCACAGAACAGATGAACTTCTCTATTCCGTGGTGCATGCTATGAATGGCAGCAGTATTGTTTATAAAAATCAAAATCAAAAGTCATTTATTCAAATTAGGCTGACAATTAGCACTTGTTGAACGTCAATATTACATAAGTAAGATAGTCCCCCAAAACGCCCGCCCTTTGCCACTTCCTAGTGCTTTCGCTGGAAAGAAGAAGTGGCAGAACAAACTCCCCAGCAGCACAGCTGTGACACGATGATCGTGCCGCTCGCTGGCAGGAAATTAACACAATGCTTACAATCGTAACCGGGCCTTGACCTTGAGGAGATTTGTCACAATTTGACGCGTAGTATGACCACAAAAGAAACAGATTAGAATAATATTGCGACACATTCACTAAAAATGTAAACAAATATGAGTTTATGGAAAAATAACTTTAATTTCTACACAATAAAGTTCAGTTTACGATACAATTTAATAATAATAATTTATTTCGAACAGTAAGTATCCATATTCGGTTAGTACTACAAAAATCTTAAGCCTATGTTAGTAGTATTAAAAATTAAGACAATGTACAGTCAGGGTCAGAAGTGGAGTACCACTTTTGGCCCATATTGTTATTGCAATAAAGTTCAAAAGTGGTAATGCACTTTTGGCCCTTGATTGTACATGTATTTCCAAGCTCAGCCAGACACTCCTTACTGTCTAACTAGAACCCGCATGAAACACTCCATTATTTTGGAGTCGATCCTATCAGCAACTACTTTCAGAATGCTGCTAGTGCTACCCCGTACTCTACGCAGCAAGGAGGCGGTCCTCTTGCGTAAAATGGCATGAAAGCCATCAACACGCGCTTCCGCGAACATGTCAGATGCACTACAGAAACGGGGCAACCCCAGCAACATCCTGAAACCGTTGTTGTATTGGACTCGCAGGGCACTGAGCGATCTCTGTGTATAACAGAACCACAGACTACTCGTGTAAAAAGTCTGGCTGTACGCTTTAAAAAGAGAGATTTTAACATTCTCGTTGCAACGAGCAAACCTGCGTGCCAGCATGTTATTCATGCAGCATATTATTAATTTAAAACAATTTTATTACTTTTTCAATCACTAGTGACTATGAAATCAATATGAAATCAAAATACGTGATATTGATATTTGTTAAACTTGAAATAACTATAAATAAAATTTTAATATAGATAGAATACCTGTACAAAATGTAAAGCAACTTGCTCTCAAATACAACATTGTGGAATCGGAGGTGCCGTACTACAGGCATATGCCCGACCCAGTTCTCGAAAATGGCGATATCACATTGTACTGGGATCGATCCATCATCACTGTCAGGACTATTGTTGCCTATTGTTGTTGTAGCCTGATATAGTGCTGGTAGATCAATCAGAGAAACGTGCAATGATTGTTGACATAACCATCCCGCATGATGAGGACCTCGTGAAAGCCGAGAAAGATAAACAAATCAAATATCTTGACTTGGCTCACGAGGTTGTCGACATATGGGAAGTGGTTTCAGCAGTCATTGTACCGATAGTCGTGACAGCCAATGGCTTAATAGCCAAGAGCCTCGACCAACACCTCAGGAGGCTCTCGTTAGGCAGCTGGATCAAGGGCTTGATTCAGAAAGCGGTACTTCTGGACACGGCTCGCATTGTCAGGAGGTTCCTCTCTCTGGAGCTCTGACCGCCGCACAGTGTGAGATTTCGGCAATCTAGAGGAACTTTATTCATTGAAGAAAATAAAATGGCATTTAGCCGATTCTAATTGATATTTTAATCAGGAAAAACGTTTAAATAAACAATAAGAGGTTTTAAACGTTTTGCATGTTGTTTATTGTTCAAAAAAACATTGTTTTTAGTACGTACCTACATACTTTTGATAAGTGTTACCGTCAAATATAAAAAGACATTTATTCTCTTGGCTTCTAATGGAGCCAGGTAAACTCACAGAAAACTTTAAAGAATTAATCAAACGTTTTTTGGTTTCAAAAAATAAAAACCGGTGACAAGAAAGAAAAGAAAAACGTAGGTATTATTCATCTGTATCAATATTCCTGTTGCTATTAGAGTGAACAGATTTTACAACAGGCTCCAATTAACATTGCTAAAACTTCTGGCAATACCTTTGAATGTTTAGTTCTGGGACTAGCACGAAGACTAGTGACATTTTGTACAGGTATTCTATCTTTATTTAAATTTTATTTATAGTTAGAATAGTAGCCCACCGGTATCGGGAACAGGGTCCAAGCTACCGGCGCGCCGGTAGCTTGGACCTATAAATTGGATATAATTGGACCTATAATTTTTTTTTTTTAATAATTATAAACTAGCGCTTGACTGCAATCCCGCCTGATGGTAAGCAGTGACGCAATCGTTGATGGTAAAGCGCACTAGTTTATTAAGCCTATTCACCTAAAAAACTTGGGAATAGGAAGGATGACGACAGTTGAGCCAGGTGATGCAATGTTATACCCAAGACCAACACGACCAACGATGCTGCGCCAGAGGGAGATTGATCTGGAGACTCTCCACGACCAAATTCCCGACACAACAACATTTGGCGCATCGTACCCGCCACACAATGCAACACAACTTAAAATAAAAAAAAAATAATATAAAAAAATAATATAAAATTTAAATAAAGATAGAATACCTGTACAAAATGTAAAATAAAATTATACTATTATATTATATATGTTTCGTGATTTACACAATCAAATGCCTTTGATAGGTCACAAATGTTTCATATGGAATAAGCCTTTTCCTTCATTGTAATCCTGTGTAATAGAGACTCTGATTGTTCCAGCTCTGACTCTGTACTCGATGATGTTCATGAGGTTCGCGTGGCGCGTCCAGCCGCGGAACATGTTGCTGTTCGCGTGTCACATCACCAACACGTGCGCGCAGGTCACGCAGGGCGTGCGCTTCGTCAACTACACCTACCTGCAGGACCACAAGCAACAGAAGACTGCTCCGGTCAGCCACACCGCTGAACCAGCCGCCTCGTAATTATACAGGGAGAAAGACATTTGACGCAGTTTATATGTAGGTTAGGGTTTTGACGAACTATTTTAGTAGGTAGTAAGATCTGTTCACATATCTGTTGGGCAACCCTGAACGGCTGCATCGAAGTTGAGGTATCGAATAGGACAACAACGAATACGTCCATCCTTCCTAGAATTTATACTAAAAATATCTATTTACCACATTTTATGATAATGCAGGCGAATCCGCTAGTATTTCGCTTGTAGATAATGTTTTGAACTTTTAACTAAAAATAACGCTTATAAGGCATTAATCAAACGCTACTTTGTACAGGACAACTTATTATTTCTCTTTCTTCTTTAATTTTAAATCAAGTTCTGGTGTCATTTTAGTAACTGTTTTAATTCTGATTCTTTTGAGGTTTGTGTATTTTTATATTTATGGGTCAAATGTTAGTAAAGTGTAAAGTTAGATTAATATAAAGTTGTGTAAATATCTACAAAAACGTAGGGAAACTCCTTGAAAAGGTAGAGAGACTGAGAAAAACAAGGTACGAATGACCAAATTAAATGAATATTGTATTTTTAGGGGTATTCTAGTAAGGTTTTGTGGCAACTGAAATGTAAAGGGGATCAATCCACTTTGCACTTTTAATAACTTCGCGGACGTGGGGTCTATCATATGTACCTGTCCGTAAGGCCGGCCATACACAGACCGCTCGAGCAGTTTGTCAGTGACCAACATACACGGACCGCTCGAGCAGTTAGTCAGTGACCAACATACACGGACCGCTCGAGCAGTTAGACAGTGAGCAACATACACGGACCGCTCGAGCAGTTAGTGAGTGACCAACATACACGGACCGCTCGAGCAGTTAGTGAGTGACCAACATACACGGACCGCTCGAGCAGTTAGTGAGTGACCAACATACACGGACCGCTCGAGCAGTTAGTCAGTGACCAACATACACGGACCGCTCGAGCAGTTAGTCAGTGACCAACATACACGGACCGTTCGAGTAGTTAGACAGTGAGCAACATACACGGACTGCTCCAGCAGTTAGTGAGTGACCAACATACACGGACCGCTCGAGCAGTTAGTGTGTGACCAACATACACGGACCGCTCGAGCAGTTAGTGAGTGACCAACATACACGGACCGCTCGAGCAGTTAGTCAGTGACCAACATACACGGACCGTTCGAGTAGTTAGACAGTGAGCAACATACACGGACTGCTCCAGCAGTTAGTGAGTGACCAACATACACGGACCGCTCGAGCAGTTAGTCAGTGACCAACATACACGGACCGCTCGAACAGTTAGTCAGTGACCAACATACACGGACCGCTCTTGCAGTCGTACACAACAGCTTGAAGCAGTCGGTCCTGACTGCTTCAAGCAGTCGGTGTATGGCCGGCCTAACTTTGTTTATTTTTGTCCAAAATGGCGGACACGTGGTTATGCCACGGACCTTGCCTTCACAACTTACCAATAATAGCACGGCCCTTGAATCATGGCTGGTCTGAGCACAGATTCTCCGAACCTTCGCACATGTTCTCTCATTGACACTTACCTGATGTCATTATTTGGTTTCTAAAAACGTAGCACAGCCTTCTGGGAAGTTCGGACCGGCACCCTAAGTGCGTAACGCACTTAGACGGTGCGGCACGTAAGTTGGCAAGAGATTTTGTAGTGGGGGAAGTTCGCGCATGTAAAAAAGTGTGAAATAGTGCGTGTGCAAACTTCCCCCACTACAAATTCTCTTGCCAACTTACGTGCTATAAATAACCATACTATCAATTAGAATAATTTTGAAGCTAATGGCTAAGCCATATGTTCTAAATGTGATTGTTCTCAAAGACGTAATTTACGCAATGAATGTTTTAGAATTGTCAAAATGAAGCCCATTGCTACTGATAGATAGTATGTTAAGCAATTAGCTATGATTCTTCCGCCGTACTGTACTTATATATAACTGTCAAGTAGCTCAATTTTTCTTCGCAACAATTTTGTTGAATAGTATAAATAAGGCTACGAAAACTTGAATATTGAATGGGCATTGTATGAGCAACTTGTTTGTGGGTTGGTGGCATGAGGAAACAGTGTTCCTTAACATGTTAAAGTTTCGTATTCATTGTGATTTTGTTCACAATGGCTCAACTTTGTTTTTAATGAAAATGGGACTTTAAGAAAACAGAATACGCAGTAGGAGTCGTAAAAAACTCATGCAAGATTGTTTGGTTGCAGAGTAGGGCTAAGTGCATATCTGAGGGGTAATTCCCGTAATTTTAAAGATAAATAGAGTCTGATCTCAGTCTCATTTGATTTTCGCTGAGATAAGACTGCGACTAGATTTTGAACGTTTAAAATTACGAGAATTGACCTTCTTTACCTTTACGTACGGAGGACAGCAGTTCAAGCTACATATAGATAATTACCATCAATGAAATTTCAATTTTATCGAAATACGATTAAGGTCTGATTTTCCGTAGACTGATAATTTTTATTTTGTAGAATAAAATTTGATGTCTACCAGATTGTGCATGGAAGAACTGTCTGAACTGAAAATATGCCATGGCCTGTGTCCCCCTCCCTTCCCTTTATAGTATTTCAATAAAATTAAAACTTCAATGATATAATCTTTGTTGAAGCCTTGGGGGAAGCCTTTGTCCAGCAGCCTTTGTGGATCTCTATAGGCTGAAGATGATGAAGAAGAAGAACAATTATTGATAGCTTAATTCTTATTCGTTGCATAAACACCCTTTGTGGTGTCGTGCTGTCTGTGGGCTCAGGCCAAAAGTAGCAGTTTCTTTCAATGACGAGAAAATCAAAGACATTAACTTGACTTGGATTTGTGCAGATTCAATATAGGTACGCATGTTTCTTATTTAAATGATTGTGATCGTTAATCTTTAAAGTGGGTTCGTCAGCCCTTAAGTTTAGAAGTAAGTACTAATATGTACAAAATATAGGAAATATATAATAAAATGTTATCTCTATACAAGGGTATATTTTTTAAATATTTATTGTGAATTTTATTCTGATATTATACTTGTTGATCTGTTTTAAGAGTTTCATTTTTATACTTCCTTACCCAAAGGGTGGACATCTTGAATCGTTACTCTTTGTGTGTGAGTACGGTTTTTTAGATGTTGACTAGCCAGTATAAGAAAGGTCAAGGTCACTTAAAAGGCAATGGAGAAGGCTATGCTTGGGGTTTCACTGCGAGATCAAATTAGAAATGAGGAGATCCGCAGAAGATCGAGAGTAACTAACATAGCCCAAAGAATTGCAACACTTGTAATAGGCCGGGCACATTGCCCGTAGGACCGATGCCCAATGGGGATGACCATGCACCGGAAGACGCAGCGTGGGTAGGCCCCCGACAAGGTGGACTGACGACCTGGTGAAGGTCGCGGGTAACCGCTGGTTGCGGGAGGCGCAGGTCCGGTCGTCATGGAGATTCTTGAGGAAGGCCTTATGTCCAGCAGTGGACGTTTTTCGGCTGAATTGATGAATGATGATGACTAGCCTGTAATAAACAGTCAAGACATTGGTGGAATGAATTTGATTGGAAAATAAGATGGTACTCTAGGAACTAGGAGTAATCAGAATGTCTGATCAGTAAATTTGTCGTAAAATAATATTTTATGTTCAATCCCGTAATCTAAGGTCTCACTTTTGGACTGGTGTAGTGGGTATGCTGAGCCTATGTAGCGGTATCTACAAAGCCACATGGGGGACTACGCATTTTACTGACGTTACGCAAAATCGTGCATCGCGCAAGTAGAGTTTACCGTGCAACTATCATAAATACAAACTTCCCAACATCACTCGTCGGTTGCCCGCCAGACACTACACCCATTTGGTTGGAGGATCCTCCCTTTTCTATAGAGTAAATTATGTGAACTTTACATCCAGCACCAATAATTTTGAAGCATCCTGCTAGTCCATTGTTAGAAAAAATTATTTGCTCAACAATGTAAACAACGCAATGAATGTTGAACTTTTTTTTTTTTTTTGATGTGGCATCTCGTAGGTGGCTACTAAGAGACCGTAACTACTTAATCGGACTTTCCTGTGGATGCCTTAATTAAAAATTAAAGCCTCCAGCCAGGGGCACTTAAAACTAACTTACAATTAGGCGACTACGCACTAAGGGCGCCCCCTGTGGGGTACGAACCTCGGCTTAGGGCGTCGCTAGAGAGGACAGCAAGGGACGGCTGGATCGAAAGTTATGAATGTTGAACTCTCAAAATTATACCCATTGCTACTGATAGTTTTTTACGCAATTACTCTGCTGATCCTCATAACTATTGAAGGTGTCATGGAAGGGTATATAGTATATACCCTATATACTATATACATACCAAAGGCACGGCTTCTTTGTATCATAATCATCATCAACATTTTTATAGTCCCACTGCTGGGCACAGGTCTCCTCTCACACAGAGAAGGATTGAGCATAATCACCACGCTTGCTCAATGCGGGTTGGCGATTTCAGACTTAAAAGTCCAGGTTTCCTCAAGATGTTTTCCATCACCTTCAGTCATTGGTGTCTAAGATATACTTAGAAAGTACATATAACTTTAAAAAAATTACTTTGGTAATTACCTGACCTGGAATCGAACCCGCGCACTCATACTTGAGAGGCTGGTGTTTTAACCAATAGGCCACCACGACTTTTTTGTATCGACTTTCGTGTATCATATTAATTAAAGGACATTAAGAGGCCTAAGAGGGATTATTTATTTGTTTTTAAATGCTGTATACTTAAAATAGGTAGAGGTACACAACTTTCGCAGTAGATTGAATCTGGTGTATGATCGATCTCAATATTTAATTTAAGATGTTTGCCTCCAACTAATTGTATAAAAACAATTTTTTCTTCAATTTTTTCAATTCAACTTGAAAGGCGCAAAATCACATATACAATGAAAGGTGAGCTAAAACTTTTGGCCAGCAAAGATTTTTGTGCCTTGAAGTCCGGTTCCAATAGTAGAAAAGCTACCTTATTTCTTGATCAACAACTAATGAGTGAAAGTTCTTAATTGCTGCTATAGTTTCAAATATAACAAGGCACAACGACGAATTGACGAGATATCCTAACTATCTGAGTAAAACAACAGCTTAGCAAAGTTCTAATAAAGTTATAATGATAGCAGGAAACTGAAGATACCGGCACCGGTAGGTACTTAGTACTTACGACGGCTTAAAATCCAAGAATAGCTTCAGTAAATTAATAACGTACGAACTTCAACGGAAACCTGTGGAAGCTCAAGTAGCAATGGAGCAATTGTAGTAAAAATCGGTTAAACGGACTGTAAACTAGGTATCATCATCAACATCTCAGCCACATGAAGTCCACTGCTGGACATAGGCCCCCCCAAGGATTTCCAAAAAGACCGTTTGGACGAGGCCTACATCCAGCGATTTTGGTCAGTTCATCCGACCACCTAATCGGTGGGCGTCCGACGCTGCGCTTGCCGGTACTTGGTCCCCATTCAAGAGCCTTGCTGCCCTATCGGCCATCGGGTCTATGTGCTATGTCCGCTGGGCTATGTCGGCGACTTTCGTTCTTCTACGAATCTCCTGATTCCTGATTCGATGTCGTAGAGAAACATCTATAGCATAGCCCTCTCCATTATAATATAACTCTCTGTGCAACCTTGAGCTTTCTTATGAGGCCCATAGTGACCCTATTTTTTAGTTAACGTGGTCCCCGTTAACTAAAAAATAATGGGACTGGCATGTGCAATAATTGTATAAAAGTCCCTAAAAATAAATAAAGAGAAAAAAAAGCTAAAAAATAGGTTTTCTGAGTCTAGTTTTATTCCGAAGGCAGCACCTATAGCATATGCCATGTTGGCCCGCAGGTTCGCGCGATGTACGAAGGCAGTTAAAGTTATGCTTTTTAAAGCTTACTGTCAATCGTTCTACACGTGCAGCCTGTGGGTTAGCTTCACTCAGCGGGCATACAGCGACCTACGTTTTCAATATAATAACGCACTGAGGGTGCTGTTGGGGCTGCCGTGGCGTTGTAGAGCGTCAGGGATGTTTGCGGATAATAATATTAATGGTTTTACTGCCATTATTAGGAGTAGATGCGCATCCCTGATGACGCGTGTTCGCCGCAGTAACAACAGTATTCTCAGTGTGTTCGCGGATCGGTGGGATTCTCCCATGTGGCAAAGGTGGATGCAGCTCCACGCTAAGTTTTAAGTTAATTTTATGTATGTATATTTGTGTCTGTAACCTACTAACACTAGAAGTTAAGTAAGATTATTACTAACCTTATGGACTCCGGTCTGAAATAAAAGTATTCTATTCTATTCTATAGTTTCTTCCTCTCATCTCTGCCTACCTCTTCGGCTGTTATTCAATACCAGAATTGAAAAAAAAAAAAAAAAACTGATATAAAATAAGTACAAAGCTCTTCTTTAGCTGTACAACCCTTTAGTAATTTCTCGCAGCGTGCCATATGTGACGGAGTATATCGCAGAGAACGTTTACTTGACACAATAGCCGTTTAGAACCTGGTACAATGACGGGCGTCTTCATTGTCTGCCACAAGTGTTGGTGAATGCGACCACGTTCTATTTTAGGTCGCGCTCTCACTTCGTATGATGGAGTCGCGTGAATGGATACGCAAATACTGAGCTTTGTTTTTGATGAAACGAAGCATTTAACGGTAGTTTTAATTTTATTGTAGGTTATTTTCTAAAACCTTTAGTATAAATTTACTTAGACTATTTACCCGATAATGATACGTGTTGATACCTGATGCCCGATGGGGCCAACGGGTTCTCGAGTGGCGACCACGCACCGGAAGACGTAGCGTGGGTAGGCCCCCGACAAGGTGGACCGACGACCTGGTGAAGGTCGCGGAAAACCGCTGGATGCGGGAGGCGCAGGACCGGTCGTCGTCGTGGAGAACCTTGGGGGAGGCCTATGTCCAGCAGTGGACGTCTTTCGGCTGAAATGATGATGATACGTGTTATGTTATAGGTATATAGGGAGGGATAGAGGTCACCGCCCCCCGAAATCTCGCAGAACATGTATGAACTCCCTGATTACTAAACAAAGTATAAATGAGGACTTCTCTCTAACTTTTATATAAACCACGCAGTAGACACTGACAAATTGTTTTTTTTAATTTTTTTATTTGTTATAAACTAGTGCTTGACTGCAATCCCGCCTGATGGTAAGCAGTGATGCAATCGTTGATGGTAAAACGCACTAGCTTATTAAGCCCATTCACTTAAAAAAAAACTGAGTGAATAGGAAGGAAGACGGCAGTTGAGCGTGGTGATTCAATGTTAAACCCAACAACACGACCAACAATGCTGCGCCAGAGGATAATCTGGAGACCCTCCACGACCAAACTCCCGATACAACAACATTAGGCACATCGTACCCGGTACACATCGCAACACAACTGCTCAGACCCGTCCTCCGTACGGCTTCACCAGACATCATGCCGGAACACGACGAATATTCGCTTGGCGGCAAGACTTTGTCTGGTGGGTGGTAACTTATGCCGGCGGCTGATGTTGTTGCCTACCACGGAGAAAACTGTACGGATTAAATGCCAAAAAACCGTGTCCGACTACAGCGCACAAAGATTACTCACTTAAAAAATTTGACTTGGCCTCCCTTAGGCCGGACTTGCTCCCCCCACCCCCCTAGGCCAGAAGCTGGGTACGCCCATGGGTAGACTGGTTATAAGCTGCATAAAGTTTATGTTAACTATTAAATTTAGGATAAGGTATGGTTCTGATTCTGAGTGATTGCCAGCACCACCATAAACTAAACGGCTACAACTTATTCCCAAGTGCAGCATGTGCGCAGTGGGCAGTGCTATACGTAAGTTCTAAAAATGTTGAAGTTGCAGCGTAAACTGAACGGCAGCTACAACGCTACATGTGAAC
This sequence comes from Sesamia nonagrioides, assembly GCA_017933935.1. Lineage (NCBI taxonomy): Eukaryota > Metazoa > Arthropoda > Insecta > Lepidoptera > Noctuidae > Sesamia > Sesamia nonagrioides. Next base: position 385,298 of record JADWQK010001182.1, read on the forward strand.
AACGCGTCATACTGACTTCACGAAAATCCTGCATCTCGCAAGCAGAGTTAACTGTGCTACATAGGCGTAATCGGGGGGTGGCAAGGGGTGGGCCATCCCAAAAAAATTCTATGTCAGCTCTTTGCCACCCCAGAATGTAAGCAGAATATGTATAATATAATGATACTAACATTTTAAACAAAGTTGTAAAAGTACGACATAGGTAATTGATGCTGTAGAAATAACTGTCCGTTTTGAATTTGTCCTGTAAACGAGGAGAGGACTAGAACAGTGCAGCAAGAGCTAGAGGCTAGACTTCAAGAAAATAATTTGGATATTCTGAACGAATTGATTAATGTTTTAGTGAAAATGAAGTGAACGAGAAGAGTATACAGCATCTGTGTAAATATTACAGTTTTGACAGTGAACTTCTTAGTACAGTCAATCTGCAATTTGAGCTCCGAAAAATGACAAACCGGAATTTGACTCGATGAATCGTTAGAGGGGCAAGTAATAAACTTAATGTTAGATTTCCGAAGTCCCTCCTCCTGCTGTTTTTGAGAAAATCCAAAAATATTTTGAAATTGATTTATCTCAGCAACTATAAGGGCTAGCGACCTTTTTTTTTTTTTAAACTGTTAAGGACACTTAGGACTACATTTTCTTTCATTGAAGTGACATCATCCTGTTGTATATTAAGATGTTATCATTGAGGGTAACCCCAGAATATGTTTTGTTGATTTACCGTACGCGTGAAATAAAGCAGTCATTATCTAGCAAGATCGTGTTTTACTTCATGGTGACAGCGATAAATGCGAATCACGCTTTTGGAAGTTATAATTAGCTAAAATTAAAGCAGTGTTAGTGAATTTTGGTGATAGACAGTACGTATTATTATGGAACACGCAAGACCTCCGGCCGAATTAGTTTTAGAAGGGGGCCCGGCGAACCGAGCTGACGCGTGGCGAAAGTGGCTCAAACAATTTAAGGTTTTTCTTAAGGCCTCAGGAGTGTACAAAGAAAACAAGGATGTACAAGCCAGTTTACTAATTAACTTAATAGGCGCAGATGGATATGACATATATTCTACTTTCAAAATAAAGGTAGAAGAAGACACAGATGATATCGACCTATTGATACAAAAGTTCGATGAACACTTCGGTACTAAATCTAATACAACGATGGCGAGATTCAGATTTTTTACGCGGAATCAGATGGAAGGCGAAAATATAGATGCATATGTAACAGCACTCAGATTATTATGCCACAATTGTGAGTTTGAACATTTAGAAGATGGTTTAATACGTGATCGTATTGTCTGTGGAGTAATTGACACAGGTGTACGTGATAGATTACTGAGAACAGACGAGTTAAGTTTAGAAAAAGCGGTAAAGATATGCCAAGCAAGTGAGGTATCTAATGAAGAGAATCGTAATATAGAAAAAACAAAATCAAAGCAGCAAAGTGGCGCTGTTGACGCATTATCCAGTACGCGTGTACCGAGGTATAGCGGAGCGACGGGGACAGCGGCGGCAGCGCGTGATGCGCGGGGCCGAGCTCGCGGTGCGCCTGCGTCGTCGCCTCGATACGGTGGGCGTGCGCATCCACATGGTTCAGCGGTCGGAAGCACCGCATCGTCGGGTCGCGGGTTCGATTCTGTTCGCGAAACGCACTCAAAATGTAGTGCTTGTGGTGGCGCTCATGATGATAATGCACGATGTCCAGCGCGATTTGCAAAGTGTTTCTTGTGCGAAAAAAAAGGTCATTTTAAAAATATGTGTACGGCTAGAGGTAATAAAAGTGTACATGAAATACAGAAGTGTGGTGATGGTAATGACGAGTACTATGTCTCGACCGTGGACACAACTTCACACCATAAAGACAGTAAGTGGTTTGAGCGATTAATCTTAGCCAAAAATGGAAAAACCGAATTGTTTAAACTAGACACAGGTTCAGATCTGAATGTATTATCATTATTTACTTTTAATAAATTAGGATACTCAGTAAATGATATTAAACCATGTTGCATAAGAGCACAATCTTTTTGTGGTAACTATATTCCAATACTAGGTTCATGTCAGATGTTGTGGTTATATAAGGATAAAAAATGTTTAATAGATTTTGTCATATCAAGTGATTGTTGTCAAAGTGTATTGGGAAAAAATACCAGTGAAGGATTAGGATTGGTCAAGAGAGTTTACACGGTCAAAGTAGATAAATATAATGATTTATTTCATGGAATTGGAAAATTACCAGGTAAATATAGAATCATTTTAGAAAGCAATGCAAGTCCTTCAGTTTGCCCAGTTAGAAAAATACCCTTGGGGATTCGGGATAAATTAAAGGCGGAACTTGATAGTATGGAGCATATGAGGATAATTCGTAAAGTATCTCATCCGACAGCGTGGGTGAATGCTATTGTGTTGCCAGCTAAGAAGGATGGTAGTCTGCGAGTGTGCCTCGATCCGCGGCCGCTGAACCGAGCGGTGCGCCGTGCACACTACCCCCTACCTACACTTACTGAGATTGCGGCAAAATTAACGAATGCAAAGTATTTCAGTAAGCTTGATGCCCGGTCCGGATTTTGGATGATACAATTGGATGACGATAGTGCGGATATCTGTACCTTTGGAACTCCATTTGGGAGGTATCAATTTTTACGACTACCATACGGCGTCAATTGTGCGAGTGAGGTATTTCACGGAAAAATACGCCAGCTACTAGAGGATCTCAATGGGGTAGATTCATTTGTAGATGACATAATCGTTTGGGGCAGGACTAAGGAAGAACACGACGAAAGACTAATAAGATTGCTAGATAGGGCTCGGGAAGTAGGGATTAAATTTAATAGAGAAAAATGCGAATTTTGTGTAGAACAGGTCACGTATCTAGGACATATTTTTAGTAAGAAAGGCATGCAGATTGACAAAAATAAAATAAAAGCAATCATGGATATGCCAGAGCCGAACGATAGGCAATCGTTAGAGCGATTTCTTGGCATGATAAATTATTTATCAAAGTTTATACCACATTATTCGCAAACGGCAAGTCCCCTAAGAAACTTGCTAAAAAAAGGTAATGAGTGGGTGTGGGACAGTATCCATGAGGCTGCAATTCATAAGTTGAAACAGGCGGTGAGCAGCGCACCGGTATTGGCGCTGTACTCGAGCGACCGACCGGTCGTGGTTACGGTAGATGCAAGCTCCATAGCGTTGGGTGCAGCACTATTACAGGACGGCCGCCCGGTTGAATTTTCTTCCCTCACGATGACTGACACACAAAGGCGATATGCGCAGATTGAAAAGGAAATGCTGGCGATAGTATTCGCATTGGAAAAGTACCATCAATATATCTATGGTAGGAAGGATGTGGTAGTGGAAACGGATCATAAGCCTCTGGAAGCCTTATTTAAAAAAAGTTTGGATTCAGTGCCGGTTCGCTTACAAAGAATGATGCTTCGCGTGCAACGCTATGAGTTCATGGTTATATACAAACCAGGAAAATTTATGTACGTTGCAGATACATTATCGAGAGCAGCCTTACCAGAGCTAATGCATGACAGAGTGACATCTGAGGTGGAGGATCAAGCGTGTTTCCTCATAGCAAATGTACCGTTTAGCGACAGTAAATTCAGTATGGTCAGAGAGGCCACAAAAAGTGATCAAGAATGTAAGTCACTAAAGTATTATATTCAAAATGGTTGGCCAAGGTATAAGAAGGATTTAAAAGAAATGATAAAAATACATTGGGCATATAAAGAAGAATTTCAGCTGGTCGATGGTGTGATCTTCAAGAACCACTTAGTGTTCATACCACGCGATCTGAGAGGTGAAATGATATCCCGCGTTCATGAGGGCCATCTAGGAATTGACCGATGTAAGCGTCGTGCACGTGATGTCATGTTTTGGCACGGAATGTCACGTGACGTGGAGCAGACTGTGCGCGCCTGCGCCACCTGCACGGAGCACGCAGCGCGCAATGTGAAAGAGCCCATGATACCGCATTCGATTCCAGATTTACCATGGAGAAAGGTTGGCGCTGATTTATTCTTTTGTGATAGAAAAAACTTCTTAATTATAGTCGATTATTTTTCAAATTTTATCGAAGTGAGTGCCTTAACAAATATTGGATCCAGAGCTGTAATTACAGCGATGAAAGATCAGTTTGCAAGACATGGAATTCCTACGGAGCTAATAACTGACAATGGTCCGGCATTTAGTTCCAGGGAATTCAAGAAATACACTGAAGATTGGTGTTTCAAACATACAACATCATCGCCAAATTACGCACAGTCTAACGGATTAAGTGAGAGAGCTGTAAGAACAGTAAAAACTATAATAAAAAAAATCACTAGCTACAGGTACAGATTTTTATCTAGGGTTATTAAATTTTAGGGCAACACCGAGAGACGGCATTAGTGCACCGTCACAATTATTGATGGGTCGTCGACTAAATACTCGCTTACCTGTGCATACAGAAAGATTGCGACCACAACGTAACAATCATGACGATTATAAAAACATACTCTCAAAACGTGAAAAATCGAAAAAATATTACGATATGCATTCACGAGAGTTACCTGCATTAAAATCAGGTGAAAATGTAATTGTAACAGATGGAGACAAACGTCGGCGACATATGCAAGTGCAGGCACCAGCGCCGCAGCCACGATCGTACTTCCTTACAGATAAGAGTGGTCGGAAATACCGCCGCAATAGACGGCATATCATAAAAGATACAAGCACAGGAGATACCACGACACATTCTGCTTCCTTGCATGGGAAGGAGGATAGTGACAGTGAAGAAAATGAGCACACAAGCACGTACAGCGATGCGGAAGGAAGTATAGATGAAGAGCTGTGTGACAATGACGGGGTAGTTACTAGGTCGACTGGTTCTTCTCCAGATTCTGTTGTAGTGCAACAAACCCGAGCTGCTTCTAGACGGGCACGTGAAAGACTTGCAATGTTATTTAAAAAATAATTCGGAATAGAGAGTATGATTATATAAATAATATGATCAAATGTAGAATTAATTTAATAATAATGGTGGTGGCTCTAAATTTTATTTTTATTTTGTTTTTATAAAGGGGAAGATGTTGTATATTAAGATGTTATCATTGAGGGTAACCCCAGAATATGTTTTGTTGATTTACCGTACGCGTGAAATAAAGCAGTCATTATCTAGCAAGATCGTGTTTTACTTCAATCCGACTTAAACTGCAAAAGCTAGATGGCGCTAAAGTTTGAAAAAATTGGTTTTTTGCCATTTTCATTATGAAATAACAATTTTTTTTGCAATAATGTAAATGAGAAAGTTGTTTGTCACAAAATTAGCTACAACTTTTGTTTAAAACATTTTTTCGTAAAACTTACCGTTTCCGAGCTGAAGCTTGTTGAAGTGTACAAATCGTACATTATGTGCCTTGCTGTAGGGTGTTTGTCATACAATTCATGGATAGATCAGTGAATTGAAATGTTTACATAATTTTCAATTTTTAAACTTTTAAAACTTTTTTAAACAATGGATTTTTTTTTCAAATAACAAAAAAGCTGTTTTAGTACAGCTTATTGTAAGCGGTTTCACATACAATATGTAACAGTAACAGGATATATAAAATCACATTTTAGTAATGCAAACAATCAAAATTTAAAAATATATAATCAAATTTACAATCAGCTTTCACTTTGACGAATTTGTAAATATTTTTTATTAACTTTTTGATATTTGTTATTGACAAAAACCGGTCCATTAACCGGTCCATTGTCCAAACTATGCCCACGTATTCGGAGAAAGTGACAAAAGAACCGTTGTTCTGCTCACTGCACTTCTTCACCTATACAGCTCGGAAACGGTAAGTTTTACGAAAAAATGTTTTAAACAAAAGTTGTAGCTAATTTTGTAACAAACAACTTTCTCATTTACATTATTGCAAAAAAATTGTTATTTCATAATGAAAATGGCAAAAAACCAATTTTTTCAAACTTTAGCGCCATCTAGCTTTTGCAGTTTAAGTCGGATGATGTCACTTCAATGAAAGAAAATGTAGTCCTAAGTGTCCTTAACAGTTAAAAAAAAAAAAAGGTCGCTAGCCCTTATAGTTGCTGAGATAAATCAATTTCAAAATATTTTTGGATTTTCTCAAAAACAGCAGGAGGAGGGACTTCGGAAATCTAACATTAAGTTTATTACTTGCCCCTAACGATTCATCGAGTCAAATTCCGGTTTGTCATTTTTCGGAGCGCACGGCTTTTTTTTCGACATATTGACTGTACTATCTTGTGACTCAACTCAAATGTTTCTATAATACATATTTTTTATTATAAATTATAAACTAGCGCTTAGCCGCAATCCCGCCTGATGGTAAGCAGTGGTGTAATCGTTGATGGTAAAGCGCACTAGTTTATTAAGAGCCTATTCACTCTAGCCTTGAAGACACTTAAATTGTAGGCCGACGGAAACACCGCCGCTGGCAAATTGTTCCAGTCCCTCGATGTACGCGGTATAAAAGAGGAGTTGAAACGCTTCGTCCGCTTCGTAGTAGTATCAACAACGTAAGGGTTGCCTTGCCGTACGACGGGTTGTCTCATGATGGATCGGAGATGGGGGAATTTAGTCATGCAATTCCCTCGCACACACAACAAAATGCATCCTATAGAACACCGACAGGCTGAAGGCGGTCGGTGCACACCAAGGACACATTCCGAAAAGTAGGAGACGAGGTGAACGGGCTCCTTTTGGCGGTGAAAAGACACTTGCGATGGCATTGAATGGTGCAAGTTTGGCATTGCCCCATTCGGAGACTGCCTGTAGTGCAACATTCATCACGCTCTACCATAGCCTCTCTTACGGACCGGATTGATTCCCTACTAGCTCGAGCATACGGCAGGTATCTCTCTACAACTGTGCTGTCATCTGTATACCCATGGATACCGGGCATCAGCAGATCGTTAATATGAAGCAGGAATAGAGTTGCAGAGAGAACGGACCCCTGAGGACCACCGGCAGTAGTCGACATGGGCTGAGATGAGCATCCGTCGACAACAACTCGGAGGGATCATTCAGTCAGGAAGTATTTCACCTAGCCAGTCAGGCCAGGAGAAATGCCGTACGCTGGAAGCTTACTCAAACGGCCAGTGTGCCATACCAGGTCGAAGGCCTTCGAGACATCAAGGGACACAGCAATCGCATCCTCATTTTTGTCGAGGGCCTCGCTCCACAAATGAGTGGCGGAAATGGTCAAATGGAACAGTTTAACAACAAATACATTCAAGAAAGTGCTGCCTCTTTTGTGGAGAAATCGTTGAAAAGTATGCTCCCTTTCCTTTTCGAACTTTTCAGGCTGTTTTTCACAATTCCCATGAACTCAGCTACATCTGAAAGATCATTTTCTAGCTTACGAAGATTGAAAACGTACACAAGGAACACGACTGGCCAGGACAGTATATAACTATATTCAGGGTTCGTATAAAGAAAAATAACGTTGTATAAAAATAACGTTGTATAAAAATAACGTTATATAAAAAAAGATGCACCAAACATTAAAAAAAAAATATACAGTATGTTAACTAACAGAGGGCGTTCCCGTTAACCCGAAATAGTATAGCATACATACATGCTAAAAAAAATATTTCCATTCGAAAACAAAATGTTTTAAAATTTTTCCAATAAGAAAATATTCAATAAAAATTTTAAATTAACATGTAAAAGAAACACACTGTACACGCGAACATGAAAGACGGCAACGTCGCAATTTATTTATACATGACGACTACTATTTTGATTTAAAACAGGTTTCAAATTTATTTCCAATTAGAATTTTTTTTTATTCGGATTTTTTTATGCTTATTTTTCTATGCTGATATTTTTATTTTAATCTATTAATGATATATATTAAAGAGTTTAAGGGAACGCCCTCTGTTATTTAACATACTGTATATTTAGGAAATCATGAAAATTAAAGTCAATAATAGCAAAAATGGCATTTAATTAAATTTAGTAACCAGTATTTTTTCCCCTAACATTAATTAAAGTTCAAAATCGGTTTTCATGCTCAAAATTAAATTATTTAAATCGAGCTGCGGTATCAGGTCCTAGGTTCTTTTCAAGTTCTGAAAAAGTTGTTTTGCTGTAATCAGACTTGCAGAAAAATTAAACACAGCTCATCGTTGTAACATGTCCCATGTGTGTTCAATGGGATTCATGTCGGGGTTATCTCTGACTACATGTTCCCTAAGCACAGTTGATATCAGTTCATTATTTTGGCACGGGAATTATCGTGCATGAGTTGTAACTCCTGAGTCCTAACTCATTGGTACCCTGTGTGGGATAATCACAGGTTCCACTACCTTATCCAAATGAGATGAACTCGCGCACCCATACGAATACCAGCTCATATCATGATAGTCCTGGCTTGATTTAAATGGACTTCTAGTGGATGCTGGATACTGCTTCGTCTACCAGGAATTCGACAAACTTTTAATCTTCGTGAATCCGGATGAAATCCAAACCGAGACTCATCAGAAAAAAAGCACCATGGATTATTGCTTAATAAATGTTCTCGAGCCAACATCAGTCTCCGCTCGCAATTGCCACGCCGCCCCTACCCCGAACCCGAAGTGGTGGTCATAATTAGTGTACTTTTTGAACCAACCTTTTGTTTCAAAATGAGTTTTTGTTTTTTATTTTTTTAAATTTCGAATGAAGTGGTGGAGTAGAAAATATTTTATGTACAAAAATACAACCTTTTTTTACACTGTAGATACTTTTTAAGCTAAGAGGTGTTTCATGTAGTATTCCCAGATATTGTTGATGTGTGAATTATTATAGTTAGTCAATTCATATTTGTTTACATTTTTGGCGAATATCTCGCAATGTTATGACAGATATAGGTAGTTAGATATGATACACGAGAACCCAAGGTTACAAAAAGTATCAGTATTCGTCGTATTTGGTGTTTAGGTATATGATTTTCTAATCTTTTTAGTAATTAAAGATCCAGTACCACTGAATACCTGTGCCTACATATTACAATGCATAATATTGCAATGTAAACAAATATGAGTATAAGGTAAAGTTATTCTGAAATCAACCTAATTTCCATTGCAATATAGTTGATATTTGCTTAACTTAAAAGAACTTAAATTTAAACATAAATAAAATTTGAATATAGGTTGGTTATTAAATTAAGTCCCGTTAATTTCAATTAGTCTGGCATAGATTAACATTCGAAACCGCTAATTAGGTGCCCTTGCTGATCGCGGCTTACCGCCGCGCTGCCAACAATTTTCACGATTACATTTTGGTGTAGGTAATTACCAGCGGCGATGTGTCCAGTTTTGTAAGAGATACGGAAGTGAAACTAAATAAATACTTAAGTATATAAATATTTACGGACAAATCACACAGATTGTGCTAGCCCCAAAGTAAGTTCAAGACTTGCGTTATGGGATACTACTCAATGACATATTTATTTTAAGATTTATAATAGATAAATATCCAAGACCCAGGCCAATCAGAATAATTATAGTTTAAAAAACTTAAAAAACATGCTTTTAAAGAATATCACACTAAAAAGTTAAAAATAATTTAAAAAAAAGCGTGAGGCGCTTTGTGTCATAATTTTTGTATATTAAGCGCCTCACGCTTTTTTTAAAATTATTTTTATCTTTTTTGTCATTGAGTATTTTTTATTCTTTAAAAGCATGTTTTTTTAGTTTTTTAAATAATATTTATTTGCAAATGCGATCCGGACCTGCGCAGAAACGATTGCGTATAAAAAAATTATACATACATACATATTTACGACAATGTACTGCCCCCTAATCCTTGCGACTAGTTGGGATCGTTTGGACCAAACGGACCAATGGGCGGTCCGAACGAACCCAATTGATGCCAACTAGTCGCAATCATTTGACAAAAATGTGTTCGCCGACTAGGGGGCTGTTCACTATAATCACTTACTTATACCGGCTTTGGGGCTTAGAGTACAACCACCGAATTATTAGTAAGTACATACACACAGCTCAAAGGGATAGAGCGGGTCTGTGTTGAGCTGATACCATGAACGTACCCAGGGGGGCAACAGCCCCCCCTTGGAAATCTCCCAGAACATGTATGAACCCCTAATTACTAATCAAAGTATAAACAGGGACTGATACAGGATCATTTGCGTTTATTTGCCCGACACACTACCGACGCTATTTACCGACAAGTGACTACGAAATGCTAATACCTGTCCGTGCTACTTCTATACTTTCTTTTGCTACACTCAAAATGGCGTTGTGAAAGACTAAAGCATTAAGCAAACCAACCTGAACACACACAGATACGTGTGTTTTAATTAAAACTAAATTGTGTACTCGCTAATGGTTGGATGCACTATATAAACGGAGTTAGGTTCTCTGGTTGACAATGGACGCAATAGAATTTGTGGTTTTGTGCGCGCACTCGAAGTAGCTGACGCGTGGTGTTCGCCGCTCAGTTTATTGTTTGACCACGTTTTGTTACAAACGAATTTGATTTGGTTTGCGACGAAAAGACGGAAGGTTTATAGTTTAGCTTTGGACATGGAATATTCCTTTTGTTTAGATAAATGCGTTTATGTGGGCATTGGAAAATATTGTGGCGTAGTAGCAGATCCTTACATCCATACTTCCATACTATACTATATAATTACTATATTTACTATATCCATACTAATATTATAAATGCGAAAGTAACTCTGTCTGTCTGTCGGTCTATCTGTTACGCTTTCCCGCTTAAACCTCTAAACCGATTTTGATGAAATTTGGCTCAGACAATGTTTAGACCCTGAGAAAGGACACAGGCTACCTTTTATTGAAAAATTTGATATTCCCGAGGGAAATCTAAAAAAGCCTGATATAACCCAATTCCACGCGGGCGAAGCCGCGGGCGGAAAGCTAGTTTAATATAAATGGGAAAGTGAGTTTGGTTGTTTGTTCCGCTTTCACGCCGTAATTACTGAAGCGATTGCTTTGAAATTCAGAACGAAAAGACAATTGTAGACGTAAAGTTAAAAGTCCGGATTAAATAATAGGGTACTTTTTATCCCGGAAAAAAATAATATTCCCGAGGGAAATCTAAAAAGCGCGATGTAACCGAATTACACGCGGACGAAGCCGCGCGCGGAAAGCTAGTTGATTATTAAGAATACAAACAAGCTGTATTTCGAGAAGAGAGCAATTGCAATTTAGAAATTCCAAGTTAGCAAGATTTGAACTGTTCCTTTTAACCTCATGTGACCTAAATAAATCTGAAAATATTCGAAATATTTTAGCTGAATTTAGTAATGTTCCACTTTCAATATGACTTGGCATTTAAGCAGAAATTCCAAAGTGATTTTCTAAAAAAGTAGCGTTGAATCATCTCAACAGTTACGCTTTGCGGTTTCACTCGCATAAGTATTAATCCCGTGAGAATAACAAGATATTAAGTACTAGCTTTCCGCCCGCGGCTTCGCCCGCGTGGAGTTCGGTTATATCGCGCTTTTTAGATTTCCCTCGGGAACATCATATTTTTCCGGGATAAAAGGTAGCCAACATAGGCTACCTTTCTCAGGGTCTAAAGATTGTCTGTGCCAAATTTCTTCAAAATCGGTTGAGAGGTTTAAGCGGGAAAGCGTAACAGACAGACAGACAGACCGACAGACAGACACACAGAGTTACTTTCGCATTTATAATATTAGTATGGAAGTATGGATTACGTACTATGTGGTAATTTTGGTTATAAAATATCTGTGTGTCAAATTTCATACAAATTTATACCGGTGAGAAGGTTTGGAGTGAAGAAGTGACAAACACACGTACTAACTCACTTACAAAGTTTCGCCTTTACAATAGATATTAGTGTAATAGATGGCCTAACCTAGTCAGCCTAGCTTATCAAGTTTTGGGCCACTGTAATCTTTTTGGAAATTTAGTTTCCACCTATTGGAATCCATCGGCATCATACTTTTATCTGATTTCTAGGGAAAGGGTAAAAATAGTACCCAATAGGGTCCAATCCTAGTGTAATTTTTACCCTTTACTCCCAGTTTATACTTATCTCATGAACCGTGACATCTATAACAGTTGACATTTTCGCAGTATTTCTGTTGCCACAATAACAGCAAAATGACTAAAATGGATAATGGTATGGAACTCATCGTGAGTGTGTCCGGCTCACAATTGACCTGTTTTAATTGTTGTTTTCTGTGATTTACGTCTCTGGTGTATTTATTTTATTTTATTTATTTATTTCTCCTCGCAATGTTGTTGTTTTTTGTTGTTGTATGTGTCTAAAAGACTAAATCATTATATTTTCTTTCTTTCCATATACATTTTTAGAGTCAGGCCTAGGCCGCACTAAGCGGTTTTTTTTAAAATTTAAAATCGTGATTTGCTACAAAATGCTCGCGGGTAAAAACCGCAGTTGCGGCCGCTTGCATTAATCTTCTAGGGCCACAAATTCACGCGATTAAAAACCGCAGCGGTTTAACCGTAGTGCGGCCTAGGCCTCAATGAAGCGTTTTTTTATAGTTTTAATCTGGGTAGGACTAGGAACCTATATTTCTCACAGCTATACTCCATTCAGAATATTGTAGACATTAAAATAGATTTTTTTCCCAAGCCACTTTGATTCCTATTATGTTAGTGGTCTGACATGTGATAACTGTAGTAAAAAGTTGGCATTGTAACCACTTATTATCTTTGTCATCCTTATGTCTACGGAATACGAGTCAAAATAGGTTAAACGCACTGAAAAAGAGTGCGAGATTTTTTAAGTGTCTAATCTTATTTTGAAGTATAGGTTCTCATGGCTGTCTAATTCTCGTTCAGCGACTAACGGCCGGCAAAACTCTATCTATGTACAGACAGCACATTAAGCTCCTACAATCTGTCAGATTTCCTCATTAGTTTTTCAACTTTATCTCTAAAGCATTAAGGCTTAAGGTTGTTTGGGAATATCTGACAGTTAGGGTAGCTTGACCTGCTGTTCCTGGTAGCGGACTGGCGGCAGAGGCTTATGTGCCTGGCTACCGTCGAGGCGATCCGGCCAGTACTCGACGACTGGCTCGGGAGGAGGCACGGCTCCCTGTCGTTCAGGGTGACGCAGGTACTGTCGGGGCACGGCTGCTTCGGCAAGTAACTGCGACGCATAGATAGGGAGCCGGACGATCGGTGCCACCACTGCGTGCGGGGAGGACACGGCGCAGCACACGTTCTTCGAGTGTGTAGCTTGGGATGAGTAGCGCCGTGTCCTCAAAAACGAAGTATGAGGCGACCTGACGCTGCCGGCAGTAGTGCGGAGGATGGTCGGTAGCGCAGAGTCATGGGATGCGGTGGTGTTCTTCTGCGAGGACGTGATGTCGCGGAAGGAAGCTGCGGAACGGGAGAGGGAGATCTCAACTCCCTTTCCGGGCTGCAGAAGACGCACCGGGCGCCGAGGAAGGGCGGATAACGCCCTCTTCCAGCCCCCATGAATGGGTCCAGGGGCAAGGGATATGGGGTAGTCCCCGCCCCCTTATTCATTGGACCCCGAAGCGAAGGCGCGCGCGTATGTCGGCGTGCGCCTCAGAGGCGATACACGGGGTAGTTTAACACCTCACTACCCCGTGCAGGAGGCGAGGCCCGGAGAGACCGGGCCGGCACGACAGTGTGGGGCCGCGGCTGAATCAAGGACTCCCGCGGCTCCGTGCGCACATGACCGGAGAGACACCGGGGTGGTTTTTAATCAGTAGGAGTCTGACAGACCCCGTCGCCCACCCTAGGGCGGCGGACATCCATTGAGGATTTTCCACCCCGGAACAAAAAAAAAAGCTTGACCTGCTGTCCGTACTTACCAAACGAGAACTACTTGCTATGACAAATTGCTTTATATCATCACCATTACGCGCACAGGAAGGAAGGATAACACAGAAATGTGTCCAAGCAGTCTTGGATACGTTTCAAATGTAAATAAGTCTGATAAACAGCTATAAACTGCCATCGTTCGCGTGCCCTCGTACCATTTCGTATGCAGTAAACAAACATGTAAGATTCACATTATCCAGCCTTATATTTCTATTAGTGTTTTTCTCGCCCGATCAAAAGTTGTTGTCTGTGAAGCGAACGGTTCAGTAATGCGATATAGTGAGACCTCTTTTCAGATACATTTGCAATAAACAATTTTCATGTTTTTTAGTTCTGTATAACGAAAAACAAAAGAATAAAGCTAGGTTACGAAACATTCGTGTTCATAGTTTATGGGGAATAACACTAGGTATTTAAAATATCCTTACTGCTGATACATAAACGTGCTGTCAATGTCAAATTGCTACAACTGTGTGAATTATTATTTATTATAACTCGAGTTGGTCTCCAAAGCCTAGAGCACAGGCGTAGAGTAGCCAGCCTTTCGGTGTTCTATAGGATGCATTTCGGGGAGTGTGCGAGGGAATTGCATGATTTAATTCCCCCATCTCCGTTCCACCAGCGGACGACCCGTCGTGCGGCTGGTTTCCACCCTTACGTTGTTAACACCACTACGATCCGGACGAGGCGCTTCGCCTCCTCCTTTATACCGCGTACATCGAGGGACTGGAACAATTTGCCCGCGGCGGTGTTTCCGTCGGACTACAATCTGAGTGTCTTCAAGGCTAGAGTGAATAGGCTCTTAATAAACTAGTGCGCTTTACCATCAACGATTGCGTCACTGCTTACCATCAGGCAGGATTGCGGTCAAGCGCTGGTTTATAATTTGTAAAAAAAAAAAAAAAAAAATTATACGTACGGACACCAGCAGGTCAAGCTACCGGAAACTGTCAAATATTCCCAATCAACCTTGAGCCTTAATACTTCAGAGATAAAGTTGAAAATCTCATAAAGAAATCTGATAGATTGTTGTAGTTTGATGTGCATTGCGATGGCTGTACCTATCATAATTATTCAAAGACCTACCCTTTTTTACCGAAGGTCGAAAAATCCTCATGGGCTATCCTACGCTCGGGGACGCGGACGGGTATTACTGGAGGACTCATACCGGCTAAAAAACCATCATCATCATCTTACCGTCATCTGGCTTCCCGGGGTACCGGGTCCTCCCAATTCTATGGTAATTCAGAGACCTACCTACTGAAAACTTAATTTGAAACGACGGCATCTCTGCTTACCATCAGGCATCAGATGAGATCGCAGTTAAGCACTACTTTATAACTAAAAAAAATGAAAATTCGAAAAAAAGAAAATTTGCTAAAAGTGAAAGCAAGTTTTGTACCGATTGTTCGTAGTGTTGAAAATTATGATTATTTAGATTCCTGTTTGATATTACACGTTTGTAATTATTGATTTATGGGTTAAGTACCACTAACAACAACTTATCGTGTTTCTACAATATTACTAATTAAATTGCCTATCTATGTTTTCAGAAATAAGTTTTTATTTAGATACCAGAGAGCATTGTGATTTCGGTTTTCAGACTTCAGCAAAGTCTCTTTCTACAATTCCAGCGGAAACAGTGGAAAGCAAGCCAGCATTAACGACAATAGCATCCCAATACAAAAGCACAACTTTTAAAGAGCTGTGCGGGCGGAATGCCAGTTTAATTTAAAACATTTCTTTTTTATTCTATCGTAGCGTAACTTATTCGTGTACTAAATAAAGTCCCCAGTCCTCACACACGTTCACACTCGATTGACTCTCAAGTGAGAGTTTGTGAACGCACCCGACCCGCCGTTTCCGGACGAGGCGCCGCCATGACGCCGTCCGGTTCCGACATAGGCAACATGGCGGAGCGCGCGAAAAGAAAAAGATGGCGTCCACACCCATTACCGGCAGTTCTAGTGTGTTAGTTATTGCTTTGCATTTGTTCAACTGTCGTGTTTGAGCGCTAAATAGCTGGGGATTAATACGTTGCAGAAGTTGTGTCGTTGATAGGATGATGGGAAAAAATAGCGTACCTAATATATTTAGTTAGGCATTTGAATAGTTATTTTGATATGAGCGGGGTAATGGCGTAAAGTTCTATCAGTTGCAATGGGTTTCATTTTGACAGTTCAACAGGATTCATTAGATACCTACTTTGTTTACGTTGTTAAGCAGACTCATTTTTAAATTTGTAATAGTAGTTTCAGATCACAGTAGTGACAGATCAGGCTGGAACAAGACGTCTAAAGAGTCAGTCATCCTCTTTTTTCTAGTGAGTGCGCCAAGCGGATGCAGAAGGAAAGCTAAGACTCAGAGAATTGAATTGTAGAAATCAGTAATAATAGAATTTGCCTGATCTTTAGAAATTACACCTGGTTTCTGAATTTAGTATTTGAAGTTCATATATGAACTCTGAAAATCATTGAATTTTTCAAACTCAAAATTGAATTCAGAAACCAACTGTGATTCCCAAAGATACCTCAGTCAAAATATGTTATTACTTTCAAAATGAATACATTTTATTACTTACCTACGAAGTTAAGAATATAAAAAATATTAAGTAATAAAAGTAAATAACACTTATATAGCAAAACTTCGCTACTTAAGGCGTTTTACTTTTATCCTATTATTGAATTAAGCACCAATAGACATGTTTTAAATATTTTACGACTTTTTCATGAAGGGATAAAATAAGTTAGGCAGCTACTCCATTTTATTACATTACTTCAACCGAAAAAATGTCCACAGCTTGATATAGGAATCGTTCAAGTACCTTTTCCGCTTCTTTCATTCAGCGGATACCGACGACCTTCAGAAGGTCATCGGTCAAACATATTTCATAATTAATTAATTGATTATAATAACTTTCGTAAATTGCGTATATTCATTACTAGCTTTCCGCCCGTGGCTTTGCACGCGTGGAGTTCTGTTATATCGCGCTTTTTAGATCTCTCTCGGGAATATCAAATTTTTCCGGTATAAAAGGTAGCCTATGTTCTTTCTCAGGGTCTAAAGATTGTCTGTGCCAAATTTCATCGAAATCGGTTGAGAGGTTTAGGCGGGAAAGCGTAACAGACAGACAGACAGACAGAGTTACTTTCGCATTTATAATATTACTAGCTTTCCGCCCGCGGCTTCGCCCGCGTGGAGTTCGGTTATATCGCGCTTTTTAGATTTCCCTCGGGAACATCAAATTTTTCCGGGATAAAAGGTGGCCTATGTTCTTTCTCAGGGTCTAAAGATTGTCTGTGCCAAATTTCATCAAAATCGGTTGAGAGGTTTAAGCGGGAAAGCGTAACAGACAGACAGACAGACAGACAGACAGACAGACAGACAGACAGACAGACAGACCGACAGACAGACAGACAGAGTTACTTTCGCATTTATAATATTAGTATGGATAGTATGGAGTATGGTTAGTCCTTCTTTTTACAAAGGTGTAAGTCAAACAGTTCTAAGCGCATTGTATGTCAATCAATGGGCGGCACATTAGATCCGGTTTAAATTAATAAATATTATCAGTTTGTCCATCATCACGATCACAAGCGTGGAGCGAGTGAGTTTCGGTAGATAATAATTGCTGATACGGACGGGTGGGTAAATCTATTATTCGATCTACTCCAGCTCCAGGAAGGTCAGCTACTCCTTGCTGTTACTGAACGTCTCACGTAGTGGATCTGGGTTACCGAAGTATTTTGCTTGTAGGTGGCGATGTCGACCACCGGGCAGGTTAGCAGCACATGCGTCTTTGTCTCGTCATCCCCAATGCAGGCCCTGCACAGTGGATTATCTGTTATACCTAAGACAAAGAAAGATTTAGACGGAGAACTTGTTTCTTGAGGCGGTTAAATTAATAAGTAATTATAAACTAGTGCTTGACTGCAATTCCATCTGATGGTAAGCAGTGTTGCAATCGTTGATGGTAAAGCGCGAAAGTTTATTAAGAACCTATTCATTCTAGCATTTAAGACACCTAAATTGTAGTCAGACGGAAACACCGCCGCTGGCAAATTGTTCCAGTCCTTCGATGTACGCGGTATAAAAGACGAGGTGAAACGCTTCGTTCTGATCGTAATGGTGTTAACATCGGTCGTCCGATGATGGAACGGAGATGGGGAATTATTTAAGTCATGCGATTCCCTCGCACACTCTCCAAAATGCATCCTTTAGAACACCGACAGGTTGGCTACGCTTCGCCTGTGCACCAGGCTTTGGAGACCGTTTTGAACCAAATCTGAGTCGCCAATTAGCCTCTTCGCACGCCTCTCCACTTTTGAAAGAAATAAATAGTAGAATTAATAGTTCCATCTTCTGCTCTAGATGGCAGCACCTGCAAGGCGGGTTCTGTTGAATTATTAAACACGCATCATCCCGTCCACGTGTTGTTAATCTGTCTTTTGTCGACTCGACGAAAATTGCTGGTAATGTTGCCGGTAGTGGTATCCCGCCTTTGTGAACGCCCCTAATACCTGTTTAGGATGGTTTTGTGCTCGCAATTTGTGCACTAGGACTTTGAATTCAGTGCACAGTGCGACTTAGTTCACAGTTGTGTTTTGCTGGTTCCGTTCGGATGTCTGAGTCCGGGAATTTTGAGAGCTTTCTGTAGTGAATGGTTCGCTAAATAGCCAAGAAAATGTTGGGTATCTATTGATTTTATTCACAGTAACAAAATTATTATACAAACTACATAATCCTGTAGAAAATAACAATGGTGCCATTTCTTGTTTATAAACTAAAGTAAATTTAAGTTCAGGGGAGTTACTATAACCTGTTCAATTTATCATGATTCCAATGTCAAACATACACAGAATCAATAGCGTCCTCCACCCCTTTTCAGAACGGTTTCATGACGGTTTTAATACGTCATAGCAAGGCCCCAGGGGATATTTTTCATCATCATCATCATCTCAGCGTTTATACCGGTTGCATCCGCGGCTTTCGCGTTGGAGCCCGGGAGCCGCTTTCCTGCACATTCTCCTCTATTTCGCACGATCTTAAGCATCCTGTGGTAAGAGCTTGTTGGCACGCATGTCATCTCTTACAACGTCAAGCCAGCACTTCTTTGGTCTACCCCGCTTGTTCTGGCCCGGTGGAGGCACCATGGCAAGACATTTGTTACCCACGTAACGTGCCGGTTTGCGTAAGACGTGGCCGTACCAGGGTAGGCGACCCTTCTGCAGTTTGTCTGCATATTTTTTGTTCTATTTAATTACAAGACTTGTAATAATATTACAAGTATTATTCTGTTCCTGTCAAATTATTCAGCGTTTGATTCTATTCTGTTTTTATTTATGGCAAGTGAAGTTGATGTCAACTATTCTACCAATGTCAAAAGTGGATTGGAGAAGCAAGAGTGTACATAAACAATAATAATAATAAAAAAATACGATGCTACATTGGGCCCTTTTATATCAAGGTTATTGGAGGAATGAAATAAACAAAAAGATAAAAATAGATATCATATTATAATTGTTAGAACAGCAAATACAGATACATATACTATATCCAAACGTAAAATATTAGAGAAAGTAAATTATAATTTTATATTATCGTGGCGGATATTATATATCAATATCATCAGTGCCACAAGTAATTCTGGAGAGAAGAAATTCTATCATGTCCTATTCTATTCTATTTATGGCAAGTGAAGCCGATGTCGACTATTCTGCCAATGTCAAAAGTAAATTGGAGAAGCAAGAGTGAATAAGTCAGCCTAAGAAACCGTGGCTCTGGAAGAGATCGTGGCCCTGGCCTATAGGCAAGTGAAGGAACATGGGCAGGTTTTAGTCAGTAAAAGTCTGACATGCCCTTCCGTTCCGCCCAGAGCGGGAGAGGTCATTTGATGATTTCCCATCCCAAATAAAAAAAAGTCAGCGCCATGTTCATCATGTTTAAACTGTATATCATTATAATTTCACAGGGCCATATTAATATTTTATCTTCTGTCCTTTTCATACTGAAGTAAGTAGAATAAGATCCACTAAATTTAAGTTTAGATTTTTTATAAACAAGGAAATCCGCTCCATTGCCTATGGAGTGTACTAAACTAATATTTTATCTTCTATCCTTTTCATAATGAAATGCAAATAAAAAGTTGCACTTAACTTCAAGGGAATAGGGGCCAATCTCCATAAAATAAATTCATACTTGGGCAACGGAGCGAGCGATTCGCCAAACTTTTCATCACAGCGATAAAGCAACACCGAACATTTTCCATTTGTACGGATCTAATTGGTTAAACAACGAGGCAAATAAAAGAAAAAAACATATTCCGTTTTTTTTTTCTATTTCTTTCTCTCTGTCATGTCACCCGGGTCTAGACGGATTTGTAATCGTCGCAATCGCAAGCCAACGGAGCGGCAACAATTACGGATACCCTTCGATTTCCCACCGGATATAAATTTTGATCAAGATATAAAATTCTCGATACATCAGTCGGTACTCTAATTGGTTCGAGCTCGTCGTTCCGAACAAAAAAATCTGCCTCTAATTGCCGATGGATGAATTTCGTTGTTTGGTCTCTTGGGCTGATTTCCATTTCTATTTAGGTACGACGGCCGTCTTAATTGCGATGGATATAATCTATGTTTAATTTGAGGTTGCTATGGAGACTTTTGGCTAATGGTATATCATTCAAGGTGCATTATTTTATTTAAGTACTAAATATTGGATTTCTAGAAGAATATTTTTAGACAAGCGTATACATTATGTAAAAAAACCCTGTCCGATCCGTGAAGGTATTGTTAGGTGTCGATAACTTATTCTACTAATGCCTACAAAGCCGGGCTAAATTTAAAAAACAAACCCCTAAAATTAACAAATATTATTTCTCAAAAGGAGGTAACTAAATACATGTGCGGTAGGCAATAAATGCTCGGCCGAGGGGGGAGGGGGGGCGGGGCACGAAAACGGTGTTGTCACTTTTTTAAAAAATACCAAATTTTGGGGAAGTTGGAACTAATTCGCGAAAAAAAGGATTATGTCAAAATTCATTAGTATTGTTATTATGTAAAATTCCATATTTTATTTGGTAATGTGTTTACCTAACCTTTATTATCCTTGTGGGTCGGAAGGGGTTTTCTTTACATATTGTATATATAATAAAAAATTTAAAAGAAACCAGTTAGTATCTATAATGACAACAATAATCAATAATTCATATTGTGAATCATTAAAACCACTCTAGGGTATCAATTTGAACCTTAAATTAATTCACATTCCATCTTTCTCTTTCAGACAAAAGCTTGCCCAATTAGTTAATATAATTCCCGATTCGTCGACCATTATCGGTAAATGTCGGGCAAACTGTCACAATTACCGCTGCTGCCGTCAATAGGCACATAGGGAATGCTTGATGTGAGAAATTTCCGGTTGGTTCGGGCAATTATCGCGTGCCTGGTATCCCGGGGGGCAGTTTGGATTGCCTGCTGAAACCACTGCGCTGTCAGGACTGTTCCAGTGGTACTTCGTGTTCCATAAGTGCAGTTTTTAGGGTTCATGAACCCTAATCCTAATCTCACGAACCGTGATAGTCTGATGGCTGAAATGTTCAGAGACGATGTATTTTTGTTGTCGTTACAATACAAATTACTAAACACAGCAGCAAGCAGCAACACTTTTTGGTTTGGTATATATCTATTGGTATAGATGGCTTCGTGTGTAAGGTTGACTCGTATTTGACCATTTTTTTTAACTTTTCGTCGCTATATTCGGTCTGAGAGTTTGTTCTCTACGGCATTATTCATAAAAAACTCGTTAATCACTCTTCTTCTTCTTCAGCCAATAGATGTCCACTGCTGGACAAAGGCCACCCCCAAGGCTTTCCACGATGACCGGTCTTGCGCTGCCCGCATTCATCGCCTTCCCGCGACCTTCTCCAGGTCATCGGTCCACCTTGTTGGGGCCTCCCTACGCTGCGTCTTCCAGTACGTGGCCGCCACTCCAGAATCATTCAAATCACTTATTAGCAACTATTTAGCTAACCATTTAGTTAGCTCTTTCTTTTTTTTTTATAATTTTAAACTAGTGCTTGACTGCAATCCCGCCTGATGGTAAGCAGTGATGCAATCGTTGATGTTAAAGCGCACTAGAAAACTGCTCTTAATTAATGTTTAACTTTTCTCTATTCATAAACGTTAGTTAGCAGATGATTAGTAGCGAAACGAAATAACAGTAGCACAAGTTTTACTGCTATTAACGAAGCCACTATAAGCACCTAGAAGCAATATTATTCAACTTCGCAATGACGGCGCAGAAGATTGTGCTACATGAAAAAGATGAGGAATGAGGGTGGCATACAAAGAGGAGAAGGAAAACAAAAACAATGAATTATTTTAGAACAAAAATGTAGACAGTTTATTACAATAAAATATTTCTACAAAATGTCTTATTAATTATTTAAGTGTTACGGCCACAACATGACTTTTCTTTAGTCCTGTACTTACATAGATATGACGTCATAAGATAACACAAGAAAACATAGGATAACACCATAGATTAGCATTATCTGTGATGAGCTTCTTCAAGAACTCTTAAGTAACACGGCCACAACATGACTTATCTTTAGTCATGTACAGTCAAGACCAAAAGTTGAGTTACAATCTCACAAAACTATGGCCAAGCAATACTAGTTGTAGTTACGACCTTCTTCTATAATAAAGTTTGATACACACTTATACACTTTGACAACTTGCTGCCCGCTTATGATTGTTAGGTACTACTTACTAATTTCAACGCTCACAGTAAGTGTTTAAATAGCCTAGCGGTTCTCGTCTTGATAGGCGTTCAAGGTGGTTTGAGTTCAAATCTAATAACTTACAAAATATTTTTGAAATGTTTATTGGTGAACTATGAATGCTGACAACAAAAATATGTAAAAATACCGATCCGCAACTTACTGATGATACTTTATTTTAAGATTTTTTCTATATTAGAGTCATTATAAAAAGATGACGGTAGATTTGAAACAAACTGAACAAAAAATATTCCACTACCTACAATAACTATTATTAACTACAACAACTCAAATAATATTACTTAGCTGTTGTTGGTTGGTGAACATATAGTTACGAGTTCGTGTTATTAGTTTTACTTTTTTAATCAATATGCAGGCATATGCAGCAATATATCTCAAATATCATAATATGAAACCGGCTTTTGTGTAAGTTGTTTTTTATTATTATTTGGGTAAGGTGCAAACCAATCTCTTGTTGAAAGTGTGTAATAAATTTGTTATTGTTTTAGAGAAATACTGTAAGCCAAAGTCAAGAGGTTGGAGGACGAAGGTGGCTTATGTGTCGAGACAAGTGGAACTAAACAACAATATTTACCGTTGAATAAACCTTTGAATCTTGCGAAGAAGAGAGGTTGCATTTGTGGTTTAAAAATAAACTGGCGATACTGGTGGAGACTTATCGCGCTAAACAAAAAAAAAACAATTTATAACAATCACAGTGCAGAAGTGTCCTACAAAGTGTTTTAAATATATGTCATTATATATCGTAATAACGGACTCTAAACCAACTCATAAAGTAATTTAGCTAAGTGACAGTAATATGTTCGGTTGGCTTAATGGCTAACAGATGTCGCCTTTTGCAATTTCAATACAAATTACTTTTGGTAAATTATAAAAACAATACTTTCGGAATTCGATAAGAAATAAGTTCGTTTACTTTTGAACTAAGAAAGCGCTTGAAGATTATAATCTCAAGCCTTCAAACTCCGAAAAAAGGCACTGCAGGATGGCATGCTATACACGCAAAAAAATTGTAAATGTAATAAGCACTGTTTTGTGTTCTAAGTATAGATTATTTTATGATTGTAATAATATTCAGGTTAAGCTTCAATCCTCTTTTCTTTAAGAAAATGAATAATTAAGCTATAACCTCTTTAATGATAACATGTAATACTATAATTTTCATATCTAAAAACCAAAAATGTTTTTTATATTTTTTACCATAATAATATCATAAGTTTGTCAAGGATTACTTTTATATAAAATATTACAATGCTGCCATTTCAACGTTTGTTTCATTTATTAGTATAAGTATATCTATACCGAATAATATATAACTTTATAATATATTGCATTATATTATTTATTATATTACCCCTATAGTAAACTAAAACATATAATAAAACCCTTTTTTGGGATAAATATTCAATAAATTTTCCTATTTGTTTAAATATTATTTGCAAACATTTTACTTTAAAATACAAATCAATTATCATAATTTTAAATTATATGAAACAACAAAAAGAGTTGCCTATAATAAGGATCGAACCCACAATCGCTCGCTTTTGATAGCACCATTGTTAAGTGCGGCCGCTAACTCGACTTCAAATGAAGTAACGAAATTTTGCATTACTTTAAAGAAAGACGAAGACTGCGATAAAAAAAATAATGCGGTAGTGTGCGTGGCCGGTTTAGCGCAGGCGACAGTAGTCTTTAAGGTGGAAATGGACTTCTACAGCTGATAGTAACTATGGAGAAGAACGGGCAAGAAACTCCATGGACACTCTTTTAAATTTTCAAGCTATTATTACAAATATTTGATTACATCATTCATCTTGAAATCAATCGTGTGAGAACGATGCAGAAATATATTGTACGCTGAGAGCGTCCATTATGGAAAACACAAAAATCAATTCAGAAATTAAAATACACCGTAGCAGCTAAGAGATGACCAGTCCCCTCTGACGGCGTCCGTTCACGAACACGACTTATGGATCAGCATCATTCAGCTCAACCATATTGAAGGGAACCTAATAACCCAACACATACGCCACCATCAGCGAGACATTTGAGTGAACATGACATACTCTCAACAGCCAGAGCACAATCAAGTTAATAAAAAAGATTAACCCAACAAATAAATGCTTTACAGCACATTAGTACATTGTGCTCACATGTTTGCCATGAAATTATACAATACTAAGAAATTTAATCTACACAATGCTAAGATAGTTTTGTTCAAGGTTCAGCAGCTCCAACAGTGTTCCCGAATACTAAGTTTAGCTCCTGTATAGCTGTACAACCTCTGTCAGCGATACAATTCCGTTTCGTACAATATGCTTGGCTACATAGTGTGTAATACAGGCTTTGAATTAATAACATAAACAATTACATATTAAAACTACAAGAGGAAAAATCAAAGAACAATCATTGTATAGAAATCGGATGCAGCTCAAGCCCAAGCCTTGTCTGCTACGCTTTCCCGCTTAAACCTCTCAACCGATTTTGATGAAATTTGGCACAGACAATATTTAGACCCTGAGAAAGGACGTAGGCTACCTTTAATTGAAGAAAATGATATTTCGGAGAGAAATCTAAAAAGCGCGATATAACTGAATTCCACGCGGGCAAAGACGCGGGCGGAAAGCTAGTTAAATATAAAAACAAGTAATACCTACATAAAAAAAGTAACAAAAATTAGAAAGTCCCCTACGAGGCCAAAAGGCTCCTATCTCGACATAGTGCTTCGACGCGAAATATGTCTGTCTGTCGTAGCCAAATAGTTAAATTAGCCGTTTAGCAAACACATAGTCTTTGGCCTCGCCTTGCTTCGCTCTCTCGGCTCGTAGGCGGTTGATTACAGTTCTTACTTAACCCACTTGACTCACGGTTAGCGCCGTGGTTAAGATATTTAGGCCCAGATGAAATATCTGGCCCTCATGTTGAACAGCAGGTGGCGCTTCGGCCCGCACTTTAGCGGGCTGTCGTCGCGCCTGCTGAAGGCTGCGGGCGCCCTCTCGTGGCTAATGCCAAATTTGGGTGGGCCAAGCATGCGGTGCCGGCGTCTATACGCCGGCATACTGCGGAGTATGGCCCTTTATGGGGCCCCTATTTGGGCGGACTCCATCAATAGGAGGGAGAACCTCACTGCACTTCGGACGCCCCAAAGGGCCATCGCCCAGCGGGCATCGCGGGCCTACCGCACGGTGGGCTTCGCAGCGGCGTGCGCTCTGGCGGGCACCCCGCCTTGGGAGCTCGAGGCGTGCTCGCCAGACTGTACGAGTGGACGGCGGGGCGCAGGGCGCTGGGCGAGCGTCCGGCCCCAGAGGTGAGGGAGGCCGTCTGGCGGGAGGCGAGGGTCGCTCTTGGACGCAGGATCTCGCCTCCGCCGTCTTCGGCCGCCGTACCCTCGACGCCATCGGGCCGGTCCCGGAGGACTGGCTCGACAGGCGTCACGGGTTCCTCTCCTTCCGTCTGGTGCAGGTACTCTCCGGTCACGGCTGCTTCGGCAGGTACCTGCACCGGATAGGACGAGAGGAGACACCGTCGTGCCATGGTTGTGGCGCGGCGGAGGACACGGCGGAACACACCCTCGCGGTGTGCCCGTCGTGGGCCGTGCCGCACCGCGATCTTGTCACGGCGGTTGGAGGGGACCTCTCGCGGCCCGTCATCGT
The DNA here is from genome assembly GCA_017933935.1 of Sesamia nonagrioides. Taxonomy (NCBI): domain Eukaryota; kingdom Metazoa; phylum Arthropoda; class Insecta; order Lepidoptera; family Noctuidae; genus Sesamia; species Sesamia nonagrioides. Next base: position 411,589 of record JADWQK010001182.1, read on the forward strand.
CAGAGCGATGGTGGGAAGCGAGGAGGCTTGGGTGGCGATGGCCTCCTTCTGCGAGGTCGTGATGTCGCAGAAGGAGGCCGCAGAGCGCGAGCGGAAGGAGGATCCCCTCGCTCCGGCGCTCCGCAGGCGGCGTAGGGGGAGGAGAAGGCGGGATTTCGCCCGCTTTCTCCCTCCCTGAGGTGAGCGGCGGGCGTGAGGCCGACGCCCGCCTTACATCGCTCACCACGCGGGAGCCACGGCCCCTCCCAGCCTAGGAGGCAGCCTAGGAGCAGCCTAGGAGGGGCAATTGAGGGCCCGCCTCGCGAGGCGGGTTTCGCCGGCGGGGGAGAGGTAGCTCAGGCTGCGCTAGTTTCCCACTCCCCCGCCACAATGGCGATGCCGGAGTGCCGCTGTGGGTTTAGTGGGTATTCCCGGCTCCGGCTGGGCGAGTCCCACACACGCCTTTCGGGGTACGGTGCGTAAAAGCATTACCACAGCGTCAAAAAAAAAAAAAAGTGGTTAAGATATTGGCTTTTACCATTACCAGGATGCAATAAAAGAAATATTCTGATTGACGATCTTGTATTTAGGAGCGGGTATTTATATACATTTTGGATTTACAATTATAGGCAGATTTACAGAGCAACCAATCACAAACAATATCAAACGACCAATGACATATGAGCTACAGCGCGGCGCGCGCGCCTCGTCGCTAAGTTAACTAAATACAACTGTATGATGTATCAGTTCACAGTTGTATGCCCGCGCGCATGGCGTGCGGTCGTTGATGTATACTGCTATATAGTTCCTCCCCAGCGAAGCGCTTGTTTATGCGAGGGTGTCTCGTACGTTCGCCGCAAGCAGTGTAATTGTTGTCTCGACGCGGTGCCAGCGAGCGCCTAGGGCTGCGTGACGTCAGTTTGCCAGACGGGTGGACGACGTATTTGCTCGTGTGCCTTTCGCTATTTTAGCTTTAGTGCGCGGCTGTGCTCCGTCTCGGCCGGACGTATGTTCTACAGGGCGAAGCGAACAGTGGGTCTTGAGGTGCGGCCGGATCGTGTGATGTATGGTGTCTGGTCATTTATAGGTTCTACTGCTTCTTCAGTGTTGGGAATAAATGCAGGCTTTAAACGATCTATGCTGATGTTTACTTGTCGATCGTTGATTTTCACTGTATATACCTTGTTGTGTCTCTTCAAGACACGATACGGACCTTCGTATGTTGGCGTCAGCGGTCGACGGTAGGCATCGGTACGTATAAATACATGCGTGCACACCTTTAGGTCGTCGTGAATAAACATTGCGCGGCGATCAGTGCTCCGGCGCACGGCTTGCATCTTTTTTATTGCATTGGTTATGACGTCACTAAAGTGTGTATTCGTATTAGCGTATGTCGACGTCTCTCCACACATTTCGCCGGGTAGCCGTAGTGTTTTACCGTATAGCGCTTCTGCCGATGACACATTAGTATTGTCTTTAATTGCAGCGCGAAGTCCCAACAAAACAGTTGGCAATTCTTGCGTCCAACTTGAATTATGTAGTCGTGCCGTTAATGCTGTTTTAAGTGATCGGTGCCACCTTTCAACCATTCCATTCGCTTGTGGGTGGTAGGCAGTGGTTCGTGTTTTTTCGATGCCCATTCTATTCATTAGTGTTTTAAACAAATGAGATTCGAATTGTCTCCCTTGATCGCTTGTGATCCTTTCTGGGCAACCAAATCGCACGATCCACCCTTCGTATATAACGGTGGCGATAGTGTTGGCTTCCATGTCTCTGACTGGGAATGCTTCTGGCCATTTTGTTGCTCGGTCAACGATGGTAACGCAATATCGTTTTCCGTCTGATATGGGTAGAGGTCCGATGATATCTATGTGTATGTGCATCAGTCGCTCTGCTGGTGGGAATTGTTCTAACGGCGATACCGTGTGTCGCTGCACTTTTGTTCGTTGGCAGGTTATGCAACATTTTGTCCACAGGCTGGTGTCCTTGTTCATGCTCGGCCAGAAAAAGCGTTGTGTGATCATCTTCCTAGTGGCTCGGGTGCCGGGGTGGCTCAACTCATGAATGGCGTCGAAAGCTTTTCTACGCAGCTGTGATGGCAGGTAAGGTCTTGCACGGCCACTGGAAGTTTCGCACAATATTGACCTACTTGAGCTAAGTGGGCGAATCCATTCGAATCTAAGTATTTTGTTTTTCGTGATGTCAGTCAGTTGTTGGTCGCTGTGTTGAAGACGGATCAGCTCGTCGTAGTCAATTGGTGATGGAGTGGATATTGCTTCAATTCTTGATAATGCATCGGCCACAATGTTGTCCTTTCCTTCAATATGGCGTATTTTCATTGTAAATTGACTGATATAGTGTAAGTACCTTGTGCGTAATGGTGTTTCAGTTTTGCTGTTTAGTCGCAGTAGGGCTTGCGTTAGCGGCTTGTGGTCTGTGTAAACATTTATTTCTTTACCCTCGAACATGCGTCGAAAGTGCCTAATTGCCAGATAGATTGCCAACAATTCTCTATCGTATGTACTATATCCTTGTTGCGCTTCTGTCAGTTTCTTTGAGTGAAAACCGAGTGGTCTCCAACTGTTTCCTACGCGTTGCTGTAGGGCGGCTCCAACACAAGTATTTGAAGCGTCACACATCAGTGATAACGGAACGTGAACTGAAGGGTGTGACAAGGTGACGGCATTTTTTATGCTGTTCTTACAGGCTTGAAATGCTTCTATATCTTCCTTGTTGAAGTTGACCTTGGTTTTGTCATTTTCCTTGCATGATCGTAGATATTTATATAGTTTTTGCTGAACATGTGCAGCGTGCGGTATATTTTCTTTGTAAAAGTTCAATATCCCCAGGAATCGTCGTAATTCTTGAACTGTGGTTGGTTCAGGATAATGAGATATTGTCTTCACACGATCCTCTGTTGGTTGAATACCGGCCTCTGATATCAAGTACCCGAGGAATTCTAATTTTTTGTGGCCGAAAACGCATTTTGAAAGGTTTATTCTTAGACCATGTTCTTTAAGTCTTTTAAAAAGTTCTTTCAGGTGACTTCTGTGGGTTTCTTGGTCTGGTGAGGCGACGAGGATGTCGTCGACGAATGGAAAAATGTGGTCCATGTTGCCGAGTACGTTGTTGATATGTCGTTGGAATGTTTGTCCGGAGTTGCATAGACCGAAGCACATTCGAGGGAATTCAAAAAGTCCAAACGGTGTAATGACTGCCGTCTTCTCGATATCTTCTTCGCGTATTCTTAATTGATTGTATGCTTTTTTTAAATCGATTTTCGAAAAGATTTTCATCCCTTCGAGATGGTACGTGAAGTCACGAAGTCGTGGTATTGGGTACCGATCCGGTTTGGTGACGGCATTTAGTCTTCGGTAATCACCGCATGGTCTGTATTCACCAGTCTTTTTCTCAACGAGGTGTAGTGGACTTGCCCAAGGAGACTTCGATGGCATATGCCTTGTTCAAGCATAGTTTGAAACTCCTTTTTCGCCGCTTGATATTTGTGTGGCGGCAACGGTCGTACTTTACAGTACACGGGCGGGCCGTGTGTCACAATATGATGTTCAACCCCACTATTTTTCATGTTGTTGAAGTTCGGGGAAGTTATCTCGGCGTACTCTTGAAGTAGGTTGTGGTACGGGTCGGTGAGGTTAATAGTAAGTACGGTGGGGGTAGCGGCACTGTTTGCGATGCAACCGTTGATTGTTAAACCTGTTTTCTTATCGATGAGTTTCTTGGCACGCAGATCGACGAGAAGATTGTGTTGACGTAAAAAATCGGCGCCCAATATCGGTCGTTTCACGGCAGCAACGATAAATTGCCACGATAAGGGACGGCGTAGGCCTAGGTTAAGTTCTAGCATCTTCTCGCCATATGTATATATTGGGGTGCCGTTTGCTGCATACAACACTTCCTCCACCGGCTTCATTCCCTTAGTGTTAGGAATAACCGACACGTTAGCTCCGGTGTCCACAAGAAATCTCAAATGATGTTGGTAATCGCAAACGTGTAGACGGTATGGTGATATTTCGTTAACCTCGGGTTCCGTCGTAGCCGAGGTCGCGGCTAGTTTTCCTGACGCATGAACTTACACGGGGATTTGCAGTTGCGTGCTTCTTTGCCGTAACGTGCGTGGTAAAAACAAATATCACTTGACGGTTGCTGGTAATAATTCGTTCGGCCTTGTGATTTTGAACGTGATCTTGAGCGAAATGATGGTCTTCGTTGTCTTGATCTGTCTCTTTTCAAGGCCGCGATTTCCCGCGTAAGCTGCATAATGGCTTCTCGAAGATCTGGCTCTGGCTGCAAGTGACTGCTTTCGTGTCGTGACGTAGATGATGACGGTTGGTTGCATGCACAAACTGAATGGACTTCTCGGGTTTGCTCATGCATCTTGTCAGCCATGGCAGCAAGCACGTCGAGTTTGGGGTTTTCGTTGACTGATAGTACAGCACGCGTCGAGGCTGGCAGGTGTCTCATCCACAGTATTTGCAGAGTGGTATCGGGCATCTGTCGCGTGCAGGTTCTCTCATGCGTCGCAATAACTGCGACGGCTTTAGGTCTCCCAGCTCCATCTCGGTGAGTAATTTTTCTAGTTGCTTGGTCTCCGATTCTTCATACACTGACAACAGTCTTTTTTTAGCCTCCTCGTAGCGGCCAGTGCGAGTTTGGCTCATTACGATGTCACTTATTTGTTCGACATCCGTCTTCTCTAGGTGAGCTACTAGGAGGCTGAACTTCGCTTCTTCGCCGGGCTTTTGCGGGTTTACTACTGTTTCAAATTGTGCAAACCAGAGAAGTGGTTTGTCGCGCCAAAACGTTGGTATGCGTGACTTCAAGGACACGGTTGCTACTTCGTCGCTGTTTGCCATTTTCCGAGTTTGTCAGAACGTTTCGATCAGTTCGTCTCACGTTGGAATCACGTCGGGTTCACCACTTTACCATTACCAGGATGCAATAAAAGAAATATTCTGATTGACGATCTTGTATTTAGGAGCGGGTATTTATATACATTTTGGATTTACAATTATAGGCAGATTTACAGAGCAACCAATCACAAACCAACAATCACAGACCAATGACATATGAGCTACAGCGCGGCGCGCGCGCCTCGTCGCTAAGTTAACTAAATACAACTGTATGATGTATCAGTTCACAGTTGTATGCCCGCGCGCATGGCGTGCGGTCGTTGATGTATACTGCTATAGGCTGCTACACCGCGTGTCGCGGGGTCGATTCCCGCACAGGATAAATATTTCTTTGACTTACAAGGTTCGTTCCGGGTCTGGCTGTTTGTGTATGTGAGTTTATAAGTTTGTGTACCCACGATATAGAAAAAATTCAGTGTGAGGCAACAACAAAAAAAAAAAAAAAATTGGTTGGGTGCCCTGGCTTGGTTACTGCGACAAATTAGACTTGTACGTAATTGGTTTCAGGTAAAAAACAGGAAGACGTAGCGTGGGTAGGCCCCCGACAAGGTGAACCGACGACCTGGTGAAGGTCGCAGGAAACCGCTGAACCTTGGGGGAGGCCTATGTTCAGCAGTGGACGTCTTTCAGCTGAAATGATGATGATGATGAAAAAACAGTTTCCACCTAAACTATAATTTATTGCATATTATCCTGACAGTTGTACAGCTGCTGTTAAAAGGCTACGGTTAACTAAACGGCCATCTAAATCAGTCGGCTGTGACATGTCCATCATTACAAAATGAAATGAACGACAATCAAGGAAAAATAAAGAACACAACTGAATCAAAGATTTCTTTTTATCTGAATCCAACGTGATCGACATGGGTTCAACTGAACATCAAAGTGAAAGGAATCGTTTTTGCTTTTGACATGTTCGACATGTGTTCTAAAAAGGCGCACTGTGCTCTATTTGGTATTTCACGTGCTGAGAATTAAGGACTGATAAGTCAAATTTTTATAATGAATCACAAATACTGTTTCTAGGTTAGCGTATATTTAATTTAGGAGAAATACCGAAAATATTGGATTAACCTACACGATTAATTTAATTATTTGAAAAGTAGATCTTTTAAAAATGTGAGTGGGGATTTTTTAAATTTTGTATTAATGATATATATTTATTGACTGCGAGTCATCAGAACTATCGAGAATATGAATTTGTACATTGTACACAGGTAAACTAACAAATTCAAATGTCGTAGCACCTCCGTAGTTGCTACGTGCGTAGCGCCGGCGTAGCGTCGTAGTCATTAATTTCCAGATTCGCAAAGGCAAGTCTGTAAACCAGCCTATTTCTTCGTTAGTATGAAGACTGAATGTCTACTAATTTTCTGTGGTCATGTAGCCATTTAGCCCAGTCTAAGAACAATGGCTTTCAAAAGTTATTTTTCATCTAACAACTTAGCTTTGACATATCATATTATGATTTAAAATCTTAGTGATCTACATGTTTGAACTGCTTATTGAATAATTCAATTACTTTGGAATTATCATAAATAGTAATCAATTAACTTCTTAAGAGTATTTGTTTTTTTTTGTATTAATCATACTAGCTGTACCCTGTGGTTTCGTCGACGTCTACGTTTCGATCCCGTAGGAATATTGGGACAAAAATTATTTTATGTGTTATTCCTGGTTATAAACCATCTGTGTGCCAAATGCCATTCAAATATGTTCAATAGTTTAGACGTGAATGCGGAACAAACAAACCAACTCACTTTCCGATTTATGATATTAGTAAGGATATTAAGAAATCGTGGCCCTGGCGCACAGGCAAGTGAAGAAACACGGGTGGGTTTTAGTCAGTAAAATTCTGACACGGCCTTCCGCTCCGCCAAGAGCTGTAGAGGTCAGATGATTTCCCATCCCAAACAAAAAAAATAAAGGATTGTTTCATGACTCAACCAACATGAACCAACCCGCACTGGGCCAGCGTGGTAGATTACGCGCTCCCTCTAACTGAGAGGAAGCCTGTGTCCCAACAGTGGGAACATTATAAGCTGATGATGTGTCATAACTTTACCCGTTCTGATCATCAACCTTTTTATCGTCCCACTGCTGGACACAGGTCTCCTCTCATACAGAGAAGGGTTGAGCGTAATCACCACGCTTGCTCAATGCGAGTTGGCGATTTCAGACTTAAAGTCCAGGTTTCCTCAAGATGTTTTCCTTCACCTTGTAATCAGTCATTGGTGTCCAAGATTTACTTAGAAAGTACACATAACTTTAGAAAAGTTACATTGGTATATGCCTGACCTAGAATCGAACCCGCACATTCATACTTGAGAGGCTGGTGTTTTAACCACTAGGCCACCACGACTTTACCCGTGGCCTCCACCAAATTCTTCCATGCACGGTTTTCTAGCGCCACCTCAAACCAAACCGTAATAACATTTTAAATTAAAAGTTATACAAATCTTTTAGCTTACAAATCAAATCCGCATCAGGCGAGAAAACATCGACTTCCATGACACAGTCGTCTCAAATTTCCTTTTTTTAATGACCACTAATCTTATTCTCGGCAACGGCAAGTCAGTGCAGACAGCCAGTTTGATTTAATTCTGGCCTGAATCGTTACTCCTGGTAACAAAGTTAAGCTTCTTGCCTCCGGGTGGATAAACCGCGGATTTGAACGGAACGCAAAGCTAGTCTGCATTGCACCACTGCAGTTTATCAAAGGTTTACGTTATTTTTCGAATCTAATATAAATTGTAGCAGCAGTTGTTTGTGGTTTTGTATGTGGCTATTCGGTCAGTTAATGGCATCGAAACAAATGTTTTTGGTATCATCAACATGTGTAACTGTGTTTATCTATACCCCCTATCCATAAACATTGCTTAAAGTTAATTAGTGATTAGCGATTGTAGAACCATACATTCTAGACGTCTGAAACGTCGTAATAAACCCCTTAAATACTTTGGTGCTTATTCATAAACGATGATTAAAGTCAAGTGACGTAAAAACGTACCGTACCACCACACCAAGATGCTGTTGACATTACCGCTCCGCGGTCGCAGTAGTCGATATACAGTATGTTAACTAACAGAGGGCGTTCCCGTTAACCCGAAATAGTATAGCATACATACATGCTAAAAAAAATATTTCCATTCGAAAACAAAATGTTTTAAATTTTTTTCAATATGAAAATATTCAATAAAAACTTTTAAATTGACATGTAAAAGAAACACACTGTACACGCGAACTTGAAAGACGGCAACGTCGCAATTTATTTATACATGAAGACTACTATTTTGATTTAAAACAGGAGGTTTCAAATTTATTTTCAATTATATTTTTTTTTATTCGGATTATTTTATGCTTATTTTTCTATGCTGATATTTTTATTTTAATCTATTAATGATATATATTAACGAGTTTAAGGGAACGCCCTCTGTTATTTAACATACTGTATATATGACGGTGCGTGACTGGTTAATTTTGGATATAGTGATCTGTTTTATCGTATCAGTATCAATTGACCGTAAATATTACTCTACTATTTTTTGAAGTCGATTAATCGGTCGGTATTCAGATAAATTATGATTTTTATTTTGAGCGGGTAACCCCGAATAGAGTAGTAGGCGTGATTTGAAGAGGTGACGACTGTCATATTATTGACAGCTGCCGACGGAAAAGCACGCGCTATAACCTATTAGTTCTTATTTGTTTTAATCTGAGATTATCATTGTAATCCATTAATATTAAAGTGATCTACGTATCTGTACAGTTAAAATAATAAGAATCGAACATCACACTATAGCTATTGTTCAACGTTTTATCGAAGTACCGCCCACGATGGATGAGAATCAAGGGATGAGAAGACACTTCAATTATCCGGAACCTTTGGCCACGCCTTCCTGACGGTTTTCCCCTACATACATATTATGCTATTGTAACAAAAAAAAAAAAAAATAGCCAGTCACAGACCTACTCTTTCAAAAATAACATGTGACAGACAGTTTTACCTTTAGCTACATCGCGTTATAAACTAAATTATGTATTGTATTATGTAATTCTAGCTCCAAGATTGTTAAAAGTTCTCCAAAATAAAAATTGTCATTTAACAGGATCGTCTTTGTAATCTGTTCAAAGTGGTCAACAATTTCTTGTTCGGAACACAGCTGAGTTCTTTAATTGGCTTTGTCACATAAAAATGACACTTTAGTTACAATTGTATTTCTTTTTCTATTTAATTTTCTTTAAACCCTTCAGCAGTTTTTCAACATGGCTTCAAAATATCGAACCTTTTGTGCGGGCAACGAGCAATCGGACTTGTTCCATGAAATACCTTTCAGCCGTATTCCAAAACTACGCCTGAATGAGGAATATTGTGATAAAAAAAAAAAACCAACGTTAGTTGCCCATAGAGAATTCATCTAGTTGGAGCTCGATACTTGAAATAGACTTTTTGATTATTTTGATTGATCTGGGTATATTTCCTTTTCAAATCTACACTGACCGTTACAGAGGCATCAACGTTTCAATGATCTGCACCCTAATTGCGTAATTCACTGTTACTATCAACCTTTTTTTATAAACTAGTGTTTGACCACAATCCCGCCTGATGGTAAGCAGTGATGCAATCGTTGATGGTACAGCGGGCTAGTTTATTAAGATCCTATTCACACAAAAAACTGAGTGAATAGGAAGGAAGTCGGCAGTTGAACGAGGTGATGCAATGTTAAACCCAACATGACCAACGATGTCGCGCCAGAGGGATATTGATCTGGAGACCCTCCACGACCAAACTCCCGACACAACAACATTTGGCGCATCGTATCAAGCACACATCGCAACACAACTGCTCAGACTCGTCCTCCGTACGGCTTCACCAAACATCATGCCGGAACACGAAAAATCGCTTGGCGGCAAGATTTTGTCTGGTGGGTGGTAACGTCTGCCGGCAGCTGATGTTATGGCCTACCAACGAGTAATGGATTAGCAAGTAATTTGCTAATCCATTGCTCCTTATGTTCAAAATGTGTCTGTTCAACAACGTAAACATCGCAATGACTAATGCTAGGAATTGACACCATTCTCAGTTTTCTCTAAGCTCACTGCACCTAACTTTTCATCATGAAATTTTTTACCAAATCATTCGGCAGTTCACCACATAATTTAATTGCTATTTATTTAATGTCATAACAATACAGGCCCATGATTAGAATGAAGTGAAATTCAAAGCTTTTTATTTGTTATATGGGTGTTAAGAATAGGTTTTATACGAAAGAAAGCAGGAAATACTTTTTATTCCCCACAAACAAAACGCACACTATAATTAAATGTAATAAAATAGTAAAAAAAAAGAGATAGAAAAATATAAAATCAAAAGTCTCGAACTCAAATATGAAAACTTAGAGTTGTAACGGAGGCTTGTTAGCGGAGGCGGAGGCGGATGCGGAGGCGACGAGTCTCACCTCCGCGGATGCGGAGGTTAACGGAAGCGGAGGCGGAGGTGAAAGTACATTAGAAAAAATTGGAATTTATGGATAATTAAAAAAAATAAATAAATACGTACATTAATAGTAGTATACTTGGTAAAAAAAAATATTTCCTTCTTGTAATGAAAATTAAGGGGAAACAAATTGTGTTTGGCGCAGGAGCCTCGCACTAGTTGATTCTTGACCATTTCGCGCTCAAACGCGGCCGGACGGTTCAAATCAAATCAAATCATTTATTTCAAATAAACCAGTTACAGGCACTTTTGAATTGTCAGAAGGTCGGTCAGTCAATAAGATGAAGCTAGTCGCCCATTCAAAAGAGTAGGTACCTATGGAGAAGAACGGGCAAGAAACTCCATGGACACTCTTTTAAATTTTTAAGCTATTGTTACAAATATTTGATTACATTATTCATGTTGAAATCAACCGCGTGAGAACGATGCAGAAATAAATTGTACGCTGAGAGCGTCCATTATGGAAAACATACAAAAATCAATTCAGAAATTAAAATACGCCGTGGCAGCTAAGAGATGACCAGTCCCCTCTGACGGCGTCCGTTCACGAACATGACGTATGGATCAGCATCATTCAGCTCAACCATATCGAAGGGAACCCAATGACCCAAAACACACGCCACCATCAGCGAGACATTTGAGTGAGCATGACATACCCCCAACAGCCAGAGCACAATTAAGTCAATAAAAAAGACTAACCCAACAAATAAATGCCTTACAGCACATTCGTACATTGTGCTCACACGTTTGCCATACAATTATACAATACTAAGAAATTGAATCTACACAATGCTAAGATAGTTTTGTCCAAGGTTCAGCAGCTCCAACAGTGTTCCCGAATCTGTGGAAAGTTTAACTCCTGTGCAGCTGCAGCTGTACAAGTGCCGAACACCTCAGTCAGCGATACAATTCCGTAACGTACCTACAATATGCTTGGCTACATAGTGTGTAATACAGGCTTTGAATAAATAACATAAACAATTACATATTAAAACTACAAGAGGAAAAATCAAAGAACAATCATTGTATAGAAATCGGACGCAGCTCAAGCCCAGGCCTTTTTGTCCTCAATATAATCCTTCACACTATAAAATGCTTTCTGACACAACTTACGTTTAATGAAGGATTTGAATTTATTCAGGCTGAGATCTTGAACCACCTCTGGAAGTCCATTGTAAAAATGTATACATTGGCATCTGAAAGAGCCACCTATTTTCTTGAGCCTTGTTGTAGGTACAATAAATTTGTGCCTGTTTCTAGTATTTATATCATGGACATCACTGTATTTTTTAAACAATTTTATATTTTTATGAGCATACAAAAGATTTTCATAAATATATTGAGACGGCACGGTCAGTACATTAATCTCTTTAAATTTTTCTCTGAGAGAGTGTCTCGGACTTAATTTATAAATTGCATGAACAGCTCGTTTCTGCAAAACAAATATTGTTTGAATATCGGCGGCATTTCCCCACAACAGAATGCCGTACGACATTACGCTGTGGAAATAGCCAAAGTACACTAAACGGGCCGTCTCAACATCAGTCAAATTACAAATTGTTCTAACTGCGTATGCAGCAGAACTTAGCTTTTTTGACAATTTTTCTATATGTGAACCCCATTGAAGCTTAGCATCCAGAGTTATACCCAAGAACACTGTGCTGTCGTCAGATTTCAATTCTTCGCCCCTTATCAACACTTTAGTTTCCACCTGCCTCACGTGAGGTAGAGTAAACTTAATGCATTTGGTTTTTTTCTCGTTTAAGAGTAAATTATTAACATTAAACCAATGGACTACTTTGGAGATCGCGCTATTTATATCATCAGTAACCTGCTGCTGACGTTTCAGTTTAAATAAAAGTGAAGTGTCATCTGCAAACAACACTATATCGTGGTTATCCTTTATTAGGTACGGCAGGTCATTGATGTAAATAAGAAACAAAAAAGGACCAAGAATTGACCCCTGTGGGACTCCCATTGTTACTAAAGATCAGGAAGATCTTTTTCCATTAACGTCAACGCTTTGAATCCTACCACTCAAGTAAGATGTAATAAGATCCAGTGCAGAGTTCCGGATCCCGTAGTGGCGGAGTTTCCTGATTAACGTATCGTGAAGAACGCAATCGAATGCCTTGCACAAATCACAAAAGATGCCCAAGGCATCGCATTTATCCTCCCATGCATTATATATATGACCTAGAAGTTCAACACCGGCATCAGTAGTTGAACGACCCTTTGTAAAACCGAACTGTTTGCTATGTAATAATTTATGTTTATTAAAAAAATTTAGCATTTGGTTTAAAATTAATTTCTCAAAAATTTTACTAAAGGTAGGTAGTACAGAAATAGGTCTATAATTTGTGGGGTCTGATGTACTACCAGATTTAAACAAAGGTATTATTTTACTACTTTTCATGAGATCAGGAAACTCTCCACAGTCAATACAAGCATTAAAGATAACAGCTAGAGTGGGTGCCACAATATCAATAATAGACTTAGCAACTTCCACCGAATGACCCCATAGGTCAGCAGTCTTTTTTACATTCAGAGTGTGAAAGATTTTAATTATATCTCTACTGATAACATGTTCAAAATGAAACTCCGAACCACAAACATTAACATTTTCTTTAAGCAAAGACTCCGCAACAGACGGTGATGAGTTTAGGGATTTAGTAGTTGAAACAGGAATATCCGAAAAGAAATTTTCAAATGCCTCAGAGACTTGCGAGTCTGATTTAATTATGTTGTCATTAATAGACAGGCTATAGTCAGTATTTCTATCACTGGACCTTCCCGTTTCACTATTAATAATTTTCCAAGTCGTTTTAATTACATTGCCACTGTTCTTTATCTTTGAACTCAAGTAACGTGACTTGGCCATATAACAAACTTGTTTTAATAATTTTGAATATTTTCTAACATATAAATTGAATTCAACAGTGTTAATATAAATCCTCTCATTGTACAATTCATAAAGCCGAGTTCTACTTTTATGAATACCGATGGTAGCCCAATCAGAGAAAGATGCTTTACTATTAACAGAGATAGTCTTGGGAACAAAGGTGGAATCAAATAGCTTACAGTATATATTAAAAAAATTGTCATAGAGATGATTAGGATCAGCATTAACATCACTGGATAAGACTGGCAATTTATTGATGAGATCAAATCTAAAAACCTCCAAGCGGCTTTCAGTTTTGGGGTTAACAGTGATATCCTTTTTGGCCACTTTTTACTATGGTTTGGAATAGTAATCCTTTGTCCGCAGTGATCAGAATCAAGTAAATTTAAAACTTCTTTGTGGCTTGGTATTATGTTTGTAAAAATATTATCTAGGCACGTGGCACAAGTAGGTGTTATTCTTGTGGGCTCCAAAAATAGGTTTACAAGATTGTAGGACTGAAATAGACTTATAATTTTATTAGAATAACCAGAGTTCTCTAATAAATTAATATTAAAATCACCGCAAACGATAATGGCTTTGTTTGAAACACAAATCTTGTGTAAGACTTCATCCATTACCTTTTCAAAGCAGTCATACAATCCTGAAGGGGGTCTGTACACACTTAACACAATGAAGCCCTCCAACTCTATATAGGCAATTTCAGCTGTTCGTTCAACAGACAGGCCCACAATGTCTTTACGATTTTTAAATTTCAACAGGTTACTAACTAAAATTAATGAGCCACCATGTATAGCATTAATTCTGCTAAACGAACTACCAACCTGGTGATTCTTAAAATTAAACAAGAACTGGTGACTTTTTAGCCAATGTTCGGTTATGAAAAGAATATCAATACCATAATGGTTCATGAATAAATCAACCTCTAAATCTTTGTTCCTAAATCCTTGAATATTTTGATGCACCAAATTAATATGATCTATTGACTTTAAACTTCCTCCCGAGTTACCTTTGTAATCCTGTATATTGTTATAGCTAGAGGTTGGCTCTATTGTCTTAATTTCTAATTTAAATTATTAATGATGTCAACTGATACCAAATTATTGGCAGAATTAATTCGAATGTCATTGCATTGCTCAAAAGAAGCAAGTTGTTTAGCCAAATTCTTGGCTGTAATAGAAAAAATATGATAGCGACACAGCTATCTGTCTTTTAAAGTAATTAGAAAGATAATACATAACATTGTTATGTCTATCTCTTGTCAAATACAAATTCTTAAAATAATTATTAATGTCAATTAAATGTAATATTTTATTATTAAATGTCAAGTTGGACATTGTCATATTTAGTTCAAATCTAATCCTATTTTCTTCCTGTGGCAACTGGTCACTGTAAGGGAATGTAAACAAGACAACCTTTCCAATATTCAGATTGCTTAATGTTTCACAACTCTTAAGCAGTTCTCTTTTGCTCAAATTTCCCCTAATACCCACAAAAATTAACAATGTTGTATCCTGGGAAAAGTTACATTTAATAATTTTTTGCATAATTCCATATAAAGAACAACCAGGCATGCAGTAGTTCAATATTGAGTGACCCGGACATTCATCAGTCAACAAGCGCCCCAAGCCCTTACCTATCTCATCACAGAACAACACAACATCATTAGTCAAGCTTTGTTTAAGACTATTAAGATCATTACAGTCACGGCTATTGGCACTATTACCAGAAGGAACTATGACATCAACACAGGGCTGCGGCAAGGTGGTATTACATGATGTCAACGAATGATCCAGTGTAAGCACATCTGATGTTAGGCCGCACTCACAGTTGGTTTTTTGTGAGTTAACCAGCTCATTCATCGCCAACACATATTCTCTCATTAGGTCTTCTGAGGTATTATACTTATTAGTCATTGAAATAAGTTTATCTTGCAGATGGTCAAGTTCAGATTGCAATGACTCCCATGTCTATGTCATACCTCCTATTACTTTGCTCTAAGTTATAAGAATACATATCCAACTGTTTCAGCAAATTTAATCTTTCCCTGTTCATCTTAACACTTTTTATAAAGTACCTTTGTCTTTTCACCATTTTTTGAGTTTTGACAATGTACTTATTAATTTTTATATATTTTTTTCATTTATTTTTGCTGGTTACTACCCTCACTGAATTTGATGACCTTGTATCATTGTCATCAGTCAAATCTATAGTGTAAGAGGGGTAAAGGGGTAAAAGGGGGGGAGCGTCGCAGCTTGCGCGTTATTTATTTTATAAATACGCAAATAAACCTTCGTTATAACTCCGCAAAAAATTGTGCGGAGGCGGAGGCGGAAGCGAAGATACGATTTCTTGCGGAACTTCCGCAGTAACGGAAGCGGAAGCGAAGCTCCGTTACAACCCTAATGAAAACTTATAAACAATCCCCCTCATCCACAAACGTTCTTTAAAGTTAACTAGTGATTAGCGATTCTTTAACCATACATTTCAGACGTTTGCACGTCACTTAACTTTAATCATCCTTTATGAATAAACCCCTTAAACACTGTGGTGTTTACTTATAAACGATGATTATAGTTAAGTGACGTTAAAAGGTCAAAAAATTATCATTAAAGAATCGCTAATTACTAGTTAATTTTAAACAACGTTTATGAATAAGGGGGAATGTTGACATGTGTATTGAGTGTGTTAGTGCGTTGAATTTTATTTCATGGATGTTTACGATTTGATGATAGAATCAATTAATAGTAATATGGATGTTTTCTGGGTAAAAAAAAAATCATTCTATTTAGTTCGTCATTCAGATTATAGAAAAACTAGCTTTCCGCCCGCGGCTTCGCCCGCGTGGAGGTCGGTTATATCGCGCTTTTTCAATTTCCCTCGGGAACATCAAATTTTTCCGGGATAAAAGGTAGCCTATGTTCTTTCTCAGAGTCTAAAGATTGTCTGTGCCAAATTTCATCAAAATCGGTTGAGAGGTTTAGGCGGGAAAGCGTAACAGACAGACAGACAGACAGACAGACAGACAGACAGACAGACAGACAGACAGAGTTACTTTCGCATTTATAATATTAGTATGGATATTGGATACGTATATTTTGTTTTATCAAATCAATAAAAAATGACAAATATAAAAGGCATCAAAGATCAGGAGTGGTGGCTGGTGACGTCACTGCTCGCTAAAAAGTGTAGCGTGTGTCGTCTTAATTTTTTGTTTATATGAAAAAAGAAAAAATATTCTAGTATTTTTTTGGAAATCTGACTGACGGACTAATTAGTTTTTTTTTTAGTCAAATACTCTATTCTGTGAAGTGTACTATGAAAACTCGCATCATACTCACTTATTTTTCTCAGCTCGGATTTGGAGTTACTTTTTCATTGACTGTGTAGTGCTCGGGCACGTAGACCTCACACCTACACGTGCATTTTCGAGTATGTCACAGTAATATCATTCTACAAAGTCAAACTAAAATTCGATGTCTGGTATTAAAGGAACAACATCTTGCATTCTATACACCATTTGCGTTAGCTTCAGACAAAACATTGATATAATATTTTTAACACCCTTGCTCGTAAAGCTGATGTAATCCCACCGGTTTTAAATATGTAAAGCGGGCCATAACAAACGCGTGTGTTATCAAAGCAAATAGTTAAGTTATAGTCCATACAAATTCCATAACAGCATTATTTGTCATTTCAAATAATTACGGAACTGATCGCCGCCGCGTGGCTCTAGCCAGTGAGCAGCGCGCTGTTCCATATTTGAAATGGCAAATAATAATAAGGCGGGAAAGCAACAGTGTGCATTCACAGATTGAGTTTATTTAAAATAACTGATGTCCTATTTGAAATAAACAAATTGTATTTGTTTGTATTTAAATGAGTATTTGTAAATAAAAAAAAAAAACAGTTTATTCGGTAATTTAAAAATTTGACTGCATGCTCTAGCATCTTTGCCAACATTTTCACGCAGCTACGGCAGAAAATAAACCTCGCGTCATTTTTCTCAAATTTTCTTTTCTTTGTACTTGTATTCTGAATATCTTTTTTTTCTGTTTCCTCGCAAGTGTGTTAAAAAATGTCGTACGATATACGTGCGTATTGGTTATAACATGCTCGGCTCAATTACACCCTCGCCTTCGGCTCGGGCTGAAATTCCGCCTCGCATGTTATAACCATCATTACGCACTAATATCGTAATGTACTATAAACAGATATGATATGCTCTAACAAATTAACCAATATAAATGTGCCTGTCGGAGCAGCAGCACACACATGCAATTTTTTTATTCTGCGTACATTTCACACGTTGGCACAGTGTGAGTGAGATGGGGCGCAATCTAAAGCATAGAGAAGAAAAAGATGGCTAGTGTTTGTCGTTTGCGCTTAAATAGAATCGACGAAAACTAAAGCAACTTGCTGGACTTACCTCCTTATGTACGCTTCATTTTCAGTGCGCTAGTGACGTATCTACCTTAGTTTAATATTATATCAATGAGACAAAAGAGGTTTAGGAAGTAGCAATTCTAAAGAAAATGTTAATAACGATAACAAAATAAAAACAAAATAATATCAACTAAATTACGAAAATCGGCAAAAAACAAATGTAAGATAACATTCACAAGTATCGACAAGTCATTGACAATCAAACATCGTTGTAAGCCGGCATGATTAAAAAGATCTTGCTGTCACAATGTACGACCAGTACATTACGTACGGGTTAGGAGACATTTCAGTTTTGTTAGACTTATAGTAGAACTAGCTTTCCGCCCGCGGCTTCGCCCGAGTAGAATTCGGTTATATCGCGCTTTTAGATTTCCCTCGGGAATATCAAAATAAAAGGTAGCCTATGTCCTTTCTCAGGGCTTAAAGATTGTCTGTGCCAAATTTCATCTAAATCGGTTGAGAGGTTTAAGCGGGAAAGCGTAACAGAAAGATAGACAGACAGACAGAGTTACTTTCGCATTTATAATATTAGTATGGATGTAAAGCGTTCCAGGCACTGACCACCACTGATTCTATTAGGTTTTTAATATGGGCACTACTATTTTACGTAAAAACTAAACCATTTCTTTAATTAATAGCCTCATGAAATCAGAAGCTAGGTAATTCAAATGAGTTGGTTTATGTATAGCATCCGGCGCCTGGGCCTGGAGGTGGCCCTTGACAAGTCGGAGGCCATGGTTTTTCATGGCCCCCGGCGTGCGCCGGCGCCGGAATCACATATCGTGGTCAGTGGGGCTCGGATAGCCTGCTGTCGAGTCCACCATGAAGTATCTGGGATTGGTGCTCGACAGCCGATGGGAATTCGGACCCCACTTCCAGCGGCTGGCGCCCAAGCTGATGGGTGCAGCAGGCGCGTTGTCAACGTTGCTTCCCAACATGGGGGGCCCGAACCCCGCCTGTAGGCGGTTGTACATGGGAATCGTGCGATCCATGGCCCTGTATGGGGCCCCTGTGTGGGCGATGGACTTGACGGCCGGAACACTCGCCATTCTGCGCAAGCCGCAGAGGGCGATGGCCGTCAGGGTCGTCCGCGGGTGTCGCACGATTTTCTATATTTCACCCTGGGACCTAGAGGCGAAAGTACTCGCGTCATTGTACCGATGGCGCGAAGAAGAGCGGACACGGTCAGTTCAGTCGATTCGGACGGTTCAGTCAGGCGCAGCGGCAGATAGGGCTGCGCCGAGAGGAGCTCCGTCAGGTCGTGGTGGCGGACTGGCGGCAGAGGCTCATGCGCCCTACCGCCGGCCTCGCTACCGTCGAGGCGATCCGGCCAGTACTCGACGACTAGCTCGGGAGAAGGCACGGCTCCCTGTCGTTCAGGGTGACGCAGGTACTGTCGGGGCATGGCTGCTTCGGCAAGTACCTGCGTCGCTTAGGCAGGGAGCCGGACGCTCGGTGCCACCACTGCGTCCAATGCGGGGAGGACACAGCGCAGCGCACGCTCTCCGAGTGTGTATCTTGGGAGGAGCAGCGCCGTGTCCTCACAAATGAAGTAGGAGGCGACCTGTCGCTGCCGGCAGTAGTGCGGAGGATGGTCGGTAGCGCAGTGTCGTGGGACGCGGTGGTGTCCTTCTGCGAGGACGTGATGTCGCAGAAGGAAGCTGCGGAACGGGAGAGGGAGATCTCAACTCCCTTCCCGGGCCGCAAAAGACGCACCGGGCATCGAGGAAGGGCGGATAACGCCCTCTTCCGTCCCCCATGAATGGGTCCAGGGGCGAGGGACTTGGGGAAGTCCCCGCACCCTATTTGTTGGACCCCGAAGCGGAGGTGCGCGCTAGTTTCGGCGCACGCCTCTGAGGCGATGCACGGGGTCGTTTAACACCCCACTACCCCGTGCAGGAGACGAGGCCCGGACAGATCGGGCCAGCACGAGAGTGTGGGGCCGTGGAAGAATTTAGACTCCCACGGTCCCACGCGCGCTCGTGATAGAAGAAGCACCGGGGTGGTTTTAGTCAGTAAAAGTCTGACAGACCCCGTCGCCCATCCCAGTGCGGCGGACATCCTATGAGGATTTCCACCCCGAAAAAAAAAATGTATAGCAGTTGGTATAAGTTGATCCATTCTTAACTGTAACAAATCACAATATATGTACATACATATATGACATGTATTTTTATTGCAAAGTATACCGTAACAACTATAATCCCTTTTTTTTTTACTTATTATAAACTAGCGCTTGACCGCAATCCTGCCTGATGGTAAGCAGTGACGCAATCGTTGATGGTAAAGCGCACTAGTTTATTAGGAGCCTATTCACTCTAGCCTTGAAGACACTCAAATTGTAGTCCGACGGCAACACCGCCGCTGGCAAATTGTTCCAGTCCCTCGATGTACGCGGTATAAAGGAGGAGGCGAAACGCTTCGTCCGGATCGTAGTGGTGTTAATAACGTAAGGGTGGAAACCAGCCGTACGACGGGTCGTCCGCTGGTGGAACGGGGATGGGGAAATTAAATCATGCAATTCCCTCGCACACTCCCCGAAATGCATCCTATAGAACACCGAAAGGCTGGCTACTCTACGCCTGTGCTCTAGGCTTTGGAGACCAACTCGAGTTAGATCAGGGTCACCAATCAGCCTCTTTGCACGTCTCTCCACTGAATCTAAAGCGGCCAGGTGACACTTGGCAGCACCAGCCCAAATATGGCTGCAGTACTCCACACACGAACGCACCTGTGCTTTGTATAACATTAGAAGCTGCCCAGGTGTGAAGTACTGCCGGACCTTTGCGATAACGCCAAGTTTCCTGGCAGCCACCTTGGCCTTGGACCCAATGAACCGCCCAAAGTTAAGGTTCGAGGAAATCTCAACTCCCAAAAGCTGTAGGCGGTCGGAACACTCCAAGGACACATTTCGAAAAGTAGGAGCCAAGGTGAACGGGCTCCTTTTGGCGGTGAAAAGACACGCCTGTGTTTTGGCGGCATTGAATGCTACAAGATTGGCATTGCCCCATTCGGACCACTCATTCGCTCAACCATGGCCTCTCTTTCGGACCGGATTGATTCCCTACTAGCCCGAGCATCCGGCAGGTATCTCTCTACAACTGTGCTGTCATCTGCATACCCATAGATACCGGGCATCAGCAGATCGTTAATATGCAGCAGAAACAGAGTTGCAGAGAGAACAGACCCCTGAGGAACACCGGCATTGGTTGACATGGGCTCAGAAGAGCATCCATCGACAACAACTCGGAGGGACCGTTCAGTCAGGAAGTCTTTTACCCAGCCAGTCAGGCTAGGGGAAATGCCGTACGCTGGAAGCTTACTCAAAAGGCCAGCGTGCCATACCCGGTGGAAGGCCTTCGAGACATCAGGGGAGACAGCAATCGCTTCCCCATTCTTCTCGAGGGCCTCGCCCCACAAGTGAGTGGCATACACTAGTAGGTCCCCAGTTGACCGATTGCGGCGAAACCCGTACTGTCGGTCACTGAGGAGATCGTTAACTTCCAGGTATGCCAAGAGGCGCGAGTTCAATACACGCTCCATAATTTTGCAAAGTATGGAGGTGATCGAAATCGGCCGATCGGTTGATCGGCCGAGGCCGGCGATCGGCCTTTATAATTAGTGCTATTCCAATGAAGTCTAGGTACTTATTAATGATAATTTTACTTACATCAAAATAAAGCACTGAAAAAACTCTTTTAGGTCCGTATTACAGAACGTCACTCAAAACTCAAGCTCTACTTAAGTCTCGATTCAAGCCATTTGATTGGTTGAAACTAGTTTTAAGTAATGCTTAAGCAGAGATCAATGCTTGAGTTTCGTTCTGTAATACGCACCTTAAACGTCAAAATTTCAAATAAATTAGAATCGAATCTGGCAGCCTTTTGAGTAGGTAGTTTTTACCCGACTACGGCAAAGCAAAAGGAGGGTTATGATTTTGACAGGCTATGTATGTATGTATGTATGTATGTATGTATGTATATTCATCTGTTCCCTCGTAACTTCTAAACTACTTATCAGAATTCGACAAATGATATATCATTAGAAGCGTCTTAATTGTCCGCTGGTTATAGGCTATATAGGGTTTCACAAAATCTACTGTGGCGCCCTCTAGCGGACAAAACATACAGAGTAAAAAAATAAAGTTAAGATAAATATGCCGTGTTTGGTATCATTTGAAAGCGCATTACTTGTACATTTTGAATATATATATATTGCTAGCATTTGCGTGTGACTTTACCTGTATTCATGGGCTGGTTGCATATAATTCACATCTTTTCGTTCATAGCTTCCTTACTACTTATCAGAATAAGACCACTGCAGTACCATTAGAAGGGCCTTGATATTCTGTTAGTTATGAGCTATAAAGCTTGTCACCAAATTTAGTATTGCGCCCTCTAGCGGACAAAAAGTAAATGTTAATATAAAATTAAAATAAATATACCGTGTTTGGTATCTCGTGAAAGAGCTTCACGAGTACTTTATGCTTGTACATAATTACAAGAATGCATTAATGATGTTAAATATGAGCGATAAGAGTAAAGCGCGGATCACGGGAACTGTGAATCGCTTTATGAAATGTAGAGCAGTGTGAACATTAATAGAATATGTAATGCACTAATGAAAACGACATAAGCTGGGTCTATTTCCACGCGGTGAAGGCGGAAACAGCTTGATAACTGGCTAAAACTCCCATAAAAATGTCCTCTGCACTATATACCTTCGGGCTTATGTTGTTATATGTGCGTGTAGATTTAATATGGTCAAGTACCTAGTTTTTAGTTCATCAATTTAACTTTTGTTAATATTATGCGCCAAAAATACACTTTAACACCAAAATAGTCCATATAATAAAAAGTAAAAAAACTAAAACCCATCTACGACAAAAAACGACGCTGAAGAAGTATAAAACAAGATTTTCAGAATACTGAACTGAACAAAGTTGCTAATGTAGTTGCAAGTGATATATATTGAGGTAGGTATATGTTACATATACCTACCGTAGCACCTTGACAACGTGTGACTACGCCTTTCCAAACATGAACATTTATCTCTACATAGTGAATATTGCATACTTCAGAACAGTATTGTATGACATTATTGTCAATTTACAACGAAGGCATCTTGACTGTGTCCATTCACTTGCAACTACATTAGCAACTTTGTTCAGTTCAGTATTCTGAAAATCTTGTTTTATACTTTTTCAGCGTCGTTTTTTGTCGTAGTTGGGTTTTAGTTTTTTAACTTTTTTTTTTGCAGTAAGAAGAATAAATAAGATTTTTTCACCACCATTTTTAAAAAATCCATACTAATATTATAAATGCGAAAGTAACTCTGTCTGTCTGTCTGTTACGCTTTCCCGCTTAAACCTCTCAACCGATTTTGATGAAATTTGGCACAGCCAATCTTTAGAACCTGAGAAAGAACATAGGCTACCTTTTATCCCGGAAAATTTGATATTCCCGAGGGAAATCTAAAAAGCGCGATATAACCGAACTCCACGCGGGCGAAGCCGCGGGCGGAAAGCTAGTATTTTATAATATTTTAACATACTTGTTCTTAGATTAAAGCTGGACCATCCATTCTGTACCTAACAAAAGTAACCGATGTCACTTGGAAAGCTGCCACGCTAAAATGGAGCTTGACATATCGGCTGCATGTCAGGCGATCAATGGGCCAAATTAACGACCCAATGTGGTGATCGAAATTCCGGCTGGTCCAGACGGAGATGACGGGTTGAGCTGGACTCGTCCAACAAGAACTGGTACTTAAGAGTTTTAAAGCTAGAGAAGTGGAACGCAGGCAGGCCTTTACCGTGTAGTGGGACATCACAATCTTTTGTTCAAAATAATATTAATTTTATGTAAGTATGATGCACCTAGAACAGAATTATTAATTATACTACACAGGTTAAAGAATTAAAAATAAAGTCATGGTAGACATATTTGCTAAACATTAGTAGCCTCCACGGGAACGCATTCCGTAGATCGCACCTTGTAAAAAATATGTCCAAGTACCGACGTATAGACGACAGCACACCAATTTACTACAATTTCTCAGATTTCTTTATTGGATTTTCAACTTTATTTCTAAAGAATTGGAACACGAGGTTGATTGGGAATTGTTGACAGTTTCGGGTAGCTTGACCTGCTGTCATCCGTACTGTCAAACATTTATCGCCTTAATTATTTGTACAAGTCAAAGCGTATGGTTCCTTATTTAAAATGTATGGACGACAGCAGATCAAGCTACCCGAAACTGTCAAATATTCCGAATCAACCTTGTGTCTTAATGCTTTAGCGATAAAGTTCAAAATCTAATAAAGAAATTTGACAGATTGTAGTAGCTTTATGTGCCTTAATAACCTCTCATGACGCTCTATGGTAGGGGCGTTCAGGTGCATCGCAATCACTCGACTCTAATAACGTGTCTCCATTTCCGTTGCACTGATGAAAGCACCCAAACGGATTTCAGAACGCGACCTCTTTACGTTCGCTAACATGTTTATGGTACTCCATTTAACCTCTTTGTATCCGAGATTCTTTTGAGAAAATATTTAGCGGAAAGAGCGCTAATGGCGGACGTTTTGGCGCCAATTCGGTGGAACGATCTGCGAGTTGCGTTTTAAAGTATGTAGAAATTCGTGGTTGGGTTTTTCGACGTTTAGTTTTTTTGTTGGCGTCTATGTTTATTTTTAAATGTACATATTTGCTGCAAGATCAATCGGTGTGTGGAACTAACCTCCATTTTCATGCTGAGAATATAAATAATAGGTTGGGGAAAAAGTTTCTCCGCATTTTTTAAGAAAATTCAATTTTTTTAATATCATTTATTTTTATTAATTCATTAATTAATTTTTGCCATCTTGTACGTATGGACAATGCCCCATTGCTATAGAAATTTTAGTTTTCGGACTTCTGATCAAAATACAGCGACAAATGGTTTTGGCAGTACTCTTGTGATGTTAAACACACAAACAAAACTCTGACACTGCCTAAAGAATTCTGAAGATACTGAAACAGGTGGAAATCTGAAGGTGCAAGGTCAGGACTATATGCAGATACATTAACACCTCCCACCCAAACTCTCTTAATTTTTGCTGAGTGGCTAAAGATGTGCGAGGTCTAGCGTTATCATGATGGAAAACCACACCCCTTTTGTTGATCAATTCCGACCGCTTTCTCTAAACCTCTTACTTTAACCTCATCAGTTGCTCGCAGTATAGCCCAGAATCGTTGGTCCTGCCTGGTGGTAACAGGTCATAATGAATAATGGCCTTTGACCAGGACCTTTTTCGCACTATCAGCTTCTTCAAAAATGGTTCGGTTTAATTACATCGTAATAAAGAATCACAAATGCGTACACGGATCATTAGGTTTCTTTCAGTGAGGTTTCCAAATATAGAACTTCGATCGAACCCAGTTTTTTCTTCAACTGAGTCAAAACTATTTTGTGTTCATTTCCCAGTTCTTCAGCTACGCTGTGACTACTGATATGCTGATCTTACTCCACTTTTTCAAAAATGGGATCCATTTTATCCGTAAGGACCGAGATTCCGCGGCTTCGGCGCGGATCTCAAAAAAAAATCGGAAAATAGTTTTTTTAAACTCAGCGCATCCAGATCTATATGATTATCTATAGTGGTGAGGGTTTTGAGCAACTTCGGGCACATACATACAGACAGACATACAAACATACGCACTTTATAGGGATGGATAGGGCGACCAGAGCGACGTGCGTCTTTGACATCAAAATTTCTGGATTGAAAACGCTTGAAACAAAATTGTGCTACTCCCGCAGACACTGCAGTAGATCAGTAAACATCGCAAATTTTTTACGCGGTTTGCGTTTCAAGTTTACCTTTTTTTGTCGTAAAATTTTAAAATATATCTTTTTCATTAGATTCACTCATATTGACTGTACGAAAAGCAAATGAAAATCACACATTTTCCTAATTTGAATTTGGAATTATGTTCTTTAAAATTTAATCTTTCAATGGTAAGAAAACGGCTGATTTTGGTATTATTGAAAATTTCTTTGGCTATTTGTATCTGGCCAGAAACAAATAGTATAGCCAAAGAGATTGTATTACAAGTTCATACATACTATAATGCGAATACACTTTTTCCTCAACCTAATAAATATTGCTGCTTCCACATGAACTTCTCCTTCAAAATAAGCAATAACAACAAAGGTTACTTGTAAACCTATTTCCGTATTTTGCTACTGAAATTGAGGGCCAAAGTGTAACGAAGTACACTATAAATTCCAGCTTACTTTGTTATGGAAAAAAGAGGTGATCGATAGTTGGGTACTTCGTTTTATAGTCTTTATATGAGCGGGTTACGAGCATAAGTTTTAGTAGTATGTAGCTGTAATGTTCCTGTTGGTGTGCATGTGTGCGTATATAGGTTCTTATCGTTGATGTGTTGCGTATACCTATAATACATAAACACAGCACATTGATGATATCACTAAGTGTAGATAAATGCTGTTTGTTTCATAGTTACCAGATATATTAATCCATACTAATATTATAAATGCGAAAGTAACTCTGTCTGTCTGTCTGTTACGCTTTCCCGCTTAAACCTCTCAACCGATTTTGTTGAATTTTGGCACAGACAATCTTTAGACCCTGAGAAAGAGCATAGGCTACCTTTTATCTTTCCTTTTATTTTTTCTTTCTTTCCTT
The DNA here is from genome assembly GCA_017933935.1 of Sesamia nonagrioides. Taxonomy (NCBI): domain Eukaryota; kingdom Metazoa; phylum Arthropoda; class Insecta; order Lepidoptera; family Noctuidae; genus Sesamia; species Sesamia nonagrioides. The sequence goes on from JADWQK010001182.1 coordinate 438,036, forward strand.
TTTTTTTTTTGGCTATTAGGGAAAACTAAAAAGCGCGGTATAACCGAACTCCACGCGGGCGAAGCCGCAGACGGAAAGCTAGTATTTATATACAATATTATTTTTGTTTATACGAATCCCGAAACACGTGTCCAGTATTTTTTCAAAAATATATCATGAAAAACCTTAAAGTTATGAGCTAGTTATCTTAGGTACTTGGTTGCCCCAACAAAAATATGGTCAGCTGCTAGTTCTAAGATCTATCGTCAGCTGTGTTGTGCGCTCAGTAACCACACTGCAACAATTTCTAAATGTATTTGGTAAAAAAAAAATATGATGAAAAATTATTGGAATCGATTCAGTTGCTTATTCTGAACAAGTTATATTTAGGTTTCGTCAAACTAAAAATACATCAGAAATGAGGTGATCCGACAGAGGACCAGAGTCACCGACATAGCTGAGAGGATTAGCAACCTGAAGTGGCAATGGGCTGGTCACATATGCCACAGGACCGACAACCGTTGGGGTAAACGAGTCCTCGAGTGGAGACCGCGTCGAGATGTAGCGACGACATCAAAAAGGTGGCTGGTAGTGGCTGGCGGAGAACTGCTCAGGATCGAGCTTGTTGGCGTGCCATGGAAGAGGCCTATGTCCAGCAGTGGACAAGTAGAGGCGGATGATGATGATGATGATAAACTAAAAATAACATTGTATACAGACTAATGTAGACTGTACAAGTAAAGCCCTTTCAAATGATACCAAACACGGCATATTTATCTTAACTTTATTTTTTTACTCTGTATATTTTGTCCGCTAGAGGGCGCCACATTAGATTTTGTGAAACTCCATATAGCCTATAACCAGCGGACAATTAAGACGCTTCTAATGATATGTCACTTATCGAATTCGAATAAGTAGTTTAGAAGTTACGAGGGAACAGATGAACATACATACATACATAGCCTGTCAAAATCATAACCCTCCTTTTGCTTTGCCGTAGTCGGGTGACTGTACCTATCTAGTGGACGTTTATAATATACATATTTTACAGTAAGGGTCAAAAGTGGAGTACCACTTTTGACCCCTATTGTTATTGCAATAAAGTTCAAAAGTGGTAATGCACTTTTGTCCCTTGATTGTACATACAGCATGTTATAAAGTTTTATGTTTCAGGCAACTTCATTATTACTATTTCATCACCACTGCTCTCAAAACGCTGATGGAAAACATTGTGAGGAAACCGGCATGTAATAAAATAAATAAGTCGAAAACTTGTGACATATACATTATGTAAAGAAACCCTGTCCGATCCGTGAAGGTATTGTTAGGTATCGATAACTGATTCTACTAATGCTTATGACGGGCTAAACTTAAACAAAAAAATATTATTTCGCAAAAGGAGACAAATTAATACGTGTGCGGTAGCCGATAAATGCGCGGGCGATAGGGAGCAGGACACGCGGCCCGCGGTTGCGTCGCTATTCGCTCATAATAATACCGTTGTTGTCACTTATTAAAAAATTACCAAATTTTGGGGAAGTTGGAATTAATTCGCGGAAAAATAGATTATTTCAAAATTCATTAGTAACTATTGATACTATTATCTTTATATATATAATTCTGCTGTACGTGTGTATGTCATTGAACTCCTCCTAAACGGCTTGACCGATTTTAATGAATTTTTCTGTATGCGTTTGAGTGGCGACCTGGATCGTTTAGATTCACAAATCAACCCGGCAGATGGCGCTAATCGCTTGAAGAAGCATGTGATCTCGGAAACGGCCCTAACGATTTCGCTGAAAATTAATATGTGGTGGTTTTCGGGGACGAAAAATCGATCTAGCTCAGTCTTATGTCTGGGGAAGCGCATATTTTCGAGTTTTCTCTTTCGCAATATTTCACGCATAATATGGGCGCTAATTTCGCGCGGCTTGACATAGCGGCTGTAGCGTAGGCGATAGTGGTATGGTCTACTCGCGATGGCTGGTGTTCCTCGGTTCAAACCCGGGCAATCACAAGTTTTTTTTTTTTGCTTTAGACAAGTTTAGTTTTTTTTTTTAATTTTTGTAGTTATTTAAAAAGAAAATTGTACATAAGAACTAAAAGGGGAAAATATAAAAAAATATTTTCATTTTTTTTATTTAACTAAAATTGTACTTATGAACTAAAAGAGAAAAAAATAAATAGAAATAAATAATTATTTAAGATTTTTGATTTAACTTAAAGAGACAGAAACAAGAGCTCTAGGGGTAGAGAGAGGTATGATATCTTTGTTACAAATGTAGATGACAATGCTTTCCATGGGTTTCTTCTTTCCATCCTAAATCTGCTGTACGTGTGTACGTCACTGAATTCCTCCTAGGCTGGTCCGATTTGAATGAAGTCTATGTATAAATTCAAAATTTTATTTCGGATTCAAAAACATCCATATAGTGTTAGTACAAATAAAGCTTAGCCTAATGTTAGTAATGAATTAACTAAAGTGGGTCTGGACTCCTATCCACCTACGTAAGAGGGGCGAGTCCCACCGATCCGAAAACACATTCAGTATGCCATTGGAGGAGGAGCGCAAGCGCGCCATCATGGAAGCACAACGTTTTCGCATGATCGCGGCGAACCCGTCGACCCTCGCCTCCGCGAACATCCCTGACGCGCTACAGCGCCACGGCAACCCCAAAAGCACCCTGAATGCGTTATTATACTGTACGCGCAAGTCGCAGTATGCCCGCTGGGTATACGTGGCCCACAGGCTGCACGTGTAAAATTACTGGCAGAAGGCCTTAAAAAGCGTAATCTTAACAGCCCCAAAGCAAACTTCAACTTCAAAATTTCTAATATTGTATTGCTGTGCCATTTACCACTTCACTACATACTATAAAACAAAGTTACTTTCTCTTTCCCTATGTTCCTTTGTATGATTAAATCTTTAAAACTGCGAAACAGATTTTGATGAGGTTTCTTTTAATAGATAGAGTAATTAAAAAGAAACGTTTATATGTATAATAACATCTATTAAATTGTGGAGAAACACTATCCCTCGCCCACATGTGGGAGTGATAAGAGGAGGCATAACTCTGTTGCCGCGAAAAATCGCAGTACAGCGGACAGAGCTCCGGAGGGGTCTCATGGCGACATGGAAAGTGTGATTGTCGCAATCCAGCACTGAGCACGCCGCAATAGCGGCGGTAAGTCCTCTCTTTGAGGAGTAGCTAGAGAGGCGCCACGGCGTCTTCACCTTCCGACTGACGTAGGTCCTCACCGGACACGGCTGTTTCGGGAGGTTCCTGTTCCGTATAAGGTGGGAGGAAACGCCAGGGTGACCACTGTGTGCATCGCCCTGAGGACACGGTGGAGCATAAGGTGGAGGTCTGCCCGGCTTGGATAGAGCACAGCCGTGTTCTCGTGGCGGCGATCGGCGGCGATCTCTCGCATCCGACCCTGGTCCGGGCCATAGTCCGGAGCAAGAGTGCATGGCAAGCTTTCACCTCCTTCTGTGAAGCAGTGATGCTGGCAAAGGAGGAGGCGGAGCGGGTGAGGGAGCGGAAATCCCACTACACTCACGGCTCAAACCGCCGCAGGAAACGCCCTGGTCGGGAGGCAACATCGGACTCCCAATCGCCGTAGGCGCGGGCTTGCGGGCGGCGAGGGATAGGCAGCTCGCCTACTTGTAAGAACCAGGCCCGGGTTGACGGCCCATTGTGTTTCACACGTGCCTCAAAGAGATGTCAGCACACCTTGACGGTGTCCACGAGGACTGGTCCACAGGGTTACGGGTTGATTAAAAAAGAAACCATGGCACTGGCCGTTGCACAGGCAAGTGAAGGAACACGGGTGGGTTTTAGTCAATAAAAGTCTGACACGCCCTTCCGCTCCGCCCAGAGCGGGAGAGGTCACTTGATGATTTCCCATCCACAACAAAAAAAAAAAACTGAAGAAGAGCAAGAAATTGCACTTGAAGGCGCAGCCTTAGTATGGCTCGACTTCGTGCTTCTCACTCACCAGAGCAAAGGGAGGCAGCCCGTGAAATGGCTCGGTTGGCAATGCGAAATCGTCGAGCAAACCTCAGAGATCAAGCGCTAGATAATTTACGAAACACAAGAAGAAATTCATCAAATACTGATTTGAATCGGGCAGCGTTTCAATACGCATATAATATAGCGCAATGGCGTTCGCATTGGGCCAATGGATGTTGTTTGCGAGTATTGTAGCACATTAAAGATTTCAGGAGAATCGCCAGGATTGTGCTCCCAAATAAAGAATCATTGAATAATAATATTCATTTATTTAAAATTATCCTAATTTAAAAAGTAGTCATGTGATATTGCCTTTAAGGCGGAACGAAGTTCGCCGGGTCAGCTAGTGTTTATATAAAATTTTATTTGGTCATTTGACTAACCTAAGAAAGGTTAGTCAAATGACCAAATAAAATTTTCAAACCAAATAAATCTTTTGGGTCGAACGGGGTTTTCTTTACATATTGTATATACAACATTAAAGACTGATTAGTTTTTTGGTTCAACGCCGACTGTGTTCAAGCTGAACAGCGTAAGCACACGGCATTTCTCACCTGGGTTGACGCTCGTGACCGCAGAGCTACTCCACCGAATTTGCCTCACTGCGACTCTTCAATACCGGAGGTTCGCATTAGGAACAAGGAGGATCTGAGAGTACTGTGTCGTCTGGACGTCAAACAGCTAGTGGTGACTTCACCGTCATTTTGAGAGCAGTTGTGATGCAATAATTTACACAAATAAAGCGCCTAATTAGGTTCGAACCTACGACCTACAACTTATAATTTGCGATAGATACCACTAGGCCACTGGTCTCTCAATATTGCATTTATTATTAAGTTAACACGTCCAGGCAATGTTGACTGTCTAAAATTGTTATACCACAAAACTTTCTCAAAATATCTATACTAATATATAAAGCCGAAGAGTTTGTTGTTTGCTTGTTTGAACGCGCTTATCTCAGGAGCTTTTGATCAAATCCAGGAAAGCTTTAGGCTCCAGAACATCACACTGCGATCAATAGAGTCGGAGCATAACAAAAAATAAAATGTATGCTGTATATTTTTTCTTATAGCGATCGCCACGCGAACGAAGTCGCGGGCGATCGCTAGTTTATAATAAAACTATTAGCAATAACTAAGCAAAAAAACATGCATTTTATTGTCATTTTTTTTAATCTAATAACTAGACTAGTTCATTGTAAAAGTTCTTTACTTACTACATAGCAATAAACTCTATAATTCAGTGAATGTAAAAATTTTACGTCTCTTCGATTTCGTGTTTCATATTGAAGACGTTACAGTTTTGTTTAAAGTAATCTCATAAAACTGACATGTATTTCCGAAGAACTAACTTTAGTACGTAACCCATAAAGCTTAAAATAGTTTAACATAAAACGGACTTGTGTCCTTTTAAAATTAAAGACAAATTCGAAGACGTTCGGAGTTACAACTCAGTGTAGCGACAAATCACATTTGGTGGTCTTGTAGGGTTGGCAGCAATTTGCCGTCTACGTCTGCGGCAACATACCCAAATAAGAGGTCTAGAACAAACCAACCGCCGCCGAGTTAGACGAACCTTGTTTGTACCTGATACTGTTCGGGATCTAAGTTAATATTAATTGACAACCTTACAAGACCAAAGATTATGATATGAGCTTTTTGCCGTGAGTTTGTTTGTATGAAATTTGTTGTTCCCGGAGCCTATCTGTCGTATCTGATCGCCTGCACCCCATATTACTTGAACTAACTTCGATTTCGCGTTCTCTATAAATAGTATAAATACCCATAGGCTGTCTGCTACCAGGCTGTGTCTCATCAACCGTGATGAAAAAAAAAAGAAAGTTGAAATATTCACAGATAATGTATTTATATTGCCGATATAACAACAACACAAAAAGAAGAATGAAATATATACATTTATAGATAACTAGTGAACCACCCCGGCTTCGCACACGTGCAATGCTGATAGGGACTAAATACACTACAGAAAAACTGTGAACGTTGTATATAAAAAAAAAAAAAAAAACACAGCGGCCCGCCGCTCCCGCCGACCCGGCCGGTCGGTACCGCCGCAAACGCTACGTCCTGTACTTGTTAAATCTGTATTATCTTCGAAAATATTCATATAAAACATATGCTATACAGGGTCATATAGATCTATATTAAATCAACAATGTATTTCAGGTTTTTAATTGGATTAATGCTGTGATCCGAAAATTAGCCATTATTTGTTGTAAAAAGTAAATGACAAAAAATGTTATTATGGGATATCCATAAGAGATAGACATTTACCATCGCGGAGTTTTCTGTAGACCTTTTCAATGTGTACAATATTTAATACATTATTTTGATAAATCTGGCAGGGTTCAGCCGGCGTTTGTAATGTAAACGAAGAAATGTAATTGTTTACGACATCACATTAGAAACCTCAAAAATAACAGTATTTTTCCAGTATTTAATGGATGTTATTATACATATAAAACTTCCTCTTCAATCACTGTATCTATTAAAATAAAACCGCATCAAAATCCGTTGCGTAGTTTTGAAGATTTAAGCACACATCATACATAAGCATATACGGACAGAGAAAGCGACTTTGTTTTATATTATGTAGTGATGATATTGAACCCTGCGTGCGCTAGCCTGACTCGCACTTAGCCATTTTTTTTAGGGTTCCGTTGCCAAATGGCAAAAAACGGAACCCTAATATATTCGTCATGTCTGCCTGTCTGTCTGCCCGCCTATCCGTCTGTCCGTCCGTATGTCACAGCCATTTTTTTCCGAAACTATACTATTGAAACTATACTATCGAGCTATACTGTTGAAACTTAGTAGGTAGATATATTCTGCGAACCGCATTAAGATGTTGATGCAAATATAAAAAAAAAAAAATTATAAATATTGGGGGCTCCCCATACTTAGAACTGAAACTCAATTTTTTTTTTATCAAAGACATACGTGTGGGGTACCTATAGATAGGTCTTCAAAAATGATATCTAGGTTTTCAAAACACTTTTTTTCTAAACCTAATAGTTTGCGGACAGACGCTTCCAAAGTGCAAAAAAGTTGCCCCCCCCTCTAACTTCTAAAATAAGAAAATGAAAAATCTCAAAAAAACATATGATGTAAATTACTATAAAAACTACCAACGAAAATTGTTTTGAACGAGATCTAGTAAGTAGTTTTTTTTAATACCTCGTAAATCGTAAGCCGCTTATTACCGCGTAATCTTTCATACAAACAACTTAAATCCTTTAATTTCACAAATCAATGGTACGGAACCCTTTGTGCATGAGTCCGAAACGCACTTGGCCGGTTTTTTATGTTATCGAATTGTGAATGAAATGCGAACTACCACTACCAGCACAATATCGAAAAACAAAACGAATGAGAAATACAAACCTCGAACCTAATCCTGCATGCAACATCGATGTATCGAGTCCAACATCGATAATTGGTATAATTCGATAGTGTATCGATATCTGTTTGCTCGCGGCCACCTCGGACCCGTCAGTGTTGCCAATTAGCACGGCTGGATTTGTTTACCGATTCTGTTGATACCGATATTAATGAATATTGTATTTGCCTGACAACTGAATTTTATTCAATATTGTATTTGCTTGACAGGTTAATTTTCTAAAGTACATAGCGGCAATGCCTACTTTTATTTCATTGATTGTCGGAGTTATGATATATTTTTTCAGTCGGGTAATTGCGTAACATGTTAGTAGCAATGGGTTTTGACTTTTAAAAACATACATACATATATATTATATATACAACGTGTAACAAAAAGGGTATATACATACCAAGGGCATGGCATCTTTAGATGATATCAAACGATATCGAAAGGGTTTCAACTCAAAATAAAATACTCAAAAAATTGGTACCAAATTTTCGGTTTCGTGTGTTTCTTAAAATCAAATCATAACAAACGTGGCAGCACACTACATACGTTAATAACTACTCGTTACTCGTCACGTTACTTGCCAAAATCCGATAAATGTCTTCAATATCTCTGTGCGACTAGTATGATAGTAGCCTATCACAGGCGGCGTTTTTCCTCATAACTTCCTAACATAAAGAGATAGGATTAAAAAACCCTTCCAATATCGTTTGATATCATGTAAAGATGCCATGCCTTTGTTATGTATATACCCTTTATGTTACACGTTGTATATATACATATAATTACATACATATATAATCAGCCTATAACGTTCCCACTATTGGGACATAGGCCTCCTCTCGATGAGAGGGAGTGGGCCATAATCTACCATGCTGGCCTAGTGCGGGTTGGTAGATGCCACATGTCTTCGAAGTTTATGTCTCTAGGACATGCCGGTTTCCTCACGATGTTATTAACTAGATATTATGAGTACAATTATAATAATAACTAGCTTTCCGCCCGCGGCTTCGCCCGCGTGGAGTTCGGTTATATCGCGCTTTTTAGATTTCCCTCGGGAACATCAAATTTTTCCGGGATAAAAGGTACCCTATGTTCTTTCTCAGGGTCTAAAGATTGTCTGTGCCAAATTTCATCAAAATCGGTTAAGAGGTTTTAGCGGGAACGCGTAAGTAACAGACAGACAGATAGACAGACAGACAGACAGAGTTACTTTCGCATTTATAATATTAGTATGGAAGTATGGATAAATAATAATAATAAAATGTTTATTCAGCAACTTAAATAACTTATGCTAGTTACATTTAGGAGCATCCTTTTAAACAATTAATTTGCTTGTGTTAGGATGCTCCGCTCTCCGTAAGTTATACAAAAACTTAAAAGTTATTTTAGAAAACAAAATTTAAAGAAAACCAAAAAGAAATGCAGAAAAATAAAATAAAAAAATTACAAATTGGATTAATACTTCGCACGCTGGAGTGTGGTACGGTTTAATGTGAGGGTGTGTTTGTGAGAGTGAAAGTGTGGGAGTATGTGGATGTGTTTATGATGAGAGTCAAACTGTGGAAGTGTGTATATGGGTGTGCAGTGTGTGAGCAAACAGATTATTAGATTTGAGTGTATTTGAACCCATGGTAAAACGATTACGTATTTTAAGTACAACCAATTATGTGTCATCAACTCATCACTGTCTATAACTTACTAATTATACTAGTTCCCTACTATGGGGATCTTCAAATGTCAACTTCAACTCTTGATCAATGGCCCTTGTGGAAGAAACACCACAATTTTGCAAATAACAGGTGCGAATGAAAATAAACTTAAAAAGTAGAAAAATGCAAAAACAATCAAATTATTATTCAGTTTATTGAATGCCTCGCCTGTTTTCTGTTCAAATGTCATTCATAGACATCGTAATGGCACGTGTTAAAAGAATTTTTTTTCAAGGCCTTTTTAATTTAAAACAACGTTCTTAAAAAAAAAGTCGTCGAACTCCTGTATTTTTTTTTTACTTTTAAATATTTGTTCCATAGAAAATAAATAATAACAACACGGATCAAACAACGTCATCGTGAAAAGCTTCCAAATTCAAACAATAACAAAACAGGAAGTGATTTTTAATTTTTATTTCTGTTAAAACTGCTTTGTAATTTCGAGTCCCGGCCGCGTGGCCTTTTGTTTTCTTTCCGTTTTCTTACTTTTCCCTTGAATTGTGCCCACACAGCGGAACCGGGCGAATTATTGAAAAAGTTGGCATTATTCTGGACCGCTGCTTTAGGAATAGACGGGCGTTTGTTTTATAAGTAACTAGAATCTTCAATTCAATTCAATATTTATTTATTTGTTTATCGTTAGTAATATAACTATTTCGTTCAAAAAAATAGTTGCCGTCGTACTCAACAGCTTGAAGCGGCCATTGTTGTTCTCAATAAAGAAACGCAGCGTGCGGGCGACAAGCGTGCCCGACGTGGAACGAAAAGCGCTTGCGGAATGAAATGCGCAAGAGCAGTCGACAGCTCGAGCAGTCAGTATATGCTTGGCAACTCCTTGACCAAATGAAAATTTCACAGTGCCGCTAACCGCCCAAAGCAGCTGCAACTGCTCGAGCTGTTTCGTGTATGTATTTACGTAGAAGGCAGTAGCAGCCGCAGCTACTAACAGCCAGGATCGACTGCTCAAGCAGTCCGTGTATGGCGGGCCTAAGTGATCTCAATGTCGTCATCATCATCATCTCACCGTTAATCCCAGTCGCATCCGAAGCTTTTCAGCTTTGGAGTCTGGGGTCCGCTTTTACCAGTCTAACTGCTAGTTTTGGCTAAACTTCGATATTTTCCGTGAAGCGACTGCCGTCTGACCTCCACAACCCGAAGGCGATATCGAAGCATTGCAGTTAGACCAATTGTTGGACTTTTGAGGGCTCCAACAACCCGTAACGACTGCCATTAGATGTACTTATGGCAACCGGGACCAACGGCTTAACGTGCTTTCCGAGGCACGACCAGACCAGTGCAAATATTCATATTCATGCATACAAATATTTGCACTGTGCGGGGATCGAACCCGCGCCTCCGAGGCCACTACGCCACGGAGGCTGTAAGTGATCCCAATGTAGCCGGGGATAATTAGGTTGGTTTTGATCGTCATCCGTTAACTGAGATTACATCATCTTTAATGGCACATAAACATTAAATCTGACGGTAAGTTCTAGTTATCTTGACGCCCGTTTACATTGTACGAAGACGGGATCACAGGGAGTCCGAATCGTTGGTGCTCCACCTTACCGGTACGTAATAGTCGCGAGAATCGTAAGGAAAACAACTTTGCCCATTATACAGACCCCTGTTTTGCGTGGTCATGTCACATGTCACGAGCGGTAGCGGGGCGAATTATAAAGCGGAGCGTTTATGATTAGTGGTGTTTGGTAATGTTGCGTTTTGTTTTAAAAATACTTGAAAACAAGGGTTTGTAGCTTTTATTGTCTTGTAGCTTTGCTTTTTTGTTTTATGAACCCAATATTTATTGTTTGGCCTACCCTTTTTAGATGTTAAGACTTTAAATCAAACAGACAGCTGTTAGATTTTAATCTAACAGCTAGGCCAGCTGTTTAAACGTCAAACTTCAAATGGCTGGGACCTATAATCTTTTACTATTTGCCTGTCTGAAGTAGTAGTAAATAAAAAAAAATACAATATGTATATTAAAATAAATAAAATAAAATTGAGTAATTTTTTTAAATTTAAATTATGAACTAGCGCTTGACCGCAATCCCGCCTGATGGTAAGCAGTGACACAATCGTTGATGGCAAAGCGTACTAGTTTATTAAAAGCCTATTCACTCTAGCTTTGAAGACACTGAAATTGTAGTCCGGTACCTACAACGCTACGTGCGAACAACGCGTCATACTGATGTCACGCAAATCGTGCATCTCGCAATCAGAGTTTACTGTGCAACTAGCACGCATACAAGTTCACGACATCAACCAGTGGGTAAGTGTCCGCCAGACAATACCAGTCTGGTCGGAAGAAACTACCTTTTCCACAGAGGTAGAGAGAGAGAGTGAGGGTGAGAGTCATACATCCACATTAACAAATAAGAATTTACTAAATAGCCGACGGAATAGTAAAATAATATAAGTTGTGTCGCTCACGGGTCACTCTTGCCGTATCGCTGACTCGCTCTATAATGCAGATCAACATTTATAAAAATTCGCTGTCACCTATGTATTTGACCACTCTCTAATGGCCGTTCAAACTAGGGTCCGATTTTAGAGCAAAAACCTAAATGTAATATTAAAATGAATTGGTTACTTCAGGAAGTCGTCCATAGGTTCCGGTAATAGTATTCAAGTTTTTGCATTAAAATAATAAAATAAGGCTCTTTCACAAACTAAGCACAGTTTGAATATAATGTTTTTTTTAAATGACTGTTTTTTGCAGTTATTTGTTGAGTAACTGTTAGTGTTACTTTCAGTGCTTAAAGAAAACGTCTTTCAAATACTTACGTAGTAACTATGGTCTTTAAAAAAGCAGGCTACTTTTTATAACGCAGTGAATTTCTGAAGAAAGCGATCACTACTAGTTTATGCCCGCGGCTTCCTCCGTTTGGTACGTCGATCAAAAGTAACTCACTCCGGGGTCCAACGTATATCCACATCAAATGTTATCAAAATAATACATTAATTTTAAAATTGATTGACGGTCCTATATCTGTATACTAGCACCATCATTAGTTATCATCTCAGCGTTAATCCCAGTCACATCTGAAGCTCTTTCAGCTTTTGGAGTCTGGGGTCCGCTTTACCAGTCTAACTGCTGATTTTTTTTTTTTTTTTAATAGTTATAAACTAGTGCTTGACTGCAATCCCGCCTGATGGTAAGCAGTGATGCAATCGTTGATGGTAAAGCACACTAGCTTATTAAGCCTATTCACTCAAAAAAACTGAGTGAATAGGAAGGAAGACGGCAGTTGAGCGAGGTGATGCAATGTTTAACCCAACAACACGGCCAACGATGCTGCGCCAGAGGATGATCTGGAGAGCCTTTACGACCAAACTCCCGACACAACAACATTAGGCACATCGTACCCAGCACACATCGCAACACAACTGCTCAGACCCGTTCTCCGTACGGCTTCACCAGACATCATGCCGGAACACGACGAATCGCTTGGCGGCAAGACTTTGTCTGGTGGGTGGTAACTTATGCCGGCGGCTGATGTTGTTGCCTACCACCGAGAAAATTGATGAAAATGATTTGGCTAAACTTCGATATTTTCCGTGAAGCGACTGCCGTCTGACCTCCACAACCTCAAGGCAATATCAAAGCATTGCAATTAGACCAATTGGTGGACTTTTCAGGGCTCCAATAACCCGTAACGACTGCCACTAGATGTTCGTAGGGCAACCGGGACCAACGGTTTAACGTGCTTTCCGAGGCACGACCAGACCAGTACAAATATTCATATTCATGCATACAAATACTTGCACTGTGCGGGGGTTCGAAACCGCGCCTCCTTGCGCAGCGGCCGCGTCCGCTACCGCTACGCCACGGAGGCTGTCAGTGGATTTCTGAATATAGCGATCACTATGTTTATGGCCGCGGCTTCCTCCGTGTGGTACGTCGATAAAAAGTAACTCACTCCAGTGTCCCACGTATGTCCACATCAAATGTTATCAAAATAATACAATACTTTTAAAATTGATTGACGGTCCTATATCTGTATACTAGCACCATCATTAATGATCATCTCAGCGTTAATCCCAGTCACATCCGAAGCTTTTTCAGCTTTAGAGTCTGGTTTCCCTTTATCTGTATACTAGCAACATTATCATCTCAGCGTTAATCCCAGTTACATCTAAAGCTCTTTCAGCTTTCGGAGTCTGGGGTCCCCTTTACCAGTCTAACTGCTGATTTGGCTAAACTTCGATATTTTCCGTGAAGCGATTGCCGTCTGACCTCCACAACCTCAAGGCGATATCAAAGCATTGCAATTAGACCAATTGTTGGATTTTTGAGGGCTCCAACAACCTGTAACGACTGCCACTAGATGTTCGTATGGCAACCGGGACCAACGGCTTAACGTGCTATCCGAGGCACGCCCAGACCAGTGCAAATATTAATGTTCATGCATACAAATATTTGCACTGCGCGGGGATCGAACCCGCACCTCCTTGCGCAGCGGGCGCCTTCGCTACCGCTACGCCACAGAGACTGTCAAGTTTATTTGTATACTAGCATTTAGTATAAAGCTGTTATTTTGACATTTATTTATTTATTTATTTTCTTTCATTTATTTACGTAGAATAGATGTTAATGTTTTCTCCTCAAATACGCAGCTATAAATTCTCCTGTCACAGTGTGTGTTCTCTAAACTCCTCCGAAAAGCTTGATCCGATTTTAATGAAATTTGGTATATGTATACATTCGCTAGGCCTGAGAAAAAATCTATTTATTGTATTCATAAGTGCAATTTTTTTATATGTAATCGTACTACTACTGTTACTGACGCGGGTGAAACCGTGGGGTGCAGCTAGTATATATACAACATTATTTACTGTTTATGCGAAACCCGAAACAAGTGTCCAGTATTTTTAAGTAAAGAATCTAAGTACAACATTTTACAAAGATATCATAAAAACCACAAAGTTATGAGCTTGTTATCTTACTTGGTTGTCCCAATAAAAATATGACCTGAAGCGAAAGGGCGCTTCTAGTACACCTATGATCTACCGTCAGCTGTGTTGTGCGCTCGATAACTACACTGCAACAATGTCTAAACGTATTTGGGAAAAATATAAGGGGCCGTCCATTAATCATGTGATGTCTTTTTTGGAATTCTTAACCCCCCGTCCCCCTTGGTGATACATGGTGAGGTTCAAGACTACCTACTACCCTACCCTATATTACGTATAATTTTAGTACCTACCTACAAAGCATCTATTTTAAGAACTACAATAATGAATAATGGCCGTAAAAGGTAGATAGAAGGGTTGTAAATTCTTTTGGACTGACATAAAAATAATTAAAGAAATGCGAAAAATCAAGGTGAATCAAGGCCATACTGCAAACCGCTTTCGAATTTATATGCGTTTGACGAAAAAATAAATACACGTGATATATTACTACACCCCCCCTCCCTCCACCCTGGTGATATTTCGTGACTTTTTTATGGACCCCCCCTCCCCCCTTCGAGCCCCGCATGATTAATGGACAGCCCCTAACATGGTGTAAAAATGATTGGAAACGATTCAGTTGCTTTTGCTCAACAAACTATATTCAGGTTTTGTATAAAGAAAAAATAACTTTGTATGCAATTGAAGAACAAAAACATTTCAAACAATAATGTTTACAGTTCTTAGTCCACTTTAACTCGACTGTGCATAATTCAACTGAATTCTTAAAGACAAAACTTGTTGACAGAAAGTTTGTCGACACTTTAAAACTGAACATACTATAAAAACATTATTATAGCTAAGACGTATTACAATTCGGGGTCGGAGAAACGTTTCTATTATTCAATATTGTGCCAAGATTTCGCCCAAAATCCTTCAAAGTTCGTAGAAAGTGTTAATTTTTCAGTGGAAGAAGAAAAATTTAATGCCCAAAGCTGTTGCGAGGTTGTATGGGTATGAAATATGAACGGGAACGTTTGATCTACATTCGAGTGAGTTTTAATATTGTAATGTGCGTTCATGATTCTTTGCTTTATTAAATATTAAATTAAATACTTATCTTTTCTTCGTTTCGTTTCCATTTTTAAGATCGTATACTCAACAGATGTCGATGCTAAAAACATAACTTTTCTGGTCATATTTATTGATGATTTGGTGAGGACAGTTTATCTCAATTCTCATCGATATTTAACATAAATTTGATCTATTACTGACTATACTATATGGTAACAAGTACGCGTCGGACTCACGCATAAAGGGTTCCGTACCATTGATTTATGAAATTAAAGGATTTAAGTTATTTGTATGAAAGATTACGCGGTAATAAGCGGTTTACGATGTACTAGGTATTAAAAAAAACTATTGACTAGATCTCGTTCAAAACAATTTTCTTTGGTAGTTTTTATAGTAATGTACATCATATGTTTTTTTAGATTTTTAATTTTCTTATTTTAGAAATTAGATGGGGACCAACTTTTTCCAACTTTGGAAGCGTCTGTCACGCAAACTATTCGGTTTAGAAAAAAAAAATATTTTTGAAGCTCGATATCATTTTTGAAGACCTATCCATAGATACCGTACACATATGTGATTGTGAAAAAAAAAATTGAGTTTCAGTTCTGAGTATGGGGAGCCCCCAATATTTTTTTTTATTTTTGCATCAAAATCTTAATGCGGTTCACAGAATACATCTGCCTACCAAGTTTCAACAGTATAGCTCTTATAGTTTCGGAAAAAAATGGCTGTGACGTACGGACGGACAGTTGGACAGCCAGACATGACGAATTGTAAGGGTTCCATTTTTGCCATTTGGCTACGGAACCCTAAAAATGGGGGGTTCGTAGTACGGCTGTCTTTCGTAGGGTTTTTGCCAGTATTTGCTGGTCTTCAGAAACTCTGAAGTCTGATACCTTAAGACTGAGTCAAACAATCCATATCCCTTGTCCCTTATCCATATAAGGGACAAGGGATATGGATTGTGGAGGTCAGATACGCAGTAAGTCCATGTAAATATAGTAAGTAGTAATAATAGGCTTCCGGTTAGATTAGACGCAGACCTCAAGATAATTGTATAATAAGTACAAAACATAGTTGAGAAAAGGATAAACAAATTTATCGTCAGAAAAGTTTAGTAATTATTTTAGCTGTAAGAATGTTGTTTCTAATTTTTCTTGCAAGGTTTGTCAAATCACAAGACCGCCAGAAACGCCATCAAACAGCTTTGGCGGCAGCAGAGGCGCGTGTGGAACACAACGAGCTTGACGCGGGTCAGGCGGCGGCGTGGCGAGCTGCCTTAAAATTTATTTATTTTTTCTTACGCATAAAATTTTATTATCACTAGGAAATTGCGTATTATATTATAGCCACGGATGTTGAGGTTGAATTTGATTATTGTCTCTGGCAGCTAACTTTTATAAGCAAAAAATATTTTAAGTTTGGAAGATTACGGAGACAGGAGGAAAAGATTCATTGTTTTATGTGATCATTGTTTGTTTCGGTAGGATCAGAAGTAGCAAGACTGCAGTCAATCGATAATGTTTGATATATAATATTGTAATGTTTTTTTTATAAGAGTGTTTGAAATTTGGGCTTAAAATATTAAAAATTATGAAGTGCTTATAATGGTGTATTAATTGATTTTGGAGTTATTTAAAATGTAAAGGATCCCAGAAGGTACTGTCAGCACTCAAATTACTATTTATTCATAACTACAACAACGGATACACTAGGGGACAAATGTGCCTCGACAAGTATCCGCGACATGTCAAGTGAAGCCGGCCGATTTCGCCTGGCAAATATGGCGACAACGCGCAACTTATGTTCGCAGCGACTTCAGATGAAGTCGTGCAACTTCGCGAAACTTCGCCTGACATATCTGGCGACATCGCGCGACTTATGTCCGTAGCAACGTCGTAGTAAATATAGTTGGCGACACGTGTGGCACGATGTTACCAGACATGTCGAGAGAAGTCCGGCAACGTCGCGCTACCTCATCTGACGTCGCTGGCGACCCGTGTCGCGCGATGTTGCCAGACATGTCGACCGAAGTCCGGCAATGTCGTGCTACTGCTCCAAACGTCGCTGGCGACACGTGTTGCACCGGTTGCACGACATTTGTCCCCTAGTGTTTCCGTGACTTATACGTTTAACTAGTCTGTAAGCATGCCTGCACTAACTCTACAAGAGCGTATGTTTCTAAAATTCTCAGTTAATTTTTAATGTAAATATCATTATGGTGTTGCCTTAACGAGATTGACTCCCTGTTGGTTTCTTTCTGAATATTTTCTCTTCGTTTTTATTATGAAAGGGCTCACTCTAGTCAAATTAATGTGAGGAAGTAATTTATTTAATAATTGACTGCTTAACTTTTTTGAGTTTAAATTATTAAATTCTTATGTCTCTCAAATGAATATGGAATAGAACTGGAACTGGATATTCTAAAGTATCTGTCCTCGAAATAAAAATGAAAAGATCCACAGGAGAACTGCAGTAGCCGGAATAATTGTCAAACTTAAATGGCAGTGGGCAACGGACAATACTCGCAGTACAGATCAGATCAGAGATTTCTGCTGATTTTGGAAGTAGGAATCCGCTGGATGCGCGAAGCACAGAACTAGTCAAAGTAGAGGTGCTTGGGCAAGGCCTATGTCTAGCAGTGGAAGTCTTTCGCCTGACATTATTATGCTGATCCGTTTTCGAAGGTTCTGCCATTTAGAAAGTGCAAACTGAAAGTACCACATAACTTAACGTAGTTGCCCGTGGTACCTTATATACGCACTAATTTCAAAAACCTTCCCAATTAAGCTCTCATCGTGTATAAACAAGCAGATCAAGCCCTTTGATACGTACTACTTACACTACTACAAAGAAAACGCAATTGAAAAAGAGGAGTCCAAACTATACTGGCGATGCCTCAAAACATGAAAGAACCACCGTACGGGAGGCTTTTGGGTCCACAAAGAACTTCACGCTAATTACTAAAGTACATGTGTTTATCTATTTATCTCAAGTTATGGCTGCGGGCCCTGAGGTGCTTACACACAAATACTAATAAACCAGACAGTTACATCGTCTTTTCTTTTGTTTTTAACGTTAAAATGGTGTACAGTTGGCAATTTCTTTGGGAGCAGGTGTAGTACCAGGCTCGGTCGTAAAATTTAATTAGCGAGAATTATTTGAGATTATAAGGATTTTTCTAATTAGCATTCGGAGCTCCAACTGCTTCGGGATGTCTCGTTAGATAAGGACGACAGTTTATTTTTTGTACGGTTCTGTATTTAACTTGCATGAGTTTTCAAAATCAAGATGAAACTTTAATATGTGTGACTATGTGTGTATTATTAGTATATGAGTTACTGTTACTCGAAATAAATGATTTGATTTGATTTACTATTCAATATCAAATCAGCTTGTCATAATTTCTAAATAATAGAATTATCGATTATTGTTTGAAATCTTATCAATCTATAGATTACTCATCTATATCCGGTGTTGAACCAGAGACAAATTGGTGGTTGTGTTTTAGTAAATCCCTCTGGCATAGGCTCTAGACTTTTAAGCCAGACATACATGGAATTAGGAGGTACATGGGAAGGAATCGGGAAATTTGAATGTGCTTGATGTTAAAATGATTTCATGCTTTAACAATTATTGAACCTATTATTTTAAAGTATTTCTTTTACTTGACATAAATGATTTTTGCATCGGTGCAATTATGAGTCAGTTTAAAAGTATCTCATTTGACAGTTCTCGCTTCTCAAAAGTAATAGGTTTTATTTAACGGAATGAAATGGAAACTGATGTTGGGAGTGTCATCAATCCTTAGCTGTATGAGAGGAGATCTGTACCCAGCAGTGGGACGATAAAAACGGTTGAGGATGATGATGATGATGATTACATGTTCAAATTACTAACTCCAAGCAAACGAAGGCGCTGGCGCCCGCTAGTATGACAATATAGGGGGACAACCTCATGTAATTTTGACGTCCAAAAAGTTCTGATTCTCAACCTTTATAAATAACTTTTGATTTTATAAAACCGTACCAGAAAATTTTAAGCCATCGGATCCTCACAACTTTTTGTTGTAAAGATCCGGTATGTCCGTACGGACTTTAAATGAAGCTCGTGTTCCATCTACAGAATCAGTGATCATTTTCCAATCGCAAAGTAAAGCAAGTAGTTTATTGACAAGTTATTTCACCATCCAACTTTTCAATTTAGCAAAGTTACTAACGATTATAAGGTTACTAAATTGAAAAGTACAACTGTGACGTAGAATGACAAGTGAAGTGATTGGTATTATATTTAGTCGGTTAACTAAGTCATGTGGTTTTCTTGTTTACCTCTAGGTAATTAACTAAACTGCTGGAATATAGTTCAAGCTAGTTTAACTTGGTCATATAAAAGTGCTCTATGATATTAAATGGATCAACAAAGTGGTTTAGAAAGTGGAGTATTTTGCCGTTATTACTATTACAACCTAAGTGTACCTTTCTTTTTGTTCTGGATAGGAAATTATGAAATGACTTCTTGCGCTAAGGGCGGAGCGGAAGTGCGTGTCAGATTTTTACTGACTAAAACCCACCCTTTTCTCGGTGGTAGGCAACAACATCAGCCGCCGGCATAAGTTACCACCCACCAGACAAAGTCATGCCGCCAAGCGATTCGTCGTGTTCCGGCGTGATGTCTGGTGAAGCCGTACGGTGGACGGGTCTGAGCAGTTGTGTTGCGATGTGTGCCAGGTACGATGCGCCAAATGTTGTTGTGTCGGGAGTTTGGTCGTGGAGGGTCTCCAGATCATCCTCTGGCGCAGCACCGTTGGTCGTTTGTGTTCGCTCAGTTTTTTTGAGTGAATAGGCTTAATAAGCTTTACCATCAACGATTGCATCACTGCTTACAATCAGGCGGGATTGCAGTCAAGCACTAGTTTACAATTATTAAAAAAAAAAGCCGCGTTTTTTTACTTGCCTGTGCGCCAGGGCCACGGTTTCTTTTTTAACCAACCCGCAACCCTAACAACGCAAGTGTAGCTTAAATGTAGTTTATATCTTGAAGTTCGTACTAAAAACTTTCTTCACGACATTTTCCTCATTTCTACGTAACACAGCCATACAATGACAACTGATTTCGACACAACTTTTCAACTATCGGTGCCACATTCAGACTTCCTTTTATTTAGTTCAGTATCTTTTCTGTTTTTATTCATTAAGACAAGGACAGAACATAATATGTTACTTTGCACCTTTTTTTTCTAAGGTGGAAAAATCCTTATGGACTATCCTCCGCTCGGGGACGCAGAGGGGTGTGCCGGACTCTTACCGGCTAAAAAACCACCTGAGTGTTCATCATCTGCCTTTCCGGGGTACCGGGTCCTCCCAATTCTACGGTATCCCCGGCAGGTCTTGACCCATTGTCGCGAGTTCGACGGGTCTCTTCTCGCGCGAGCATTTTTTTTTTTGGTGATGGGAAATCATCAACTAAGTTCTCTACTTTTTACTACTACGACTTTAACTGACTAAAACCTACCCGTGTTTCTTCACTTGCCTGTGCGAACGGCCAGGGCCACGGTTTCTTGTTTAACCAACCCACAACCCTGACTGCTCTCAAGCGAGCCGCTCGAAACACCACGAAAGTCCCACGCTCCGCAGTTTAAAATTCGTACAAATAGCAAAAGTGAAGGAAAATAGTTGTGTTATATATCAAATCACGCGCAAATGCAAGAGGAGTTCAGTGCCACAAAAATTTCCGGGAAAGGTGAAAATTTGGGAAAGTTACCATCAAAAAAACCCCAAATTCGCAGTGGAACACACATAAAAGTGCATATTTCGTCCGAACCATCGCGGTGACCTGGTGTTTTTTCACCGGTTCCTGGATCGTCTCATCCAAAAGCCTGTACCGAACACATAAATAGGAAGCAGAGGACCGAGAGGACTTAAATAGTGCTGAATATATTAAGAAAAAGTGAACTGGACACGTATAATTTAACAAACAAACATTCGTGCTGTCGTGCGACAGACAGAGCTGGGTTGCTGCTGAAATATAAATAGATTTTCAGTGACAACCTAGGCTGATAAATTGCTGGAAGCTAGTTAATACGCCTAACTACACGGAGCACTAGTAAGAAAATTTTTTTGATAAAGACTCTAAGTGTCATCACTGTATCTGTGGATGCAAAACGTTTTCCTCGACGCAAAACCAAGTTGGTTTTGCCTCAAATAAAAATTGTAAATAAGTAGGTGTAGTTAAATATTTTATTAAGTTATTAGTCGTAATATAGCCTTATGTATATTAGTTAGCAGGTGGAAAAGTTTCACTGAAATCGGTGGACGGATTAAAAAGTAATAGCTTGTTATTCTACCCACAGTTCTGCAATCTGACAACTGTGTTTACAATATAGCAATTGTAACAATAATTATTATTTTGACTGTGCTTAGTTATTAGTATCGCGCAGCATCAGCATTAATCTACATTTACTCATTTATTTATTTATATTTATTTCACCCTTATATAATATTAACTATAACTTACTGGTATTTATTAGACCCCCCGCCCCCCAACCAACCTCCTCCCTCCCCTTCAGACGTCGTACTTCGTCCGTCGTCTCGGACTCGGACGTCTATAGACCTTTCTCCCCCCCTTCCCCCTACCGTGCCCCTCTCTTTATCCCACCCCCCGCGGCCTATCTTGGGAACTAGAGGCTATAGACTGGTCGAGTTTGGGCTCTTTGGAATCGGGAGAAAGAGCCCAACCCTTTGGCCCCGATCAAATTCCGTTAATACACCCCTGGTGCTGTATGCGCGCGATCATTCATTTTATTTGTCTATATTTGTCTATTCTTATTAAAATTATTCTATTATTATTGGTTTTGGCCTATTATAATAATACTCTGACGTAGGTTTATACCTACATTGCATTTAGCAATAATTTCTATTCTTTCCCTTCGGACTCGAACACACACAGTGTTCAGTTCCGCCGTGGTACCGGTTGCGCACGGTCGTGTGTCGCTGCACTGTGCGCCCCTTAGTCAATTTAAATTTTAACTTTTTTTTGATTGGTCGAACCTCTTAAAAATCAATTCCTTGTCTCGCTAGAACAATTTTGTTCTACTAGCCAAGCCCACTGGGCGGTCCTAGACAGAGACAGCTGTGGTTTTGTCAACCTAAATTTAAAAACAACTGGAAGCGCGCCTCTAATTTGCTGGGATTGAACCGTCTCCACGCGGCTTCCGAAGCGCACTGACTTACCGTCGAGCCACGAGAACAGACGACGCACATTGTCAATTAGTCATCGACTACGTGTGCTACGCGTCGCTGCTACGAGCCGCTGTTGTTCACCGCTACGCCAGAGACACTTGCTACGAGAACGCTACTCCACCTTCCAGTGCTACACAGTGAGTCGTCGTTAGTTGTTTGTTTGCAAAGAACAGATTTAAAAGAAATACTATAAAGGGAGAATTAGTTACTGTATTAATATGTCGATGAAACGCATTCCCCCTGCAACTCCCAAGACGCCAGTGGGACTTTCTCAATCGGAATCTGATTTAAACACGATACAATTGAGAGACTGTTCCTTCGTTAACAAAAACCGGAACAAAAGACCCCGTAATGAACTGGCGCAGTCCCCCAATGGTAACGAAAAAAACCTGAAACAAGAAATTTTGGACCTATTAAATAGCTGGAAATCCGAATTTGAGATCAAAATTAATGAGATATATGCCAAACAAAACATTCTGGTTTCTAAATTAACTACGGAAATATCGGAACTAAAAACACAAACTAGCAAAATACAAGTAACAAACGATGAGATTGCAACATCAATGGCATTCATTAACAAACAATATGAGGATATAAAGTCTGGGCTTGACAAACTGCAAAAAGAAAAACAGGAACACCGTCAATGCCTGGAGAAATTGGAGAGAAAGGTGCAAGATCTACAATTAAAATCCAGATCGTCTAGCCTTGAGATAAGGAATATACCTGTAAAAGACAGAGAGACCATCAATGACCTAACGGTAACCATCTGCAATATAGGAAAAGCTGTAGGAACACTGATTACCCCCTCGGATATCCGCGACATATACCGCCAGCCAGGCAAGCTTGGTTCAACGCGCCCAGTCGTCGCGGAATTTCAAACAGTAAAAATGAAACTAAACACGCTCTCCTGCGTCCGTAAGTTTAATTCCAATCAGAAAACAGTAACTGAAAAGCTCAATACCGAACACATCAACATGCCAGGTACAAGACAGCCCATTTTTGTAGGCGATTACCTTCCACCGAGCTCCAAGAAATTGTTCCATGTATCTAGAGAATTTGCAAAACAACATGGATATGGTTACTGCTGGTCTTCGGGTGGGAATGTTTTTCTCCGTAAAGCACAAGGTGAAAAACAAATTTTAATCTCATCTGAAAAATGTCTCCAGGATCTGAAGATAACCACGTGACTAACACAAGTTCAGTTTTTTTGTCTGATTAGTTATAGTGCCTTTGTACCTAACCCTAAAATAGCATGCAATATTAACCATAGCTACTGTATTTGTGAAACAAAAATCTATTTCTTTGTAAATAACGAAAATAACATAAATAGCCAAGCTTACTTAAAACACTCACATAATAACATAGTGTGTGAAGCACTTACATATATCACCGCCAAATACATCAACATAACTGGAACACTTTACACATCACATCCACCCTCTCACTCACTCAAAAACAAGCACACCAAAACTCATCACTATTGTGTTTTGCTTCTGTTTTTGACCGTCGCCTCTTCTCGGAAACTCTGTTTTTTTTATCACTGACATGGCTAATGTAAACAATATAAATACTGAGCTGGACTCCCTAGAAGTCACTAACTCGCTTGTGTGTAATCCAGAGGACTGTCATAAATATGTTTACCAAAGTAAATCAATTAAATTATTTCATGTCAATATTCGCAGTATAAATAAAAATTTTAACCAACTCCGCATATTGTTATCAATGACAAACATAGATTTTGACATTATAATACTCACGGAATGTTGGCTACGTAAGGTAAATAACCTACCGACTTTGAATGGTTATACGGCTCATCGCACGATAAATTTACTAAACCAAAACGACGGGATCGTCATCTACACCCGCACAACACTAAGTTGCAAAGTAACTGAGCCACGTTTCAGGGATGCTAGCTGTTTAATCTGTCAAATAGGTAGTAATGTAAATATTGTGGCTACATATCGCTCCCCCTCCTTAAGAACAAAAGAGAACTTTGGTAACTTTATAAACAGTCTCGACGTCATTTACCGTGAGCTACAATCAGGTAGTATTTTCCTTGTAGGTGATATAAATATTGATATAGCGCCTAATAGTCCAGACCCACTACGAGAAGAATATCTAACATTCAACGCTACACATGGCCTATTCCCCACACACACTTCTCCTACGAGACTTGACTCTTGCCTGGACCACACTCTCACAAATTCGACTACACCCTTTCTAACACTAATACTAGAATCACACATCACGGATCATAGGCCCATAGTAATTAACATCCAAAAAAATCTCCAAATCGGAAAACAATTAGTAACTAAAACCTTCACAGATATCCCTAAAGTTAAAGCAGATCTAGGACAAAAAGATTTCACCACCGTGCTGGCTACAGAGGACGCCAATTTGGCTACGAATATGTTTTTAACAATGATCTCTCACACGATTGCTACACACACTAATACAACTAAAATCACACAGAAAAACCGTATTCTGAAACCGTGGATGACGCCCGGTCTAATTAGATGTATCAGGAATAGAGATAAGCTTCACATAAAATCTAAAAAATCCCCACTTAACATGATTCTCAAAACTACCTACACTAGGTATCGTAACTATTGCAATCGCCTATTGCGTAATCTAAGAATAGCCTACGAAAAATCCCAATTGGAGAAAGCTGGTAAAGACCCAAAAGCCTTATGGCAAGCTATAAAAACAATAACAAATACTCGGAAATGCAAGATCAGTCCAGTCAAGCTAATACAAACGAAAAATAACCCAAAGGCATCTGCTAACTTTGTCTGCAAATTTTTCACAGACGTTGGTAAGTCTCTTGCGGATAAGATTCGTGCACCAAGTAATGGAAATATCTCTTTCGTTCCACCGATCTCCCACACCCTTATGAGAAGTCCTCCAAATTCCCTAGTCATAGCTGAGGTGACACAAATGGATATTGAGTCCATCATTTTACAACTCCGTCCAGACTGTGCCACAGGCTGGGATGGGATCTCATCCCAGATAGTAAGGCAATGTCGGAGGGAGCTGGCCCCCTGCATCACTCACATATGCAACCGATCTATAATGACAGGCGTCTTCCCCGAAGCGTTCAAAAGTGGAATCATCCACCCTATCTTCAAGAATGGGGACGCAGACTGTGTCAACAATTATCGCCCCATAACAGTGCTTTCTACCATATCAAAAATAATAGAGAAAGTATTTAACCACTCTCTTAGGAAATTCCTAGACAAAAATCACATTATAGCGGATAATCAGTATGGTTTTCGATCAGGTCTCTCCACTGAGGACGCAGTAATGGATTTAAGCAATCTTGTGGTTCGGACACTAGACGCTAAAAATAATTGCTTATGCGTCTTTCTTGACCTATCTAAGGCATTTGACACAGTCTCCATCCCCATTCTACTATCCAAGCTTGAAACGATGGGGGTCCGTGGCATAAGCTACAAAATTTTTGAAGACTACCTGACAAACAGGAAACAACGCGTTATAATTGGGGATTGCGTGAGTGATGAGGAGACTGTCTCTTACGGCGTTCCACAAGGGAGTGTCTTGGCTCCCACCCTCTTCCAGCTTTATATCAACGACCTTTGCACAATGTCCCTACCTTACACTAGCATTTTCACATATGCTGATGACACCGCCATATTTGTTTGGGGTCCGAACTGGCAAACAGTTAAAGAGAGAGCAGAATTCGCGCTATCCAAGGTGAATAACTGGTTGACTCACAACCTACTAACCCTAAATCTCTCCAAAACGCAATATGTTCCCTTCTCCATCAACAAAACTAAGGCTCCACCGCGAAGCTTTTCTTTACAAGCCCACACTTGTATCACATCGACCAATTGCAATTGCCAAGAAATCACTCGCACGGAATCGGTTAAATATTTAGGAGTACATATGGATAGTGGCTTGCGGTGGGAGAACCATATAAGCACAGTTAATTCCAGAGTAAGACGACTCATGCATGTATTTAAAACACTTAGAGACAGTGCAACCATAGAACAACTCAAATCTGTATACATTGCCATTTGCCAATCTATTGTGCAATATTGCATCACTGTATGGGGAGGGGCCGCAAAAACGCATCTACTGAGCTTAGAAAGAGCACAAAGAGCGGTGTTGAAAGTGATGACAAGGAAACCATACCGACATCCAACATCTCAGCTCTATTCAGAATGCAAGGTCCTTACAGTTCGCCAACTCTTTGTGCTCAGAGCCATAATCAGGAAGCATCGAAGCGTGCCTTTGCCCAATCCCAACAGACGCAGCAAAATGCCTGTATGCCCTCAACAACCATGCAAGACCGTCTTTGCAAGGAGACAGTACAAGGCTTTAAGTTGCAAGCTATACAACGCAATTCACAAGCAATTAAACATTACTTCTCTTAACAGACATGAACTCAAAAGTAAAGTTTCCCAATGGCTTCAATTGTTCGACTATCAGAAGACGGAACATTTACTGGCATAATACATACATTACGTCCAAAAAACAACAACACTTACACTTACATTGTAACCCTCACACTCACTCATACTATACAAACACACACCCTCACACTACACACATAACAACAGACACACATGTGATAGATTGTTTTAAGTAAGAAATATACTTAGATTAAGAAAAATTCTTAAGAACACTAAACCTACCTCAGCGACACATAAAGCTTCTAATATAATTCTTTCGCAATTATGGTGCGCTACTTCCTGCGGCTGACCGCTGTTACCCAAAACACAAGCCTTGGCTTAGTTTGGGTGACAGTTAGCCCATAAAAGTATGTAAAAACTTGTGACAATAAAGAATTTTTATTTATTTATTTTATTTATTTATATATTTGTATATATTTATTTTATATCCATTGACACATTATTTTTGTTTCTACGACGTAGGCAGATTCACTATCCCCCCTTTACAGGGTTAGTAAAACACCTTACACGACACCTGTGCACATACATACATACACTTTTACAACCAGACGCGCTACCAACCAGCGGAGTCCCCTTCTGAAAATGCCACTTGCACATGAGCCCCTTATGGACATGACAGAAGATAACTCTGTCAGCCCACGGACAGACCTGGAGAAGGCAGGACCTTCTCCCAGAAAACAGACGAATGCTCCGAACGTTAGAAGGAGCATCGGAGAATGGGAAAATGCCCAAGGTGAAAGTAGCAATACCGCTGCTTCGCGTACATTGCGTGTTTCCCCAAAGAAGCAGACACATGTGTTGGCGGCCTCCCTTAGGACAACCCAGAGGACTACGCTGCCCTCCAAAAAAGAGGTAAAGCGGCAGGGTTCTGCGGAAGTCACGGGTGGGTCACCAAAATTAATGGTTTTTGCTGACAGAGTACGTGAGGGCCGATATTGGTTAGAAAAGGCAAAAGACCTTTTAGGTGACTCACGTAACCTACGAACCGACATAAGAACGGGCATCATACAGGCAATCGATAAATTGTACCTGATTATAAAAAGTGGTGCCACAGAAGCTGGAACTGGAATTACACCAGAACAAAAGGAACATAAAATTCCTGGCCAAGAACAAAGAACAATGACAGGAACAGAGGGCCAGGAGTTAATAAAAATGATGAGAGAACAAGGGGAGAAGCTCGACAAAACCCACAAAGAACTCGAGGCAATTAGGCAAACTATCACCTCACAACCAGTCTCGCAAATCAACACCTACGCTGGTGTCGCAGCGGCGCAACCTAGACGGCACACGCCTGAAGAAGGCGCGCTGCATTCAATCGCTGTAGCGTCAAAGGACGACAGCCATACTAGCGATCAGGTGCTAGGCGAAGTGAGGAAGGCGGTCAACGCAAAGGATGGGTGGGTCACAGTAGAGAGGGTCCGAAAGGCAAAGGACAGGAAAGTCATCATTGGATGTAGAACAGCAGAGGAAAGAAATAAAATAAAGGAGCGACTACAGAGTGCAGAAGGTCACCTCATTATCGAGGACATGAAGAACCAGGATCCAATGTTGGTCCTCCGAGATGTCCTGGAATATAACAGCAACGAGGATATCCTCGTCAGCCTGAGGAACCAAAATGGGGAGGTCTTTTATGGCCTCGACAAGGATGATGACCGAATAGATGTTAAATTCAGGAGGCGTGCCAGAAACCCACTTACGTGCAACGTTGCACTGAGGGTATCTCCGCAGATATACCGCAGAATCATGGAAATGGGTACAGTGCGTATAGACATGCAGAAGGTTAAGGTTGCAGACCAGTCGCCGTTGGTGCAATGTTCTATGTGTCTGTCCTATGGACATAGCAGGCGGTACTGCAGAGAGGCCATCCCCAGGTGCAGCCATTGTGGCGGACCGCACTTGAGGGTGGAGTGCGTGGATTACCAGGCAGCAACACCGCCAACTTGCTGCAACTGCACTGCGGCCAAAGCAGAAAACGCAGAGCACAACGCATTTAGCTCCGAATGTCCAGTGCGTAGAAGATGGGAGGCACTGGCTCGGGCCAAAGTGGCGTATTGCTGAGGTGGACACAAGTCGCTCCAGGGCAGGCAACCCCACCAGAGGTTATGCAGTGGCTCAAGCCAACCTACAAAGGAAGAAACTGGCGACCACCGAACTCTTTTTAGAGGCCAGTCAGCGAGGAATCGCATGGGCACTGATCCAAGAACCATATGTGGGAGGGGAGAGAGGTATGAGGAGCTACCGTGGTGCGAGAATCTACCAGTGCGAGGTTGAAGGGAGTGGGAGGGTGAAGGCGGCTATCGCCGTCCTTGATAATGACTTGGACGTCATCCCCTGCCCGAAACTCACCACTAATAATATCGTAGTGGTGAGGATCCGGACCATAGCCTGGGAAATCGCAGTAGTCTCTTACTACTTCGAGCCAGACCAACCCATAAGGCCATACTTGGACCAGCTGACCAAAATCAGGGAGGCGATGGGCACAGGAAACCTGCTGATTGGCGGAGACGCGAACGCAAAGAGTACCTGGTGGGGTAGCACCATAGAGGACCTCAGGGGTGAAGAGATGTCCGGGACCCTAGAAGAGGCAGAGCTTCAAGTACTGAACACTGGCACCACGCCCACCTTTGACACGATCAGAGCGGGTAAACGGTTCATGAGCCACGTAGACGTCACGGCATGTACGCTGGACCTTTTTGACATTGTGGACGACTGGCGAGTGGAAACTTCAATCACGAGCTCAGACCACAATACTATATTATTTAACATCATATTAAAAAGGGGAAAAGGTATAAATATAATTAGAACAACGAGGAAATTCAACACAAAAAAGGCAAATTGGGATAAATTTAAAAAAGAATTACAAGAGTTTAAATTAGAAAATAACATAAAATTGTAAAGTATTGTTGCATTAAATGATAAACGGGAACTGGAAGAAATCATAATTAAATATACAGATGGGATAGATAAGGCGTGTAATAACTCAATACCGAAAGCCAAGAAAAATATAAAACTTACCTTTCCGTGGTGGTCTGAGGAGCTCGCCGTGATGAAAAAGGAAGTCGCCAGGCGGAAAAACCGCATCCGCTGTGCTGCACCGGTCCGCAGAGCGATGGTCGTAGACGCGTACCTAAAAGCTAAAGAAGACTATGAGTGCCAAGCCAAGAAAGCCCAAACCGCAAGTTGGAAACAGTTTTGCGGTAAACAAGATCGCGAAGGAATGTGGGAGGGAATCTACAGGGTCATCGGGAGAACCACGAAGAGACACGAAGACTTGACCCTTCAAAAGGACGGTGCATTCCTAAACCCAAAAGAGTCGGCAGCCCTACTCGCGGACACTTTCTATCCGATACGCCAGATGAGGACAACGCAGATCACAGGCTTACTAGAGAGGCAGCTAGACGAGTAAACGAGTGGGAGCATGGTGAATATCATGACCCACCATTTACGCCACTAGAGCTAAAAACCGCCGTGCGAGGTTTTAATCCAAAGAAGGCTCCCGGTGCG
Source organism: Sesamia nonagrioides (assembly GCA_017933935.1). Lineage (NCBI taxonomy): Eukaryota > Metazoa > Arthropoda > Insecta > Lepidoptera > Noctuidae > Sesamia > Sesamia nonagrioides. Next base: position 468,296 of record JADWQK010001182.1, read on the forward strand.
GATGGTTTCACGGCCGATATCTGCTGTCGGGCTATCTACCAGGACCAGGACGCTTTCCTTGCCCTGTACAATAAATGCCTAGAACTGGCACATTTCCCGGACATCTGGAAAGAGGCAACGGTGGTAGTCCTCAGAAAACCGGGCAAGGACAACTATTTGAGCCCCAAGTCTTATAGACCCATAGGTCTGCTGCCGGTCTTGGGGAAGGTCCTGGAGAGGATGGTAGTAGCACGGATTAAATGGCAGCTCGTCCCGCGGATTAGTACTCGCCAGTTTGGTTTTATGCCCCAGAAGAGCACCGAGGACGCCCTCTATACGCTAATAAAGCACGTACAAGATAAGTTGAGGCTGAAGAAGCTAATTGTCCTGGTGTCTTTGGATATAGAGGGGGCCTTTGATAGCGCCTGGTGGCCGGCCATCCAAGTCAGGCTGGCTGAGGAAAAGTGCCCGGTCAATATCAGGAGGCTACTAGATAGTTATCTCGACAGCAGACAAGTTAGGGTCAGATATGCCGGGGAGGAATGCACAAGAAATACCAACAAAGGTTGCGTCCAAGGGTCAATAGGTGGGCCCATCCTGTGGAACCTTCTGCTAGACCCTCTACTACAGGACTTACATAAAATGGGTTATTTCGTGCAGGCGTTCGCTGACGACATTTTACTTGTCGTTGACGGTGACACAGCGTTGGAAGTCGCTAGAAGTGCCAATGCAGCGCTCGCCCATGCTCAGAGCTGGGGTGTCAGAAACAAGATGAAGTTTGCACCTCACAAAACTTGTGCCATGGTAATTACTAACAAGATTAAGTATGACACACCAGCGCTTAGCATGGCCGGGGTCGACATTGGCATGGTCACAAAAGTGAAGATTTTGGGGCTGATTATAGACCAAAAGCTGACCTTCAGCGAACACACAGTGAGCGTGTGCAGGAGAGCGGCTGACATATATAAGCGGTTGTCACGTGCGGCAAAGGTCAGCTGGGGACTCAACCAGGACATTATACGCACAATCTACACGGCCACGATCGAGCCTATCATCATGTATGCGGCTGGCGCCTGGGCTCCAGCTACGAAAAAGCTAGGTATACGAAGGAAGCTAGGCTCAGTCCAACGAGGATTCGTCCAGAAGCTCTGCAAATCTTACCGTACAGTCTCTCTAGACGCAGCTCTGGTTTTGTCTGGGATACTTCCTCTAGACCTCCGCATACAAGAGGCAGCTGCCTTGTATGAGGCAAGGAGAGGGTCGTCTCAGCACATACCGGGAGACCGGGACGTGGAGCGTATGGTGAGGTTTGCAGAAACCCCTCACCCAGCTCAGCAAATGGATCTGGAGTTCACTTGTCTGGCAGACCAACAGCTTGTAGACACTAATAACGTGCAGGCAGTGCGAATATTCACTGACGGCAGCAGGATTGAGGGGAAGGTGGGAGCCGCATTATCCCTGTGGGATAATGTTGGGGAAATCCAGAGCCTCAAACTTAGCCTCGCCGCGTACTGCACAGTCTACCAGGCCGAACTACTAGCCATTTGCAGAGCGACCGACGTCATCCTCAAACGCAAGGAGGCGAGCTATGTATTGTACAGTGACTCAATGTCCGCACTGCAGACACTCACAAGCCATGGCTCGCTTCATCCCCTGGCAGTGCAGGCGCGCAGAAACCTAGCTCAGGCCTTGACACAGAACAAAGCTGTGTCCTTGTTCTGGGTAAAGGCCCACGCAGGCTTGCCGGGAAATGAGCGCGCGGACGAACTGGCCAAGGGGGCAGCATTGTCGTTGCGGAGGAAGCCGGACTATGACCGGTGTCCGATTTCATTCATCAGACGCCAGGTCCGAATGGAATCGCTTGATGAATGGAATCGGAGATATGTGTCTGGAGCGACGGCCTCGGTGACGAAAATGTTCTTTCCGGATGCCATAGCGGCCTATCGTATAGTGAGACAGGTTCGCCTAACAGGTACGCTCACGCAGGTATTGACGGGGCACGGTGGATTCTCCGAATACTTATATCGTTTTAAGTGTAAGGGGAGTCCATCGTGCGTCTGTGATCCAGGCGTGAGCGAATCCATACCGCACTTGATTGTGGAGTGTCCAGCTTATGCCGCAGTGCGGTATGATCTGGAGCAGCAGCTTGACGTGAACCTGAGGAAAAACAACATTGCAGAAGTCATGCGAGGAAAAAATAGAAGATTGTTCTTAAACTATTGTGTAAAAATAGCCGAAACCGTAATAAATAGAAATAAATTAGTATAGTGATACTATGCTTAGTAGATATTGTATATATTTATGATAAGCATAGGGAAATAGACATTACAAATGATTAATAATAAGTAATAATAGTTAAGAAATTAAAATTTATGTTATGTAGTAAAAATAATGCGTTGTAGTGCGTATAGTAAGTTATAAATAAATATTGTAGTACATAATTATTTCCCCAAGCAATAAATAAGTAGAAACAATAAAATGGGAGTCCCACCCATTGGACTAAAAGACGATGAATGACAGAAAGATAATTCTTCTTCTTCGTTTCGCTCTTGACAGAACGGTCGTGGTCACTATGACTGACTCCGAGACGCTGATGTTACACGCCGTACGATCTCTCTCCATCTATCTCTGTTGGACGACAGTCTGGAGCATTTATTAACAGGTCCCCCCACTGCCGCCTTGATTTGGTCGGTCCACCTCATCGGTGACCTTCCACGAGGTCTGTTCCCCTCCACTCTGCCCTGGACGACCAAACGTTCTATAGAGTCACTATTACGCCTTGATATGTGACCGAAAAATCCGAGTATACGGGACTGTACTATATCTGAAAGACGCTGTTTGATGCCGAGTTCTTGGAGTATAGAAACATTTGTTCTAAACTCGGTCCATGATACCCCAAGCATTCTTCTCCAACACCACATTTCTAGAGCGTCTATCTTTTTCTTTTCCAATTCCCGTAACGTCCACGTTTCAGCTGCGTAGAGAAATATGGGGAATATCAGTGCTCGGACGAGCCTGATCTTAGTGGCTTTAGTTATGTCGCGATTCCTCCATATTTTCTTGAGCTTGTCCATTGCCCCTCTTGTCATGGCCATGCGCCGTCTGATTTCATCCACACTACCGCCACTACTTGAAACCAGAGCGCCCAGGTAGACATACGAATCGACTACGTCACAATTCGCGATCCGTGTTACTTCGGGCGAACTATTACCAGCACGGTCGACGATCATGATTTTCGTCTTACTCCGATTAATTTTTAACCCAAACGTAAGACTTACGCGCTCCATCTTGAGGAGCAGCTCTTCCATGTAGGCCGCGCTGGTCGCAAATAGAGTCGTGTCATCGGCGTAGCGCAGGTTTGCAATTTTGTAACCGCCGATAGCAACACCGTCAGTCCAGTCCTCCAGAGTAATTCGCATCGCAAGTTCAGTGTAGATATTGAACAGGAGCGGTGATATGATACATCCCTGTCGGACACCCGCACTGGGATGAAACCCACCCGAGAGAAGCTCATCCGTTCGCACAGATGCAGTTCCCCCCTCGTAGAGTCCCCTGAGAACATGCACGAGATGTTTTGGTGTGCCCATTTCAAGAAGCGTCTTCCATAAAGTTGGCCATTTCACGGAGTCAAACGCTTTAGAAAAATCAACAAAGCATATGTAGGTTGGCTTGTTGAATTCCCGAGCTTTCTCGATGACTTGGCGCACTATAAGAATTTGTTCTCGGGTTCCCCTTCCCTTTACAAACCCAGCTTGCTCTTGCGCTATCTCCCGCGAAAGGTAGGCCTTCAGTCGTTCGTTTAAGACGTGTAACAATATTTTGCTAGCATGGCTTATGAGAGCAATAAGGCGATAGTTGTTACACTTCTTGGTCGATCCTTTTTTATGAAGAGGAATAAAAACCGTGTGGGCCCATTCCATCGGCCACTGCCCCGACATCCATATCTTATTACAGATGGTATGAAAGATAGTGACGCCGTATTCTCCCATAGCTCTGATTATCTCAATCGGGATTGAATCAGCACCTGTTGCCTTACCATTCTTAAGATGTTTAATGGCAGCTCTAATTTCTGACTGAAGGATGTCGGGTTCCAAGTTTCTTCTCTCAGGTTCCGTACACTCGAAAGCCATCGACTGTGGATCCTCAAACAGTGACTGACAGTAGCATTTCCAGACTTCAGATATTCTCTCCAGTTCGCTGACCACTTCACCTTGATCGTTTTCGACGGCCCAGGTTTTCGATGGCAGCGACTTCGTGATGAGACGAATTTTACGATGCAGGTCTCTGGGTTCATGTCTTCCTGCATGAGATTCAATCTCATCACAAAGATTACGAAGATGGGCGTTTTGGTCTTGCCTGCATTTCCTTTGAATCTGGGCAGTTTTCTCATTCAGAAGTCTGATATCGGCACCGATTGCCTTCATTTTACGACGTTCCTGAATGAGAGCAAAAGTATCATCAGTCATCCAATGCTTTCGCTTTTGCGCTACAGGTGGCGGCGGTGCAGAACCCGCAACGGCGAGTTGAATGATGTTTTTGGCTTTTCCCCACAGTGAATCAGGAGTTTCAATGGTGTGATCTGCGTCCGCCCACGTTGACCAGTTATCTTCTACTAGTGACCGGAACTTTGTCACATCCTCCACAGTAAGTCTGGTTTGCTTTTGAATGGGTCTGGCTGCTGTCAATTTGAATTTCAGTTTTGAGATCAAAAGTTGATGGTCCGACCCGCAGTCAGCCCCAGGTAGCGTATGGGCATTTTTTAATGATGACCTCCACCGTGATCGAATAAGGATGTAATCTATCTGATTACGGTATCTCCCATCGGGGGACGTCCAAGTATATAGCCGTCGAGGGTGATGCTGGTAAAGGCTATTTGCTATCACAAGGTCATTTTCGGATGCAAACTGTATAAGCCGTTCGCCTCTGTCGTTACGAGCACCAAGTCCAAACTGACCGACGCATCTGCCAAGTTGATGGGCATTGATTCCAATCTTGGCGTTAAAATCTCCCAAAACAATAAGTAGCTCTCTATTGGGCACCTTAGCCATGGTACTCTCCAGATCAGAATAGAATTTCTCTAAAACCTCATCGCTTGCTGTGCTCGTTGGAGCGTATATCTGTATGAGGTTTAAGTTAACAGGCAACGCCTTCAGTTTAATACTGATAATTCGGTCGCTGATTGGCTCGTAACCCATCACACAGTTCCTTTGGTGTACAGGAACAAGAATGGCTACCCCGTTGTGGCTTGTGTTCTCATTGCCTGAAAAGTAGATAGCGTGGGAATCAGTTGTAAAGTGACCATTGTTTTTCCAGTGTGTCTCACTAAGTCCACAGATGTTGATGTTAGTTCTGCCAAGTTCTCTTTCCAGTATTGTTAATTTTCCGGGACTGAGCAAGCCGCGCACGTTCCATGTTCCAATCCTCTGGATTTGCCGCAGTTTGATAGTATTTCCAGTAGCAGAGTTTCCATGGAGGGCCTGGTCTCCCACTACTCCATGGCCGGTAGCCAATTTCTCACCGTGTGCCCCGGACGTAACACGGCGCCGGTTGCTAAGCGGTTCGCATGGCGATCGTTTTCTCCTTGTGCAATCTTTCATGGTGACTGTCTTGGGAAATTTAATGCAGTGGTTTCCCCTTGCCTTCTGCATCAGTCCTTTTTGAAGTTATTTAGTCTTCAAGGCCGCTGACGCCTCTTCCACCTGGTTGCCCAAGCAGGGTAGTGGTTATACCGCCACAGCTCGGTCGCCATTGCCTCGTCTGTTGTCTAGCAGGGAGCACCGCGGGCAGGTGAGGTTGACTGTTGGGACTGACTAGATGTTATTGTCATTCTTCCCCTTACTCCCCTTAGAAACCCTTACTTAGAAAGATAATTAGGTATGCGGAATAAAAGTGCGAGAGGAATAATAGCGAGAACTGGTATGAAAGGGTATAGTTATAAAAAAGGCTCCAATCACGTTGGAGGTAGCTAGTAATATTAATAAAAAAAAAAAAAAAAAAAAACCCACAACCCTGACTCAGGAGGCATCGGTCTTCGTGGACCCCGTCTCGATGTGCTGACATCTCTTTGAGGCGCGCGTGAAATACGACGCGCCGTCGACTCGAGCCCTGTCCTTACCAGCGGCGAGCTGGCGCGAGGAGCCCTCAGTGGCTACTCTCCTCATCTGAGTGGCGTGTGTACGCGTCACAACGTCAACATCGTCGTGTTAGTTTAGACCTGTCATATTGGTCTGCGCTGAATTAATATATTTTTGGTCGCCATGTTTATAATATCTTAATTTGACAGTCTGTGGAACTGTCTATGGAATATCTTAATTTGACAGGATTAAACTAAAATATTTTGTAGAACAAAATAAAAGAAGAACAAGAAAAAAAAAAAAAATGAAAGAAGATGCGCTTAACTTAAAATTAGTTTAGTTTGTGAACAAGCGAATCGGCGCCACTATCTAAAAATGTTTTCTCAAGAAACATAAAGTATTTTGCTCACGGATCTCTAAAAAAATTAACAAGGAACTCTGTAAGTTTCTGTCTAATGAACTTCCCTAACAAGCTCGCTTGACTTACAGTTAATTTGTTACGGTGTATGTTGACCTTATGTATTAAGGACGATTCGTATTTTGAAGACGTTTGAGATTTTCTTTTGATTTGTTTGAGGGTTTATGTAATCTTTGAGATGTTTAGTTGTCGTTTCCGCCCTTTTTGGGAGTTGGCGATCCATGTTTTTATTTGTGTATTTATTTAGATTTAAAACCAAATTTATTGTTTAAAAAAAATTTGTTCGCTCGACAGGCTGAGGTAATTTCCTAATGTCATGTTTCACGATTTGTGATTATTAGAAAAACTTTTTGGAATGAAACCCATATCCTTTCCTACGTGAAAGTTTGTTTGGATGGATTCATTCTTTCACGCGAAAACTAAAAAACGGTTACTTTTTTATAATTATGAACTTTAAAATATTTGACCGCAATCCCGCCTGATGGTAAGCAGTAATAAAATTGTTGATGGTAAAGCGCGCTAGTTTATTAAGAGCCTATTCACTCTAGCCTTGAAGACACTACAGTTGTACTCATACGGAAACACCGCCGCAGGCAAATTGTCCCAGTCCCTCGATGTACGCGGTATAAAAGACGAGACCAGAATTGCATACAGAATATATAAACAGGATTAACACTCACAATTTACTTTTTCCCCGATCTTTCCACGGATTGAAACCGCGGGCTGCTGGGGCCTTAGTCTGGTATTTTTCATAAATTAGTCATAGCATCACGATTCCATTGTCATTGTGCTTAAAAGTTCGTAATCTGCTAAAGTCATAATGATGGATCAATTATCTCAGTCGTCTTGTAATGGAATGGTGATAGAATGACGTTGGCGTATTGCCATTATTATAAAGCCCGTTAATAGAAATCATTTTAGAAAAACCAATACTCAATTTGAACATTTATTAAAATGAGGGTGGTGTCAGTGATTGACCACTGGAAAGTCATAATGACGTCTTTTGGTTTGTAGATTACGAAACTTGTCACTGATCAAATATTCTGAAACTATTGTAATAGCAGACTAGGGCCCCTGGTCTAATGCATTTTTTTTTTCATTATTTAATTTCAAAATGATTTTCTATCAGCTACAAGAATCTAATTCTATCCTCAGTACATTCACGGATAATTTATTTCCGACGTAAGTCTTCTGGTGAAGAGAATTAAGGTTACGGTGATGCAGAATCAGCGCTGAAATATACGGGAACGGACAATAGGTACTCGGATGACTTTTATGTCTAAAACGAGTTACGAAAGGATAGCAGAAGTAATTGTACAAGGAAATATACGTAGATACAAATGGCAAGGTGCTCAAGAACACGAGCATGTAAGAATAGTTTCCTAGATATCATCTCTTTCAATTTTGTGCACCTGTAGGCGATTGCTTTTATCTCTGTTTTTAAGAAAAACTCGAAATTGTTTTCCTTTTCTTGGGAAAACAATTTCAATGAGAATGATCAATTCCAATGATGATGATGATGAGATTTCAATGAGAATGATTTATCATAAAAAAACAGTGACCGTGATTTTGCATGATGGTAAACAGGGATGCTATTGTTGATGGTAAAGCGCACTAGTTTATTATGAGCCTATTCACTTTATCCTTGAAGATACTTACCTAAATTATAATCAGATCGTATCGTGAATGTCCTTTAAATTCGAGAATTGCCTTGGTTACACCAGTCCTAAGTGGAGCATTACCTATGTCCTAAATAATCTCAAACCATTTCGTAACAACACGCTAAATAAAACAAAAAAGGAAAACACATAAAAATATAATTAATATTCATCCCTTAAATTTGTAACAAGAAAAACAAAGTTCCTAAAATTCTCAACATCTTTATGCAAGTCAAAACATTTCAAAATATACACGAAAAGTTTGAAGCGAAAACAATGCGTCCTATAGACCCTTATTCATATTCAATGGAAACCGACGGAACCCGGAGGATCCTTGGTGGAAGTTTAGCAGATAACCCACGAGTTTATCTGTTCCTACAGAATACGGGAAATGAGGGAAATTATGAATATTTTTCTGTAGGTATAACTTTCTGTAATATTATGTTTTAGTATAAATATAAATTTTAAAGGAAGGCGCTCGTGGCCACGTGATGCCAGCAAGGGTAGAAGGTTAGGGTTTGTTTGCAACGGTGACTTCATGAATGGATGAGCATTCTTTCCGGTACTGGCTGTCAATCGTTGATGTTTGAATATAGTTACGGGTAGTTAAGAGCCAAAAAGTAGGGAAAAGGTTACGTAAGAAGTGGTTCCATCTGAAATGTCGGTATTCAGCTGGTTATATTCGAAGCCGACCCCCAGTATACTTAGGAAAGGAAGAAGCAGGCTAGTTCAGGGTAGTACTCAGGTTTAGGCGAAGATGATCTTTTGAAAAGCACTTGCCAAAAGTTAGATTTTAGTTTTCCTGCAGTTGTATTTTTCTCCATACTCAAATCCAATTAAATCAAAAGTCATTTATTTAAATAAGGCTGAGAATCAGAACTTTATGAACGTTAATATTACATAAGACAGTCCCCCAAAACGCCCACCCATGGACGCTTCCTAGTGCTTTCGCTGGGAAAAAGAAGTGCCGGAACAAACTCCCCAGCAGAACAACAGTCTGTTCATTTAAAAAAAGAAACACATACTACTATACTAAAAACTGAGTCCATATTATAGGTAGATACTGCATCAAAAATTCATTTTTTTAAAATATTTACACCTCACGACACGATATCCTTACGATTAATCGTAGATCGAAAAAATCTCTCAAAGTTATTTATATCGCGAGGGCAATCGAAAGTATTCGGGATAAAAAGGCGAAGGCAGCAATATTCGCGGTATTGGCCAAGTTTTCTCATATTTTCGTCATGCGCAGGCCTCTTTACATTAAGCACTGTTGCCAACTTAGGCTCTTTAAGTTTAGCGGAAAAGTCGTTTATGCGATTGGTGGATTGGTTGGTGGAGTGGCAAAGTTTTCCTACTTATGTATTATGTGTACATCACAATAATAGCAGAATATTCTTGGCCCCCTGCAGGCTTCGCCATACAGGGTATAGGCCTCTTCTCATACTGAGAAGGTGAACAAAGAGCATTTCTTGTGCAAGCAATGCAATGTATGCTTGCTCAAGTAATGTTGGTGTTTTCAGACATGTAGGTAGAATAGAAAACTCTTTATTATGTGCACCATATATTCAGCATCATCATCTTCCTTTCAGCCGAAAGAAGTCCACTGCTGAACATAGGTTTCACCCAAGGTTCTCCACGACGACATGTCCTGCGACTCCCGCATCCAGCGGTTTCCTGCGACCTTCACCAGGTCATCGGTCCACCTTGTCGGGGACCTAACCACGCTGCGTCTACCGGTGCGTGGTCGCCACTCGAGAATCCGTCGGCCCCATCGGACATCGGTCGTCGGCATCATGTATAGAGAACATAAATATAACGATTTTACAAAAGGTAACACAATGGGCGGTCCTATTGCTAAGAGTGATCTTTTTTAGACAGATTTTCGATGGAATATTATGGGAAGGAAAAGGAAATAATATAGGTAGTCTACAGTGTACTATTTATAAATATCATACAAGCGCAAATAAAACAATAATGATATGTTTAAAGAGAGAAGAGGAGCTTTTTTTTATGACAGTTTTAAAAATGGACAGAGTTTGAGCACGCTTTACGGACACGGGCAAGTCATTCCATAGCCGAACTGCTTGTACAGTAAAGGATTTAGCATAGAAACTAGTGGAATGCATTGACATCTCTAAAATCAGGTTTCAGGGTTCAGGTATGTATATATCGACGCTTGAAAGGCAATCATATCTAAGCGACAAAAATTCGTAAATTGAGTTATATACACCATTCGAACCGCCAGATTTTTTTGCGTCGTTTGGTGTATATAACTCAATTTACGAATTTTTGCCTTTGAAGCGTCGATATATACTAACTGTGACTCCAGGTTTCTTCACGATGCTTTTCTTTACTGGAATACTCTCCGTGTCTTCGTGGTTCATTTCTACATCACAATAAAAACATCACACCAACAGGGTAATTGCGTAATACACTATGAGTAGTAATGGGTTCAATTTTAACAGTCCAACAACATTCATCGTGTTATTTACGTTTTTGAGCTGACCCATTTTTTGAATATATGGAGCAATGGATTAGCAATATGCTTCAAAATGAATCCAATTGAATGTAATCGTCGTCGTGTGCTACCCAATTAGGGTGCTGTATGATAATGTTGTAATTATTATACTGTACAATATATTGTACAGTATACAACGTGTAACATAAAGGGTATATACATAACAAAGGCACGGCATCTTTACAAGATATCAAACGATATTGGAAGGGTTTTTTAATCCTATCTCTTTATGTTAGGAAGTAATGAGGAAAAACACCGCCTGTGATAGGCTACTATCATACTAGTCGCACAGAGATATTGAAGACATTTGTCGGATTTTGGCAAGTAACGTGACGGGTAACGACTAGTTATTAACGTATGTAGTGCGCTGCCACGTTTGTTATGATTTGATTTTAAGAAACACACGAAACCGAAAATTTGGTACCATTTTTTTGAGTATTTTATTTTGAGTTGAAACCCTTCCCATATCGTTTGATATCATCTAAAGATGCCATGCCCTTGGTATGTATATACCCTTTTTGTTACACGTTGTATACACAGTGTATAGTATTGTACGTAATGGTATACCATTACGAACGTTATCAATACAGTTTTTGTCATACAGTCGTTGTATCGTCATACAGTCATCATCATTTCAGCCGAAAGACGTCCACTGCTGGACAAAGGCCTCGCCCAAGGATCTACACGACGACCGGTCCAGCGCCTACCGCATCCAGCGGTGTCCCGCGACCTTCACCAGGTCGTCGGTCCACCTTATCGGGGGCCTACACACGCTGCGTCTTCCGGTGCGTGGTCGCCACTCGAGATCCCGTCGGTCTCATCGGGCATCGGTCCTACAGGCAATGTGCCCGGCCCACTGCCATACACTATTGCAATTCTTCGGGCTATGTCAGTTACTCTTGTTCTTCTGTGGATCTCCTGAAATGGTCAAGCCTGTTGTGCAGCCTGTAGTAACCTGTAGCTAGTTATTAACGATAGCAACAGACTGTATGCCGGATTTATCGCTATGTTATCGATACATTGCGGGTAATGGCTTGGCGCGAACCTAAAGTACGCAATAAAAAGCAGATAAAGATTTGCTGAAACATTTTTGTTACTATAGCTGAGTGTGGGCAAGGTGTGGTATCTTGTAAGATAGGTTCCTGTTCAAGATTTAATAGGGACCTTTTTTATAATTGTAATCTAGTGCTTGACTGCAATCCCGCTTGATGGTAAGCAGTGATGCAAATGTTGAAGGTAAAGCGTGCTAGTTTATTAAGAGCCTATTCACTCTAGCCTTGAAGGCACCTAAATTGTAGTCAGACGGAAACACCGCCGCTGACAAATTGCTCCAGTCACTCGATGTAGACGATATAAAAGACGAGGCGAAACCAGTACCCTAATTGCGCTAAAATAAACACACTATTACTACCAATTGGATCCATTTTGAAGCCAATTGATAATCCATTGCTTCAATTGTTCGGAATGCGTGTCTGCTCAACAACGATAATAACGCAATGAATGTTGTTGAACTGTCAAAATGAAACCCATTGCGACTGATAATATGTTACGAGTTTTGGCGGGAAAGTCAAGCTGAGTGTCACGCTCATTTTTCATTGGACTTTTAAAATTATTTATAGTATTGTTTACTGAATAATACTGCGTGATTTATGTAGTAAAAGTGCATTCAGTAAATAATTCATAAAAAACAGTGAAATATCGCAGCATAGTAGCCACATCATGACTTGGTCTCAAACCTACCTCATAAGACGGTTAACGCAGCTGTCTTTTTCGACATGAACAATTCATAAAGTTATTTTTATATTTATTTTGCATACAGACATTTTGTAACCAGTAATTATAGATTGATCCTTTTTATCCTGATATTACAACGATATCGAATCTTATGCGGGTGAAACTGCCCTATTACGTTATACAAAGACATTTAGAACCAGCACTGGCCCCGCGAGGTGGATTATAGCCCACTCCCTCTCTAAAAATGAAGGGGGGTCTGTTTCCTGCTAGTATGTGGAACATTATAGGCTGATCATAAAATCAAGCGTGCGAGGCGTTGCCTGGAATTTCACCATTCAATATATATTCTTGTTTATTCTCATAAACCATCCATTTCCGGCACTCACACGTAACTTTAATCTGTTTTTGTATACATTATTTTTAGGTTCATTACATTAAAAAAAAAATGACATCAATTTACATTATTGTAAATACTTGAAATATTTGCGCCTCCAAAAAATTTTACAGATGTCACCATATAATTTCCATTGTGATCTTTTGATATGCTCTGGTAGATGTTGTATAAGTGCTTTTCGATTGTTATTCTGAATCAGAATTAGATTTTTTTTTAAACCTTGTATGTTATATTGCTTAGGAAGGAAATGAAATGAAATTTATTAAAAAAACATGGAACAACAATGAATGTACAAAAGTCTGTTTGTACAGTAATAAAAATGGCGACAGCCTCCGTGCGTAGCGGTAGCGAACGCGGCCGCTGTGCATGGAGGCGCGGGTTCGATCCCCGCGCAGTGCAAATATTTGTATGCAAGAATATGAATATTTGCACTGGTCTGGTCGTGCCTCGGAAAGCACGTTAAGCCGTTGGTCCCGGTTGCCATACGAACATCTAATGGCAGTCGTTACGGGTTGTTGGAGCCCTCAAAAGTCCAACAATTGGTGTAACTGCAATGCTTTGATATCGCCTGCGGGTTGTGGAGGTCAGACGGCACTCGCTTCACGGAAAATATCGAAGTTTAGCCAAAATCAGCAGTTAGACTGGTAAAGCGGACCCCAGACTCCAAAGCTGAAAAAAGCTTCGGATGCGACTGGGATTAACACTGAGATGATGAAATAAAAAAAGTAATAAAAATCTTAATAATAACAATCGTAAAAGCTAACTTACTGTAGTCTAATACATAACATAAATCTATAATGTTACGATCTAAAAATAATGTTGGGACCACCCGAACTAGGTTTATTTAACTGTGTTTCATTCTATCATGAAGAAGAAGAATGTACTTCTCAACGAATACTTCAAAATAGAATTTAGAAATGGATATGGAGTTATTACTTGAAACTAGTAACTTTGTTATATATGTCGTGGACAGCGACGGCAGAGCGGTAGGGTCGACAGCATCTTGGTGTGGTGGTACGGGTTCCATTTCGTAGGTGAGTTTTGAATTAAAGCACGACGTGTAGATATACCCTCCAGTCTTGACAATCACAATTTAAATAGGCAAACCGACAGTTTCGGTTCGGAGAAGTGCCTTGGTCCGCGTCTCGATGCAAAGTGCCCGTTCGACGAACCCTACTTTCCAAAGCGACTCTGTCCATGTTCCGCCATCAAAAAATGACGTCACAAGCGTTTGCCCTGTACTACATAAATCAAATGTGCAACTTTTCTTCAAATAATTTCAACGATCTCCGACATATACATTTTTTAAAGCAGTAATGTGCTTATTGTATGAGCATTAATTATTGTTCTATATAACTGCCATATTTAAATCGCAGATTGATCTTATGCTTCGAAGGTCGAAGGAGGACGAAGAATTTACCCTTTAGTTTTCTCTACCAAAACCAAATAGCAGGAAGAAAAGGATAACAAAACCCCTCACCTCAATATATAAACTGAAGACCTGCTACATTTAACCCTACGCCCGTATTTCCTGAAAGAAAGGCCGCAAAATGTGTGAGCTAGGGTAAATTTTCCACCGGATGAGAGCATTTTGAAAGAAAAATGCTTGTTGCATTCTCCGGGCAAGGCAAGGGACGGTAGTGCGGGGACCATGCAGTAAGTCGACCAGGGTTGTGGCTAGTTTAGTCGATGATCTTTTGTTAACATATTTTTTTTATATAAAATAAGTAAGCACTGATGCAATCGTTGATGGTATTGTGCGCTAGTTTATTAAGAGGCCATTCATTGTAGCCTTGAAGACGCCAAACGCTTCGTTCGATCCTTGTAGTGTCAACAACGTAAGCGTGGAAACTCTACGTACCACAGGTTATCCGATGATTGAACGGAGATGGGGGAATTAAATCATGCAATTCTCTCGCACACTCGCCAAAATGCATCTTATAGAACACCGAGAGGCTGGCTACTCTTCGCCTGTGCTACAGGCTTTAGAGACAGATTGAAGCTAAAACTGGGTCGCCAATTAGCGTTTACGCACGCCTCTCCACTGAATACAAAGGTGGTAATTTGCAGCAACAGGCCAAATGAAAGGTAATCTTTTATTATGCAAGTAGGATCACTGATCACTTTTACACGTCATATTTTTTAAAACTAGCTGGAGCCGGCTTTTAGTAACTGACTACCTCTGAGAAGAAAAGCGGAAACAAACTCAGGGATAATCGTCTTTTTTTAAGTCCAGACATTAAAAATTAAAAGGTTTACAATAACAATGTGGCTGCCGTACTACATATACATTTTTTCATGCTTTTTATTAGCTTCAATTGTATCTTTCTTGCTTGCTTGTTTGCTTGCTTGCTTGTTTGTTTGTTTGTCCGTCTCTAACTCTTTGGACTACGAGTGAGCGGCTCATTACTGTAAAATGTCCCACCGTTTTCAATGCGATCGTTCGTTTTTCTTTTAAAGAATATCGAACTAAAATGTTGAAAGTAATATAGTTTAAAAATCAAAAATCATGCTTTTAAAAAATATCAAACTTAAAAAGCGTGAGGCGCGTAATATCTAAAAATTATTGCACAAAGCGCCTCAAGCTTTTTTTAAAATTATTATTAACTTTTTGGTTTGATATTTTTTAAAAGCATGATTTTTGATTTTTAAACTATATTACTTTCAACATTTTAGTTCGATATTCTTTAAAAGAAAAACGAACGATCGCATTGAAAACGGTGGGACATTTTACAGTAATGAGCCGCTCACTCGTAGTCCAAAGAGTTAGAGACGGACAAACAAACAAACAAGCAAGCAAGCAAACAAGCAAGCAAGAAAGATACAATTGAAGCTAATAAAAAGCATGAAAAAATGTATATGTAGTACGGCAGCCACATTGTTATTGTAAACCTTTTAATTTTTAATGTCTGGACTTAAAAAAAGACGATTATCCCTGAGTTTGTTTCCGCTTTTCTTCTCAGAGGTAGTCAGTTACTAAAAGCCGGCTCCAGCTAGTTTTAAAAAATATGACGTGTAAAAGTGATCAGTGATCCTACTTGCATAATAAAAGATTACCTTTCATTTGGCCTGTTGCTGCAAATTACCACCTTTGTATTCAGTGGAGAGGCGTGCGTAAACGCTAATTGGCGACCCAGTTTTAGCTTCAATCTGTCTCTAAAGCCTGTAGCACAGGCGAAGAGTAGCCAGCCTCTCGGTGTTCTATAAGATGCATTTTGGCGAGTGTGCGAGAGAATTGCATGATTTAATTCCCCCATCTCCGTTCAATCATCGGATAACCTGTGGTACGTAGAGTTTCCACGCTTACGTTGTTGACACTACAAGGATCGAACGAAGCGTTTGGCGTCTTCAAGGCTACAATGAATGGCCTCTTAATAAACTAGCGCACAATACCATCAACGATTGCATCAGTGCTTACTTATTTTATATAAAAAAAATATGTGAACAAAAGATCATCGACTAAACTAGCCACAACCCTGGTCGACTTACTGCATGGTCCCCGCACTACCGTCCCTTGCCTTGCCCGGAGAATGCAACAAGCATTTTTCTTTCAAAATGCTCTCATCCGGTGGAAAATTTACCCTAGCTCACACATTTTGCGGCCTTTCTTTCAGGAAATACGGGCGTCGGGTTAAATGTAGCAGGTCTTCAGTTTATATATTGAGGTGAGGGGTTTTGTTATCCTTTTCTTCCTGCTATTTGGTTTTGGTAGAGAAAACTAAAGGGTAAATTCTTCGTCCTCCTTCGACCTTCGAAGCATAAGATCAATCTGCGATTTAAATATGGCAGTTATATAGAACAATAATTAATGCTCATACAATAAGCACATTACTGCTTTAAAAGATGTATATGTCGGAGATCGTCGAAATTATTTGAAGAAAAGTTGCACATTTGATTTATGTAGTACAGGGGCAAACGCTTGTGACGTCATTTTGTGATGGCGGAACATGGACAGAGTCGCTTTGGAAAGTGGGGTTCGTCGAACGGGCACTTTGCATCGAGACGCGGACCAAGACACTTCTCCGAATCGAAACTCTCGGTTTGCCTATTTAAATTGTGATTGTCAAGACTGGAGGGTATATCTACACGTCGTGCTTTAATTCAAAACTCACCTACGAAATGGAACCCGTACCACCACACCAAGATGCTGTCGACCCTACCGCTCTGCCGTCGCTGTCCGCAACATATATAACAAAGTTACTAGTTTCAAGTATCAATAACTCCATTTCTAAGTTATATTTTGAAGTATTCGTTGAGAAGTACATTCTTCTTCTTCATGATAGAATGAAACCCATGCTTTTTTTCATGCTTTTTATTAGCTTCAATTGTATCTTTCTTGCTTGCTTGTTTGCTTGCTTGCTTGTTTGTTTGTTTGTCCGTCTCTAACTCTTTGGACTACGAGTGAGCGGCTCATTACTGTAAAATGTCCCACCGTTTTCAATGCGATCGTTCGTTTTTCTTTTAAAGAATATCGAACTAAAATGTTGAAAGTAATATAGTTTAAAAATCAAAAATCATGCTTTTAAAAAATATCAAACTAAAAAGTTAAAAATATTTTTTAAAAAAGCGTGAGGCGCGTAATATCTAAAAATTATTGCACAAAGCGCCTCACGCTTTTTTTAAAATTATTATTAACTTTTTGGTTTGATATTTTTTAAAAGCATGTTTTTTTAGTTTTTTATACTATATTTATTATCCTATTCTTTCGCATTACCATTTGCCCATTGACAGCCGTGCAGACGAATGGTGCTCAGTGAGCTTTTCCTCCTTTTTTTATTATACTTGGGCATATTACATCTCGCTTACCAATTCCAAAATGCCTGTAATTGGTTTCGAGTGAATAAACGCGAAAATCATAAGAATTATTACCTTTTTGACTACTGACTGATGCCCTCACGCTCTGGTACCAGTGACGGAGAAAACTTAAACGATTGTCGACTTAATTGAACTAGAAGCTTAGATTTTTGACAATAACTGTTTTCTAATTGTTAGATGTATACAATATAATTATCGGTAATTGGTAAATGTACAGACGACAGCATATCAAACTGCTACATTTTACAAACTTGTCTATTAGATTTTCAACTTTATCCCTAAAGCATTATGGCTCAAGGTTGATTGGGAATCTTTAACAGAAACGGGTAGCTTGACCTGCTGTCGTCCGTACATTATGATTACGATTTCTATTCGCTATTTTCAAACCTATATACAACATTATTTTTTGTTTGTGCGAAACCTGAAACACGTGTCCAGTATTTTTAAGTAAAGAATCTATGTACCAAATTTCAAAAAGATATCATGAAAACCACATGGTTATGAGCTTGGTATTCTACTTAGTTGTCCCAGTAAAAATATGGACAAAGCTCCGCTCGGGTGGGCGAACGCTGTGCGTTGACCTCTGGCGTCAGCTATGGCGCGCGCACAAGTACTATAATAATAATAAACGTTTATTTTTTCCACCACACAATTAAACATAAGTTTAACACAATATTAAGTTTACAAGATATAACGATGTAGTGGAAACTGGAGCCTGTACTAGGACAACCTGTGTTACAGGTCTCCAGCCCTCCTGACTACACGGTCGTGTCACAACTAATACAAACTTATACTAACAGATGACTAAGATTATGGGATGAAAGAAAATTGACAAAAAAATGCAAAAATGAAAACACAAAATAAACAATTATGTAATTTAAAAGATTAAAAGATTAGACAGCAAACTAGGGTATGTTCATGTCGACGTTTGAGTGTGGGTGTGGATGTGTGAGTGTGGCTGTGGTTATGAAGTCTATTTGTGAAGTGTGTGTGTGTGAGAAATGTTTTGTGTGAGTATGTGTGTGTGAAATGTGTGCCAGTGTGTGTGTGTGTGGGTATGTGTGTGTGTGTGGGTGGGTAGGACGTGTCGAGTTTTTTATTATGAGATCACTTCCAAGAGTCTCTCAGTGGCATCATAATCGTGAGATTGAAGCCAATTTTTGACTTTTGTTTTACAATTGAAAAAGGATAAGGAGTAGATAGAAATGGCTTTATTGGCTTTGTTGTAAAGATAATCTCCCAGGAAACAAAAGAATCTACGACTGAAGCTAGTTTTAAACGACTTAGATTTACAGACTGTGTGTTTGCGCCTCTTAGTGAGGATTTCAACAGGATTGTATGAAAGTTGGGTATGTTTACGTAAGATGGTATTCAAAATGAATAATTGCCGAACTGTCAGTACTTTACACTGCTCGTAAAGTTCTTTGGTTGGAAAGAGAAAGGGAAGTCTACGACTAACTTTAAGAACGGCTCCCTGAGCTCTCTCCAACTTCAGCATGGATGTCTTTGGGGCTCCTCCCCAAGCCGTAATGCAGTATGATAAGATTGACTGAACTAGTGCATAATATACCGTGTCTATAATCCTTGTTTCAGCCACATGGCGAAGGTTCTTGAAAACGTAAATCAATTTTCGTGTTCTCGTTGTAAGTAAATCTATATGTGGCTGAAAGCCAAGACGATTGTCAATCTGAATTCCCAAATATTTGATACCAGCCGTTTTTTTGAGAGTAGGACATGAGCAGGGTTTGTCCTGTTGGAGAGAGCAAATGTGTGATGTTATGGTAAGATTTTGGTAAGATGGGATTTCGTGATTTCTCAATATAAAGGGGATATACATGGATTTGGACACATTAAGCGTAAGTTTGTTATTTTTTAGCCACTCGCCTACCATGTCAAAACCAAGTTGGGCATTTAGAAAGACTTTCTCCTATGAGTCCGCGTGGAAAAGCAGAGCTGTGTCATCCGCAAAGGTAATGATCCTGCCACCACGCAACTTGAGGTTACACAGGTCGTTGATATACGTCAAGAATAATGTAGGACCTAGGATGCTGCCCTGCGGTACCCCATACGTGATGTCAAGATCATCACTGCACATATCACCAACCCTTACTCTCTGCCTGCGATTTTTGAGGTAATTAGAAAGCAGGTCAAGTTGCTTGCCTCTCACTCCAAGCCCCTCCAGCTTCTCGAGGAGCAACGGGGCAGAGACCGTGTCAAAAGCCTTAGCCAAGTCCAGAAAGATCACCAATAACTTTTGCTTACTATCGAGATTAGTAGAAACAAAGTTCACCAGTTCTTGGACGGCATCACTAGCTGATTTTCCAGATCTAAAACCAAACTGAGAAGGTGACAGCAGTTTATTTGACTCAAGGTACTTAGTTAAACGTTTGTTTATTAACCTTTCCAGAATCTTGGATACCGTTGGCAAAATGGAAATTGGTCTAAAGTTATTCACACAGTCCCTGCTTCCCCCTTTATGTATAGGGTGAATTTCGGCAAGTTTTAAAGAGTCGGGAAAAACGCCAGTTGTAAAAGCAAGATTGCAAATATAAGTTAAAGGTGGAAGTAGAACCTCTCGATAACGCTTTAGAAAGATTGCAGGTATGTTGTCGCGACCAATGGCACAGTTATTTTTGAGTCCTAAGATGATTTGTTCAACCTCAACTATATCAGTAGGAAGTAAAACAAAAGATTGTGTGAATGACTTTTTAGTGTGTACCTCCGGAAAGCGATTGTTACTACTTGTAAGTGATATTTTTTCAGCAAGATTTTTGCCAATGGTTGCAAAAAATGAATTTATATTGTTTAAGTCGTCACGGGAACTATTTTTTATTAGTTCAGTAGGGATGTCCTCGCATTTTTTTGTATTCGTGACTGTCTTTACGGCCTCCCAGAGCTTTTTGTTGCTAGTAGCAGCAGCTTTGCTGATTTCAGCCCTCTCATATTCAGCTCTTATTTTTTTTAAAAGATCGTTGCAGAAATTGCGATATCTTCTGTACGTAACCTCTAGCGTTTTATTAAATTGGTCTTTATTTTTGAGTTCTTTTAGTTTTCGATGCATATTGTCACGGTTCCTCATACATCTCAACAGACCCTTGGTAATCCAGGGTTTCTTAATAATTTTCCTATTAGAGGTCTTAAACGTTGTAGTATTATTTATAATTGCTTGATTTAGTGCCGAAATAAAATAATTTGTGGAAGTGTTGACATCATTGTCACTATATACTGGGGAAAGGTCAATCGAGTTCATATCATTGTCCAAGGTGCTATAGTTTATTTTTTTTATTACTTTTGCAAAGGGCTTATGGTTTCGGGAATTTAGTTTACTGGCAAAGAATATACAATCGTGGTCGGTAATAGAACTTTCGGCTATGTAACAATAAGCAGGTAACCTTGACTTAAGAAATACATGGTCAAGACAAGTTAGACTATGTGTGGGGATTGTATGCGCTGGTAACATACCATGGGAGGCTAACAGGTTTAAGTATGAAGAAGAGTTGGAGTCACTATTATTTGATGAGATGTCGACATTAATATCTCCTAAAAGAATGATATTTGAATAAGCGGAATAATTACATAAAAGTTTATTCAGGGACTCAATAAATCTAGATGTGTTTCTATAACCAGCCGGTCTGTATATTGCAAGAACAATTGTGTTATCGTTAATTTCTAACATGAGGCAGTTGGCGTCCATAAGTATAGGTTCTTCAGATTTCAATCGCAATGAAGACTTGTAATACACAACCACACCTTCATTTTGAGTTAAATTATTAAGTGTACAGAGGTATTCATAGTCCTGCAACTGGGGAATGGAATGAGTGCGGGGAAGCCAACATTCTGTCAATACAACTAAGTCCCACTTTGTTTTCGATCTTTCCAATAATGTCACAAAACTGGGAAAATTACAGCTAATACTTCTTATATTCTGGCACACAATTTCGAATGAAGTTTGAATTGGGTTTTCATGATAAAAGGAATCAACACTACCAAGGGATGAGGTTGCGACAGCTAGTTCGTCAAGGTCATTAGCTATTTCTATTAGATTATCGAATTTAAAAAATAAAATACTTTAATGGTCCTGGTATAACTTAAAAATAAGTCAAAAAAGAGATACAGAAAGTTGCTATGATTAGTGTTCATATTTTCAATAAGAGCTCTTATCAGGAGATAGCGATTAATTATGCAAAGATAGCCAATTGGTATTGCGAAAGAATATAATATTATGAATAGGCGCCGTCGAAGTGTCCTGTTGAAGTGAAATGTTTTTGTAAATGTGTGTGTGTAAAGCCGTGCTAGATGTGAATGTGTTTTATTTGTTATAGAATGATTAGTCCAGTAAATGGATGTGACGCAGTATGTCGTGGTTACTTCACCACCTAAGGGGTGTCTGCTGTCTAATAAAGTTATATAAAAAGGATTAATTACAACTCTAAGCACTTTAAAGAAATTACAAATTATTTTAGTTAATATTATAATAATTGGGATTAATAACATCAAAAGTAGCAGGTACATCGCTGAGTGGCGCAGTCATGGGGTTCCTGAATGTTGTAGGTCATGAAGAGTTTGTTCCGATTTAACGAGTATTGGCTTGGCTCCTGCGATTTTTCTCAGGAATATGTTCCCGTTTGTAGTCCAACAAAAAACATATCCTTTAAGTTTCGCGAATTCCTTGGCAGCAAAAAAGAGTTTTTTCGAGCCGGCAGAAAGATGCTCTGATATATAAATCGGCCGGGGCTCACCGGCCAAGCCAATGGTCTGGGTATATATACGGTCATCATTTGGGTGCTTTTTATTATAGTCACGGACTGCTGCCAGCAGCTCGTTTTTAGTCGAAACAGTCGAGAACTCAGCCACTATCGGCCTGACGCTGCCCGGCTTTCCCGGGAGCCGGTATACGTCACGCACATGAGTGTTATTGAGCGATACGTTAACTGACGAGCCCACTTTAGTAATAATTGTGTGGAGGTCCGCCGCTGCCTCACCTTCCCTGACGGGTATGTTCCGGATCTCAATGCTAGAAGGGCGGGATAAGCGCTGCAGGTCATGAATTTTTGTATCCAGATTCCGTACAGTTTCTCTGAGCAATTCCTTCTCCTTTTGTAACGCGTTAGTTTGCTTTAACATATCATCATACTGTATACTTATAAAATTAAGAGTTTTTTCAAATTCGAGATGCGACTTTTGAATTTCCAAGTTTTGTCGTCTAATTTCAGCCAATTCTGACACTAACTTGTTCAAGGAGAAAGTATGATCATCGCAAAATTTGGTAAGATAGGCTTGCTGTTCCTCTTTCCACAATCTTAACATCTGATGAATTTCCGATTTAAAATCTTGAAGTTCGGTACCTGGAGAAAAGCAAGCTCGAGGGCGCTTGTTAGACCGCGACGCAGCGTTAACATTATCACTCGGGCCACTAGATAACAGCTGTGGAATATCCGTGTCGGACATCGTAAGTACAGCCTTCGGTGTCTCTGGTGGCGGTGTGCGCCGTACACGGGGCATGATTTCAAAGCCAAAGTACAATAGAACGAGTTAAATACGCAGGTGAAGCGCACTATGATCTATTGTAACCGCTCGGTAACCACTCTGCAACAATTTCTAAATGTTTTTGGGAAAAAAACATACCATGATGTAAAAATGATTGGAATCGATTCAAATATTCATATAATCTTATTCTGAACAAACTATGTTCAGGTTTCGCATAAACAAAAATAACGTTGTATGCAATGTTATTTCTTCTGAGTCCAATAATTTTTACACCATGTTATATTTTTTCCCAAATATATTTAAAAAATATTGCAATGTGGTTACCGAGCGTACATTATACTTCACAGCGGATCATAGTGTCCTAGGGACGCCGCGCGCCGCCGCGCTGCGCCGCTGCAAGCGCGAGCGGACGAGCGGCGATATCATATTTTTGTAGGAACAACCAGGTAACATAACAAGCTCATAATTTTTTGATTTTGACAAAGCCGGGCTACACTTGAAAAATCGCCCTAAAAACTTAAATATTATTTCGAAAAAGCGAGGTAACTTAATGCATGTGCGGTAGGCAACACGTTAGGCATACATGCCCGAGTGAAGGGGGGCAAGCGGCACGTGGTCGCATCGCTATTCGCTCCGACACAAATGGTGTTGTCACTTTTTAAAAAAATACCAAATTTTGGGAAAGATGGAATTAATTCTCGGAAAAAAAAAGATTATTTCAAAATTCACTAGTATTGTCACTATAACGATTACGTAAAATTTCATATCGGTACCTTAGTTTGCAAATCGGCTAACTCCATATGAGCGATTTCTTCAGGAGATGCTTATATACAGTATGTTAACTAACAGAGGGCGTTCCCGTTAACTCGAAATAGTATAGCATACATACATGCTAAAAAAAAATATTTCCATTCGAAAACAAAATTTTTTAAAATTTTTCCAATAAGAAAATATTTAATAAAAATTTTAAATTGACATGTAAAAGAAACACACTGTGCACGCGAACTTGAAAGACGGCAAGGTCGCAATTTGTTTATGATACTACGCTACTATTTTGATTTAAAACAGGAGGTTTCAAATTTATTTCCAATTAGATTTTTTTTTTTATTCGGATTTTTTTATGCTTATTTTTCTATGCTGATATTTTTATTTTAATCTATTAATGATATATATTAACGAGTTTAAGGGAACGCCCTCTGTTATTTAACATACTGTATATTTTTATACAGCACTAAGGTAAAATCTAAAATACCGTTGTTAGATAATATCGTAAGCTAGTATGTTTGATAAAATGTAGACTCCTTTATACCTTTTAATTAAACTACGATCGTGTTTTTAAGAGTTAAACAAAAAAAATGTATGCCTAATGTGTGTTAAAAGTGGAGTTAGCCGATTTGCGAATAAGGCATCGATATTTTATTTGATCATGTGTACGTACCTAATATTTATTATCCTTTTGGGTCGGACATGGTTTTCTTTACATATTGTATTTAAAAAAATCAAAACTGGAAAGGATATCTTTTTTTCGTTTTTTATATTAAATTTGTATTACGTTATATAAAAATCTTTAGTCTACTTTAAAACCTAAAAGATGAATTAGAAAATTTTCAGTCGATAACAGTTCACAATCGACTCGCATCCCCTCACTAACCCACCTCAAACTGCATTGAGTTCACTCCAGCTATATAGGTTTTGTTTCTGTTTTTAGTGTTATGCAACAAATTTTGTGTTTACTTAATTAAATTCCAGTCTTTAGTCTATTGTTGTACTCCTACTTAGGTGTGGAAGTTTCGCTTAAATTCCAATAAATATATGTACATATGTTGGGAGGTAGTTAAGCCAAAATCAGCAGTTAGACTGAAGCGGACCCCAGACTCCAAAGCTGAAAACCTACGGATGCGACTGGGATTAACGCTAAGATGATGATGATGACGTTGGGAGGTAGATATTCAGCTGCAGTTAATATAGAAAATTTAAGAGAATGCTAATGCTAACACTGGTTCCTTACAGGAATGCACGATTACGAATCAAGCTATACACACTATTATACATACCAATATAGAATGATTTCTGACCGTATGAAAAATCTACCCCAAACTGTCAGATATTCCCAATCAACCTTAAGCCTTAATGCTTTAGTTTAGAGATAAACTTCAAAATCTAATAAGGAAATCTGACAGATTGTAGTAGCTTAATGTGATGTCGTCTGTACCTAATAAAGAGTCATCATCATCCCAGCGTTAATCTCAGTCGCATCCGAAGCCTTTTCAGCTTTGGAGTCTGGGGTCCCCTTTACCAGTCCAACTGCTGATATGGCTAAACTTCGACATTTTCCGTGAAGCGACTGCCGTCTGACCTCCACAACCCAAAGGCGACATCGGAGCATTGCAGTTAGACCAATTGTTGGAATTTTGAGGGCTCTAACAACCCGTAACGACTGCCACTAGATGTTCGTATGGCAACCGGGACCAACGGCTTAATGTGCTTTCCAAGGCACGACCAGACCAGTGCAAATATTCATATTCATGCATACAAATACTGGCACTGTGCGGGGATCGAACCCGCGCCACCTTGCGCAGCGGCCGCGTCCGCTACCGCTACGCCACGGAGGCTGTCAATACATAATAAAGAGTATTCTATTTTAATAATAATAAACAAAAACTAAACTACAAACATAATACACTAGCTTATTAATAATTACAAACAACGATCCACGATCCAGTAATCGTTAACAACTTGTTTGTAATTAGTTTTTGCTGAATTTTAACTGCGATATAAAAGCTTGCGAGCCAGTAGCGTGTGGCGTGCTCTGGCGGTTTCACGGGGTACTAAATGAACGAATAAGCTTAGTTAGTGTTGGGAAGCTAATAATGACAGTTGACTGTGTTAATATACTCAGTTTTGTTTTGTTTCTTATTACTATGGAAATGTAGGTCTGCTGCAAAATTTTCGCCTAACCTGTTTTATAGAAGCGTTGGGTTTTGTTATTATGATTGGTAATAGGGATGTTTCCTGGGTAAGGAAAAATTGATTCTATTAAGTCCGTCATTCAGATTATAGAAAAATATTGGATACGTATATTTTGTTTTATCAAATCAATAAAAATTGACAAATACAAAAGGCATCAAAAATCAGGAGTGGTGGCTGGTGATGTCACTGCTCTTTAAAAAGTGTAGCGTGCAGTGACGTCACACGAGTTTTCAACGCACTGTGTCGCTTTCATTTTTTGTTTATAGGAAAAAAGAAAAAATACGTGTCTAGAAATTTTTGGAAATCTGACTGACGGACAAATTTTTTTTTTAGTCCAATACCGTATTACGGGCTACATGTCTGGTGCTTCTATTCTTTCAAAACGGACCCTAATGGATTTTTAATGAAATTAAATTTTATAAATGAAGTGATTGAACCCATTATTAAAATTAAATTTTATCTAAAACATCCTTCGGTTTCTAACAATCTTTAACTATAACCGACTGTCGTAGTTACTTACGTCCTTTGGTGATGGTACCACAACTTTTATTACATGCTTTTCTTAGCTTCACTTGTATGTTTGCTTGTTTGTTTGTCCGTCTTTAACTCTTTGGACTACGAGTGAGCGGCTCATTACTGTAAAATGTCCCACAGTTTTCAATACGTTCAATTCGTTCAATACTTTCGTTGGCCGAAAGGTATTAATTTGTGCAGGCAAAGTATTTAGTTTAGATTTAGATTTAGTTATTTGGGTAACGCATCATTACGAATTTTAGCACTTGCTATTCTGTCTGTTGGAGATCAAGAAAAGTTTGGTAAAAACAAATGAGCACCACTTAAGCGTTCGTGTTATCCGTATATTATTTAAAAAAAGAATATTGAACTAAAATGTTGAAAATAAACATAGCTTAAAAAAATAAAAAATAAAACATGCTTCTAAAGAATATCAAACGAACATAAAAAACTTTTTACTTTGATATTCTTTAAAAGCATGTTTTTTTTAGTTTTTTAAACTATTGTTATTTTGTTTATTGGCCTATCTACAATTGTTACACAATAACTTAACAACAATACAAGCAAGATACAAACATAGTGCACAATGATGCGATAGACACAGCAAGCAAAAACAAAAATTATGACACTAATAAAAGTTACAAAAAGTGCAGAAATAACTTCACAGCAACCAAGGTGAAGTTAGCAAAGAAAAAAAAAATTAAATCAGCAATTTTGTTATTTGTTTTTTAGGACTTGGCGCTTGAGTTTTTGAAATGTTGTGATAAAGATATCAATTAGCTCATTAGAATAAATAAAGAGCCTGCAAACTTAAAAACATTGTTGTTTTTTAACCGACTTCAAAAAGGAGGAGGTTACTCAATTCGACCGTATATATGCTTTTTTTATGTTTGTTCGCGCATAACTTCGTCGTTTATAAACCGATTTTGATAATTCTTTTTCTGTTGGAAAGAAGACGTTCCCAAGGTGGTCCCATGATAAGGATATCAGGGTTTGATGGTGGAAGACCAAAGAAAACAAGGGAAACTTTCAAAAATTGCAGGGGCGACTAGTGCATTTCTTAGCATTTTCATTAAGTATTTTAAAGCACTACAATTTAATAACGGTCTGGAGTAGATGTGATGATGGAGCCGGGAGACAGGCGAAGGAACTCCTCAACAATTCACAGCTACCTTGTGTTTGTGCTTGAATAATTTATATTGACAAGAACCTTACACCTAGATGGGCGGTGACTGTCATTAGGATGCTGATGATGATGACAAAGGTCAGTTCAAGAAACTCCTAAACGATTTACAGTAGCTACCTCGTATTTGGACTCAATTCATTTATATTGATGAGACCTTTGCACCCATTGGGTTAAAATAATGGTCTGCAGTAAATTTGATGATGAAGACCATAGGCAGTTGAGGGAATACTTATGGGTAAAAATTAAAGTAAACAAAATTACGTCGTTTCCCAACTATATTTGCGTCAGCTTCTAGTCTGACCGGATGCAACTGAATACATAGTACTTTTAATAAGTAAAAAGTGTAAAATAAAAACTTTTTTACAAAAAAACAACCGACTTCCAAAAACCACTACAAAGCGAAAAATAACTAATTTCGGAAGTCGGTGTCAAATATATATATATATATTTTTTTTTTTTTACAAATTATAAACCAGCGCTTGACCGCAATCCTGCCTGATGGTAAGCAGTGACGCAATCGTTAATGGTAAAGCGCACTAGTTTATTAAGACCCTAATCACTCTAGCCTCAAGGCTAGAGTGATTAGGAGCAATTATATTAGGAGCAATATTAGCAATTTGAGTGTCTTCAAAGACACTCAAATTGTAGTCCGACGGAAACACCGCCGCGGGCAAATTGTTCCAGTCCCTCGATGTACGCGGTATAAACGAGGAGGCGAAGCGCTTCGTCCGGATCGTAGTGGTGTTAACAACGTAAGGGTGGAAACCAGCCGTACGACGGGGACGGGGGGAACCAAAGACACTGACTTCCGAAATGAGTTATTTTTCGCTTTGTAGTGGTTTTTGGAAGTCAGTTGTTTTTTTGTAAAAAAGTATTATTCATCATCAAAGTCGTTCGCTTCTGGACACAGTCCTCCCCCAGCTCAAATTCGAACAGTTCTGTGGTTCTTGCATCCAATGGTTTCCTACGGTATCCACAAGAGCGGTCCACCTTTGAATACAACGTCGCATCTTGTACGCGGTCGCCACTCCAGAATCTTTCCACCCCGTCAAACATCTGTTCTGCGAGCAATGAGTCCTACTTTTTTGTGTTATTATATAAGTATATATAAACTGCAGCAATGGGTTATACCGCAACAATTTATATTATGATTTTTAAGTCGAGTGTGACTTATAATGAGTGTTTGATGAAATGAAATGCACTTTTACACGTCATACTTTTTTAAATTAGATGGAGCCGACATGTCCTAATTGACTACCTCTGAGAAGAAAAAGCGGAAACAAACTCAGGGATCCTCGTCTTTTTATCCAGACATTAAAAATGAAAATGTTTACAATAATTTACGTGATTTAAAAAAAAACAGTGTTTAAAATGATGTATCCTATGGACATGGAATACAATAAATTAACAAAACAACGACCTATTTAATTATCTGTGTTAATGACTGATTAACTGCATTACCCATTAAAATGGATGTTGAGCTGTTCGACTGGAAGTTATTTAAATACAACAATAATCTAATGAGCGCACGGAAGCAATATTAAAGACTCTCGAAGTTGTGTCGACCATTGAGAATCTGACAGAGTGGTTCCCAGCGCGTCAATTGACACTTAGATTTTCAACGGCGCTATACAGAGTGTTGAACCGAATCGTTGATGGTAAAGTGCACTAGTTTATTCTGAGCCAATTCACTACAAGCGTTGAGGACACTTTAATTATAAGTGGCCGGGAAGACTGCTGCTGGCAAATTGGGTTGTATCCTAAAAATAATTTAATGTCCATTAGATACATTTATAAAAAACTAGCTTTCCGCTCGCGGCTTCGCCCGCGTGGTATTCGGTTATATCACGCTTTTTAGATTTCCCTCGGGAACATCAATTTTTCCGGGATAAAAGTACCCTATTAATTAAACCGGACTTCTAACTTTATGTCTGCAAAATTTCAAAGCAATCGGGTGAAAGCGGAACAAACAAACTCACTTTCCGATTTATAATATTTGTATAGATATTGAACACGTATTTTTGATTTTTTCTTTCATTCAAATACTTAGGAAGATATATTGATATGAAATGTCGCTTGACGTCACGCCGTAGAAAATATACCACGGCGTGACGTAATTAGCCCCCACTCCGTAACTTTAATATGCTATATTGAGATATAGCATATTAAAGTTACGGAGTGGGGGCTAATTAACATTCATCAATTAATTAATCAATGACATTAACTCAGTAGTTTTTGGTCATTTCGACATAATAAAAAATACGGGTCTTAATTTTTTTTTATTATCTATAAGACTGACTAATTATTTTTTTGATTTTCATACCTTACCTCATATCCCTATTGTTCCAGTCCCGCGATGTACTCGATGTATAATTATAGGCAAGCCCAGATAGAGATAGAGTATTGGTAGCCTAGTGGTATCGACTGCGACTTACAAGTTGCTGGTCTTATGTTTTTTTTTTTTTTTACATATTATAAACCAGCGCTTGACCGCAATCCTGCCTGATGGTAAGCAGTGACGCAATCATTGATGGTAAAGCGCACTAGTTTATTAAGAGCCTATTCACTCTAGCCTTGAAGACACTCAAATTGTAGTCCGACGGAAACACCGCCGCTGGCAAATTGTTCCAGTCCCTCAATGTACGCGGTATAAAGGAGGAGGCGAAACGCTTCGTCCGGATCGTAGTGGTGTTAACAACGTAAGGGTGGAAACCAGCCGTACGACGGGTCGTCCGCTGGTGGAACGGGGATGGGGGAATTAAATCATGCAATTCACTCGCACACTCCCCGAAATGCATCCTATAGAACACCGAAAGGCTGGCTACTCTACGCCTGTGCTCTAGGCTTTGGAGACCAACTTGAGTTAGATCAGGGTCACCAATCAGCCTCTTTGCACGTCTCTCCACTGAATCCAAAGTGGCCAGGTGACACTTTGCAGCACCAGCCCAAATGTGGCTGCAGTACTCCACACACGAACGGACCTGTGCTTTGTATAACATTAGAAGCTGCCCAGGTGTGAAGTACTGCCGGACCTTTGCGATAACGCCAAGTTTCCTGGCAGCCACCTTGGCCTTGGACTCAATGAACCGCCCACAGTCAAGGTTCGAGGAAATCTCAACTCCCAAAAGCTGAAGGCGGTCGGAACACTCCAAGGACACATTCTGAAAAGTAGGGGCCAAGGTGAACGGGCTCCTTTTGGCGGTGAAAAGACACGCCTGTGTTTTGGCGGCATTGAATGCTACAAGATTGGCATTGCCCCATTCAGAGACCGCCTGCAGTGCAACACTCGTTCGCTCAACCATGGCCTCCCTTTCGGACCGGATTGATTCCCTACTAGCCCGAGCATCCGGCAGGTATCTCTCTACAACTGTGCTGTCATCGGCATACCCATAGATACCGGGCATCAGCAGATCGTTAATATGCAGCAGGAACAGAGTTGCAGAGAGAACAGACCCCTGAGGAACACCGGCATTAGTTGTCATGGGCTCAGAAGAGCATCCGTCGACAACAACTCGGAGGGACCGTTCAGTCAGGAAGTCTTTTACCCAGCCAGTCAGGCTAGGGGAAATGCCGTACGCTGGAAGCTTACTCAAAAAGCCAGCGTGCCATACCCTTCGAGACATCAAGGGAGACAGCAATCGCTTCCCCATTCTTCTCGAGGGCCTCGCCCCACAAGTGAGTGGCATACACTAGTAGGTCCCCAGTTGACTGATTGCGGCGAAACCCGTACTGTCGGTCACTGAGGAGATCGTTACCTTCCAGGTATGCCAAGAGGCGCGAGTTCAATACACGCCCCATAATTTTGCAAAGTATGGAGGTGATCGAAATCGGCCGATAGTTGGCGGGATCGGCACGACTACCCTTCTTGGGCACAGGCTGCACGTTAGCAAGCTTCCAGGACTTGGGCACTGTACCAGTCCTAAATGAGAGGCGATACAAGCGCGTCAATACAGGAGACAACTCGGGCGCACATGCTTTAAGAACAATCGCTGGTATACCATCCGGACCACTAGCCTTATTCACGTCCAAACGACACAGTACTCTCGGAACCTCCTTGTTTCTAATGCGAACCTCAGGCATTGAAGCTCCGCAATGAGGTAAATTAGGTGGAGTAGCACTGCCAGTATCAAGACGCGAATTATGGGCAAAGAAAGAAGCAAAGAGACCTGCTTTCTCTCTCGCCGTATGAGCCAGTGTTCCATCAGGCCTAACCAGCGGAGGCAGTGAGGGCCGACAGAAGTTCGCCCCAACCGATTTGGCAAGGGACCAAAAAGATCTGCTACCGGATGGCTGCGCAGATAACTTGTTGCCAATATGGGTAATGCGGTCGAAACGAGCCTTCTTGAGCGCCTTCTTGTAGGACTTGGCAGCACGGTTAAAGGCTCTCTTCCTTGAGCTTAGATCCGGAGCTCCGCGGTCACGAGCGTCAACCCAGGCGAGAAATGCCGTGTGCTTACGCTGTTCAGCTTGGACACAATCGGCATTGAACCATGGGCGAGCCGAGCCACCGACGGGCACGTCATTGAATGGGATAAAATATAGCTAGCCATAGCTTGACGCACCACTTCGGTTATAGCGTCCGCACAGCTCGACGGATTGTCAGAGGAGAAGCAGACCTGCTGCCAAGGATAAGACGCAAAGAAGTGGCGCATCTCATCCCAATCCGCTGACCTGTATCGCCACATTCGCCGTTCACCACGAGAGTCGTGATCTGGTGGGGAGAAGGTCGATACAGACTTCACCAGACAGTGGTCTGAAGTTCCCAACGGTGAGGAAACTGTTACAACACATCTGTCCGGATCAGTGGTCAGCAGAAGGTCCAAACAGTTGGCGGTATGGCCAACTACATCAGGCACCCTAGTCGCTTGCTTTACCAGCTGGGAAAGGCCCATAGAAAGCGCGAAGTTTCGCGCTTCTCTCCCAGCGTGGTCGGTCTTCTGGTATGGGAAGAGCCAGTCCTGGTGGCAGGCGTTGAAGTCCCCCAGAGCGAAGAACTGAGCGTCAGGGTGCCGATGCAGCGCATTGTCAGCAGTCTCACTGAGGTGGTCAAATAATCTAGTTGTCTCCTGATCACCGCTGTGCGATCGGTAGACACAGGTGTAAACAATTTTGTCCACACCAGTGTCAACCAACAGCCATAGGGACGAGAAGTGAGGGTCTTCGAGGTGACGGAGGCGCCGGCAACAGATGTCATTGCGGACATACACAGAGACCCCGGCACGCTGCAGGAAATGATTATCCAAAGAGTATCCCGGGTAGCCGAGGTATGCCGCATCAGACGGACATCTGATCTGGGTCTCCGTCAGGAAAAGTAGATGTGGCTTTTCAGTCTCAAGGTGGTAATGTACTGCAATGAGATTGGAGTGCAGACCTCTAATATTTGTGAGGTGCACTTTAAATGAGAGGACGTGCGCCCGCTGTGCACACCTACTTTTATTTATTGAACTTTTCATTAATTTCAAAAATTGAGTGAATAGGAAGGAAGACGGCAGTTGAGTGAGGTGATGCAACGTTAAACCTCACAACGCGACCAACGATGCTGGGCCAGAGGGAGATTGTTCTGGAGACTGCGGGGACGCCCGAACCCCCCCAGGGATCGCCATCGGGTCCTCTCGTCCGGTCGCCAACCGGCACGATGGGGCCACCCTGGGATTTTTCGCAGTTGGCGGGGCAGCCCTTCGTATGTGGCTGGCACACTACTTGGGCCCCCAACTACCTGCGGTCGGCCAGCGGAGAACCGTGCTTCGGATCCCGCTACCCTCCACGAACAAACTCCCGACACAACATCATCTGGCGCATCGCACCCGGCACACACTGCAACACAACTGCTCAGACCCGTCCTCCGAACGGCTTCACCAGACATCATGCCGGAACACGACGAATCGCTTGGCGGCATGTCTTTGTCGGGTGGGTGGTAATTTACGCCGGCGGTCGATGTTGTGACCTACCACCAAGTACTAGTATGTTCGAACCCCTCATGCGATTTACTTTGTGTAAATCATTTCATGCGCCGATTATACTGTAAGTATGTCTTCCAGGCTAGAGTGAATAAGAAACCGGGGCCCTGGCGCACAGACAAGTGAAGAAACACGGGTGGGTCTTAGTCAGTAAAAGTCTGACACACCCTTCGGCTCCACCCAGAGCGGGAGTGTACATTTGATGATTTTCCATCCAGATAAAAAAATGCTACAGCGAATAGGCTCTCAGTAAACTTGTGCGCATCACTGTTTACCATCAGGCGGGATTGCGGTCAAGCACTACCTAGTTTACAATTATAAAAAAATTAAAAAAGTTAAAAAACTAAAACCCAACTACGACAAAAAACGACGCTGAAAAAGTATAAAACAAGATTTTCAGAATACTGAACTGAACAAAGTTGCTAATGTAGTTGGGAAAAATTTAAAAAAAGTGACAAATCCAATTTTCACGGCATTATTATGAGCGAATCCCCCTTCGCCCGCGCAAGTATTGCCTACCGCACATGTATTAAGTTACCTCTTTTTGTGAAATAATATTTATTTACTTAGGGGGATTTTTTTAAATGCTTTTTATTAGCTTCACTTGTATGTTTACTTGCCTGTTTGTTTGCTTGCTTGCTTGTTGGTTTGTTTGTCCGTCTCTAACTCTTTGGACTACGAATGAGGGGCTAATTACTGTAAAATGTCTCACCGTTTTCAATACGTTCGTTCGTTCGCTTTTTTTTTAAAAAAAGAATATCAAACTAAAAAGTTAAAAATAATTAAAAAAAAAGCGAGGCGCTTAATATACAAAAATTATGGCACAAAACGCCTCACGCTTTTTTTAAAATTATTTTTAACTTTTTAGTTTGACTTTTTTTAAAAGCATGTTTTTTTAGTTTTTTAAACTATATTTTTAAGTTTGGCTCGGCTTTGTAGGCATTAGTAGAATCAGTTATCGATGCCTAACAATACCTTTACGGATTGGACACTGGACAGGGTTTTCTTTACATATTGTATAGATAAATCAACATATGGTTTTATTACAACTCCTATAAAACCACCAACCATTAAACAGTAAGCCAACGTAACTTTCGTAATACATAAAATAAATAGAATGAAAAGCAGGTGGAAGTCTCCCAGTTTATTGTAATATCTAAAACAAATGAGTCGATCGCTCGTTGAAACGTTCTCCTCTACGGTCAATTTGGGATCCAATTACGTTCGGCTTAGTTGGAAAAAATCCTGGGTAATCCCGCTCTTAAGGTGTGGTGCAAGTTCTGAGAAAATCGCGACATTTCCGAATATTATTAAAGCAACTCACATAACTTTAGGAGAGGTTTTTTCAGTATAATAACGAAGTAATGGTACTGACGACAGCAGGTCAAGCTACCCGAAATTGCTAAATATTCCCAATCAATCTTGAGTCTTAATACTTTAGCGATAAAGTTTAAAATCTAATAAGGAATCTAACAGATTGTAGTACCTTGATGTGCTGTCGTCTGTACATATGTTGGGAGATAAATGCATTGTATTTACACTTTGTACTAGGCTATTTCTTATTGTAATAAGCTTCATCAGTTTTGATAGTTAACTGGATATAAACAAAAGAGAAACACTAATTGTCTTAATCGACTAAACGTAATACCAGTCATTTTAGCTCAGGATCATAGTGTTACCACCGACGTGCATTATCCATATCCATACTAATATTATAAATGCAAAAGTAACTCTGTCTGTCTGTCTGCCTGTCTGTCTGTTACGCTTTCCCGCTTAAGCCTCTAACCCGATTTTGATGAAATTACACACAGGCACAAACCTTCTTTAGACCCTGAGAAAGGACATGGGCTACTTTTATTCTCGAGGGAAAACTAAAAAGCGCGATATAACCGAACTCCACGCGGGCGAAGCCGCGGGCGGAGCGCTAGTATTAAATAAATAAATAAATATATACGGACAAATCACACAGATTGAGCTAGCCCCAAAGTAAGTTCGAGACTTGTGTTATGGGATACTAATCTTAACGATACTAAATTTATAATAGATAAATATATAGATAAACATCCAAGACCCAGACCAATCAGGAAAAGATCGTTTTCCATCATGGCCTGGCCGCCTGGTCCCAGACGCATCCGAAGCTTTTCAGCTTCGGAGTCTGGGGTCCGCTGTACCAGTCTAACTGCTGATTTTGGCTAAACTCCGATATTTTCCTCTTCGTGCATTATACTATAATTTTATTTTTCGGTTGTAAATCATGAAATAACCTCGCTCTTTCGCTCCGCCCATAGCGAAACAGCGTGTCAGACTTTTACTGACTAAAACCAACACGTACCTTCACTGCCTATACATGCTCCAGGGTCCACGGTTTCTCTTTAGAACTAACCTCTTCTCTAGTGCAGTGGTGGCTTAGTGGTATCGGCCGCGCCTTTCATGTTGTAGATCGTAAGTTCGAACCCCATCAGGCGCTTTACTTTGTGTAAATTATTTCATCACCACTGCTCTCAAAACGGTAAAGATAAACATAGTGAGGAAACCGGCATGTCCTAGAGCAAAAAAAAAAATCTTAGACATGTGACATCTATCAACCTGTACTGGGCCAGCGTGTTAGAATACGGCCCACTTTCTCTCACTCAGAGGAGGCCTGTGCGCCAACACTGGGGACATTATGAAGGCTGAGTATGTGTGGTTATTACCCACCACGGGTTTCCAGGACATGCCGGTTTCCTCTGGGTTGTATCCTAAAAATAATTTAATGTCCATCAGATAGATTTATAAAAAATATTGAACACGTATTTTTTATTTTTTCTTTCATTCAAATACTAAGGAAGATATATCGATTTGAAATATCGCATGACATCACACCGTGGTACAAAATATACCACGGCATGACGTAATTAGCCCCCACTCCGTAACTTTAGTGCGCTATATCTCAGTAGTTTCTGGTAATTTCGACAAAATAAAAAATACGGGTCCTAATTTTTTTTTATTATCTATAAGACGGACTAATTACTTTTTTGATTTTCATACCTTGGATACATCCCTCTTAGGACATGAAAAGCATTGTATATCTAGGCCCGTTGACTTGTTTTTCAACTGCTGCTTGGTCTATAACGAGAGAAGCAGGATTGTCGGAATTCACTTTGAACACACGAGGCCTACACGTAACTGTAAAAAAATCAACCTTGAGCCTTAATGTGTTACCGATAAAGTTGAAACTCTAATAAAGAAATTTGATAGATTGTAGTGCTTGATATACTGTCGTCTGTACTTCGCGATGACTTATATTAGACTTATAATCTTGTTACACACTAATTACATGACGTATTGACTCTGTCATGCATAGAATCGCAGCATAATGCTCTTAGGAAATTTAACGCATTCATTTCTTATTTATTTATGTGTTTTCGTTTATCTTTTTGCGTCATGTTTAGCGTAAATAAAGGTATTTTCTTTTTTTTTAAGTTTATTTCACTTGTTAACAAAACACAAATAATATTTTCACCTTAAGTCGAAAACTTATTAACCGCGTTCTTCGAATCTTTAATTAATTTTACTAAACTTAAAACCAAACTTTGTTGATCAAGAAGTCATTTCTCCGCTGTGGAAACCGGTACGGTTGTTTGGCTTTTGTTTTGTTTTGTGTGCTTTAATTTTTCAGCGTGAGGTGTCTCGGCGAATCCAGCTCGGATGGGCAGCGTTCAGGAAGCTACGCTACATCTTCTCGTCGTCCAAGATACCACAGTGTCTCAAGACTAAAGTCTTTGACCAGTGTGTGTTGCCAGTGATGACTTACGGAACTGAAACGTGCGCCTCATACGAAGGCTCAGAGTCACACAAAGGGCAATGGAAAGAGCTATGTTAGGAGTTTTTCTGCGTGATCGAATCAGAAATGAGGAGATCCGCAGAAGAACCAAAGTCACCGACATAGCTCTGCGAGTCGCTAAACTTAAGTGGCAGTGGGCAGGGCACATTTCTCGTAGAACCGATGGCCGATGGGGCAGTAAGGTTCTGGAGTGGCGGCCACGTACTGGAAGACGCAGCGTAGGGAGGCCCCCAACAAGGTGGACCGATGACCTGATGAAGGTCGCGGGAAGCCGATGGATGCGGGCAGCACAGGACCGGTCAGCGTGGAAAGCCTTGGGGGAGGCCTTTGTCCAGCAGTGGACATCTATAGGCTGAAGAAGAAGAAGAAGAAGAATTTTTCAGCGTTACCTTCGGTTTTGTACCCATTAGAACATATTATTAATGAAAACGGTGAATACTTACCACTACAGCACCTAATATGCAGAATTACTTAATACCTTTCAGAATATTTCTTGCCGTTTCCGTGGATGAAAGCAAATCGGTAAAAGATGCGGTAAAGGAATTCCTTTAATCTTAATTTGATTTTAATATAACACAACTTATGAAAAATAATGGCGTCCAATTTCTTGTTCACAAACTGACTTTAAATTAATTATAATTTAAGTTCAGTGCATATTTTCCGTGCATATTATCTATTTTTCTTTTTTAATTTCCCCTTCTCCGTTACCCTTATGTTGTTGACACCACTACGAACCGGACGAAGCATTTCGCCTCGTCTTTTATACCGCGTACATCGGGGGCACTGGAATAATTTGCCAGCGGCGGTGTTTTCGTCGGACTACAATTTACCTAAGTGTCTTCAAGGCTAGAGTGAATAGGCTCTTAATAAATTAGCGAGCTTTACCTCTATGATTGCATCACTGCTTATCATCAGGCGGGATTGCGGTCAAGCTCTAGTTTATAATAATAATAACGAGAAGCGCAGAAGACAAATATCAGTTTACTCTTGCCAATTTAATATACTTAAAAGATTAAGAGACGAGGAGTTTTTGGCGGGAAGCTAAGATGAGTGCCACGCTCATTTTTCATTGGACTTTTAAATTATTTATAGTGTCGTTTACTAAATAAAAACGCGTGATTTATGTAGTAAAAAGTGCAATTAGTGAATAATTCATAAAGAACAGTGAAATATTGTAGCATAGTGGCCACATCATGGCTTTGTACCAAAACTTCCTCCTAGTGTCAGTTCACGCGAGAAACGAAAGGAGATAGGTTACTTAGGAAAAGTTACAAAAGAAGACAAGATATAATTAAGACTTGGCTTAAAGGTCTTAGAAACCAGGCCATAAAATCCCCAAAAAAAAAAATCAAGAGACGAGAGTCAGGTGCTGACTAATTTAACAGGACTAAATTAATGAATAGAAAGAATAAGGTGTATTGAACTTAATTTTAGTTTATTTAGATTTTAGAGTACTAGTAGCTTAGTGGTATCGGCTGCGACTTTTTTTTTTTTTTTTACTTATTATAAACCAGCGCTTGACCGCAATCCTGCCTGATGGTAAGCAGTGACGCAATCGTTGATGGTAAAGCGCACTAGTTCATTAAGAGCCTATTCACTCTAGCCTTGAAGACACTCAAATGATTCTTCAAATGACACTCAGACTCCCTCGATGAACGCGGTATAAAGGAGGAGGCGAAACGCTTCGTCCGGATCGTAGTGGTGTTAACAACGTAAGGGTGGAAACCAGCCGTACGACGGGTCGTCCGCTGGAACTTACAAGTTGTAGGTCGTAGGTTCGAACCCCATCAGGCGGTTAGTTTGTGTAAATTATTTCATCAGCACTGCTCTCAAAACGGTGAAGGAAAACATCGTGAAACCGGCATGTCATAGAGACAAACACTTTGAAGACACTTGACATCTACCAGCCCGCACTGGGTCAGCGGTAGATTACGGCCTACTCCCTCTCATCGAGAGTAGGTCTGTGTTCCAACATCATCATCATCCCAGCGTTAATCCCAGTCGCATCCGAAGCCTTTTCAGCTTTGGAGTCTGGGGTCCGCTTTACCAGTCAAACTGCTGATATGGCTAAACTTCGACATTTTCCGTGAAGCGATTGCCGTCTGACCTCCACAACCCGAAGGCGACATCGAAGCATTGCAGTTAGACCAATTGTTGGACTTTTTGAGGGCTCCAACAACCCGTAACGACTGCCTCTAGATGTTCGTATGGCAGCCGGGACCAACGGCTTAACGTGCTTTCCGAGGCACGACCAGACCAGTGCAAATATTCATATTCATGCATACAAATATTTGCACTGTGCGGGGATCGAACCCGCGCCACCTGGCGCAGCGGCCGCGTCCGCTACCGCTACGCCACGGAGGCTGTATGGAGGTCTGTGTTCCAATAATGGGAACAATATAGGCTGATTGTGTTATGTTTGTTTATTTTATGTACAGACGACAGCACATCAATCTACTACAATCTGTCAGATTTCCTTATCAGTTTTTTTTAATAGTTATAAACTAGTGCTTGACTGCAATCCCGCCTGATGGTAAGCAGTGATGCAATCGTTGATGGTAAAGCGCACTAGTTTATTAAGCCTATTAAAAAACTTAGGAATAGGAAGGATGACGGCAGTTGAGCGAGGTGATGCAATGTTAAACCCAAGACCAACACGACCAAACGATGCTGCGCTAGAGGGAGATTGATCTGCAGACTCTCCACGACCAAACTCCCGCCATAACAACATTTGGCGCATCGTACCCGCCACACAACGCAACACAACTGCTCAGACCCGTCCTCCGTACTTCACCGGACGGCTTCATCATGCCGGAACACGACGAATCGCTTGGCGGCAAGACTTTGGTGCGTGGTAACTTCTGCCGGCAGCCGATGTTATGGCCTACCACCGAGAGAAAGATTTTCAACTTGATCTCTAAAGCATTAAGGCTCAATGTTGATTGGGAATATCTGACAGTTTGGGGTAGCTTGACGTGCTGCCGTCCGTACAAGGGAATCGGCAAAACTGATATTTTCTTTTCTATTTCGTGTGAAAAACTGGCTCGGTCGTCTAGAATTCTGGAATCTTCCACGCTGTTAACGCTGATAAATTTTGCATATTTGCATAGTTTGCAGACATACGATAATAAACACTATACCGACTTGCTTCATCTTATTGACTGACCGACCATCTGACAATTCAAAAGTGCCTGTAACTGGTTTATTTGAAACTAGCGGCCGCCAGCGAATTCGTTTGCGTGTAGTTAGTTATGCCCAAAGCTTACTGACGAACTCTGGTTACAATATGCAGGGTTTGTATGACGTCACTATGACGCGTTGTTCGTATGTAACCTTTGTAGATACCGCTATAATACCTAGGTTTTTGTATTTTATCTACCACTAGCGGCCGCCAGCGACTTCGTTCGCGTGTAGTTAGTTATGCTCCGCTCCTATTGGTCGTAGCGGGATATTATATAGCCTAAAGCCTTCCTGGATTAATGGGCTATCCAACGCAAAAAGAATTTTTCAAATCGGACCAGTAGTTCCCGAGATTAGCGCGAACAAACAAACAAACATACAAACAAACTCTTCAGCTTTATATAATAATATAGATATAGATAGAGTATAGATAAATGCTTTGATTTTGATTTTTTTATTTTATGTTTCCCGCTTCAGCCTCTAGTTTATAAAAGGTCCAGTGCCCAGGGTCCCAGCTCGAGATTCGTCCGTTGAGTCCCACATCAAACTACAATCAGCCCAGCTAGATAGGATTAAGAACACCCGCACGACTATATACATGTGATATTAGTACTTGAATTATTTATATATATTTTAAAAAAGGATTGTTTCTGACTAGATCTAGTTTTTGTTAAAACAAAGAGCTTACTTGAAGCGTTAAAATATTGTAACATAGCCATAGGTACTTCTTATTAGGTAAAAATAAAATGTTGCTCAAAATTTGTATGTAGGTTTGTGTACAAAGGACATCCAATTCTTTATATGTTAGCTTTAACGACAGCTAAATTGTTATAATTTGCTGTTCCATTTAAACATGGTCATTTAAACAAAAATCCTCAATTTCGTTTAAAAGTTCTTAGAGAAAAATCGTAGTATAATCTAGAATTCAGTGTTAATATTAAACAAAACACCAATGACAAAATAACGGGTTATCCCCCCTTTTTCCAACACTGTTTTCACCTCTTCACCTACATTTTCCACTTAAAAGCATAGACTTTCAAATCGATAGACTCGTAATGAACCAGAAGGCATCAGCTCTGCGAACAAACAGTCCGCTTGGCACCTCTCCAAGCAATTAAGCCATCCGCACTGACGGATGCGCGGAGGGAATCCCCGCTCCTCATTACTGCTTAGCTCCCTTCCTCACTTGTAACGGTTTGTTAGAAACGAAGCTGGTGATTTAGTAGGTACGCTACCGATAATATAGCCTTTTGAATTTTATTAAATGATCGTCTTTATAAGGAATCTCTGCCATATATAAGTCGACGTATTTTGTAAGAAATCCGGATTGTGAATCATCAAAATGAATCTGAATAGAGATAGGGAGTTTTTTGGGAGGCCTACGACAAGGTGGATCGACGGCCTGGTGAAGGTCGGGGAAAACCGCTGGATGCGGGAGGCCCAGGACCGGTCGCCGTGGAGATCCTTGGGGGAGGCCTATGTCCAGCAGTGGACGTCTTTCGGCTGAAATGATGATAATGGATGTTTGTTCCAATATTTCTTCTTTCCAGCGAAAGCACTAGGGGGTAGTGAAAGGAGACGTTTTGGGAGACTATCTTTTGAAATTTCGCCGTTGAAAAAGTGTAGATTCTTAGCCTAATTTGAATAAATGATTTGATTGATTTGCTGTCAATAGTGTTAATAGATGTGAATGACAGCCCAATTCAAGGTCATACTTTTAAATATACTTACAGCGAACAACATCAAAAAGTACTTCGTCACATCGATCGCTTGTTATTTTTGAAGACAATAACATAATTTTCCATTATTGTATGCTACACAATGATCTTGTAATGATAAAAACACTGGATTTGGTTATGATTTATTTTCGTAAGTGTATTATAATTTAGGGAGTACATTATATGAATAAAATATTTTTTAGATATGTAATTTAATTATCTGAAAATTCATAGGTTGGCGGTAGCGGTAGGAGTGTATCGTGTCTTACTTGGCTATTATGTAAGTTTACTATATTATGCTAAATGGCGTCACTGGCATGGGGTCAAAGTTTTTAGGAGATCTTCTGACTGATGTTAGATTTGATTTATGGCAAAGTATAAAGCATTCCTCATAGAAAAGGGGCAGCCCCCCTCCGACCAGACGGGGGCTGCGTCCCGTAATCAATTGACGCAGTTGCCCACCGCAACTGCCCCACGCTTGGTGTCAGCACGTTTTATAGGTATAATAGGCTCATTGCACGTTAAACTTGCACAGTGCAGGACTTTAGCGTAACGTCAGTATGATGCGTAGTGTGCATGCGCATATGAAGATAATCTTTGTAACATCGATTTACAATATGCAACCAAAGTATCTTTAATCTCTTTGACGATCGGTAAATCAAAAAAAAAAAAAAAAAAATTCGAGCTGTATTGTTAACTAGCGGCCTGGGCCTGGAATTCGTTCGCGTGGAGTTTGTTATGCTCCGCCCATTTTGGTCGCAGCGTGTATATCATCATCATCATCATCCCAGCGTTAATCCCAGTCGCATCTGAAGCCTTTTCAGCTTTAGAGTCTGGGGTCCGCTTTACCGGTCCAACTGCTGATATGGCTAGACTTCGACATTTTCCGTGAAGCGACTGCCGTACCCGAAGGCGACATCGAAGCATTGCAGTTAGACCAATTGTTGGACTTTTGAGGGCTCCAACAACCCGTAACGACTGCCAC
Source organism: Sesamia nonagrioides (assembly GCA_017933935.1). Taxonomy (NCBI): domain Eukaryota; kingdom Metazoa; phylum Arthropoda; class Insecta; order Lepidoptera; family Noctuidae; genus Sesamia; species Sesamia nonagrioides. Next base: position 511,711 of record JADWQK010001182.1, read on the forward strand.
TAGATGTTCGTATGGCAACCGGGACCAACGGCTTAACGTGTTTTCCGAGGCCCGATCAGACCAGTGCAAATATTCATATTCAACTATTATTATTCTAATTTTAAATTATTATGATTATAAGCCTACCTATAAGTTCTTATCAACTATTTTCAATGTAACTAACAATAAAATCCATTTGCTGGCGGTGAGCAAGTTTACTTAGTTTCTCAGTTAACTGAACAATGCAGGTGAATGTATTTCTTGCCGCCGTAGTCTGGCATTTGTTGCCTCCGAATAGTTTTAGTGCAAGTGTATATTAGTTTTATACTTGCAGTTACACTCACTGGTGTGAATAGATAGTAGCAAGAAATGTATGATGTTTTCATCTGCATTTTTGTATCAATGTCTCGTGAGTTTCGTCGTTCTCCGTGGCGCAGCGGTCAACACACCTGCCTGCGACGTGGAGGCCCCGGCTTCGATCCCCGGCCAGGTCATGATGGGAAACGATATTTTCCTAATGGGACTGGGTCTTGGATGTTTATCTTTATATGTATCTATTATATCGTTGAGTTAGTATCCCATAACACAAGTCTCGAACTTACTTTGGGGCTAGCTCAATCTGTGTGATTTGTCCGTATATTTATTTTTTATTTTTAGTTTGTATCTACATAACTACGTGGATCAATAAATTTGTATGTATTTCTGCCAAACTTGCTCATTTGATTTATGTAGTAGTGGGGCAAACGCTGTGACGTTATTCTGTAATGGCGGCACGTGGACCGGGTCGTTTTGGAAGGTGGGGATTGTCGAACGGTCACTTGGCTTTGAGGCGCGGTCTAGGGCACTTCTACGGGGCGAAACAGTCGGTTTGCCAATCTAAATTGTTATTGCCAATATTGGAGGATATATTTACACTTCATGCTTTAATTCAAAATGGCTCCTATGAAATAAAGCGCTTACCACCACCCCTAGTCATCAGTAGCCTTTCAGTTAACAGACTAGCTTAGCTAGAAGTAGCATTCGTCAACTGTGCCGCAGTAGCGCTCGCTTCGCTCGATGGACTCGCGCATGTTCGGTCAGAGTTTTAAACAAACCGGTTTAGGTTTGTTTAAAACTAAAATTTGGTCAGTGTGTCTCCGGCTTAGTGACTGCGACCAATTCAGTTCGCGTGGTCATGTCGTCCAATCTAATCTGTAATGAATGTAGAATAGGTAATAGTATTTATTCAAAATTCCTCAAATAATATTAATAAATATTAATAGGTACAGCCTTAAATGTAATTCATAAATCTAACTCTTATGTGCCTGAACTAGGATATCCTGTGTTTCAAGCGATAAAACCTCTAATAAAAATCTAAAGTAACAAACTATTAGTCAATTCTTTGTTTTTTCGGAGGATGTTTTCTCAAGATTATTCCTCAGATTTTTTTTATAGTATTTATGTGAAAAAGGAGTAGAAGTTTGCATTCGCAATTAGTCTAGAAAGGCAAGACCCAAGGCTGGCTGTGGCGTATACATCTACATGTTGTCTATTCTGAGTTGCCACGAAGCAAAACGTTACCTCAAGATGTGTGCACAAACAATTCTCAGACTTACAATTTGTACGATACAATACAATAAATAAAATAGGTAAAATAGGTATAGGTCGGTTAAATAGGTTAAATAGAGTATTAAATATTTATAATTTGAATTATTTTAGCTGTAAGAATGTTGTTTTTAATTATCTACAAGGTTTATCATATGAGCAGACTGAAGACCTACTTACAGTATGTAAATAAATTTAGAAAATAATAATCATTGTATTATCTAATATTACTATGTAAGCAATAGGATAATAATAATAACACTGTATACTTCCGTTGTGTCCTAGATTTTTACGTACTACTTTTATTGTTAATTTATTGCGAAATAAAAAAATACAATAAGCACTTTTACGCCTGAAGCACAGGTTCTACCTAGTTCAGGCAAATTATACATCAGTGCTACTTAGAGTTAAGAAAATTATTGTAAAAATTATGTACAAATGTGAGAAATAAACAATTTATTGTTATTTATTATTATTATTATTATATGCCTAGTAATTCTCCCAACTACATATACTGGAGCAGCCAAAATAATAAGAAAACGATTAAATAGCTTTTTAATAGACATTGGTCCATAATCGGATGACCCGTCGTACGACGAGTGTCCACTCTTGCGTTGTTGACACCACTACGTTCCGGACGAAACGTTTCGCCTCGTCTTTTATACCATGTGCATTGAAGGACTGGAACAATTTGCCAGCGGCCGTGTTTCCGTCTAACTACAATTTAAGCGTCTTCAAAGCTAGAGTGAATAGGCTCTTAATAAACTAGCGCGCTTTACCATCAACGATTGCATCGCTGATTGCTATCAGGCGGTTTTGCCGTCAAGCACTAGTTTATATGTCCTGGTGGCCTAGTGGTTAAAACACCAGCCTCTCAAGCATGAGCGTGCGGGTTCGACTCCAGGTCAGGCAATTACCAATGTAACTTTTCTAAGTTATATGTACTTTCTAAGTATATCTTTGACGCCAATGACTGATTAAAAGGTGAAGCAAAACATCTTGAGGAAACCTGGACTTTAAGTCTGAAATCGTCAACCCGCATTGAGCAAGCGTGGTGATTACGCTCAATCCTTCTATGTATGAGAGGAGACCTGTACCCAGCAGTGGGACGATAAAAAGGTTGATGATGATGATGATGACTAGTTTATAATTATAAAAAAAATCTTAAACACGTTTAATACGAAATCCTTCGTTTACTCTCTCACATACTACCATCTACCACAAAGGTGCAGCGTAACCTTCTAAAAACACAATGAGAAAACAGTTTGTGTTGACAGCTGCTGAGTGGTCAAAGATGTTCCCATGTAAGACATAGGGAAAGCAAACAGAGTCCGGAGTGTCCATACACAATATAAATAAAACCCACCACGAGAGAAAATACTGACCACAGACGAGATAAAGTTCTCGGTATAAATATCATGTTTCTAATCATGCAATTCTTTCCTATGTAACATGCCGAGCATGGGAACTAAAACCGAATAACATTTTAACTGCGCATTTAGATTCAATGTTTATTTCGCGTATTTGAAAAATGAATGGTTTTTTTAGATATTCGTATCATAAAGACTAAAATCCTTTATATTTTCGGTAACTTTGAAATTTTGCGCCAATCCAGTGATTAATTGTGCTGAACAAGAAAAACAAAGGGCCGTTTTCGACATAACATTATCCTTTTAGTTTCAATATTCAGTCAGTTTTCTTGTGAATTTAACAATATTTCACAAAGGGTAAAAAAAAATTATTATTTTTGCACAAAAATCAGCATTACTGTAACGAATAGGTACTTGTACAAGTACCGTATTTAAACACTCGGCTTTATTCAAAATCCAATTTCTCCTTTATTTTTGAATGAAAATTTATTTTTCTATAAATCATATAAATTTATATCTTTATATATATAATTCTGCTGTACGTGTGTATGTCATTGAACTCCTCCTAAACGGCTTGACCGATTTTAATGAATTTTTCTGCATGCGTTTGAGTGGCGACCTGGATGGTTTAGATTCACAAATCAGCCCGGCAGATGGCGCTGATCGCTTGAAGAAGCATGTGGTCTCGGAAACGGCCCTAACGATTTCGCTGAAATTTAATATGTGCGGGTTTTCGGGGACGAGAAATTGATCTAGATCAGTTTTATGTCTGGGGAAGCGCATATTTTCGAGTATTCTCTTTCGCAATATTTCACGCATATTATGGACGCTAATTTCGCGCGGCTTGACATAGCGGCTGTGGCTTAGGCGATAGTGGTATGGTCTACTCGCGATGGCTGGTGTTCCTCGGTTCAAACCCGGGCAATCACAAGTTTTTTTTTTTGTTTTAGACAAGTTTACAGTTTTTTTTTTAATTTTTGTAGTCACTTAAAAAGAAAATTGTACATAAGAACTAAAAGGGGAAAAAATAAAAAATATATTTTCATTTTTTTAAATTAACTAAAATTGTACTTATGAACTAAAAGAGAAAAAAATAAATAGAAATAAATAAATATTTAAGATTTTTTATTTGACTTTAAGAGACTGAAACAAGAGCTCTAGGGGTAGAGAGAGGTATGATATCGTTGTTACAAATGTAGATGACAATGCTTTCCATGGGTATATTCCTAAATCTGCTGTACCTGTGTACGTCACTGAATTCCTCCTAAAGGGCTGGTCCGATTTGAATGAAGTCTATGTATATAAATGAAAGTTGTGTTAGTTACTCTATTTAATACTCAAGAACCGCTTAACCAGTATGGCTCAAAATTGGTAGGGAGGTAGATAAGAACTAGGAGAAGGACATATCACATAGGATACTTTTTATCCCGTTCCCGTTGTTCACGTCGTTCCCGTGTGACGTGACATGGAATAACAAAACAACTCTGTCAAAATATAAGTTAGCGGTTCATTTGTTAAAAATGGTACAAACACATTGCTGCACTACTCAGCATATTAAAAAAGAAATCATAACGGTTGAATGCTGATGCATTCATTTAAAGCAAGGAATATAAATACTCTCTGCCGGTTTAATTTTTTTAATAAAAGCCCCAAAGCAAACTTCAACTTCAAAATTTCTAATATTGTATTGCTGTGCCATTTACCACTTCACTACATACTATAAAACAAAGTTACTTTCTCTTTCCCTATGTCCCTTTGTATGATTAAATTTTTAAAACTACGAAACAGATTTTGATGAGGTTTCTTTTAATAGATAGAGTAATTAAAAAGAAACGTTTATATGTATAATAACATCCATTAAATTGTGTCCATATCCAATCCATAAAATCCCAGTACAGCGGACAGAGCTCCGGCGGGATCTCATGGCGACATGGAAAGTGTGATTGTCGCAATCCAGCACTGAGCACGCCACAATAGCGGCGGTAAGTCCTCTCTTTGAGGAGTAGCTAGAGAGGCGCCACGGCGTCCTCACCTTCCGACTGACGTAGGTCCTCACCGGACACGGCTGTTTCGGGAGGTTCCTGTTCCGTATAAGGCGGGAGGAAACGCCAGGGTGACCACTGTGTGCATCGCCCTGAGGACACGGTGGAGCATATGGTGGAGGTCTGCCCGGCTTGGGTAGAGCACAGCCGTGTCCTCGTGGCGGCGATCGGCGGCGATCTTTCGCGTCCGACCCTGGTCCGGGCCATAGTCCGGAGCAAGAGTGCATGATGGCAAGCTTTCACCTCCTTCTGTGAAGCAGTGATGCTGGCAAAGGAGGAGGCGTAGCGCGTGAGGGAGCGGAGATCCCACTACTCTCACGCCTCAAACCGCCGCAGGAAGCGCCCTGGTCGGGTGACAACATCGGACTCCCGACCACCGTAGGCGCGGGCTTGCGGGCGGCGAGCGATAGGCAGCTCGCCTCCTGGTAAGAACCAGGCCCGAGTTGACGGCGCGTTGTGTTTCACACGTGCCTCAAAAAGATGTCAGCACACCTTGACGGGGTCTACGAGGACTGGTCCACAGGGTTGCAGGTTGGTTAAAAAAGAAACCATGGCACTGGCCGTTGCACAGGCAAGTGAAGGAACACGGGTGGGTTTTAGTCTAGGAAAAAGTCTGACACGCCCTTCCGCTCCGCCCAGAGCGGGAGAGGTCATTTGATGATTTCCCATCCAAAACAAAAAAAAAAAGAACTGAAGAAGAGCAAGAAATTGCACTTGAAGAGCGCAGCCTTAGTATGGCTCGACTTCGTGCTTCTCACTCACCAGAGCAAAGGGAGGCAGCCCGTTAAAACGGCTCAGTTGGCAATGCGAAATCGTCGAGCAAACCTCAGAGATCAAGCGCTAGATAATAATTTACGAAGCACAAGAAGAAATTCATCAAATACTGATTTCAATCGGGCAGCATTTCTATACGCAATACTGCAATAACGCAATAGCGCAATGACGTTCGCATTGGGCCAATGGATGTTGTTTCCGAGAATTGTAGCACATTAAACCTTCCTACTTCTAAGACACTCACATGGGCAACAAAAGGAATTAAGCTGTGTTGTAAGCGTAAAAGGCAAATGCTATGGACCTCAAGATTACAACCCAGTGATGAAAATACTAAAAAGTTTAAGCAATACTCCAAAAGACTGAAAAAAATAATCCATCTTACTCAAAACGGAAAAAATAGTTATTTTATTGATAAAGCACAAAATAAAATGAAAGCCACGTGGAAGATTATAAAAACAAACAAATTGAACTGCCCTAAGGATAGTATTACAAAAATAACTTATAACAATAAATGTATAAATAATCCCCTTGAAATCGCTGAAGTTTTTAATAATTATTACATAAACCAAGTCCAGCCCATCTGTAATAATTCAAACTCAAAATTGTCACTTACTTCTAGAATATCAGAATCAATGTATATGGCACCTACTTGTCCTGATGACATATTTAGAATTATTAATACCCTTAAAAATACCGGTAGCACAGGATACGATGAAATATGTACAAAAGTAATTAAGCTCGTTGCCAAGGAAATTTGTCCAATACTGAGCTTTATCGTTAATTTAATAATAGAAAACGGAATATTCCCAGATGCACTAAAAATATCTATTATCAATCCTGTCTACAAAAAAGAGAGTAAACAAGACCCCAAAAACTACCGGCCCATTGCATTACTCCCTACTCTTTCAAAAATTATAGAAAGGGTAATATATGATAAATTATATGCATTTTTGGAGAGCAAAAATATTTTATCTGATGTACAATATGGTTTTAGGAAGTGTAAGGACATTAATATGGCAATCTATGGACTACTTGAAAAAATTATAACAAAAATGGATAATAGAACACCAGTACTTGCCTTATTTCTAGACATGTCTAAAGCTTTTGACTGTGTAGATTTTAAAATACTTTTATCCAAATTGGAAAGTTATGGAATAAGAGGAAACGTATTAAATTTGATTGAGTCTTATTTATGCGGTAGACAACAATTAACTAGTATTAGAAAAATTAATCCACGCACGAAATTTGAATACATCTATAAATCCAAGAGTGGAATAGTTAATTATGGTGTACCACAGGGGAGTATTCTTGGTCCTCTTCTATTTCTCGTTTATATTAATGACATGCCCCGAGCCGTTCAGCATCCTATCACACTATATGCTGATGATAGTACAATTATATTTACTGGACAAAATTTACTGTCACTTGAAACTGAAATTAACCGAAGTCTTAGCCAAATAATAGAATATTTAAATAATAATAACCTCAAAATTAATTTGGAGAAAACCCACATTATGTCTTTTAAACAACAAAATGTTAACGACCCTGTTAATCTAGCTATACATTACGACAATATAGCTATAACTAAAACAAACAGCACCAAATTTTTAGGATTGTGGCTTGATACAAATATGAGATGGAGTAACCACACTGATCATATAATAAACAAATTAAATAAGTACCAATACGCACTACACAATTTAGCAAAAATTGTGTCACAGAAAGCGGTATTGACTGCATACCATGCGTACGTGACCTCTACACTACGTTATGGCGTTATCTTCTGGGGAAACTGCACAGACAGAGAACTAATATTTAAGACGCAAAAAAATGCCTACGAGCTATTTGTCAAATCAAGGTCACGGATAGCTGCCAGCCTTACTTTACAAAATTAAAAATATTGACCTTACCATGCCTGTATATTTTCGAAACAATAATGTTTGTTAAAAAAAATATCCATCTCTATAAAACACTTCGTTCTAAGCGCCATCCAAACACACTTGTCCTTCAGCCACACAAAACTACATTGTATTCAAAAAGCTTTCTTGGTATGGCACCAAAATTGTTCAATAAACTGCCTAATAATTTAAAAGACGTAATTGACCAGAAAATATTTAAAAATAAACTCATGGAATTTCTAATAAAAAAGGCTTACTATTCTCTTACTGACTTTCTAGATGATAAGGTTTACCAATTTATACACCAAGGTTTTTGTATTATATAAATTCGTTGATCAGTTTTGATATACCTAGTAATGTTTCAATTTTCCAAAATTCATAATATTTTTTTTTTATATTTTTGTAATGGTTCAATTTCAGTTGTTTAGAAAATTGTTAAAATTATTATTATTAATGACTTTGCTTTTTTTCTTTTTTGTGATGTGATTGAACAATTTTAATGTAAATATTATTTCAATAAGTAATTTTTTATTATTTTTAATATTTGCATGCCTTGTCAAATGGCAAACATGTAGAGCCAATTTATATTTTTTCATCCTACATATACGAATAATAATTTCTGTATGTACACACATTTTTATGCAAATAAATAAATATTATTATTATTATTATTATTAAAGATTTCTGAAGAACCGCCAGGATTGTGCTCCCAAATAAAGAATCATTGAATAATAATATTTATTTATTTAAAATTATCCTAATTTAAAAAGTAGTCATGTGATATTGCCTTTAAGGCGGAACGAAGTTCGCCGGGTCAGCTAGTTTAATATAAATTTATTTGTATTTTCGAAGACATAGGTCTCGTATTTCATTGTTGTTTTTGTTATTTCGCGCTAAAATTGCTAACCAAATGTTTCCAAGCGTTGCCACATCAGTGCTTGTGATTGTACCACTTTCTTCTTTTTCTTTTTCAGCCTATAGAGGTCCACTGCTAGATAAAGGCCTCCCCCAAGGCTTTCCATGATGCCCAGTCTTGTTCTGCCCGCATCTATCGTCTTCCCGCGACCTTCACCAGTTCATCAGTCCACCTTGTTGAGGGCCTCCCTACGCTGCGTTACGGCTGCCACTCCAGAACCTTACTGCCTCATTAGGCATCGGTTTCTAAGACCAATGAGCCCCGCCCACTGCCTAGGCTAAAATAAAACATGATGTTGGAGACAACTCACAAGACAAACACACAAGTATTTATTATACAAAATTGCATTTTGCTGTATAAGCATTATTAGCTCGTATCATGGATCGGGGCGTTGCCAAGTTGCCAAGTGACATGGGGTCGGGGCGTTGCCAAGTTGCCATAATCCCCACGCTTGGCGGGCGGTTTGGGGATAGCAGTAGTTTGATATTCCACAGGAGAAGCCTGCTTCCCTGGTGAGAGTTCCCTTAGTCGCCTCTTACGACACCCACGGGAGGATATGGGTTGGTACCTACTATTCTAAGCCCAGTACCACACGGCAGACTAATACTACTACTGTACCACAATTTATTATATTAAAAAAAAACGAGGACTCATCTTAATCTTTTCTTAAGGAGTTCCTTATATCGTGCAATAATTCATCTTGTTGAGTATGACGTCGCGGATTCCGCACAACACTATTTTATTTTGCACGACACTTTAAATTGGTTTCGCGGGAGTTCGCGCGACAACCGACGTCGCGCGTCACCGCTGAGGGGTGAATTGTTCCCCAAGTTTTATTGTTTAATTGAAATCACCGTCTTTGTTCAGCGAACAATTCTTAGGTTTATTTTTTGTTGAGGTTTAGTAATAAGGAAGTGCTCTGGGAGGGAAAGAATTGTTGCTGTGATGTTGTTGACAAAGTTGCTAATGTTTTCAGCAGTTTTCTTGTTTTTTGTTATTATTTTTATTAAAAACGCGAAAAAATCGCTTTTCGCTAGGATTGTTCTACCTTAAATTATTCCCTCCTCAATTAAAATTTATTGAATTAAGTTACAAAATATATATCTTGGTAACGAAGCCTCATTAAGTAGTTTCTTCGTTTGTGGAAGCTATAGAAATCATTATCATTTCAGCATTAATCCCAGTCGCATTTTCGGCTTTGAAGTCTGGGGTCCGCTTTACCAATCTAACTGTTGGTTTGGCTAAACTTCGATATTTTCCGTGAAGCGAATGCCGTCTGACCTCCACAACCCAAAGGCGATATCGAAGCATTGCCATTTGACAAATTGTTGGACTTTTGAGGGTACCAACAACCCGTAACGACCGCCACTAGATGTTAGTATGGCAACCGGGACCACGGCTTAACGTGTTTTCCGAGGCACGACCAGACCAGTGAGTATGAGTATGTATGTGCAGTGCAAATATGTGTATCCATGTATATGAGTATTCATATTCATGGATACACATATTTGCACTGCGCGGGGATCGAACCCGCGTCTCCTTGCGCAGCGGCCGCGTTCGCTACCGCTACGCCGCGGAGGCTGCAACTTATAATTCTCGACCATAATTCATAATTCTTTTCGAGATATCTTCCAGGCTGCCTAACAATCAATATTCAATCAGGAGAAACAATCATTACATTATTCTGTTCAGTACCTAAATGTGCCCAATGAATGTAGATAGGAACGGTCTTATCTCGTGGGATCAAATCAGTGAGTGTGCAGTCCCCGCGATCGAACCCGCGCTTCCTTGCACAGCGGCCGTGTTCGATACCGCTACGCCACGGAGGCTGTCAGTGGATGCTATAGAAGTGTTTGTGGATAAATGATGAGCACTGTGTATATATTTTTTTTTTTTTTTTTTTTTTATAAATTATAAACCAGCGGACCGCAATCCTGCCTGATGGTAAGCAGTGACGCAATCGTTGATGGTAAAGCGCACTAGTTTATTAAGAGCCTATTCACTCTAGCCTTGAAGACACTCAAATTGTAGTCCGACGGAAACACCGCCGCGGGCAAATTGTTCCAGTCCCTCGATGTACGCGGTATAAAGGAGGAGGCGAAGCGCTTCGTCCGGATCGTAGTGGTGTTAACAACGTAAGGGTGGAAACCAGCCGTACGACGGGTCGTCCGCTGGTGGAACGGAGATGGGGGAATTAAATCATGCAATTCCCTCGCACACTCCCCGAAATGCATCCTATAGAACACCGAAAGGCTGGCTACTCTACGCCTGTGCTCTAGGCTTTGGAGACCAACTCGAGTTAGATCAGGGTCACCAATCAGCCTCTTTGCACGTCTCTCCACTGAATCCAAAGTGGCCAGGTGACACTTGGCAGCACCAGCCCAAATGTGTGTATATACATGAATATACATATTTCATAGTGCAATAGTTCAAAGCAGTGCTTGGCATCAAAGCATATGATTCGGTAAGAGGGAGACACCTAATCAGGTGGAATGCAGCACCGAGATTTCCATAATGTCACGTGGTATTTGTACTTTGATTCAATGATGGCGTTTATTGAAGGGTGAAATTCTGTTATACTTGTTATAAATTAAATTCGCTTTTCGCGCCTATCCGTGCGACCGCCTTGTTCTAATATCCGCAACAGATTTTGATTCGATTTTCTCCATGAATGAATAAGAATGTATTTGAAGAATTTCATACCTATATTAATAATATTTATATATTAGGCCGAATGCACGCTGGGTAGACGATATCATAAAAGTAGTAGGTACTCATAATTGGTCTCGAGCGGCAGTGGACAGAGAGTACTGGTCTACTCTGGAGGAGGCCTTTACCTTTCATGGAGGGGGTTCTTTCTAAATTATTAAATATTATTATTATGAAAATTAAAATAGCAACATTACATACAATAATAATTAATTAATCTTATTTATATTTACTTTTTTAATCATAATCACATTAATTTATTTTCCTTTAATTTTTGCATGCACGCTGTTATTGATTTTTATTGTACTATGGAAAATTATATATTATAAAATAATATTATTAATAAATAAATAAAATAATATTATTTTATAATATATAATTTAATATTTACTTTATTTTTAATATATAAAATTAAATAATGTAAAGCTTTGGTGAGCCACTAGATGTAGATAAGTTGTAGAATAATTAATAAAAATTACGCCTTCTTTTTTTTAATGATTATAAACTAGTGCTTGACAGCAATCCCACCTGATGGTAAGCTGTGATGCAATCGTTGATGGTAAAGCGCGCTAGTTTGTTAAGGGCCAATTCACTCAAAACACCTGGGATTCACCCAGTTGTTTGTTTGTTGTTGTAGGAAGGAAAACGGCAGTTGAGCGAGGTGATGAAGTTTTAAGCCCAACACCACAACTAACGATGCTGCGCCATAAGGAGTGATGTGGGGACCCTCCACGATTAAATTCCCGACACAACAACATTTGACGCATCGTACCCGGCACACATCGCAACACAACTGCTCAGACCCGTCCTCCGTACGGCTTCACCAGACATGACACACCTGAGCTGACCACACATGAGAACACGACGAATCGCTTGGTGGCAAGACATTGTCTGGTGGCTGGTAACTTGTTATGGCCTACAGAGTTATATTAAAACGGCTAGTTTTTAAACGTTGTTTTTTATCACTTATGTCTATTAAAATCATTTTTATGTCCATTCTCATCTGTGTTTGTATTGGACTGATGGTTCCAATCAATCGAATAGAGCGTTGTAATCGATACCATCTAAATTGATATCAATTGATATGGATGAGGTACCAAAATAATTGCATTTAATTTGTTCACCCATTGTTGCCAAATACTCTGTTCTCGATCCAAAATTCGCTTTCAAAGTACCCTTTACGAGAGATAATGAATATTTGATACAGCTCTCGCATTGGCTTGTTGTTACATGGATGTTAGAAATTAGTTTTTTTTTAATGGTGGAGAAGGTAGGCTGTGTTGTTATCATTAGCTATATTCAGACGAAAAAGGAAGAAGATATGTTTTTTAAGATATGGTACCCTACAAAGTGGTCGCTGGATGATGCCAATAGGGATGTATCCAAGGTATCAAAATCAAAAAAATAATTAGTCCATCTTATAGATAATAAGAAAAATTAAGACCCGTATTTTTTATTTTGTCGAAATTACCAAAAGCTACTGCGATATAGCGTATTAAAGATACGGAGTGGAGGTTAATTACGTCACGCCATGGTATATTTTGTACCACGGCGTGACGTCATGCGACATTTCAAATCAATATATCTTCCTAAGTATTTGAATGAAAGAAAAAGTAAAAAATACTTGTTCATTATTTTTTATAAATCTGTCATTAGACAGATTTATAAAAAATATTATAAAAAAAAAATGCAATGAAATGTAATGTCCATTAGGACATTACATTATTTTTTAGGATACAACCCAATTCACGTGAACGGTGAACGGGCGCGGTCGGTTGAAATTAGTCTTCTTTTAACTAGCTTATTTTCAATTTTATGTTTTGAATCGTTTCTTCATTTGTTTTATATGTAGCAATTTTGTGCTTGACCGTGATCCTGCCTGATGTTAAGCAGTGAATCATTGATGGTAAGGCGAACTTGGTTATTAAGAGCACATGAATGGACTTGCGCTTTGTATAAAATATTAGAATCTGTCCCTGTGTAAAGTAAGTAAGTACCGCTAGACCTTTGCAATAACGCCTAGTTTCCATGCAGATATAGAATCAACAAGAATATTGTACCTATAATATCTAGATTCAAAAGAGTACCCTTGGAGTTTCTTCCCTTCTTCTCCATAGATGATCTATGTTTTGGAATGGGCAAGTTGCTTCAACTCTCACCGACAATTTAATTTTCATTTGGTCAATTCAAGCTTTGAGTTTGAGTTTGTATAAAAGAACACAAACAATAAAGTTATGGGAACTCAGTTATATATAAGCAAAACGGCTATTGCTCTGCATAATGCTATACAAGACAGAGCTCCAGTGCACACACAAACACACACACTGCAGCTACACGACACACAACTATAGTAACATTGCGACATATTCGCCAATATATGAATCAATGCAAAAATCACCCTAATTCTTACACAATAAAGTTTACGTTACCACTTCACACATTTTTATAACATTTTAAATAGTGCAAGTCACTGAAAGCAAGTTTATAATTATTGAAATAAAGTTGCTACTTATTTACCTTTAAATAGGGTGGGGTGTGTAGCACTGTTTACTTTTACTTTAGGTAGGAACGCGAGACAGTTTCTGATCACAAGTACCATGTCCAAGAGTCAAGAGGAGTTCCAGAATAATCCTCAGGCTTGAAAACACTAAGTCATTCTTAGCATCATTATTGCACGCTTCTTCACTTCACTTCTCACTTTGCATGCATCATGTTAAAAGTTTGAGACTTTGTATGAGACAAACCTTTTTCCTTCATATCTTATACCCAGTGGATATAAACCTGTTAGGCCGCTGCCTCGAATCTTGCGGGCAGTGGGGCGGCGGCGGCGGCGAGTGAGCGGCAGGATCTTATGCGTAAAATCAAACGGACCGGTTCTCGAAAACAGCGGCGCGGCAGCGGGGCGGTGGCGGGTAGCGAGCGGTGTACTTCTCGCGCTCGAATCTTGCGGGCAGCGAGCGGTGATCGAGCGTTAGGAATAAATTTGAATCAAAAAGATGTTGCCGCCATTTTTCAGACATTTCTTTCGCGAATAAAAACAAATATCTCGTCGACACAAACGTGACCACAACACTACGCGGCTATAGTGATGCGCGATCTACCCGCTAGTTTCGAGAACGGGTCTTCGATGCCCGCTCGGCTCCCGCACCGCTGTCGCCGCCGCCCCGCTGCCCGCATGATTCGAGGCAGCGGCCTAAGGGTTAATGTAAGATCACCGAAAGAAAGGCCGTTATAAGGATTTATATAATAGATTTATTATCCTTTTATAATAGATTTATTATCTTTTATTTATACAGGCTGTCCCAAATATGAGTCGAGCGGAAGTCTAGAGATAGAGTGGGCCTTTGTGGTACCCGAATCACCCCCATGTATATTTCGCGTTTTTTAATACTTTTCGTGTTATAATTTATTTTTCAGAATTTTAGAAAATAATTTTTGAAACGTTTCCTTTTATCCGTTCTTCAAAACAATTATGTTTTTAACATTTTTTTTATTATTGATAAAAACGTTGCCCCACAACAAGAATTTCTCCTGTATTTTAGGTGCGTTTACAAACATATAAACTCACATAAAACAAACAGGTCATACAATAATTTGTTCCGTGCGGGAATCGAACCCACGACACGCAGTGCAGCAGTCAATAGTTTAACCACTGCGCTAACTGTGCAGTTAAATTATATTTCTTAAGAAGAACATTTTCTTAAAATTTTAAAATAGTCATTACACTATTCTCTATATACAATATGTAAAGAAAACCCTGTCCGACCGGTAAGGATAATAAAGGTTAGGTAAACACATGACCAAATAAAATATAAAATTTTACATAATCATCATAGTAACAATACTAGTGAATTTTGAAATAACCTCTTTTTCCCAACTTCCCCAAAATTTGGTAATTTTTAAAAAGTGACAACATTATTTTTGACGGTATAATTCTGAGCCAATAGCGATGCGGCCGCGTGCCGCGTGCCCTGCCCCTCTTCGCCCGCGCCTGTATGGCATACTGCACATGTTTTAAGTTACCTCTTTTTGCGAAATAATATTTATTTTTTTAGGGGGATTTTTTTTAAGTTTTGCCTGTCTTTGTGGGCATTAGTAGAATCAGTTATCGATACATAACAATGCCTTCACGGATCGGACAGGGTTTTCTTTACATATTGTATATGCCCATATAAACATACATTTACCCAGTGTATGTTCCGCGATTATTAATACTTCATTAATAATCGGAGCATACACGGGGGTCATTCGGGTACCCCAAGGAGTGAAGGTGCGTTACGCAGTTACTACTCATTTAGCCTTGTGTGGGTGCACACGTCTCTCGTAATATTGGCAAACACATAAAAATGAAAGTATAGTCCATCTATAAATTCGTGAAAATGGCACGTAAAAGTACAATACACTAAATCTTAGCAAGTAGATTTTTAAAAATAACGCTGAGCTCTCTACCCGCCCGCCGCCACTCACTTTATTATTAAAAGAAGTTGGAGCATACAAACCTATCTACAAATATATCAAGCAAACAGTTGGTAAAATTTAGTGCAACAACTAAAAAAACTCAAAAAGTGCCAAGTGAACTAAGTAAAACCAAAGTGCTACTAAGTGAAGTGCAAATAAGACATGGCTTAAAGGTCTTAGAAACCAGGCCATAAAATCCCAAAAAAAAAAGTAGGTACAAGTACGTCGAATGTCATCGGCAGTCATCGGTTTGTTTTGTGACTTGTTATTTATTAAAATTTGTATTAATTTTTAACTCTATTTAAACAAAACATCGAAGAAATGTGTTAAATATAAGAAAAACAAACCGGAGTGGAGCTCGGGAAATTATTTGTAAAGTTTATCATCAATGTTTGTTAGTAGATCAAGCTGATCAAATTTTATCATATATGGATGACATTTGTGCTTGAACAGTTGCTAAAACAGGTATATAATCATGTTACTGTTTGTTTTTATATACTAGAAGTTTCAAATTTACTAAGTAAACGATTTTAAGACTAAAATGAGGAATGCTTACATTTCGCATTTGTAGGTTAGATTGCGAAAATAAGTAGACCATAGTGTAGCAGTTTTGATAATTTAGGTTATTTAATTCACCGCTGTTATTATAACAGTACCTACCGGAGACGTTGTTAGTGACTAGTGACGCAACTGTCAATGAAAATACTTTTTAACGAACAATATTTGAAATCATATGATGAAAGCAATTATTATGTTTTGGAATACTTTTCATTGGTAAGATCACGTTAAAACATGTAATTATAAATATGTATGATTTTATTTTTTGTTTTACTTATTTTATTTAAACGCCAGAGACCATAGATTTGTGTTTTCATTAAAACCAATTTTGCTTCTAGTACAAAATAATGTGCTAGTATCAAAATGATTTCAGAGAAGTCAACAGGGTTGCTATATGCACGACCGCAGCGCAGCGCCCTAATTTATTTTCACGACTTTATAGACACACTTTACAATAAACGCTTAACCTTAACAGGTATACAATATGTAAAGAAAACCCTGTCCGACCCATAAGGATAATAAAGGTTAGGTAAACACTTGACCAAATATAATATAAAATTTTACATAATCATCATAGTAACAATACTAATGAATTTTGAAATAATCCTTTTTTCCCGGGAATTAATTCCAATTTCCCCGAAATTTGGTAATTTTTAGAAAAGTGACAACACCGGTATTATTATAAGCGAATAGCGACGCGACCACGTCACAGGTGCCGCTTGCCCAGCCCCCCACCGCCGGCGGAAGGGGTTGCTTATCGCACATGTATTAAGTTACCTTTTTTTGCGAAATAATATTTATTTTTTTAGGGGGATTTTTTTTTAAGAAGGACATCAAAAAGGTGGCTGGTAGTGGCTGGCGGAGAACTGCTCAGGATCGAGCTTGTTGGCGTGCCATGAAAGAGGCCTATGTCCAGCAGTGGACGAGTAAAGGCTGATGATGATGATGATGATGATTTTTTTTTTAAGTTTAGCCTGTCTTTGTGGTCATTAGTAGAATCAGTTATCGATAGGTACCTAATAATACCTTCACGGATCGGACAGGGTTTTCTTTACATATTGTATACTAATAATAAAGCTGAAGAGTTTATTTATATGTTTGTATGATTGCGCGAGTCTCTGAAGTTACCAATCGAATGTGAAAAACTCTTTTTGCATTTGACAGCCCAATTTTTTGAAGAAAGCGGTAGGGTATTTATCTTATTATTTCTGCATCGTTCTCACACGGTTGATTTCAAAATGAATGATGTAATCAAATATTTGTATCAATAGCTTGATAATTTAAAAGAGTGTCCATGGAGTTTCTTGCCCGTTCTTCTCCATGTACCTACTCTTTGGAATGGGCGACTAGCTTCACCTTACTGAATGACCGACCTTCTAAAAATTCAAAAGTGCCTGTAACTGGTTTATTTGAAACTAGCTTTCCGCGCGCGGCTTCGCCTGCGTGGAGTACGCCCTCGGGAACATCAAATTTTTCCGGGATAAAAGGTAGCCTATGTTTTTTTTTCAGGATCTAAAGATTGTCTGTGCCAAATTTCATCAAAATCGGTTGAGAGGTTTAAGCGGGAAAGCGTAACAGACAGACAGATAGACAGACAGACAGACAGACAGACCGACAGACAGACAGAGTTACTTTCGCATTTATAATATTAGTTAGGATAAATGCTTTGATTTGATTTGATTATCATCATGCTCTGGCCCTTGGGAGCTGAGAGAAGGGATAGCGTTGGTAGAACAAGACATTTGACGCAGACTGTGTCGCGGGCCTAGTCGTGGTGGCCTAGTTGTTAAAACACCAGCCTCTCAAGTATGAGTATGCGGGTTCGATTCCAGGTCAGGTAAGTATCAACGTAACATGTAACTTTTCTAAGTTATATTATGTACTTTCCAAGTATACCTTGGACACCAATGACTGATGACAAGGCGAAGGAAAACATCTCGAGGAAACCTGGACTTTAAGTCTGAAATCGCCAATCAGCATTGAGCAAGAATGGTGATTATGCTCAATCCTTCTCTATATGAGAGGAGACCTGTACCCGGCAGTGGAATGATAAAAAGGCTGATGATGATGATGTGTCGCGGGCAGAAGCTCCTCTACTAAATGCCGCATCCCAATACGCAGTAGCCGTTAGATCGCGATCCACGTTACCGGGCGACTGGCTTACGTAAGTAATTATTTTGGAAATCCGCCAAATAATAACAGAACCTATGGCTGAAGGTGCTCCCAGATTTGGCAGTATATCCCGCGGCTGTATCATATTTGGTATCTTCGTTTGCATTGAAAATACAAATCAATTTTGTTCAATAGATGTTTAATGATATGCGCCAAATTGTCATAGCATAATCTTTTTCGTTTGGTGACATTAATGGCCTGACACAGATAATGACGCAGCGCCGGTTCCCTTGTATAAGGCCAGTGCTTCTGTTTCTTTCTATTTCATGAAAGGAAAAAAAAAATGGACTTCATTATGCTTCACAAAATATTTAATGGTACCTATAGATTGCAGTGAACTTTTGAGCTCATTAGAAATTAAATTTCCAACTCGGACTCCCAGGCGTAATACATATGAGTTATTGTACATTTCTAGCTCAAAAACCCACCTGGGTCATTTCGCCGCTTTGCCAAGACTTTGTGAGCAATACAACAAGTTAGCCAAGACAACCAACTTAGACATTTGTGAACCTCTTGCAAAGTATAAAAAGTGTCTCAAAGAAATAACTAGTTGATAGTTTTTGATCTTAATTATGGTTTTGAGTTGTTCATGTACGTATTTAGTTTGTTTTATATATGTTACCGAATAAGTTTTATTTTAATTTTATTACTTGTTTTATTTTTATTTATTTTTTACTGTATTTTTTTTAATTTTTTTTTCTTAATTTGTATTATTCGGCTTGTGTAAAGTTATGGGTGTTGCCTGAAATAAATTATTATTATTATTTTAAACTTAATTTTTTTCGCTTAGTTACAATTTCTTTTATGCATGCTGTGGTCTCCTGTAAGTGAAGGAGTACACCTTCGTGATAATATTGTCGTCGATTTTTAATATTTAAAGAATTTTTAATAAATAAAGAAAAGGACACAAGATAAACATTTTTTCTGTCCTTTCTAAGATTCTCGTCGGAGGAATAGGAAATTTTACGCGAATGAAATTGTGGGCAGAGACTAGTTAATAGAATAACAGCTGCAGGACATCAGCTACCTTTTAGCGACTTTCGACTTTTTTAGGCTGTTCCTTCGATCTTAATATTGATAAGCCATTTAGAAAACTTTAACGCTATTACGGCAATAAATGACTTCTCCCGCTCTGGGCGGAACGGAATGGCGCTTCAGACTTTTACTGACTAAAACCCACCCGTGTTCCTTCACTTGCCTGTACACCAGGGACCACGATATCTCTTTCGATCAATCTGCAGCCCTGGCAGGCATCGATCTACGTGGATGCCGTTGTGTGCTTACGGTAGCCGAGAGGTAGCTGTCATATCCCGACGATCAGCACGACTATGGTGACTCCGGGTGTGAAGAAGCATCTCCATACAATAGGCATAACGGACAGTTTTCCGTGCAGAGCCTGCATAGAGGCTGATGAGACAGTTGCGCATGTACAGGCGTCACTCAAATTAGAAGCAAAACCATAGGGGCACCAAGATCTTACACACGACGTTCTCAATAGGCTAGCAAACTTAATGGGCTTCTGGAGGGAGGTGGGCTAGCTGGAATAACCGCCAACAGCCGCCATGGCCCACGCAAAATGGTCCACTGGAGGGACTGAGTGCGGAAACCAAACCCATAAAATAGAACATAGACGCTCCGAAGACACGGCGGTGCTTCGTCCAAGCGGGGCAGATCTCCACAGTATTCTTTAGGGTGATCATGTACAGTCAAGACCAAAAGTCGAGTTGCAATCTCACAAAACTATGGCCAAGCAGTACTAGTTGTAGTTACGACCTTCTTCTATAATAAAGTTTGATACACACTCATACACTTTGACAACTTGCTGCCCGCTTATGATTGTTAGGTACTATTTACTAATTTCAACGTCCACAGTAAGTGTTTCAATGGCCTAACGGTTTTCGCCTTGATAGGCGTTCAAGGTGGTTCGAGTTCAAATCTAATAACTTACAAAATATTTTTTAAATGTTTATTGGTAAATAGTTATGAATGCTGACAACAAAAATATCTAAAAATACCGATCCGCAACTTAAAGATGATACTTTCTTTTAAGATTTTTTCTATATTAGAGTCATTATAAAAAGATGACGGTAGACTTGAAAGAATCTGAATCACTCCTTCACAAAAAATATTCCACTACCTACAATAACTAATATTAGCTACAATAACTCAAATAATATTACTTAGCTGTTGTTAGTTGGTGAACATATAGTTACCAGTTTGTGTTAATAGTTTTACTTTTTTAATCAATATGCAGGGATATGCAGCAATATATCTCAAATATCATATGAAACCGGCTTTTGTGTAAGTTGTTTTTATTATTATTTGTGTTAAGGGTGCAAACTAATCGCTTGTTGCAAGTCTGTAATAAAATTGTTATTGTTTTAGAGAAATACTGTAAGCCGTTGGAGGTCAAGGTCAAGAGGTTGGAGGACGAAGGTAGCTGTCGAGACAAGTGAAACGAAACGACAATATTTACCGTTGAATAAACTTTTAAATCTTGCGAAGAAGGGAAGTTACAGAGTGTTTTAAATATATACCATTATATATCTTAATAACGGACTCTAAACCATCTCTAAAGTAATTTAGCTAAGTGACGGTAATATGTTCGGTTGGCTTAATGGCTAACAGATGTCGCCTTTTGCAATTTCAATACAAATTACTTTTGGTAAATTATAAAAACAATAATTTCGGAATTCGATAAGAAATAAGTTCGTTTACTTTTGAACTAAGAAAGCGCTTGAAGATTATAATCTCATGCCATCAAACTCCGAAAAAAGTCACTGCAGGATGACTGCACTAGTACCATGCTATACACGCAAAAAATTGTAAATGTATTATGCACTATTTTGTGTTTTAGTATAGATTATTTTATGATTGCAATAATATTCAGGTTAAGCTTCAATCCTCTTTTCTTTAAGAAAATGAATAATTAAGCTATAACCTCTTTAATCATATTATATGTATAATATTATAATTTTCATATCTAACAACCAAAAATGTTTTTTGTATTTTTTACCATAACAATATCATAAGTTTGTCAAGGATTACTTTTATATAAAATATTACAATGCTGCCGTTTCAACGTTTGTTTCATTTGTTAGTATAAGTATATCTATACCGAATAATATATAACTTTATAGTATATTGCATTATAATATGCTTATTGTTTTATTTTTATATATTTTTTATTATATTACCTCTATAGTAAACTAAAACATATAATAAAAACCTTTTTTGGGATAAATATTCAATAAATTTTCCTATTCGTTTAAATATTATTTGCAAACATTTTTACTTTAAAATACAAATCAATTATCATAATTTTAAATTATATGAAACAACAAAAAGATTTGCCTTTATTATGGATCGAACCCACAATCGCTCGCTTATGATAGCACCATTGTTAAGTGCGGCCGCTAACTTAACTTCAAATGAAGTAACGAAATTTTGCATTACTTTAAAGAAAGACGGAGACTGCGATAAAAAAATAATGCGGTAGTGTGCGTGGCCGGTTTAGCGCAGGCGACAGTAGTCTTTAAGGTGGGAATGGACTTCTACAGCTGATTGTACTTCACTTTATTTTTTTAAACTGTTTACTTGAACAAATATACAAAGAGCATCATAGATATTTGTTATCTACTAAATAAAGTCTTAGCAAAAATAAACATTTCTTTCAATCATCGGTTTTATGTACACCCACTAAAGAAGTTTCCTGAATTAGTTTTTTTATAGTTTACCGACAACTTCGATAGGTTTTTCTTACGCCCATAAAATCTATGAAACATAAAAGGAAGGGCAAGCCAACTTTACTTGTGAGCATCGACTATAAGTAAAGATTTAAGAGTTATTCTCACTCCTCATCATTAATACCCAATTTATACAGGGCGAACTATAAAAAATAACTTTTATATATTAGGTATTATTATTACTGCTTACCATCAGGCGGGATTGCGGTCAAGCGCTAGTTTATAACTTATTAACTTACCTATAACAAATGAAGTCCTCACTAAGAGGTTTCGTTGAAATTGTTAGATGTAAAATGTGATATCGTAAGTTCGGACATCTGGTAAAAGCATACATTTAGAGTATTAGTGACTCTTTATCAGTATCACATATCTATTTTTGTGCAAAAATGAGAAGTTTTGTGCCGAGTAAGCGTCATTTGCGGGAACTTTTGTTATTTCTTTAATTTGAAGAAATCTGCTCCCATCGATTGCTTGTAGAACCTTTTGGTGAAGCTGCTTAGAGCGAGAGAAGTTGTCTTGAGTACGTGAACGTAGTGGAAGACCGAAATCGTACGAAGACATGGAATTGGAAGCATTATTAGAGAGAAGGAAGGGGAAAAGCACGCCCATTACTACTCCAGATATAACAAAATTATTTTCTTACACGATAATGTTCGTCCGCATGTTCAAAAAACGGCGAAACCTTATTTGTAAACCTACGACATAATATGACAGCGAATGTGGACGACTACTTCAACGCTTGTCCTTGTTTGATTTTGCATTTATTTCTAATAAGATTATTTCTAATTAGTCTTTATATATATAATTCTGCTGTACGTGTGTATGTCATTGAACTCCTCCTAAACAGCTTGACCGATTTTAATGAATTTTTCTGTATGCGTTTGAGTGGCGACCTGGATGGTTTAGATTCACAAATTAGCCCGGCAGATGGCGCTGATCGCTTGAAGAAGCACGTGATCTCGGAAATGGCCCTAACGATTTCGCTGAAATTTAATATGTGGGGGTTTTTGGGGACGAGAAATTGATCTAGCTCAGTTTTATGTCTGGGGAAGCGCATATTTTCGCGTTTTCTCTTTCGCAATATTTCACGCATAATATGGGCGCTAATTTCGCGCGGCTTGACATAGCGGCGGCTGTGGCGTAGGCGATAGTGGTATGGTCTACTCGCGATGGCTGGTGTTCCTCGGTTCAAACCCGGCCAATCACAAGTTTTTTTTTGTTTTAGACAAGTTTAAAGTTTTTTTTTTAATTTTTGTAGTTGCTTAAAAAGAAAATTGTACATAAGAACTAAAAGGGGAAAAATAAAAAAATATTTTCATTTTTTTATTTAACTAAAATTGTACTTATGAACTAAAAGAGAAAAAATAAATAGAAATAAATAAATATTTAATATCTATTTTTTATTTAACTTTAAGAGACTGAAACAAGAGCTCTAGGGGTAGAGAGAGGTATGATATCTTTGTTACAAATGTAGATGACAATGCTTTCCATGGGTATATTCCTAAATCTGCTGTACCTGTGTACGTCACCGAATTCCTCCTAAAGGGCTGGTCCGATTTGAATGAAGTCTATGTATATAAATGAAAGTCGTGTTAGTTACTCTATTTATAACTCAAGAACCGCTTAACCAGTATGGCTCAAAATTGGTAGGGAGGTAGATAAGAACTGGGAGAAGGACATATCACATAGGATACTTTTTATCCCGTTCCCGTTGTTCCCGTCGTTCCCGTGTGACATGACATGGAATAACAAAACAACTCAGTCAAAATATAAGTTAGCGGTTCATTTGTTAAAAATGGTACAAACACACTGCTGCACTACTCAGCATATTAAAAAAAAATCTTACCGATTGAATGTTGATGCATTCATTTAAAGCAAGGAATATAAATACTCTCTGCCGGTTTAATTTTTTTAATAAAAGCCCCAAAGCAAACTTTAACTTCAAAATTTCTAATATTGTATTGCTGTGCCATTTACCACTTCACTACATACTATAAAACAAAATTACTTTCTCTTTCCCTATGTCCCTTTGTATGATTAAATCTTTAAAACTTTGAAACAGATTTTGATGAGGTTTCTTTTAATAGATAGAGTAATTAGAAAGAAACGTTTATTTGTATAATAACATCCATTAAATTGTGTCCATATCCAATCCATAAAATCGCAGTACAGCGGACAGAGCTCCGGCGGGATCTCATGGCGACATGGAAAGTGTGATTGTCGCAATCCAGCACAGAGCACGCCACAATAGCGGCGGTAAGTCCTCTCTTTGAGGAGTAGCTAGAGAGGCGCCACGGCGTCCTCACCTTCCGACTGACGTAGGTCCTCACCGGACACGGCTGTTTCGGGAGGTTCCTGTTCCGTATAAGGCGGGAGGAAATGCCAGGGTGACCACTGTGTGCATCGCCCTGAGGACACGGTGGAGCATATGGTGGAGGTCTGCCCGGCTTGGGTAGAGCACAGCTGTGTCCTCGTGGCGGCGATCGGCGGCGATCTCTCGCGTCCGACCCTGGTCCGGGCCATAGTCCGGAGCAAGAGTGCATGATGGCAAGCTTTCACCTCCTTCTGTGAAGCAGTGATGCTGGCAATGGAGGAGGCGTAGCGCGTGAGGGAGCGGAAATCCCACTACTCTCACGTCTCAAACCGCCGCAGGAAGCGGCCTGGTCGGGTGGCAACATCGGACTCCCGACCACCGTAGGCGCGGGCTTGCGGGCGGCGAGCGATAGGCAGCTCGCCTCCTGGTAAGAACCAGGCCCGAGTTGACGGCACGTTGTGTTTCACACGCGGCTCAAAGAGATGTCAGCACACCTTGACGGGGTCCACGAGGACCGGTCCACAGGGTTGCGGGTTGGTTAAAAAAGAAACCATGGCACTGGCCGTTGCTCAAGTGACAAGTGCAAGTGAAGGAACACGGGTGGGTTTTAGTCTAGGTAAAAGTCTGACACGCCCTTCCGCTCCGCCCAGAGCGGGAGAGGTCATTTGATGATTTCCCAGCCAACC
The DNA here is from genome assembly GCA_017933935.1 of Sesamia nonagrioides. Taxonomy (NCBI): domain Eukaryota; kingdom Metazoa; phylum Arthropoda; class Insecta; order Lepidoptera; family Noctuidae; genus Sesamia; species Sesamia nonagrioides. The sequence continues at coordinate 536,917 of JADWQK010001182.1, forward strand.
CAAAAAAAAAAAAGAACTGAAGAAGAGCAAGAAATTGCACTTGAAGAGCACAGCCTTAGTATGGCTCGACTTCGTGCTTCTTATTCACCAGAGCAAAGGGAGGCAGCCCATGAAACGGCTCAGTTGGCAATGCGAAATCGTCGAGCAAACTAAACGTCGCAAAAAAAGAAATTCATCAAATACTGATTTGAATCGGGCAGCGTTTCTATACGCATATAATATAGCGCAATGGCGTTCGCATGAGGCCAATGGATGTTGTTTCCGAGTATTGTAGCACATTAAAGATTTTCGGAGAACCGCTAGGATTGTGCTCCCAAATAAAGAATCATTTAATAATAACATTTATTTATTTAAAATTATCCTTATTTAAAAATTAGTCATGTGATATTGCCTTTAAGGCAGAACGAAGTTCGTCGGGTCAGCTAGTATTATTATAATTTTATACATACTAAAATCTGGTTAGAAATAAAATAATACTATACTTCTTTAGTTTAGGTAGTTAACTAAAGCATAACAAAAAAAAAAAAAAAAAACACGTAACTTAGTTAAACGACTAAAATTTAATACCTGTCACTTCAGTTGTCATGCTACGTCATACATAGTTGTGCTCTTTAAGTCACGGACACACTAGGGGACAGATGTGCCACGACAAGTATCGGCAACATGTCAAGCGAAGCCGGCCAATTTCGCCAGACAAATATGGCGACAACGCGCAACTTATGTCCGCAGCGACGTCAGATGAAGTCGTGCAACTTCGCGAAACTTCGTCTGACTGATCTTCGTCATATCTGGTGACATCGCGCGAATTATGTCTGTAGCAAATTAGTAGTAAATATAGTTGGCGACACGTGTCGCGCGATGTCCGGCAACGTCGCGCTACCTTATCTGACGTCGCTGGCGACCCGTGTCGCGCGATGTTGCCAGACATGTCGACCGAAATCCGGTAACGACGTGCTACTGCATCCAGAGTCGCTGGCGACACGTGTGCACGACATTTGTTCCCTAGTGTGGCCGCGGCTTTAATATAGCAACGGTATTAACAAATTATTAGGTTACGATTTGGTTGCTTTGTAACTTTAGTTAACTACTTAAGCTGACGGAGTTTATTGTTTTTAACCATATTGGTACCCTGTTGTATGTACCAACACTTTTTTCGTATATCAACGAAAAATGTGTAGTTTTATGAGGGTCGTGAATCGTGTGCTGAATATATGTCTAGTGTGTACTAAATAAAAAGTGTAAGACTAGAAGGTAAGAATGATCAGTTAGCACGTTTCTAGTTTTTGTTAAATAGGCAGAATCCTGAAAGAATCCTTCATTGGAAACGGTAAAGGAAAACAAAGTTAGGAAACCGGCATGATCTAGAGCCAAAATTTCGAACCCGTGTGATTTCCTCCAACCTACACTGGGCCCGCGTGGTACATTATGGCCCACTCCCTCTCACCGAGAGGAGGCCTGTGTCCCAGGTGTGGGAACTTTAGGCTGATAATCTTGTGTTATAAACTAGTGTATCCAAGTGTGTTTCCAGCCTGATGGTAAGCAGTGATGCAATTATTGATGGTAAAGCGTGCTAGCTTATTAAGAGCCTATTCACTCTAGCCTTGAAGACACTTAAATTGTAGTCCGACGGAAAAAAATTCCAGTCCCTCGATGTAAGCAGTATAACAGACGAGGCGGAATGGAGATGGGGGAATTATATCATATAATTCCCTCGCACACTCTCCAAAATGCATCCTATAGAACACCGATAGGCTGGTTACTCTTCCCCTGGAGCACAGGCGTCGCCAGCCGGTGAGATCATTTGAGGTGGTGATTGTTCCCAACCGTTGATTTTTTTTTGAAAATGGAACGCAGTGCAGACATATTACTTTTGTTACTGGCCCGTTATAGGAGTAGTGGCGGTACTTCCCATACGAATTCTTTCCTAAGTAGCTCAACTACCACTAAAATGAAAGTATCATTAGGCCTCTGGGGTGGAGTTACACTATATCGTACCAAGTGACTATATGGTGCTCAGAAATCGTCGAAATGCATCGTCATCCCACTGCTCAACAGTGGAAAATTACCGACTAAAAAGGAATGAGTGAGTTGAGTTCGATCCTCTGACCTATAACTGGAAAGGCGCCACTGTGCCACTACTGCTCTTTAGCATGACGATTGAACCAACTGCAAGCAACGACAAACGAGCGGGACAACAAGTGTCTCAGTTGTAGCCCATAAAATCGGCTGCCGGCAGAAGTTACCACCCACCAGACAGTCTTGCCGCCAAGCGATTCGTCGTGTTCCGGCATGATGTCTGGTGAAGCCGCACGGAGGATGGGGCTGAGCAGTTGTGTTGCGGTGTGTGCCGGGCACGATGCACCAAATGTTATTGTGTCGGGAGTTTGGTCGTGGAGGGTCTCCAGATCAATCTCCCTCTGGTGCAGCATCGTAGGTCGTCTTGGGTTTAACATTGCATCACCTCGCTCAACTGCCATCTTCCTTCCCAATCACTCAATTTTTTTGAGTGACCATCAACTATTATTATTTTATTTTACTTTCTTAATCTCCACGTGCACGTGTGTACGTGTGTGGGATAAATGCTATGCCCCGCAAAACCGTTTTCACGGTTTGTCCGTGGGAACGGAACAAACAGTGCATCAGCAATAATTAAATATGCAACAATATTACGAAAAAGTTACATCAACAATATCAGGTCTTACAGAATTGCTTACAGACTACCGAGTAAGAACATTTTAAGTGCTCTGGCAAATTTTCTTTTTGTTTTCTGACCTCAAATTGCATCACTGCTTACCCTCAGGCGGGATTGCGGGCAAGCATTAGTTTATAAATATAAAAAAAAACAAGTGCAGGAAGATAATAATGCTAATGAGTTTAAGTTAATTTATCCTTGTACATATATGCACGTGTTCATATGACAAAACAAAAAAAGAAATAGTATGCAAGGCCCTGACAATGATGCCGGGATGAACTGGACTCTATTACTGGTCTTCCAAAATCAAAAATCGAAGTTAATCTATACTACTGATATATAAAGCTGAAGAGTTTGTTTGTATGTTTGTTCGCGCTAATCTCGGGAACTACTGGTCCGATTTGAAAAATTCGTTTTGCGTCGGATAGCCCATTAATCCAGGAAGGCTTATAACATCACGCTGCGACCAATAGGAGTGGAGCATAACTAACTCCACGCGAACGAAGTCGCTGGCGGCCGCTAGTAAATGATATGTCTTCTTTGTATTTTTTGTGTTAAGTATGTAAAGTGGGGCAATTTATACCCTTATCGATCAGTACCGAATTATCGGTACCGAGACCCTGCTTATTCATGTCTGCATCCTATGGCTTGTAGCACGTGTTCTGCAGTTTTTGTCCACCCCCTGTGAAGAATGCGTAAAAACATGTATGTAAAACAATTTTTATTTTTCAAGTACAGCAATTAAAATCAAAAGCCATTTATTCAAATTAGGCTGTGAATCAGCACTTTTTGAACGTCAATATTACGTAAGACAGTCCCGCCAAACGCCCACCCATCGACACTTCCTAGTGCATTCGCTGGGAAGGAGAATTGGCGGAACAAATTCCACTACAACACAGCTGTCTGTTCATTTAAAAAAACATGCCTTTATACAATACTATGAATAGTAATGAACACAAGAAAACACAAGAACAATGAAATTATTTACCATATGCCAGCTACCACGACAAATTACCAGCAAAGCAAAAAAAAAAAACAATCATTAACATGGAAATTTCACACAAACATTGGGGTTTCACTGCGCGATCGAATCAGGAATGAGGAGATCCGCAAAAGAAAGAGAGTAACCAACATAGCCCGAAGAATTGCAACACTAAAGTGGCAGTGCAGCAGTGGCAGTGGGCTGGACACATTGCCCGTAGGACCGATGCCCGATGGGGCCGACAGGTTCTTGAGTGGCGACCACGCACCGGAAAACGTAGCGAGGGTAGGCCCCCGATAAGGTGGACCGACGACCTGGTAAAGGTCGCGGGAAACCGCTGGATGCGGGAGGCGCAGGACCGGTCGTCGTGGAGAACCTTGGGGGAGGCTTATGACCAGCAGTGGACGTCTTTCGGCTGAAATGATGATGATGATGATGAACATTAAGGTCACAAACGTTAAGGTCATCAGATAACTTAAAGCTCAAAATGCCTATGCATTCCACAACGTTCCTTGACAAATCTTTCACTGTTCAGGCCCCACGTTTGTGGAGTGCATTGCCAATTGAAATTAAACGCGCGCAATCGTTGCAGGAATTCAAGAGACTCGTGAGGGAACACTACTTGTCGTTATGATCTTGTTCAACAAATACTTTTTGGCTAATTTACTTGCTTACCTGTTATGTTCGGTTTCTATGGATTAATTTTTGTATATGTATGTATTTGTGTATCTACTTTAGTATATTGTAATAATGATGTTTGCACCAATGACTCCCATTTGTGGTTCCGGAATATCTGTCCATCCTTTGGTTGCCTGGAAGAGATCGCATTAGCGATAAGGCTGCCCATTGTATGTTTTTTTGTGATGAATGTTTTTTGTTCCATGTTTGATTGGTGTACAATAAAGAATATATAAATAAATAAATATACATGGAAATGTAAATAATTCATCATCATTCTAATGCACTTCGATACAGATTGGTTAGACTCAGCCCTTATCCACAGCCGATGACGTCACAAATCCTAAGGCGTAGTCGTAAAGATCTGGTCGGGTGGCTACGAATAGCTTCCACGTCGATTTACTGCTAGTACACTGTAACTACATAGTTAAAGGGCCTGCTTTACTGTGCTTCGGGAAAAAACGTAGGTTTATAATATTTTTAGATATTTGGAAGTGGGTGGAGGTCGAATCTATTACAAGTGTAAGTATGTAAGTGTAAGTTGAATGTATTACGAGTGTCCATGGAGTTTCTTGCCCGTTCTTCTCCATAGGTACCTACCTACTCTTTGGAATGGGCGACTAGCTTCACCTTACTGACTGACCGACCTTCTGACAATTCAAAAGTGCCTGTAACCGGTTTATCCATACCAATATTATAAATGCGAAAGTAACTCTGTCTGTCTGTCTGTTACGTTTTCCCGCTTAAACCTCTCAACCGATTTTGATGAAATTTGGCACAGACAATCTTTAGATCCTGAGAAAAGACATAGGCTACCTTTTATTGAAAAAAAAATTGATATTCCCGAGAGAAATCTAAAAAGCGCGATATAACCGAATTCCACGCGGGCGGAGCCGCGGGCGGAAAGCTGGTTTGAAATAAATGCTTAGTTTTTTTAACTTTTTTTAATTTCAATTACGAGAAAAATACGAGCTCTTATTTGCATAATTCTGTTAGTTGGTCATTTAATCTTCTACAAAATAATATTATGACATTTTCGTCAGAAATGAAAATAAGTATGAGTTTATGAAAAAAGAACTTTCTAGGTACCTAGGTAAAGTTCAGTTTACGTTACAATTTCAAACATTGGAGCCGGATTCTCTTGTTCACAAACTAAACTGATGTTAAGTGCATCCTTTTATTTCTATTTCTATAAGAAAAGAAGATTTTTTTTTTTATATAAATTATAAACCAGCGCTTGACCGCAATCCCGCCTGATGGTAAGCAGCGATGCGATCGTTGATGGTAAAGCGCGCTAGTTTATTAAGAGCCTATTCACTCTAGCCTTGAAGACACTCAAATTATAGTCCGACGGAAACACCGCCGCCGGCAAGTTGTTCCAGTCCCTTGATGTACTCGGTATAAAGGAGGAGGCGAAACGCTTCGTCCGGATCGTAGTAGTGTTAACAACGTAAGGGTGGAAACTCGCCGTACGATGGATCGTCCGATGGTGGAACGGAGATGGGGGAATTAAATCATGAAATTCCCTCGCACACTCCCCAAAATGCATCCTATAGAACACCGAAAGGCTACTCTATGTCTGTGCTCTAGGCTTTGGAGACCGTCTCGAGTTAAATCAGGGTCACCAGTTAGCCTCTTCGCACGCCTCTCCACTGAATCCAAAGTAGCCAGGTGACATTTCGCAGCACCAGCCTAAATGTGGCTGCAGTACTCCACACACGAACGGACCTGTGCTTTGTACAACATTAGAAGCTGCCCCGGTGTGAAGTACCACCGGACCTTCGCGATGACGCCAAGTTTTCTGGCAGCCACCTTGGCCTTGGACTCAATGAACCGCCCAAAGTTTAGGTTCGAGGAAATCTCAACTCCCAAAAGCTGAAGGCGGTCGGTGCAGTCCAAGGATACATTCTGAAAAGTAGGAGCCCAGGTGAACGGGCTCCTTTTGGCAGTGAAAAGACACGCCTGTGTTTTGGCGGCATTAGATTACATTTTAGTTCAATCCTGTCAAGTTTAGATACTCTTCTTCTTTTTTCAAGGTGAGATTCAACCTCAACTCTTGATCAATGGCCCCTGTGGAACAGACACCACAATTTTGCCAATAACACGTGTAACAAATTATAGAAAATCTTTAAAAATTTTATTTCACAATAATGACGGATATCGCCAATGACAGTTCTTAAGATACTGCATCAACAGTTTAGAAGCGATTATAAACATGGCGACCAAAACTACGTCAATTTACGTATCAAGCAGATTAATTTGACAGGTCTAAACTAACAATATTTTTTTCTACAAAAAAATGACTAAATACGCAACCTAAATACAATTTTAATACAGAGTAAACAGTCAAGATAAAGATTTATTGCCCAAGTTCATGGCACTATTCACTGGTTAACAGCAAATTGAGGCCACATGAGTCGATTAACTAAGTCACCTTGTTTTATTGTTTCATCATCATCATCAACCTTTTTATCGTCCCACTGCTGGGCACAGGTCTCCTCTCATACAGAGAAGGATTGAGCGTAATCACCACGCTTGCTCAATGCGAGTTGGCGATTTCAGACTTTTTTAAAGTTAATTTTATTGTTTACCTTTCGTTAACTACTTAAACCGACAGAGTACAGAGAGTCTTCAAAGAAAAATATGCCCTGAGCTAACCTAGTACAGTCTAGAAGCATTAGCTAAAGTCAGGTAGATTTAAATTGCTTCGAAAATGTTATCCTACCTAGTTATTGTTAGCAAAACTTCTCGCTAGAACGTAAACTAGAGTGTACAGAGCGTCTACTTAATAGCAAACTCACAAAACTTCGCTGAACCACTCAAAAATAGTATTAAGCTCCTAAAATGACTTGTTCCTTCATATTTAGAAGTTTTGGAGTTTCGGCACAATTTCTGTGGTATACCCAGGGTGAGAGAGACCTCCAAGGGGAAACCATGAATTCTTTTTAGGGTTCCGTACCTCAAAAGGAAAAAACGGAACCCTTATAGGATCACTTTGTTGTCCGTCTGTCTGTCTGTCTGTCTGTCAAGACCCTTTATCTCAAGAACGCGTGGACGTATCAAGCTGAAATTCACATGAAATACTCGGGTCTATTGTCCCTTTAAGCTGTGAAAATATCGAACTTCTAAGCCAAGCCAATCAAAAGATACAGCCGATTATGTCGATATTTTCAACAAATTTTCGACACTCGCAAAGGAATCAAAGCCTACAGTATACTTCCCGTAAACTCAGAATCTTGAAATTTGGCATGAAGGATTGTCATATAATGACAATCCTTCATGCCAAATTTCAAGATTCTGAGTTCAACGAAGCAACGTTATATTATAGTACAGACAGATAAAGGAAAAATTGTGAAAATGATAAATTTGAAGTTACTTAAAATATTAAAATATTATTTTTGCTTACATGACATAAAATATTTTTTTAATAATTATAACGCGTACGCGTAGAGATATTAAAGTTGAAATTCATATCAAACACTTCTTAAATCTAATTGCCTCTAAACTGTGAAAAATTCTAAATCAATGCTAGTATTATAAATGCGAAAGTAACTCTGTCTGTCTGTTACGCTTTCCCGCCTAAACCTCTCACCGATTTTGATGAAGTTTGGCACAGAAAATCTTTAGACCCTGAGAAAGAACATAGGCTACCTTTTATCCCGGAAAAATTTGATGTTCCCGAGGGGAATTTAAACAGCGCGATATAACCGAACTCCACGCGGGCGAAGCCGGTGGCGGAAAGCTAGTACGTCATAAATTGTAAACCGCTACGTTTGTACGGCGGAACCCTCGGTGTGCGAGTCCGACTCGCATTTGGCCGGTTTTTTTTTTATTATTATAAACTAGTACTTGACCGCAATCCCGCCTGATGGTAAGCGGTGATGTAATCGTCGTGGATGGTAAAGCGCGCTAGTTTATTAAGAGCCTATTCACTCAAAAAAGACTGAGTGAATAGGAAGGAAGACAGTTGAGCGAGGAGATGCAATGTTAAACCCAAAAACATGGCCAACGATGCTGCGCCAGAGGGACATTGATCTGGAGACCCTCCACGACCGAACTCCCGACACAACATCATTTGGCGCATCGTACCCGGCACACACCCCAACACGACTGCTCAGGCCCGTCCTCCGGCTGCCGTGTACGGCTTCACCAGACATTATTAGAACACGACGAACCGCTTGGCGGCAACAGTTTGTCTAGTGGGTGGTAACTTTTTTATAGATTGGTTTATCAGTTGTTTGGCCTAAACATCTTTTAAACACGTCATTATTTTATGGACTTTGACGTAACTCTGAAATGAACGCATCCTTGGTAACTTCAAGCGTGGATTGCTTCGTGAGGGTAAACAACTATGTATGTCTTTTACAGGTATGAGAAACAGGGCATAAAGTTCACACATTCTCCATTGAAAACGGAGGATGCTGCGATCTGGTACTTGTTGTGTCTGGCGGGCACTTGCCCAACGTTTGATGTTGGGAAGTGGTATTTATGCTAGATGTAGAATCTGTGTGACGTCAGTATGACGTGTTGTCTTGTATGTGGTGTTACCACTACATATGGGTATGTTAAAATCTTTTAAACGAAACATACTCTTATGATAGGCCTCGAAAAATGTAAAGGAGGTTCATCGCCTTAATCTATACATAATCCCCCTTATTCATATACGCTGCTTAAAGTTAACTAGTGTTTAGCGATTCTCTGACCATACATTTTTGAGAGAGAATCGCTAATCACTAGTTAACTTTAAGCAGCGTTTATGAATAAGGGGGATTATGTTTTAACTGTATGCTACAATACAGTAAACAACTAGGCTCGTTAGATATCTGTATCATGAGAACTATTACATCCATTGTCATACAATATCTACAAGCATTCCAAATCCAGGCTTAGCAAATAACAAACGCTAATAACCAGATACTATGGGCAATCCTGTTAATTTATACTCGATCGATAATATTACTACTGAGAACATTCACCAGTTTAACTGGGTCTCTAGTTAGCAGAACATTGTCTCTTTAACAACCGGTTATGTTAACATTAAGGGCGCGAGAAGGCTCAAGCGTGATTAGTCCTCAGCAGTAGTAAAGTCGTAATTAGCACCTGCGTTTCGCTAAGTTTGCAACGCGTAACTTTACACAAATTTCGAACTGTTACATGGAAGATACTGTGCTGACACTCTAGTTAAATACGAAAGATATAATTGACACAGTGTCGCTGTTTCGCGTATAGCTGGAAAACAATAGTTGAGTTTGGATTGTGGGACATCTAATTGTTTCGAAGCTAACGTTCTGTTAATTGAATGATTGAAGATTATTGGGAATTAATCGCGTGTAGATAATGATGTGGTGTTCAAGTAGGTACTTGTTGCCGATCAATCATTACAACCGGCATAGATTTGGTTGAAACGCCGCTCAAATGAGCAATTTTGACTACAACATATGTATTCACCACTTTTCAACTAATTTATGATATTGTACTCCTAAATTTTGGAGTCAAATCCTGTTTTTTATTATTATTTGATTCGTACCTTTTGATAGAATGTATTATAGTAGATGTGAATAGTGGTCAAACGAAGTTAGTTAGAGGCTGAACACACTTGAAATAGGCACATTTCATAAGATCTTGGCTCAACCAAGTGGCGATGATGCGAAGAGACTGTTTAGGTTCATGGCTCAAATATGATAAATGTGTATTCAGGGTACGATGGGACTGACATACGCATTGCGATTATAAATGTCATAAGGTACATAGTACAGAGGAGGAGGGACAGTAAATCCGGATTTTTTTTTTTAAATATTTATAAACTAGTGCTTGACTGCAATCCCGCCTGATGGTAAGCAGTGATGCAATCGTTGAGTGTAAAGCACACTAGTTTATTAAGCCTATTCACTTAAAAAACTTAGGAATAGGAAGGATGACGGCAGTTGAGCGAGGTGATGCAATGTTAAACCCAAGACCAACACAACCAAACGATGCTGCGCTAGAGGGAGATTGATCTGGAGACTCTCCACGATTTCCAAATTCCCGAGACATCAACATTTGGCGCATCGTACCCGCCACACATCGCAACAAAACTGCTCAGACCCGTCCTCCGTACGGCTTCACTAGACATCATGCCGGAACACGACGAATCGCTTGGCGGCAAGACTTTGTCTGGTGGGTGGTAACTTCCGCGGGCAGCCGATGTTATGGCCTACCACCGAGAAAAAGAGAAGAAAGAGAGAGAAAGAGAGAGAGAAAATCCGGAATCCAGCCTGGGTCTGAGAAATTTCAGATGGAAAATACCTAAAGGCTTAAGGAACATGGTGTAAAGTAATAATAATAATAGTTTATTTCAAGCTTAGTAGGTACTAATATACATAACATGTGGCAACAATTTCAATTACAGTATAAGAGTTTATCGCCTGTAGCCGAATTAGGCATAGCCTATATTTCGGCTAACAGCACCATTCCCCTCGTAAACTAAACCAAGAAAGTGCCAATCGAAAAGGCATAATATATACAATATGTAAAGACAACCCTGTCCGATCCGTGAAGGTATTGTTAGGAATCGATAACTGATTCTACTAATGCCGACAAAGCCGGACTAAAGTTTAAAAAAAATCCCCCTAATAAAATAAATATAATTTTGAAAAAAGAGGTAACTTAATACATGTGCGGTAGGACACCCTTCCGCGGGCGACGAGTGGCAGGGCACGCGACGCGTGGTCGAATTGCATAAGCGTACCGTCAAAATGGTGTTGTTACTTTTTTTTAAATTACCAAATTTCGGGGAAGTTGGAATTAATACGCGGGAAAAAAAGATTATTTTAAAATTCATTAGTATTGTTACTATGATGATTACGTAAAATTTTTTATTATATTTGGTCATGTGTTTACCTAACCTTTATTATCCTTATGGGTCGGACAGGGTTTTCTTTACATATTGTATAATTACATTAGTGCTATATAAAATACAGTTCACAAATATAGTTCACTCTTCCTCCATAAAAAAGGAGGATCTTCCCACCAGAGAGGGTTTGTGTGTAGGTCAGCTGCCAAACGATTAACGATGGGAAGTTGTTATATGTTAGGTAGAGGTGTAATTACATTACGCCTATATTTCGCCTGTTGTGGGTATAATAGTGTATATGTATACATATAAAAAATATAATAACTTAAATTATTTAATATTAGAATAAAATAATAAATTAAATAAACAATTAATAATAATAATTTTAATTGATATTGTTATAAATAAGATATAAAAAAATAACTCATTAAATAATTAATTAATATTACAAAAATATTGTAATTAATAATATTGATATTGTTAATTTAAATGATATATTATTTAGAAGATAGCAATTTTGAAAATGAAAAAACAAACAATAACATTTATGAAATTTAAATTAATTTACATATTGTTTATCTTATTTTATGCATGAAATAAAAGGCTATTTTATTTTATTATACATATAACCGGGAACTTACAGGCGGGGGCTTGCCCTTATGCTTTTTTATGGTGTTATAAAAAGAGATATTCTATTCTAATTGGCATCAACTGGACCTAAATTTAGACTCCGGTCTGCCGTAGACAAATTCTTGATGAAAAAACGCAATAACGCTTTACTCGACTTGGGAATCAAACACAGGACAGGATGGCAGTTGCAAATACTAGCCAAACGAGGAAGTTTACACGGGTTGAAGTATTGATTAATAATTTGTATAGTGAACAGGATTATTGGTGTTGTGAACAGTTTGAAATTAAATACGGGTGAGTGCCAAGTATATGCTCCTGTTTCCTGGTATTGGTGGTTAGTAGTGCTTAACGTGCTGTTCAGTTGAAGCTAACACCAGGGGCTCTAGTCTGCTATTACAATAGTGTCAGAATGGTCGATTAGTGATCTCATAATGATGGATTTTGACAAGTTTCGTAATCTAATAAATTTCGAAACAGTATGCGTAACCCATAAGGCACATTGCTCGTAGAACCGATGCCCGATGGGGCAGTAAGGTTCTGGAGTGGCGGCCACGTACTGGAAGACGCAGCATAGGGAGGCCCCCAACAAGGTGGACCGATGACCTGCTGAAGGTCGCGGGAAGCCGATGGATGCGGGCAAGACAAAACCGGTCAACGTGGAAAGCCTTGGGGGAGGCCTTTGTCCAGCAGTGGACATCTATAGGCTGAAGAAGAAGAAGAAGAACCCATAAGACTACACAAGACAAAGAGCTTGTATCCCAAACTAATTACTAATAATTGCTAATTATTTGGTAATTACTGTTTCAAGAAATATGTTCTTTTCGTGGAGTCCATTTGCTCGTCTATTGAGAGGCGTTGGTCTACTGGTGTTGAGGAAAATGTTTTATTTAGAATGATGGTCTATTACAGGTCTGAGTTTATGAAAGCGGTCGTGACTCGTGATCTAGGTGTTCTTTTGGTAAGTGTTTCGTATTGTCCTTGAAATGTAATAGACTTCTTATTGGTTCATAACCATATTTTTCGTGACAATACGAGCGCACACTCGGATAATTTTGTACTAACATAAGTAGGGGAATACCTGCCAGCTCGCTAGTTGTCACGGTGCATCAAATTTGGAAAATATGTTGCAGCTACATCGCCACTATTTTTTTTTTTGGACAAAACCCGCCTCACATTTCCCAACCCACTGCAACTGCAATTTTATCTGTGGTAGGCAACAACATCAGCCGCCGGCATAAGTTACCACCCACCAGACAAAGTCTTGCCGCTAAGCGATTCGTCGTGTTCCGGCATGATGTCTGGTGAAGCCGTACGGTGGACGGGTCTGAGCAGTTGTTTTGCGATGTGTGCCGGGTACGATGTGCCTAATGTTATTGTGTCGGGAGTTTGGTCGTGGAGGGTCTCCAGATCATCATCTGGCGCAGCATCGTTGGTCGTGTTGTTGGGTTAAACATTGCATCACCTCGCTCAACTGCCGTCTTCCTTCCTATTCACTCAGTTTTTTTGAGTGAATAGGCTTAATAAGCTAGTGTGCTTTACCATCAACGATTGCATCACTGCTTACCATCAGGCGGGATTGCAGTCAAGTACTAGTTTATAACTATTAAAAAAAAAAAAAAACTCCTGAAAGTCAGAATCAACAGTGGAGACCGCCAGAAAACGCCTATCAATGAAACTCGACGAGTCCTGGAGAAACAATTCAACTGTCTTGGGTTCCGCAACGAAATTAATCAGAAAAGAATAGCGGAGGAGTAAGAAAAAAGATATTCTTTCCACTTCCCTCCATAACAAGCAGGAGACGAGACAGAACAGAACTAGGCCAATCGGCACAAAGGGACATTACATATACATCGCCACATGCAAACTACGCACCAAACTGTCATCAGGCATAATACTGCATCGCGTAAGCTGACTTTACCACGTAACTAGCAGATATACCACGTCCTGACATCAATAGTTGGGCAGTAGTTCATCACACACAACAACCATCTGGTCGGTGAACCTCTCTTTTCTACGGATGAGACTTCACACTCTGTTCCCCGTACACGAGCAAGAACATTATGTGATGTATATTCGGTACACTATCACTGACAAACATACAACACAGTCATATGCGGATCTCTATTCAGTGACACACGCTCAACAAAGTCCTCCGCACAATTTGCCAACATTAACTTCCCATTCGCCTCTTGAACTAAAAAAACTCGCCATAAAGGGAAGGTTTACCCTCTCCCCACTTCTGCTCTCATTAAAAGTTGGAGTAGTTTTGACTAATTACTGAACGCGACATACGACTGATGTCTGCGATTTGTTACTGCAACTTTGCCCGCTCTCACCGTTGTGCATTAAGTGAGGGGGGATTTCAGCAAAATTGATTTTGCCGGCAGAATTTATGTTGTTTTTAAATCACGCGTGGATTTTTTGGAAGTTTCAAAAGTTTGGCAAAAGATGGCGTGCGTTTAAAAGTACAAGTAAAGCATATTTGTATTGTGAAATTAGGGAATAGTGCAGTTGTTTAGATTAGTGTTACGGATATACCTCAGGGTAATAAAAATGCTAGAAAAGAGAGCAGTGGTGGCCTAGTGGTATCAGCTCATAGGTTCGAACCCCGTCAGGCGCTTTACTTTGTGTAAATCATTTCTTCACAACTGCTCTCAAAACTGTGAAGTAAAATATTGCAAGGAAACCGGCATGTCTTAGAGGCATAAACTTCGAAGACATGTGACATCTACCAACCCGTACTGGGCCAGCGTGGTAAAGATTACAGCCCACTCCCTCTCACCGAGAGGAGGCCTGTGTCCCAATAGTGGGAACATTATAAGCTGAATCTATACTAATATACAACGTGTAACATAAAGGGTATATACATAACAAAGGCATGGCATCTTTGCATGATATCAAACGATATTGGAAGGGTTTTTTAATCCTATCTCTTTACGTTAGGAAGTTATGAGGAAAAACACCGCTTGTGATAGGCTACTATCATACTAGTCGCACAGAGATATTGAAGACATTTATCGGATTTTGGCAAGTAACGTGACGGGTAACGAGTAGTTATTAACGTATGTAGTGTGCTGCCACGTTTGTTATGATTTGATTTTAAGAAACACATGAAACCGAAAATTTGGTACCAATTTTTTGAGTATTTTATTTTGAGTTGAGACCCTTCCGATATCGTTTGATATCATCTAAAGATGCCATGCCCTTGGTATGCCCTTTTTGTTACACGTTGTATAAAGCTGAAGAGTTTGTTTGTTTGCTTGTGAGAACGCGCTTATCTCAGGAACTAATAGTCCGATTTGAAAAATTTTTTTTTCGTTGCCTATTAATCCAGGAAAGGCTATATAACATCTCACTGCGACCAAGAGGAGAGGAGCATAACTAACTCCACGCGAAAGAAGTCGCTGGCGGCCGCTAGTATGTAATAAAAAAGCTTAGTTACTTTTAGGTTATACACTAGTGCTTGACCGCGATGCTGGCTGATGCAATCGCTGATGGTATAGCGCACTAGAGTATTAAGAGATTGAAGACAAATAGTTGTAATCAGGTGAAAAGACCGTCTCAGGAAATTGTTCCACTACTTCGATGTAGGTGTGTGGTGGAGAGGTTGATGACATTTCATCATCATCATCATCATCAACCTTTTAATAGTCCCACTACTGGGCACAGGTCTCCTCTCATACAGAGAAGGATTGAGCGTAATCAACACGCTTGCTCAATGCGGTTGGCGATTTCAGAATTTTAAGTCCAGGTTTCCTCAAGATGTTTTCCTTCACCTTTTAAACAATCATTGGTATCCAAAATATACTTAGAAAGTACATGTAACTTCGAAAAGTTACCCTGGTACTTGCCTGACCTGGAATTGAACCCGTACACTCATACTTGAGAGGCTGTTGTTTTAACCACTAGGCCACCACGACTGCAACATTTACCTTAAGTCTAATGTCAGTGTTACGTCAAATACCATATATTTATAATGTCATGATTAACGGGTGTTTAGCCTTTTTTTTTTGTTTGGAATGGGAAACCATCAAATGACCTCTCCCGCTCTGCGGAAGGGCGAGTCAGATTTTTACTGAATAAAACCCACCCGTGTTTCTTCACTTGCCTGTGCGTCAGGGACACGGTTCCAAACAAGTGATATACATACATGGTTTTGTAGTAGTTAGGGTAGTATTCAGCACTTGTTTAGGATAAACATCTTTTAAACAAGACATTATCACAATATGGTTTATAGTGTTTAATTTTTGTGGTAAGACCTTTATTATTTTATCCTTAAAGAAGAAAATTTTGCCTCTGCCAATAATACGTTTTTATTAAATGAATCTGAGACACAATTCTCGTAATCTTAAAAACGATTACAGTCTGCAAGCGTGGTGATTTCGCTCAATCCTTCTCTGTATGAGAGGAGACCTGTGCCCAGCAGTGGGACGATAAAAGATTGGTGATGATGATGTCTTAATCTGTCAAAAATACCAACATTTTTGACAACAATTGCCGTTATTATGAGATTGTGACTGGATCATGAAAGTTTTTAATTACTTTAATTGGCTTTCTGGTGAAAATTAATATAAATCAGAATCCGATATTAAAAAGTTATCACTTTAATTGATTGCCTGTTAATTGGTTTAGCTCGGAGCATCACCTCCAGATGGCGCACGTACAATTTTACTAAATTGTCCCCTCGCTACCTGAGCATAGGGTAACTACGTTGGTAACAATCCAGGACAAAATAGAATAACTCTTTTCAGTTATAAGTTA
The DNA here is from genome assembly GCA_017933935.1 of Sesamia nonagrioides. NCBI lineage: Eukaryota > Metazoa > Arthropoda > Insecta > Lepidoptera > Noctuidae > Sesamia > Sesamia nonagrioides. The sequence continues at coordinate 553,492 of JADWQK010001182.1, forward strand.
CATAACATCCTCATAGTCTAAGTAAGTGCTAAGTTAAGTCTGCGGTGGTATATCTGTGGTTGGTTGACCATCTCTGTCTTTGCGGAGAATCAGAATCCTGAATATCTAACTACCAGTTTTACCAAGTGGTATTTTATTACTCTAAACTGGTTCCAAAATTATCTTTGCACAAATAAAATAGAACACTTCTTTATTATGCACCATATAAGTTACAAAGCGTCGTTACGGACCAGTTGAAATACTTGGGTCCTGTGGTCCACGCGTCCAGCGACATTGATTGCGACATCAGGGCACGTATTTCCGCAGCTTGAGCAAAATGGCGTGAGGTGACAGGTGTCATTTGTGACCCCAAAATGCCGGTTAAGCTTAAGGGGCAGGTCTATAAAACCATCATTAGACCTGTTCTCCTGTATGGCAGTGAGCCGTGACCTGTGCTTGAGCAACACAAGCAGGAGCTGCGTGTCACGAAGGTGAATATGCTGCGGTGAATGTGTGGAGTTAGGCGGAAGGACCGCATCAGGAACTCCCGCATCCGGGGCAGTCTTCGTGTCCGTGACATTGCGGACAAACTGCAGGAGGGTCGCCTACGCTGGTACGGCCACGTCTTACGCGAACCGGCATGTTACTTGGGTAACAAATGTCTTGCCATGGTGCCTCCGCCGGGCCAGAACCAGCGGGGTAGACCAAAGAAATGCTGGCTTGACGTTGTAAGAGATGACATGCGTGCCAACAAGCTCTTACCACAGGCTGCTAAAGATCGTGCGAAATGGAGGAGAATGTGCAGGAAAGCGGACCCCTGGCTCCAACGTGAAAACCGCGGATGCAACCGGGATAAACGCTGAGATGATGATGATGATGAGTTACAAAGCTTCATAAATATGAAGATTAGGCTTTGTGATTTAAAAATAAATAGGGGAAAAAATAAATAATTAAGAATGCATCGATTATATCTTTAATCATTGAAATAAATATGACATTTATAAACCCGGCCAAGGGCGAGTCGAACTCGCGTACGGTATCGAGTCAGGTATAATAATAATAATTTATTTCCAAAAACTAAGTACAAGTATTATACATGAAATGTGGCAACAGTTTCGATTAAAATATGAGAGTTTAGCGTCTGTAGCCAAACTAGGCATAGCCTGTATTTCGACTATCGGCAACATCCCAATTAAATAAAAAAAAAATATAAATAAATAAATAAAAAATAAAAAAAATAAGGGTAAAAAGGGTAAGGGCTCAAAAAATATTTAATTGTGTTTTTAGAATCTGCTGTTATAACTACTGTTGTCGCTATAAATACATTAATAGATTTTCTTTCCCCTTTGATAATTCCCCTAATGACATTTACCGTGCGTGAAGGTAGGCAGGGATTACAACATTATTTAAACATATAGCTAATTTTGGAACTATTCTTTTGTTATTTTCCGATGTCAGATGTGTCCTGTTTTTATTATTCTTTGAATGGTTACCCTTTTCGTGAGCCAATTATACTTCATATCACTCCCGAAGATGATTAGCAATTTACATGCAGCAGTACGTAGTATGATGCCGTCCTTGTCACACTTTAAAGACTTTTCATAAAGAAAAAGAAAAAAAAAAAAAATTCAAATACCCGCACATCGATCCCACTCCGGTCTCACTGTCCTATGTTCATTACGTTTTTTTGTGCTGTCCGAGTCACACGCATCATTTTTTGCAAAAAATTACCGTTGCGACTAAAGTTGTTTCCAGATTGTCCAATCTGATTTTGCGTAATCATGGTGTAGAAAAGTTCACGTTCGAAAGATATTGATGATTATAGTGGTTTATTTAAGAAATTAAAGAAATTAGAGAAAAAGTGAAACATAAATCTAGATTGAGATTGCCTTCAACGTCATCCTAAAGTGATCAGGTTAAGCGTGATACTCACCAAGAGGAAGTTATTGAAAGTAAGTAGCCTAATCTGTAGTTGCATTAATAGATGTCTAGTAGGTACCTACAATGTGCAAGGGCCTGCCGCCACGCGCCGCCCGTCAGGCGCCACTCTGTCGGCCTCGGATACCGGTACGATCCTGCGTTGCCGCTGTCACAGCACCGCTTAAAAATGTTTTTTACCTACCTTTTTATTAACTTTATATAACAAAAGTTTTATGTATATCATGAAACAAGTTTTATTGGTACTAAGTATATTTAAACTAGTTATTAGATTGTAATAAGCAAAGATTAATCGAACTACAAAATGTATGTATTTGTAATTGTATGAGTAGCTAGGTATTAAATGTATGAACGTAACATAACGTCTATATTAAATCGCGATATTGTTACCTATAAATATCGCTCGGCGTAAACCGCCTATGAGCGTTGACCTACCTATTTTTTGTTTTTTATTTACTTCGGGTATAATATAGCGTCTAATTCTTATAAAAGTACTTAAGTACTTAATGTGCTCCACGTAAATCGTGTCTGAGCGTAAAGTACTTGCACACCTTGCTCCGCGTAAATCGCGTGTCTGAGCGTAAAGTACTTGCACACCTTGCTCCGCGTAAATCGCGTCTGAGCGTAAAGTACTTGCATACTTTGCTCCGCGTCAATCGCGTCTGAGCATAAAGTGCCTACTTGCATACCTTGCTCCGCGTAAATCGCGTCCGAGCAAAAAAGTACTTGCATACCTTGCTCCGCGTAAATCGCGTCCGAGCATAAATTACTTGCATACCTTGCTCCGCGTAAATTGCGTCTGAGCGTAAAGTACTTATCCCAACTTGCTTCGCATAAGTCGCATCAGAACGTAAAGTGCTTGCATAGCTTGCTCCGCGTAAATCGCGTTCGAGCGTAAATTACTTACCGAATTCGCTCCGCGTAAATCGAGTCTGAGCCTGGATTACCTATTTACATCCGCGTTAATCGCGTTGCATTACTAGAATAGCTACCAATATTGTTATTATAAAGATTTTGCTAGCTATTTGCTCTAAAAGAGAGATTCTTGATATGTTAGGAGATGATCCTTCCTTGGATAAAAGTTTTGGTGAAACCTTACATGAAGACATTGCATCCAGGTGCGAGCACACAAGTAAAGAAAAGCGAGCTGATTGAATAAAAGAATATTTGCCTCCAGAAAACTGACCTCACCTAAAAGCACCGGCGTAGAATCTCGACATCAAAGCTGCGCTTACAGAAACAACTAATAAGAGAGATGTTTACAGCCAAGGTCACCAGAATCAGCTTGGTAGTGGTCTGGCTGCACTCTGAAAAGCGATCAATATAGCTCTAAAAATAAAACAGATTTCCGAGATATCATAACGCCACTCAGTGATGTAGCTAAACTTTTTTGTGACATACTCTATAAAGAATCTCTCTCAAGACGGTTTGCCGCTATAAATACTCTAAATAAGCAAACCCGACGTACTATAAGAAATACGCAAATAGACAATTTTATATTTGGTTCGGAGTTGGCCGAACACTTGAAATCGTCCAAAACTATATCAAAATCTAGTATGGAACTACGCCCTCGTATGCCAGCAGTGCGACCTGCCATTAAAACACAGCACGCGCTCTAAGCTGGTCCATCCAGATCAGCGCGTCGAGGGGCTTTAAACGCGAGGGGGGCATCGCGGGCTACCGCCGCCGGGCCGCGAGAGTATCCGCCCCACTAGACGGCCCGACAGCCGCTGTCGCACACCAGGAGCCACACACGGTACCGCTCAAGGAGGAACTGACTTCAGAACCAGAGGTACACTCATCAATTGTCGGCAGATTGCAGTTTTATTATAATTATTGGTGTACTATTACGAATGACTCCAATATTCTGTCTTGGGGTCAAGGTTATAAAATTCCCTATAAGGAGGAACCCGTACAAAAAATAATACCTAAAAATGACCGATTTTCTTCTTGTGAATCCAAAATAATCCAAGAATCTGTACTTAAACATCTTGATCCAAAATATATTTCATTATGCAGCCCCTGTGATGATCAGTTTTTCGTCGCCCGTATTCACAGTTCTAAAACCGAATGGTGAACATCATTTTATACTAAATTTAAAGGAACTAAATAAATTCATCAAAGTGGAGCATTTTAAAATGGAGCATTACCGTACTGCACTAAAGCTCCTAGACTAAAATTAATTTATGGCTACATTTGATTTAAAGGATGCTTAGGCTTACATTTTGATAACAATTAATAATGAAGAACGTAAAAAGCTACGCTTTTATTGGAATTCACAACTTCATGAGTTTAATGTTCTGCCATTTGAGCTTTGCACTGCTCCACTTGTTTTCACAAAGCTACTAAAACCTGAATTACAATCTCTACGTTCGGACGGCTAAATGTCGGTTAATTACCTATATGATTTTTTATGTATTGGCTCTAACTACAATGAGTGCGTTGAAATGTTACTACTACAAGAGAAATATTAGAATCATTTAGACTCCTAATAAATAATTTAAAAAAGACTAGTTGACACGAAAATTCGCATTAATAACGCAGTCAGGTCTTTTTCACAAACGAAAATGTGCAGAATAAGACAACTTGTGGAATTTCTAGGACTTTTGACATCAGCATGCCCAGCCGTACAGTACGGATGGGTGTATACTAAGCTAAAAGAACGCGACAAATTCTTAGCTTTAAACTATTCTGATAATTATAATAAGCGTATGGTTTTGCCTAGCTGTCTACAGCCAGATTTTAAATGGTGGAGTGACTATTGAAACAAGCTATTCATCTATTCAAAGTAATGATTATTTACTAGAAATATTTTGCGATGCATCTCGTACAGATTGGCGAGCACCATGTAACAGCGAAATAGCTGGTGGTAATTGGAGTGCAAGAGAGATTAAAAATCATATTAACTTCTTAGAACTAAAAGCTGCCTTCTATGCGATAAAAATGTTTGCCTCTCATTTAAGTAATTGCAATTTCCTTCTCAAAATAGATAATACAACATCCATTGCTTACATTAATAAAATGGGAGGAATACAACACACTCGCTTAAACGATCTTACACGACATATGGAAATGGTGTTTTGAAAAGTCTAGAATTTTCATATTTGCGATATATTCAATCTAGCGATAATGTTGATGCAGATCGCGCTTCACACTAATAGTCCATCGATACCGAGTGGCAACTAGCTGACTACGCGTTTTCTGAAATTTAAGCTAAGTTTAGCACCCCTCATTTTGATCTGTTCGCAAGCATACAGAATCATAAGTGTGACAGGTATGCTTCGTGGAAGAATGATCCGCAGTCAGAAGAAGGTTATGCATTTACTTTTAAATGGACAAACATAATATAATTTTACGCATTTTTCACCATTTTGCCTTATTACAAAAGTTCTTTACAAATTCGTAAATGATAAAGCCGAAGGCATTATTGTGTTTTCCTACTGGCCCTCACAGCCGCGGTTTCCGTTATATCGAAAACTACTTGTGTCACAAGAAATATTTTTTGAGCCCAATACTAAGCTACTGCATTCTCCTTTCAGAGAAGCACACTCACTGTATAAGCTTTACCCTGGTGGAAGCTATATTATCCGGCAGTCGTTGATTGAACGTGGCGTACCAGTATCGTCACTAGATTTATTCATGGCTTCGCTAGCCCAAAATACATTATCTCTGTATAGTTCTTCATTAAAATTTTGGTTGGAGTTTGGTTAACAAAAATATTGAAGTTTCTGGATTGATGATATGTCTGGCAATAGAACATTTTTGTCAGATAGACATAATGCTGGGGCTAGCTATATATAGTACTTTAAATAATGAAAACTGAGTATGTGAATAGATTATTGAAAGGTTCTTTTAGACTAAATCCTCCTACTCCTAAATATGATACAACAGGGGATAGCTCCGTGGTTTTAAATTATTTAAGTGATTATTATCTTTATGATAATGTGAGCCTTAATGCTTTATCATATAAAACTGTCGCTTTGATTGCCATTATGTCAACTCAGAGAATTTCAACTCTTAGCTTAATCAAAATTAATAATATTACTGAACGTAATGATTCAATTGTAATAAAAAAATACTGACTCAATTAAATCGTCAAGACCCGGCGCTTACCAACCCCTGATCAGACTGCCTTTTTTAAAGAGAACCGCAATATATGTACAGCCATCGCATCGAAAGCATACTTAGATAAAACAAGATCTATTAGAAACGCTGAGACAAATAATTTATTCATAAGTTTTCGTAAGCTTCACAGAAAAATTGGCCTTCAAACTTTATCCCACAGGGTAAAGGATACTCTCCAAAGAAGCGCTGTGGACGTGTCAATGTTGGTGCACATAGCACAAGGCACGCGGCGTACATCAGTTCAGTCTGCAGGCGGTTCGAAGGGCTGTGGGCTGGAGTAATACCTCTAATATTTTTCAAACGTATTATAATAGAGAAACTATTGAATCGATAGGAAATCGCCTTCCAAATTCATTGTTTACTTAATTGTATGAATCTTTATCCTTATTTACTATCAACACATAAACTGCAGTTTGCTAGTAAATATTGCAAATCAATTGTTTATAAATTTGTCTAATCATTACCATTTCGAAACAAAAAAGAAAAATCTGTATAAATTTTATATTACACTCTAAACATCTGCATGTAAATTGCTAATCATCTTCGGGAGTGATATGAAGTATAATTTAGAATTAAACGAACTTACCTTGTGAAGTTCGATTCTAATTATACGAAGATCACGAACCGAAGATGATTACAACAACCCTCCCGGCCCTAAAGCCCAATATTTTTCTTATTTGGTTAGACTAGCCCTAAAACGTAATGAACATAGGACAGTGAGACCGGAGTGGGATCGATGTGCGGGTATTTGAATTTTTTTTTTTTTCTTTTTCTTTATGAAAAGTCTTTAAAGTGTGACAAGGACGGCATCATACTACGTACTGCTGCATGTAAATTGCTAATCATCTTCGGTTCGTGATCTTCGTATAATTAGAATCGAACTTCACAAGGTAAGTTCGTTTAATTCTAAATTCTAAGTTTCAGCACGTAAAAATGACAAAATGACTTTTAAACGCTAAAGATTAGAAGTAAAAATAAAATGGGAACTAAAACTGTTATGTTCGTGTTTTCTTAACCTTCAAGATTTGTGCTAAGAGAGGCTGGTGATGAATTTTAATATTATTTTTTACATAAAAAGTAAAGTGATTTTAATTAGTTTTTGTAGGTACGGTGATTCAATGTTCATAAATATTGGGCAACATTTAGTACTAATCTCAAAATCTACTATAATATAATTTTACCATGTGCTAGCTTCAGCCCGCGACTTCATCCGTGTGAAATCTCAATCATAGAAGAATTAGTTCGTATGTATTTATTTATTATTTATTCATTTAATTTATGTTATTTATTTAATTTATTTTATTTACTTTATATATTTTCTTAAATTAATTATTTATTAATATTGAAATTGCATGCTGCACTTACAGTATACACAAAGCGCGCAGCATGCGAACAACATAACAGTTACCTTAAAAACTTCATACAAACATTTAACATAGAGTTGCTGCTACACAAAAATATATCAACTCCAGAGTCCACAGAATTAACAGAAGCAGATTAACCGCCTGGATTGTGGGAGCATAACGAGCAGTTAGGACGTCGGACCTATACATGCTTCCAAGGTCGAGAAATTTCCTGTTTCCTCGACACATTCAGTAAACATCGCGTCGCCCGCCCGGCTCTGTTACTTCCCTTCGGAATTCTTTTTTTGTTCCAATCTTAAGTGTGCTAGCTTGATGAGGAAAAATATTTTCATAGCCTGCAGGTAGTTCCGTTCTGAGTCCAGCTGTTCGTGTATGTGACTTTAAATGTTTGCAAACGCACCCACGCTACAGGAGTAATTCCCAGACTGAGGCAACATTTGAAAAAAGAACATGATATGTATGCTAACAAAACGAAATGACGGTTAAAAACTATGTCATGCAACCTCGGCCGTAAGCAGGCATCGGTGTACCGTATGTCTCATTACATAGGATCCAGAGGGGCAATTCTGGTAATTCCAAGAACGTTTATAGGTGATAATGGTCCGAGTTTATCTAAAGTTTGTTCATTTCTGACATTTGTTTGTCGCCGAGATAAGACTGTGAATACATTTTGAACATTTTTACTTACCGAAACCGTTGCCCTGGCGCACAGGCAAGTGAAGAAACACGGGTGGGTTTTTGTCAGTAAAAGTCTGACATGCCCTTACGCTCCACCTAAAGCGGGAGAGATCATTTGATGATTTCCTATCTAGAACAAAAGAAGAAAGCCTATTTGGCGTAAGCGCTAGGCACGCAATACCATTTTAGGTTTTTGTATTTTGGAATGAATCAAATAAATGTATTTTCTTTCTTACATAAATATTACAACTAGTTTCTTAATTATAATTTTGACAGTGAATTCAATTCACTGATTAGAATAAAAAGTGAAACTTCTCTTGAATCATTCATTGATGGACAGTGTAGCACTAGAACGAACGTAAACGAACTTGTAGGTAAGGTTGTCGAAACGAAATTCGGAATATTTTTTTTTTCATAATTTACAAACTACTGCTTGACCGCAATCCCGCCTGATGGTAAGCAAAGATGCTATCGTTAATGGTAAAGCGCGCTAGTTTATTAAAAGCCCTTGTTTAATAAAACTTTAGCCTTGAAGACACTTAAATTGCAGTCCGACGGAAACACCGCCGCTGGCAAATTAATAATAATAATAAATACATTGTTTATTTCTCAGCTTTGTACATATTTTTTATAATAATTTTCTTAATTCTAAATAGCTCTGATGTGTAATTTGCCTGATCTAGATAGAACCTGTGTTTCAGGCGTATTTTAATTGTTCCAGTCCCTCGATGTTCGCGGTATAAACGACGCGCCGAAACGCTTCGTCTGGATCTTTGTGGTGTCAACGATGTAAGGGTGGATTTGCCGTATGACGGGTCGTCTGATGATGGAAGGGAGAAGGGTTCGAAATATTTGGTTTTATGTTCCAGAAACTTAATCTGGTTGTTTGCAAAGCATTTTCGCAAATTGGCTATTGATATCTATTAATCTGATTACTGATTAAACTTTTCAGATTTGTAAATAATATTAACGATTTCTTATTTGTAGTGAAACACATGCAAGTTGGTTGAACACTGGCTTATTCCCGTATCATCATAATCATCATCATTATCAAGCTTTTTATCGTCCCACTGCTGGGCACAGGTCTCCTCTCATACAGAGAAGGATTGAGCGTAATCACCACGCTTGCTTAATGCAGGTTGGCTATTTCAGACTCAAAATCAAGGTTTCCTCAAGATGTTTTCCTTCACCTTCAGTCATTGGTGTCTAAGTGTAGTAAGTACATTAGTATGAGTGTCGGTAGGACTAAAACCACTACGGTAATAGTGTGTGGGTATCTGGAGATACAAGTCGTGGTGGCTTAGTGGTTAAAACACCAGCCTTTCAAGTATGAGTGCGCGGGGTCGATTCTAGGTCAGCCAAGTACCAATGTTACTTTTATAAAATTAAGTAAATGTACTTTCTAAGTATATCTTAGCTACAGTATTCTTTTTTAGTTCACGGTATAAGAACTTTCATTTCTATTCCTGTTTTCCATGAAGTTAGTTTACGGTATAAGAACTTTTATTACATGAAATTGTTCCGCTAAGCCACCGAACACTGACATCTACGCATATTGACTTCGAATTGAAATTGAAGTCTGAAATTTCTAATGTTTTCCTCAAACAGTAAACAGTGTACAACCCTACTCAGGTAGCAGTCAATTTGTGGCGTTCGAAGGTTCTTTCAAACGGCCGTTTGAAACCAGGTACGGACCTATATCCGGCCTTCTTTTGAGGTTCGCCATACCGTGAAATTGACTCGCTCGATTGTCTGTCCGATTTAAAAGACTTGTTTGGTGAACGATCGTATCTGGGTTCTGTTCTTTCGTAATTTCGATGATCTTGACTTTCATTGGACGTTATCTTTTGTTGATTGTGTGGATGTTTGACGACTGTTTGGTGACTTGACTTACTACATTGTGAGAACTAATTTTTGGGGTTACGATGTTACAAGCAGAAAGAACTAGAAAGGCTATAACATCGGCTGCTGGCAGAAATCACTACCCACCAGACAAACGCCTTGCCGCGAAACGATTCCTCGTGTTCCGGCTTCATATGGCTTGGTGAAGCCGTACAGTGGACGGGTCTGAGTAGTTGTGTTGCGATGTGTGAAGGGAACGAAGCGCCAAATGTTATTGTGTTGGGAGTTTGGTCGTGGAGAGTCTCCAGGTCAATCTCCCTCCGGCGCAGCATCGTTGGTCGTGTTGTTGGGTTTAACATTGCATCACCTCGTTTAACTGCCGTCTTCCGTCCTATTCACTCAATTTTTTTGAGTGAATAGGCTTAATAAATTAGCGTGCTTTACCATCAACGATCGCATTACTGGTTACCATGAGGCGGGATTGCGGTCAATCACTAGTTTATAATTATAAAAAAATACCAATATTGCTTGCTTATTAAGGAAGCTGAAGTAGGAGTGGGCTGGATATGATCGTCGACAAACCGACGGTCGACGATGGTGTATCGGCAATACGGCCCCCAGCAAGATAGACAGAGCGCAGACGGACGGCCTCCGGAAGGCGACGGACAAGGTGTTGTGGCGTAGCCTGGGAGAGGCCTATATCCAGCAGTGGACTGCCATAAGCTAAGTTGATTGATTGATTCGCAGTATTTTTGTAATTGCCCGTGAACTAACGCTGGGCCCTGTCAGAATACCAGCACTACGATTTATTTACTGTGTTTTTAATATGTGTAAGAACAATGAATGTTTCTTTCTTTCATTCGTTAAGGGTTATATTTGAGGAATTAAATTAATGTCTGACAGTTTTAGTATAAAAAAAATACAATAAAATCAATGTTTATTATTAGAATAAAACTACTCCTTGGTATAAATGTTGAGTCGAATGTATAGGTTGTATTCAAGTTTTTGTACTAAAAGAATCTTGGGATGATTAAGCCATTGCCCATCAGTGGAATATTGTAAGCTAATATAAAAATGTGTAAATTTCGTTTGACCTTGATCATTTGTATTTTCCATCAGAAGTGATATATTTCTTTTATAATCATCAAGGATATATTTTGTTTTTAATATGAGAAGAAGATTAATTTAGTAATATAATGTAATAATACTCGTACATGTAGTTAAATGTTACAGTATAATATCAAACCAAAAATACAAAATAATACAGAATCCGACATAGCGATAAAACAAAATAAGTAAACATGTCTTAATAAATAATATTAAAATCCTAGTAATTTTGAAGGACGGTTGATCTAGTAATTTTGAAGGACGGTTGATCTGTGTATAATTGAATTGAATTGTGTATAGTTGAATTCAAATGATTCAATTCTTTGTAGGTAGATGTTAAGCTAAAAATGCCGACGTAAAACAACGTAAATAGGAATTTTATCATTATATACGCACAAGCATTGTCGTCACATCGACAAATATTTGTCTGACTAAAAACTAATATTAAAACATGAGTATCACAATATGCTTAATTAATTTTCGATTCTTAAAAATCATATATCAAAGTAATCTATACTCATTACTTCTTAAAAAAAGAAGATAACTCTACAATTACCTAGTCGATCACGCCTATATCCAATCGGACACTGATTTGGCACAGAAATTATTAATGGAGAATTCACACAATTTCCTTTTTCATCTTTCACAGCGCCTTCAGGACACTTTAATACAGCTCTGTCTTCATCTTCCTCTGCTTCTGCATTCTTCTGTTTACCATGGTACTTCGGTTCTATGATTTCTACATCATCATTTAAGCTATCCCATTCAAAATCTTTATTTATAACTCCATTATTGTCCTCACTTGTTGTTTCATCGTTTGTGAAGCCTGGCTCCTCGTACTTTGTCGCCCATCTATCATAGATACAGTTCTTGTAGAACAGCATCAGTTGACTGAAAAGCGACACTATAATATTTGAATTCTTTGACGGCTTACTGTCTTCCTTGAACATCTCGTTGTCATTCACTTTGTGAAATGAGAATATCTTTATTCTGTTCACTAATACGTCTGCAAGCATCTCGTTCCACGTTAAAGGTTTCTCGTCTTTCGGGTCTCGGAAATTTTGCAATTTTCTTAAGAGTGTCCTTTGTTCCTCCAAAATTTTAATGCTTTCTGTGTCTTTTATGAAACATTCTGTTTCGCTCATAAGTATGATTATACCGATAATGTATATGGGTTTCATTATTTTTAAGATTTGTACAACGCGGGCACAATGGTGTAGCCGACTGCGAGATTTTAGTAAGATAAGGTAACAACGCATTTACTTGGTACAGTCGGTAACAACAGTTATTGCGCATCAATTATCAGCATTTTAATATTATTGTGCTTTTATTGGAAAATTTTATTAGAATGTAGTGCCACGAGATTCACGGAAAAGCCGGTAAATACAATTTTTTCACTGCTTTTTATACTTAAGGTGGTAAGTTATTATGAATGTAACTCGTATCCCGCACTTTATGTTTCATTTTAATAAAGATCACTTAAATAGGTCTCTAAAATTAAAACCATTTAACTGTTACTGTGTTCTTTACATAAATACGACAAAATACACTAATTTTTTTTTTAATTATTGCGACTGCAATCCCGCCTGATGGTAAGCAGTGATGCAATCGTTGATGGTAAAGCGCACTAGTTTATTAAGCCTATTCACTTAAAAAACTTAGGAATAGGAAGGATGACGACAGTTGAGCGAGGTGATGCAATGTTAAACCCAACAACACGACCAATGATGCTGCGCTAGAGGGAGGTTGATTTGGAGACTCTCCTCGACCAAACTTCTGACACAACAACATTTGGCGCATCGTACCCGGCACACATCGCAACACAACTGCTCAGACCCGTCCTGCGTACGGCTTCACCAGACATCATGCCGAAACACGACGAATCGCTTGGCGGCAAGACTTTGTCTGGTGGGTGGTAACTTCTGCCGGCAGCCGATGTTATTGCCTACCACCGAGGAATTTAAAATTAAATTACCAAAGAATAAAGTCGCCACTGTCTACGACTGTACTGTACCCCGTTATCACTTTGATAACGATAACAGCTAAATCAAATATTGACCCAGTGACGTTCAGTTAACGGAAAAACTAGTTAATACTCACAAAGTACTCGATGAAAACAAAATGTTAATCTTAAGTGACCGAAATGTATCAAGGACATTGATATCACGCACGGGCTATCATAAGTTTAAAAATAAGACATGATATTGGCGCCGATTCAGTTGACAAACAAACTAAACTAATTTTAAGTTAAGTGTATCTTCTTCTTTTCATTTTGTTAAGAAGAGGACAGAAGAAAACATTTTAGTTTAATCCTGTCAAAGATACTATAGAGACAGTTTAGACGCGATTGTAAACATGGCGACTAAAAATACGCCAGTTTCCACCAGGAGCGCACTAATTTGACAGATATGAACTGGCATTTTATCTTCTATCCTTTTTTTAATAAAATAGAAAGAAGAAGACGCACTTAACTTAAATTTAATTTAGTTTGTGAACAAGGGGCAATATGTACGAGCCAATAATGTACGAGCCAATAATGTACGAGCCAATAATGTACGAGCCAATAATGTACGAGCCAATAATGTACGAGCCAATAATGTACGAGCCAATAATGCTCATACAGCAAAATATAATTTCGTATAATAAACAGAACTCCAACATCATGTTTTATTTTTAAATTTATTATAGCATGTGCTTTGAATTTGTATGATAACTTAATCTTTACACATTATTTCTCTTCTTCTTCAGCCTATAGATGTCCACTGCTGGACAAAGGCCTCCCCCAAGGCTTTCCACGCTGACCGGTCTTGTGCTGCCCGCATCCATCGGCTTCCCGCGACCTTCGCCAGGTCATCGGTCCACCTTGTTGGGGGCCGCTACTCCAGAATCTGCCCCGTCGGACATCGGTTCTACGAGTAATGTGCCCTGCTCAATGCCACTTAAGTTTAGCGACTAGCAGAGCCATGTCGGTGACTTTAGTTCTTCTGTGGATCTCCTCATTTCTGATTCGATCACGCAGATAAACTCCGAGCATAGTTCTTTCCATTGCCCTTTGTGTGACTCTGAGCCTTTGTATGAGGCCCACAGACATATTATTTAAAAAAATCTAACTCAAAGAATGTGTAGCGGTATCTTCAACGCCGCGTCAATAGCGCACCATACTGACATCCCTTACATTCTGCTTCTCGACAAGGAGCGACGGCCTGAAGGTTTGATTTTCAAAAGGCCCTAAGCAGACCGTTGAAAATTCTGTGGGCGAAAAAAGTCATCATCATCATCCCAGCGTTAATCCCAGTCGCATCCGAAGCCTTTTCAGCTTTGGAGTCTGGGGTTCGTCTTACCAGTCCAACTGCTGATATGGCTAAACTTCGACATTTTCTATGAAGCGACTGCCGTCTGACCTCCACAACCCGAAGGCGACATCGAAGCATTGCAGTTAGACAAATTGTAGGACTTTTGAGGGCTCCAACAACCCGTAACGACTGCCACTAGATGTTCGTAGGGCAACCGGGACCAACGGCTTAACGTGCTTTCCGAGGCACGACCAGACCAGTACAAATATTCATATTCATGCATACAAATACTTGCACTGTGCGGGGATCGAACCCGCGCCACCTTGCGCAGCGGCCGCGTCCGCTACCGCTACGCCACGGAGGCTGTCAAAAGTGTGTGTCAAAAGTCTGTGGGCGAAAAAAGTACCCGTGGGAAAAGCACGCCCATGCGTACTTTTTTAAATGTTGTAAAATACTGCTTGACTGCGATTCCACTTGATGTTAAGCAGTAACGCAGTTGTTGATGGTAAAGGTCACTAGTTTTTAATGAGCCTATTCACTCTAGCCTCAATCCCCTTACAAAACATGAAGTTTATTTAGATACCACCTAAATGGTTATTGAATTATTTTTATACAATATGTAAAGACAACCCTGTTCGATCCGTGAAGGTATTGTTAGGTATCGATAACTGATTCTATTAATGCCTACAAAGCAGGGCTAAACTTAAAAAAAAATCCCCCTAAAAAAATATATATTATTTCTGAAAAGGAGGTAACTTAATACATGTGCGGTAGATAATACATGCGCGGGTGAAGGGGGCAGGGCACGCGGCACGTGGTCGCATCGCTATTTGCTCATAATAATACCGTCAAAAACGGTGTTGTAACTTTTTAAAAACGACCAATTTTTGGGGAAGTTGGAATTAATTCGCGGAAAAAAAGATTATTTCAAAATTCATTAGTATTGTTACTATACCATCGCCTAGCTCCATAAAGAATAGAGGTAAACAAACCAATTTAGGGTTATCACAACTCACGTTTTACAAATCTCCTGTTATTTACATGATTGTCGACTTTTACATGTTATTTATTAACAATTCCTATTGCAGCATATTTCAATAGAATCACTAAAATAACCTGCATAATAACTTGGTATTTCGAAAAACCATTGAAAAGTCGACATTAATTTTATGTAATAGCCCTACGAAAAAAGAAAGATTGATGAAATCCAGGCGTTTAACACATTTTGTGAAATTCAACCAATGAATAAAGTTGAGGCATTTGTCAATACAATTTTGCGTATTTTAATTACTTTCAAATCTGCTACATAACACACGCATTGTAATACTTTCAAGTATGGACTAATTATAATTATATGTATCAAAAAATTGAACCTATTAGGAAATTAGCTGACATATTTCATTCAAATCGGTTAAGCGTTCTATGCAAATCATAAATATCTAAACATCTAAAACTGTTTAGATTAGGTAGTAGAAAGTAGGATGATTTTCATAAAAGTAATATTTTATGAAAATTATATAGGTATGTAAAAAAGGTTGTTAACATCTGTCTTTTAGGCGTAAACTAGGTACTCGTTGCCTAGCAACGGTTTGTTTACCTCTATTCTTTATCGAATTTGGCTCAACTATAGGTATGATGATTATGTAAAATTTCATATTTCATTTGGTCATGTGTTTACCTAATCTTTATTATCCTTATGGGTCGCACGGGGTTTTCTTTACATATTGTAGAAGCAACTGTCATTTTTATATAAACAACTGCATTTTTATAATGGTTAGGTGCATTAAATAATTACGTATTAAGATAAGGTAGGTATTAGGTACTAAGTTATGCGTGTGGCTGAGTCTGTAACTATGTAAAGTAAGATTTCCTTTTATAATAAGGGGAAATGTGTCCAATGCGTGAAAAGCGATTCAAATTAGTCAGTAGAAACATATAATGAATGAACGTTGGCCACTGAGTAGACATCTTGTTACAACTTTACGATATCATAAAGATGTATGTACACAGAGGGTACCTTCGAGACGATGTGACTTACTCTCGTAACTTCTGCTTTACAGACCCTTAAACTAAATGGGTTAATAATTACAGTTTAGTAGGTAGTCTGTTAAAGGTTGTTATTATTAGCCACTTAAATATTGTCCATCTATTTTTATAATTCTTTGTGACTTGAGAATGCTGTGTTCCCGATTAACTTGCCAAAAATGTAAACAAATATGTGTTTTTGAAAATGGTGGCATTCACTTTGAAGTCGACCTCATCATCACCTTTTTATCGTCCCACTGCTGGGCACAGGTCTCCTCTCATACAGAGAAGGATTGAGCGTAATCACCACGCTTGCTCAATGCGGGATGGCGATTTCAGACTTAGAGTCCAGGTTTCCTTAAGATGTTTTCCTTCACCTTCAGTCATTGGTGTCCAAGATACACTTAGAAAGTACATATAACTTTAGAAAAGTTACATTGGTACTTGCCTGACCTGGAATCGAACCCGCACACTCATACTTAAGAGGCTGGTGTTTTAACCACTAGGCCACTGCGACATCTACCACTAGGCCAACGCGACATCATCAAGTCGACTTAATTACCATTCATTTAAAGTTGAAATTCGTTTCACATAAAATAATAAAAAAATATGTGACAAAATCTCTAACAATTTAATCCCGCCTGATGGTAAGCAGTGATGCAATCGTTGATCTTAAGCGTGCTAGTTTATTAAGAGCCTATTCACTCCAAAAAACTGAGTGAATAGGAAGGAAGACGGCAGTTGAGCGAGGTGATGCAATGGTAAAATCAAAAGTCATTTATTGAAATTAGAGTGAGAATCAGCACTTTTTGAACGTCAATATTACATAACACAGTCTCCCAAAACGCCTACCCATCGTTAAACCCAACAACGTGACCAACAATGCTGCACCAGAGGGAGATTGATCTGGAGACCATCCATGACCGAACTCCCAACACAACAACATTTCACGCATCGTACCCAGCACACATTGCAACACAACTGCTCAGACCCGTCCTCCGTCCGTCTCCACTAGACATCATATCGGAACAAGACGAGTCGCTAACCTTATCTACAGTAAGAGATTTATTCGATATGGTTTTAAATATTTTTCTTCTTTTTACTGAAATTTGGCACTAATGTATATTAATCACACTGACAAAGAGGTAAAATAAAAAGTGGAAATAAATGTTTTATCACGCTCATTTTTTTCTTTTCCACCCCAACGTGTGATATATTGTTGAATAGGTATGTAAAAATGAATAGAGTTTAACTAAAATCGTTTTTTTATATTGTTAATATCTTCGGAAATAATTAATTAAAGAATAAAGAATGCGTCGTTCTAACTTATGAACCTTAAGACTGAAAAAATATTTAAATAGACCTTTTTATAAAGTTGTATTAATTAATGAGAGTTTCTATCTCGATAAATGATGTCAACAAACTTTTTACAAAAAAAATAGAAACCGATTTCAATAATACACTTAAAAAAAAAATTACTTAAATATTCATTTCCTTAAGTGTTTTTTTGAAGTGGGTTTCTATTTTTTTTGTAAAAAGTTTTTATTTCATGTTTTTCTGTGTCTTAGTCTAAATTCGAAAGTTACTTTTTTACCTCATAACAACAGTGGCAGCCTTAACCCATGCTATATATAAGTACTCATCAATACGATAAAATTCCCTATCTCAAAAACTATTAAACCGATTTTAATGAAACTTGCAATATTCCCCAAGTTAAACAATACCTACTACAACAAAAAAATAATTACTTAAATCGGACTTGTAGTTACGGAAATAAGCACAAACATAAAAACATACATACATACACTTTTGAAATTTGGCACATTTGTTCAAACTCCGATATAGACTAACATCTAAGAAAACTGAGCAGTTCTGGAAATATTACATACATACGGGTCGAATTGATAACTTCCTTTTTTTTTAAGTCAGTTATAAATGACATGATGACAGATAAAAATGATTGACAGCCTCCGTGGCGTAGCGGTAGCGGATGCGGCCGCTGCGCAAGGAGGCGCGGGTTCGATCCCCGTGCAGTGCAAATATTTGTATGCATGAATATGAATAATTGCACTGGTCTGGTCGTGCCTCGGAAAGCACGTTAAGCCGTTGGTCCCGGTTGCCATACCAACATCTAGTGGCAGTCGTTACGGGTTGTTGGAGCCCTCAAAAGTCCAACAATTGGTCTAGCTGTAATGCTTCGATGTCGCCTTCGGGTTGTGGAGGGCAGACGGCAGTCGCTTCACGGAAAATGTCGAAGTTTAGCCATATCAGCAGTTAGACTTGTAAATCAGACCCCAGACTTCTAAGCTGAAAAAGCTTCGGATGCGACTGGGATTGACGCTGAGATGATGATGATGAGTTAAAAATGACAAAGCTCTCTGTGGATAGGCTCTTAATAAACTAACGCGCCCATCAATGATCGCATCACTGCTGCCCATCAAGCGGGATTGCGGTCAAGCGGTAGTTTTTAATGTATAAAAAAAAATCTCTTGTCATAATCGACGATGGATGGACGACGTTCTAGAGGTCGCAGTCCAAAAAGGTGGACTGACCAAATCCGTTCATCTCTGGACACCACACCACATGATGCTATACTCGCGGCCAGGGATAGTAAACGAACGGTGAACTATCGTTAAGGAGAAAATAATACTACAGGGACATCACGACCCTCAGGACTGAGGAGAACGACTTGAGGAGGAGGAGGAGTCATTATCATTATAACAGTGTTTTTTTTTAAGCTGATATCCACTCTATGTACCTATATTGACTCCTTGATTGGGATGTTGAACTTGACGCGTTATGCGGGTTGTCTATTCGACTCCAAGTTACTTGTCAAATCCAGTGGTGATATATTGGCTGGGAGAGTACGGCTTTACTTAAATTCATCACCATCACAGCGTTAATCCCAGTCGCATCCGAAGCCTTCTCAGCTTTGGAATCTGGGGTCCGCTTTATCAGTCTAACTACTGATTTTGGCTAAACTCCGATATTTTCCATGAAGCGACTACCGTCTGACCTCTAAAATCCGAAGGCGATATCGAAGCATTGCAGTTAGACCACTTGTTGGACTTTTGAGGGCTCCAACAACCCGTAACGACTGCTACTAGTTGTTCGTACGGCGTGATTTCCGAGGTACAACCAGACAATGCAAATATTCATATGCGCATACAAATATTTGTACTGCGCGGGGATCTTACCCGCGCCTTCTTCCGCACGTTTTTACTTTGATTGAGCTATGTGTAGTCGGTAATGTGGACATTCAAAAAGAGATAATTCAGAGCAATACCTAGCATTATTTATACCATTTGTTTCCAAAACTTTCAACTATAAAATAGAAATAGTTTTGCCGACCGGGTTACCGGTTCGTATAATCGAGCCGGTCAACTGAACTCCGGCGGCGCTCACCGACAATATTGTTTGCAGCTCGTGTGACCGACGCGGTCGCATTGACAGCAGAATTTTTTTGCCAGAATATAGCATTTATTGGAGCGAAATAGCAATTTTTGGAGCGCAAAGCTTTTACCTTTATGTTGATTTCTAAGCTCTTCGCGTCTGTCTACTCTCTGTTCACTCTGGGTGATGATCACTTCTTTCGGTTTTCGGTCGTAAGTTTAGTTGCTGTCTTTGTTGTTCAGTATAAAACAATACCAATGCGCAGACTGTAACCAAACCTAAATGATTCTGAAGCTGAAAAAAATTGATACGCCAGTTATTTTGACTCCGGCGTTAATTAACTAACCCGTTAGAAAATTAACTAATTAGTTGGCTAGTTAATTAATTAGATAGTTAATTAAGGAATTAGTTAGTTTATTAACTAATAAGTTAGGTAATTAATTAAAAGTTATTTATTTAACTACGCGGTCGTTCACCAACCAGATGGACCGATCAAGTCAAAGACTCATCGTCTGCTAAATTCTACGAGCTCAAAAGCTGGATCGAAACCGATGGAGGCAGATCATCCGCTCGAAATGCTGCCCCAATGCTGACCACGATCCTCAGACATGAGGGACCGACTGCAGAGAGAGAGAGAGAGAGATTTAACTAACTAATCCCAGTTAACCATGATCTTGGCAGTTGTTTTAAGAAACAAGTGCCAAATTCATGGTTAATTGGAGATGCGATGTCATTCAGGAGCTTTTGGCTAAAATAATACCAGCCGCGGTTGGGCTGTGGATGGGTAACTTTGATGTCACTAAACGTTTTTTGTTTTTATTATTACATTTTAATTTTTTATTTTTACTGTACTGGATCGGTGTCACTTGTGATTGTTTGCTACACCGGGTGACGTCATTACGTCGGCAACGGTTGCTGCTGAAAACCAGCGCTGGGCTCTGTTTTGCATAGGGCCGCAGCATAATGCTGAGCGACAGCCGTTTTACGTGGATGTGACGCATGTTTGCTCAACTATTTCTTATATCTTCAACTATATTTCTGTAGTTGTAAACTTTTGCGTCATGTTTACCGCAAATAGACGTTTTTTCTTACTTTCTTTTTTCGGCATGCCACAGTACGTTAAGCCTATTCACTTAAAAAACTAAGGAATAATAGGAAGGATGACGGCAGTTGAACGAGGTGATGCAATGTTAAACCCAAGACCAACACGACCAAACGAAGCTGCGCTAGAGGGAGATTGATCTAGAGACTCTCCACGACCAAACTCCCGAGACAACAACATTTGGCGCATCATACCCGCCACACATCGCAACACAAGTGCTCAGACCCGTTCTCCGTACGGCTTCACCAGACATCATGCCGGAACACGACGAATCGCTTGGCGGCAAGACTTTGTCTGGTGGGTTGTAACTTCTTCCGGCAGCCGATGTTATGGCCTACCACCGAGAAGTACAGATAACTCTGATTGCGAGATGCAGGATTCGCGTGACGTCACTATGACGCGTTGTTCGCATGTAGCATTGTAGGTACCGCTACAGTTGAATAAAGATTTTGTTTATGCGTTCAAAATAGATAAATGTACCCACAAAGGTTTTCAATGAGAATATTATCTGAACGTGGGTTGGTCGCTGTAAAAGCTGTTAATACTTGGCAACAAATAAACTCTCCTTACTACTTAATTTTATGCCCGCGCGCCCTGAGCATAGAATAAAGAGGGGAAGTAGGTTATCTGCGACCCAATCCGCGATTTAATTGCCTACTGTCTTAGGGTTGACGACTGTCCGCGCTTCGTCGGTTACGGTTGTCGCCCAAACCGCTAACAAATATTTATAGACTAAGAGCTTATGTTTAAATTATTTGCTTAGTATTTAGTTTACATATACTAGTCAGTTTTTTTTTGTAATTTTTATTTTTAGTTTTGTACACATAAAGAACCATATTTATTTTTATTTTTAATTAATACAAATATAAATAATACAAACATAACATCTATTGAATCACACATTTAATACAAAATTACAAATTAGCTACAGAAAAATACCTACTTTCTTCGGTTTCGACTATTACGAAACGCGTTGTTATTAAACTTTAATGTGTAATATATCCGTATCCTTGTAAATAACTTTTAGAAATATAATTTGAAAAATATAAGTCTTTTATTTGTTCATAAATAGACATACCAACTTTGCAGTTTATGTGATCATTTTTTAAAAGCTAATGTGCCGAAAAGCCGTGACGCGCGAACCTCGTTCCGTGCTAGCCGCGACTAGCGCAGTCATAGGCACTCTAATATTGTGTTTAGGTGTGCGTGCGGCGACGCATAGATACTATGGCGCACACATACAAGCCGCGCGCGGTCCGTTTGTATGAAGATAACGTACTTCCCTCTCTTTATTCTATGCCCTGAGGCTGTTAATGAGCGAGAGGCAAGGCGCCATTGTTAACCGGAGATGTACTAGTATTGTGGAAGAAAGTTTAGTAGTTATTTCGAGGGAAAATGTTCAAAGACAATAATATAATAAAATAATAAGAATGCCATTAGGAATGTAAGCGATACTAGATTTCTTTACTTATTACTGTTTATTATTTTATTACTTTCTAATTGTCAAGCACAACCATAAATGTTGATATCACTAGGAATGCTTATTATGGAAATGTTTATCTCATTTATACTTATGCTGTTATTTACTGGGGGAACTCAACACAATTCATTCTCCAGAAAAAAATTATGAAGACAATATAATATGACATGCATAGTACTGAATCGTTAAGAGATATATTTAAGACAAAAGTTTTCCTAACACTGACTGGAATAACCTAACTATGATCCATACTAATATTATAAATGCGAAAGTAACTCTGTCTGTCTGTCTGTCTGTTACGCTTTCCCGCCTAAACCTCTCAACCGATTTTGATGAAATTTGGCACAGACAATCTTTGGACCCTGAGAAAAAACATAGGCTACCTGTTATCCCGGAAAAATTTGATATTCCCGAGGGAAATCTAAAAAGCGCGATATAACCGAAAACCACGCGGACGAAGACGCGGGCGGAAAAAACACAATCTTTAGACCCCGAGAAAGGACATAGGCTACCTTTTATCCCGGAAAAATTTGATGTTCCCGAGGGAAATCTAAAAAGCGCGATATAACCGAAATTTACGCGGGCGAAGCCGCGGGCGGAAAACTAGTTTATTATAAAAGTACGTATATCTTATATTACAGCCATTCGTGCATACAACCAACTGCCAGTAGCAATTCAGTGGAAAAATGTTTAAAACAAAGTTAAAGACATTTTTGATTGATAATGTTTTCTATAATTGAAATGAATATTTTGGTAAAAAAGTAATTAAGAATTGGGTTGTATCCTAAAAAATATCTTATTGTCCACCAGATAGATTTACAAAAAATATTGAACACGTATTTTTTATTTTTTCTTTCATTCAAATACTTAGGAAGATATATTGATTTGAAATGTCGCATGACGTCATGCTGTGGTACAAGATATACCATGGCGTGACGTAATTAGCCCCCACTCCGTAACTTTAATACGCTATATCTCACTAGTTTTTGGTAAGTTGGAAAAATTAAAAAATACGGGGCTCAATTTTTATTATTATATTTAAGACGGATTAATTATTTTTATGATTTTCATACCTTGGATACATCCCTATTGTCGTATTGTTTGTAAATCTTTTATTCCTTTTGATGTGTGACTTGGATAGACTGTTGAGAGTCCGGATTTTTGAGTAAAAGAGTAAGATAACAACTAGTACCTATGTGGTGGTGTTGCTAGCAATTGTAATCTGTATGTTTGTATAGTAACGCGAAAGTTCGTATGTACACATAACAAAGTATCAGTAGCAATGGGTTTCATTTTGACAGTTCAACGACATTCATTGCTTTGTATACGTTGTTGAGCATACAATTTTTTTGAACTTATGAACCAATGGACCAGTAATATGCTTCGAAGTGATTCCAATCAATAGTAGTTGTGTGTTACGCAATTAGGGTGCTAGTCAAGCTACCCGAAACTGTCAAATATTCCCCATCAAGTTTGACCCTTAATGATTTTGCTATACAACGTGTTACATAAAGGGTATATACATATAAAAGCATGGCATCTTTACATGATATCAAACGATATTGGAAGGGTTTTTTAATCCTATCTCTTTATGTTAGGAAGTTATGAGGAAAAACACCGCCTGTGATAGCCTACTATCAAACTAGTCGCACAGACATATTGAAGACATTTATCGGATTTTGGCAAGTAACGTGACGGGTAACGAGTAGTTATTAACGTATGTAGTGTGCTGCCACGTTTGTTATGATTTGATTTTAAGAAACACACGAAACCGAAAATTTTGTATCAATTTTTTGAGTATTTTATTTTGAGTTGAAACCCTTCCGATATCGTTTGATATCATCTAAAGATGCCATGCCCTTGGTATATATATACCCTTTTTGTTACACGTTGTATAGTCTAAGATCTTATAAAGAAATTTGAGAGATTGTAGTAGCTTGATGTGCTGTCATCTATACATACAGATTACAATAGGGTATTTGACTAAAAAAAACTAATTAGTCCGTCAGTCAGATTTCCAAATAATACTAGACACGTATATTTTGTTTTATCAAATTAATAAAAATTGACAAATATAAAAGGCATCAAAGATCAGGAGTGATAGCTAGTAACGTCACTAGCCGCTAAAAAGTGTAGCGTGCAGTGACGTCACACGAGTTTTCAACGCGCTATGTCGTCTTCATTTTTTGTTTATATGAAAAAAGAAAATATAGTTTTTGGAAATCTGACTCACGGACTAATTAGTTTTTTTCAGTCAAATACCCTATTACTAGCAACACAACTACTTACTAGTTCTTTCTTATTTTTGGGTGATAAACTGATAATTGTACTTGGCGAAAACTGTAACAGAACTATTTGCGTTTCATTACCACGCGCGTTCATTTCCGAACTTTAAAACTGTAATAGAACTATTTGCGTTTCATTACCACGCGCGTTCATTTCCGAACTTTAAAACTGTAATAGAACTATTTGCGTTTCATTACCACGCGCGTTCATTTCCGAACTTTAAAACTGTAATAGAACTATTTGCGTTTCATTACCACGTGCGTTCATTTCCGAACTTTAAAACTGTAATAGAACTATTTGCGTTTCATTACCACGCGCGTTCATTTCCGAACTTTAAAACTGTAATAGAACTATTTGCGTTTCATTACCACGCGCGTTCATTTCCGAACTTTAAAACACATTTTTAGTTTATAAATTTAGTTGACGGCTATGTATAGAGACGTCTGGTTGTTGTCCTATCTAAAATCGAATCGAATGGAATCCGTTTCAAAGGCCATCGAGACTGATGAAAGGAGAAACTTAGTCACTTAGCTTTGATTGGAGCCTCGTCATATAACTCCGACTGCTTTGGTTTGTAACTGAAACGTTTGCCAGCATTGAATAGGTTGATATACAGAGTGGTGCTGAACGTACGACAATAAATGCAAACACGAACAATGCTGGTTCATAGGAATAATCCTAAACCATAGAAAAAAACCTACCATCAAAAATAAAAAAAATGAAAATTTCAAACAAACTAAATCGCATAAAATTGCAAACTGAATAGAACATCCTTTAATAACATTGGTTCACTGACCTCCGATCGGCGACAGCGCGATCCTGTATCGACGCATTTTTCGCACCATTATTATTAAAGTTTGGTACCCCAGGATGCGGTGGTCGTTAACCTGTAAGCGCTTCCTTATCATCATGTAGAAAACGTGAAAAATTAAAAATAATTTCCTGTGACTAAACTAATGGACATATTTATATGATTTTTTATGGGTACACTGAGAATGTGTTGAGGTGCACGATGTTTAATTTATTGTCGTATTGTCAGCACCACTCTGTATATACCTAGACCGCCAAGGGGCTCTTGGCTAACTAGCAAATACACGGGTTGCTTTTCAAAGTCAAGCAATACTTGGCGACGTCGGCTTAAAGGTGACTATTAGGAAGTGAAGTGAAGTCGTGGTGGCCTAGTGTTTAAAACACCAGCCTCTTAAGTATGAGTGTGCTGGTTCGATTTTAGGTGAGGCAAGTACCAATGTAACTTTTCTGAGATATACAATATGTAAAGAAAACCCTGTCCGATCCGTGAAGGTATTGTTAGGTATCGATAACTGATTCTACTAATGCCTACAAAGCCAGACTAAACTTAAAAAAAAAATCCCCCTAAAAAAATAAATATTATTTCGCAAAAAGGGGTAACTTAAAACATCTGCCGTATGCCATCCAGGCGCGGGCGGAGAGGGGCAGGGCACGCGGCACGCGGTCGCATCGCTATTCGCTCAGAATTATACCGTCAAAAATAATGTTGTCACTTTTTAAAAATTATCAAATTTTAGGGAAGTTGGATTTAATTCGCGGGAAAAAAAGGTAATTTCAAAAGTCACTAGTATTGTTACTATGATGATTATGTAAAATTTCATATGTTATTTGGTTATGTGTTTACCTAATCTTTACTATCCTTACGGGTCGGACAGGGTTTTCATAACATATTGTATGTACTTTCTAAGTATATCTTGGACACCAATGACTGATAACAAGGTGTAGGAAACCTGGACTTTAAGTCTGAAGTTGCCGACCTGCATTGAGCATGCGTGGAGATTACGCTTAATCCTTCTCTGTGTGAGAGGAGACCTGTGGCCAGCAGTGAGACAATAAAAAGCTTGGTGATGATGATGAGGCAGTTAAGCAGATCCCAGCAGTCATTCGTAGATCTTTAACAGTGGTCAACTGGTAGCCATCATGTTACGCAGTAACTGGTTTCTGAAGGTCAGGTGGGCAGCAGCTTCATATAAAACTGGCTGCGCGCCGCGGTTAGCCCCGTGTAGGTTTCCATATGTTTTTTTTTTTTATATGCTCCGCTCCTATTGGTCGCAGCGTGATGCTATATAGCCCAAAGCCTTCCTGGATTAATGTGTTATCCAACGAAAAAATATTTTTTGAAATCGGACCCGTAGTTCCTGAGATTAGCGCGTTCAAACAAACAAACTCTTCAGCTTTATATATTAGTATAGATGTTGGTTGAATACCAACACATGGTTAAAATGGAAGCAGACCCCAGCGGGCTAGGGTGATGAGAGATAACCAAATAAACTGACTTTAGCTATCTCTCATCTACAGAAACGAAATTGTTTTGCTTTTAATTTTTTCCCTTCTTTCGCAATAAGACAGCTCAGCTCATCTCCGCGTCCTCAGCTCAGCTCATTTCTCGCTTAGCTCTAGAAGCCACTCGACCCTAACAAGAAAACTATTTTTGTCCGTCGAGTCATGCAGCTAAGTAGAATTGTTGCCTCGTTAGCGAATCACCATCTGTTTTAACTGACAGTCGGCAAAGGTAATTAGTGGTTAGAATTAGCGAACTTTAGAACCTAATACTAAATAATTTGCTGCGTTACTTCTGAGTTGGGTTCCTGATTTTTGTGTCGTGTACTTCCAAAGGACTTTGTAGTAGCAACGTGTCTACCACTAAATATTTTAAACAAGATTCAAGTGGACTGTATTTAGGATAGCAATATATTAGAAATTATAAGTAAATATGTGATAGAATGATGCCTTCGGATTATATCCATCTGATTAAGGAGCTAAAGCGGCAAACTTACCACGGCCACTTACCTCCAACCTTCAGATGCGGAGTTCGTAGACCACCAGACCAGATCACAAGAAGACGCACGTCGACACAATTCACTGGTAGACTCCCAAACTTTATTGATTTTGAATTTCCTCGAAAATCCTTGCTGGGGACACATTATATTAATTTTATTTAATAACTTATTAATTGATGAAGACGTAAAAAAATTTGTTACAACATGTTTACCAGGTTGTACATAGGTACTTGGCTAGATAGTTCATTTATTTTAGTGACTTAATTTATCAATATAAATTGGTCACTAAAATAAATGAACACAATCAAGTCCAATTAGTAGTCAAGCCCAATTGCTTGACTAACATCTACTATTACTTTTGGCTTAATTAGCTAGCGAGGACTCTGGCACCCTAAACACAAGTTAAATCTTCAATTGGGTGCCAGCCTGCCAGAGTTTATCTAAAACACTTGCGTTGTTATAAGTTTAGTGATTATTATTTTATGTTGTTATGTTCAAACCAGTGGTAATAAACATTTTTTTTTGGTTCCTTTAAACTCTTGAAACAATTTTTTTTTGTGACCATTAAACGATCGTGGCCATGACTCGCTAGCTTGCCAGTTTGAAAGGAAGTGCGTTCGCTACGCCGTTCGGTGATCGGCGGAAGAACGTGGTCCACTGTGGTCGCGTTCCGTTTACTTTAAATTTTCGGCACCGATAAACACAAAAATCGGAGGAGATATTCAACAGACTTTACGATTTTTGTTTACTCTTTCAAGGATATCTACTAAAACACGAGATTGTCACTATATCGAACGTGGAGTTCATTTTGTCAATGCTTGTAATGCCTTAATTGCATAGAACATTGACAAACATATCAAGAGTCACTTATTGATTAAAAGGATAAGTCCTGTTTCTCAATGTTGTTGACATTGCCCCTTAGGGAGTCACACAGAAACTTGTCCACCGAATGTGTAATTGGAATTATTTCCACTTAAACTTTAAACTTCAGTGTTGATTTGATAAAGTAAATTAAATTGGTTTTGGAATGACTGGAGAAAATATTGTAGCTCAAACTGCCACATGTACTGTTCAATAATTAACATACATGAATACCACAAAAGTGGGCACAAATGATGCGCACAAATCATTATGATCATCTCAGCGTATAATCCGGGTTACATCCGCGGCTTTCGCGTTGCAGCCCAGGGTCCTCTAAATGATGGACACAAATGGCTTGAAAAATATTGAACGACAATTTCCTGTTAAAAAGTTTATGGTATTATGGCGGTATGCACAAAGCTTTCTTTATTCAAACTTTAGGTACACAATATTTTAAGATAAAAGCTACAAAAATATTCTTACTACATAGGTAGGCCATGACATAGGTATTTATGCAAATACATAAATATGCTAACTAATAACTAGGTACATATGTGAATAAAAATATAAATAAGGTCACAATGAACGAATTATTAAATAGAATCATGTAAAATTTGCGACTACCAAAATATATACAATGTTGGTATAGATATATCATTGGTAAAATCTGCCCATTAGTACTTTTTACACCCTTTGAATGTGCCTCATATATCTATAGTAATAGCATAGGAACAAGGACATTAACAGAAGCAGTTAAAGATGCATATTTAGTAAATGCATAAGTGAAGTGAGAGGCTCTTTGCTAAGTAGTGTTTTGTTAAATCAACATTGATACTCTCAAGTATTGAATTTGATTTAGCAAAACACGTGTTTGTTTATAAGTTGGGAAATGAAAACGTAAATGGAATATGGATTTGTTAGGCATGATAAGGTGGAGAACTCTTCTGGTAACTAGCTTGGTAGGTACGTAGCTTGGATATTCTTCTTCTTCACAGCCTATAGAGGTCCACTGCTGAACAAAAACCTCCCTCAAGGCTTTCCACGATGACGGATCTTGTGCTGCCCACATCCATCGGCTTCCCGCAACCTTTACCATGTCATGAATCCACCTTGTTGGGGGCTTCCCTACGCTGCGACTTCTGGAAAGTGGCCACTACTTCAGAACCTTACTGCCTTATTCGCCATCGGTTCTACGAGCTATGTGTGCCCACTGCCACTTAATTTTAGCGACTCGAAGAGCTATGGTAACTTTGGTTCTTCTGCGGATCTCCTCATTTCTCATTCGATCGCACAGAGAAATTCCGAGCAAAGCTCTTCTCTTGTCTGACATTTTTGCTGTACTGGGCCAATTTGGTGCATTCATGATGCATATTATACTGCTTATTTCCTACATCGGCTTTAACATGTTTGATTTCATGTTTTAATATTTTATTCTGTGCTTAATAAATGTATTTCCTGCTTTTCATTTTTCTTGAGTTTTAGTGAAGAGCATAAAACGTGAGATGAAACGAATCTACCCCTTAAGCGGATATAAGATGTCTTTTGGGATTGTAAAATGTTTCGAAACTGTTTTAAACTAGTTTTACCTCAATTTAAAAAAAAGTTTATCTTAGTTTTGCAGTTGTGAGAAGGGTTAGATTTAGTTTAGAAGTTTTCTAACAAACAAGAACAGGGTGTAAAAATGTTTACAGGCAAGCCTAAAATAATACTTTAGGTGCGTTTGTTTTTATTTGAATTGATTTCTTTATTAAACTACCTACATAAATGTAAAGTGCAAAAGTAGGCACAAATTATTAAATCGCAAGCTGTTGAAAATTTTTTGTTTTTATTTTTTTTTTGTTTTTTGTATATTATAAACTAGCGCTTGACCGCAATCCTGCCTGATGGTAAGCAGTGACGCAATCGTTGATGGTAAAGCGCACTAGTTTATTAAGAGCCTATTCACTATTTAAATTTTGAATGAGACTTATGCTAAGAGTGTTTGGTATTGTGGTGGCATCTTCAACGTTAAGGACGTTTTTTTTATAAATCACGTAAAATGATTGTTATATACAAAGCAAACACATATTGTTATTGTAAACATCTTATTTTTTTAATGCCTAGACTTGAAAAAAGACGATGATCAATGAGTTTGTTTCGGCTTTTCTTCTCAGAGGTAGTCAGTTAGGAAATGCCGGCTTCATCTAGTTTAAAAAAATATGACGTGTAAAAGTGACCAGTGATCCTATTTGCATAATAAACGATTTCATTTACAACCGAACTGCGCATCACGCTGACGTCACGCCAAATCCTGCATCGCGCAAGTAAAGTTTACCGTGCGACTACTGTAATCTATACTAATATACAACGTGTAACATAAAGGGTATATATATAACAAAGGCATGGCATCTTTACATGATATCAAACGAAATTGGAAGAGATTTTTAATACTATCTCTTTATGTTAGGAAGTTATGAGGAAAAACACCGCCTGTGATAGGCTACTATCATACTAGTCGCACAGAGATATTGAAGACATTTATCGGATTTTGGCAAGTAACGTGACGGGTAACGAGTAGTTATTAACGTATGTAGCGTGCTGCCACGTTTGTTATGATTTGGTTTTAAGAAACACATGAAACCGAAAATTTGGTACCTAGTTTTTGAGTATTTTATTTTGAGTTGAAACCGTTCCGATATCGTTTGATATCATCTAAAGATGCCATGCCTTGCTTTTGCTTTTGCTTGCTTGCATTGCATGCTTTTTGGTACACGTTGTATAAAGCTGAAGAGTTTATTTGTCTGTTTGAACGCGCTAATCTCAGGAACTACTGGTCCGATATCATTATGCTGCGACCAATAAGAGCAGAGGAAAAGCATTTAAAAAAACATATAGAAGCCTACACGGTTGAAACCGCGGTGCGCATCTAGTATACATATAAACGTATATACATATCCTCGGTGGTAGGCCATAACATCGGCTGCCGGCGGAAGTTACCACTCACCAGACAAAGTCTCGCCGCCAAGCGATTCGTCGTGTTCCGGCATGATGTCTGGTGAAGCCGTACGGAGGACGGCTCTGAGCAGTTGTGTTGCGATGTGTGGCGGGTACGATGCGCCAAATGTTGTTGTGTCGGGAGTTTGGTCGTGGAGAGTCTCCAGATCAATCTCCCTCTAGCGCAGCTTCGTTTGGTCGTGTTGGTCTTAGGTTTAACATTGCATCGCCTCGCTCAACTGCCGTCATCCTTCCTATTCCGTAGTATTTTAAGGGAATAGGCTTAATAAACTAGTGCGCTTTACCATCAACGATTGCATCACTGCTTACCATCAGGCGGGACTGCAATCAAGCACTAGTTTATAATTATTTACAAAATAAAAACGTCCTTACATCAATCGTCGTTAATAGAAGTCCCTTTACAACTCATCGTGCTACTTTGTAAACGGTGAACAGTTATAGGGTGTACGATTAACAGAAGCAATAATTAAAGGTGCATACTTTATTGTCACTAGAGAGGGGCTCGTGGCTAAAACATTCAACAGCCGCATGCTTGCCTCGATTAGTCAGTGGGTGGGTAACCATCTTTGGATATCAAAACCCTTCTGTGCCTCGTAACGGAAAGGATGTTTACCAGTTGGTCAAGGCCGGAGTCTTTAGCAGTTGTTGTTGTTGTTGGTATTACAGTCATAGGGTTCCAGTAACTGGATTGTGGAGATCAGATTGGCACTTGTTTCATGTAAAGTAATGTTACATGCGGTGAGAGTAGTAGCAGACCCTCACACAGTTGGAAAGAGTCTAGGCAGATGACTCAGTAGAGGTCACAACCAGTTGTCGGTTACGTCATTACTAAAATGATGACTGAGTGATTACAGTCGTGGTGGCCTAGTAGTTAAAACACCAGCCTCTCTAGTATGAGTGCACGGGTTCGATTCCAGGTCAGGCAAGTACCAATGTAACTTTTCTAAGTTATATACACTTTGTAAGTATATCTTGGACATTAATAACTGATTACAAGGTGAAGGAAACCTGGAATTTTAAGTCTGAAATCGCCAACCCGCATTGAGCAAGCGTGGTGATTACGCTCAATTCTTCTCTGTATGAGAGGAGACCTGTGCCCAGCAGTGGGATGATAAAAAGATTGATGATGATGATGAAAGTGATGACTGGAGCCGATGTCCAGTATCCTATAGCACGAACACCGTACCCTTGAACGGGTGAGCATAAAACAATTTTATACCAAGTTGTTTACTTCAAGTAATTACATAGCACACGAAGACATCCCCGGCTGCTCCCAAGGGAAATTACATGTCAGACTGTCCCTCATACGTAGTTATTACGTCATGAAGATACGGCGACAAACGCTAATTCTATTTGACCCCAGAATATAAAATAGAAACGAGGAATTTTTATTTTTTTGCCAAAGGAGGTTTGATATATTTCGTAGTCACAGAAGGCGAGAACACACGACATTACATCTTGGTTCCCTAAGGAATACACAGAAATGTATAGTTTGTAACTATAGTCTTCGATTATTTGTTTAAAAAAGGAAAGCGGAGAAGGAGTCCAGAAAATTTTATTACTATAATTACTCGTGTATCTGATCCACAGCAGATTAAGCATCTTAATAAAAATATTAAATTGTACACCAAAAACTATTCACAATGTTTTCACCTCAAATAAGGAGAAACTACGACCCCCCCTAACATTGGCTTCATAAAGTTTATAAGTCATTTGTTGGGCTTTTATAAGCGTATGGCCAGCTGACATATGGTAACTAAATTCATTTAACGTTCTGTGTTGTAATATCTTGTAATTTTAGTTACTTTACATACCTAGTATTGTATACAGTCAGGTGCACAGAAGAGATACTCAGGTGTTTTCTAAATGGACAGACAGCTGTGTTGCTGGGGAATTTGTTGCGCCACTTTTGCACTAGGAACTGGTGAAGGGCGGGCGTTTATGGAAGGATTGTCTTTTATAATTCTGGCGTTAAAAAAATACTGATTATCAGTCTAATTTGAACAAATGACTATTGATATTGACTCGCAACTACGGCCATCTTGCGGTAGTTAAATAAGAGTAAGAAAGGGTTATTTCAAAAAAATAAAAATAGAATTATTTTTCTATATAATATTTACTATAGAATATTTGTCCTGGAGAGGCACTATAATAACGAGCTTGGTAATATAATAATACTATATATCTTATAGTTATTTGATATTTCTCAAGACCGTGTGGTTCGGTCCCGGACCTCACTAATCTAATTGCAGAATTCACAGAGCGATTGAAGAGTAACTAGAAACAAATATATATACTTAATAGTTTTAGTAAAATTTGAGTTGATTGTTTTTTAAAACTGTGAAATATCGAACGGTTTAAGACAATTTATTTCGATCAAAAAGATTATTTACTTCTGTGGAGGCATGAGGGAAAATATAACAATTAAAATAATGGATAATTTCGGTTATAAAAAAGAAAAACAGTAAAAAACTTACATGCTTACACTGAATGGGCGTTGTATCTATCCTAAAAGTACCGAACGCAGAAAGACATTTTGCCTTCATTTGTTTCCCTCGTAAAAACTTTTTAACCAGCGTACTTTATTTCTTTTAAAGAAGTATTTGATGACGGATAATAAGGAATCAATATTACTCCTCAAGAAGTAATATTGTTAAATCATTTTATGAAAGATGACAGGAAGCAGCATTTTGATGATCTGTAAAATATTCTATTTGGTAAAGGCCTAATAAAACTAGCTTGTAAAAATAAGTGCTGTATTTTACGAGCACCGTTAAACTGTTGGCTCGATAAAATTTTATCTTCAATCCTTAGCCTTTTCAGTGTAGGTAGGCAAAGGGTAGGACTTTATGGATGAACGTGATCGAAGTCATGTTCGGCTAAAGTCTCAAGTTTTTATTAGGACAAGTTGGATATTTTATTACTTTGTTTCTTCGTCTTTTGAATCTCAAGAGCTTGAGTTTTGCGATGTTTTCAACGAATTCTGGTTGCTGAAGTCTGTTGACTGTTAAATAACTTTTGACCTTTTTGTTATTTTGCGTGGATCCATTTTGAGTTTATGACGATGTTTTCGGTTCGCTTTAGTAAAGTTCTTTTGAAGTTATATTTGGACCTAATTAGCTTTTCAGGGTTCTGTTGTTCACTTTTCAGAATGCTTATACATAGTTTCGCCCAGTTCATCCGTCCTTCCTCGGTATACCTTCAGAGAGAATAGCTCTTCAAAGATGCGGGCGGAAGAAGGAAGAAGGGCGTGTGTTTTGGGGAACTGTCTTATGTAATATTGACGTTCAAAAAATATTGATTTTCAGCCTAATTTGAATAAATGACTTTTCATTTTGATGGTATTTTGCGTAGAAGCTGCTGAAATAAATCTCGAAATACATATTTTGTGGGACACCCCCACGCCTTATTTGGGATGTTTTTTCTTGCGTCTGCCCAGTAGGGTAGGGTATCATTAGATAGGTCTTTAAAATAATCGAGAAGAAGCTAAGATAATTTGTATTTATATCTTGTATTTAGCTTGGCAAGATATTCTACTTTAAAGCCCTTTTTTTTGAAAATCCGAGGAAATGAGAGAATATGCATAATCTATCCTATAGACTCTATAGGATAGATTATGCATATTCTCTCATTTTTGCCTTTTGATATCCTCTATAGTATAGAGGATATCAAAAGGCTAAGCAGCTGACTCATAAAATATGAAAAATTCATGATGGTAGTCCAAGTCATATTCAAACTTTGAAGGAAAACTATAACGGCACAGATACATGTGTTAGTTCAGAAGTTATAGAAATCTAACTTGTAAAATGTGCTTATTTTGGTACGGAACCCATCGTGCGCGAGTGCCACTCACACTTGGCCGGAACCTCCCGTTTCTCTCAAGCTTAAAACGAAAGCTCACTATGTTCACGTATTCTTTAAAAAAGCACAAGCTTTTCAGCATTGATATTCAACGCCAGTCCGTCACTACTATATACGTACTATGTACATAGACAATATTCGGGAATGTTCTACAAAATGTATTTTGTAAGCATACAATATACAATGTTTATGAAAATATATGTAACGTAGGTTATAGTCGCTGATGTAAATTTTAGAAACGAATCGTGATCCCGTCGCCCATGGCTGGCGCACAGGCAAGTAAGGAAACACCGGGGTTTTAGTCAGTAAAAGTCTGACACAACCTTCCAATCCGCTGTAGCTTAGTTGCAGATTAGTGTATTACAATAGCATTGGGGAGCGAAAAACCGGCCATGTGTGAGTTGTACTGCTGTATGGATGGCTTCCTGCATTCGCATATAGAAAAAATATATATTTTAAATAGTGTGTTGGAGTTTATTGGAGTTTACTCCTTAAGAATCGATTTTCATATATAAGGCGCCCGGTATGAGAAAAATCCGAGGGGTAAAACCTATTAACGAGTAACGAATTTTAAGCGTTACTATTTTAGTGCGCACCTTTGGTGCGCAACTTTCTAATCTAAAAAAGTGGCATAATTATCTTTTTACAACTATATTTTGTTAGTTATTAAGATAATGCTATATTTAAAAAAAAAATAATTATAATAATTTAAAAAAAAATGTTTATAAAACAATTTTTTATTATCAACTTTCTTAAAATTGGTTAAAATTTTCATAAATATGCATTTATAATTTTTTTAATTTTTTATGATTTATTTTATAAATAATTTTTAAAATAATAATAATAATATATATTTTTTAAATTTTTTTTCTCGTACTTAAGGAGTAAACTCCAGTCGTGCATCGGAGCTGACACACACACTTTTTTTTTTTTAATAATTATAAACTAGTGCTTGACTGCAATCCCGCCTGATGGTAAGCAGTGATGCAATCGTTGATGGTAAAGCGCACTAGTTTATTAAGCCTATTCACTTAAAAAACTTAGGAATAGGAAAGATGACGGCAGTTGAGCGAGGTGATGCAATGTTAAACCCAAGAGCAACACGACCAACGATGCTGCGCCAGAGGGAGATTGATCTGGAGACTCTCCACGACCAAACTCCCGACACAGCAACATTTGGCGCATCGTACCCGGTACGCATCGCAACACAACTGCTCAGACCCGTCCTCCGTACGGCTTCACCAGACATCATGCCGGAACACGACGAATCGCTTGGCGGCAAGACTTTGTCTGGTGGGTGGTAACTTCTGCCGGCAGCCGATGTTATGGCCTACCACCGAGAAATCGTGTTGGTACGGTATTTGATGTTATAGCGGTAACAGAAACACATGCGTCAGTGAAAATTACAACAGCTTAGCTGTCACGGTGCATGAGATACAACCTGGTGACAGACAATGGCATGGAGTTCTGAATATTTTTTTTTTTGTGGAGAAATCCTCATGGAGCAGTCTGGGCATTATGGAAGGTTATGTCGGATTCCTACTTCGACTACACTACTACTAAAACCCCACTATCCCGTCAAGTACCATGAGTTGGGGGTCCGGGAGATACTACTAAATTCCCCGCACCCCCGTTTGGTATCAGCCCGCTATCCCTAGTGGGCGCTATCGCCAAGAGCGTTTGAGCCTTAGTGCTCGAGCAACGACACCGCCCTAATTTCGTCGTCCAGAAAATGAGAATGTGAAGAGAATGGAGTCCTAGAATAGGCTATTAATAGGAGTTAGGTAATACGTTTTTTCTGTAGTTTGATATGTATAGTATTTTTTCCCTATTGGGTACAGAAAAAACGTAAGAAAATTAAAATGTCAAGGGTTACCTTACCGTTTCTCCCTTAGCACAAAACGTCCAAGGTAAAATACATTAGTTAAAGATAAAACTAAAACATAAACTGTACATGTACTTGGTAGTTGCAATAATGTCCCTTTGTGCCAATTGGCCTAGTTCCGTTCTGTCTCCTGCTTGTTATGGAGGGAAGTGGAAAAATTATCTTTTTTCTTACTCCTCCGCTATTCTTTTCTGATTAATTTCGTTGCGGGACCCAAGACAGTTGAATCGTTTCTCTGGGACTCGTCGAGCTTCATTGCTCGGCGTTTTTCTGGCGGTCTCCACTGTTGATTCTGGCTTTCAGGAGTTGCAGTGGGTGGGAAATGTGTGGAGGGTTTTGTCCGAAACAAAAAAAAAAAAATACTTGGTAGTTTTTTTTTTTTAAAATAATTATAAACTAGTGCTTGACTACAATCCCGCCTGATGATAAGCAGTGATGCAATCGTTGAGTGTAAAGCGCACTAGTTTATTAAGCCTATTCACTTAAAAAACTTAGGAATAGGAAGGATGACGGTAGTTGAGCGAGGTGATGCAATGTTAAACCCAAGACCAACACGACCAAACGATGCTGCGCTAGAGGGAGATTGATCTGGAGACTCTCCACGACCAAATTCCCGAGACAACAACATTTGGCGCATCGTACCCGATACGCATCGCAACACAACTGCTCAGACCCGTCCTCCGTACGGCTTCACCAGACATCATGCCGGAACACGACGAATCGCTTGGCGGCAAGGCTTTGTCTGGTCGGTGGTAACTTCTGCCGGCAGCCGATGTTATGGCCTACCACCGAGAAAGCGTGTTGGTACGGTATTTGTTGTTATAACGGCAACAGAAACACATGGGTCAGTGAAAATTTCAACAGCTTAGCTATCACGGTGCATGAGATACAACCTGGTGACAGACAATGGCATGGAGTTCTGAATATTTTTTTTTTGTGGAGAAATCCTCATGGATCCGTCTGGGAATTATGGAAGGTTATGTCGGATTCCTACTTCGACTACACTACTACTAAAACCCCACTATCCCGTCAAATACCATGAGTTGGGGGTCCGGGAGATGCTACTACATTCCCCGCACCCCCGTTTGGTCTCAGCCCGCTATCCCTAGCGGGCGCCATCGCCTAGTTGAGTTTGAGCCTTAGTGCTCTAGCAACGACACCGCCTTAATTTCGTCGTCCAGAAAATGAGAATGTGAAGAGAATGGAGTCCTAGATTAGGCTATTAATAGGAGTTAGGTGATACGTTTTTTCTGTAGTTTAATATGTATAGTATTTTTTCCCTATTGGGTACAGAAAAAACGTAAGAAAATTAAAATGTCAAGAGTTACCTTACCGTTTCTCCCTTAGCACAAAACGTCCAAGGTCCAAACGTCCAAATACATTAGTTAAAGATAAAACTAAAACATAAACTGTACATGTACTTGGTAGTTGCAATAATGTCCCTTTGTTCCAATTGGCCTAGTTCTGTTCTGTCTCCTGCTTGTTATGGAGGGAAGTGGAAAAATTATCTTTTTTCTTACTCCTCCGCTATTCTTTTCTGATTAATTTCGTTGCGGGACCCAAGACAGTTGAATCGTTTCTCTGGGACTCGTCGAGCTTCATTGCTCGGCGTTTTTCTGGCGGTCTCCACTGTTGATTCTGGCTTTCAGGAGTTGCAGTGGGTGGGAAATGTGTGGAGGGTTTTGTCCGAAACAAAAAAAAAAAAATACTTGGTAGTTTTTTTTTTTTAAAATAATTATAAACTAGTGCTTGACTACAATCCCGCCTGATGATAAGCAGTGATGCAATCGTTGAGTGTAAAGCGCACTAGTTTATTAAGCCTATTCACTTAAAAAACTTAGGAATAGGAAGGATGACGGTAGTTGAGCGAGGTGATGCAATGTTAAACCCAAGACCAACACGACCAAACGATGCTGCGCTAGAGGGAGATTGATCTGGAGACTCTCCACGACCAAACTCCCGAGACAACAACATTTGGCGCATCATACCCGCCACACATCGCAACACAACTGCTCAGACCCGTCCTCCGTACGGCTTCACCAGACATCATGCCGGAACACGACGAATCGCTTGGCGGCAAGACTTTGTCTGGCGGGTGGTAACTTCCGCCGGCAGCCGATGTTATGGCCTACCACCGAGAGTAGTCCTAGTCCGTAGTTAAATATGTATAGTATTTCATATTTGTTTTTAATGTATGTTATAATTCAGTATTATTATATTTTATTATGGGCCTTTCTTACTTGAGCCAAATAAATAAGTAAAATAAATAGTTTCGTATTCCGCCGTGCATCCGAATCCCAGCGTTATTTTCCTATAAGGTAACCTACCTACACATTGTACAGCATCACCTGATCATTGACACGATTTACACAACACAAATCCTTTGAGTCGACTCCGTGCTTCACGATCGAATGGAGAATGTGATCAGATCAAACGTGAATAAGTACTGCGCAAGACGTAGGTGTTTGGGATGCAGAGAATTTCATAACAGTCTTGTCTCACTTTGTATGAAAACACCTTTTATTATTTTTTTATTTGGTGGCGAACTATCAAATGTGTTGTTAAACAAATTGATACAATAAGAAAAGAGTGTATATCAATAGTCAGTTATTCGCTGCGGGTATACAGCGACCTGCGTGCCCAATATAATATTGCACTCAGGGTACTTACTGTTGGGGCTGCCATGGCGTTGCAGTGCGTCAGGGATATTTGCTGAGGTGTAGGGTGGGTGGCTTTGCCGCTATTGTCAGAAAAATATGCGCCTCCCTATTTGCTCGCGTTCGTGGCAGTGTTTTTACTGATCGGTGGACGTTTGCAAAGGTGGGTACGGCTTCATGAATAAGTTGTGAATCGTCGATGTCATTTCGATTCAGGCTGCTCATTAGATTTGTGTAGTAGTGGGGCAAAAACTGTGACGTTAATTTGAACGTTACGTGGACAGAGTCTTTTTGGAAAGTGGGGATTGTCGAACGGTCACTTCGCTTTGAGGCGTTGGCATATCTCCGGGGCGAAACTGTCGGTTTGCCTATTTAAATTGTAATTGTCAAGATTGTAGAGTATATTTAGACATCGTGCTTTATTTCAAAACTCACCTATGAAATGGACCCCTTACCAACACACCAAGATGCTGACGACCCTACCCCTCCGCCATCGCTGACACCGACATTGTTGGCGCCTTCTATTGGCGTTTATAAATGGAGCTGTCGCGCAGAATCTCTTAGCTAATCCTTGTACCCGTAACCTACATCACGTCATGCACCCGCTGCCCGTGAGATGGCGCTGTTTCGCTATTGATCGTGGACGCTTCGAGTCGTGCGTGGAAGAGCACGGATTAGTATCCATTGGAGATCCGCGCCGCGCACCGCGCGCCGCGCGCACCGCGTTTCGCACCGCTCTGCGGTGTGATCCTATCCGCTTTCCGCTGTCGCCGCATAAATGTATCCAGTTGGTGCTCAGTTCACTAACCCGCGTTCGCATCGCTCTGCGGTATGATACTATCCGCTTTCCGCTGTCGCCGCATAAAAGTAGCCGTTTGGTACTCGACCGCTATCCGCGTTTCGCACCGCTCTTCGGTGTGATCCTATCCGCTATCCGCTGTCACCGTAATAGTATCGCTTCCGCTCCCGCAATCACATAGTTCTGCTGTGTGAATTTATCGCTGAACGATATAATCATTCGATTATAAGTTGTACCCAACCGCTCAATTTGGAGACGTGTCTTTGTGGCTTCAAGAAAAGAAACCGAAGCTGTTAGCGGGGAACTTGATAACCACGTGTGTTTTTTTTGAGCTTGTGCCGAACTGCGAGGGTGAAGAACCGTCGAAGACAGAGTGGACTGATCGAACTCCTACGAGACGACGGAACAGGCCGTGAAGAGGGGCAAGGTGCATGATATTCCATAACCCATTCCTTGGTTAAGAGTTTACAGCGCGACAGTGACGCCATTTTTCTTTTCAACTATTTTTACAAATTACAGTCCAGATCGAAGGAAGGTATATTAAATCCCGCGAAGCCACTTGGCCCCTCCAGACATACTTATATATATACAGTATGTTAACTAACAGAGGGCGTTCCCCTTAACCCGAAATAGTATAGCATACATACATGCTAAAAAAAATATTTCCATTCGAAAACAAAATGTTTGAATTTTTTTTCCAATAAGAAAATATTCAATAAAAATTTTAAATTGACATGTAAAAGAAACACACTGTACACGCGAACATGAAAGACGGCAACGTCGCAATTTATTTATACATGACGACTACTATTTTGATTTAAAACTTACTATTATTTATATTAACTATTTTTTTTTTATTTGGATTTTTTTATGCTTATTTTTCTATGCTGATATTTTTATTTTAATCTATTAATGATATATATTAACGAGTTTAAGGGAACGCCCTCTGTTATTTAACATACTGTATATATATATATATATATTTTTTTTGTTAATATTAACACTAGTTTTTATGTTCATTGTTACTAACATGTTATGGACATGGTCTGAGAATATTTTTTTATAATAATAATAATAGGAAGTGTGAAAGTAGATCCGAAGACTACAAAGTTGTGTGAAAATCCATTGTCATGGTATGGACTGCAATGCGGAGGAATGAGGAAAATGTCGTGAGGCAGTTTTGAATATGAATAATTTGATTGATGGCCTTAAAAGTAGGGGAGACCAAATTAACGATGGATGGACTATCTGAATGACGATGCGCCTGGCTTCCTAGATGACGACGATTATATAATTAATGTACAGAAAATACCATATTGTAAAATCTTTAAAAAAAAATATTGGTGGAGTTTATTGCCCATTCTTCTCTATGTGAAAACTAGTTTTTGGAAGGTGCGACTAGAATTCATTGTATTTTATTATAATCTAGCGGCCGCCAGCGACTTCGTTCGCGTGGAGTTAGTTATGCTCCGCTCCTATTGGTCGCAACGTGATGTTGTATAGCCTAAAGCCTTCCTGGATTAATGAGCTATAAAAAAATGATTTTTTTTTATCGGACCAGTAGTTCCTGAGATGAGCGCGTTCAAACAAACAAACTCTTCAGCTTTATATATTGGTATAGATATAGATCAAATTACTAGTAATCAAACTAGTATTGTGAAATGATGAGTAATTTAACACGTGTATAAAAAGGACATGTAACATTGTCGCCTTCTTG
Source organism: Sesamia nonagrioides (assembly GCA_017933935.1). Lineage (NCBI taxonomy): Eukaryota > Metazoa > Arthropoda > Insecta > Lepidoptera > Noctuidae > Sesamia > Sesamia nonagrioides. Next base: position 595,688 of record JADWQK010001182.1, read on the forward strand.
CATTTTCAATAACTACGAGATCCCTCTCTTGAAAGCAACTAAATGAACTGTTTGGCCAAACACTGTCACTTAAGACACAGGTCTCCCAGTTTAAGAGGCAGGGTTTATAATTTTTGGTTATATAGAATCAGTTAAATAATTTGTATGTACATATGACCTACGACCATATGTCTAACCTGTATAATTACTCTTTATTTAATAAATATTTTTATTTATTAATATTATTTGGTACCTTTTCTATATTAAACTGTTAATAGACTTCGGCTCAGTTGCTAAAGAAAACAACCGTCCAATTGCGAGTTGGACTCACGCACGAAGAGTTTCCATAAGATTACCTAAACAAAAAATGGTGGTCATGGAAGTGACCGACAGAAGTGAGAAATTAAATTATTATTATGTTAACAAAAAAGAATCAATCATTGTATACATTTTAAATATACAGTATACATACCTATGTATATATATCTCACTGTAGTGATCACGGTGTCGGGTTGGTCACGCTTACACGCATTCAATGTTTTTTCCCCATCATAGCACATTGCTAGTGCCTGGCTTCATATGTCTGAAAAATGTGTTTGCTCAACAATGTAAATAACGCAATGAATGTTGCTGAATTGTCAAAATTAAATCCATTCCTACTGATAGTGTGTTAAGCAATTGGCCTACTGGTGACAGACAGACGTACATTAAAGTCTTAGTAATATGGGAAAACCCTAGAGGAAAGTAGGGATGTGTCCAAGGTATGAAAATCAAAAAAATAATTAGTCCATCTTATAGATAATAAAAAAAAATTAGGACCCGTATTTTTTATTTTATCGAAATTACCAAAAACTACTGAGATATAGCGAATTAAAGTTACGGAGTGTAGGCTTATTACGTCACGCCGTGGTATATTCGCAGAAGAACCAAATTCACCGACATAGCTCTTTGAGTCGCTAAAATTAAGTGGCAGTGGGCAGGGCACATTGCTTGTAGAACCGATGGCCGATGGCCAGTAAGGTTCTGGAGTGGCGGCCATGTACTGGAAGACGCAGCGTAGGGACGCCCCCAACAAGGTGGACTGATGACCTGGTGAAGGTCGCGGGAAGCCGATGGATGCGGGCAGCACAAGACCGGTCATCGTGGAAAGCCTTGGGGGACAAAGGTCCAGCAGTGGATATCTATAGGCTGAAGAAGAAGAAGAAGAAGTGGTATATTTTGTACCACGGCGTGACGTCATGCGACATTTCAAATCAATATATCTTCGTAAATATTTGAATGAAAGAAAAATAAAAAAATACGTGTTCAATCCATACTAATATTACCTATATATGCGAAAGTAACTCTGTCTGTCTGTCTGTCTGTCTGTCTATCTGTCTATCTGTCTATCTGTCTGTCTGTCTGTCTGTCTGTCTGTCTGTCTGTCTGTCTGTTACGCTTTCCCGCCTAAACCTCTCAACCGATTTTGATGAATTTGGCACAGACAATCTTTAAACCCTGAGAAAGAACATAGGCTACCTTTTATCCCGGAAAATTTGATATTCCCGAGGGAAATCTAAAAAGCGCGATATAACCGAACTCCACGCGGGCGAAGCCGCGGGTGGAAAGCTAGTATTTTTTATAAATCTATCTGATGGACATTAAATTATTTTTTAGGATACAACCCAATTGTCAATTCTGTGGGGTAATTCTCGTAATTTTTTGAATGTTCACACTCTGATCTGCCCCAATTTGTCATAAAATATTTACTTTAATTGCTTTACATTTTGACAAGTTTTTTGACATTTGTTTGCCGCCGAGATGATACTGCGACTAGATTTTGAACGTTTTTAACCGACATCAAAAAAGGAGGAGGTTCTTAATTCATGTTTGTTTATCGATCACTCAAAGACGCCTGGACCGATAAGCATAATTCTTATGGTTAGATAAGGTCAGAATCTGATAATGGTAACCATGAGAAATTGCGTGAATCCTTATATCCTTATCCTTTAAAGGCAATTTTAACGTTTTTCATAAACTTTGTAAAGCTATTTTTCACAACTAAAAAGTGTAAATTAAAAACTTTTTTTTTACAAAAAAATAAAGCGACTTCCAAAATACACTACAAAGTGAAAAGTAACTAATTTTAGAAGGTGGCAAAAACGCATATACGAAAACCAAACACACTATAAACATGACATGTATATTCGTTTCTGCCACTGACTTCCGGAATTAGTTATTTATGGAAGTCGATAATTAAAAAAAAAAATACTTTTTTAGTTTATACAAAAACCAAAGACACTATGAACATGGCATGTATATTCGTTTTTGCCACCGACTTCCAGAATTAGTTATTTTTGGAAGTCGGTTATTAAAAAAAAAGAAAATACTTTTTTAGTTTATACAAAACCCAAAGACACTATGAACATGACAATTATGTAATTATTCGTTTTTGCCACCGACTTCCGAAATTAGTTATTTTTCACTTTGTAGTGTTTTTTGGAAGTCGATTGTTTTTTTTTTTGTAAAAGTTTTTAAATGACGAGAATCTGCTTTCTGATTACCGATGATACCAGATTTATTCCATGACCAATCTCATCTCCAATTTTTTCCCGATTAACGACTGTTATAACTATATTTTTCTAAACATTTAGTGAGGGCTATGATGTAGCATTAAGAGGACTTAGTTGTGAGGTCATTAATGGCGTTTGACGTCACTACCGTAGGAAGGGATCCGGTAATAGACAGCTTATTATTTTTTCCTTATATAAGTAATTCAATCTACGAGGTGCTTATTGTATAAATTCTGGTATTGCTTTTGGCTATTAGGTAGGTATATATTATTATTGATGTTGATATTTTTATTTATGGTGAATGTGATGGAACCGTGTCAAAGAAACAACTGGTATTTGAATTATTTATCGATAAAACATCCTTGCGTGAAATATGACATCATCGTGTTTTATTAGCTTTTCATATGAATTTAGTTTGTATTGGTTTGCATGAAAAGTAATTTATCAACGAAAATTACATACATTTTTTTCTTCTTCAGCCCATAGAGGTCCAATGCTGGACAAAGGTCTTGTGCTGCCTGCATCCATCAGTTTCCCGCGACCTTCACCAGGTCATCGGTCCACCTTGTTGGGGGCCTCCCTACGCTGCGTCTTCCGGTACGTGGCCGCCACTCCGAACTTTACTGTCCCATCGGCTGTGATGCATGAGATCAGTGGTGATGAAATAATTTACACAAAGTAAAGTGCTTGCTTGGGTTCGAACCCATGACCTATAACTCCTAAGCCGTTACCACTGGATCGCTTCTTACAAACTACAGGCACATTACTTACGGTATAACCACAGATCATTTTATACTTACACCGGGCGAGCATATTACTTTTACAAGTATGAAACGATCATAAAATAATCTCCTTCTCCCAGGAAACGAGGTTACGAAACGCGAAGGTTTCGTTAAAACTTCACAATCACTTAGATTTCGACATTAAGTATGAAATTTTAAGTTGGAGTTACTTCGACAAGTAATTACTTTATTTACTTACGCGTTTTATGAATTTTACTTTTGTGATGGCAAAATGTAGGTAGACATAGGGAAAAAAAACTAAATTTACATCCGAACATTTACTTCTAATAAACTAATTACAGCCACTTTAATGACATTTGCTGTCGGTAGTGAGTACGCATGTGTCGTCGGTCTACCGTGTCGCGAGCCAACTTATGCTGTCTCTGAACTTATTATTATTGTTATAATGGCAGTATATATGACTTTTTGATTTAATGTTGTAATATTATATTTTTGAATGTATGGATATTTTTGTCATAACGGTCAGACTAGTCCATAAGTTCAAAGCCGCTCAGCGAGTTATGGAGCGGGCTATGTTGGGCGTCTCTCTGAAGGACCGCATCAGAAATCAGGTGATCCGACAGAGGACCAAAGTCACCGACATGGCTGAATGGATTAGCAAGCTGATGGGCTGGTCACATATGCCGCAGGGCTGACAACCGTTGGAGTAAACGAGTCTTCGAGTGGGGACAGCGTCTCGGCAAACGTAGCGTGTAGGACGCTCTTGGGCGCGATGGAGTGACGACATCAAAAAGGTGGCTGGTAGTGGCTGCTCAGAACTGCTCAGGATCGAGCTTGTTGGCGTGCCATGGAAGAGGCCTATGTCCAGCAGTGGAGGAGTAGAGGCTGATGATGATGATGATATTTATGAGTGTTGTATGTGTAATGTGACTATGTGTGTATTAATTGTACCTATATGAGTCATTGTTACTTGAAATAAAAGATCATTTGATTTGATTTGATTTAAGCGCGCTAGTTTATTAAGAGCCTACTCACAAAAAAAAAAATACTAAGTGAATAGGACGGAAGACAGCAGTTGAACGAGGTGATGCAATGTCAAACCCAACAACACGACCAACGATACTGTGCCAGAGGGAGAATGATCTGTACGGCTTCACCAGACATCATGCCGAAACACGACGAATCGCTTGGCGGCAAGACTTTGTCTGGTGAAAGAGGAGGCACTTACAAGAATTCTTCACAAAATTCAAATTAGGTCACTAGCATCAATATTGTGTACCTCAGTGTATCGCGTATGCCGCCCTAATCCCTTCCCCTCCAACAAAGGGAGGGCTTCCCTCACATTATTTAGATAAAGCTCTACATCCCACCCGCTGTTGTGTTATTAAGCTGTAGGTAATGAGTTGACATGTTCATTAAAATGTAATTAATTAGAACTGTATTAAGTCTTTGTTGTGTGCTGTTAGGGTAAGTGATATGTGGTGTATTGCTAGCTTATTGTTTAGTGGGGTTTGAAGTTATGTTTAGTAGTAGCTGCTGCTGGCGGCTTCGCCTGCGTGGATGTTGCAAATTGTCCCACGGGGATGTGGGCTAAAACAATTTGCCAATAGTGGTGTTTCCGTCGGACTACAATTTAAGTGTCTTCAAGGCTAGTTTAGCCTTTATTTTGTTTTGGATGGGAAATCATCAAATAAACTCTCCCGCTCTGGGCGGAGCAGAAGGGCATGTCAGACTTTGATTGACTAAAACCCACCTGTGTCCACTCACTTGCCTGTGCGACGGCCAGGGCCACGGTTTCTTTTATAACCAACCCACAACCCTGGGCTAGGCTACTCTAGCCTTAAAGACACTTAAAATCAATAGGCTCTTAATAAACTAGCGCGCTTTACCAACAACGATTTCAACACTGCATACCATCACGCGGAATTGCGGTCAAGCACCACCAGTCTGTTTATAATTTATAAAAAAAGCAAAAGAAAATTATGCGATCGGGACGAAAGCTGCAAGAGTTACTAAAAAAAAAAAAAATCGTTTATCACAAATTGATTGTTATGTAGAAGGTTATTAAAAATATTGTCATAGTTATTATCGTATCTAAGGACAGATGGTGCCTACCACACTTTAAAGTCTTTTAAAACACTTTAAAGTCACCAAAGTAAAAAAAAAAAAAATACAAAAGTTACCAGGCCACGTGTTGAAACTTTTGAATTTTATTTATATAATTTATGACAAAAGTGGTGAACAGTACATAATGCTATTATTCGCTTACAACCCTTCTCTCACATAAAGTGTGAAATATTATTATAATAAGTAACTCTGTTAAAATTTCAGCGCTTTTAGATTGAAAAGTTATTCTTTTAAACTAAAAGCGTTGTGGTTTGTTAGTGTGATGGAATTATTTTACTTTCTACCTGACATTCATTCCCTCATTACATTTGTTATATCTGAACTATAAAAGAGACCTATAAGTTAGTTATGACTTTTCTTGTCAGACTAACAAGACAGAAAACGCTAGTTTTAAAATATGATTAACGTCATATTTTAAAAACTAGCGTTTTCTGTCTCTGTAAAACTGTTTATATAAACTTACTTACAATGTAACATTTATGAAATTTTAATAATTACAAAGGTGAAGAAAAACATCTTGAGGAAACCTGGATTTTAAGTCTGAAATCGCCAACCCGCATTGAGCAAGCATGGTGATTATGCTCAATCCTTCTCTGTATGAGAGAGACCTGTGTTCAGCTGTGGGACAATAAAAAGGTTTTTAATGATGATGATGATGAATAATTTACAAATAAACATTAAAACTTTCGGCTCATGTGTGAATTCTCAAATCGACTCATGAATTTGTAGTAAATCTGACTGGTAAAAAAAAACTTTTTTACAAAAAAACAACCCACTTCCAAAAACCACTACAAAGTGAAAAATAACTAATTTCGGAAGTCGGTGTCTTTCACTTTGTCGGTGTCAGACGGAAACACCGCCGCAGGTAAAATATTCTTCCAGTCCTTCAAAATACGTGGTAAAATTAAATTTATTTCGAAATGATTTTCAGACTGACTTGACTGTATTATTTAGTCATTCCATGAAAATTTAATTAGGTAACTCAAACTTTCGTGACCAGAGGGCTGGGCTATTTTTTGGCCAAAGAATCAGCATCGCCATACAACGTGGCAATGCTGCCAGCCTTTTGGGCACGTTTCCTGTTGACAGCGATGCGGATGAATTTTTTGATGCCCTCTAGTTTTTTCAATTCCTCCTTTATATACTTGTACATACTTTTATTTTTTTTTAACTTTTTCAATTATGTAAATACAGGGTGGCGCAATAGAACGTGCATATTGCATCATCTTTTTTTGCGGGGTAGAAGGGGCGTGGGCGAGGGGAGACCGATATCGTTGGGTAGCGCGGTTCATGAAGTTTTAGTCACTATGAGTCACTTCGACGGGAAGCGTCGCGCATTTTGCGTGCGCGCATTTTACGAAAACTCTCGTTCGTACGTAGTTGTCAGGCGACTATTTTGTTCTGAGTATGGTGTACGGCAAATTAGGGAGGCTCCGAGTGCTAATTTAATTAAAATCTGGATAAAGCGGTTTGAAGAGACTGGATCGACGTTTAAGCCACACGCAAAAGGTCGTCCACGCACATCTAGGACCGAAGACAATATTGAGAGTGTTAAGCAGTCGGTACGAGAAGATCCACAAATGTCTACTCGCAAGAGATCGTCTGTCCTAAACATATCGCGACGAAGTTTGCAACGAATTTTAAACTTGGATCTTAAATTGCATCCATACAAGCTGCAATTAACTCAAGAATTGAAAGACTCTGACTTCATAGCACGGCTTACATTTGCTAATGAAATGCTCAATCGGTTTTCAAATTTTGAAAACATCCTTTTCTCTGATGAGGCACATTTTCATATGAATGGGTTCGTAAACCGCCAAAATTGTCGTTATTGGAATAGTGAGAATCCCAGACTCAAACATCAAAAACCGTTACATAGCCCTAAAGTGACAGTTTGGGCCGCAATCTCTGCCAAAGGAATAATTGGTCCTTATTTTTTTGAAAACGCACGGGGGTAAAACATCACTGTTAATACCGAACGCTATGTTGCGATGTTGTAAGGTTTTTTGGCCCCAGAACTTGAAAATTCAAGAATAAAGAACTCTAGGACTTGGTTCCAACAAGACGGAGCTACCAGTCACACATCAAATGACTCCATGGCGGTTGTGAAGCAGATGTTCCCTGGCAAACTGATTTCGAAAAGAGGTGATATCCCATGGCCTCCGCGCAGTCCAGACTTGACGCCTCCTGACTTTTTTTTGTGGGGATACCTCAAACACAAAGTTTACACCAATAATCCGAGAAACATCAGTCAGCTCAAGGAGAATATTCGTGGTGAAATGGCAGCAATCACACCAGCACTACTTAAGGAAGTTTTCGGTAATTTCCGTTTGCGGTTAGAGGAGTGCCAACGTAGAGAGGGTCATCATTTAGATGATGTTATTTTTAAAAAATAAACTTCAGTTATCACTTAATAATTGCTTAGTTTTATTTTAACTATACCTTTTGTATTTATTTTTTAATAATTATTTTAAAAATGCACGTTCTATTGCGCCACCCTGTATTAGCCATGTAATTAATGAAATTGATATAAATAAATAAATATGACTTTTTAGTTGTTAAAAGTATTCAGTTGCATCCGGCCAGACTGGAAGCTGACGCAAATATAGTTGGGAAACGACGTAATTTTGTTTACTTTAATGTTTACCCGTAAATATTCCCTCAACTGTCTATGGTCCTTATCATCAAATTTACTGTAGACTATTATTTTAACCCAATGGGTGCAAAGGTCTCATCATTATAAATGAATGAAGTCCAACCACAAAGTAGCTACTGTAAACCGTTGAGGAGTTCCCGGAACTGGCCTTTGTCTTCAACATCAGATCTCTTATGACAGTCACAACCCACTAGGTGTAAAGTTCTTATCAATACAAATTAATCGAGCCCAAACACAAGATAGCTGCTGTGAATTGTTGAGGAGTTCCTTCGACTGTCTCCCGGCTCCATCATCAGATCTACTCCAGACCTTTATTAAATTGTAGTGCTTTAAAATACTTAATGAAATGCTAAGAAATGAACTAGTCGCCCCTGTAATTTTTGAAAGTTACCCTTGTTTTCTCTGGTCTTTCACCATCAAACCCTGATATCCTTAACATGGGACCACCTTGGGAACGTCTTCTTTCCAACAGAAAAACAATTATCAAAATCGTTTCATAAATGACGAAGTTATGCGCGAACAAACATAAAAAAAAAAGCATATATACGGTCGAATTGAGTAACCTCCTCCTTTTTGAAGTCGGTTAATGATACCATTTAGGAGAGAACGCTTTGCAGATAATGTTGAATACAAGTTGTATTCAACATCATCTGGCCAGCTTTACCTCCTCCTTTATATTGAGGTCAGCTGCCAGTCTAAATATAAAACTGGATATCAGTATTTTACATACAGCGACGGCCTATCTGATCTTCACAACTAGACTTTCGGGATGCTGTCGACCCGTAACGACTGTCCAAGGACCAGGAGTAAAAACTAGGAGCACCGGCTTAACGTGCTTTCCGAAGTATGGAGCGGTCTTGGCAATAGAGAAGGTCACCTATCCGCAGCAAGCGTCTTCTTCTTTAGCCTGTAGAGGTCTACTGCTGCACAACGGACTCTCCCAGGGCTTACCATAATGACCGGACTTGTACTTTCACAAGTTCGTCAGTTCAGCTCCCTACACTGCGTCTTCCGGTACATGGCCGCCATTCCAGAACCTTACCATTGGCCATCGGTTCTACGAGCAATGTGCCCCGCCCACTGCCACTTAATTTTAGCGACTCGAAAAGTTATGTCGCTGACTTTGGTTCTTCTGCGGATCTTCTCATTTCTGATTCGATCGCGCAAAGAAACTCCGAACATAGCTCTTTTCATCGCCCTATGAGTGCCTTTGAGCCTTCGTATGACGTCCATTGTGAGCGACCACGTTTCAGTTCCGTATGTCATCACTGGCAACACACATTGGTCAAACACTTTAGTCTACCGGCAAGCGTACCTTATCGATATTATTACCAAGCCTCGAGCCTCACATGCTATGCAACATATAAACGTATTAACATAAAGCGATATTCAGGAATATGATATTTGCCCCACGGTAACATGACATGGTCATGTCATTAGCCATATAACATGAACGCCACCAATTTCCAATATGCAATTTTTCAATTATCCATGACAATTTTGTGTACATCTTCATTCCATTGTCCGATCAATTTATTAATTTAACAGAATGAAACGTTTTAACAATAACATGCTGAATTTATGTGTTCACTACAGAAACAACAATAGGTTTTAAACAGTCCGCGGGGGCAGAGCTCTGAGGGCGTAAATGGCAACTTTTAATGGGCCCACCGGGCATACACTTTTGTGCATTTTGGAACAAATCCAACTTATTTGTAAGTTGTATTATGGATTTACGGTTTTCCGTGTAAAAAGTTTATATGGTACAATTTTTTTGCCAACAGCGTTGTATGTTGATTGTTATTTGAGAAGTTGTTATTGTAATTTTTTGATCAGTCGGTGATATTTTTGAATAGTCACCAAAGGCATCAAAGGTGTTGTGTATGGTAGACCTTTAATTAAATACCGATGGATATTTTGGAATGAAATTTAGTTTATTAATGGAAATGTTTTCTCGTATAACAGAATTACAGGGGCAATTCCAGGGGCAATTCAGCCGTCACTTACAAGTTTATAGGTCGTAGGTTCGAATCCCGTCAGGCGCTTTACTTTGTATAGATTATTTCATCACCAATTCTCAAAACGGCGAAGGCAAAAATTGTGAGGAAACCGGCATGTCCTAGAAGCAGAACTTCGAAGACATTATGTGTCATCTGTCTACCTACACTGGGCCCACGTGGTACATTACTCTTCTCACCGAGAGAAGACCTGTATCCCAGGGGTGGGAACATAATAGGCTGATTATTGGGCAATTGTCGTTACTTTAAGAATTTTCACAGGTAGATGCGGAATTCTTGTATTTAATAAATATTATTTAAAAATAAAAAAAACCCGCCTGCATAAAACTTTAACGAACTGAAAAGGCAGAAACATATTGAACAATCGCAGTTGGGGGACTGTTCTGTGGAATACTTGTTTAACTAACTAAGAGGTCTGTCATGGTCTCGTTATATGCATATTAATATACTTAGCAGATTTTTTTTTTTTAATCGTTTCAATTATAATTGAAACTGCAAGTTATAATAGTTATTTACTTATGATATTGCTATTCTGCAGTACTGGCTATTTCAAATTTTAAAAAAATCCTGTTTTGGCTAATAACTTTAATTTTATCTTATGGAATATGAGTACCATCATGGTAACAACGCGGCCGCCGGGATCACATATCGTGGTTAGTGGTGCCCGGATAGCTGTCGAGTCCATCATGAAGTATCTGGGATTGGTGCTCGACAACCGATGGGAATTCGGACCCCACTTCCGGCGGCTGGCGCTCAAGCTGATGGGTGCAGCAGGCGCGTTGTCAACGTTGCTTCCCAACATGGGGGGCCCGAGCGCCGCCTGTAGGCGGTTATACGTGGGAATCGTGCGGTCCATGGCCCTGTACGGGGCCCCTGTGTGGGCGATGGACGTCGTCCGCGGGTATCGCACGATTTCCTACGAGGCGGCTTGCGTCCTGGTCGGATCCCCGCCCTGGGACCTAGAGGCGAAAGTACTCGCGTCATTATACCGATGGCGCGAGGAAGAGCGGACACGGGGCTCCAGTCCGGCGCAGCGGCAGATCGAGCTGCGCAGAGAGGAGCTCCGTCAGGTCCTGGTGGCGGACTGGCGGCAGAGGCTTATGCGCCCTACCGCCGGCCTCGCTACCGTCGAGGCGATCCGGCCAGTACTCGACGACTGGCTCGGGAGAAGGCACGGCTCCCTGTCGTTCAGGGTGACGCAGGTGCTGTCGGGGCACGGCTGCTTCGGCAAGTACCTGTGTCGCCTAGGCAGGGAGCCGGACGCTCGGTGCCACCACTGAGTCCAATGCGGGGAGGACACGGCGCAGCACACGCTCTCCGAGTGTATAGCTTGGGAGGAGCAGCCCCGTGTCCTCACAAATGAAGTAGGAGGCGACCTGACGCTGCCGGCAGTAGTGCGGAGGATGGCCGGCAGCGCAGAGTCGTGGGACGCGGTGGTGTCCTTCTTCGATGGACCCCGCGGCGGAGGCGCGCGCGAGTGTCAACGCGCGCCTCTGAGGCGATGCACGGGGTAGCTTAACACCCCACTACCCCGTGCCGGAGACGAGGTTCGGACAGACCGGGCCAGCACGAGAGTGTGGGGCTGCGGAAGAATTTAGACTCCCGCGGCCCCACGCGCGCTCGTGATAGAAGAGACACCGGGGTGGTTTTAGTCAGTAAAAGTCTGACAGACCCCGTCGCCCACCCCAGGGCGGCGGACATCCTATGAGGATTTCCACCCCGAAAAAAAAAATGGTAACAACGCGGCACAAGCGGCACGCAACATTAACGACGTTTACGGAGCTAACACTACAAACCAACGCACCACCTGTTATTGGTTTACTCTTTTCCGTTCTGGGAATTTCGGCTTAGCTTTTTACCTTGTTGAGCAGATACATTTTCGAACATATATGGAGCAATGGATCAGCAATATGTTTCAAAATTATTCCAATTTATAGTAATAGTTTATTACCTACTCAATTAGGGTGCCGGCTAGACTAAACGCCGACTCTAAGATACCAAGGAAAAGGCTAAACAAATAATAATGTAGTTTACAGAGATAAAATTGCTTTTCAGATATTAAAGAAGGTTGCGTGCCTCAAAAAGATGTCAGCACATCGTGACGAATTCCCTTATTAATATTATAAATCGGAAAGTGAGTTTGTTTGTTTGTTTGTTCCGCTTTCAGGTCGTAACTACTCAACCAATTGCTTTGAAATTTGGCAGACGTAAAGTTAGAAGTCCGGATTAAATAATAGCTTTTTATCCCAAAAATGATCTTCCCGAGGGAAAACAAAAATATTCTTAGCTTCATACGAGTTCGGTGATAGATGGCGCTATGTGTCGTTTAGAACAAAGTTATTTATTGCAAACGAATATGCGCATGTAAACTTAGAAGCTAAATGATACGATAATTAATCCACGAAAATGAGAAATCTAAAATGCGTGATATAAGCGTATTCCACAAAGGCGAAGTCGCGGGCGGAAAGCTAGTAAAATATATCTTAGGCATCTAAAAACGATTTTTTTTTATAACCGCAATAATATATTTTTTATGGGTATTATGTTAACTTTTCTATCTTGTGATATCTGTTTTACTATTGTCATGGCTGTGTATGACACCTATGGGTATTTTTGGTTCCCGCCTGCTTGATAGATGAGATCAAGTTAATGCTCGTTTCTGAATCGCGCTAAGGTTTCGTTACCGCGCGGAGTATATAAGCTCGGGCGACCCCAAGTTTCGATATCTCTGGTTTGGGTTTCCCTTCAAAACTTCTAAATCTTTCGCCTTGTACTAAAGATTTCCGTGGAGGGGAACACTCGAGTGAGTTTTTAATGTTTTAGAATACTCTGCTACGGCGGAGTTTATGTTATAAACTCCTAATCTTGACACGTCATTACTTCGATACCAAACCAACTACCAAATTAGAGTACGTATTTAAGTTGGTTGGGTACCCAAGAAAGTTAGTTTATTTGGGCACCAAACCAACTCCTAAAATGGAATAAGACCTTCCATATACTAAGTACCTACCTCCTAATGGCTGTGTCGCCCTGGTACTCGACGCCTTTTAGGAGCATAGTCCCTACATTTTACCCATTTCCTATATACGACTCTACCAATCGACTTTAGCTAATCTATAGATAGAATTTTTTTTTGAAAACTGAACACAATATTGGAGAAACTGGCACATCTCCAACATTGGTCAATCGCTCCTCTCCACTGCTCCTACATGACAACAGGCGACCTCATACCGCATAACAGATGGTCTCCAAGTTGCAAGAAATGGGGTTGGAGGCTCTCCATCATTTGCCATACTCACCAGGCTTTGCGCCTACAGAGTTTACTTTTTCCAGAACTTGAATAACTTATTGTCGGGAAAAAATTTCTATACCAAAGAGGCAGTATAAAATGCCTTTGAAGAATTTGTTGCCTTTCGTCCAGATGATTTCTTTAAGAATCAATAAGCTGCCACTGCGTTGGCATTGATTGCATGGGTTATTCTTATTATTATTACTATTACTTCAACTATTACAAATAAAAAATACACGAAAAGAATTCCTTTACATTTTTTCATATTAAACGACAATTTTATAAGTAAAGATCTAATATATAAAATATACGTAGAATCAATATAATTATTTATTACAATTGGTGATTAAAATCCTTTTTTTTGATACCCACAACTCGCTATGCTTGGTAAAAAAAAATATGTAATTCTTTTTTTCGTTCCATTTAATATTAATGTATTTACATATTTAGAATCAGTGTTTAAAACCTTGTAATTTTAATATTCCACTCGATTTGCTTGGTAGAAATTTATTTCTTTCAACCTCACAATATAGCGTCTAACATCCGCCATTTTGTTTTTTTAATGTCACCTATCTAATAGCACTTGGGCTTTTAAGACAACTCTAACGATACCTCAAATGTGAAAATCTGTTTAGCGGTTCTGGAGATACAAGGTAATAAAGAATATTACATACAAGGTACGCGCTAAAAACCCTTCCTGGCAGTCGGGTAAAAACGTTCAAATTCTAGTCGCAATGTCATCTCAGCGACAATCAATGTCAACAAAATATTTCTGATCTGCTCACATACGTGTCAAACGTATGTGAGCAGATCAGAGATATTTTGTGCTAGATTGAGGCTGTGATATGACTGCAAACAGTTTTAAAATTATGTTATTTGCTCTTCTGCTCTCATACATCCCTTGTTTTTGATGGCTTATTGACATTATTTGACACTAACATGAGATGGACACTGAATTGTGTGAAAGTTCTTAATTATAGGAATTAACACACAGATGCTTAGTTTTGTATCACATATAAAACTGGTTGTCAGACATTTCAGACTTAAAAGTCTGAAATGTCTGACAACCAGTTTTCGTATCGACTGTCATAGATCCACTACTATTGACAAACTACATTAGAATGCCAGCCGGCCCGATTGATGGGAATAGGCTCCCCCCAAGACTATTGGTGTCAATCAGGCGCAAATTCCGGCTCGAGGCTGTCAAGAAATATTCCAGATACCTCTTATATCATGTTTATTCCCATGGTTTCCATGTAATTCTATCACGATTCTCCTGTTCACCGTTTGATTTTGAATGTAATTTCGCATTCTCATCGCCATTCGATATTGCCCTCAACTGTTCGGCAATTCGCTTCGTTTAAATGAGGCTTCACTTACAGAATTTCACGCAGCAATTAGATTTAGAATTCATTTATTTGTAAGAATGTCGTTATATACATATTTATGTATACAACGTTATTTTTTGTTTATGCGAGACACGTGTTCAGTACTTTTAAGTAAAGAATCGATGTATAAAAATTCAAAAGATATCATAAAAAAACATAAAGTTATGAGCTTGTTATCTTACTTGGTTGTACCAACAAAAATATGGTCAACGCACCATTTGACCACCCGCGCCTACAGCGCAGCGGCGCGGCGCGAGGGGGTCCTGTCTCACGCGTTGAGTACTACTATAATCTACTGCCAGCTGTGTTGCGCGGTCGGTAACCACAATGCAACAATAATTTCTGAATGTATTTGGGAAAAAATATAACATGGTGTAAAAACGATTGGAATCGATTCAGTTGCTTACTACCTCAGCCTATAGATGTCCACTGCTGGACAAAGGCCTCCCCCAAGGCTTTCCACGATGACCGGTCTTGTGCTGCCCGCATCCATCGGCTTCCCGCGACCTTCACCAGGTCATCGGTCCACCTTGTTGGGGGTCTCCCTACGCTGCGTCTTCCAGTACGTGGCCGCCACTCCAGAACCTTGCTGCCCCATCGGCCATCGGTTCTACGAGCAATGTGCCCTGCCCACTGCCACTTAAGTTTAGCGACTCGCAGAGCTATGTCGGTGACTTTGGTTCTTCTGCGGATCTCCTCATTTCTGATTCGATCACGCAGAGAAACTCCTAGCATAGCACTTTCCATTGCCCTTTGTGTGACTCTGAGCCTTCGTATGAGGCCCATTGTGAGCGACCACGTTTCAGTTCCGTAAGTCATCACTGGCAACACACACTGGTCACAGATTCAGTTGCTTATTCTGAACAAACTGTATTCAGGTTTCATATAAAGTTTGTGTATGATGTTAATTTTTAACTTCTACACATCTTACTTCAACATAATGGTGTTGTAATCTATACTGACCCACATTTAATTCGTATTTGTACTTACATATTTCAAGCTGAAGCTTTCTTCTTTTTTCGATATGACATGACATTTATTAGACATTAATATTAATATTTCAACATTGATATAATATTAAACTAAGGTAGACACGTCACTAGCGCACTGAAAATGAAGCGTACAAAAGGAGGTAAGTCCAGCAAGTCGCTTTAGTTTTCGTCGATTCTATTTGAGCGCAAACGACAAACACTAGCCATCTTTTTCTTCTCTATGCTTTAGATAGCGCCCCAGCTCACTCACACTGTGCCAACGTGTGAAATGTACGCAGAATAAAAAAAAAATCATGTGTGTGCTGCTGCTCCGATCGGCACATTTATTTTGGTTAATTTGTTAGAGCATATCATATCTGTTTAATATTATATCAATGTGTTTCAACAATTATTATTGTATTTTTTTGTCAAATTTGAATTTCGAAGCATGTCTTAATTTGTGTTCTTTTTTTTTAAATTAATGATTGGATTCCATCTACGTAGGTACGCCATTATAGTCACATTTATTAGACCACAAATTAAATAGTTTATGTTAGTTCCAATGTCAATTGTTTATGATGTAGTACTTTTTACACTTACATCGTCTCAAACTTTTCCGCCTGTGTGTTACATGTCGCGTGACGTTTGGCCGCGGAGTAGGCTTCGAATTGCTTGTATTGTGAAAAACAGTTTCACTTTTACCATGGTTTCATAAAACCACACAATCCTTTTTTTAAATAAACAAATAAGCTTTTTGTATAGTTCTTTGATGTATATGGAAGCCAACGGTAAAATGCTTAGTTTTCAAATATAGATTTGAAGCTGTCCAAAAACCTGAGGCCAGATCTTGCTACACTTCTTTTGTACCCGAAATGCCATGAAAACCATGATTTGTAACATATCAGAAGGTAACCCGTAACGAGCTGTGACTTCCGCGGCTACGAACACTGTTGGTTGAAGACGCTTTATCGATTAGCAATTTGTCTAGCTTATCGTATAGGTACGTGGTTGATGTGTGATTTCCACCAAGCTTGATCTGTTCTCGTAATTTTTGTATTGTATTACACTAAATTCGAAATGATATGTTAATGGATCTATTAAAACTGCAGAACGTCGGTTGACCAAACGTGAAGGTTCATTTCATAAACTAAGAGTTACATATACACAGATGGCGCAGATAATGTACATATTATGTATAATAATTGTGTACAGGCTTACAGAGTATATCTACGGTTTGTCATAACTAGAAGGAGCGAAGCTTTATTTATTTATTTTAAAATCACTATTTATCTGCATTTTATAATATAGGATTTTGTTACTGAAAATAGAGGCTAGATTGAAAATCTTTAAGGACCTATTTGAAGGAAATTACGGGTATTTTCAGAGTGTAACGCTTTAAAAAAAAGGAACTGGGGTGTCTAACTCCACCCTACCCGGCAGTTACAGTAAATTTAATTATGTAAATAAATACTTGGTAGCTAGGAGCATTAAATAAAACAATAAATGGTTACAATTATAAATTTATTTTTATAATTACCCTGTGTCATAAATATATGACAAACAAACTCCTAACTTACCTAGCCGATTTCCTGACTCACTCCGTCTCGGGTCGGAGTGGGGCAGGGAATCCACATGAGACAATTCAGCGAGCTCAGGGTCGCTTGATGAGGATTCGTGAGGTGAACCGTTGTGATCACGGCTCAGTCGTTACCAAAGTATCACAGGTTATGCACACAATATCAAGCCAATAGCCCACTTAAATGCAACCTGTCGGAAACCCACTCTCAATCACTAGATACATCAAAACACAGAAACAAGGACAGGGAGTCCACGCTTCTAACTAACACTTCTAGATTACTCCTAGATTACGTTACTGGATTACTCTTCTAAATTACGATAGCTCTCCTGCCTAACGCCTCTGGATTACGGTACAAAGACCCTTGGCTTCACTAACTGACGGGTGTCAGATTAATGCACGGTTGAACGCGGCCTGCGGGAATAGGTATCTCGGGAACACCATGGGCAAAATAATCATGACAGCTTATACCTGTATAGTCGTCGTCGAAAGAGAACTCGATGTGCCGTACCATCAGGGTTCAGCCACATCCACTCCAACAAGCCTGATCCAATGGGAATCAAGGCCACCAAAGATAAATTAACGCGACGCCTCCCAAAACGGGTTCCCACCCTAGGCCCGCCAATAAAGCCAAATCTAAAACAACATTTAACCTAATTTAGTACTACAGAATCACGGAGACACGTGGAGAAAATATTCCGGGTACAGGAATGAATACTCACAGAGAGAGATGAGCCAGACTTCATGTGCACCGCCCCATGGGGCTTATTGCACCAAACGCCGGCCTTGGGTAACGGCTATTTCCACAAAAGACCTCGCGACACCACGCAAGCTTCGGTCGTCTTCCTTCTGGAAATTTCTCTCTGTTCCGACCGACCACTCCCAATTGTCTTTTCCTGAACCATAGACTCGTGCGTTCCGCGACTTGTATTTTATTTCAGACTCATGATTTAATATCTTTATTTTAAGTCCTTCTTTTATATTATTTAACCCGGTCGTTCTTTATTTAAATTTATTTATTATATTAACGACCGTCCTTTCGGGCAACGCCATCTCTCGGCTCGATGTAAAATATGTGACCCGAGTTCAGCCCTAGTCCATGAGATGTCGCCTGCTGCTACATTTTGCTACGTGTCAAGAGACTTTTATGATTGTTTGTTTGATTACGCTAATAGTTAGTATATAGTATAATAGTTAGTAGAAGACGTAATTTAGACGATTTTACTATATCATTAAAAATATATAACAATTAGAATAAATTGAAAGTTCCCCACTTGAATTCCAGAGTGTCATAAACGATTTGTTTAATCTTTTACTTTCCCCTAACTTTAGTCCTTCTTATGCTATTGCAATTTTAAACTTCACATATACCTACCTTGACTCTCGAACTCTTTTGTAAATTACCATTTTAACTTATAAATTGACATTAGGGCATCCGTGTCAACACAATACGACAGTGGTCAGTGACAGTGCTGTTCTGCATCGCCTCTAAATTAGTGTGAAGTAATTGGCTTGAATAACACGATTAATACCACTTTGTATTACCTAATCATGTTATTCAAGCTAATATACAACATATCTTATAATTAACGCACACCAGCAAACATCCCAATCATATTAATCACTAGCGGCCGCCAGCGACTTCGTTCGCGTGGAGTTTGCTATGCTCTGCTCCTATTGGTCGCAGCGTGATGTTATATAGCATAAAGCCTTCCTGAATTAGTCGGGTATCCAACAAAAAAATATTTTTTTCAAATCGGACCAGTGTAGTTCCTGAGATAAACGAGTTCAAGCAAACAAACTCTTCAGCTTTACTTAATAGTACTAGCGGCCGCCAGCGACTTCGTTCGCGTTGAGTTATTTATGCTCCGCTTCTATTGGTCGCAGCGTGATGTTATATAGCCTAAAGCATTCCTGGATTAACAGGCTATCCAAAGCAAAAATATTTTTTCAAATCGGACCAGTAGTTGCTGAGATTAGCGCGTTCAAACAAAGAAACAATCAAACAAACTCTTCAGCTTTATATTAGTATACATGCTATATACATACACTATATTTGAATTATTATGTACAATACATTGTTTTTTATTAAATTACTCATACTGATTGTGGGAGTAATTTGTGGTCACATTACAAATCTATGCACGTACAGAGCCGTAAACGTTTACCTATGAGTATAACGTAGTAGGCACGTATACGCATATTTCATCCATGTTCGTAAGTTTTTTACTGTATAGCGAAAGTATTACGAGTTGCCGAAAGTCTTGTTCATAAACAAAACAAATTAAATTTAAGTCCAGTGTATTTATCTTATTCTTTTTCTTTCATTAAAAACAGGAAAGTAGACCAATTGTAGTTTAATCCTGTCAAATTAGTCAACGCCTGAGGTAAGTTGAAGTATTTTTAGAAGCCATGTTTTTAAAAAGGTGTAAACTGTCTATGACATGTCTTAATTTAACGGGACTAAAAAACTAAGTGTCGCGACACATCTGCGGAACGTACCGCGCCGAAAGTTTGGCTAAATACGCTCGCAGTGTATTTCAAGTACTCTATGACACATCATCCCAAATTACGCCGCGTTCGGCGTAGGGCCTAAACTTCCTTCTTGTGATTTTTTTTAGCTAAAACGCATTTAACGTATTTTGCATAGCAAGCGACACATCACGCGATGCGTTGCGCGATCGTAAGTTCGCCGGGCGTAGCTGAACGTGGGCGTGTGCTGCGCATCGCGCGCGTGGTGGTGGCGAAGAGCGGCAACGTCTTCTAAGCCCTCTATAATAGCTAATATTCTAATTAAATCCATTTTTTGGCCAATTCAGGTAAGTCACAAAAACCGCACGCCATAAAGTACCGACACAGACAGACTGACGATGACGCCACGTAATTTTCCGTCGCGTAGCGCGCTGAACAAGACGCCGCGTTTTGACCGTTAGTTTGACATAATAACTGAATATTGCGACTGACACTTCAGCCGCTGAGCTTTCGGCGCCGTACGTTTCGCAGATGTGTCCCCACCCTAAGACTAATGAAGTTGTAACACCAAACTGTATCTCCCGATTTAGTTATCATTCGTTTTTTTTTTATAGATGTATTTACGTCAAAAACAAAATAAAGAAGATAATAACAATTGTTCCCCCAAATAAACATGGAACTATGAAACTCAAATGGGGCAGGACTTCTTCCAAGGCGCAGTGATAAAAGTTTGAGTAAGGAAGTTACCGAGTCCAAGTGTGTGGAAATTGAAATATCGGTCATCCAGCAGCGAGTTGGGCGGATGACTTTTTTACCATTTCGGGCAGAGACCCGCATGAGGCTGTCACAGGGCTCGTAGCGGGGATCGGAAGCGATCTCTCGCCTCCGACCCTGGTCCGAAACGAGAGTGCATGGCAGGCCTTCACCTCCTTCTGTGAAGCAGTGATGGCAAAGGAGGAGGCGGAGCGCGTAAGGCAACGGGAATTCCAGCGACCTTACCCCACTAGCCGCCGCAGGAGACGCCCTGGTCAGGACATGACCTTAAGCTCCCAGCCACCGTAGGCACGGGCCTACGGGTAGTGAGCAGTGGGTAGCTCGCCGATCGGTAAGGACCAGGCCCGAGTCGACGGCGCATCGTGTTTCACGCGCGCCTCAAAGAGACGTCAATACTTAGTGACGGAGTCCACGACGAAGACCGATGCCTCCTGGGTCAGGGTTGCGGGTTGGTTAAACAAGAAACCGTGGCCCTGGCCGTTGCACAGGCAAGTGAAGAAACACACGTGAGTTTTGGTCAGTAAAAGTCTGACACGCCCTTTCGCTCCGCCAGAGCGGCAAAAGTCATTTGATGATATCCCATCCCAAAAAAAACAGGCTGTCACAGGGCCGTGGGGCACTTAGCACTTGTAAAAGGCCCGTGTAGGCAAAGTTGTTTCGTGAATGATGACGATAATGAGCCCACAATCAGCCTATATCGTTCCCAATGTAGGGGGACACAGCTCTCCTCTTAATGAGAGGGCGTGTGCTGTAATCTACCACGCTGGCCTAGTGCGAGTTGGTAGATGTCACGTGTCTTCCAAGTTTTTGGCTCTAGGATATGCAGGTTCACGAACAGTGAACCTTAATTAAATAAGACATGAAGTAAAGTGTGTTATTATAATGTATGTCTAATAATAATAATGTATGTAATATATGTCGCGCCTATCGTATCTGTCAATAATGCCAATAAGTTTTTTGTTAATGTCGGTGCAAACCTTGCATCAAAGTTTTCTACTGTCTCACCGTCCGTTTACTCATGTCCTACCTCATCTCCAGTTAACTCTTTGGTTATCCCATTAGTTGACCAAGCAGTTGTTACAAGCACTATTCATAGATTGCGTAGTGATTGTGCAGTTGGGTGGGATAACATCCCGGCAAATATAATAAAACAATCAATCTGCACTCTGGCTCCTCCCATTGCCCATATCTGTAACTGTGCCATAAATTCGGGTGTTTTCCCAAAAGCTTTCAAGCGTGCCATTGTTCATCCAGTGTATAAGGGCAAAGCTAGGGATGATGTTTCCAATTATCGGCCAATTTCTGTCCTTAGCTCTTTATCTAAAATACTCGAACGTATCCTCAACACTAGTCTGACAAAATTTCTGTGTAAAAATAAATTAATTGCCAATAATCAATATGGCTTTCGGACAGGAATTTCCACAGAGGATGCCGTCTCTGATTTCACTAATACCCTAATTGATAGATTAGATAGTCGCCTTAAATGCTACGGTGTCTTCTTGGATCTGACTAAGGCCTTTGATACGGTGTCTATCCCCAGGCTGTTGGCTAAAATGGAGCATATGGGAGTGCGAGGTGTAGCTCTGGATATTTACAGAGATTATCTCACCGGGCGTAGCCAATGTGTCAAAATTGATTCTGTTCTCAGCGATGAAGAATTTATCAGCTACGGTATACCCCAAGGCAGTATATTGGGTCCCACGCTCTTCCAAATGTACATAAATGACCTTTGTCAACTCTCCCTTTCCCACTGCGACATTTTTACCTACGCAGATGACACTGCACTATTGATATCTGACGTGACCTGGGACAAGGCTAAACAAACCACTGAACTTACCTTGCGAACAATTATGGACTGGCTTTCCACTAATCTACTGACGCTTAATATCTCCAAGACTAAAGTGATTCTGTTTAAACCGCCAAATTCACCCAAACCGACAATGAACTCGGATAAAATAATAGCGCATACCTGTCATGACTCATCTACATGCATCTGCAAATGCCTCGACATGGTGTCTAATATCAAATACCTAGGTGTTTATATCGACGAGAAGCTAGATTGGCGCACGCACACGGATACTCTCTGCTCCCGGCTTCGAAAACTAATATATCTATTTAAGGAGCTCAGATATGCGGCTGACATCGAATCAGCTTTATTAGTATATCGATCATTATGCGAGTCAATGATTATGTACTGTATCCCGGTATGGGGCGGTACCTTCAAAACAGTGATGCTTAGGGTGGAACGAGCTCAGCGGGCTGTTCTCAAAGTTATTTATTTCCGTAAAAGGGACTACCCCACAGCTCAGCTGTACTCAGATGCTCAAGTGCTGACAGTGAGAAAATTATATATCCTCCGATCAGTCTTGCGCCAACATTCCACGATTCCACTAGATGGCAAGCTAAGTAATCGACGAATTGGCTTTCCTGTCTGTGAGTCTGTGCAATGCCGTACTGCACTTAAGCGACGACACTTTCGTGCCCAAAGCGCTCTAATGTATAATAAAATAAATAAAAAGCTTTTAATTTATAAACTTACCTTACATAAAGTCAAACAGACTCTCAAATCATGGCTACTGTCACTGAACTATGACGAAACAGAGGAAGTTATCATATCTATTTCATAAGATTATAATAAACCCTACTGGTAAGTAACTGCTACACACACATATACATACATACACACGTGTGCACATTTGCAGACACACCCTCACACACGCACGCACGCATACACACACACACATACGCACGCACATAAACACGCACCCCCAAATACTCAATACAGGCTTCTTTTAACCCCTTTAGTCTAGTTTAGGTTACTCTTGTTACGTAAATTCATCTATGTTTTGTTAATCTGTTTGCATAAAATTCTGTAACATTTCCTTTTGGGAGAGGGCACTGGCTCCTGTAACACAGGTATATCACCTAGCACAGGAGTCAGGGACTTCACACTTATTTGTACCAATTTTTTGTGTAATAAAGATTATTATTATTATTATTATTATAAGAATATCGATTTGACGACACGCTTGGTGCAGTAACTGAGCGATCGACTGCTGAACTGCGTGTCTCGGGTTCGATTCCCGCACTGGATAAATATTTGTATGGCTTACAGGTAGTTGTTCCGGTTCTGGCTGTTTGTGTAAGTTTAAATGTTTGTAGACGCACCCAGGATACAGGAGTAATTCCTAGTGTGGGTCAACATATGTGAGAATTACGTAAGTCATGGTGGCCTCGTGGTTAAAATACCAGCCTCTCAAGTATGAGTGTGCGGGTTTGATTCCAGGTCAACCAAGTACCAATATAACTTTTCTAAAGTGGTATGTACTTTCTAAGTATATCTAGGACACCAATGAATGAAGGTGAAGGAAAACATCTTGAGGAAACCTGGCCTTTATAAGTCTGAAATCGCCAACCCACATTGAACAAGCGTGGTGATTACGCTCAATCCTTCTCTGTATGAGAGGAGACCTGTGCCCAGCAGTGGGACGATAAAAGGTTGATGATGATGATTATTATATTTTCTTTTATTAATGTTCTCGCACTCTTCCCAATTTCAATTACAATATCTAACACGTGGATAACGTAGTTAGGAACTGATATATATTATCTAGATTATTAATTACTAGCTTTCCGCCCGCGGCTTCGCCCGCGTGGAGTTCGGTTATATCGCGCTTTATAGATTTCCCTCGGGAACTTCAATTTTTTCCGGGATAAAACGTAGCCTATGTTCTTTCTCAGGGTCTAAAGATTGTCTGTGCCAAATTTCATCAAAATCGGTTGAGAGGTTTAAGCGGGAAAGCGTAACAGACTGACAGACAGACAGACAGAGTTACTTTCGCATTTATAATATTAGTATGGATTGTATAGTGTGTTTGTGCTGGTTAAATAACTTAAACATTATGGATCAACATGTCACCCTTCTGTATGTGTGTGTGTATGTACATTATTTACGTCTTTGGAGACGTTTACTTAGGTAAACGTAAATCTGTATTTAGTATTTGCCGTTTTTAGCTTTCAACCAAAACCTGAAGAAAAAAAATGTGAGTCGGACTTGCGCACGTTGGGTCCGTTTAAATTTGTAGGCATGAGAATGAAAATTTACGGTTTTCGGATACGCTTCCTTTACATGAGTGACATGACATTGCTTCTTGCCAAATTTCGTGATTTTGATTGAACGACTTTTTGATTTGATTTTGTCCTCTAAATCTTATGGGTTTTTATTTCAGAACATAAATCCGTGTATCCTCGGAGTGCTTTAACTTGAAACTACTTGCGCCGGGTACAATATGCCTAATGTTGTTGTGTCGGGAGTTTGGTCGTGGAGGGTCTCCAGATCATCCTCTGGCGCAGCAATGTTTATCATTGCATCACCTCGCAGTGAATAGGTTTAATAAGCTAGTGCGCTTTACCATCAACGATTGCATCACTGCTTACCATCAGGCGGGATTTCAGTCAAGCACTAGTTTATAACTAATAATAAAAAAAAGCTTGAATTTTTCACTGCTTCAAGCGATTTCAGTCCTGAGTATTTTATCTTACTTCAACTTCATGACAAAAAGGGCTAGACCGACGGAAAACGGAGTGATGACAGCCTCCGTGGCGTAGCGGTTGCGAACGCACCGCTGCGCAAGGAGGCGCGAGTTCGATCCCCACGCAGTGCAAATATTTGTATGCACGAATATGAATATTTGCACTGGTCTGGTCGTTCCTTGAAAAGCAAGTTAAGCCGTTGGTCCCGGTTGCCATACGAACATCTAATGGCAGTCGTTACGAGTTGTTAGAGCCCTCAAAAGTCCAACAATTGGTCTAACTGCAAAGCTTTGATATCGCCTTCAGGTGTGGAGGTTTGACGGCAGTCGCTTCACGGAAAATATCAAAGCCAAATCAGCAGTTAAACAGGTAAAGCGGATCCCAGACTCCAAAGCTGATAAAGTTTCGGATGCGACTGGTATTAACAGTGGGATGATGATGAAACGGATAACGGAGTGATCTTACAAAGTTTCCGTTTTTCCTTCTGAGTTACGGAACCCTAAAAAAAGCTATAATGCCATTTACCATTAAGGAGGAAGTGACGGATAGGTACCATTATTCTTTCATTCATAGTCTGCAGAGTACTTTATTAAGTATTCAAGATTCTACCAGCTGAGGGAACAAAGGAGACTGTTTCATCTTAGTTCAGTACTCCCATAGAGGCTTAGGGCACAATTAATCATTGGCCGTTAAAGGTTATTGTCCTCGGCAATTAAGACGATGATTCAGTTTCGCAATTGACCTTTTGTGTTATGTTTTAGTTGAGTTTTCTTTATTAAGTCAAACTGCCGAGCCTTTTTTATAATTATAAACTAGTACTTGGCCGTAATCTATTTTAATTATATAGAGACTATTCACTCATTAAACTGAGTGAATAGGAAGGATGACGACAGTTGAGCGAGGTGATGCAATGTTAAACCCAATAACACGATCAACGATGCTGCGCCAGAGGGAGAATGATCTGGAGACCTCCACAACCAAACTCCCGATATAACGGCATTTTCTCTCACTCAGACCCGTGCTGCTCCTCCGTGCGGCTTCTTCGGACATCATTGTTGATCATGACGAATCGCTTGGCGGCAAGACTTTGTCTGGTGGATGGTAACTTCTGCCAGCATCCGATGTTATGGCCTACCACGGAGACAATTAACAATTAGTACCAAATTAATTTTACAATATACTTATTATTTTTTTTTGTTGATTTTCATATTCGGAAGTATTAAGTATTATTACTATTTCAAAATAAAGGATTTGATTTTTATTGAATATTTTTGAATATTTTCTTTCCTTGAATAAGACAAAGAACACATTTATTAAAGCAAAGCCACACTCCTACGTTTGAAGTACGCCCAGAAAATTTTGCATGTGTATCATACAGGCATATGTTATCTGTGACAATGGACACATGATGTATCGGTGGCGCACTGTACCCGTATTTTAATGTCCTACGTACGGGCGTGATTAATCATTTTAGGGCTCAACCTTTGACCTTTGTCCTTCCATGGAGGTTATACCGTTCTTTGCAAAGAACATATTTATGGGAAAGACAAAATGGGGTTTTGAAATCATTGTGCTTTTAGTTCTAGGATATTTTTGATGAATTGTTTCTGTAAATAAGAATTTGTTTTAGTCTTCAAATGCGACTTTTATCTTCATAATGCCTTGTATTTTGTTGATCACCAGACGCTTCTAAGAGGCTTTTAAGAAATCCCATCACCCTTTAATGTTTTCACAGTTGGATTACAGTCCTCTCTCCAACAGCTAGTGGGTTATACAACCTATAACGGCGGGCCCAGACCGGTTTGGTAGAAGTCACATGTCTTCGTATTTTTAGTTCTAGGATTTCACACAGACCGGACCGGACCGGACGGACAGACCGGTTTCCTCCTATGTTTTCCTTCGCCGATTCTTCCATCCTTCATTTGAATTCATGGTAACCGGGTAGCGTGTTGAAGTCCCTGCAATTTTACAAAATTCTTTCAACAGCCAAAAGAAGCCGATATTAAGCTGCTGAAAAGTTTGTCATTAATCGTGGCTTTTACAAGCAACCAAACAGAAAAAGCTGTTGACTTTCCTTGTCGCAAAAGGAACTATCAGTTAACTCACTGCCTGTTCAGTTAAGCCTAGTTTTCACAGACCCCGCTGCTAAGGAACAGCGAGGGACATTTATTTTCTGGCAGCTACTGGGAACAAAGCTGATCCAGCTGTCGATTACTGCAAAAAAAAAAAAACCATTGACATTCCGCTACTCCCACAAGGAGGGTTACTGGTTCATCACTGGCTTTATACGGATGCAACTAATCAGGAGCTGGTCAGTTTCAAAGGACAATAAACGACCGAACTGAACAATCAGAATTTTTCTTCGTTTGAAATTGTGTTTTTACATATTTAAAATGGCGGTGGTAAGGCGTTGGAGTGATGTTGATAACATAAAATTTTTCATATTTCTCTCTAAATTCTTGTCCATGTTCTATTTTTTATTTTCGTCTTCTGACTTTTGAGAATATCCATCAGAAGTTCATTTGGTTGGCCTCCATAACGCAATGGGTCAGAAACACCAGACCAGAACTAGTCACACAGTAGCTATATACTGCTGTCTCCTATACAGAGCCAGTAATGGGAACACGTCGAGAAAGCGACACTACTCTACAAACAGCAGAATGTAAAGTTGCTGAGTACTGGGCGGTCAGACACACATTTATGTAATCTCCACCAATTCCATGCTATCAGCAGTACAAAACTTCAACAAAAATCAAAGAATGAAGAATCCATTAACACAATAATTAGGGGAAGTTGAGCAACCCCCTCATCTGGGTCAATAAAGGCAGATGTCGCGGTTCGTCCACTTATTTACGTTGACCTAATCTTATTTCAACTTAATTTGGGGCCGGGTTTCGAACAAAATATGTTAATTTGTATAGAACTCAAGGGACAGTCTATAAGGTGTGTTGTGTATCGATGAGATGAGAGGTAAAGATGGGATGCGATAAAATAATTATAACAGGGGAGTTTATTCTACTCCTACGCTGGAAGTGTCATATTTTTACTCTCCAAAAATACTCCAAATGACGGTACTTATTGTTTTTTCAGCACATCCTGAGCATTCAAATACATTTCCAACTTGGTAACAGTCCGTTATTTTTATAACAGCATGTGCGTAACATTTTGTCACATCTCGTGTTGACACGAAAGAGGAGAAAGAAGAATAGCGTTTGACCCAGTCGATTAATCTGTGATACAGGAGAACTTTTGTAAAAAGATTCTGGCCGCTACTTCATTCACGTATTTTCTTTCATTTTAGCATTAAATATGTATGAATACCCTATGACATCCGGCAATACTGTTGCTTCTTATTAGTGAAAGAATTTTTGGAAAAGATCAGTCAATCGATGCTGTAAAAATCTTACAGTGACAAGTAGAGTCAGCTTCAGCATCTTTATTTATACTAATACATACCTATATAAAGCTGAAGAGTTTGTTTGTTTCTTAATTTTGTTTGAACTCGCTACTCTCAGGAACTACTGTTCCGATTACAAAAAATATTTTTGCGTTGGATAGCCCCTTGATCCAGGAAGGCTTTAAGCTATATAAAATCACGCTGCAACCAATAGGAACGGAGCATATCGAAACCTTCGCTGGTAAAACCGCGTGGCGGAGCTAGTATGGAATAATAGCTTACTCTACCCTCACACCACCTAAGTTTCCACGCTGAGAAACTGCTGTTGGAACACAGGTCTCTTCTGCGTAATAGGGAGTGGCCGTTATCCCCCACGTGTGCCCAGCGTGAGTTGATACAATATTAGCATAAATTTCATCCTATTCCATTTCATAGCTTGTCCTGCCTCACTAGCCTTATTATCAAGCCATCACTATTTATTTAGGAGGAGACAATTAATCAGCAAGGAGTGTTTAGTGCCTATTTAAATAACACTACTCCGTTTGAGTTTCCGTCACTGACTTCATTTTCGACGCGTTTACGATTTGTTTGTCTCCTAAGTGGCTTAGAAGCTTCGTTTGTTTGTATAACAAGTGTGTTTTTAGTTGTCTTTTATTTCCTTCGTGTTGGCTTCGACTCAGTCTTTTAAAGGTTTTTGACATTATTTTTCAAGCTGTTCTTGATTAACCGATTTTGATAAAGTGTGTTCTTTTACTTGACACGATTAATTGACCTAGGATTTTACAATTTCTTTAGTTTTTATCAGGAATATAATCGTTTGACTTGCTATTAGCAGATGATGTTTGGCTCAGTTGATTTATCTGTGATACAGTAGAACCTTTGTATGAAGATCCTGGGGGCGACTTCATTGATATTTTTAACACAAATAATTATATTCTATGACGCTCGGCAATACTGTTGCTTCCAATTAGTGACAGAATTTTATGAGTCAGATCAGTAGTTCCGAAGTTACACAAACTCACTGCCATTTTAGAATATTGTAGTAACACAATCAACCTACAATGTTTCTGCTACAAAGACACATACCTACTTCCGCTCTGTGAGTCGGAGTCAGCCATAATCTACCAATCAGGCCCTGAACGGATTAGAAGACATCGTATGTCTTAGAATTTCTTGATCTAGGACGGTTTAGTTCCCTCATATTGAATCGTTTTACTGTTTTGAAAGT
Organism: Sesamia nonagrioides; assembly: GCA_017933935.1. Classification (NCBI taxonomy): domain Eukaryota; kingdom Metazoa; phylum Arthropoda; class Insecta; order Lepidoptera; family Noctuidae; genus Sesamia; species Sesamia nonagrioides. Next base: position 625,391 of record JADWQK010001182.1, read on the forward strand.
GGTAATGATAACATAATTGATAAAAAGTAAAACCCCTAGCTGAGTTTGAACCTACGACTGTACGTCGACGACCCGTAAGTCGTTCACAAGAAAAAGAGTATAGTGGTATCGTCTACCCAGCCTTTTCCCAACTAAGTTGAAGTCGGTATATAGTCTAGCCCATGATAACAATATTTTACCCCAAAACCCATTTTTTGGGTGGTGCTAATGCTAGTAGTCAAACTTTTAGGCTTCTGACGACCACCCCTTTTCTTGTTGGAAAATCGTCTTATGACTTCTCCCACTGTGGGCGAAGCAAAAGTGCGTGTCAGAGTTTCACTGACTAAAACCCACCCGCCTGTGCGCCAGGGGCTTGTACCAGGTCTTTACCGCATGGCGTGCAATGCCGCAAGCCCGCGCCTGTGGTTACTTAGAGTTTGCTGCTGTCCCCCGATGTCCAGGAATTAGAGGCGTAAGGGCGTAGAGAATGTCCACTTACCTTACCCTAAACAGACCTGAGTAAGAACCTGCATTAGATGAAAGATGAAGGCGCCGTGACGTCTCTCTAGCCATTCCTCAATGAGCTCCTACGATATCACGCCGATAAGTGCCCTCTCCCAATAATTTCCCGATGATTTGACAACCAGTTTTACTAATTCTGTCAGATTATCGTGACTGTTAAAGATCCATGGTCCAAGCCGGGGCCAACGGATTAAAGTACTTTCCGAAATACGGATAAGTCTTGGTTACTAAAGAGGGGTTACCCATCCATAAACCAACCGCGGCATTAGTTAGCCACAAGTTCACCCAAAAAGAGACTAGAGAGACTGAGAAACGCATAAGATAACCTGAAACTGTCGTGTAATGACGAGAAAAGAAAAGGAGCGAGGCATGATGTCTGGTGAAGCCGTACGGAGGTGTTGCGATGTGTGCCAAACGCGTCAAACGTTGTGTCGGGAGGTTGGTCGCGGAGGTCTCCAGATCAATCTCCCTTTGTCGCAACATCGTTGGTCGTGTTATTGGGTTTTCTGTTCACTCAGTTTTTTTTAGTGAATAGGCTTAATAAACTAGCGCGCTTTACCATCAACGATTGCATCACTGCTTACCATCAGGCGGGATTGCGTTCAAGTACTAGTTTATAATTATTAAAGAAATAAAATATTTTTAGAAAAATGAATGACGCAGCAGAGCAGCAGTAGAGACAATATACACAGGTAGGTTGGAAGTTTTTTAATTCAAACAATAAACATAATGCGACTTCGCCGTATGAAACAAAGCTTTTGCCTTTAAGTGGAAATATAATAGGCTGGAGTTACACCATATATTCTGATACACCAGCACATGTCTATGTATAATATTCGGTTGGTAGTACGCCCTTGCTCTTCAATCTTAAATCTCATTAACAATATTAAGGGCTAAGCCATTAATAACGCCAAATAGGCGTACACGAAGTTTAATCACCAAAACTGACATAATACCCTACCTTGACAAATTCCCCGAACTCAGCAACACCGTTTTGTAATCCTATTCGGTAAACAAGCAACTTAATCCCATCCCTTCAAAATAAAACGTTGTTAATCCGAACGTCACTATTCCGATATAATATTCCCACAACGGTACGGGTCATTAATGATTCCGTGTGAGTCCAGCAGTGGCGAGTAATCCCAAATATTCGTAGGGATGGTCGTTCAGGGATAGGTTCACTTGGAAGTCTACCTAGGTATAGGGAAGATGAGTAAAATATATGGAAAATGTTATTTAAATGAAAATGTTGTTTTAAAAAAACTCATATGGTTTCAAAACATAGGTTTTGAAACCATATGAGTTTTTTTTTTATAATTTATAAACTAGACTATAACTAGCTTGACCGCAATCGCGTTGCTTGAAATTCGATTTAAAACTGCTATACAACGTGTACCAAAAAGTGTATATACATAACAAAGGCATGGCATCTTTACATGATATCAAACGATATTGGAAGGGTTTTTTAATCCTATTTCTTTATGTTAGGAAGTTATGAGGAAAAACACCGCCTGTGATAGGCTACTATCATACTAGTCTCACAGAGATATTGAAGACATTTATCGGATTTTGGCAAGTAATTTGACGGGTAACGAGTAGTTATTAACGTATGTAGTGTGCTGCCACGTTTGTTCTGATTTTATTTTAAGAAACACAAGAAATCGAAAATTTGGTACCAATTTTTTAAGTATTTTATTTTGAGTTGAAACCTTTCCGATATCGTTTGATATCATCTAAAGATGCCATGCCCTTGGTATGTATATACCCTTTTTGTTACACGTTGTATATGCTTTTTACAATGGATAAATATGTGAGCTGTCATGCCCTTTATACCTGGGGCTTTTATTTACGTAATAAGTTTTTACTTATTTACATTCAAATTTTAATGATATTTTATTTTTTGTTTTTGCTTTGCTGGTATTTTGGCGTCGCTAGCTGGCATGTAGTAAATAATTACATGTTTGTTGTGTTTTCTTGTGTTCATAACGTTATACAGTACTATACTACTACGTTATGTGTTTTAATGCAAAATCAGCTGTGCTGGTGGGGAGTTTGTTCCGCCACTTCTGCTTCCCAGCGAAAGCACTAGGAAGTGGCGAAGGGCGGGCGTTTTGGGGGAACTGTCTTATGTATATTGACGTTCATAAAGTGCTGATTCCCAGCCTAATTTGAATAAATAACTTTTGATTTTAATTTATAGAAAATAGAATGAAATAGAGGTAGCCAGATTTTATAAAACGAATTCCTTACTATGTACAATGTACAACATGAAATTAGATCAATATTTTAATCAGATGACCTTAATAAAACAACACACACCCTCACTCTTCTGTGCATAAATGAAATGCTGCTTGTTGGTCAGCGCAGTACTTAACGAAGGCTGGAAAATATTCGTGTTAGGTTTATATCGAAAGAATTTTCTGGAATTTTCGGGAAAAATGTATCGTGAAATTTTGGTAGAGCAACGTTTATCGGGTCTTTTGATAATATATTTCATAATAGCTCATAGTCTCACTAGTCTTCAAATTTTTGGTTGTATGATGTACCTATAAATTATGGAGCCTAGATTATGGAGCGTGTATTGAACTCGCGCCTCTTGGCTTACCTGGAAGGGTACCTGAAAGGTAACGATCTCATCAGTGACCGACAGTACGGGTTTCGACGCAATCGGTTAACTGGGGACCTACTAGTGTATGCCACTCACCTGTGGGGCGAGGCCCTCGAGAAAAATGGGGAAGCGATTGCCGTCTCCCTTGATGTCTCGAAGGCCTTCGACCGGGTATGGCACGCTGGCCTTTTGAGTAAGCTTCCAGCGTACGGCATTTCCGCTGGCCTGACTGGCTGGGTAAAAGACTTCCTGACTGAACGGTCCCTCCGAGTTGTTGTCGACGGATGCTCATCGGAGCCCATGTCGTACAATGCCGGTGTTCCTCAGGGGTCTGTTTTCTCTGCAACTCTTTTCCTGCTGCATATTAACGATCGGCTGATGCCCGGTATCTATGGGTATGCAGAGGACAGCACAGTTGTGGAGAGATATCTGCCGGAAGCTCAGGCTAGTAGGGAATCAATCCGGTCCGAAAGAGAGGCTATGGTAGAGCGTACGAGTGCTGTACTACAGGCAGTCTCCGAATGGGGCAAAGCCAATCTTGTAGCATTCAATGCTGCTAAAACACGGGCGTGTCTTTTCACCGCCAAAAGGAGCCCGTTCACCTTGGCTCCTACTTTTCAGAATGTATCCTTGGAGTGCACCGACCACCTTCAGTTTTTGGGAGTTGAGATTTCCTCGAATCTAAACTTTGCACGGTTCATTGAACCCAAGGCCAAGGTGGCTGCCAGAAAACTTGGCGTCATCGCGAAGGTCCGGCGGTACTTCACACCGGGGCAGCTTCGTAAGCATCGCAATGTTGTACAAAGTACAGGTCCGCTCGTGTGTGGAGTACTGCAGCCATATTTAGGCTGGGAAATGTCACCTGGCTACTTTGGATTCAGTGGAGAGGCGTGCGAAGAGGCTGATTGGCGACCCAGATTTAACTCGAAATGGTCTCCAAACCTGAAGCACAGGCGTAGAGTAGCCAGCCTTTCGGACTTCTATAGGATGCATTCTGGCGAGTGTGCAAGGGAATTGCATGATTTAATTCCCCCATCTCCATTCATGACATTTTGATTTTGATTCCGTCCCACCATCGGACGACCCGTCGTACGGCGACTTTCCACCCTCACGTTGTTGACACCAATAAGATCCCGAACACCGATGGACTGGAACGATTTGCCAGCGGCGGTGTTTCCGTCACACTACAATTTGAGTGTCTTCTAGGCTAGAGTGAATAAGCTTTTAATAAACTAGCGCGCTTTACCATCAACGATCGCTGCAACAAGCGCTGGTTTATAATTAATAAAAAATTAACCTAATAGATGTGGTGGCCTAGTGGTTAAAACACAGCCTCTCAAGTATGTGTGGTTTCGATTCCAGGTCAGGTAAGTACCAATGTAACTTTTCTAAGGTATGTGGATTTTAAGTCTGAAATCGCCAACCCGCAATGAGCAAGCGTGGTGATTACGCTCAATCCTTCTCTGTATGAGAGAAGACCTATGCCCAGCAGTGGGACGATAAAAAATAAAAAGGTTGATGATGATGATGAAATACACAAACTGATGTACCTGCCTGGGTTCAAACTCATGAAGCTCACAACACGTCGGGTCGATACAATTCGACCACCACTGTTCTGTGTCCAGAAATGCGTCAAATTACAAGTCACCCTCCCTGTATATTGGCTGGAAGTAAATAGACGATTATATTTCGAGGCCATTGCGTACATCTCCCATCTCTACGATACATAATTATTGCCTTTGATGTATTCCACATTTAATATATGAAGAAAACTCGCCGAACATCAAACGTGTGTCATGTTCGTGAGTTTCCGATTGGGCCGGATTATTCGTGACCGAATGTATTGCTGGTACATGGAGAATGGCAAACATGTTGTTGTTTGGTCCTAAGAGATTTCTTTGGCCCTTGTTTACGGAAGTATTTCACTTACGGAGAATATCTTTAGAAGTTAGTACTATACCACGACCAAAAGTCCATAGGCATTACGTCGATTAATTTGACTTACGTCCTTTTAGTTCAATGGGAATATACGAGTACACATGTATCATATCATCAACAAGTAATTGTAGTTCATAATTAATCGCCTACTAAACCCCTAGGTGATCTTGACTCATAAAGGAGTCAAGATCACTAAGGGATTAGGCGAATGCAGATCATCATTATCATCTTAGCGTTTATCCCGCTTGCATCCACGGCTTCCGCGTTGCAGCCCGGAAGCCGCTTTCCTGCACATTCTCCTCTATTTCGCGCGACCTTTAGCATCCCGTAGTAAGAGATTGTGGCGCGTGCAGATATATACGTGAATAAGTGAGCCGGGAGTTCAAATCTCACGCAGTCCATAGACTTGTCGTAAGTTTTTATTCTGTTAGAAGTACTGGGACTGAAATTTAATTTAATTTCGCATAGCGCAACGACAGTTCATTAGTGTGTCTAAACATTACACATAAAAATCTGTGAAGTGTTGAGACATCAGTCATTCGTACTACTTGCGCGCTCGCACAGTTCATATCTAGCATGCCTCTGCAATTTTAAGAGTTGACTGTACAAATATAATTTTATATTTATTCGTTTTGTAAAAGTAATGTTATAAGCGTCCATGGATCTTATTACTCAACGTGTGTTTGAAGTTTGAGGCAGGCTTAAGTGCTTTTGAACGAATATCGTGTGAGGAAAAAAACTGAAATGAGTTTTCTTAAAATAATCTTCTAAGTACACAGTAGAATGAGACATTTTGTATGGCTCGGAGGCGTGATTCGTGTCGCTTAACATATTATACGCTAAACATGTGGTAGGCATGCGTGACGGCGGTACGTATCTACCGTATGTATGTTATATATTAATATCGAAACATGTTCCATTTTGTTTTATTTTAACACATTTTGTCGTATGTATTTCTTTTGTTTTATGCGATTATCCGGAATGGATAAAAGGTGACGACATTTGTTCTTGAACAATGCAGTAAAGGCATATCTCTCGGATATCTATGCATTTTACAATCATACGTTTTCTTACAAGCTGTTTCAATAAAAGGTCAAACCAGTCCTATTGAGTCATTAGATTAGCGTTAACAAAGTGCCTTTATAGAGATGATACTAGTTCCACTCGTTGTTATTTCTTTCTTTACTTGAACGTCTGGAGTTTAACAATAAAAGTGCAGACCGAACATTTTGCCTTCCGCTTGTTATTTTTGTCTACTTGACATATTTTCAGGCTGTAAGGTAAACTTGCCCTAGTTGGGAGTTAGTTGAATGAAAGTCTGCCTTTTACTCGTACATAAGTTCCAGAGACTGTCATTCTTTGGCACTTTATGAGAAACGTTTAACAAGCTTTTATAGATAACTAGCGACCCGCCCCGGCTTTGCACTGGTGCAATGCTGATACTAAATATGTACACTACAGAAAAACTGTGAGCGTTGTATAAAAAACATAGCGGCCCGCGCACCGCCACTCCAAACGCGACCCCCGCTATTTAAATCTGTAGTATCGTCGAAAATATTCATTTAAAATCATATGCAGTAAAGGGCGATATAGATCTATATTAAATCAACAATGTATTTAAGGTATTAAACTGTATAAGGAATAATGATGTATTGGTTAAAATCGCTTCGAAAATTAGCCAATATTTATCGTGAGAAGTAAATGACAAAACAATTTTATTGTGGGATATCCATACCGCTGGATGCGGGAGGCGCAGGACCGGTCGTCGTGGAGAACCTTGGGGGAGGCCTATGTCCAGCAGTGGACGTCTTTCGGCTGAAAATGATGATGATATCCATAATAGATAGACATATACTATCACCGAATTTTCTATAAACCCTTTCAATGTGTACAATATTTACAACATTATTTTAAAAATTTTGATGATTTTAGGTTCTCGGTGGTAGGCCATAAAATCAGCTGCCGGCAGAAGTTACCACCCACCAGACAAAGTCTTGCCGCCAAGCGTTTCGTCGTGTTCCGACATGATGTCTGGTGAAGCCGTACAGAGGACGGGTCTAGGCAGTTGTGTTGCGATGTATGGCAGGCTCGATGCGACAAATGTTGTTGTGTCGGGAGTTTGGTCATGGAGAGTCTCCAGATCAATCTCCCTCTAGCGCAGCATCGTTTGGTCGTGTTGGTCTTGGGTTTAAAATTGCATCACCTCGCTCAACTGCCGTCATCCTTCCTATTCCTAAGTTTTTTAAGTGAATAGGCTTAATAAACTAGTGCGCTTTACCATCAACGATTGCATCACTGCTTACCATCAGGCGGGATTGCAGTCAAGCACTGGTTTATAATCATTAAAAAAAAAAAATCTTATAGTAGGGTTCAGCCTGCGTTTCACTGCAAACGCGGAAAAATGAAATTATTTACTACATCACATTAGAAACCTCAAAGATATTAGTATTTCGCCACTATTTAATGGATAATATTATACATATACCCTTCCTCTTTAACTACTTTATCTATTACAAAGAAAACACATCAAAGTCTGTTGCTAAGTCTAAAAGATTTAATCATACAAACGGACATGGAAAAAGAGAAAGCGACTTTCTTTATACTTTGTAGTGATTAATATAATTTTTAATGAGTGTGTGTACCTACATTAGATACGCCAGTGTGTCACCTGAAGTAAGTGTTAAATTAACTTCATTAATAAGGACAACACAGCCGCGCCACCAAGGACCAAACAATCGAACGCCTTCATACTAAATTAAACAAAATTAATTAGAATCTAAATCAGGGAGCATATCGCAAAGTTGGCACTTGTTACCCCTTTCATGTTTACGCAAATTAATCAATTAAGTGATGTCACGACAGTTTATTATAACGAAAATAATATTCAAATTGTGATCTCACACGAGAAGTCCCGCAGCTTCACAGTACCACAATTCCGTTGTATTTCACGAAGCTAGCGTTTAATTAATAATTCGAACAGTTTCTAGAGAGTGAAAATAAAGCGATCTTGTTATCGTATTCGCAAACATTTGACTTCGCAATCGGTGGAAGAGTTGGAAGCGCCAATGTTTAGAGTGAGCGCGTCTGGAGTTCATTCTTTGAACGATAATAGCTTGTTTAATTAGAATTGAACGGCCAGGCGCAGATGTCCCAGAAATGTATGAGATCAACAAGGGATTGGTTCTAATCCTTGTAAGAAAAAAATTCTCATCATCATAATCCCAGTCGCATCCGAAGCTTTTCAGCTTTGGAGTCTGGGGTCCGCTTTTACCGGTGTCACTGCTGATTTTGGCTAAACTTCGATATTTTCCTGCCACTGACCTCCACAACCTGAAGGAGATATCGCATTGCAGTTTGACCAATTGTTGGACTTTTGAGGGCTTCAACAACCCGTAACGACTGCCATTAGATTTTCGTATGGCAACCAGGAATAACGGCTTCACGTGCTTTTCAAGGCACGACCAAACCGATGCAAATATTCATATTCATGCATACAAATATTTGCACTGCGCGGGGATCGAACCCGCGCCTCCTTGCCCAGCGGCTGCGTTTGCTACCGCTACGCCACGGAGGCAGTGTAAGAAAAAAATACTAAATTACGTTTTACTTCCTCTGAAACATCCTTATTCTATAATAATATAACGGGTGTTTATTACCCTTTCCTTCAAAAATACTAGACGAACAGTGAATAAACTTTACGGGACTGTAGCTTGTATATCAAAATAATACATAGGATTGAGAGGGTTTGAATGAAATATGTGGCCAGAATTATACATTGCCACATAGAGATTTTTGTCCTGATCTTCCCACGGGGACGAGACTTACGCGGGTGAAATAGCGGGGCGCTGCTAGTTATGTTTCATGTATTTACATGAACATAACAAGGGTAACATACAAACATACATACTTTTCCAAATGCCCTTTCATGCTAAAACACATTTGTTACCACATGAGTAGAATATAAGTACTACTTGAGTATAAGTAGCTAACTTTTTAGTCACGGGCGGTAGCTGGTCATTAATATCATTTAATGAGGTATTTTTATAACATTTTCCTATAAATTCATAGGGATTTAAGGATAATTATATAGTTTATCTAGCAGCGTCCCAGGTTCCACCAGCTTAGGTTTCAATTCGGTGATAATACCGGGATAAAATCTCTAAGTGTCAATTCCGGTTATAAACTGTCTTTGTGTCCACCCCAATCCGCTTAGTACTTTTTGCGTAAAAGAGTGTAGGCACATCCCATCTGTGGACGGAGCGGAAGGGTGTGTCAGACTTTTACTGACTAAAACCCACCCCTGTTTCTTCACTTGCCTTTACGCCAGGGCCACGGTTTCTTTTTTAAACAACCCTCAACCCTGACTCGAGGCATCGGTCTTCGTGGACCCCGTCACGATGTGCTGACATCTGTTTGAGATGCGCGAGAAACACTCGACTCTGGCCTGGTCCTTACCGGGCGGCGAGCTGCCCACTGCTGCGTCTCCTGAGTATAAATAGCCTTAAGTAGTTTTCACTACAAGAGAAACAAATCAACACCCACCCAGACTTGTGACAGTAAACTTTTAACCCATCATTTCATCCATCGATCATATTAATTACAATATGCGACAATATTTGCGAATTCAAAATAAATATTCCGTGTAAATAGGCTTCAATTACATGAATGTATTCGACCATGTTAAAGTACATTATAATTTAGCAGCTCAATAATATATTTTGCTTTTCGTAATTCCACACAGTCCACAATTTGAGTTGTCGGCAAATAATTAGCATTTTAATTGTACCGCGGCAAACAACGAATGAACGCGCAAACCTCGGGCGAAAGCGGGGGTGAGGGCTTGGTGGCGACGCGCGGGGCGAGTTTATTAATAAGGCTCTTCTAAAATGCTGATTTCATCCTTTATGTGCTTTGGTACTTTGTGATATCAGTACTGCTCCATATTTCAAATTGTAAACTGTGCCTATTTATTATTGTGGGCTATGCTTGTGCGTGATGTCCTTGACAATGTGACAAATATTAGGGAATTGTTTGTTAAGTATTATAAAGGCGAAGGTACCTTATGTGAATTTAGATTTATAATAAGGTTCCAAACTAAATCAAACATCATCCAATAGTCAATAGAATAAAAAGCTATTCTCAGGTCTAACAAATGTATATACGAATTTAAATCGGTTCAGCCGTTTTGGCGGAGTTCGAGGAAAAACACTGTGACAAGAGAATTTTGTGCATTAGATTACTAAAAATATGCATGTTGAAAGAAACAAAGTTCATTTATTTAGAACAGACTAAAAGACAACTACCTTTCTCTCGGTGGTAGGCAACAACATCAGCTGCCGGCATAAGTTACCACCCACCAGACAAAGTCTTGCCGCCAAGCGATTCGTCGTGTTCCGGCACGATGTCTGGTGAAGCCGTACGGAGGACGGTTCTGAGCAGTTGTGTTGCGATGTGTACCGGGTACGATGTGCCTAATGTTGTTGTGTCGGGAGTTTGATCGTGGAGGGTCTCCAGATCATCCTCTGGCGCAGCATCGTTGGTCGTGTTGTTGGGTTAAACATTGCATCACCTCGCTCAACTGCCGTCTTCCTTCCTATTCACTCAGTTTTTTTTTAGTGAATAGGCTTAATAGCTAGTGCGCTTTACCATCAACGATTGCATCACTGCTTACCATCAGGCGGGATTGCAGTCAAGCACTAGTTTATAACCAATAAAAAAAAAAAAAAAAAACAAAGACACAAGATACACCTAAAATAAACATACACCAGGAGCAACAAATAAAAATCAAATTGAAAGTTTAAACACCGATGTAAAAAATAGCAGTAAAGTGAGCCTCTCGGCTCCACCATAAAGAAAAAAATATAGACAACTACTGCCATATGCTCATTTTTAACTGAACCTGATGTGTAAGGTGGCGGATGTATATCAGTTTTGTCACTATGTTTTGGGTTTATAATGGGACTGACTGAATAGTATTCAAAAGTCCCTTATAATAAAAAACAAAAAAGAAATGTCGTTATGTTATGCCTGATCCGATAAGATAAGCTGCATTACTACCATTGTAAGAACTTTTGCAACCATTTTATCTACAAATAAATCTTTGACGTTTTAATTTAGGTTTCTTGAAATGTTAACCAGATAATCAGAAACATTAGCCTCATTTGTTACTGGGGTAGGCAGGAAACAGAACGCTAGCTAATTTACGAGAGTACATCTGATTATATCGCCCACCTTGTAATATATCGGCACATCTACGTTTTCCATATTTTGTAGTCACGACGATCAAAGATCTTATAAATGTTTGAAATTGATTTACGAATTAAATTTACGTTTTTTTTTTTTACAGATTCATGTCTATACTAGTAACCACATGCAGTGCTCAACAGGTTGGAGGTACTAGCATAAACGCTAATCATTTTTAATTAAGGATATGTAATGAACTCAGTTTCACATTTTTTGCAGATGTGCCATTATATTAATAGGTGAGGCTGATACCGCTGGCTATGAGTAGATGTACTCTGAACTTGACAAATAAAAGCATCTTTACTGGGCTCACGAGGATCTCAACAGGTGAATTGTGGACTCAGTAAGAGTCCAGTTGTACCGGTAGTCATGACAGTCAATGGCTTAATAATCAAGAGACCAATACCTGTGGAGGCTCTCGTTGGGCTGTTGAATCAAGGGCTTGATTTAGAATGCGGTACTTCTGTTCACGGCTCGCATTGTCAGGGGTCCCTCAGAAGCCCTGACCTTCCGTAGCTTGGACCCTGTTTCCCATACCGATAGGCCATTATGTTTCATATTTTCTATTATACAGACACTAGATTTTGTCATGTTTTTTTTATTGAATTTATTATAAATTGGTACTTGATCGCACTCCCGCCTGACGGTAAGCAGTATGCAATCGTTGATGGTAAAACGCGCTAGTTTATTAAGAGCCTATTCACTACTGAAAACTTAATGAATATTAGGGAAGCGGCCGTAGAGCGAGGTGGTGCAATGTTTAATCTAACAACACGACCAACGATGCTGCGCCAGATGGAGATTGATCTGGAGCCCCTTCACCACCCTACTCCCGACACAACAACATTTGGCGTATCGTAGTTGCCGTTGTTGTATAGCAACATAACTGCTCAGACCCCTCCTGTGTACGGCGTCACCAGACATCATGCCGGAACACGACGAATCGCTTGGCGGCAAAACTTTGTCTGGTGGGTGGTAACTTCTGCCGGCAGCCTACTAGATTTTAATAGGTCTTTTTATATTTCTGCCATTTTGTAAATATGAGGAGTTTGTTGGCCTATCTATAGACCATTTCTTATTTAACAAGAAACTGTTACTTGTTGACAGGCATATGCCGTCCCATTATTGTTAAAAAGAGTACCCTTTTTAAGTTTCTTATTGGTTCTTCTCCAAAGGGAACCAGTTGGAACCGTGCACCTGGTATCTGACATTTCTGCAGGTGCCTATGTTAGTTTATATGAAACAAAATTAATTAAGTTACTATGTGTGTCCTTCTGAGGCGTCTCTTAACAATTTTTCTACTTACATTTCCCCTGTACCATTTCTAACCTTCTATTTAGGCATTTTTCGTCATCCTCTCAACGTGACCAAATAATCTAAGGATACTCTTTTGAACATTAAAGAAAAGTAATCGATTAAATAGATGAGAAAAGTTGTAGGAGATTGCATTACATACTATTTTTTTTATTAGTATTAGGTATAAACTAGTGCTTGTCTGTAATCTCGCTTGATGGTAAGCAGTGATGCAATCGTTACTATACTGTATCCTCTTCTCGTCCCCGTTTTGTTTAAGCAAATCATACAGAGCAAATATATTTTATTAAAAGGATTTAATATCGAACAAAATTCAGACAGAATAACAATGTAATATCATATGTTTGTTCCGCTGATTGGAAACTGGGAAAAATCTCATTTCCTACGGGATATGAGGGGAATCCTTTGAAGGTCCCATCTGTAGGACAATGGGTGCAATAGGTACCTTTTGAAATGAAGTTCTAAAACGGGTTGCGGTATACAGGTAGAAATCGAAACGTGCAAACAAAGTGATATGCTTGCCCCTTCCATTTGGCTTGCAATCATGCGGTTTTTAATTATTTCTTCGTGGGTATCATGGTTTTGACGTTGCTCAAGCCACAGTGGCGCCGATACCTTCTTCACAATATACTAAACTAAATTTAAGTAAAGTAAATTTTTCTCATTAAAAAAGGACACAAATGAATAGTTAGTTTAAGCCTGTCAAATTAGTCAGTGCCTGAAGTAAAGTGACGTATTTTTAGTACCCATGTTTTTAATCATGTCTAAATTGAGTATCTTAATTTGACAAGATGAATCTATTATTAATCTCATGACCTATTTTTAATGAAATAAAATGAAAAAGATGCAAAATAACTGAATGACTGAGTGTAATGCTCAGCGTGGTTTGACAAGACTCGATATATTGAATTAACCCCAAGAATCACACTATCCTACTGGGGCTAGACTGATTCTTGGGGTTAATTCAATGTTAATACCATAATTGTATAAAAATGTCATGCAAACTCAAATTTTAGTGCAGTCTTTCATCATCATCATCATTTCTATCGAAAGACGCCCAATGCTGGACATAGGCCTCCCCCAAGGATCTCCAAGACGACCGGATGCGCCTCCGCATCCAGAGGTTTCCCGTGACATTCACCAGGTCGTCGGTCCACTTTGTCGGGGACCTACCCGCGCTGCGTCTTCCAGTGCGTGGTCGCCACTCGAAAACCCGTCGGGATGAAGCGCAATGGAGAGGGCTATGCTAGGGGTTTTACTGTGTGATCAAATCAAAAACGAGGAGATCCGCAGAAGAACGAGAGTAACCGTCATAGTCCGAAAAATTGCAACAGTTCAGTGGCAGTGGGCTGGGTACATTGCCCGTAGCACCGATGACCGATGCGGCCGGCAGTCTATGGTAGCAACAATATGCGCACAGGGCTGTGCGGACAATATGCAAGTCACGTCTCACTCGAATTTACAGCCAATTCATTCGTTATTGGATTACTATTAGGCATTGATCTTTTTAAAATTTTCCGATTTATTGCGGAATATACATACGTGGAGAGTTGGCGGACGGGCGCGTGCGGTTCATCATGAAACTTTTATCATCCCATTGCTGGGCACGGGCCTCCTCTCATTTAGAGAAGGATGGAGCGTTATCACCACGCTTGGTCAATGCGGGTTGGCGATTTCAGACTTAAAAGTCCAGATCTCCTCAAGATGTTTTCCTTTACCGTCAGTCACTGGTGTCCAAGATATACTTAGAAAGTACATATAACTTTAGAAAAGTGACATTGGTACTTGCCTGACAGCAGTGCAAAAAAGTGCAGTGGAAAAAATATCTTTTTTCTTACTCCTCCGCTAATCTTTTCTGATTAATTTCGTTGCGGGAGCCAAGACAGTTGAATCGTTTCTCCGGGACTCGTCGAGCTTCATTGCTAGGCGTTTCTCTGGCGGTCTCCACTGTTGATTCTGGCTTTCATGAGTTGCAGTGGGTGGGATAATGTGTGGCGGGTTTTGTCCAAAAAAAATGGTACTTGCCTGACCTGGAATCGAACCCGCACACTCATACTTGAGAGGCTGGTGTTTTAACCACTAGGCCACCACGATTATTTGGCGCGTGCGGTTACATGTTCTTATACCCTGTCTATTAGGTTCAACATTTTTTGACATCTGTCTTAGAACGCAAAATAAATATATGAACTACCTTATCATATTTTTACGAATGGACCTTATGTCGATGGCATAAGGTTCAATATCGCGTGACATGCAGTGTGTCACTTTTAAGTCCTATTTCCCCAGATCTAGACATTTTCTAGGCACAATATAAAAACGCATTACTAGACTTAGGACGGCCTATCGAATGGTACAGGTCTCAACAGTTTTATCAACAAAGTGTCGACATCGAAATTTGTAGAAACCCGTTTCCGGGAATTATCGTAGGTACTTGCTTGGCCGGTAACCTCAAAGTTATGCAGTATTATTATTACGTCTAGAGGATTCTGGAATGTTCGATCAGCTGGCCTATATATAGCGCCGTGACGCCGGCGCAGAGTCAGTCTACACTTGACTAGCGGTACAAAAACAGCGACAGTTAAGAAGCGATCTTTGAGAAGACCTACTGCGACAATTATAACGAGAACTTCGAGTACTACGTGAAGTAACATCTGTAGCGTTATTGTGTGTTTACAACACGGACTTCGTGGACATAAGGGAAGACTTCGGTGCGACATCAGCTACGTTCTACTTGTCATTGCCTACAATCGACTGTACCTTCGTTGCCAATAAACTTCGTAACCCTTAACCGGCATTTTAGTACCCTTAGCCCGTAACAATATTTATAGGTTCTTATAGACATTATAATACCGTACATGTATTGATTCAAGTATTGTGTGTAATCACGAGATCAATCTGTGAAAAAGTGGTTTATCTAATGGACAAGGTATATACTTATGTTGTTTTGTGTTTACAGCAGAATCCTCATGTGGGCAGCAGCACCTAATGTCAGTTTTTCATCAAGTTTGCCACAAGTACGGCTTGAAGATCAATAGCAAAAAGACTGAGGTCATGTCTTTGGACTCTCATGGTCACGAGACACTGGCGACATAGGACATAGGACTAGCATAGGACATGGGACATAGGGCTTGGTGAAGACGTGCTGAAGCAGGTGGATAAGATCCGCCACCTGGGGAGCACTATTACATATAAACTGGACGAGATAAACAGCAGAGTTGGTAATACAGCTACAGCATTCGGCAAGCTGCGTGTCAATGTTTTGTGCCCGCACGATTTATGGCTGGCTACCAAAGTTTCTGGCTATATGGCCATTGTGCTACCAAACCCTTTATATTTTTCCGAAACTTAATGCATGTACCGTTGCCACATTCGTACTTTAGATCGCTTCTACTTAAGTGCTTGCGTAAGATCCTTAAAATGAAATGGGCCTATCGGGTACGAAATACTGAAGTTCTGCGATGAGACAATTTTGGTGGCATTGAAGCTTATCTCATACGTCGACAGCTTCGGTGGTGCGGTCAAGTATCGCGTATGGCGGAGGACAGAGTGGCGAAGCGCATCTTTTACTCCGTACTTGAGGAGGGCAAACGTAAGCATGGCGGACAACTCCTTAGGTACAAAGACTCAGAAGAAGAGAAGTTCAGAAGCGTCACATGAAAAGATGCAATATTGAGCCTTCTCAACGGGAATGTTTGGCAGCAAAACGCCCAGAATGGCGAGGGCTGGTGCAGAGGCGAATAAGCGATTTATAGGAGCAGAGGCAAGCAGCCATTCAACACTATTACGTGAACGGAATGCTTAAGTTCCCTCAGTGCGCACGAGCATTCTCAGCAAAGATTAAAGATATAAGCCACCTTCGCACATGATCAACGAGCTGACTAGGACTAGAGTAGTCGCTATGATTGAAATCGGTCGGAAAAATCATCATTATCGATGTTTTGAGTTAAATATTCAATAATTATACAAAGCCAAGTTTGGAAATAAAAGCGTGGAGGTCAGATATTCAGTCGATTCGTTATAGATTAGTTGAAAGGCAGTCAATTTATTTACAACACATAATTAAGATATTTGACCGAATGCAAATGTGCATCTGGTTAAACTGGAACGAGATCCCAACTTAATTGTTAAAAGGTAAAAGAAAAAGGTGGTGATATATTAATTGTTATTGAAGAAGTCGTGGTGGCCTAGTGGTTAAAACACCAGCCTCTCAAGTATGAGTGCGCGGGTTCGATTCCAGGTCAGGCAAGTACCAATGTAACTTTTCTAAAGTTATATGTACTTTCTAAGTATATCTTGGACACCAATAACTGAAGGTAAACGAAAACATCTAGAGGAAACCTGGACTTTAAGTCTGGAATCGCCAACCCGCATTGAGCAAGCGTGGTGATTACGCTCATTCCTTCTCTGTATGAGAGGAGACCTGTGCCCAACAGTGGGACGATAAAAGGTTGCTGATGATGATGATGATATTAATTGTAGAAACATTCGCGTGTCCGTCGTTCGTCCCGGCTCGTATGTTTCCACACAAAGCACAAGAGAACTGTCCCCAAATCCCAATTTGGTTCAATGGGAAAATAATGTAAAACGATCCGATTGTGCGCGTATAGAATTTTAAAAACTCGCGCTTTTTTTCTACTTTTTTCGGTAATCAAAAGCTTGTTAAGCTGGAGAGCTTCTACAAAATAAATTTATTTTACCTCGCATAAAGTAGATTCTAATTTTTTTTTTGTATGTAGTAAATTTTTCGACAATAATTCCTTTTTTTCAATTAAATTTGCCTTGTCATCGATGTTGTGAATTTTGTAGTCATTGTTTATCTGCCTTACTTTTTTATGGCTGTGTTGGGGTCAGCTTCCAGTCTTACTCGTTGAAGCTAAACACCAGTAACTGCCAATCGGACCCAAAAACTCATTGAGGAAGACCTCTAGGTGAAAGTGGTTGTCCGACTTCTGACGATTCGGGCTTCTGACTATTGTCTATCATTTGCATCTTTAGGCAGGATCCACATTATTGTGTTGTGTTGTATCGTGACGCAGTTCTAGCCAATCACATATTGAAACACGGTGTGAGGTTTTACACAGACTACATTTATTTTCTTGATACCTACACTCTACAGATACAATAGACAAATATCAAGTTACAAATAGTTGACAACAGATGGCATTCTTGGTACATAAAAGAACATTATTTTGATAGTAAATTTAACATCACACACAACGCGTCAGGATGCAACACACGAGAAAAATGTGGATCTAACCATAGAAATTGCATAGTTTGGATATGCTTTAGGTGACGTCATAACGCGTCACAACAAACCACACCACAAAAATGTGGATCCGGCTTTATACAAACGTTACAATGTCTGTTTGTTTGTGATTTTATTTTTATAAGTAGAGTAAATTTTAGTAACTAGTGCTTGTCCACAATCCCGCCCGATGGTAAGCAATGATGCAATCGTTGATGGTAAAGCGCGCTAGTTTATTAAGAGCCTATTCACTAAGAAAAAAGAAACTGAGTGAATAGGAAGGCAGAAGGCAGTTGAGCGAGGTGATGCGATGTTTAACCCAACAACACGACCAATGCTGCTGCACTAGAGGGAGATTGATCTGGAGATCCTCCACGACCAAACTCCCGACACAACAACATTTGGTGCATCATACCTGGCACACATCGCAACTGCAAAGGCCCGTCCTCCGTATGGCTTCACCAGACATCATCACATACGACGAATCGCTTGGCTTCAAGACTTCGTCTGGTGGATGGTGGGTCACAAATCAGCCTTGACTGGGGAATGAGGGAGATAGTGGCTGAGTAATAACAAACACAATAGTTAAATAAGTAATGAACTATTAGATAAACTTACAATTGATCCCAAACACGTTTTGCTAAAATATGCTTTATATCCTACTAGCTTTCCGCCCGCGGTTTCGCCCGCGTGGAGTTCGGTTATATCGCGCTTTTTAGATTTCCCTCGGGAATATCAATTTTTTTCCGGGATAAAAGGTAGCAAAGATTGTCTTTGCCAAATTTTATCAAAATCGGTTGAGAGGTTTAAGCGGGAAAGCGTAACAGACAGACAGACAGAGTTACTTTCGCATTTATAATATTAGTATGGATTTTAAACAATTGTTTGAGTTGAATGTTTGTTCACTCGAACTTTGTGAGGTTAAATTATCCGTTGGATAAACCAATAACTGTGCTAAAAACACATTCTGCCAATATTTAATAATTCGTTAGTATTTTAACAATTGGTTGGGTTCGCTACCTAACTGTAGTCGTGGTGGCCTAGTGGTTAAAACACCAGCCTCTCAAGTACGAGTGTGCGGGTTCGATTGCAGATCAGGCAAGTACCAATGTAACTTTTCTAAGTGATATGTACTTTCTAAGTACCTATATCTTAAACACCTATGACTGATTACAAAGTGAAGGAAAACATCTTGAGGAAACCTAGACTTTAAATTTATCATTTTATATGTAAAGTTCAACACAATGTAAATTGTTCTGAATAAATAAATGAAATGAAATTAAAATCTGAAATTGCTAACCCGTATTGGGCAAGCGTGGTGATTACGCTCAATCTTGCTCTGTATGAGAGAAGACCAGTGCCCAGCAGTTATCATCATCGTCATCATGATCACAGCGTTAATCCCAGTCGCATCCGAAGCCTGTTTCAGCTTTGGAGTCTGGGGTCCGCTTTACCAGTCCAACTGCTGATATGGCTAAACTTCGACATTTTCTGTGAAGCGACTGTCGTCTGACCTCCACAACCCGAGGGCGACATCGAAGCATTGCAGTTAGACCCATTGTTGGACTTTTGAGGGCTCCAACAACCCGTAACGGCTGCCACTAGATGTTCGTATGGCAACCGGGACCAATGGCTTAACGTGCTTTCCGAGGCACGACCAGACCAGTGCAAATATTCATATTCATGCATACAAATATTTGCACTGTGCGGGGATTGAACCCGCGCCACCTTGCGCAGAGGCCACGTCCGCTACCGCTACGCCACGGAAGCTGTCACCTGTGCCCAGCAGTGGGACGATAAAAAGGTTAAGGTTGATGATGATGACTACGTAGCTAAGCAAGCGATAACAGCTGAACACACTCACCACATATTATTATTAGCATCAATGTATTTGTGAGGCCTGCGTCATGCTCAGTAGAAGTGTGGAACTTTTAATTAAACACTAATTCTATTCGCGAGTAAATTTGCAATTAAAGTAGGGACGAGGAAACAAGGCGCGTCGATATTAAAGGTTTACAAAGTTATGATTTATTTTTGAGAGGTTTTATCGACAGCGAAGTTTTCAGCCTTATATTGTCAATCTTGACTAATAACAAAACAAAAGCCAGTTTTGTTGGACTTAAATAAGCTATCTTGTAGGAGAAAAATATATACAGAGTGGTGGTGACAATACGACAATATATGAAAAGACAAAAAATGCTAGTTCGTAGAAATAATCCTAAAACATAGAAAAAAAACCTAGCATCACAAATCACAACTAATAAAAAATGAAAATTTCTAACAAACTAAATCGCATAAAATTGCAAACGGAATAGAACACCCTTTAAAAATATTGGTTCAGAAGAAGAAGATTCAATCCTTTAGATGAAGGGACAACGTTTCATCAAAAGGCTTTACAGTTAACTGAACGGCGCATTGAAATCACCTTTTTCTGTTTAAACCGAACAATACGTTGTAAAATAAATCAGCATACGTTGAAAACACGATAAAAAATCGAGGCTTAATTTTTAAACCAGAAATAATGATTCACTTTTAGTGCACATCTGTATTTTAGGGTCTCCGCGTATGACGTTTTTAATTTCTACTTGTAGTTTTATTGTTTTGTTTTTAGGGTTTCAAGCACTAGTTTATAATTATTAAAAAAAAACAGATGTACCGAATTCATGGTTACAGATTTGCGATGATTCCGTTGATGCGGTGGCAGGAACAACTGCCCTTCAATATAATAATAATGTTTATTAAAATCAAAGAAATACCGATTGCTACATAACTTTGGAACACAAGTGTTTATACAAATAGGGTTCTTGTTGTGATTTGTACAAGGGTCATTATTCTAAACTAGGGTTTACATGTATTTTAGTGTTCGGCTAAATTTATACAATCTAAGGAAAAACAACAAAATCATTTAATATACTATACATTGATTAACACTGATGTTTCAATTTTTATCGACATTTTCGCGTCTCCTCACTAACTCACACACAAGCGGGATGAATAAATTAATTCATATTTTACTTGATCTAATGAAACAGCTTCCTGACTTTCATTAACAACAACATGTTTTTAGTTTAACAACCACATTCGGTTTTCAAACTTCCTGTAGTAGATGTTCAAAATGTTTGTTATTTTTTAAATGTAGTTTGAAAACATAGCTGTAATAACCAATGAAGAATGCTTTGAAAGGAAGCAGGCTAATGTTTTGGTAATATCTCTGGGATGATAACGGACTTTCTTTCATGGCCAACTGCTGGGCAAAGGTCTCCTCCACAGCCTTCCATTTTCCCCTATGTGTTGTCTCAAACACTATTAAATTTGTAGCAATGCATTAATAATACTCATTACGTTGTGAAAGTAGTTGAGCAGATATATTTTTTTATTTGTAACTACTTGACCGGAATCTCATCATCATGAGCCCCTACTCGTCCACTGCTGGACATAGGCCTCCTTCATGGCACGCCAACAAGATCGATCCTGAGCAGTTCTCCGCCAGCCACTACCAGCCACCTTTTTGATGTCGTCGCTCCATCTAGCCCAAGGGCGTCCCACGCTACGTTTACCGAGACGCGGTCTCCACTCGAGGACTCGTTTACCCCAACGGTTGTCGGTCCTGCGGCATATGTGACCAGCCCATTGCCACTTCAGCTTGCTAATCCTCTCAGCTATGTCGGTGACTCTGGTCCTCTGTCGGATCACCTCATTTCTGATGCGGTCCTTCAGAGAGACGCCCAACATAGCCCGCTCCATAGCTCGCTGAGTGACTTTTAACTTATGGACTAGTCTGACCGTTAGTGTCCACGTCTCGGCTCCGTAAGTCATGACGGGTAGGACGCACTGGTTGAAGATTTTTGTCTTCAAACATTGGGGTATGGGCGACGAAAATACCCGACGAAGTTTACCAAACGCTGCCCATCCCAGCTGGATTCTTCTATTTGCCTCCTTCTCGAAGTTGTTTTTCCCTAATTGCAACGTTGCAACCGGAATCTCGCCTGATGGTAACCAGTGATGTAATCATTGATGGTAAAACGCGTTAGTTTATTAAGAGCCTATTCACTCTAGCCTTGAAGATACTTAAATTGTAGTCAGACGGAAAGGCTTTACAGTTTCAAAGAAATTGTTACAGTCCTTCGATGTAGGTACGCGGTATAAAAGACGAAGCGAAACGCTTCTTCCGGATCGTAGTGGTGTCAAGAATGTAAGGGTGGATACTCGCCGTACGACTGGACTTTCGATGATGGAATTTAGATGGAGGAATTAAGTCATGTAATCCCCGCGCACATGATCCAAAATGCATTCTGTAGAACACCGACAAGCTGGCTATTCTACGCCTGTGCTTAAGGCTTTGGAGAACATCTTGAACGAAATCAGGGTCGCCAATCAGCCTTTTCGCACGCCTCTCCACCGAACCCAAAGTTGCCATGTGGCATTTTGTAGCACCAGTCCAAATGTAACTGCAGTATTCCACACACGAACGGACCTGCGCTTTGTATAACATTAGCAGTTGTCCCGGTGTAAAGTACCACCGGACCTTTGCAATAACGCCAAGTTTCCTGGCAGCCACTTTGATTTTGGACTCAATGAACCGCCCGAAGTTTAGATTTGAGAAAATCTCAACTCTGAAAAGCTGAAGGATGTCGGTGCACTCCAAGGATACATTCCTAAAAGTAAGAGCCAACGTAAACGGGCTCTTTTTCGGATGGGTTCCACGCTTGTCTTTTAGCGACGTTGAATGCCACAAGATTGGCTTCGCCCCATTCGAAGCCCGCGTTCTGCCTGTAGTCACCATAACCATCTTTAGTCTGGCATCACAAAAAAAACCATGAAGTAGGTATGTATTTTTCTGGCAAATATTATCTTAACTTCAAAACATACAAGTGGTAGCCTCGAAGGCTTATAACAATTTGTTAAGCGGCTTTAAAGCAAACATCTCAATTGGCAGGCGAGTTGGCACGCAGCAAAAAGTATCCACTCCCCACGAAGTCGGTCGTTACGAGAAAATTAAATTGCCCCATTAGGTGGTAGCCGCCAGGATTATGCACTTTACTTCAATTTGTTAGGTGCCAGCCAGCAAGGGGTTAAAATTCCCTAAGTTGCACTTTTACTGCACGCCAGTGTTTAAGGGTTGAAACCGCACTTATGGCGTTTTTTTTCTGTTAAATAATCGTGCCATCTTTGACTTTAATATCAGGGTTTCTGTCTCAGTTAACTGGTTAAATTAACCGTTTAGTCAAAAAAAAGCCAGGCTCATTTGTTTTTTTTTTTAAAGAAACAGTCACTAGGGATTTCTCCTGAATAGTGTGTGCGTTTACCAAATGCCACCCATCCCAGCTGGATCCTTCTATTTGCCTCCTTCTCGAAGTTGTTTTTCCCTAATTGCAACGTTTGCCCGAGGTATACATATTCTGAAACAACTTCGAGCGGCATTCCGTTTACGGCAACCGGTCCCGGAGTGACCCGTTCATTGAACATAATTTTGGTCTTGTCTGAGTTCATCCGGAGACTGATGCGTTGGGAGGATTCAGCTAAATTGGCCAGTATTTGTTTCAGCTCCTGCTGCGTTCCGCTATGATGACGAAATCTTCCGCAAATCCCAAGTGTGAGATGTACTCACCATTGATGTTAATGCCCCGAACCTGCCAATCCAGCTTCTTAAACATATCGTCGAGGGCATTGGAGAATAATTTGGGGGAAATAACGTCCCCTTGTCTTACTCCTCGCTTAAGATATGGATATGTTGAGTCTGCTGGTTCTGGACTTGGACGTGACATTGTGGCGGCATCGTAAAGACATCTCATCACATGGATATATCGCCAATCGACTTGTCATCGCTGCAAAGATTCCAGAACACACCAGCCCCCTAATCGGCGAACGCATTTTTGTCAAATGATTGAGACTAGTTGGGATCGTTTGGACCGAATGGACCAATGGGCGGTCCGAACGATCCCAACTGATGCCAACTAGTCGCAATCATTTGACAAAAATGTGTCCGCCGATTAGGGGGTCTCGATGGATTAGATTAGATAGAATAGAAATTAGAAAGAGATAGATTGGAACTTTAGTTTAGTTTGTGAAAAAGCGAATCGGAGCCTCTGTCTGAGTACACCTCTGTCTGAGTACACCTTTGTCTGCGTACACCTCTGTCTGAGTACACCTCTGTCTGAGTACACCTCTGTCTGAGTACACCTCTGTCTGAGTACACCTCTGTCTGAGTACACCTCTGCTTTACTATTTGAGAATTACATAAAATCGCACCTGTACACAATGTTCTTATTATCACGAATGAGACAAATTAATTTGTCACAAAAATTATGTCTCTTGTGCTCGTTAGCAGATAGTTTTTTATAACAAAACCTTGTTCGCTATAAAGCTGAAGAGTTTTTTTGAACGCACTAATCTCAGGAACTATTGAAAAATTCTTTTTGCATAGGATAGCCCATTAATCCAGGAAGGCTTTAGGCTATATTACATCACGCTGCGACCAATAGGAGCGGAGTATAACTAACTCCACGCGAACGAAGTCGCTGGCGGCCGCTGTAAAGCTGAAGAGTTTGTTTGTTTGAACGGGCTAATCTCAGGAACTACTAGTCTGATTTGAAAAATTATTTTTGCGTTGGATAGCCCATTAATGAACAGGAAGGCTTTAGGCCATATAACATCACGCTGCGACTAATAAGAGCGGAGCATATAAAAAGAAACCTACGCTGGAGAAACCGCCGTGCGCAGTTAGTTTATAATTCTCATAATATACCTACAAAGTTTTGTTGCAACTAAATTTCTAAATGAGCTTGGATGTGTTTATGGAAACTCTCTAATAAACCAGTGAAACGATAGCTAGCTAGCAACGCCCTGGTTGGTTCGAAAGTTGGCCTCACTGTACAATAGATGGCGCGTGCCTTGCAAACATATTTAACAGTTAATTGTTATTTTATATGTTAACTGAAAGCGTGGTGATTACGCTCAATCTTTCTCTGTATGAGAGGATACCTGTGCCCCTTTATGTTTCGCAACACCCGTTTAGCACAATTGAAGTGCGTCTCATTCATCTTCAAGCACGAATTGAATTGAGGCAGTAAACCGACAGCATGCGCTCTATCAGGCCTAGTAGTTTGAACCAGATAATTCAGACATCCTATCTCATACTCCTACACCCTATCTCTATAATCAATAACTTTGGTGCGACAACCTACAACGAGGCTGAGCTTTTTCTAGCTTGATGCCTACCTCCATTGGGGTATTGACTGGTTTGCAGTCTGACATTTTGAATTCCTTCAATACATTCAGGACATACTGTTCGAGATAAATAGTTCTCTTATCTCGTCGTAACCTCATACCTAGTACGTGCCTAGCTTGGCCTAAGTCTTTGACTTTAAACTTTTTGAGCAGCCGGTTTTTCAAAGCTTGCGTCTCTTTATCCTGCTTTGGAGAACATAATACAAATATATCATCAACATAGATAACTACGATTATCCTATCTAGAACTATTATCTTTTGATATAAACAGGGCTCTATCTTTGATTGTATAAAACCTAAATTAAGCATCTCCTTATCTAATTCGTTAAACCAATCATTAGAGGCTTGCTTCAATCCATATAATGACCGTTGTAGTTTACAAACTTTGTTTTCCTGACCTTCGGCTATAGCGCCTTCTGGCTGAAGCATGTAAATGTCTTCCTTCAATTTTCCGTACAGGAAAGCAGTGGTAACATCCCACTGGTCAATGGTCCTCTCGTATTCTGCAGCTAGTGAGAATAACAAGCCAAGCATAGAGTGCCTCACGACGGGAGAATAGGTTTCATTATAATCAATTCCACGTACCTGTGTAAATCCTTTAGCTACCAAACTCGCCTTGTATTTCAATATTACTACCATCACTATCTCGCTTGATCTTGAATACCCATTTGTTCTGTATAGGCTTCTTATTGCGCGGTAGATTAACTAACGTCCACATTTGGTTCTCCTTCAACGAGTTGAGCTCATCGTTCATGGCCTTCTGCCATAGCTCACGATCAGGTCTTGACATTGCCTCATCCATTGTCGTTGGATCGCCATCAATTTCCGCGATAGCTTTTCTTTCAGCTTCGGCTTTTGCACATGTGCATCTGTAGTCCACATTATTCCTTGGACGTAAGTTATATCTCGACGGGTTCTCATAATAGTTGTTTTCAGATTGTAATGTAGGATTGGTACTTGCTTCCTGTCTTATTTCATCAATAGTTTCTTCAAAAACGTCTTCATTGCTTCCTTCACTATCGCTGTGAATTTCCTCAACTGCAACCTCAGGTTCAACACGTTCCTCCTCTGTCGAAATAGGAACGACTGAGTTCTTCGTCACTTTCGTATCGTCTCCAGGAAAAACATTTTCTAAAAATTGGACGTCTCCCACAATTGAAAATTTTCCAGTCTTTGGTTCTACCAGTTAGTAACCATTCGTAGTCTCGCAGAAGCCAACAAATATCAGAGCTTTAGTTTTCATGTCCAGCTTTTTTTTCTTTTGTTTGGGTTTCAGAGCGTATGCCAAACATCCGAATACTCTCAGATGACTCAGATCTACTTTCTTACCAGACCAGAGTTCCTGTGGTACTTTTCCAGTGACAGCCTTCGTAGGGCTTAGGTTTTTTAAATATTGACTATTCCGACTGCTTCTGCCCAAAATCTTTTGCCCAAATTGGCTTCAAAAAGTAATGTTCGCGCTTTCTCAATAATTGTTCTATTCGCTCTCTCAGCCCTGCCATTCTGCTCCGGTGTGTATGGAACTGTCTTTTGATGTTTTATACCAGCTAACTTCAAATGCTTGTCGAAGGTATCGTTGCAAAATTCTTTGCCATTGTCCGATCTCAAGCGCTTGATCATCTTCTTAGTCTCATTTTCTACTTCCGCCTTATACTCACGGAATTGTTGAGACATTGACTTTTATTTTTCAAGAAATAGACGTGTGTCTTTCGCGAGAAATCATCAATAAATAAAAGCATATACAGCGAACCAGCAAAAGATAGCTCTTCCATTCGGCCGCACAAATCTGTGAGCACAATCTGCAATAAATCATTTGCTCGAGTGCCTTGTTCTTTAAATGGAAAGAGCTGCTTCCATTTATACATGGAATACACGTCTCTATTTTGTCCGTAATTTTTAATTCTATTCCAGATACCATGTTTTTCAGGGTGATCTTATACTTTTGTCCTAGATGAGCTAGTCTCCTGTGCCATAGATTCGACAAAACTTCATTTGATGTTGTTAAATTAACCATAATATTTCTGTTTTCAATCAGCTTGAAAATTCCACCAACTTCTTTGCAAGTGGCAACTTTGCGGTCATTTTAATCTTTAATCAAACATCCATGCTTGACAAACTCAACTTTGTACTCGCCTCTTATGAGATCACTCACTGAGATTAAGTTCATCGACAATTCGGGAACATGCAGGATATTATTCAATTTGAGTTTCTCATTTTCACTCAAAATCGGTGCTGTATTGCCCTTTCCAACTACTGATATTTCTTCACCGTTAGCAACTTTTATCTTACAGTCGCTTTTCTGTGTCTTACATTGCACTAGTTTTTTCGCACCATTCGTCATATGGGTTGAACAGCCACTTTCAACATACCAGGCAATTTTATTTATGGTATCGGCAGTACCCCTGCAAATGTTCACAGTTTTATTGATGCCTTTGTATTCTGATGCCTTGTGTCCAAATTTGTGACACTTAAAACATTTGTATGTCGCTGGTTTCCGAGCAGTGTTATTGTTGCTCTTCCTGTTTTGAGTGGCAAAAGCTTGCTCATCAGCCCTATTACTCACTTCAGCTTGTCAATTGCCTTCTTGTAGTAATTTGGTCTTTACTTGCTCTAGTGTTACCTCTTTTCCACTATTATCGATGGCCATCACGAACGGGTTGTATTCGCTCGTCAAGCCAGCCAATAGTATCGAAATAAGCCAATCGTCTGATACTTTTGCGTATATATCATTAAACTGCTGTGCCAGGTGTACTATATCGCAGATGTATTTTTCCATATTTGAATAATTTTCCAAACGACACTGCCATAGTTTGCGTTGCTGCAAAATTCGCCTGCCCTATCCTTGATCCTCGTAGGCTTTGCACAAGTTTTACTATACCTCGAGTGCGGCTTTTGCTTGGTACACGTGCGCAAAACATGTAGGCTCAATAAGCAGACATGGAGTTGATTGTACATTCCTATCACTGTCTTTTTGTAAATCACTGATGTTTTCTGTTTCCACAACATCCCACAAGTTTTTGGATTCGAGAAGGTTTTTCAATTAATTTCCACGATGTAAAATCATTCGCTCCTTGCAGTTTTTTAATTCCGCAATAGGAACCAGAAACAGAATTTTCATCACACATTTTTTCAGTTTTGGACAGTATTGTTTCTTTTTTTACTGTAAACAATGTGACAATCAGTATTTTTTAGGAAATATTTTTTACGATCACTTTTTAATAATATTTACTCAGGTACGGAATGGGAACCATCATCATCATCATCAACCTTTTTATCGTCCCACTGCTGGGCACAGGTCTCCTCTCATACAGAGAAGGATGGGAACCATAACCTGTTAGAAATTAACGAATCCAGCATTAAGCGTATTCCCCGAGTAGATATATTATTTACTAAAATATAGACCGTATAGGCTTCACACCATTTATTTTTCATAGTTCTCTCATGAGACAGACAGCTGCATCATGTTTTAGTTGCCAAGGTAGGTATACAAACCTCCAACATCTTTAATCAGTCATTGGTGTCCAAGATATATATACTTAGAAAGTACATATAACTTAGAAAAGTAACATTGGTACTTGGCTGACCTGGAATCGAACTCGCACACTCTCGCACAACTTTACTTTTGTCATGGCTCTAGAAGTCGGTGGAGAGCTAAACAACAGAACACTCTAGACACCTACTTCTAGAGCCATGACAAAACCTAAATTATTCTTTCCTTTGTGTTTTTTTTAAAAGTCGGTTTCTATTTTTTTTGTAAAAAGCTTTTTTAGGGTTCCGTACCTCAAAAGGAAAAAACGGAACCCTTATAGGATCACTTTGTTGTCCGTCTGTCTGTCTGTCTGTCTGTCTGTCTGTCTGTCTGTCTGTCTGTCTGTCTGTCTGTCTGTCACCACCTTTTATCTCAAGAACGCGTGGACGTATCAAGCCGAAATTCACATGAAATACTCGGGTCTATTGTCCCTTTAAGCTGTGAAAATATCAAACTTCTAAGCCAAGCCAATCAAAAGATACAGCCGATTATGTCGATATTTTCAACAAATTTTCGACACTCGCAAAGGAATCAAAACCTACAGGATACTTCCCGTAAACTCAGAATCTTGAAAATTGGCATGAAGCATTGTCATATAATGCAAATATAGGAAAAATTGCGAAAATCACATTTTTTTAGTTATATAATATAATAAACATATTTTAATAAAATGGAACTTACTACCTTATTTCTCACGAACGAATAAAGTTATCAAATTGAAATTTATACCAAATACCTAGGTCTATTGTCCCTTTAAGCTGTGAAAATATCAAACTTCTAAGCTAAGCCAATCAAAAGATACAGCCGATATGTCGATATTTTCAACAAATTTTCGACACTCGCAAAGGAATCAAAACCTACAGGATACTTCCCGTAAACTCAGAATCTTGAAATTTGGCATGAAGGATTGTCATATAATGCAAATATAGGAAAAATTGCGAAAATCACATTTTTTTAGTTATATAATATAATAAACATATTTTAATAAAATGGAACTTACTACCTTATTTCTCACGATCGAATAAAGTTATCAAATTGGAATTTATACCAAATACCTAGGTCTATTGTCCCTTTAAGCTGTGAAAATATCAAACTTCTAAGCCAAGCCAATCAAAAGATACAGCCGATATGTCGATATTTTCAACAAATTTTCGACACTCGCAAAGGAATCAAAACCTACAGGATACTTCCCGTAAACTCAGAATCTTGAAATTTGGCATGAAGGATTGACATATAATGCAAATATAGGAAAAATTGCGAAAATCACATTTTTTTAGTTATATAATATAATAAACATATTTTAATAAAATTAAACTTACTACCTTATTTCTCACGAACTAATAAAGGTATCAAATTGAAATTTATACCAAATACCTAGGTCTATTGTCCCTTTAAGTACGACTGGACCTAACTTCGGAATGTTTTTCTATGAATTATTTATATTTCGTCTGCAATTCAAATTTAAAAAAAAATCTTAGTTCTAGAAAATTTTCCATTATTGTAATAAGTGCCCTCTATTGTTGTGTAGTTTTACTATTTTCTTGTAGAGATGTAGTAATGTTGTTTATCGATTTAGTTATCGATAATACTTATTAAGATGAATACATTTTGTTGTATTTTATTGACATTTAAAATATAGCTAAATAAACTTAAAATATTACTATATTTCAAGTTTATTTATTATTAACTCTATTTAAACATAATCATATCATATTAATAAACAAAATTGAATGAACAATTACTATTCATTTATCTAGGTTTTTGTTATTTTTGGTTTCCGAATAAAAATAATGTCGTAGGGAAAAAGTGGATACGATTTGTCCAGATAGACCGTAGAGAAGAAAATTGGCTTCCGTCTCATTCGTCGAAATTATGCTCAATGCATTTTAAAAGAGAAGTTATCTACTTTGGAAAGACTTGTCGATCAATTTAAAAAAAAAAAAGAATCGGTACCTTGTATTAGAAATGAAATAGTAAGTTATTAATTTCAGTACTTTTCTACTTAACCGTAAAAATTGGAATAAAATTTACGGTTAAGTGGATAAGTACATAGATTACATAACTTATTTATAATGAAATATATTCATAAAATATGTAGGTACGTATATGTAGTACAATGATTGCGAGCTACTTTGTGATTTTGAGGATTCCGTACCTAAAAGGTAAAACGAACCCTATTCATGAGACTTCTCTGTTCGTCTGTCCGTCTGTCACCAGGCTGTATCTCATAAACCGTAATAGCGAGATAGTTGTAATTTCCAGAGATTGTGTTAGTATTTCTGTTGCCGCTATAACAACAAGTACTAAGAATAAAAATAATAAAATATTTAAGGGGGCTCCCATACAACAAACGTGAATTTTTGCCGTTTTTTGCTCCATATTAATAACGGAAACAGATAGACGCTTAAAATGTTCACAGAATATTTGGTATAACCAAATATTCTGTGAACATTTTAAGCGTCTTAATTTTATTATTTTATTAAGCTTATTAATATTCAAATTACAAATAAATAATTAAAATAAAATAAATACTGAAGGCGGGCTCCCATACAATAACCGTGATTTTTTTGCCGTTTTTAAAGATAATGGCGTACGAATCTTGTAAAGGTCTTGCTCCAGCAGACTACCATTTTTGTCGTGATTTGGACAATTATCTACGTGACAAGAAGTTTTCTTCCCAGGAGGCAGTTCTGCTTTCACACAGTTTGTGCAGTCTAGATCCTCAGAGTTCTATCACAAAGGCATAAACGACCTTCCTATATATTGATTATAAATGAATTATTTAAAAATTAAAAAATAAGCAATTATTTAGATTTTCAGTACTAATCGGCAATTTTAAACTTTAACGCCTATTATATTAAAAGAATTATATAAATAAGAAACTTGTGAACTTGAAATTACCCATAATTATTCTGCTTCCTAATTTTTTGTTTCAAGCTATCATAATGCGAAAAAACATCGTCGTAGTAACTTCTTTGAATATTATCGATAACTTTATATCGAAATGATAGAAACCCTACCACAGTTTTTTGCATTGCCATTTAAAAATATTTGCAAACAAACGTGTAAAAAGAATAATTTTGCTAAAAACGAAATGCAAACGAAAATTGCAAAACAAAATGCGCTTTATGGCCTAAAAGGTCTATTACACTCAAAAATCGCAATAAACTGAGCGTTAAAATAATTCGTAAGCATAAAACATCTAAAATGCCAATAGACGGTGTCACGGTAAATGAATAGTAGCGAATAAAATTCTAAAACAGTTTTTGTTTGTACAAGACAAGTTTCACTTAATTTATTTACTTTTCAATATTTATTTACCCGATTTGAACTATACTAGGGTATTAAATCGGATCTGGCAACATAGACCACACTGGCCACCTACCGAGCAATAGCTGAATATATTTTATATAAACTTATTTCATTTTTACTATTTGATGTCTCCAATTGTCGATCTAATTTTGCTATATTGTACTAGATGGCGGAACTGAGCCATGGGATCACAGTTTTTCTATGCCATTTTGACACATCTCTATATATCTTAAATCTCTTTGCCTACAAGGTACTTCCCGTGAACTCAGAATCTTGAAATTCGGCACGAAGCAACGTTATATTATAGTACAGACAGATAACGGAAAAATTGTGAAAATGATAAATTTGAAGTTACATAAAATATTATTTTTGCTTACATAAAATATTTTTTTAATAATTATAAACTTACTACCTACCCTTTTTCACATGAACGCGTAGAGATATTAAAGTTGAAATTCATATCAAACACTTCTTAAATCTAATTGCCTCTAAACTGTGAAAAATCTAAATCAATGCTAGTATTATAAATGCGAAAATAATTCTGTCTGTCTGTTACGCTTTCCCGCCTAAACCTCTCAACCGATTTTGATGAAGTTTGGCACAGACAATCTTTAGACCCTGAGAAAGAACATAGGCTACCTTTTATCCCGGAAAATTTTGATGTTCCCGAGGGGAATTTAAACAGCGCGATATAACCTAACTCCACGCGGGCGAAGCCGCTGGCGGAAAGCTAGTACGTCATAAATTGTAAACCGCTACGTTTGTACAGCGGAACCCTCGGTGTGCGAGTCCGACTCGCATTTGGCCGGTTTTTTTTAATATGCACTTACTTTTTGACGAATATACTTAACTTTCCATCCCCAAATGGATGTAGAATCAACCTTTTTTTATTATTTCCCTGATCTCCTAGTCATATAGTATTTTCTACTCGTTATTAGACAAACAGTATCATTGAAAGTTTTATCCTCAATAAAACAAGGCATGTTAACGAGACAGCCGAATAAATATATAAACAAACAGGGGTGGAAGGCCGGAAAAAACAGAATAGTTTTATTTATACATCAAAACTTATTCGTCCTGGCCTGTTACTAGGCTGTTTGAAAAATAAAACGAATCGCCTCTATTTTTGTTTTTGGCATTTTTTGCTGCCTCTTGTATTTATGAACATTTTTTTAAAATTAGTATAAACTAGTGCTTGACTGCAATCCTGCCTGATGGTAAGCAGTTATGCAATCGTCGATGGTAAAGCGCACTAGTTTATTAAGCCTATTCACTTAAAAAACTTATGAATAGGAAGAATGACGGCAGTTGAACGAGGTGATGCAATGTTAAACCCAACATTTGGCGTATCGTACCCGGCACACTTCGCAACACAACTGCTTAGACCCGTCCTCCGAACGGCTTCACCAGACATCATCATTTTCATTTATAATGAAAATGCTTTATATAACGTTATTTTTTTCTTTATACGAAACCTGAATATAGTTGCTGAATCGAATGTTATGTTTTTTTCCCAAAAAATGTTGCAATGTGGTTACTGAGCGCACAACACAGCTGACGGTAGATCATAGTACTAGGCGCACAGTGACACGGGACGCCCCACGCCACGTCGCCAAAACGTGTTTCGGATTTCGCATTTACCAAAAATTCTGTTGTATACGTCAGGCAGCCCGCTTAAATAATTCTTTCTTCGTTTATAGAAAACGAGAACCTGTTTATAAGGCTGGACTATCTGTACCAGATTCTATTTCATTAACCGTGATAGATAAGACAGTTGAAATTTTCACAGACTTTCGGTT
The DNA here is from genome assembly GCA_017933935.1 of Sesamia nonagrioides. Lineage (NCBI taxonomy): Eukaryota > Metazoa > Arthropoda > Insecta > Lepidoptera > Noctuidae > Sesamia > Sesamia nonagrioides. The sequence continues at coordinate 659,107 of JADWQK010001182.1, forward strand.
GCGGAACTTCAGCATATTTTTTCTATGACCTAATCTCATTAGTACTCATTCCTGCCAAGTCGTGTTACAATGACCATTTCCACACCGGTAAACCGTACTACAATGAAACTTTTAATTTATTTTTTTATGGCTCTGGCATCTAAAAATCAACATATGATTATGCCAAAAAGCGCGCGTATTTGCGTCACGACTAAACATCGCATGTTATTAGCCTGTATGGATGAATTAAAAAAAAGTATGCCCAGCAGTGGGACTATAAAAAGATTGATGATGATGATTAAATACAGTCACTTCAGCACAATTAGTAAATTCTCTGTATCTTTATAGGACAATTTCTGAAGAGTATCTGTAAGGATTTTTTTACAGTATGTGTAATTTAAGGAGTAGATGTTTGCTTTCGTATTCAGTTTATTACAGAGGAGAGGACCGAGGAACAGCTAAAATTTTTATACAAAAGCATGATTTGATGCATGGAATAGAAAGAATGAGATGCACTATTGTCTACATTACTGTTTTACTTCTCCTTTCGCAGGTCTGCTGGAAGAAATTTCTTAAGAAATAAGCAGCACCTTTGTACTCAGATCTTAATTTTGTCGTATTTTTATGTATTGTATTGTGTGTACATAAATAATAAAATAAATAAATAAATAAATAACATTTAGTTTAGTTTCTGAATAATGGAATCGTAGCCAGTGTCAGTTAGGTTGTATTTTAATAATGATTTGCGACTGTCACGAATACGACTACAGGATTATACTCATTAAAATCATCAATTATGTCTATGTAACTTCATATAATCCCTTTGAATGATATTTCATGTAATGATCACGAGGTCATTGACTTATTCATATTAATAAAATTAAATTTTCAATGTTCTGATAATTTTGGCAATATCAGAATGGATCAGTAAAAGTTAAACTTAGGGCTGGAATAAACAAACGTGAAAACGTGTTGTAAAACGTCGATGTTTTCTGTTTTGTGAAAGCCAAAAAAACCTTCTTAAATATTTCCATTTCATCTCAAGCAAATGTAACGTAACTAAACTAAAACATTGACATCATCATCATCATCATCAGCCTCTACTCGTCCACTGCTGGACATAGGCCTCCTTCATGGCACGCCAACAAGCTCGATCCTGAGCAGTTCTCCGCCAGCCACTACCAGCCACCTTTTTGATGTCGTCGCTCCATCTCGCCCAAGGGCGTCCCACGCTACGTTTGCCGAGACGCGGTCTCCACTCGAGGACTCGTTTACCCTAACAGTTGTCGGTCCTGCGGCATATTTGACCAGCCCATTGACATTGACATAGCGTACCTAAATTATATTATGGCTCATATGGATTTACGATCCATAGATTTAGGATTTCATTTGTTACGATCAGAGACTTAGCAATAAATAAATATGTTGCGGTACATGCTTGAAAATACTGACTGTATAATGGCGACTTTTCTTCTTATACGAACTCTGTACCCAAAAAGTACTTATAATTATAGCAACATAATATCCTTTATTTTCCGAACTAACACTTTCACACAGTTTACATTTGATAGCCTCCTTGACGTAGTGGTAGAGAACGCAGCCGATGCTCAAGGAGGCACGGGTTCAATCCCCGCGCAGTGCAAAAATTTGTATGCATGAATATGAATATTTGACTGTTGTACTGTTGCTGTATGTATGTGTTTGTTGGAGCCCTCAAAAGTCCATCAATTGGTTTAACTGCAATGCTTCGATATCGTCTTCGGGTTGTGGAGGTCAGACGGCAGTCGCTTCACGGAAAATATCGAAGTTTAGGCAAAAAACAGCAATTAGACTGGTAAAGCGGACCCCAGACTCCAAAGTTGAAAAAGCTTTGGATGCGACTGGGATAATGACACAGTTTACACTTAAATTAAACAAAATCTCTCAGTTCGAAGTGTCTCATGGCATAGACAACCTTCAACTGCTCTGTTGTCCGCTACTTGAGGGTCAGGAGTCTCATCCAGTTGTCTTCAGGTTATCCTCTCATGTTTTCGTTTTGCGGCCTCTCCCAAAAAGAACTAATGGAACCTTTTTACTGAGCCCCCGCTATCTGCTGTCTGTCTGTCAGTGGGTCATGACACAGACCCATATTAGCCACAAACTATAAAAGGATGAAGGAAAGGCGACCCAGATTTGGTTAAACCGGTATCCAAAGCACAGGCGTAGAGTAGTCAGCCTGTCGGTGTTCTATAGGATGCATTTTAGAGAGGTTTGTGCGAGGGAATTGCATCGGTAAATTCCTCCATTTCCGTTCCATCATTGGACTACCCGTATTACGACAAGTATCCGATACGTTGTTAACACCACTACGATCCGGACGAAGCATTTCGCATCGTCTTTTATACTGCGTACTTCGAAGGACTAGAACAATTTGCCATCGACGGGCTTTGCGTCTGACTACATGTACATACCTATGTGTCTGCATCACTGCTTAACATCAGGCAAGATTGCGGTCAAGCATTAGTTTATAGAATTAAAAAACGGAATTTGATAATGCATGATTATTAATAGATACCTAGTTTAATTCAATATTATGGCGCAGTTGAAGCAATGAAAACATAGATTCATGGTATAAATCGTTTCCGCAGGTCAAGCTACACTAAATTGGAAAATATTCCCAACCAACTTTGTTGATAAAGTTGAAATCGAATAATGAAATTTGACAGATTGTAGCAGCTTGATGTGCTGTTATCTGTACCACCTATCACGTGTAAATAACGGTGCAATAGGAGCCTTTTGCCCTCGTTTAAGACTTTCTGTTCAATTTTTCGTTTTGTTAATTTACACATAGTTTTTATTTTTGCTTATGTTTAGTTTAGTTTTATTATTTTCCAGTACAAGTCACAAAGAATAAGTACTGTTTTTACCTGCTTTCTTTTTTAAAATGCGTGCAGATATGTGTATCAAGCAAATTGAATCTATTACCCTATAGGGGTTAAGCGGGTTACAGGCTCGACAGGGCAGACCTCGGAGGTTAAACTGACGGCTGGCTGTCGCACCTCACTTATTGAAGGAATGGGATCAAGAGTTCGAATAAATTCTATCACGTTCTATTCTATTCTATTTCTATGTATGGCAAGTGAAGCCGATGTCTACTATTCTGCCAATGTCAAAAGTGGATAGGAGAAGCAAGAGTGTACATAAACAATAATAATAATAAAAACAAAAAAAATACGATGCTACATTTGACTTTTTTATATCTTGTGAGGTTATTGGAGGAATGATACAAACAAAAAGATAAAAATACATATCATACTAGCTGACCCGGCGAACTTCGTTCCGCCTTAAAGGCAATATCACATGACTACTTTTTAAATTAGGATCATTTTAAATAAATAAATATTATTATTCAATGATTCTTTATTTGGGAGCACAATCCTGGCGGTTCTCCGGAAAACTTAAATGTGCTACAATACTCGCAAACAACATCCATTGGCCCAGTGCGAACGCCATTGCGCTATATTATATGCGTATTGAAACGCTGCCCGATTCAAATCAGTTTTTGTTGAATTTCTTCTTGTGCTTCGAAAATTATCTAGAGCTTGATCTCTGAGGTTTTCTCGATGATTTCGCATTGCCAACCGAGCCGTTTCACGGGCTGCCTCCCTTTGCTCTGGTCAGTGAGAAGCACGAAGTCGAGCCATACTAAGGCTACGCTCGTCGAGTGCAATTTCTTGCTCTTCTTCAGTTCTCTTTTTTGTTTTGGATGGGAAATCATCAAATGACCTCTCCCGCTCTGGGCGGAGCGGAAGAGCGTGTCAGACTTTCATTGACTAAAACCCACCCGTGTTCCTTCACTTGCCTATGCAACGACCAGTGCCATGGTTTCTTTTTTAACCAACCCGCAACCCTGTGGACCAGTCCTCGTGGACCCCGTCAAGGTGTGCAACGCGCCGTCAACCCGACCCTGGTTCTTACCAGGAGGCTAGCTGCCTATCGCTCGCCGCCCGCAAGCCCGCGTCTACGGTGGTCGGGAGTCCGATGTTGCCTCCTGACCAGGGCGCTTCCTGCGGCGGTTTGAGGCGTAAGGGTAGTGGGATTTCCGCTCCCTCACGCGCTCCGCCTCCTCCTTTGCCAGTGTAACTGTACCTAAACTATCCTAGGCTGATAAAATTTTCGTTTTTCCTAATTGTGGTAATATTACAGTTAAATGCGGCTCTCCCTGCGGGAGAGGAAACACGCCCCAACCCCGCGTGTAACTGTAGGAATTCGTCACCAGACTTGGTTATCCTCCCACCGATATAAGAAATGAATTCCCATGAATTAATCTCCCTGTTCCCGCTTTAGAAGTTAAGGGAACAAGGAGTGGACAGAAGGAAGTTAGTATGGGAATTCACAGTTAGGACACACAAGTATACAATTTTATAATAATAGATATGATATGACGCTAAGAAGACGAGAGGAAAAGCAAAATTATATAATGTAATATATTAAGAACTATTATATAAATGCTGCACGCGGGCTGTCTCCGTCATCTGTAATAAACCTTATTATGTGGCGTGGTGGGGATCGTTACGCTTGCACTTTATAAGTAATTTTAGATCACGTTACTTTATCTACTACGAATTATACCCACTTTAGTGAAGCCGGGAACCGTTATATTAACGTATGCTTCGTTGCACGTGTTCTGTTAGACCTAACGCATAGAACCTCTGAGGATACTATTACGATTCTAACAGAACACGCTCCCTAGACACTAAATAAATGTCTCCTTCCACCCTAGGACAGGGGAACTGCGAAGCTCCCTGTTGTCGAGGGAGACAAGTTCTGAGTTTATGACTTGTAAATATATTATGTGATTGACACCCTTGACAAACCGTCCCAATTCTAAGGTATTACACAAGTTAGTACAAGCGTACCGTAGACTCAGTCTCTAGCAGAACTCATTGCGATTATTCCTGCTGCACACCGAGGTGGAATCTCGTCATCCTCACATCCCCTTAATCTGCCCCATTCGAAAGACGCATTGCATCTTGTAGTACTCGTGTTTCGATAAACAGTGACGATTCAGAAATATGTCCTATCAAGAGCGGACGGGTTGGATTTTATCGAAATACGTTCCCTAGTGTCTTTTGACACCTACTGATTCAGTTAGTGGTACTTTGTAATGCCTACCCCACTCCCTGGGAATGTGTGCGCGTCAAGTCTTCACGCAAGTGCTCTGTGGCAAGACCTTTTTGGAAGCGGACATTATCATTAACGTTTGGCTGGTAATCTGATTCTAGATAGGCGGTTTGCCTAGTTAGGTTTAAATGAGCTGCGTGTATTACGGTTCTGCCCTCCTGTTATAGTCAGTAGTCGTCAGGAGTCTAGAGTCCAGAGCATCAGAGCTCATGGTCAAGTTAGGCGGAGGGCTGTCTCCATACATACCATCTTTCCCTATAGCCAACCGAAGCTGATAAATATCCGCTAAGGTAAGGACCAGGATATGGGCACATAAAACAAGACAGAACGGCTCCAATGATTGAATACAATCACATAAATGGTTTATCTGGAGTCAGTCTGGAATAAATTATCATTAGTAGCTTCTCTGCTGCATCACCCGTACTGAATCCAAACTATAACTACATTTATTATAATAAATAGGGACACGTATCTGTCTGCTTAATTACAGGAACTATAGTAACTTCATCAGCCTGGGATAGTTATTATAATAAATGACTCACCCAATCACGCCAACACTTACACGCACTTAATATTCTATATTATATTATACTATACTAATCTAGTCTGGGCTTTAACCCGACTATGTCTGACGTAATTATTTCACTCACTACTTCGCGATATACTAGGACATAGGCTACTTCCCAAATCTCCTAAATTAACTAGCCTGGACACTAGCCCTCGCCCTATCGCAGTTCAAGATCGACCCTCAACCGTCGCTTGTCGCGGCCAGAAACCAACTGCCCTTTTCACCGTCTCTCCGTTTAAAATTCATAAAACCCCACGCTTACCAAAAGGTCCATGCTGGAGTCATTCTACCATTTTTTTATGTAGCCGTCCGTCAATTGTCCTAAATGCACATGTGCGGGAGGCCGACCTCTTCCGTAATTTCTACAGAATACGTCGGCTTAAATTACTCTAAGTTATTGCTAACATCTGCAGGCAGCACCCCGACCTTCTCAGAATTTGTCCAAAATCTTAAAATGTTTTATTCTAAGGGCTAGGGGCTCGGAATGCCCATAAAATATGAACGAATAGCTTTCTAAGACGTTGTTTTTGCTCTTAATTACGGTCGGCTGACAGGCCATAAGATTAGAAATTAATGCATGCGTAAGTGGTTGCCATCGTATGACTTGTTATTTCTAAACTATTGATATAACGCATGTGGCCAGCAGTCACATTCCCCCCTCTGAAAATCAGACGCGTGACGCAGTACAGCGTATGAGCTTTCACAATAGGATGACCTATGCCTATGCAAACCTACCCTTATCTGATGCATTCATCTTATCAAATTCTAACTAGAATATTGTATGTATTATTGGCATTATTGTATTCAATCCTACAAGATTCCAACAGGATACAAGGTCTGCTCTTACTATGTCGCAGAAGAATCTTCACCTATCAATCGTTTCTTACACGTATCAATCGTTTTATAACATTCGAACTACATAATACTGTTCTGCAAATACTCTTCGTATATTAATTCAATTAACCTTACCGCCTTCATTTAAGTCCAGAATCCTGTGCATGCTTATAATATTGTTTTACATACCAGGATCTCTTCAAGAGTATTTGTGTTATTGAGCCACGCTACCTACGGTGCTCGCCCGTTCTAAACTCGGCATGTTGTAGCCACCGCTGGCAGAGGCCTCTCCTTATGCTCCTCATGTTGAGTCAGCTTAATTCAGCTGCCGGCAGATATATCCAGGAAGCACTGAAATAGTTCGCACATGAGCATATTAGACTCGATTCCAACTAGATGCCCCCCTCTGATTGTAAGAGGCGAGAACAGTTTTGAATTCCTATAAGAGTTGGCAAGTTATAGTAATTCGAAAAGACATCCTATACTGTGTAATCAGTTATCGTCTTACTAGAACACTAATCTGCTAGCTGCTATATGCTCTAAATATTATTTCGCGGTAACCAATCGTTGAAACTGAGTGACGCTTATGACATAAGAGGAAATGTCCTTGAGCACTTAAAATTTTATTTAAGTAACAGAAAACAAGTAGCAGAAATAAGCAGAATAAGTTAATATATATACCAAAAGAGAAGAAAGTTTTAGTAGTATAGTTGTAAACCCTATTTTATTCGATATCACATTTTGACATTGACATTTTCGGGAATGGCAGATAAGTTCACAAGAAACAGACGTTATCAAGTGGGGCAGAACAGAACTTATGCGCCAGAGTGGTTTTTTTTTTTCCGATGGCTCCGATTATTTTTATCATGTTGCTTAAGAATTTTAGGGAGCTGATGAGTGTACACTCGATACCTCAACTAAAGTCATATTTATTTGACAATAAGCTTCCTAAAATAGTGATGAATTTCTGACAGAAGCATTTATATTGACAGACTTTGATGCATTGTTATGTCTCAGTTTTATTTTGATGATAGTCATGTCATTATTTTTATTTTATTTGCTTTTCTATGATTTTCATTAATTAGATGTATATATTTATTAGACCAGTATGATACACTTAACGTGCATATTTATTATATAAACTATGTAAAATTGTAAATAGTACCCTGTAGACTACCTACATTATCTCTCTCTCCTTCCCCTTACTATTCCACCCAAAGGCTGTCTGCAAAAGATCGCTCTGAGCGATAAGACCGCCCATTGTGTCACCCTTTGTAACATCCTTACATTTATGTTTTTGTAATCTATATGGTGTACATAGTAAAGAGTATTCTATCCTATTCTATTCTATTGTTTCTCGTGGTGACATTAATTTTATTTGTTTCCTAATTCCTTTTTTTTTTATGAATTTATCTTTATGTTTATGACTATAGACCATTGTTTTAAAACATGAACTTACAATATTTTATGAGATAACAAAATATTCCACGTAGCTATAGTTAATGAAGTGTGTGTAACGAAAATGAAACTTAGCTTCGTAACAGGAGACACGCCTCAGCTACCGCCGTCGAAGTCACCTTATGTCAGCTGGATTCGAAGGAACCTTAAACCAACCGCAACTCACAAATCAAGTGCCCAGAGGTTCAGGCACATCTAGCGTAGTGGCAGCAGAGTGTAGACTTAACATCCTGGAATTTAAAATAAGGCCAAACGAGTATCTATTCAGTTATACATGCATCGCCCCCTAACGAGCTGGAGAGAGTTATTTTTTTTTTCTAATGATTTTAGCTGATATACCTCCTTAGTAAATACATTGTAATTATAAATAAGATTCACGTTCCATCGGTATCATTCGCTTATTATATTAGAACTACTCGTAATAAGGCGTACCTTACTCCTGAAAGCATTCTCATTACACGCATAAAATCTCAAATGCACAAACACCTTCTTATATCCAAATACTATATTTGCATCGTCAGAGATTCGAAACTTTTATTATTGGAATCCACATATTGTCAGTCACAACACTCACATTTGCAGGGAGTCGAACCCATTATAACTGATATAACCTCTCAGACACTGATTTCACCTTTATTGGTTTGAGTAAAACGTATTATATTACTAGGTACTTACTGAAAGGTACTAAATTCACAATTTTAGGGGATCGAACCCTTTGTTCTAGATATAGGTACCTACGGCCAGATACAAAATTCTGCAGATATTTGAACTTAATATTAAGTAACTCAGCCACCCAATCAACATTCTTACCACTAAATATATTAACATCGTAATCGAAATCCTACAATTGATGCGGGAATCGAACCCACAAGCCGTGACACAGAAATTCCAAATAATTACAGACATAATAACTCCACTGGTGATCGAACACGATATGAATGGTAATGCAATCTAAGCATCTTAGCAAATAATCATGCGGGAATCGAACCCGCTCGTCAACAGTTGGCTGTTTCAACCATCGTTACCAAACGATAACATAATAGGTGATTGTAAACGTCGTAACATTTTTTTTTTTGTTACCAATGTTTTTGTGGAGAATCCTAAAATTATGCTGGGTAATAAACCCATCGCCAACGTACACAATAGTTTTAGCTCTTTTGTCTACGTTGTGTTTTTATTTCGTAGCAACCCTTACTTTGTTCTTTCTCGTTGCACTGAACGTCTTTGTAGGGGACCATAGAATTATGTTAGGTAATAAACCCATCGTTCCTGACAAAACAATAATTTTGTCTCTTTGGTGTACGTTGTGTCTTTATTTCGTAGTAACCCTTACATTGTTCTTTCTCGTTGCACTGAATTGAATCAGTACATTTAATGACGAGAATCCTGGTCACGGCACCACATGTAACTGTACCTAAACTATCCTAGGCTGATAAAATTTTCGTTTTTCCTAATTGTGGTAATATTACAGTTAAATGCGGCTCTCCCTGCGGGAGAGGAAACACGCCCCAACCCCGCGTGTAACTGTAGGAATTCGTCACCAGACTTGGTTATCCTCCCACCGATATAAGAAATGAATTCCCATGAATTAATCTCCCTGTTCCCGCTTTAGAAGTTAAGGGAACAAGGAGTGGACAGAAGGAAGTTAGTATGGGAATTCACAGTTAGGACACACAAGTATACAATTTATAATAATAGATATGATATGACGCTAAGAAGACGAGAGGAAAAGCAAAATTATATAATGTAATATATTAAGAACTATTATATAAATGCTGCACGCGGGCTGTCTCCGTCATCTGTAATAAACCTTATTATGTGGCGTGGTGGGGGATCGTTACGCTTGCACTTTATAAGTAATTTTAGATCACGTTACTTTATCTACTACGAATTATACCCACTTTAGTGAAGCCGGGAACCGTTATATTAACGTATGCTTCGTTGCACGTGTTCTGTTAGACCTAACGCATAGAACCTCTGAGGATACTATTACGATTCTAACAGAACACGTTCCCTAGACACTAAATAAATGTCTCCTTCCACCCTAGGACAGGGGAACTGCGAAGCTCCCTGTTGTCGAGGGAGACAAGTTCTGAGTTTATGACTTGTAAATATATTATGTGATTGACACCCTTGACAAACCGTCCCAATTCTAAGGTATTACACGAGCTAGTACAAGCGTACCGTAGACTCAGTCTCTAGCAGAACTCATTGCGATTATTCCTGCTGCACACCGAGGTGGAATCTCGTCATCCTCACATCCCCTTAATCTGCCCCATTCGAAAGACGCATTGCATCTTGTAGTACTCGTGTTTCGATAAACAGTGACGATTCAGAAATATGTCCTATCAAGAGCGGACGGGTTGGATTTTATCGAAATACGTTCCCTAGTGTCTTTTGACACCTACTGATTCAGTTAGTGGTACTTTGTAATGCCTACCCCACTCCCTGGGAATGTGTGCGCGTCAAGTCTTCACGCAAGTGCTCTGTGGCAAGACCTTTTTGGAAGCGGACATTATCATTAACGTTTGGCTGGTAATCTGATTCTAGATAGGCGGTTTGCCTAGTTAGGTTTAAGAGGGCGTATAAAGCTAGAAAAAAATCGGATTTCACCCGCGCGCCTCACACGCCCCGCACTCGTCCAACGCATCGAAAACCTTACCCACGCCATGTTTTGATTTACGAGTACACAGTAAACGCAAAAATGTCAGATAAAAATTGGCAAAGTGCGAGTCGGATTATCCGTCTGTACTTTGAACTAAACAACAAACAAAATATTTTTTTAAATTATAACGAAAAGGTATGTAATGTAATCATACTGTTAATTTTATTTTTTCGGTAAGACTTGGCTAAGCGCAACTCAAAGCATTCATTAAAATAGTATTTTTTGCTAGTCTTCTATAGTTATGATAAAATTATAGATGACATTAAAAAATATTCAAGATGGAGGGTATAGATTTTAGAAAATATGTAATAGGGATGTATCCAAGGTATGAAAATCAAAAAAATATTTAGTCCCTCTTATAGATAATAAAGAAAATTAAGACCCTTATTTTTTATTTTGTCGATATTACCAAAAACTACTGAGATATAGCGTATTAAAGTTACGGAGTGGGGGCTAATTACGTGGCAAAAATGCGACATTTCAAATCAACATGTCTTCCTAAGTATTAGAATGAAAGAAAAAATAAAAAATACGTGTTCAATATTTTATATAAATCTATACATTTTCCGCTGTTTTTTCATTAGTTTTCTTTTTCTTCGTACCTAACTTTGCCCGATTATACACTCGTGGTTCAATATTTCTGAAATCAAACGAAAATTGTCATAATTATGTATGGATTAGGTTTTACAGTTTATCATTGTGTGTGACTTTTACTGTGGAATCAAATGTTTGTTATATCATAATGGTACTAAAATCAGAAAAAACTAGGTATGAACTAAGCTTTCCACAGATCTAGATGTACTGGTGTTATGTATAATGTAACTATGACTGATGTAAGTCTTTACTTAGTTTGCTTGGGTAACATTCTTTTCCATAAGGTGCTTTTGAGAAATGCATATTTACAGATAACTTACCAACTATATTTATAATATTTTACCCATAACAAAAAATATTAAAATAGCATAATTACGTACCATTTTGGTTCAAAAGTTCATCACAATTCGGATCAAGTTCGTTCAAAGGCGTAAAGGTAGATCTGTTAAAAAAATGAAATGAAAACAAACCTTATAAAGATCGTATTTTAAAGAACTAACATGTAAAACTGGTATATATTCACCTTTTATATGATAACTACAGTTTCCGACTTATTATAAGCCCGTTTTGATAAGGAATAAGTGTAAAAATCTATTTTTATATTCCGCTAAGATTTTCGTAACAAGTAGCCAGATGATACATGCATTGAACTTTATAACTTTTAAGATAAAGCACATTTTGCATTTTTACCCATGAAAGTGAGATTATTATAACTCGATAGTTTTTTAAATTGGGAATTTTAATGGAGATGTTTCAGAAATGTATGGAGCCTGGGTCAGCACATTGTACACTTAATGCTAGGTATAGTTACGCTATAATTAACTGTTATTAATGTTAATTTCCTATATTTTGGCTTAGTTTTTATACAGATTCAATTTAACTCGGTCAAGGAGTGCAACACTACTACTAATAAATATTGTGGTCAGCAATAAGCGAAATAAGATTTCGACAGTGACATTTGATTGACGTGTCGTGTATCTAAGGCTATCGTATTTATATTATCTACCATATGACTGCGAAAAAAACAAAATATGAATTCCGAACATACGGCCCATTAAATAAACACAATAAACTCAAATCAACACTCGACACGAACACAACGGGAAAATAGAACTGTCAAAGTCGCCTGCAATCAAACGTCATAAAAAAAGTGTCATGGCTACCTTAATATAGGGGTTATCTCACTAAAAACGTTTCAAATAATTAATTTCATATACTTGTATTTTTATTCAAATTAATTTAGTAGTATTTTTATGAAAATCTTCTACTTTTTTCCTTTTATCTATATAGCGTACTATGGCTCCGTTTATGTCTATTCGTTCATATTTATACATCAAAAATAATTCGAATTCATACAAATACTTAGTATAAAATATATTTTTTTGTAGTTGAGCACATATAAACCAAACAAACCGCAAAGTAAACTCCCCTCAACAAGCGAATGGTCAGGGTATCGATTTATTTTGCATATACTATTTGGCCACCATTACTCCAGTGCGTATTAAAACCTACAACTACATTATAAATTAAAATTAATAAACAAACCTTTGACAATTAGCCATGAGTTGACGTTTTAATTCCTTATTTTCTCTTTTAGAGCGGTTTTTTGATTTTTTTTGTTACCCATAATTTCGTCAAAGTATTTTCACGGGTACGGAGCACAGAAGCACAGTCCTCTCGTCTCAACGGAGCGATCGCAACTGATCAATGAAACAAAACATGCTTGTAACGCATGTACCAGGCGAAACAGAACGAGAGTGTTCTGCGCGGAATAAGAACGTAGTAAGCGGCAAACCAGTTTTTTTATAATTACTCGTAAAATATACAATATTTTATGAAATCCCTAATACAGTCCCTCGGTAATATAATTTTATATTGTGCATTAAAATATGGACTTAATAATATGCATAATTTTGAAAATAAATTGAATTTAGTTGAAAACTAGATGCAACTTTGTGATTTTTTTCTATCGAGAAAATATTATAATTTCATGTTTTCACTCAGACCAGTCTCTCTCAAATATAATGTAATATCTATATTTGAAAAACCAAATCATTTGTAGCTTATTATGGACTGTAAAAATCAAATCTAAAATCAACAATTTACCTTTATACCCCCTCTTAAATGAGCTGCGTGTATTACGGTTCTGCCCTCCTGTTATAGTCAGTAGTCGTCAGGAGTCTAGAGTCCAGAGCATCAGAGCTCATGGTCAAGTTAGGCGGAGGGCTGTCTCCATACATACTATCTTTCCCTATAGCCAACCGAAGCTGATAAATATCCGCTAAGGTAAGGACCAGGATATGGGCACATAAAACAAGACAGAACGGCTCCAATGATTGAATACAATCACATAAATGGTTTATCTGGAGTCAGTCTGGAATAAATTATCATTAGTAGCTTCTCTGCTGCATCACCCGTACTGAATCCAAACTATAACTACATTTATTATAATAAATAGGGACACGTATCTGTCTGCTTAATTACAGGAACTATAGTAACTTCATCAGCCTGGGATAGTTATTATAATAAATGACTCACCCAATCACGCCAACACTTACACGCACTTAATATTCTATATTATATTATACTATACTAATCTAGTCTGGGATTTAACCCGACTATGTCTGACGTAATTATTTCACTCACTACTTCGCGATATACTAGGACATAGGCTACTTCCCAAATCTCCTAAATTAACTAGCCTGGACACTAGCCCTCGCCCTATCGCAGTTCAAGATCCACCCTCAACCGTCGCTTGTCGCGGCCAGAAACTAACTGCCCTTTTCACCGTCTCTCCGTTCAAAATTCATAAAACCCCACGCTTACCAAAAGGTCCATGCTGGAGTCATTCTACCATTTTTTTATGTAGCCGTCCGTCAATTGTCCTAAATGCACATGTGCGGGAGGCCGACCTCTTCCGTAATTTCTACAGAATACGTCGGCTTAAATTACTCTAAGTTATTGCTAACATCTGCAGGCAGCACCCCGACCTTCTCAGAATTTGTCCAAAATCTTAAAATGTTTTATTCTAAGGGCTAGGGGCTCGGAATGCCCATAAAATATGAACGAATAGCTTTCTAAGACGTTGTTTTTGCTCTTAATTACGGTCGGCTGACAGGCCATAAGATTAGAAATTAATGCATTCGTAAGTGGTTGCCATCGTATGACTTGTTATTTCTAAACTATTGATATAACGCATGTGGCCAGCAGTCACACCAGCATCACTGCTTCACAGAAGGAGGTGAAAGCTTGCCATGCACTCTTGCTCCGGACTATGCCCCGGAACAGGGTCGGACGCCAGAGATCGCAGCCGATCGCCACCACGAGGACACGGCTGTGCTCCACCCAAGCCGGGCAGACCTCCACCATTTGCTCCACTGTGTCCTCAGGGCGATGCACACAGTGGTCACCCTGGCGTTTCCTCCCGCCTTATACGGAACAGGAACCTCCCGAAACAGCCGTGTCCGGTGAGGACCTACGTCAGTCGGAAGATGAGGACGTCGTGGCGCCTCTCTAGCTACTCCTCAAAGTGAGGACTTTGATGTTTGTGGCGTGCTCAGTGCTGGATTGCGACAATCACACTTTCCATGTCTCTGTCCGCTGTGCTGCAATAAAATTAAAAACGGAGTTATGCCTCCTCTCGTTACTCCCACATGTGGGCGAGGGATAGTGTTTCTCCACAATTTAATAGATTATACATATAAAAGTTTCTTTTTAATTACTCTGTCTATTAAAAGAAACCTCATCAAAATGTGTTTCGCAGTTTTAAAGATTTAATTATACAAAAGGACATAGGGAAAGAGAAAGTAACTTTGTTTTATAGTATGTAGTGAAGTGGTAAATGGCACAGCAATACAATATTAGAAATTTTGAAGGTGAAGTTTGCTTTGGGGCTTTTATTAAAAAAATTAAACCGGCAGAGAGTATTTATATTCCTTGCTTTAAATGAATGCATCAACATTCAACCGGTAAGAATTTTTTTAATATGCTGAGTAGTGCAGCAGTGTGTTTGTACCATTTTTAGCAAATGAACCGCTAACTTATATTTTGACTGAGTTGTTTTGCTATTCCATGTCAGTTGCGTTTTATTATACCATGTCTTATGTCACGTCACACGGAAACGACGGGAAAAACGGGAATGGGATAAAAAGTATCCTATGTGATATGTCCTTCTCCCAGTTCTTATCTACCTCCCTAACAATTTTGAGCCATACTGGTTAAGCGGTTCTTGAGTTATAAATAGAGTAATAATAATAAGATAGTAATAGAGTAGTTATATACATAGACTTCATTCAAATCGGACCAGCCCTTTAGGAGGAATTCAGTGACGTACACACGTACAGCAGATTTAGGAATATACCCATGGAAAGCATTGTCATCTACATTTGTAACAAAGATATCATGCCTCTCTCTACCCTAGAGCTCTTGTTTCAGTCTCTTTAAGTTGAATAAAAAATCTTAAATATTTATTTATTTCTATTTATTTTTTTCTCTTTTAGTTCATAAGTACAATTTAAGTTAAATAAAAAAAAATAACATATTTTTTTTATTTTTCCCCTTTTAGTTCATAAGTACAATTTTCTTTTTAAGTAACTACAAAAATTACACTATAAACTTATCTAAAAACAAAAAAAAAAACTCGTGATTGGCCGGGTTTGAACCGACGAACAGCCATTGCGAGTAGACCATACCTCTATCGACTACGCCACAGCCGCTATGTCAAGCCACGCGAAATTAGCGCCCATATTATGCGTGAAATATTGCGAAAGAGAAAACTCGAAAACATGCGCTTGCCCAGACATAAGACTGAGCTAGATCGATTTCTCCTCCCCGAAAACCCCCACATATTAAATTTCAGCGAAATCGTTAGGGCCGTTTCCAAGATCACATGCTTCTTCAAGCGATCAGCGCCATCTGCCGGGCTGATTTGTGAATCTAAACGATCCAGGTCACCACTCAAACGCATACAGAAAAATTTATTAAAATCGGTCAAGCCGTTTAGGAGGAGTTCAATGACATACACACGTACAGCAGAATTATATATATAAAGATTATAATTGTTAGAACAGCAAATACAGATACATATAGATACTATATTCCAACGTAAAATATTAGAGAAAGTAAATTATAATTTTGTATTATTGTGGCGGATATTATATATCAATATCATGAGTGCCACAAGTAATTCTGGAGAGGGGAAATTCTATCATGTTCATCAGGCGCTTTACTTTGTGTAAATTAATTCATCACCACTACTCTCAAAACGGCGAAGAAAAACGTCGTGAGGAAACCGACATTTTATAGAGGCAACACTGAAAGGACATGTGACATTCACCAACTCGCACTGGGTCCGCGGAGTGGACTCTAGTGTCGAGGACTTTGGAAAATAGGTATTTGAAGAAACTATTGCCGTCGTGCTGCTTCCAGCCTCTCCCGGTACAGTGCGAAAAGGACAGTTTTAGCTCGGGCTGATTCTTCCTACAAAACCGTTGACCAAACGACGTTTCGTATTCCGCTGTTTTCTTTTTCAAACCACGACAGATCTCAATTACTTTTATATCAAAATTTAGAGGAAAAGGATGCCTATGCTTCTATTATTTTCTTTTTTGACAAAAACTGTTCACGTTTGTCTAATAGTGATCTGAACGTCATGTTAAAAATGGGTTATTTTTCGCGACTTTGAAGTATCTTATTTCTTTTATTAATTAAATTTCGGAAAAATCAAATGATAGGGGCACGTATAATCACTGTGTAAAATTGTAGATAAAAAATGCTCTAAAAGCATTATTCATGAAGAAAACAGCGGAATACGTTTGTATAGAGAAAGCACCACTGGAGTTCCCTCTTGATGTCTGGTGAAGCCGTACAGAGGACGGGTCTGAGCAGTTGTGTTGCGATGTGTGGCGGGTACGATGCGCCAAATGTTGTTGTGTCGGGGGTTTGGTCTTAAAGAGTCTCCAGATCAATCTCCCTTTAGCTCAGCATCGTTTGGTCGTGTTGGTCTTCGGTTTAACATTGCATCATCTCGCTCAACTGCCGTCATCCTTCCTAAGTTTTTTAAGTAAATAGGCTTAATAAACTAGTGCGCTTTACCATCAACGATTGTATCACAGCTTACCATCAAGCGAGATTGCAGTCAAGCACTAGTTTATAATTTTTTTTTTTTTTTTAAAAGGCCCACTCCGTCTCACCAAGAGGAGGCCTGTGTCCAAGGCGTCAGGAGGAGCGAACTTTAGAGGCTTGTTATGTTATGTCCTAGAGCCAAAAACTTCGAAGACATATGACATCTACCAACCCGCACTGGGCCAGCGTGGTAGATTACGGCACACTCCCTCTTACCAAGAGGAGGCCTGTGTCCCAATAGTGTGAACATTATAAGCTGATTATGTTTGCATGCAGACCAAAAAGAATCAAATCATCTTTATTGTGGGCTATAGGTATATATCATAGATACATGCCTTAAATAATTAAAATAAGTTCAGCTAAGTCAAAACACAATTTGTCATATTTATTTTTTTTCATCTTCAGCGAGCAGTACTCTGCGAAAGATACGCTCAGTGCGGAAGCGGAGCTAAACCAAATTGAAAGTCAATTATTCAAAATAGGCTGAGAATTAGTACTATTTAAAAGTCAAAATTACATGAGATAGACCCCCAAAAACCTTTCACGACTTGGTGGTACTTTAGCTGTTTTCTTTTTATGACCAAAAGCATTGATAAAATATTAAACAGATACGATATATTCTAACAAACTGACCAAAAAAATGTGCCGAACACAGCAGCAGCACACATGCATATTTTTATTCGGCATACATTGGTACAGTGTGAGTGAGATGGGGCACAATCTAAAGCATAGAGAAGAAAAAGATGGCTAGTGTTTGTCGATTGCGCTGTTAGTGTTTGTCGTTTGTTTTTACGAGTGTATCGAGAGTGACTAAGGCGAGATGCAGGACTTTCCTTCCTTTTGTACGCTTCATTTTCAGTGCGCTAATGACATATCTACCTTAGTTTAATATTTTATCAATGACCAAAAGGAAGAAAATATTTAGTGTTGCTTTTTTTATTATTATAACCTAGTGCTTGACCGCAATCCCGCCTGATGAAATGTAATCGTTGATGGTAAAGCGCGCTAGTTTATTAAGCCCATTCAACAAAAAAATAAAACTGATTGAATAGGAAGGAGACGGTAATTGAACGAGGTGATGTGAATCTTAATCCCAACAACACGACCAACGATGCTGCGCCAGAGGGAGATTATATCGAGACTTCTATGATAAAACTCCCAACAATACAATATTAGCGCATCGTACCCGGCATATATCGCAACACAACTGCTCAGCTCCTCCACCGTACAGCTTCACCAGACATCATGACAGAACACGACGAAACGCTTGGCGGCAAGAATTTGTCTGGTGGGTGGTAATCATTAGCAAAATCAAAGCATTTATTTTAAGTAAACTAATTACAGGCACTTTTGTATTGTTAAAGGGTCGGTCAGTCAGTAAGATGGCTTCATCATCATCATCATCAACCTTTTAATTATCTCACTGCTGGGCACAGGTCTTCTCTCATACAGAGAAGGATTGAGCGTAATCACCACGCTTGCTCAATGCGGGTTGGCGATTTCAGACTTAAAAGTCCAGGTTTCCTCAAGATGTTTTCCTTCACCTTCAATCATTGGTGTCCAAGATATATTTAGAAAGTACATGTAACTTTAGAAAAGTTACATTGGTACTTGCCTGACCTGGAATCGAACCCACACACTCATACTTGAGAGGCTGGTGTTTTAACCACTAGGCAACCACGACATATCGTCGTATATCGTCGTAAGATGGCTTAGACTCATAGAAATCTAAACTAGTGCTTTAATTAAAATTACTTGGTTTTGAGGCAAAACGTACAGCTAAGTTAAATATAATGCTTTTGTAGCGGTATCTACCACCGCCACATGCGAATAACACATCATACTGACGTCACACGAATTCTACATCTCGCAAGCAGAGTTGACCGTGCATCTAGCATACATACAACTTCCCAAAATCAACCGCGGGGCAAGTGCCCGCCAGACATAGCACCGGCCCGGTCCGAGGATCCTCCCTTTTCTATGGAGGATGAGTGAACTTTTCTCTTTGGTCCTCTTGCCTCCAAACTTACATCAACCACCTTCCAATTTCAAAATTCCACCAACCTCACAAAATAAATGCAAAAAAAAAATTATTTTATTGATTGATGGTGTTTTTTTTTTGTAATGTTGATGTTTACGACACCGATATGCCTATGGTGTTCTGAATATATGACGTCGAAATGAATGAGAGCTCAGTAAAGGCAAGGCAAAAGTTTAATGTAAAAAACGTGTAAAAAGTTTGGCACTCAGGTATCTATGTTTTTAAATGAATTGCGGATTTCCGCCCGCATTATCTTTTATGCTCACTGAAAACTTGGAAAAATGCTATTATATAAGATATAATAGCATTTGATTGAAAGTTAGATAGTTATTTTTTTTCTAATATCTTCGTAGTCAAGCATCGTTGGCAGCCTCCATGGCGTAGCGGTAGATGTCGCGGCCGCTGCGCAAGGTGGCGCGGGTTCGATCCCTGCACAGTGCAAGTATTTGTATGCATGAATATGAATATTTGCACTGGTCTGGTCGTGCCTCGGAAAGCACATTAAGCCGTTGGTCCCGGTTGCCATACGAACATCTAGTGGCAGTCGTTACGGGTTGTTGGAGCCCTCAAAAGTCCAACAATTAGTCTAACTGCAATGCTTCGATGTCGCCTTTGGGTTGTGGAGGTCAGACGGCAGTCGCTTCACGGAAAATGTCGAAGTTTAGCCATATCAGCAGTTGGACTGGTAAAGCGGACCCCAGACTCCAAAGCTAAAAAGGCTTCGGATGCGACTGGGATTAACGATGGGATGATGATGATGATCTTCGTAGTCAAGCACTAATTTATAATTATAAAAAAGATTAACAGCCTTCCAGGAGTTTCTGCAATGGTGTTTCTAGAATTAGGTATGTATCCAATTAATGATTTAGCATGTCGGGTTTCCCTTACACCATATATCAAATCAAATCAAATCAAAATTGTTTATTTCAAATTAACCAACAGTTGGTGCTTTTGAATAGTCAATGTCGGTCAGTCCAAGAAAAGTGAAGCTAAATTGCATGTTCCAAAGCGTAGGTCTCTATGGAGAAGAACGTGCAAGGATATACATAGTATGTATACGGTGTAAGGTACCTTGAAGCTTCCACTTCCCTGCTCTAACCCTCCAGCAAAACAATGAACGATCCATAACTAACGCATGCGATTATATCGCACAACTTGATAATACCCCTAAGAACATAAGTCTCATACTCCCAATATTTTACCAGTAACCCGAGTTCTAAGCCCGGTCCCATTATTATGTATGAAGTTTGAAGCATGTCTCAATTGTCCGTAAACAAACATAGGTACATTATGCGAAGGCACGATCCGTTTGCGATAGTCCGCACTAGGGACTTGTGTCTTAGACGCGTTCATACGTCACGTCGATGTGGTTGGCTGTTTAAGGCTCGAACACACTTGGCTGACTTCACTCATTTAATGTTCGGTACTTGTAAAATTCTCTTACTTACGCCGAGTACTGCTCGCATAACCTTGAAGTCCGAGTCCGACGAGTCCTCGAGTGGAGACCGCGTCTCGGCAAACGTAGCATGGGACGCCCTTGGGCGAGATAGAGCGACGACATCAAAAAGGTGGCTGGTAGTGGCTAGCAGAGAACTACTCAGGATCGAGCTTGTTGGCGTGCCATGAAGGAGGCCTATGTCCAGCAGTGGACGAGTAGGGGCTGATGATGATGATGATGACGATGAACCTTGAAGTCATCTGCAGTGAGCAGTACTCGGCGTAAGTTACGCTAAGCGTATATATGTTGGGTATGGTTATCTTTAGCGGAACCAGAGCTCAACTTATAAAACCAAATTGAAAGTCAACTATTCAAAATATTCTGAGAATTCTTTTCTTTTGAAACTCAAAATTACTTGAGGCGGTCCCCGAAAATGTGGGCGTATTTCACGACTTGCTAGTATTTTAGCTGTTGTCTTTTTGTGTTCAAATAGGGACGTTTCCTGGGTAAAAAAAATTGATTCTATTTAGTCTGACATTCAGATTATCCATACTTCCATATTATAAATGCGAAAGTAACACTGTCTGTCTGTCTGTCGGTCCTTACGCTTTCCCGCTTAAACCTCTCATCCGATTTTAATGAAATTTGGCACAGACAATCTTTAGAACCTGAGCAAAGACATAGGCTACCTTTTATCCCGGAAAAATTAGATATTCCCGAGGGAAATCTAAAAAGCGCGATATAACCGAACTCCACGCGGGGAAAGCCGCGGGCGGAAAGCTAGTAGAAAAATATTGGATACGTATATTAGGTATGTTTTATCAAATCAATAAAAATTTACAAATATAAAAGGCATCAAAGATCACGAGTGGTGGCTGGTGACGTCACTCCTCGCTAAAAAGTGTGCAGTGACGTCACACGAGTTTTTAACGCACTGTGTCGTCTTAATTTTTTGTTTATATGTAAAAAGAAAAAATACGTGTCTAGTATTTTTAGGAAATCTGACTGACGGACTAATTATTTTTTTATAGTCAACTACCCTATTGTCAAGGTTTTCTTAATTAATATATTGTTCCTGTGATAGTCCCGAAACATATCTAATACAAACTACAAACAATAAAATTTGGTGATCATAAAACTGGTTCTTTAACCGCTGAAAAATTAACTGAAGGCGCAGCATCACACGTTCAGTGCGGCTTTTTCTTTTTATTTCAATAAGAAAAGGACGGAAGACAATAATGTAGTCCTGTCAAACAGCGTCTGACGTAAATTTAGGAATTTTTAGTCACCATGTGTTTATTAACTTCAAAGCTGTGTATAGAATACAAAAATGGGAGTTTTGGCGGGAAGCTAAGATGAGTGCCACGCTTATTTTTCATTGGACTTTTAAATTATTTATGGTGTCGTTTACTAAATAAAAACGCGTGATTTATGTAGTAAAAAGTGCATTCAGTGAATAATTCATAAAGAACAGTGAAATATTGTAGCATAGTGGTTACATCATGGCTTTGAACCAAATCTTCCTCCGTGTTCGGTCCGCGCGGCCGTCTTTTTCGACATGAATAATTCATTACGTGACATTGGCTAAATGCACAAACCGTGCGAAGCCATAAGAAAAAGAAAGAAGAACTTTTGAAGATTTTTATTTTACTTGACATTGGCACAAAGTCATAACTAGTGCCACACTACAAAAAAAAAAAAAAAAGCTGTGTATAGAGTTTCTTCATTTGACTGGAATGAACTAATATTTTACCTTGTGTCCTTTTCTTAATGAAATCGAAACAAAAACCTTAAATTTAGTTTAGTTTGTATGAAAGGCAATCGGCGCCATTCGAAAACGGCCCAAAAACTTAAGCCAGTTTTCATATTTCCTACAAAATATTCTAGTAAGGATATAAACGTCCAATTGGTTTGGAAACCCTTGCCAACTACCTCTGCCTACTTTGGCATCGCGTTCGCAAGTCTTCGCCTTCCCTGGGTGGTCTAATACGCAGTGTATTTGAATGTTTTTATTTACATACAAATGCAACTGTTTTCATGCTATTTTCCGAACTGTGAAGAGCATTTTATTCTGCGAGGCGGTAAGGAGCGTCTAAGGTAAATAGTTTTCGGATACTGTATGCAAGTAGTTGGGTGCTATTTTGTACCTAACTGTACTTGTTTTTTTGGTTTACTTGCATTATATTTAAATTCATTTTGTTATACGACTGTGTTTCTAAATAGATAGATATATTCATTGTTATCATTTATGAGTTATTTTATTTTGATAGTTCAATCAATCATCTTAGCCTATTGCAGCCCACTATTATATTTTGAAATTTATTTTGTATCAATTGACCGGTTGCCGTAAACGGAATGCCGCTCGAAGTTGTTTCAGAATATGTATACCTCGGGCAAACGTTGCAATTAGGGAAAAACAACTTCAAAAAGGAGGCAAATAGAAGGATCCAGCTGGGATGGGCAGCATTTCGTAAACTTCGTCTGGTATTTTTGTCGCCCATACCCCAATATTTGAAGACAAAAATCTTTAACCAGTGCGTCCTACCCGTCATGACTTACGGAGCCGAGACGTGGACACTAACGGTCAGACTAGTCCATTAATTTAAAGCCGCTCAGCGAGCTATGGAGTCTCTCTGAAGGACCGCATCAGAAATGAGGTGATCCGACAGAGGACCAGAGTCACTGACATAGCTGAGAGGATTAGCAAGCTGAAGTGGCAATGGGCTGGTCACATATGCCGCAGGACCGACAACCGATGGGGTAAACGCGTCCTCGAGTGGAGACCGCGTCTCGGCAAACACAGCGAAAGCACACGGCATTTCTCGCCTGGGTTGACGCTCGTGACCGCGGAGCTCCGGATCTAAGCTCAAAGAAGAGAGCCTTTAACCGTGCTGCCAAGTCCTACAAGAAGGCGCCCAAGAAGGCTCGCTTCGACCGCATTACCCATATTGGCAACAAGTTATCTGCGCAGCCATCCGGTAGCAGATCTTTTTGGTCCCTTGCCAAATCGGTTGAGGCGAACTTCTGTCGGCCCTCACTGCCTCCGCTGGTTAGGCCTGATGGAACACTGGCTCATACGGCGAGAGAGAAAGCAGGTCTCTTTGCATCTCTCTTTGCCCATAATTCGCGTCTTGATACTGGCAGTGCTACTCCACCTAATTTACCTCATTGCGGAGCTTCAATGCCTGAGGTTCGCATTAGAAACAAGGAGGTTCTGAGAGTACTGTGTCGTCTGGACGTGAATAAGGCTAGTGGTCCGGATGGTATACCAGCGATTGTTCTTAAAGCATGTGCGCCCGAGTTGTCTCCTGTATTGACGCGCTTGTATCGCCTCTCATTTAGGACTGGTATAGTGCCCAAGTCCTGGAAGCTTGCTAACGTGCAGCCTGTGCCCAAGAAGGGTAGTCGTGCCGATCCCGCCAACTATCGGCCGATTTCGATCACCTCCATACTTTGCAAAATTATGGAGCGTGTATTGAACTCGCGCCTCTTGGCATACCTGGAAAGTAACGATCTCCTCAGTGACCGACAGTACGGGTTTCGCCGCAATCGGTCAACTGAGGACCTACTAGTGTATGCCACTCACTTGTGGGGCGAGGCCCTCGAGAAGAATGGGGAAGCGATTGCTGTCTCCCTTGATGTCTCGAAGGCCTTCGACCGGGTTTGGCACGCTGGCCTTTTGAGTAAGCTTCCAGCGTACGGCATTTCCCCTAGCCTGACTGGCTGGGTAAAAGACTTCCTGACTGAACGGTCCCTCCGAGTTGTTGTCGACGGATGCTCTTCTGAGCCCATGTCAACTAATGCCGGTGTTCCTCAGGGGTCTGTTCTCTCTGCAACTCTGTTTCTGCTGCATATTAACGATCTGCTGATGCCTGGTATCTATGGGTATGCAGATGACAGCACAGTTGTAGAGAGATACCTGCCGGATGCCCGGGCTAGTAGGGAATCAATCCGGTCCGAAAGAGAGGCCATGGTTGAGCGAACGAGTGTTGCACTGCAGGCAGTCTCCGAATGGGGCAATGCCAATCTTGTAGCATTCAATGCCGCCAAAACACAGGCGTGTCTTTTCACCGCCAAAAGGAGCCCGTTCACCTTGGCCCCTACTTTTCGGAATGTGTCCTTGGAGTGTTCCGACCGCCTTCAGCTCTTGGGAGTTGAGATTTCCTCGAACCTTAACTTTGGGCGGTTCATTGAGTCCAAGGCCAGGGTGGCTGCCAGGAAACTTGGCGTTATCGCAAAGGTCCGGCAGTACTTCACACCTGGGCAGCTTCTAATGTTATACAAAGCACAGGTCCGTTCGTGTGTGGAGTACTGCAGCCACATTTGGGCTGGTGCTGCCAAGTGTCACCTGGCCACTTTGTATTCAGTGGAGAGACGTGCAAAGAGGCTGATTGGTGACCCTGATCTAACTCGAGTTGGTCTCCAAAGACTAGAGCACAGGCGTAGAGTAGCCAGCCTTTCGGTGTTCTATAGGATGCATTTCGGGGAGTGTGCGAGGGAATTGCATGATTTAATTCCCCCATCTCCGTTCCACCAGCGGACGACCCGTCGTACGGCTGGTTTCCACCCTTACGTTGTTAACACCATTACGACCCGGACGAAGCGCTTCGCCTCCTCCTTTATACCGCGTACATCGAGGGACTGGAACAATTTGCCCGCGGCGGTGTTTCCGTCGGACTACAATTTGAGTGTCTTCAAGGCTAGAGTGAATAGGCTCTTAATAAACTAGTGCGCTTTACCATCAAAGATTGCGTCACTGCTTACCATCAGGCAGGATTGCGGTCAAGCGCTGGTTTATAATGTATAAAATAATAATAAATAAATAAACGTAGCGTTGGACGCCCTTGAGCGAGATGGAGCGACGACATCAAAAAGGTGGCTGGTTGTGGCTGGCGGAGAACTGCTCAGGATCGAGCTTGTTGGCGTGCCATGAAGGAGGCCTATGTCCAGCAGTGGACGAGTAGAGGCTGATGATGATGATGATGACCGGTAGATGAGGCACACTTTCCTGGTACTTTGTAACATCGGACTTTTCCGTACATATTTGATCTTTATTTTTGATGTATGTAGCTGATGTATGTAGCAAACACATAATTAAAACAAGCCTAAGTATAATGTTCCCACTCCATTCACATCACAAGAAGTTTTACCTCTAGAACATGAAGGTTTCCTCCCGCAGTTTTCCCTTACTGTTTTGAGTGCAGGCGTGATGAAATAATCTACACAAAGTAAAGCTCCTGATGGGATTCAAAACTATGACCAACAACTTGCAAGACTAGACCATCGATGCTCAGAGACATAATTGTCGTATAGTATGTGTTGGGGTGTGTGGCGGGTAGGTGATACAATGGAGGGGGCCTTTACCCTTATAGGGGTCCATATTTTATCCTCAGAAACTAATATTACTAATATAACTTAAGCAACATTATCATTGGCCCCACAGAACAAACGTGTAGGTCAAGACAAGAAAAAAAAAATTGTGTAAGATCTCTTGCACGTTTATTCTGTAGGACCATCGTTATTACCAAACTATTAAGAGAACATTTAAAAAAAAGTAGAATACGAAATAAATGGCTTTATTATTATTGTTATGCGCCAAATGAATCTATTTTCTTCCTTTATACCAAAACGAATATTTGCTAGTAGAACTAAGTTCCAGCTCTTTTTCAGTATGAGACCAGTACCTTTAGATCTGTCGATAGTTGCCATACTTTCAGTATTTTTACGAGGTTGAACTTGCTTTATGTCCCCGCTGGGAACTGGACCCGGTTTCTTTGGTCCTGAGGTACGAGATCAGCAAGTTACATGTTACACTGTATTTCGATGGTCCCTAGGTAAAGTATCGAAAGTGAAAAATGCAACTTTACAGGAGAGCGATTTAAAGTTTATTTTTTGCGTAATTTTGCCTTGAATGATTAAATCTTTACAAAAATTAGGGTAAAGAGTTATGTTGGCCTTACAAAATATTACGTGAAAGCGAAAATTTAAAATTATGAATAGTTTTCGAGAAAATTGAGTTACGATAGTATACTTCGTAACTGAACTTGCTTTATGTATCGAAACTGGCACTTTCAATTATTTACAAGAGACCGCATATACAAATATTTATCGGATCTGCCTATTTCGATATTCTACTTTGGATTAATTTAGAAATATATTATTGAAGCGTCACTTTCGGTTAATAACTGCGTAATTTGTTTATACTTACCATCATTTTTTTATTATAACAACAAAGGAATTTACTTGAAACATCTTGAATGACACCATTGGCCGATTAATAGGTGAAGGAAAACATCTTGAGGAAACCTGGACTTTAAGTCTGAAATCGCCAACCCACATTGAGCAAGTGTGGTGATTACGTTCAATCCCTCTTTGTATGAAAGGAGAACTGTGCCCAGCAGTGGGACGATAAAAAGGTTGATGATGATGATCTTTATTAAAATATGTATATATTATCGTATTATAAATTGTCTTATTCTCTAAGTGTTTATTATGAGCCTGTATATGATTTTCTGCCAGAGACGTATTATTAGCATAACTATGGCACTTATCACAGATATCCTTTTTAGGAATAAAAATCCCAACGTTCATGTGACAATAAAGGCGTCTCTGTACTCTACTACTCGCGCGAGTTAACTGTGCACCTCGCTGGAATGCAATTCATATGTATCAATTTAATTACAAAACGTCATGAGTAAAATGACCTAGTATTATGACGTTTTGTCATCAAAACGACCTTTTATTAACATAAAAACATGTAATTTATATTTTTAACATGATTCTAACTTTTTACAAACAGTTCCGTCCGAATGACGTCACAAAGCGAGGTGCACAGTTAAGTCGCGAGAGTTATACGAAGGGTTTGTGCTCGATTGCCATTGTTTGAAAGTTGGTTCCATTCTTTGTATAGCGAAAATATCCTGTTCATATTTAAATGATTGTCCGAGTACAGCTGCATATTCACAAATAGAATAGCATAGAATACTCTTTATTATGTACACCATATAGATTACAGAACATAAATAAAAATCAACCACCATCATCATCGTCTTTTAAACATTGCAGCGTCTATTACGTTTGGATGATTGGAGTGTTTGCCCCTATTATCCGTTAACTTAATCCCTTCTTGGCTCAATTTAATATTAGAAGTGCGCAGAAATTGATCAGTCAGTAAAGTGCGTTTTCCTTTGTTTCCTACACTACTACATGGAGAATCACATTCCGATACAATTAATGAATCTACACTTGGTGTAGGCTCAACATAATTTTCACCTAACTGGGCTGAAGGCACGCGATCTAGTTCTTCACTTTGACTGGAGGTAATGAAACTAGTATTACTGTTTTGCATGGGGGGAGAACCAAGGTTAAACTTTGGGGTAGATGCTGGGGTTGTTTCTCTGCTGTCCATGATAATAGATGAACTTTGCTCCGGACTTTCTTCGATGATAAACGAGATGCATGGTCTTACGGACGGCATGTTAAATCTGACTTCCTCTTGCGCTGAATTTCTATCCGAGGAGAGTTAATTATCCACCAGCTCCTTTAAATTATTCCAATTGGAGTCATCAAAGGCTCAGCTCGCGGGTAGCTGTGACTCTAGAAAAATAGTAGGTAAATAGGTAAGTAAACACAGAATAGGCAATAAAATTAAATAAAATATCGTTAAAAATTAAATAAAGATTCATTAAAAATGAACAAAATATCTATAAAAATAAATAAAATTTCATTTATAAATTTTTAAGATTTCATACAAAAAGATGAAAAAAATGAATGAAATTTCATTAAAAAATTAAATTCATATGTCATTAAATAATCCAGGTTCATCAATCATAGGAAATAAATAATAAAAAAAGTGAGTTGGTATTTCATTTTTGTTAAGGAATATTGAATCTTTCCAAAAAATATGTAAATTCCATCCAAAAAAAATCGAAAGTGGCACTTTCAGAAAAGATTTAAATTTATAATACCATGGTATAGTATCGAAATAGGCATTTTCGATAGAAATGAATTATGGAATGACAACGTATATAATCGAAACTGGCACTAACGATAGTATTTGGAAATGACAATGCGCCCTAAACAATCGAATCTACCCGTTTCGATAAGTTACGCGGTAAACACTTTTAATGCAAGTGGATAGTGCTACTGGATATAAATAATGTAAATTAAATGGAATGTAGGTAACCTATAGATTAAAATTAAATGAAAGTGTTATTTATTAATGTAACGATTAAGTATCTGTAAAATAAAATACTTAAAGTATTAGATAAAACTTACCCGGATTTAAAATAACTGATTGTTTCAAGGTTTTGTTGTTCTTCATTCCCACTGTTTATTTGCAGTAAACCAACAATTATCCTCGATCTTGAGTGCATTTTTAAGGGCAATTGACTCATTACACAGTATTTTTTAGTAGAATAGGGTTTAAAAATTATGAATAAATGACTTAATATTGCGGAATTTCAATGCCGGACGCGGATGAACTGTTAGGTGCGGCGCGGGTGCCGCGTACACTCGCGATAGTGGCAGTTCCGTCCCCTTCCCACTCTCGCCGATGCAGCGTAAGCTAGCGAAAGTTTACATTCGTTGATATACTCCGGATAAACTATACCGTTTCCATAATATACGTCTCTAAAAAGTGGGTAAATAACGAGATTACTTAATTTTTGAAGTTGTTTTAAAAAAATACCTTTATTAAGAGCTCAAAACAGTAATAAAAGAAAATGCTATTTTTAACCGACTTCAAAAAGGAGGAGGTTACTCAATTCGACCGTATATATGTTTTTTTTTTTTTTTTATGTTTGTTCGCGCATATCTTCGTCGTTTATGAACCGATTTTGATAATTCTTTTTTTGTTGAAAAGAAGACATTCCCAAGGTGGTCCCATGATAAGGAAATCAGGGTCTGATGATGGAAGACCAGAGAAATCAAGGGTAACTTTCAAAAATCGTAGGGGTGACTAGTGCATTTCTTAGTATTTTCATTAAGTATTTTAAAGCACTACAATTTGATAAAGGTCTGGAGTAGATCTGATGATGGAACCGGGAGACAGTCGAAGGAACTCCACAACAATTCACAGCAGCTACGTTGTGTTTGGGCTTGATTAATTTGTATTGATAAGAACTTTACACCTAGATGGGTTGTGACTGTCATTAGACCTCTGATGATGAAGACAAAGACCAGTTCCGGGAACTCCTCAACGGTTTACAGTAGCTACTTTGTGTTTGGTTTTAATTCATTTATATTGATGGGAACTTTGCACCCATTGGGTTTAAATAATGGTCTGCAGTAAATCTGATGATGAAGACCATAGGCAGTCGAGATAATTCTTCAGAATTACGAGTAAAAATTAAAGTAAACAAAATTACGTCGTTTCCCAACTATATTTGCGTCAGAAAATACTATAAGAATACATAGTATCTACTTTTCACAACTAAAAAGTGTAAAATAAAAACTTTTTTACAAAAAAACAACCGACTTCTAAAAACCACTACAAAGTGAAAAATAACTAATTTCAGAAGTCGGTGTCAAAAACTAATATACACAAAACCAAAGACACCGACTTCCGAAATTAGTTATTTTTCACTTTGTAGTGGTTTTTAGAAGTCGGTTGTTTTTTTGTAAAAAAGTTTTTATGTAGATTCCATACTTTACCTAGGGACCATCGATTTATTTAAAACAATTATTGTTTTGTTCTCACGTACCGTATCTAAAAGGAAACTCATGAAATGTGTGACTTTTATAGCAAATGTAATAGAAAACGAACTTAGATTTTTCGAAGTTTAGTTGTCGGCTTGTGATGGAAGTAAACTGCTAGAAATCGTAACGGATCATAAAAGTGTTATGGCTCTCTTTATGTGACTGTTTCTCTCTCTTTCATGGATTTTTAGTGTTGAAGCTCGATAAATGAATTAGAAACTTCATAACTAAGATATTTGTAAAATTTTTCGTCATGGGTATTGCTGTCGTGGTTTTCGAGGGTCAAGCTGATAAAGAAGTTAAAATAAACATCTTTAAAGACAAAAAAAAATTAAGGGATCTTAGAAAAAGTTATTCGAGTATCTGCGTGCGTGCATATTGTAAGGACTTTTGTTCTTGACTGGTGTTATAAATAAAGCTAAAAACTAATTGTTCATTATTCCACAAGAAACCCCACACTACTTTTGTATTCATTTAGGGATAACCAACTAAGCAATAATACAACACAATATAATATAAATAATAAATAAATAAATATACAGTATGTTAACTAACAGAGGGCGTTCCCGTTAACCCGAAATAGTATAGCATACATACATGCTAAAAAAATATTTCCATTCGAAAACAAAATGTTTTAAAATTTTTTCAATATGAAAATATTCAATAAAAATTTTAAATTGACATGTAAAAGAAACACACTGTACACGCGAACATGAAAGACGGCAACGTCGCAATTTATTTATGAATGACGAGCCGCGTATGCGGCGGCGATCTAAGATCTAATTGATTGATGTGTGTTGGTTGATGTGTGTTGGGCAATGCAACGTTAGGTAGATACTATTCCGCGCTACTATTTTGATTTAAAACAGGAGGTTTCAAATTTATTTTCAATTATAATTTCTTTTTATTCGGATTATTTTATGCTTATTTTTCTATGCTGATATTTTTATTTTAATCTATTAATGATATATATTAACGAGTTTAAGGGAACGCTCTCTGTTATTTAACATACTGTATACGGACAAATCACACAGATTGAGCTAGCCCCAAAGTAAGTTCGAGACTTGTGTTTTGGGATACTATCTCAACGATACTATATTTATAATAGATACATACATAGATAAACATCCAAGACTCAGGCCAATCAGGAAAATATCGTTTTCCATCATGACCTGGCCGGGGATTGAACCCGGGGCCTCCACGTCGCAGGCAGGCGTGTTGACCGCTGCGCCACGTAGGACGAGCAGACGGCGATATGCTCGCTTGCCTTATAATTTTTGTACCATTTATAGTATGTTAAATATAATTCATTATAGCCCCGCATAATAAGAGATATACCTACATTTATGAATACATTTTAAGGTATCAGTTATTAATAATAACATATTAAACTGTTAAACATTACCATATTATTGTATCGTATAATGAACCGTAATGTTAATAATCCCACATAATCCAGACACAATGCAAAGCCAATATATTAAAAAATTAAAATAGTATCCATATATCATGTTGATTCCGTTATCGGTTCATTGGAGCAATGCAATGGTAGAAATCAATTTAGTAAATTCACTAGCCAATTGTAAACATGTCAGGGAAATTAATTAATATTTTAAGCGATGGTAATTCATTAACTGAAATGAATCTCGCTCGAAATCATTGAAGGCACACTTGAAGTACAGGATTATTAATTGAATATTATGTTATCTGTGGAACGCTTATTTTGAAACATGTTTTTCGAGAAAGTAGGTATGGCTAATTATTCGATGTCTAAAAAGGAGGTTTTCTTTCGGTATCAAACTATACTACATACTTATTAACACGATAGTTTATTCGATTCCAGATCAGACAAGTTCAGGCCAATGGAACATATCTAAAGTTATATGTACTTTCTAAGTATGGTATATCTTGGACACCAATGACTGATTACATGGTGAAGGAAAACATCTTGAGGAGACTGGACTTTAAGCAAGCGTGGTGATTACGCTCAATCCTTCTCTGTATGAGAGGAGATCTGTGCCAAGTAGTGGGACGATAAAAAGGTTGATGATGATGATGATGAATTATATTGCAGTAGTGCTCATGATATCCGAAAATTTAAATACCTTACTCGCTTTATCAGTTATCTACTTTAGTGAAATGTATTTTAAATCGATTTTTGAATTACTGGTTGTAATGAATAGGCCATTAGTAATAAGTTTTGGTTTTGATAGAATATGAAGTTTGTATAATATGACCTTGGTTTATTGTTTCATAGCTTGAAAATTATCTGAAATTCCTAATTCAAATATAGCTGCGGATTATGGTTTCACCCGTATAGGGCTTCATTGCACAGAATTATCAGGGTATAAGTTATCCTTTGTTCTGATTTATCCATGTGTCAATTTTCATCCAAACCTAGTATGACAGAGTAATAAATGTGTCAGTTTTTATGGATGGATGGATGGATGTTTGTTACTATTTCATGCTAAAACTACTGAACTTTGACAATTTAAAAGTGTAGCTTTACCTCATTCATTCATTTCAGCCGAAAGACGTACACTGCTGAACATAGGCCTCCTCCAAGGATCTCCACGACGACCGCTCCTGCGCTTCCCGCATCTAGCGGTTTCCCTTCCCGGTTTCCGTCGGTCCACCTTGTCGAGGGCCTACCCACGCAGCGTCTTCCGGTGCGTGGTCGCCACTCGAGAACCCGTCGGCCCCATTGGGTACCGGTCCTACGGGCAATGTGCCCGGCCTACTGCCACTTAAGTGTTGCAATTCTTCAGGCTGTCGGTTACTCTCGTTCTTCTGAGGATCTTCTCATTCCTGATTTGATCACGCAGTGAAACCCCAAGCATAGCCCTCTCCTTTGCCTTTAGCTGTACCTCATTTAATGAAATGCTTTCATTATGAATTTAATTGGATTGAGTAGTAGATACTTGCCAAAATTACTATAAATATAAATATATACGGACAAATCACACAGATTGAGCTAGCCCCAAAGTAAGTTCGAGACTTGTGTTATAGGATACTAACTCAACGATACTATATTTATAATAGATACATATATAGATAAACATCCAAGACCCAGACCAATCAGGAAAAGATCGTTTTCCATCATGACCTGGCCGGGGATCGAACCCGGGGCCTCCACGTCGCAGGCTGGCGTGTTGACCGCTGCGCCATGGAGGACGACAAATTGTCAAATGTCTTCCATAATTCATTTTCATAACTTCTGAACATTTAGATATAAGATTCAAAAAATCTTTGAAAATCGTAAGATCAATCATCAATCGTCCCGTCCTTCATAATATATCTCCGGTAGTTACTCGTCAAGATAACTTTATTTATTTTTTTTATAATGCAATCAATAATGGTAAACCCCCCTAGTTTATTAAAAGTTTATAAGAGTTCACTCTAGCCTAGAAGGCACTACTTTGATATCATAAAAAGTAATGCCTTGGGTATGTACACTTTAAAATCATACGATTAATAGTTTGGCTTTGTGGTGGGTTTTTTGACACCTTGTGTAGCATCTTATGTAGAAGTTAACCCGTCCGTACCCAAAGACCATTAAATGTGAAATAGCTTTAAATAAAATATCACCCTTAACCAATGCTCATCCATCACAGTTCGGGGCAAACATCCACAGAGTGGATTTGTTCGACGTAATTATTTAGAAGCCCCCACAGCTGTGTTAGTTATTTGGTCCAATATTTACTTGTCATCTGAATTTGATTAATGTTCGACATTTTTAATGATTGTGATATTTTGAGGGTCAAAGTTTGACTGAAGTGACTTTTCATGAATTATTTATTTGTTTAATACTTCAAGCTCATATTTGTACAATGGTGGGGGCATTTCCTACCAATCAATCTTTGGGTGACGCGGACACAAACAGTGAGAGGTGTCATCATGAAAATTGGGGATTAAATGTTTTAAATAAAAAGACCACTAGGCGCCATATTGTGAAAATAAAAAAGTCAAATGGAGGTATTTTCGAATAGGTATTAAAAAAAAAATATTTACAATAAAAAAACACCCGCCTGCTTAAAAATGAGATGAAAGAGGTCCCTTTCATGCCATTTTTAAGCAGGCGGGTTTTTGTTGAGTTGGGTACTTCTTAGCTAGATAAACAAGTGTTCCATAGAACAGTCCCCCAACTGCGATTGTTCAACTTGTTTCTGCCTTTTCAGTTCGTTAGATTTTTATGCAGGCGGGATTTTTGTTTGTAAATATTATTTTTTATTTCTATCTTTTTAGTTTATTTATTCATTAATTATGTTATATACGTATTTAGAATCAGTGCTTAAAATCCTTCATTTTGATAATCCACTCGATATACTTGGTAGACTTTTTTCAAACAGCCGTCATTTTGTTTTTTTGTTAATATCATCTATCTAAGAATGCTTGGGCTATTAAGACAAATTTAACGACACCGTGATAATATACGAATGTGAAAATCCATTTAGCGGTTCTGGAGATACAAGGTAATAAAGAATCATCATCATCATCCCAGTCGCATCCGAAGCCTTTTCAGCTTTGGAGTCTGGGGTTCGCTTTACCAGTCCAACTGCTGAAATGGCATAACCCTTCCGGGCAGACGGGTAAAAGTGACATAGTTTTCTTTCATTCATCACTTTTTCAATTTCAGTGACTAATTATTCAAAGTCACAAAATTATTTCAGCTGCATCTGGTTAGACGAGAAGCCAATCGCAACATAGTTGGTTCGGCTAGGCAGGCAATTATGTAAAGAAAATTAGACACAGCCATTACTTTGAGTAACACCTGATAGAAACACCAAAGGCGCCGCTATAGCTAGCAGGTTATTAAAGTTTACTACTTAAAGACCCTCAAACTTAATGTTCCAGGCTTGAGTGAAGAATCGAAACCTAGATATAGGCATAGCAAGAAGTGTTAGGGAAAATTACTGTGCTCCAAGAATGGAGCGTTTCAGGAGGGGCACGCGTTTAAATAAAAGAAATCGCAGTGCTTTTGTGAAAACGGTTCAGACGTGTGATATAAAAAAATACATCCTTACTAATAATATAAGTCGGAAAGTAAGTTTCTTTGTTTGTTCCGCTTTCACGCCGTAACCACTGAGCCGATTGCTTTGAAATTTTGCAGGCGTAAAGTTAGAAGTCCGGATTGAATAATAGCTACGTTTTATCCCGTAAAAATTTGATATCCCCGAGGGAAATTTAGATTTCCCGCGCGATATAACAGAATTCCACGCGGGCGAAGCCGCGGGCGGTAAGCTAGGATTTTGTTAAAAAAAAAATACCTAAAAAGAGCATAAAACTATAAATTTCGGAAGTTGGTGTCATTATTTCCGCATTTTTATTATGTTTTGACAGCATTTTTTTTTATTTCGTGCCAAAGTTATATATTTTTTTACTTTTAAGTTGAGATTTTTTGTTAGTTAATATGATTTAATTTTTTGTTTCAAAATTGCTATTTTTTACTTTTCAGTTGCATTTTTTTTTTGGTTTGGATGGGAAAACATCAAATTAATGACCTCTCCCATTCTAGGCGGAGCGGTAGGCATGTCCGACTTTTACTGACTAAAACTCACGCGTGTTCCTTCACTTGCCTGTGCGCCAGGGCTAAGGTTTCTCATTCAATCAACCCGCAACGATAACGTCATGACGTGCTGACACTTCTTTAAGGCGCGCGTTAAACACAACGCGCTGTCGTCGACCCGGCGTCTCCTGCGGCGGCTAGAGGCATGAGAGCGCTTAGATTTCCTCTCCCTCACTCACTCCGCCTCCTCCTTCATCAGCTGCGATCCATAAACACCAACCAACAGTAAAAAAATAAAAATCTGGTGTATCGTGTCTTTCAGTCTCTGCTAATTTATTTTCTCTCTTTCCTTTGTAAGAAAGGTTCCAATACAGCGGATGTGATAGGATGCAACGTGGGGGCCGAAATTATGAAGTCACGTGCAGAAGCTACTGTTTGTATACCACATACATTACAGGATGTGTGTGTGTGTGTGTGTGTGTAGTATGTATGTGTGTGTATGTATATAACCAATTTTATTTCTTTGTTCTTTTTAAAAAGACGTAGAATTAATGATAATGCCACTTCCAGTCTCATTACAGTATACGTTAAAAGCCCTCGAAAAGATACGGTAATGAGCCCGCTATCTCGCCCATTGACTCCGTAAGATTACTTGATAAGCCCCCAATATTTACTTAAGGCATAAATTAATACAAATTAACTATATTTTACATACATTTTGGGTGTTTCGGGAGTCTTATCAGACAAGGAGTTGTGAGGCAGCAAGGTTTATCTGTATGTCTTGATATCCAGTTAGGCTCACTTGTGCGTTTAGACGAGTTTAATGAACAAATGTACGGTTTGTAAGCTCGAATTAAATAATTAACATTTGCAAGTGTTTATTATTATGTATTTAGATACTATTTACATAATATACGCTAATACTTTAAATGACATTACGTATGTAAGAATTAATGTATAATTTTAAGTTATACGTACTTTATAAGTATATCTTGGACACCAATGACTGATTACAAGGTAAAGGAAAAACATCTTGAGGAAACCTGGACTTTAAGTCTGAAATCGCCAACCCGCATTGAGCAAACGTGGTAATTACGCTCAATCCTTCTCTGTATGAGAGGAGACCTGTGCCCAGCAGTAGGACGATCAAAAAGGTTGATGATGATGATGATGTAAGAATTATAGAGCATAAAAAAGTCGTCCGTATCGTTGTCAACAGGAACAATGCCCTAAGGGCTGGCAGCACTGCCACCTTGTATGGCAATTATTGATTCTTTGGCCAAAAAATAGGCCAGTCCTTCAGTCACATGAAGTGTTGACTAAGCGCTTGATTATCAATAACACTTGGATTTTAGCGTCCTAGGCTGTGACCACTTTTTATTTGGTGGGGAGCTACTACGATTGTTGTTCAATGCAGAAAAAACGGGGTAGAAAAAAAAAACGAAGTGATCTGTACATACCATTTTTTTTGTAATTATGATCTAGTGCTTGACGGCAATCCCGCCTGATGGTGATGGCGATTTGGGATTGTTAAACCGCGCTAGTGTATTAAGAGCCTATGCACTTTACATTTCAATAAGTAGTAAAAACTGTTTACAGTATTTGAGAAAATTTCTAGCTATCATGATTAATGGGATACGGCCTGGTGACAGACACACGAACAGTGAAAGCTTAGTGATAGTCCATTTTCGTTCTATTTGAAACTCTAAAAAAGGAAATAAAGAAAACTCTAAGCGAAATAGACATTAACCCCAAAACCGTGTTGAGATACTATTTATTCGTATCTACAAAAGATATTCTTAACAAAGACAAATATAAAGACATAACTTCAGTACATAAATAATCCTTACTTAATGTTTAAGCAAGAACACACTGAGTGGCAGAGCGGTTCCAAGTTTGTTTATGAATTTAACAAAAAGAAAAAGTATGTCCTTTTAGAACTCCATCAAAGTTTTCCTTTACATTTATATCTGTTTTTGTGATACAACCTTCAGTTGGAATTATTATGGTATATATTGGACATATGTAAATACGTATTTGATTTGAAAATCTAACCAGCAGTCTTACCAAAGGCAGCAGTATTACCCAGTAACTGGGTTGTGAAGATCAGTCGCTCCATGTAAAATACTGGTCATCATCATCTCAGCGTTAATCCCAGTCGCACCCGAAGCTTTTCAGCTTTGGAGTCTGGGATCCGCTTTACCTGTCTTTTTTTTAATAATTATAAACTAGCGCTTGACTGCAATCCTGCCTGGTGATAATCAGTGATGCAATCGTTGATGGTAAAGCGCGCTAGTTTATTAATCGCATTGATATAAAAAAGACTTAGTGAATAGGAAGGAAGACGGCAGTTGAGCGAGGTAATGCAATGTTAAACCCAACAACACGACCAACGATGCTGCCTCAGAGGGAGATTGATGTGGCGACCCTCCACGATCAAACTCCCGACATAACAACATTTGACGCACGTACCCGGCACACATCGCAACACAACTGCTCAGACCCGTCCTCCGTGCGACTTCACCAGACATCATGCCGAAACACGACGGATCACTTGGCGACAAGACTTTGTCTGGTGGGTGGTAACTTCTGCCGGCAGCCCATGTTATGGCTCTACTTCGATATTTTCCGTGAAGCGACTGCCATCTAACCTCCACAACCCGAAGGCGATATTGAAACATTGCAGTTAGACAAATTGTTGGACTTTGAGGGCTCCAACAACCCCTAACGACTGCCATTAGATGTTCGTATGGAAACCGGGACCAATGGCTGAACGCGATGCACCCGGAGAGATGGGCAAATTTCGTTACTCACTAAACACCTGAAGCAGGGTATCGCCCTCGAGGCCGTCCAAGGCGAAGGACAATCTAATGCTATTGTCAGAGCCAGATATAGCATAAGATTTGGGAGAAAAAAGGGAGGCCGTTGCCCAGCAGTGGGACACAAAATAGACTAACAAAAATGTGACATCATTACTGAAGTGGTAAAGTGAGCTTTCGGAAGCCACTAAACATTGACAGGCGTTATATAAGTCATTTATGGGCTGGCGATATCGTCATGTGAGATAAAATGTGAATTATACCATTAAGAGTATAATTTCACGTTAATTTTAGAGCCTTTAGTCTTATAAAACTAACGGCAGTTACTAATTTACTAAAACTCTTTCAAAAGCACCTAACGCAGTATTAAAATCCTATGTCAACGCCACGTGCTCAAAGCTGCATTACAAATTTCATAATGAACACAAGTTTGCTTAGTCCCTCCGGGTTCTGTACCGTCGCTTTGAGCTCAGTGTCACAGAGTACATAGCTACAGAAGGTCCATATAACCAGCAAAAAGGTACGTACAGCGAGTGAGTGCGAATGCAATCATATATGAAGTTAGAAGTCAATCGGTTTGTACGTGTCTATACAGAGTTAATATATTCTTATTCATAATATCTGTTTATAGCAACGCATGTTATAAAAAAAAATATACGTGGAGTTTAGAAAATGATACATACCTACAATTTTTGTACCTATGTACAATCAAGGGTCAAAAGTGCATTACCACTTTTGAACTTTATTGCACTAACAATAAGGGTTTAAAGTGATACTCCACTTTTGACCCTTACTGTACAAATATATGGACCCTGTTATAACTCGGCAAAAGCATATTTGATTGGTGTACAATAAAGAATATATAAATAAATAAATAAAATAAGATTTCTAATTAGGTATATTAAAACACATTTTGATTAATAGTAATTATGATTACATATAGAATAATCATCATATATGGTTATACTAGCTTTCCGCCCGCGGCTTCGCCCGCGTGGAATTCAGTTATATCGCGCTTTTTAGGTCTCCCTCGGGAATATATATATTTTTTAAATAAATGGTAGCCTATGTCCTTTCTCATGGTCTAAAGATTGTCTGTGCCAAATTTTATCAAAATCTAAGCGGGAAAGCGTAACAGACAGACAGGTAGACAGATAGACAGAGTTAGTTTCGCATTTATAATATTAGTATGGGTTATAAATACAATTTGCCATTTTAACAGAACTTCATCTACAATAAACATATTTGCTTTTTATTGGCTATTGATTAACGTAAAAAAATTAATACGGCTTAGTTTTGCAATAAAATAGTCAAGTTTTGTTTCACAGGACATCGTTTTTCAATGGTAGGTACGCATAGTGATCACTGACCTACTGTTAAGAGACCGATCGTAAACTTGTGCCATAAGCCATGCAACCGGCCTTCTGAACCTATTTATTCTGTGGTATAGCGGTCTAGGAAACAACCGCTTACTTATTTAATTCTTTTGTACCTACACGTTAAGAAAATTGCTTTGGAGAAATCGTTGGTAAATGTTTACCGCCGTCGGGAAACTATTCAGTGGAGGAAAAGGATGTTTTTTGAATTAGTTGTGCTTGAGTTTTCAAAGGCTTTGTTTGTTTTCTGTTTTGTTATTAGTTTAGAACTGATTCAATGTGTACTTTATGTGTGTATGTCTTGATTTTTTATCTTGTTAAAATTTTATAATAACACTTAATATTAAAAATGAATCATACCATCAGTAGGCCAAGGCAGATCTCGTATAGGTTGTTTTTAATTTTAATGTTTAGAATTCTACATAGTTTAGCACAGGATTTAGAAGTCACCAAAATTGCTTAAGAATAGCTTTCCGATGGAATCCCCAGTTGCCGTGAAATCTAGTCCTAACCTCATCTCAGCGACAGTCAGTGTCTTTTAAAGATTTATTTGTCAAAAATGTAAAGAAATTAGATGTTCTCAGTAGTAGGCCATAACATCGGCTGCCGACAGAAGTTACCACCCACCAGACAAAGTCTTGCCGCCAAGCGTTTCTTCGTGTTCCGGCATGATGTCTGGTGAAGCCGTACGGAGGACGAGTCTGTGCAGTTGTGTTCCGATGTGTGCCGGGCACGATGCACCAAATGTTGTTGTGTCGGGAGTTTGGTCATGGAGGGTATCCAGATCAATCTCTCTCTCTGGCGCAGCATCGTTGGACGTGTTGTTGGGTTTAACATTGCATCACCTTGCTCAACTACCGTCTCCCTTTCTATTGACTCAATTTTTTTTGAGTGAATAGGCTCTTAATAAACTGGCGCGCTTTGCCATTAGCGATTGTATCACTGCTTACTATCAGGCGGGATTGCAATCAAGCACTGGTTTATGATTATAAAAAAAAAAAAAATTGTAGGTTGAAAATGACACCAGAAAGCCAATTAGCCAATTACAGGAAAATTTAGTCGCATTCTTATCTCAGCAACAAAGAAATGGTAAATATGTATGGAAATTAGACGTATTTTTGACATATGTAATTAGGAAATTATGATCAGACTGTAAACGTTCTTAAAATTGCCAGAAATACCTCTCTGATATCTTACTTTGAGTGTTGATTTGAAGTTTAAAATCTCCTCGAATGTAAATAAGACGATTTTACTTCCTACTTATGTGACAGAAGCTGTACGAAAATGTTTACACACGATTACGACCTCTCACCTTATCAGGGCGGTGTGAATTATGACTGTCTTGTCACATGTCGCTGAGGAGCGACAACGTCAGATAAACATGGCGGAAGCAGTGAGACGTGTCGCCTTGTGACTGATTGTGATTATGTGGGGTGTGCTGTTAATTAACAGATGATTTTCCAGCAAGTTGACGCGACTTTTTTACAGTTGTTGGATTGCGTAGTCTATGTCAAAAGAGTGGATCTTAAAATTATCATGGACAGAACGAAGGTCATGCCAAATTCCCATTTCACACCCACTTTAATGTCGGCTTGGAGGCGGATGAGTAGGTATAGTTACTTAGGACGAACTATCCAGTTGGCTAAGCCCTAAAGAGGTCAATAGTCGCATCTGTCATCATCTATTATTTAGGCTAGTGCTGCAAAATGTCACCTGGCTACTTTGGATTCAGTGGAGGGGCGCGCGTAGAGGCTGATTGGCGACCCAGATTTAACTCAAAACGGTATGCAAAGCCTGAAGCACAGGCGTAGAGTAGCCAGCCTTTCGGTGTTCTATAGGATGCATTTTGGAGTGTGCGAGGGATTTAATTCCCCCATCTCCGTTCTATCATTGGATGACCCACTACGATCTGGACGAGGCGTTTCGCCACCTCTTTTATACTGCGTACATCGAGGGACTGGAACAATTTGCTAGTGGTGGTGTTTCCGTCGGACTATAACTTGAGTGTCTTCAAGGCTAGAGTGAATTAGCGCGCTTTACCATCAACGATTGCATCACTGCTTACCACCAGGCGGGATTGCGGTCAAATACAACCAGTATTTGACCGCAATCCCGCCTGGTGGTATATATAGTGGTATATATAGATATTTTATAAAAAAAAACTGATTCACACATACCTATTGCCCACATACCAAAATATCTCAAGACGAAAGTCTTTGACCAAAGGAGAGTTGCCAGTGATGACCCTTGGCTTGACTGACTCGTACAGAAGGCTTAAGAT
The DNA here is from genome assembly GCA_017933935.1 of Sesamia nonagrioides. NCBI lineage: Eukaryota > Metazoa > Arthropoda > Insecta > Lepidoptera > Noctuidae > Sesamia > Sesamia nonagrioides. Next base: position 701,651 of record JADWQK010001182.1, read on the forward strand.
TTCTCAAAGGGCAACTGAGAAGGCTATGCTTGGAGTTTCCCTACGTGATCGAATGAGAAATGCAGAGATCCTTAGGAAAATTAAAGTGACCGATAAAGTTCAAAGAATTGCCGAATTCAAACGCCAGCGGGCAGGGCATATTCCTCACAGAACACATGGAACATGGGGCTGGGACCTCCCACAAGGTAGGCCGACGTTAACATCGCAAAACCCATACAGAGAGTGTACATACCACAAAACAGTGTTTGTACGTTGTTTAGGATAAACACCTTTTAAACAATATAATTTTATGGTCGTTGCTAGACGTTGAATTAGTGTTCAAGTTTTTTTTTTCATAAAAAATTTCACGCGGCAAAGTAGTGAGAAGAAGGTAGTTAAAATAAAACACGTCATCTTCTTCAGCTTATAGAGGTACACAGCTGGAAAGAGAGGGAGTGTGCGAGGGAATTGCATGATTTAATTCCCCCATCTCCATTCCACCAGCGGACGACCCGTCGTACGGCTGGTTTCCACCCTTACGTTGTTAACACCACTACGATCCGGACGAAGCGCTTCGCCTCCTCCTCCGCGTACATCGAGGGACTGGAACAATTTGCCCGCGGCGGTGTTTCCGTCGGACTACAATTTGAGTGTCTTCAAGGCTAGAGTGAATAGGCTCTTAATAAACTAGTGCGCTTTACCATCAACGATTGCGTCACTGCTTACCATCAGGCAGGATTGCGGTCAAGCGCTGGTTTATAATTTGTAAAAAAAAAAAAAAATAGGCCTCCCCCAAGGCTTTCATTACATTAGGGGAGTTTGCCTTAATCCCCACGCTTGGCAGGCGGGTTGGGGACCGCAGTGGTTTGATATTCCACAGGAGAAGCGCTACTGCCCGCTTCCCTGCTATGAGTTCCCTTAGTCACCGTAGTTGCAATAAAACACTAATCTTATTTTATAAAGCGCGCTAGTTTATTAAGCTTATTCACTCAAAAAACTGAGTTAAAAGAAAGGAAGATGGAAGTTGAGGGAGGTGATGTAATGTTATAGCCAACCTAACGATGAGATGAGATTGAGATTGAGAGAGGGAGATTGATCTGGAGGTCCACCACAACCAAACTCTCAACACAACAACATTGGTGCATCGTAACTGGCACATATCGCAACACAATTGCTCAGACCCGTCCTCCGTACGGCTTCACCAGACATCATGCAGGAACACGACAAGTCGTTTACCGGGAAGTCTTTGTCTGGTGGGTAGTAACTTCTGCCGGCAGCCGATATTATGGCCTACCAGCGAGCCGCAATCGCATGTATCATTTCAGATTGTTCTTTAAAAATTATCAACTGTTTCTCCCTCCTCCCCCTATATTCTTTACGCTCTGTTCCAAGCATGCATAATAATTGTTATGTAAGAACCAAGCCACGTAGATAAACTCAATTTATTTGTTTTTGCGCACGTGTGAGCCGTTTTGGAATAATTAAGGAACGTATTAATAAATTCTATGGAGAGATAAAACGAAGGCATTTATTAGGAATACACCACGTTGGCTTAATGTTAGGCTGTTGCCACATTGATTGACGTGGATATGTCGTAAACCTGGCTTTACGATAGTTGGTATCTACATTCACTAGGGTTGCGTTAGGGGAGCCCGTTTCTGAAATACGATTTCGGTGAATTCTTGCCAATGTCATGTCAGTGTCAAAAAGGTGTCAGGCGCTGATAAGCTTCAGCGTGCCCAGTAAAGAGTGGCATTTTAACAGATGTGACAGCTTAAGGCGTCAGGTTTCCCCGTGAAATCCAAATTTTCTTTTGTGGTTTGCAATTTCTAGGTGTGCTGTTTAGTATAAGTATGAATCGCGACCATAACAATAAGTTAGGCATTAACTGAATCCTAATTATAAGTTTAATACAACTTTCTAGCTTCGAAACGGCCTCAAATTTCATACAATTGTCATTCAATACGCTAATTAATTAAAACTTAGGGAGTTGTATTCAGGTAGTCCCCTATCACAAGTAGAACTAAAAGTTCAGCTTAGGTATCCTTACATAATATTATAAATCGGAAAGCGAGTTTGTTTTTTTGTTTGTTCCGCTTTCACGCCGTAACTACTAAACCGATTTCTTGGAAATTTTGTAGACGTGAATTTTTAATTAATTTTTATAACAAAATACTGGAAAAATCTGATCAATCAATATTTTTGTTTTCCCGAGGGAAAACAAAAATATTGTTAGCTTCATACCAGTTCGGTGAAAGATGGCGCTGTTTATCGTTTAAACAAGGTATATTAACTAAAAAACTAAATGATATGATAATTAATTCCCAAAAATGAGGAATCTAAAAAGCGCGATGCCGCGGGCGGATAGCTGGTTCATTATTTAGAACACAATGTAAGGAGTAAGTAGTATAATGCTTCGTAGTTAAATTCAATTTGGTTGTTCATCAGCGCGTGCGGCATTTTAATCTTTATACGCGTTCCTTGTCGGCTCCAGGCTTTGGTACGTTTTAGCGGCGCAGCTGCGGTTTGCCTACATGTGCGCTATATTTATAATTACAGCCTCATTCCGCATTAATTAGATATTTTTCATACTCTTTTACATGCTGAGGGTAGGAAAAGTTGATGTACTAAAACTTTCATCAACCTTGTTAATCGCCCCACTGCTGGGCACAGGTCTTCTCTCATACAGAGAAGGATTGAACGTAATCACCACGCATGTTTAATGTAGGTTGGCGATTTCAGACTTAATGTCCTGGTTTCTTCAAGATGTTTTCCCTCTGGAGTTTCTTGCACGTTCTTCTCCATAGAGATCTACGCTTTGGAAGGTGCAACTTAGCTTCACTTTTCTTGCTTGGCTTCACTTTTCTTACTGATCGACATTGGCTATTCAAAAGCACCAACAGTTGGTTAATTTGAAATAAACAATTTTGATTTTGATTTTTTCACCTTCACTCATTGGTGCCCAAGATATAACTTAGAAAAGTTACATTGGTACTTGCCTGTCCTGGCATGGAATCGAACCCGCACACTCATACTTGAGAGGCTGGTATTTTAACCAGTAGGCCACCAAGACTTAAGTGTAAGTCTTAATGGTACGTGGTATTCTGTGGCGATAAGGGGTACCTTACACTAAAAACGTTCGCAGTTCGAATGCCAATTTTTGTAATTTAAAATGTTCCAATTCTACTCGCAGTCTCACCATGGGGACTAATAAATGCCAAAATGTACCGAAAGTTACCTATCGCCTTCCATAACTATTGGGGCATCATTTTTTAAAATCTGTTGACGTTGTTACAGTTAGGCGTGTCATACCACTGATAGGGAGTTAGTTGCGCTATTTCTCCCCAGCGATAGAACTAGAAAATGGTGAAGGGTGATTTTACGGGTGTCTCTGTTATGGAATTTTAACGTTCAAAAAGTGCCGCTTGTTTTGAATACATGACTTTTGATTTTAAAATAAACTTAAACTTTATAGTATTTTCGAAATATAAATAATAATAATAATCTCGGTGGTAGGCCGTAGGCCCGCCTTTGCTTCCACCATGTACAATCAAGGTGTAAAATTCTTGGGCACGCCACAATAGCGGTAGTCCCCTCTTTGAGGAGTGGCTAGAGAGGCGCCATGGTGCCCTCACCTTCCGACTGACGCAGGTCCTTACCGGACACGGTTGTTTCGGGAGGTTCCTGTTCCGTATAAGGCGGGAGGAAACGCCAGGGTGTCACCATTGTGTGGATCGCCCTGGGGACACGGTGGAGGTTTGCCCAGCTTGGGTAGAGCACCGCCGTGTCCTCGTAGCTGCGATCGGCGGCGATCTCTCGCGTTCAACCCCGGTGCATGCCATGGTCCGGAGCGAGAGTGCATGGTCAGGACAGGCCGTCACCTCTTTCTGCGAAGCAGTGATGCTGGCAGGAGCGCGTGAGGCAACGGGAATCCCAGCGACCTCACGCCACTAGTCGCCGTAGGAGACGCCCTGGTCGGGAGATGACACTAAACTCCCAGCCACCGTAGTCGCCGGCCTGCGGGTGGTGAGCAGTGGGCAGCTCGCCGCTCGGTAAGGACCAGGCCCGAGTCGACGGCGCGTCGTATTTCGCGCGCGCCTCAAAGAGATGTCAGCACATCGTGACGGGGTCCACGAAGACCGATGCTTCCTGGGTCAGGGTTGCGGGTTGGTTAAAAAAGAAACCGTGGCCCTGGCCGTCGCACAGGCAAGTGAAGAAATACGGGTGGGTTTTAGTTAGTAAAAGTCTGACACACCTTTTCGCTCCGCCCGGCGCCCAGAGCGGGAGAAGTCATTTGATGATTTTCCATCCCAACAAAAAAGGTGTAAAACTGTAGAAAAAAAAAATTGCTCTAAAAGCGTTATCCACGAAGAAAACAGCGGAATACGTTTGTATAGAGAAAGCACCACTAGTGTTCCCTCTTAAATGTTGAAATTATAAATGTTGAATTGTATCTTGACATTTTGATTATATTTTGACATTTTTACCCGACTACGGCGAAGCAAAAGGAGGGTTATGATTTTGACAGGCTATGTATGTATGTATGTATGTATGTATGTATGTATGTATGTATGTATGTATGTATGTATGTATGTATGTATGTTCATCTGTTCCCTCGTAACTTCTAAACTACTTATCAGAATTCGACAAATGACATATCATTAGAAGCGCCTTAATTGTCCGCTGGTTGTAGGCTATATGGGGTTTCACAAAATCTAATGTGGCGCCCTCTAGCGGACAAAACATACAGAGTAAAAAAGTAAAGATAAGATAAATATGCCGTGTTTGGTATCATTTGAAAGCGCTTTACTTGTACATTTTGAATATATATATATATATATTGCTAGTATTTTCTTGTGACTTTACCTGTATTTATGGACTGGTTGCATATAATTCACATCTTTTCGTTCATAGCTTCTTTACTACTTATGAGAATAAGACCACTGCAGTACCATGAGAAGGGCCTTGATATTCTGTTAGTTATGAGCTATAAAGCTTGTCACCAAATTTAGTATTGCGCCCTCTAGCGGACAAAAAGTTCTATGTTAATATAAAATTAAAATAAATATACCGTGTTTGGTATTTCGTGAAAGAGCTTCACGAGTACTTTATCCTTGTACATAATTACAAGAATGCTTTAATGATGTAAAATATGAGCGATAAAAGTAAAGCGCGGATCACGGGAACTGTGAATCGCTTTATGCAATGTAGAGCAGTGTGAAAATTAATAGAATATGTAATGCACTAATGAAAACGACATAAGCTGGGAGTAACTCCACGCTGTGAAGGCGAAAACAGTTTGATAACTGACTAAAACTCCCATAAAAATGTCCTCTGCACTATATGCCTTAGGGCTTATGTTGTTATATGTGCGTGTAGATGTAATATGTCAAGTACCTAGTTCTTAGTTCATCAATTTAACTTTTGTTAATACTATGCGCCACAAATATACTTTAACACCAAAATAGTACAAATAATAAAAAGTATAAAAACTAAAACCCAACTACGACAAAAAACGATGCTGAAAAAGTATAAAACAAGATTTTCAGAATACTGAACGAACAAAGTTGCTAATGTAGTTGCAAGTAAAAGGACATAGTTAAGATGCCTTCGTTGTAAATTGACAATAATGTCATACAATACCATTCTGAAGTATGCAATATTCACTATATAGAGATAAATTTTCATGTTTGGAAAGGCGTAGTCACACGTTGTCAAGGTGCTACGGTAGGTAGGTATATGTAACGTGTGACTACGCCTTTCCAAACATGAAAATTTATTTCTACATAGTGAATATTGCATACTTCAGAATGGTATTGGATGACATTATTGTCAATTTACAACGAAGGCGTCTTAACTATACTTTTACGTCTATACTTTTACAGCGTCGTTTTTTGTCGTAGTTGGGTTTTAGTTTTTATACTTTTTATTATATTATCTAAATAATACAATGAAATCTATTAATTATATTGCACTATATTTGTATTGGCTCATCGTTGAGTAATTAACGGTTAGTAAGTAAACATGGTTGGTTAAGCTGATTTGATAATGTTTGCGTCCTCCATTACATACAATTCTATATAATCTGTTAAGTTAAGCGAGGAACTGAAGGTACCAGGCGTGGCTGACTGTACCATTAGCTAAACTAATACATAAAGCTGAAGAGTTTGTTTGTTTGTTTGAACGCGCTCAAAATCAAAATTGTTTATTTCAAATTAACCATCTGTTGGTGCTTTTGAATAGTCAATGTCGGTCAGTCCAAGAAAAGTGAAGCTAAACTGCACGTTCCAAAGCGTACATCTCTATGGAGAAGAACTTGCAAGAAACTCCATGGACGCGCTAATCTCACGAACTACTGGTCCGACTTGAAAAACTATTTTTGCTTTGAATGGCCCATTATTCTAGGAAGGCTTTAGCCTACATATAACATCACGCTGCGATCAATAGGAGCGGAGCACATAAAAATAAATATTAGTCCTTATCCAAATAAATTAACAGCATGTCTTTAATTTTGAACAAAAGTGTCCTTGGCATCACTTAATTTCGATTAACATCTAATAAGGTACTACAATTTTAAAATAAATATTTTGGGGTTAAAATAAAATGTCCAAATTACTAACCTCACGCGAGCGAAGTCGCGGGCCGCCGCTAGTCTACCTACACAAAAATTGTAAATCAAAACTCTTCTGTTTTTAGTATTTGTCGCTCTAATTCGTTGTCATTTAACAGTTGCATTGGTCAGAAGCCCAAGTCTGACTACATGGTATCGTGTTACCCAGTGACTGGGTTGTGTAAGTCATAGACAGGCTCTTTATGTAAAATACTGGTTTTCAGTTCCGTATGGTTAGACTGGAAGCTGACCCCAAGATGTACGAGAAAAGGTTAGGCAGATAATGAAACTCTCTGAAAGATAAGAAACAAAGAAAAAGAAAGACAATAAAAATACAAAAAAATATATTTTTTTAAAAAGCCTCTTACTCAAAAATGACGTAATTAAAACAATATTTACCTGATGTCACAACCCGAGTCAAAGACACACATGTTTTTTGACAATTAGACATTGATAGTTTATAAAATTTAAACATCCGTCTGTCACATTGACGTCTGTCACCCGTGATGCACCCGCGACACCGGCAAAATCATGTCCTACGTTTAATCTAACACGTGGTATGATTATGGCACGTAGGACCATTAACGTGAACGATAAATCTTGATCGACACGTCTTACTTTGATTTGTGACACTGTAGACCTCAGTAACTTCAGCAGATGCGCAATAAAACCTGCTTCTGATACGTAGATTGTAAAAATAAGATTGGGAACGTTGTGTCTGGTGCACGGTACGCCGACACACTTCACGCTGGTTGGCTTAAAGGACCAAAATATAGCGGTTTTGTAAATTGGTTTGTGTTTGGTTGCAAAGATGGGCTTTAAATATTTATAACACTTTTTATAATAAATAAAAGCTGAAGGAGGAACAGGAAAGAATGGATTACATTGATTTGACAGTAATTCTGGACAGGCTCTTAAAGCCTGTCCAGAAAGCGCGATTTACGCGCGAGTCCACTCGCGCGTAGGCACTCGCGCGTTCTCGAGTTACTAGAGCTGCATACATTCCGTCCAGATGCTCTCGCGCGTTACCGCACTCGCGCGTAAAACGCTTGCAATGAGCGGGACTCTCGACTCGCGCGCAATACGCGCGGGCGCCGCGCGATTCGAGATACCCCGGCGCCGTTGCAGCGTCCAGTACTACGCGCGTGTCCGTGGCGAGTGGACGTATTCGTTTATAAAAATGGAGCGTGAAAACTTTGACACGGAACTTTTTATTGACGAAATTGAGAGAAGGTTAGCTATATGAGATATGGAATCGTCAGATTATTCTAATAGAACTATTACGCGTAGGATCTAGGAAGAAATAGTAGAATTTTTTTGTGAAGCTGGTGATTCCGAGGAGAAAAAAAAACTTGTAGGTCATTCTGTCACGTAGAATGGGATGCACGTTAAATCGTCGACTTTCTCTTCGTTTACGACGTTTCCATCGACGGTATGCAAGGCACAACACAACCGCAGTATCCGAGTCCATTTTTATAACTGACCAAATCCGTCTCATCACATACGCGCGTGATTTCGCCGCATCTGGACGCAATACAAATCAAAACGCGCGAGTGGACTCGCGCGTAAATCGCGCTTTCTGGACAGGCTCTTAGGCTACAAAAGGGAGCTAGGTTCATTACGATATTTAAAGGCAAACGTCACATAGGTATATACAATAGATATCACAGGCATTCTCTACTAGTCAACCACAGGTGGGGAAGAGATTAGATGGCAGCTGCTTTAGTTAAAAAAATTATAAAGAGACATAAAAGTTCTTTACACTATTTACAAAAATACTAAAATAAACTATAGGGGGAGACGGGGTACATTGATACAAGGGGCACATAGATACAGTCAATATTCGTCGAAAACAACACGCGTTAGAAGAGCCATCCGCCACCGATAAGGAGGTATATAGTTAAGCCTACACGCACACTAGCGCAGAGCAATGTTCACTCGACGGCTAGCGACTAACACGTAAAAAACTGTTTCTGATGTTCGCAACAAAATTTTCGTACTTTTCTTTCGGATGTAATTCTTCTAATTTATTTAGTGTTACCTGTGTTATATTAAGACATTTGGTAAATACATATCTGTCATCACATTAAATAGACTTAAATTATTTAATTATTTATTACTTTAATTTTTATAAAATGTTGATTTCGATTGTAGTAGGCAGGGGCACATAGATACAAGTGGTCTTGGGGCACATTGATACCGCAATATTTTGATAAATATACATGTATGTGAGACTTCGGTAATATAATTTATTTTCTTTATAGAAAAATGGTTTGAACATTTAAACGCCAGATGAATAGAAGTTCCATCAATGAAATTTCCGTGGCTTCTGCGATATCTGATATGTTGGAAGAAAAATTATCAATAGCAAAAGCAGCGAATAAATATAAATTAATAAAATCAATAAATAAAGGTCAGAAAAATCAATAAAACTTGTTTAATTTATAGGAATATTTCTATGAACCAAAGTACCAGTGTATGTACCAATGTACCCCGCATGTGAGGTACATTGATACAAATTTCATTTTTTAGTAAATAGGCTCTAATACGTTTTGTGACTAAATCTATCGGTTAATTTGTATGTAACAAGTTAACTGAATATATATTAAATATATTATGGTCATTAAATTGGATGTAACTTTCATTAGATCGTCTTTTATTGGGTCTAAGTAAAAACCGTATCAAGGTGCCCCACTTCCCCCTATGCACATACATACTATTACCAAAATATATACATATACAAAACTAAAATTAGGAAGAGAGGTGTTGCAATGACTCTACCCTAATTGTTGCGAAAATAGCTCGAAATCACCAATCGAACGTAATTTTGATGTCTGAAAAGGCTGAATCAGCCTAATTTCAATAAATGTTTGTTTTTAAAACATAACTGGTCAAATGTGATTGTACTACTGGCACACCTCTGCACAAACCTTCCATATATATATATATACAGATGTGATGATATTTCATAATATATTTTTTAATATACCTTCTTCAGCCTGTAGAGGTGCTGGACAAAGGCATTCCCCAAGGTTTTCCATTACATTGGGGGGGTTTGCCATAATCTCCACACATGGCAGACGAGTTGGGGACCACAGTAATTTGATACTCCACAGGAGAAGCGCTGCTGCCGCTTCCCTGGTGAGAGTTCCCTTAGTCGCCTCTTACGATACCCACAGGAGGATATGGGTTAGTACTGTTCTAAGGCCGGCACCACACGGAGTTAATATGTACCAAATCTTTAATTATATCGAAGATACATTTATGTAACCAGTTCGCTACACCTTCTGTCATGTTCCCCTCCTATCCGAAACGTGAACACAATATAATGAGGGAGTGGAGTTTCAGAGAGCAAAGTTTGGAGCGGACTCAAAGTGCTCCCAGTAATTTTTCCTGCTTGATTTAAAACGATCGCATTGTAACAGAGTTTTGGTCGTCCATTCTTGTTCACGATTACGTTTTTTTGGTCTTTTGGCTGAGTTTTGGACACAAGATATTTGAAAGATCCGGCAAAACCACCTTTTTAACATGGAGCCTCTTCTTCAGCCTATAGAGGTCCACTGCTGGAGAAAGGCCCCAAGGTTTTGCCCACATTCGGCATCGGCTTCCCGCCACCATGGAAGTTACTTGTTGCTAAATATGTATTCAATCAACTTCAATAGTACTCATTCTCACAAGGCATACATTTTGTCTATGTAGCTTGTTATATTGGTATACATATTTGCATAAAGCAGGATCAGTGACGTAAGCGATAAGAGAATAAAATACTTGTTTGTAATTGACAAGTTAGCCTATACCTATTGTTCCCAAAGCTGGGATATAGCAGTAGAGGGAGTAGGCGATAACCACGTAGGTCCAGTCCTACTTAAATTGATGACATATGACATTGTAATATAAATAGATAAAAACATAAAAATGATTTCGAATTTGCGGTTCTAGTTTTACATTCTGGTTTCCTCACGATGTTCCTTCCGCGTTATTGAGTGCAGTTTTGAAAAAAAAAATAAAAATAAAGAAAAAGCCGGCTAACAGCGTGTCGGGCCAAGCTCAGTGTTCCGGTAGGGGTTCCGTAGTTTCCCGTCCGTCAAAATAAGTATCTTAAAAAAATTGGCTATTTGTCACATTGAGTTGGCGCACTAAAAACGGAATCCTAAAAACGGGCCGACGAAGAACGGTGATAACTAAAGTAAGAGTTATAAATTCCAACTAAAGTTTGAAAAATCGTCCTTTGAGTCCCACCACGAGTAGTGCAGTTACTATATACTGCAAGTGTTTACATAGATAATGTACGTTATGGGATACCAGTCGATCAATTCGACAATTTAATAGCTTATACTCATCCCATCGGGTCAGGTAGGTTATGGAACTTAGAAAAATCTTAACAGCCACCATTTTTCAAATACTTTGTAACTTCCTTCCTAGAAAGTCTTTATAAAGTACTAAATTTGAGATTCTTTTCACATTTCTTAAATTCATGGTTAAAATTTAGAGGGAGCTTTTTTACTTTTGAAGCGACAATTTCCGAAAACATATTCTATATCTATAATTATATCCCATTAACTACGAGTCTCATGTTTTCGCAATCCTGCCTGATGGTAAGCAGAGACGCAATCGTTGATGGTAAAGTGCACTAGTTTATCAAGAGCCTATTCACTCTAGCCTTGAAGACACTCAAATTGTAGTCTGACGGAAACACCGCCGCTGGCAAATCGTTCCAGTCCCTCGATGTACGCGGTATAAAGGAGGAGGCGAAACGCTTCGTCCGGATTGTAGTGGTGTTAACAACGTAAGGGTGGAAACCAGCCGTACGACGGGTCGTCCGCTGGTGGAACGGAGATGGGGGAATTAAATCATGCAATTCCCTCGCACACTCCCCGAAATGCATCCTATAGAACACCGAAAGGCTGGCTACTCTACGCCTGTGCTCTAGACTTTGGAGACCAACTCCAGTTAGATCAGGGTCACCAATCAGCCTCTTTGCCTCTCTACTGAATCCAAAGTGGCCAGGTGACACTTGGCAGCACCAGCCCAAATGTGGCTGCAGTACTCCACACACGAACGGACCTGTGCTTTGTATAACATTAGAAGCTGCCCAGGTGTGAAGTACTGCCGGACCTTTGCGATAACGCCAAGTTTCCTGGCAGCCACCTTGGCCTTGGACTCAATGAACCGCCCAAAGTTAAGGCTCGAGGAAATCTCAACTCCCAAAAGCTGAAGGCGGTCGGAACACTCCAAGGACACATTCCGAAAAGTAGGGGCCAAGGTGAACGGGCTTCTTTTGGCGGTGAAAAGACACGCCTGTGTTTTGGCGGCATTGAATGCTACAAGATTGGCATTGCCCCATTCGGAGACTGCCTGCAGTGCAACACTCGTTCGCTCAACCATGGCCTTTCTCATGTTAGGGTTGAAAAGAAAAAATAACTCCCCACTTTACTTTTATAACCCATCAATATCATCACCATCATCAGCCTTTACTCGTCCACTGCTGGACATAGGCCTCCTTCATGCCACGCCAACAAGCTCGATCTTGAGCAGTTCTCCGCCAGCCACTACCAGCCACCTTTTTGATGTCGTTGCTCCATCTCGCCCAAGGGAGTTAACTTTTATAACCCCCACCCCCCCAAATAAAACATTTTTTTACAGTTTTCATTTTATCACTTTGTTGGCGTGATTCATATTGTTACCAAATGTCAGCTTGGGATTATCCGCGGACGGACAGACTGACTTGGGGAAACTGGTTCCGTAGTAAACTAGGAAACCTTAAACACAAAATAAAGCATCTAGTTTCGCACCCACAACATATGCATAACTAGCGGCCGCCAGCAACTTCGTTCGCGTGGAGTTGGTTATGCTCTGTTCCTGTTGGTCGCAGCGTGATGACCATACCCTAAAACCTTCCTGGATTAATGGGTTATCCAACGCAAAAATAATTTTTCAAATCGGTCCAAAAGTTCCTGAGATTAGAGCGTTCAAACAAACAAACAAACAAATTCTTCAGCTTTATAATTATTAGTATAGATATATGTCGCGACATTAGGCCCTATTTTGTGTAATTTTTGTTCAAACTAATAACTAAAATCATGAAGGTAATACCATTTCAGTAGCGATTCCGATAAATTCTTAGCTTTGAAACCACAAACAACTTCTTTTGAACTTAATCCCAACATTTCCTTCTAAATTACTCGATCAAATAATAAATATATCAAAGTATCTAAGCAATATGGCGCGCAGGCCCTAAAAATGCATGAAATGAAACATGTATGAAAACTGAAAAGTATTGCACAAAGGCGTTGCCTTAATGCGTGAAGACCTATCCACGCTATTGCCGTATAATATTCTACTAAGACGCTATCATGAGGAAATTGTCGAAGTCAGTGTAAGATTTTGAAGTAAAACGGTAAAGTATAGATAAAAATAAACTGGAAGTTCAAATAAACTGGCCTTAGTGGACATTTAACTAGAAATAGAACCTCTTTTAAATCAAATCTTTTCTTGTGATGCATTCATGGGTTGGTGGTAGTGGTGGGTTTTGAAGGAAACTTAAAATACAGAGGTTTCAAAAGACATTGGTCCTTTTAGATAATTTAACTGGAATCATGACTTATAACATGTAACCGGACAGGGCCCGCGTGGTAGATTACGGCCCACTCTCTCTCAATGAGAGGAGGCCAATGTGCCAGCAGTTGGAACATTCATCATCATCTCAGCGTTTATCCCGGTTGCATCCGCGGCTTTCGCGTTGGTGCCCGGGGTCCGCTTTCTTGCTCAATTTCCTCCATTTCGCGTGATCTTTAGCATCCTGTGGTATGATATTGTTGGCACGCATGTGATCTCTTACAACATCAAGCCAGCGCTTCTTTGGTCTGCCCCGCTTGTTTCGGCCCGGCGGAGGCGCCATGGCAAGACATTTGTGACCCACGTAACATGCCGTAAGACGTTTTCGTAAGATAAGACCGTACCAACGTAGGCGACCCTTCTGCAGTTTGTCCGTTATATCACGGACATGAAGCACCAGCAACGACATCAGCCGATCACTGATGCAATTCATCTCCAAGACGCCATCCTGGAGTTCTCCAGACAACACCACGGGGACCCCACTTCTCCCACTAGGTGCACCCGTGTAGATCACCTTGTAGCCATTCCCAATAAGCCGAGACCTGCAGAAACGCCACGGCCACCCTCCGCCTGTGGAGAGTCACGGCCAGTTATCTCGCGCGTCCAGTTAGCGTGCCAACGTTCCACGACGCGAAACGGATTTTCTTGGTTTGGGCTCGCTTCTTCAGTCGTGTCCGCCTCTGACACGGTGGCCCTAGCCCACAGGTAATAAAAGCCGGGCGAGGCTCCTGCGCGCCTTTTACGTCGGCCGGCGGCGGCGGCAGCTGTGACATGTGCATCTCTTATATTCCTGTCCATTGTTGTTGATTGGCTTGTTTGGCTATTACGAGTGCGACTGCCGTCTGACCACTCAACCCCGAAGGGAAAGCCGGTGTCAGCGCCTCGTTCGTTAGTCAGCAGGTGCACCGTCTGGCAGGTGGAGTTGACTTGGGTCCCAAAGATAGTGGTGAGATCCCAGTGCACCCCCCAGGAGTGGGAACATTATAGGCAGATTATGTTATGTATAACTTGTTTTTTTTTTTTTGAACCGATCCTCTTGTGATACATGAACGGTATTAGGTCGTGATACGTTATATTCATATCATTCAATCGAATTGCCTTCGTAGAGGGAATAATTGGAAACGATGTTTTCGCCAAACCATTCCGACGTGAAACAATTACCTATAATCATACTACCGAACCGCCCCGGCTTCGCACGGGCGCAATGTTGAAACCAATTACACTACAGAAAAACTAATGTTGTATATAACAAAATAAGGGCCCGCCGCCCCCGCCGCCCCCGCCGTCTAGCCGGCCGGTACCGCCGCAAACGCTATGTCCCGCAATTTTTAAATATGTAATATCTTCGGAAATATTCATGTAAATCATGTGCTGTAAAGGACCATATAGATCTATATTAAATCAACAATGTATTTAGGATATTTAATTGGATAATAATTAATGCTGTATCGGTTAAAATCGCTTCGAAAATTAGACATTATTAGTCGTAAAAAGTTAAAGACCAAAAATGTTATTGTATACGTTATATATTTATAAACCATCACGGAATTTTCTGTAGATCTTTTCAATGTGTACAATACTTAGTAAATTATTTTGATAAATCTGGTAGGGTTCAGCCTGCGTTTGCAATGTCAGCGAAAAAAATTGAAATTTTTTACGACATCACATTGGAAACCTCTAATATAACAGTTTTCTCCACTATTTAATGGATATTATTATACATATAAACCTTCCTCTCAATCACTCTATCTATTAAAAAAGACCGCAATAAAATCCTTTGCGTAGAAAACGACTTTGTTTTATACTATGTAGCGATGATCTTAAGTCTTTAGTAAGAAGTAAGATACAATAATAAAAAGTAAAAAAACTAAAACCCAACTACGACAAAAAACGACGCTGAAAACTTTTTCAGCGTCGTTTTTTGTCGTAGTTGGGTTTTAGTTTTTTTCAGTTCAGTATTCTGAAAATCTTGTTTTATACTTATAAAACAAGATTTTCAGAATACTGAACTGAACTAAGTTGCTAATGTAGTTGCAAGTAAATGCACACAGTAGTAATGTCATACAATACTATTCTGAAGTATGCAATATTCAGTATAGATAAATTTTCATGTTTGGAAAGGCGTAGTCACACGTTACATATACCTACCGTAGCACCTTGACAACGTGTGACTACGCCTTTCCAAACATGAAAATTTATCTCTACATAGTAAATATTGCATACCTCAGAATAGTATTGTATGACATTACTACTATGTATGACAGCCTATGAATACAGGTAAAGTCACACGCAAATGCTAGCAATATATATATATATATTCAAAATGTACAAGTAAAGCGCTTTCAAATGATACCAAACACGGCATATTTGTCTTAACTTTATTTTTTTACTCTGTATATTTTGTCCGCTAGAGGGCGCCACAGTAGATTTTATACGCTTCTAATGATATATCATTTTTCGAATTCTGATAAGTAGTTTAGAAGTTACGAGGGAACAGATGAACATACATACATACATACATACATACATACATACATACATACATACATACATATATACATACATGCATACATACATACATACATACATAGCCTGTCAAAATCATAACCCTCCTTTTGCTTTGCCGTAGTCGGGTAAAAATTAGAAGATTTTTGACAAATAGAGATAGTTCAGAGTGTGAACGTTCTTTTATTTACGAGAATTTGCGCTCTATCTCAAAAGTAGATGCTGAAAGCGTAAATAAATCCTATTCAGGTTATATTTTACGCAATCACTCAACAGAATAAATAACTCAATTATTTGTATTTAGGTGGTTTCACTATTAAAAATTAAATGTTTAAACTTATTAACTTATTTTGTGTACCTTTTTAAGATAATTTGTTTTAGTTTTCAAATAATCAAATTAAAGTACTTACTCAATTTGTAATTGGCACTTAACATTTCTTCCGTTTGTGATCCATTTATTTACTTGTTTCTCAGATATTTTTGTTCCAGATAATAAAACTTTGATGGAGCGCTGAACTCAAAAACATGTCTGGGTTAGGCTATGCGAGGCGGAGGGCCGAAGGTACGGAGACGCCTATGTTCAGCAGTTCACCTACAATAGGCTATGTCGGTTGATTGGCGGAGGATATTTCGGTAAATCATCCAGGCGTTCCGGAATATTGACAGATAACTTGGTGCCTAGTGACGAGACATTTCAAAAACCGTTTGTAGGTATCATCCAAGAAGCAGTTGTAGTATAACGCCGTTTTTTTTAAATATAATTTATAAACTAGCGCTTGACCGCAATTCCGCCTGATGGTAAGCAGTGACGCAATCGTTGATGGTAAAGCGCACTAGTTTTTTAAGAGCCTATCCACTCTAGCCTTGAAGACACTCAAATTGTAGTCTGACGGAAACACCGCCGCTGGCAAATTGTTCCAGTCGAGTGAGAGTGAGGAGGCGAAACGCTTCGTCCGGATCGTAGTGGTGTTAACAACGTAAGGGTGGAAACTCGCCGTACTACGAGTCGTCCGATGGTGGAACGGAGATGGGGGAATTAAATCATGTAATTCTTTCGAACACTCCTCAAAATGCATCCTATAGAACACCGAAAGGCTGGCTAGTGGCTACTCTACGCCGGAGTTAAATCAGGGTCACCAATCAGCCCGCCTCTCCACTGAATCCAAAGTGGCCAGCTGACACTTAGCAGCACCAGTCCAAATGTCCAAAGTTTTCATCTTATACAACGGTATTTTTTCTTAATACAAAATCTGAATATATGTATGTAGTTTGTTCAGAACAAGCAACTGAATCGAATCCAATAATTTTTACATCACGTTATATTTTTTCTAAATACATTCAAAAATGTTGCAGTGTGGTTACCGAGCGCACAACACAGTTAACGGTGGATTATAGTACTAGACGCACAGCGAGTAGGCCCCTACGTGCCGCGCCGCTGTAAGCACGGGCGAGTGAGCGGTACGTTGACAATATTTTTGGTAGGATAACCAGATAAGATAACAAGCTCATAACTTTGTGGTTTTTAATCTTTTTAAAATTTTGTATACAGATTTTTTACTTAAAAATACTGGACACCTATTTCGGGTTAGGCATATACAAAAACCAACGTTGTGTATACACCGACCGAACTTGGTAATTATACTCCAGCAGTTAGTCAGGCAGACCGATGTGTTCAATTGCCCTGTGGTGCCTTTTAATCTAACTAGCGTCGCTACTAACAATGGTTGGCGAGACAGTATGTTTAATTGATCACATTGTGCGAGGAACATAATCTAAAGTATTTTAATTCTTAGATCTTGCAGAATATCTTCTCATAGTCGGTGTATTTTGTAAACTTCTCATCGTGATATTCTGTAAAATTTCGTTGAAGCGAGTCGGAAGTGAGTTTTCTGTGACACCTGATACAGAGGATTGAAGCTATTAACTTAAACTGTGAAATAATGATGATGAATTATTCATGGTGTGTTTTTTAAAGCTTCGGTCGTTCAGCAAATTATAATAAGGGATAATGCTGCAATATTTGGCCACCAGAGTGCAGTACTAGCGCATACAGTAAATATATTTTTTAATGGTCGTAGCGCTGGAAGCAGGAACGATCGTCGTGGAGATCCTTGGGGGAGGCCTTACCAGCAGTGGACTTTTGACTGAAATGATGATGATGATGGAGTACTATCGACCGTCGATGCTTGCATTTATATCTCAAAATTTTTCGTTTAAAAGAGTAAATAAAAATTTGATTGTATTATCACTTCCACTATATCGATTTTTTACACTACAAAAGTTATTATTGTCGTCGTGTAATCAAAACTTGCAGCCGATTATTTAGCCACTGCGCCATCAACTGTGTCATCAAGTTAAATATTGAGTAATAAGTCAATAATTGAGCTTAAGAAAAATTAAAATTAAACGGTCTCCGAACCCTGGGGTACAGACGTAGATTAGCCAGCTTGTCGGTATTCTAAAGGATGAATTTTTGAGTTTGTGCACGGGAATTGATTGACTTAATTCCGCCATAGCTCCGTTCCATCAGACGACCCGTCGTACAGCGAGTATAATCACCACTACGTTGTTGACTCCACTACGATCCGGACGAGCGTTTGACCTCGTCTCTTTTACCGAGTACTTCGAAACAATTTGCCTGCAGCGGTCTTTCCGTCTGACTACGATTTAGGTGTCATCAAGCCTAGAGTGAATAGGCTCTTTTTTTTTTTTACGTATTATAAACCAGCGCTTGACCGCAATCCTGCCTGATGGTAAGCAGTGACGCAATCGTTGATGGTAAAGCGCACTAGTTTATTAAGAGCCTATTCACTCTAGCCTTGAAGACACTCAAATTGTAGTCCGACGGAAACACCGCCGCTGGCAAATTGTGCCAGTCCCTCGATGTACGCGGTATAAAGGAGGAGGCGAAACGCTTCGTCCGCTCTTAATAAACTAACGCGCTTTACCATCAACGATTGAATCACTGCTTACAATAAGGTGGGATCGCAGTCAAGCACTAGCTTATATTGTGAAAAAAAAACTAACTCTTAAATTACTGATAACCTAAGAAATATGCCATCAGTCCGATCTAAAACCATTCATCATTGCAATTTAGAGTAGGATTCGCCATAGATCATAGCAGAATCCTACTCTTTATAGCTCACAACACGTTCAAAAACTGTCGGCACAGACCACAGCCGGTCTGTTAAGCTAACACTGAATCATATCTGTCCTCGCTTTTAAAAGCAATATGGCACATACACGTAAATCAGAATCACACCTCTCATACTTGCAACCTCACAAATACGGCTGGGTACTTCTCGCCCGATATGTATAACAACGATGCATGATATTGGGTGTTGCCAGATGACGTGATGTAGGTACAATGCGTATTTTTGATACTCTAGGCTTGTATTTTTAATTTCGAATATATGAGATATGCATATAGGCATCTGTTTAATGTAATAAATAATCAAAACAAATTCCTATTTAAAATTAATAAAATGCCAAGTTGTTATATTTAATGTAACGCTGTTTTATATTTAAAACGTGACTTTTTAGAATCGTTATACAATAATTATTGAGTTAATGAAATATTTGGTAAATATTTTATTATTTAAAATAAACACTAGTGCTTCACCGAGTTCCAGCCGGATGGTAAGCAGTGATACAATCGTTGAAGGTAAAGCGCGGTGATTTATTATGAGCCTATTCACTCTAGCCTTGAAGACACTTAAAATTTATTTGATAAACAATTCATATTCTAGAAGTGAAATAAAAACAAAGGTTTTAGTGCTAGAAGGGCACTATTTTTATTATATTATACTAATAAACGAATTATATTTAATTTTTTATTTTTGCTTTGCTGGTATTTTGGCGTGGCTAGCTGGCATATGATAAATAATTTCATCGTTGTTGTGTTTTCTTGTGATCTTTACTGTACCTAAATACAATTGTATAAAGCATTAAAGTCAAGTCTTTTTTTGTAAATGAACAGACAGCTGTGCTGCTAAGGAGTTTGTTCCGTCACTTCTTCTTCTCAACGAAAGCACTATGAAGTGGCGAAGGGCGGGCGTTTTAGGGGACTGTCTTAAGTAATTTTGACGTTCACTGCTGCTGATTCTCAGCCTAATTAGATTAAATGACTTTTAATTTGATACGTCTTAGACCCAAGATGCTCATTTTCAGCTCCAACCCACGAGTGCCATACGCTAGAATAACAAAACACCTTGCTGGCTTTAATGGTATAAAGCTTCTTAATAATTTTCTAACATTGCATTGTGACAAGCGCCTTGGTTGCCACGCCACGCCAAGGTAAGTTCAAACAATATTTAATTGGTCCTCTATTTTACAAACAACCGTTCGAATCGAAACCAATTATCGTTTTCGCGTTCGAATATCGAAAGTTCGTAGCAGGTGCGCGTAACGTCTCGGTTTGAGGAAGAGGAGGTAGCGGACAGGGACCCTGCTACCCTCTGTACTTAAGGAAATGGATAAATGTTGATGTGGTATGAGGGCCTGATGAATGATCCTGTGTGTGTCTTTGGGAACCAATTTCATATACCGGTATTGAAATGTATAGCCACCAGTGCTGCAGATTTAGTCTCACGTTTTGCTTTTCACGAGTAGGCAGTATATACGATTAACTTAGTCTTGTTTTTATTTGACCAAATATTGCTGCACCATTCTGAGATAAGAATCTTTTCGGTTTTGCAAAAATTAGGGAGAAATGTTTTTTTTACTCTTTTGTTACAATTATATATCGTTTATGGTTTTAACACTTTTTTGTTTTAACATTTTTTTAAGTATGAGAGAAATAGTGCTGGTTGTGACTCGTACAGGAACCTCATAAAAATAAACTAAATACGTGGGACGATCCGGAAGTTTTGCAATAATAAAAAAATGTTCTATAGGATAACATCTTTTCAAAGTACTCACCAGCCTCTATATAAAGTTTCATGTGTCTGAACCAGTTGTCGAAACACTTTTCCAGTCCGCCGCAGACACCTCGTTTACAGCTTGCTCGAACGCTGACAGCGCATCATCCGGCGACAAAAATTGTACCCCTTTGAGCTGATCTTTTATTTTTGGCAATAAAAAGAAAGCACACGGTGCTAGATCAGGGCTGTAGGGAGGGTGACCCAGGAGTTTGACACCGGTCACCGCAATCAAAATGAGGGACTTCCTGGACAGTACACCGGTACTGTCCAGGAAATCCCTCATTTTGATTGCAATGTGAGCGGGCGCATTGTCGTGGTGAAACAGTAACACGCGGAGCACTGTATTTGGTCGCTTGTTGTTCACGACACAGAAAACTTCTGGCAAGCATTTGGTAGTATACCATTCAGCGTTATGCTTCTTTGGTTTTGTAAAGGAGTTGACAACAAGTAGCCAATCAAACTGAAAAAGCTCGCGATCAAAATCTTACCCCCGCTTCTAGATCACTTCACTTTGACAGGCGTTGATTCTTTTTGAAACACCCAAACCGTTGACTGCCTCTTCGTTTCTGGATCGTATTGATAAATCCAAGTTTCATTACCGGTAACGATGTCGTAAACACGCCGAGAAAGGCCTGCTTCAAATTAGTCTATCATGTCATGGCACTATTCCACCCGTGCCTGCTTCTGAGCATCGGTGAGATTGTGCGGCACTCAGCGTAAAACTATCCTCCGCAACCGAAGATGACTTTGCCGTAATCTCATTACGACTTCCGACTTCTTGACGATTGTAGTTTATGTTGAATTTCTTGCTATGTAAATCGTCGTCGCTTGGATCTAAATTTTCACTGCCAGCACGTTTTCTTCTGTAACAGTCGTCAAGGGGCGACCACTTGTTTCTTCATCTCCCTAAGTTAGTCGACCACGCTTAGAAGGACGTGCCTTAGAAGGACCTTCATCCATGAATGCCATTTGAAGTATTCGCATATGATTCGCCTGGTTTCAGGAGACATTTGAAATCGTAAAAAATCATAGCGCAAAGATGGTCTCATTTCGAAAGGTAGGAGCCAAGGTGAACGGGCTTCTTTTGGCGGTGAAAAAACACGCCTGCATTTTGGCGGCATTGAATGCTACAAGAATGACATTACCCCATTCGGAGACTGCCTGTAGTGCAACATTCCTACGCTCTACCATAGCCTCTCTTTCGTACTGGATTGACTCCCTACTAGCCCAAGCATCCCGCAGGTATCTTTCTATAACTGTGCTGTCATCTGCATACCCATAGACAGCGGGCATCATCAGATCGTTAATGTGCAGCAGGAACAGAGTTGCAGAGAGAAACAGACCTCTGAGGAACACCGGCATTAGTCGACATGGGCTCAGATGAACATCCATCGACAACAACTCGGAGGGACCGTTCAGTCAGGAAGTCTTTTACCCAGCGAGTCAAGCTAGGAGAAATGCCGTACGCTGGAAGCTTACTCAGAAGGCCAGCGTGCCATACCCCGTCGAAGGCCATCAGACACCAAGGAAGACAGCAATCGCTTCCCCATTCTTCTCGAGGGCTTCGCCCCACAAATGAGTAGCATACACTACTAGGTCCTCAGTTGACCGATTGCGGCGAAACCCGTACTGTCGGTCACTGAAGAGATCGTTACCTTCTAGGTATGCCAAGAGACGCGAGTTCAACACACGCTCCATAATTTTGCAAATTATGGAGGTTATCGAAATCGGCCGATAGTTGGTAGGATCAGCACGACTACCCTTCTTGGGCACCGGCTGAACATTGGCAAGCTTCCAGGACTTGGGCACTATACCAGTCGTAAACAAGAGGCGATACAAGCACGTCAATACAGGAGACGACTCGGGCGCACATGCCTTATGAAGAATTTCGCTGGTATACCATCTGGACCATTATTTGCAGTAAACATGACGCAAGAGTTAACAAAAATACAAAAAATAAGGAATAGTTGAGGGAAACATGCGTCACATCCACGCAAAACGGTTGTCGTTCAGCATTATGCTGCCATTCTATGCAAAAACAGAGCCCAGCGCTAGTTTTCAGCGACAGCCGGCACCGACGTAAAGACGTCACCCGATGCAATTCTAGAAATTAGATGCATTCAGTAATCTGAAACACTACACACACACAAAAACACTACACACTACACACAAAACAACACAATACACTGAAACTAGACTGTGAGCATTCTAAAAATTTCGTAGAATTGATGATGATGTAAAATGCATACACATGCCGCCATTTGCGAGCACTCTGCGTGGTCTGCGGTGTCTGACCTTTCTGAAGAACATCGCAATACGGTTACTATATGTGATTCTAGAGGGTCTACGTTTATCCTCTGGCCATCCTCTCTCATCTGCCTTGTGAATATATATTATGTTCCCGCTATTAGTATATAAATTATACCACATTTATAGCCGTCGGTGTCGGCATATAAATCACGATTGGCCAGGCTGGCCGAGTCATTAGTGGGCGACCGCGGTACCAAGTCGGATTGAATTGTGACCGTGTTTAGCGTCTACACTAGCCATCCACCTCCCCTGTTTCAGGTATTCGTTCTAGTTATTATCGTCTCGGGGTGTGTGCGGTTTGTATTGTTTTAATTGGATGGCCAGCATCCTAATTGAGTAACACACTATTATTGGAATCATTTTGAAGCATATTGCTGATCTATTGCTTATTATGTTCTAAAAATATGCCCGTTCAACATGGTAAATAACGCATTGAATGTTGTTGAACTGTCAAAACAAAACCCATTGCTACTGATAGTGTGTTCTGCAATTTTCCTACCGATTTCGCTGAATGTAATGCCTAAGCAAGGAGCGTATTGACATCATTTGCATTATGGCTCCTTCTGCTTTAATCTATCCAGAGGCTGTCTTTGAAATCTTGCAATTAGGTATTAAGCTGCCCATTGTAAAAACCCGTTGTAAAATTTCATTAATGCAACTGTAATGTTTATAGTTTACATTATAAAGAGCTTTTAATTCAATTGCAGCGAAGGTTTCCCATTCTATTTGCACTCGAGGTTTGTCATTGAGGGATGGCACGGAGTATTCTGGGTCTTATGGACTGAACTAAGAATCCGTTTTACCACAATACTTTCCATCGCTAACAAAACTGATGTCACTCGGAAAGCTGCCACGCTTAAATGGAATTGGGCTAGACACATCTGTCGCTTGTCAGACGATCAATGGACCAATATCACAACAGGTTCAGATAGAAATGACGGGATGAGTTGGGGTCCTTTGATAAAGATTAGCTCGTAGAGCCGATGGCCAATGGGACAGATGATATGCTCTTGAATGGTGGTCACGGACCGGCAAGCGCAACGTCAGACACCCACCGACTAGGTGGTGGGATGACCTGAACAAAATCTCAGGGAAGCCCTGGATGCAGGCAGCGTCCAACCATTCTTTTTGGAAATCCTTGGGGGAGGCCTATGTCCAGGCTGAGATGATGATGATGATGATAAAGATAAGTCCTTGGCAGCTCTGGTCAAAGAGAGTTGGAAGGAAAGTAGGAAAGCCTTTACCCAGCAGTAGGATATAAGGGCTCCTAAACACGCTCAGTTCAGGTTAACGAAGCAAGTAGTAATAAGTTGAGAGTACGTAACAAGTGCCGACAAAACTACACTAAGTACAACAGCAAACAGAGAAACATTGGCGAGGAAATTGGTATCACAGCTAACCCTGAAAGTATTAGAGGAAAGTGTAGTCCTGCTACTTAATTTTTTTGAACGGACTTTGTCACTATTTTCTGCTATCTCTTAGAGGCGCTTGTGAACACAACGCACCGTTAACCCGGACCTAGTTCTTACCGAGCGGTGAGTTACCTATTGCTTATCGACCGCAGGTCTGGTGCCTATGGTGGCTGGGAGTTTGCTGCTGAGCGTACGTCCAGAGCATCTCCAACGGCGACAACGCGGTCCGCTTCCTCTTTTGCGAGTATTCGCAGCAAGTCTCTGAAAGTCTATTTTAGCTTACCAAAACAAATCAACCGTATCGCAACGAGAAACGCGGGAAAATGAGGAACGGGGGAAATGAGGGGGTTTAAGAAAGGGATAGCATGATTGCACGTTGTTGACAATACAAACTCAATAACTCAATGGTGTCCGGCTAAGCCGCTTACTGCATGGACCGGGATCTGTAGCGTGCAGTGGAACAAAATGGCGTAGCAGTTTTTTTTTCTTTTGAAATGCTTGACAGGTTTTGTTGAATTCGGTTTTATAAGAATAGTCTTATAAAACCGAATTCAACAAGACCAAAAACCGTAGGGTTTTTGGTCTAATAATTATTGGCTTTTTTAGTGGTTATAGAGTTTTTTTTTATAAAATTTATAAACTAGTGCTTGACCGAAATCCCGCCTGACGGTAAGCATCGTGATGCAATCGTTGATGGTAAAGCGCGATACTTTATTGAGAGCCTATTCTAATCTAATTCCCGACTCAACAAGATTAGGCAAGGCACATCGTACCTGGTACACATCGCTACACAACTGCTCAGACCTGTCCTTCGTACGGCTTCACCAGACATCATTCCGGAACACGACGAATCGCTTAGCGGCAAGACTTTGTCTGGTGGGTGGTTACTTCTGCCGGCAGCCGATCTTATGGCCTACCAGCTACATTTGTTTAAACTGGGACTGGTGAGTTTTTGATTGGAATTTTTATCTCATATAATTTGTTTGTGTATTTCAACCTTTTTCATGTCACTGTCCCATTTGTATAGAAAAAAAAAAAAAAAAAATCGCGACCCGTTTCTCTCAACTGTTTCTAACTTGGAATTTCAGCCTGTCATTTTAAGTACCTTTCAGTTAAACAAAAAACAGATTTTCCCCGATCAATCACTGTATCTATGAAGTGGTTGATCGCATATGGAAGCTTCTATAGTTTTAAAAGAACGGCAGAACCCTCAATAAGGCTTCGGCCGCTAGGGGATCGGGGCCCACACGTTGATAAACATTATTCTAGAAATTATATGTGCGGTAGCTAGGCTTACAAGCATAAAAAGTTAGTCTGTCTCTGGTCCGAATTATCTACAGCTCAACATCAGTCATTGCTGAGCAGGAATCGAAGAAGCATGACAAGAGTTTTGATTGCGGCGACGGTGTTTCCGTCACATTACAATTTGAGTGTCTTCAAGGCTAGAGTGAATAGGCTCTTAATAAACTAGCGCGCTTTACCATCAATGATCGCATCACTGCTTACCATCAGGCGGGATTGCGGTCAAGCGCTAGTTTATAACTTATATAAAAAAAAGATTGCAATTTTCACGTTGTAACATAGAAGCCGCAAAAGGAACAGCCTGTATCTTGTCTAAAAAGGTAGTTTTGGCATAATCAGTCATTATATTCTAAACCATAAAAATAACATTGCAAATCCGGTCCAGGCGTCTTAGAGTAATCGGTGAAAATACATAAAAAAGATTTTTTGTGGTCTTCATTTTTTTCATGTGGTCATTTATACCAAATATGATATGATATGAAGATGATTAAGCTATTATGGAAATTAGGGGAATTGCTAATCATCATTATCAGCCTATAGCAGTCCACTACTGGACAACGGCCTCTATTATTTCACGCCATTCACTCAATTTTCGGTAACTCTCATGTAGTACGTTTACCGATTCGCGGTCTCCACTCAAGAGCACGTCTACTCCAACGGTCATCTGTTCTACATTTCCACTTCAGTTTGTTTATTCTGTGAGCTACGTCCACGACTTCATGTTGTACTAGCGGACGTGCGCGACTTTGCCGCGTTTTTTTATATGCTCCGGTCCTATTGATCATAGCGTGATGTTATATAGCCTAAAAACTTCCTGGATTAATGGGCTATCAAACACAAAAATAATTTTTCAAATCGGGCCAGTAGTTCCTGAGATTAGCGCGTTCAAACAAACAGACAGACAAACAAACTCTTAAGCTTTATATATTAGTGAGTATAGAGTATAGATTATTCTCTTAATTGCAAATGATCTGTGCGTGAGAGGGCTATGCTTGAGGTTTCACTGCGAGCGGCGCAGAATCAGGAATTACGAGATCCGCAGAAGAACGACAGTAACCGACATAGCTCGAAGAATTGCAACACTAAAGGGGCAGTGGGCCGGGCACATTGCCCGTAGGACCGATGCCCGATGGGGCCGACGGGTTCTCGAGTGCCGACGATGCACCGGAAGACGCAGCGTGGGTAGGCCTCCGACAAGGTGGACCGACGACCTTGTGAAGTTTGCGGGAAAACCACTAGATGCGGGAGGCTCAGGACCGGTCATCGTGGAGATCCTTGGGAAAGGCCTATGTCCAGCCGTGGATGTATGTCGGCTGAAATGATGATGATAATGATCTGTTGCTAATTCAGGAATTGAATACATTTTAGTGGTATTGCTTAAATTGGCCTCTCTTGTTCTTTATCACACTCTATAGGAGTCATTTCTCCTGTCATGTCCATGCTTATCACACAAAGTTAGAAACTAATAAATTATAATCAACACCCTAAGCAATTGATTAAATCGGTATCTGATATATCTACAGGTTTCCCCAACAAAGTTCTCCAGTATTGGGTCAATGTACCGACACATTTGCTATAACTACGTCAAATTACGAGCAAAGGGTTCCGTTGCGCGCTTCGATCTAATTGCGACTTCGTGACTGCTCCCACCCTCTTCCATTAGCACCTTGTACTACGGAACCCTGTTATGGAATAATATTTTGATGTGTACGGTATCCATTGAAACTTTTCATCCGAACGTTAGTGTTACACACGATGGTTGAAAAGCAATGGATTAGGCATGAGTTATATAGATAAAGTTCTCATCGGATCTTGATAAAATCACGTTGGAATCGTTAAAAGTCTAGACACAGGGCTATTCAATTTCTTATTTACGTCAATTTCTGTATATAAATGGTATTTCAAATGTTGAGGCTTATTCATTCAGGTTTAATAAGAGTCATGTTCAGATTACTTGAGTTTGAGTGATATCTAATCTTTAGGGTTCCGTTACCAAAAGACAGCAACGAGACCCAATTACTAAAATTCCACTGGTCATCTGTCTGTCAGTCGCCAGACAGATCTTTTCATCATATCTCACAACTATAAGCCCTGATAAGACAATGAAATTGTTTGCAGTTTTTTTATACTACTACTGTAACAAAAATAGTAAAGACAGAAAATATGTTTTTTTTTTTTTTTTAATTACAGAACCCTTCGTGCGCGAGTCAAACTCGCACTTGCACGCACTTTTTTGAACAATTTTTTTATTAACTTTCTCATTTTTCTAAGTAGTTGAGTGATTGGAGAGTAAAATGTAATATTGATCTTTTTTTTTTTTTATTAGTCATAAACTAGTGCTTGACTGCATTCCCGCCTGATGGTAAGCAGTGATGCAATCGTTGATGGTAAAGCGAACTAGCTTATTAAGCCTATTCATTCAAAAAAAAACTGAGTGAATAGGAAGGAAGACGGCAGTTGAGCGAGGTGATGCAATGTTTAACCCAACAACACGACCAACGATGCTGCGCCAGAGGATGATCTGGAAACCCTCCACGACCAAACTCCCGACACAACAACATTAGGCACATCGTACCCGGCGCACATCGCAACACAACTGCTCAGACCCGTCCACCGTACGGCTTCACCAGACATCATGCCGGAACACGACGGATCGCTTGGCGGCATGACTTTGTCTGGTGGGTGGTAACTTATGCCGGCGGCTGATGTTGTTGCCTACCACCGAGAAAAACTCTGAAAATCTGTGAAATAGAAGTAATAAAGAAAACAATATCTACGAGCTAGCAGTAATATGACAATTCTTACTTACTATTTGAAGGAATAAAAATAAGGTTTACTAAAATTTCCTTTGCGTGTATTTTATTTCTTGGTGATCCAAATCCTAGAGCGGCCAGTGGCTTCTCCACTTTACAAAAAACAACCTTCGAAAATCCTAGAAAGTCCAAAAACAAGGTAACTTGTCACTGAGTTAGTGATTGAGCAGATTAACAAGATGAACAGTCCCGTTACCTGGCTAATGTCCCAATGGATTCGGACTTTCGACCCGTGGAAATATTGTGTCAGCTCACTCCGCACCTTGAGGATAGCTTTGGGGAACTTAATGGGCCGGTCGTTCTAATAATTTATTATTATTTTGTTGATGGACAGTGCTAGTATAATTATCGTTTTTTTTTTAATAATTATAAACTAGCGCTTGACTGCAATCCCGCCTGATGGTAAGCAGTGATGCATTCGTTGATGGTAAAGCGCGCTAGTTTATTAAGCCCATTCACTTAAAAAAACCTTAGTGAATAGGAAGGAAGACGGCAGTTGAGCGAGGTGGTGCAATGTTAGACCCAATAACACGACCAACGATGCTGCGCCAGAGGGAGATTTTTGTGGAGACCCTCCACGACCAAACTCCCGGCACAACAACATTTGACGCATCGTACCCGGCACACATCGCAACACAAGTGCTCAGACCCGTCCTCCGTACGGCTTCACCAGACATCATGCCGGAACACGACGAATCGCTTGGCGGCAAGACTTTGTCTGGTGGGTGGTAACTTTTGCCGGCAGCCGATGTTATGGCCTATCACCGAGAAACTGACAGTCTGCTAACTTGACTCTTTATAAGATTAAACATCATTTGTTAGGTATTTAAATTATAATTCAATGTAACAATTTAAATAATATAACATGGTGACGAATGTTGGACTACAGACAGTCTCCGAATGGGACAAAGCCAATCTTGTAGGATTAGTCTATTCACAACTAAAAGAAGCCCGTTCACCTTGGCTCGTACTTGTCGGAATGTATCCTAGGAGTGAACCAACTTCTCTTCCGATTTCTTCGAACCTAAACTTTGGGCAATTCATTGAGTCCAAAGTCAAGGTGTCTGCCAGGAAACTTGTCGTTATTGCAAAGGTCCGGCGGTACTTCACACCAAGACAGCTTCTAATGTTATACAAAGCACAGGTCGGTTCGTGTGTGGAATAATGTAACATTTGGGCTGGTGCTGCAAAATGCCACTTGGCAACTTTGGATTCGGTGGAGAGGACTGAGAAGAGGCTAATTGATAACCCAGCCCCCTAATCGGCGAACACATTTTTGTCAAATAATTGCGACTAGTTGGGATCAGTTGGTATCGTTCGGGCCGCCCATTGGTCCGTTCGGTCCTAACGATCCCAACTAGTCACGATCATTTGACAAAAATGTGTTCGCCGATTAGAGGGCTGATTTGGTTCAAAACTATCACCAAAGCCACACAAACACACCACAGCAAAGCACAGGCGAAGAGTAGCCAGCCTCTCAGTGTTTTATAGGGTACATTTTGGAGAGTGTGTGAGAGAATTGTATGAGTTAATTCCCCCATCTCCGTTCCATCATCGGACGACCCATTGAACGGTGAGTGTATACTCACCGTATGTGTACCGTGTACCGTGTCAATGTATGGGTGTACCCATACATTGTTAACACCACTACGATCAGGACGAAGCGTTTCGTCTCGTCTTTTATACCGCGTACATCGA
Source organism: Sesamia nonagrioides (assembly GCA_017933935.1). Taxonomy (NCBI): domain Eukaryota; kingdom Metazoa; phylum Arthropoda; class Insecta; order Lepidoptera; family Noctuidae; genus Sesamia; species Sesamia nonagrioides. Next base: position 731,817 of record JADWQK010001182.1, read on the forward strand.
GGGACTGGAACAATTTACCAGCGGCGGTGTTTCCGTCTGACTACAATTTCTAGCGCGCTTAACCATCAATGATTGCATCATTGCTTACCATCAGGCGAGATTTCGGTCAAACACTAGTTTATGATTATAAAAAAGGTGAATTGAATCAACTATCGTTCACTTTGACACTTTATTCCGATGGTTGCTTGAAAGCATTGCACTCGCGAATTTTTAGTCAAATAAAGTTGAATTTGCCAAAGCCAGGAGCTAGTAATTTAGTAATTAAAGAACCAAAGTGAAAAAAAAACTGCTGTACTTAAGAACTGTATTCTCATTTGTTGAAATATAAAAATGTTCTGTTTCTTCCTGCTGCGTTCGTTAGTAAAAGCTAATCGATACCCCAGAAGGAGTAGTGGATAATGACTACCAGCGTTTGTTTTTCAGAATAACTATAGTCGAACATAAAAACCTAAATCTACCTAAACAAGGTTTTACATAAGGCTTATTAAAAGCAATCTTCTATGGGTTAAAATATATATCATCAACCTTTTTTATCGTCCCACTACTGGGCACAGGTCTCCTCTCATACAGAGAAGGATTGAGCGTAATCACCACGCTTGCTCAATGCGGGTTGGCAATTTCAGACTTTAAGTCCAGGTTTCCTCAAGATGTTTTCCTTCACCTTCAGTCATTGGTGTCCAAGATATACATAAAAAGTACATATAACTTTACAAAAGTTACAATGGTATTTGCCTGACCTGGAATCGAACCCGGGCACTCATACTTGAGAGGCTGGTGGTTTAACCACTAGGCCATCACGACTTTTATAAAATATATATACATTTTATATTTCACACCCCCTCCCCCCATCATCTTAAGCAGGTGAGATTTAGATGACACTTTCTCAATTACATTCATCCAAGTTTAAAACAGTCCTTCATAGTCAAGGGGAACTAATGTAACTTTCTTCTGACGAAGTTGAAACAGAAAAAAGTGTCTGCCTGGCAAGATGAAAGGCATAAAGCTATACGTAGTAAGGGCTGTACCACACTGATGTTTCTCGGATCACTCGATTTTATAGAGACAACTTTGTCAACGTACAAATATAATATAGCGAGGAACAAATCTTTGAGAATTTCTACAACGGAAAGTTTAAAAAATAGTTGGACAAGACAGGACAGGACAGTGGAGAGACGTGCAAAGAGGCTGATTGGTGACCCTGATCTAACTCGAGTTGGTCTCCAAAGCCTAGAGCACAGGCGTAGAGTAACCAGCCTTTCGGTGTTCTATAGGATGCATTTCGGGGAGTGTGATTTAATTCCCCCATCTCCGTTCCACCAGCGGACGACCCGTCGTACGGCTGGTTTCCACCCTCACGTTGTTAACACCGCTACGATCCGGACGAAGCGTTTCGCCTCCTCCTTTATACCGCGTACATCGAGGGACTGGAACAATTTGCCAGCGGCGGTGTTTCCGTCGGACTACAATTTGAGTGTCTTCAAGGCTAGAGTGAATAGGCTCTTAATAAACTAGTGCGCTTTACCATCAACGATTGCGTCACTGCTTACCATCAGGCAGGATTGCGGTCAAGCGCTGGTTTATAATATGTAAAAAAAAAAAAATATGCATGCCGTGTGGGGTCGTTATTTATATAGAGGCGAAGAATAGCCAGCCTGTCGATGTTCTATTGATGCATTTTGGAGAAAGTGCTAGGGAATTACATGACTTGATTCCCCCATCTCCGTTCCATCATCGGACGACGAGTCATACTTCGATTATCCATCCTTACGTTGTTGCCTGGTCTTTTATAACGCGTACATCGAAGGACTGGATCAATTTACCAGTGGCCGTGTTTCCGTCTGACTCTTAATAAACTAGCACGCTTTACCATCAACGATTACATCACTGCTTACCATCAGGCCGGATTGCGGTCAAGCACTAGCTTATAGTTAGAAAAAAAATCGCTTATTTCACCTCCTCAGTCTATATAGTTACTCTGTAGCTCAATATCATTTGGTAAGTCTAGATATCAGACTTCTACCAACCCGTAAGGACTGGCAGCCGAGAACATTAGATGAACACGCATTCATGAGCCCTTCCCGTCCATTGCGATTAATTAGTTTGACAGAAATGTACTGACACGGCGCTATCATCATCATTTCAGCCGAAAGACGTCCACTGCTGGACATAGGCCTCCCCCAAGGTTCTCCACGACGACCGGTCCTGCGCCTCCCGCATCCAGCGGTTTCCCGCGACCTTTCCCAGGTCGTCGGTCCACTTTGTCGGGGGCCTACCCACGCTACGTCTTCCGGTGCGTGGTCGCCACTCGAGAACCCGTCGGTCCCATCGGGCATCGGTCCTACGGGCAATGTGTCCAGCCCACTGTCACTTTACTGAAATTTACACTGACATTTTACACGGCGCTATATGATGTTGTTATTTCTAGTGTAGTTAGAATTTAGTAGTCACTGAAATTCCTTCTGAATAGCTATCCGAAAATCTATAATTACCAACTCATAGCCTCAAGGGAAAGGCCTACAAATAAATCACAACTGTCTTTACTATGGGAATTGTTTTCTTTGGAAAATATACAGGATGTCCAGTATTGTGAGTTCTCATTTCAGTGACAATCAATGTAACGTATGAAAATTGAGGTACTGTTCACAGATTAAGACGGAGATGAACATTTTTAAAAAAATACGAGAACTGAAATGCTGGCGTCCAGTCATGCGTTTCCATAATTTCAGAGATGCGTACGCTTGATAAAACGCCACGCCAGTATGATACGAACTTAAGCTCCACCCTCCCCGGATGCCGATGCTCCCCGACAAATTCACTTTTCCTGTCGACGAACGGAAACGAATCCAGAGCACCTTTATACCGTAATAATATTGTATTAAAGAGCCCTTAAGGACAGATATCTTTTGTAGAATTTCCGCTTCGAGTGCGTGGTGATGATTTTTCTATATTTTCTTTTCTAGTCTGTGGTATATGTGTAAAATATTAAAGGCACTTATTTGGTAGTGTGTGACAAGTTTCACAGCTGGTTTGTAATGTACCTAAGGAGTCCTGGTGTCGTGGAACAAACTCAGAAAAGCGCTTAACGGTAATGGAATGCTTTTTTTGACCTGCAGGAATTAATGCAAATAAGAATAGAATAGAATATACGCTTTATTATGTACATCACATAAATACAAAGATCTAACAAAGGGTAACACCATTGTGTTAGTTTGACAGAAATGTACTGACACGGCGCTATCATCATCATTTCAGCCGAAAGACGTCCACTGCTGGACATAGGCCTCCCCCAAGGTTCTCCACGACGACCGGTCCTGCGCCTCCCGCATCCAGCTGCTATTATCGATAAGACCGCCCATTGGCGGTCTTATCGATAAGAGCAATCTTTTACAGGCAACCTCTGGATGGATTATCAAGGCGAAGGAGATATAAATATTTATTTATTTATTTATTAAAACTTCATGCACAATGAAAAAAAGATTGCACAATGGCGGACTTAATGCCTTAGGCATTTTCTACCAGTCTACCTTAAGGTGACGCAGAGACAAAACATGGTAGGTGCAAGAGAAGTTAAAAGAGAAACAAAAAAAAATATATAATAAATACATAAATACATACATACAAAATATAAGCAGTAGAGAGAGATAAAAAAATATAGATAGAGAAAAATAATAAATTATATGTTTGATGAATCTGCCAATTTCTTGCGTAAGTATTCCCGAGCTTTAATTTCAAAAGTGTACCGACTGGTCAAATATTGTAGATAGTCTATGGTGTACTATGGACATAGATTCTACAATAAATATGTACATAAAGTGTATCATCATACTAGGTATGTACATTACAGGTTCCAGATCTTGCTGATCGGCTATATCTGAACACTGTAATGTAAATTAATATAGTTAGGTACATTTGGCTTAGGAGTCACCCAAATGTAACTGTCTGGAGCGGCTGACAACTCTTTAAATAAGCTTTAGCATCGTTTATAAAACACCCTTCTAGAGTGGCAATCATTGAATGTGAACTCCATCCTTAACTAAATGAAAAAGACCGCTTGTAAGAGATATGTAGTATGATTGGTGAATGGAGATGCATGAATCTTCGAAGTTGTGAATATTATATTACAACACGTAAACATCGATTTTGGTAATGTTATAACTAAAAATATTTGACATTTTGTAATAACTGTACCTAACTTAATAACTATTTCTATTTCAGTTAATATCAGTTAATTTAGAGTGCCTTAGCTGGAAAGGTAGGGTAAGGGTGCCCAACTAGGTTGTAAAGAGTAAACTTTATTGTTGGTAACAGATGTGACCTATTGTAGGGTTGGCATTGGCTGACAGTATCGAGCAGTGGGTTGATAACTCGACACCTATGTGATAAAGACATTACATACACTTATTAACGCCGTGCACTTGGAATCACCGCGCTCTAAAAAAGGCATGACGTATTTATTATTACCGTCATGCCTTTTTTAGGGCGCGGTGTTCGCCGAAGCCGACCTACTGCCTCCATAATACCGGGCGAAGGACCTGGGGAGTCCAACGTCTGTCACATGGATAGAGTTGACGTTGTAACGCGTTTGCACACGCCGCTCGGGTGAGGAGAGCGGCGCTGAGGAGAGACCTGTGGAACTGGCGAGGACGGGTCAAGGCATTTACTGTAGAATTCGAAGGACCGGAAAATTAAATGACGCCCGGGCAAGAGGTTTTTTGCCGGTAAGAGTCCAGCACATACCTCCGCTTCCCCCGGCGTAGGATAGCACATGAAACTTTTCTTACAGTAATATACGAAAAAGTAATAATCATTCAATGCATCCCATGGGGGAAGAAGTCACGACACTCAACTTTGACATTTTCTAACGCATGGAACGAATACATCCAAAAATTTGCTAACAATTTGTTCAGCGCTTCTTGCATATACAATATGTAAAGAAAACCCTGTCCGATCCGTGAAGGTATTATTAGGTATCGATATCTGATTCTACTAATGCCCACAAAGACAGGCTAAACTTAAAAAAAAAACCCCTAAAAAAATTAATATTATTTCGCAAAAAGGGGTAACTTAATACATGTGCGCTAAGCAACCCCTTCCGCGGGCGGCGGGGGGCAGGGCACGCGGCACCTGTGACGTGGTCGTGTCGCTATTCGCTTATAATAATACCGGTGTTGTCACTTTTTTTAAAATTACCAAATTTCAGGGAAATTGGAATTAATTCCCGGGAAAAAAGGATTATTTCGAAATTCATTAGTATCGTTACTATGATGATTATGTAAAATTTTATATTATATTTGGTCATGTGTATACCCAACCTTTATTATCCTTTTCGGTCGGACAGGGTTTTCTTTACATATTGTATATGCATATCAGCTTCTCATGTTCTCACTACCAGGACACAGACAAAATTGACAAAATTGATACAAGATGATGAAGAGTCAGATCATAATTAGGGTGCTGGTTGACTAAGTCAAATCAATAATGTCATCGGATCGCATATCTTGACATTATGCAGCGCTCGATAATTTTCGTTCCGATGTCAAGCTTGTACAAAATACCTACACTACATAGAATATAGCTTAAATATGCTTAGATATGTAACTTAAGTCTCCACAAAGCCATCCAACTTTAACGTCAATGCACCATAGAGTCCGTATAAAAATTCATAGGAACGGTAAAGTGAAGGCATAAGGTACTTGAACAAATTCATTTTTCTTGTTATGCTCGCGCCTCGAGTGAGTGGCCCGGTAATCGAATCTCGTGCCTTGGTTCGCCGTGGACTATTCCTCGCTTTTATTATGGTATTTGCAGGAAATATAGTCAATAAAAAGAGTATCAGTTTGTTTAGAGGTTTTGTAATTTATGGGGAAATTGGAAACTTACACGTTAGACATGACGATTGAAATCCTGTCATTTGGAGCATTATCACTACATAGTATAAAACAAAGTCACTTTTACTTTCCCTATATCGCTTTGTATGATTAAATCTTCAATACTAAGGAACGGATTTTTTAATAGATAGAGTGATTCAAGAGGAAGGTTTTTATGTATATAACATGCATAATATATAAGAGGAACACTGAGATTTTTTGAAATCACTGATAATCCTACTATAGTTTCTTCATTATGACTACTTTTTTATGTTTGAAAAGTAAATTAAAATGCCAGTCGAAATCAGAGCCCACTATTTGTTCCTATTATTAATCCTTATCTAAATAAATCGGTCATATTAAAGGTGATTTTAGTAGCAGCAGATCTCTTTTTGAATTATTAGAATTGGTTGTTTCATTCAGGAGATATCAAGATTTATTCAAAACTAAACACCAGAAAAAATCCGCGTGCCGCTCGCGCCTCTGCAGGCCGCCTGCTACTTGAGTGTTTCTCTGCCTAAACCGCGGAGTGAGTGGGCCGAAGCGGGGGACCATTATTTCGAACAAACTTGCTACCCCGGTAGGCTTTCATTCTGTTTGAAGGTGGTTGAACTGGCTATGGCCATAATAAGGTCGATGTATCTTGCAGAGTCAGATATTGGCTGATGGGCGGCACAGTAGACATTATTTTTATTGAAGGACCACCGTTTCTTGAAGAAGGCTTAGGTACCTATATCATTTGTCCACGTGCGAAACCGAGGCGCGTCGCCAGCTGTAGGTACTATATTTGCAAACTTATTATATTCCATTCTTATCTAAATGCTTTAGTATCTTTATCCTTATTACCATCAGTTTCTGTATCTTCAGACGATAGAATACGTAGGACAAAACGAATTCTCGCTTCATCTAAACACGATTTTTTGCCAGATTTTGAATTTTGATCCTTATTCGAACTGACGTAAAGTTCTTAATACGAAACTAACAACTTATAATCTGTTTTACAGTCAATATTTGTAATTAGAACTTTAGAGTTTATATAAAATTCGTAATTCAAAACTGGCTTATGAGTTTAAGCCGTGTTTTACGCTAAATTTAGTTTTGTAACAAAGCCGTTTGAGTATGCTTAGAGGTCATGCAAATGTCACAATAATTTTTCATGCTAATATGAAAAATTTTGAAGTTAACAAAATATTTGTTCAAATTTAAAGTATTTGTGAAAACTTCTTTAATAACAATGAGCACTTCTGTGGGATGGGGAAAAAGCATTGAATTCGTGTGAGCGTGACCGAACCGACACCATGATCGCTACGTACAGCGAGACATGTAAATTGTGTATATACAATATGTAAAGAAAACCCTGTCCGATATCCGTGAAGGTATTGTTAGGTATCCATAACTGATTCTACTAATGCCTACAAGACCGGACTAATCTTAAAAAAAAATCCCCCTAAAAAAATGAATATTATTTTGCAAGAAGAGGTAACTTAAAACATGTGCGGTAGGCCATACAGGCGCGGGCGAAGGGGGGCAGGGCATGCGGCATGCGGTCGCATTGCTATTCGCCCAGAATTATGCCATCAAAATAATGTTGTCACTTTTTAATTATTACCAAATTTTGGGGAAGTTGGAATTAATTCGCGGGAAAAAGAGATTATTTCAAAATTCACTAGTATTGTTACTATGATTATGTAAAATTTCATGTTATTTGGTCATGTGTTTACCTAACCATTATTATCCTTACGGGTCGGACAGGGTTTTCTTAACATATTGTATATAGTGTATAGAATGGTATAGATTGAGTCTTCGCTACAATTTTTTGAACTGTTAGGATTGGAAAAAAATAATATAGGATTAATTTGGTATACTTAGATTTAATCAGACCTCATCTAGAACCACAAGTACAACAGTTGACACAAGAGAGAGTACACAACAACATTTTTTGTTTATGCGAAACTCGACACGCGTGTCCTGTATTTTTAAGTAAAGAATGAAGGTACAAAATTTCAAAAAGGTATAATGAAAATAGTACAGTCCCGTATACTCGGATTTTTCGGTCACATATCAAGGCGTAATAGTGACTCTATAGAACGTTTGGTCGTCCAGGGCAGAGTGGAAGGGAACAGACCTCGTGGAAGGTCACCGATGAGGTGGACCGACCAAATCAAGGCGGCAGTGGGGAGACCTGTTAATAAATGCTCCAGACTGTCGTCCAACAGGGATAGATGGAGAGAGATCGTACGGCGTGTAACATCAGCGTCTCGGATTCAGTCATAATGACCACGACCGTTCTGTCAAGAGCGAAACGAAGAAGAAGAAGATAATGAAAAACCACAACGTTATGAGCTTGCTATTCTACTTGTTTGTCCCAACAAAAATATGGTCAAATCTCCGCTCGGGCAGGTGAGCGCGGTGCGTTGACCTCTGGCGTCAGCTGTGGCGCGCGCAAGTACTATGATCTTTCGTAACCGCCCGGTAACCGCATTGCAACAATGTCTAAATGTATTTGGGAAAAAATATAACATGGTGTAAAAAGATTTTAATCGATTCAGTTGTTTATTCTGAATAAACTATATTCAGGTTTGAAAAACAATATCATGGCATAGACAGTCAACTAGTGAGCAACAAGAGAACTATACAATATGAGAATCTACATTGTTTGTTTTATTATTCATTTCAGTTTTCACTTTTGTCGGTCAGTCCCATGACTGCCTTTTTACGTAAACCTTGAACAGGCACTTACATAAGTAATTTCAGAAATGGGATCCATGTTTGCAATTTGTCGTTTTCTAAGAAGGAGAACCATCAAGAAACCCCGTGGTTTCTAATCGAACGATAATAGTAACTCTGTGATGTGGTTTCCTGCGTTCGATAAGGCTTCAAAAGCCTTTCAATTTCTTCAAATTAAATACTCATGCATCAAACGCTTTAAAATGACATTTTGTAATATAAGTAGGTAGTCCTATTAACTAGCTTGATTTGTTAAAGGATTAAGGGTCAGACTTTCGATCCTCAACCAATAGCAATTTTTTTCAAAATGTGTTTCTTGCTCAGTTTGTCCAATGATGTAATGGAATGTAATGGATATCGTTTTTTATAATAAAAACAACTATTTGACCATAAGTAGATATTAATAGATTAATAACACATTATGCAAAAAATTAACGATATGTTCGTCGTGCGGCCAGAGCCACGGTTTCTTTTTTAACCAACCTGCAACCCTGACCCAGCAGGCATCGGTCTTCGTGGACCCCATCACTATGTGCTGACATCTCTATGAGGCACGCGTGAAACACAACACGCCGTCGACCCAGGCCTGGTCCTTACCGGGCGGCGAGCTACCCACTGCTGACCGCCCGCAAGACCACGGTGCGCCTACAGTGGCTCGAAATGTCTTAGAACATGTCTAGAATTTGAAGCTAGAATCTACCAGTCCCCACTGGGCCCGCGTGGAAGATTTATGCCCAGCTCACTTTTACACAGAGGAGGCATGTGGCCTACCTACTAGTGAGAAAATAATACAGGCAATTATGTAAAAGTCAACTTCACAGAATAATCATCCTCAGGTTAATGTAAGTAAATTAATAGTGACGGCTCGTTGTCGCCTTTTAACGCTTGTTCACTTGAACCAGTTAAATTGATTGCCCAGAAATTGGTAATTGAATTTGTTCTTAACAGAAAATTGTTCAACCGGAATAGAAGAAGTAATTTTGTTGAAATGTTTTTGGACCATTTTGTTATTGGTTGGAGAGTTGGGGATCAGTTACTGTCAATTTTTTTTGTAAATACTGAAATATTTATATATTATTATTATTATTATAATTATATTTTCAGCGCTGGACCCCTGTTTTGCATGGAGTCGCACTCGCAGCATAATGCTGGGTGATGGCCGTTTTGTTTGGATGTGGTGTGTTTCCCCCAAATAATTCTTATTTTTCTTTGTATACTGTTTGCGTCATTTTATCCGCTTATAGACGTATTTTATTTCTTTTTTTGACATTTCTTTTCGTTCTCATTTAATAATTAGTTAAAATTGTTTTACGTCATTTATTATTTTCATTACTATATATTGTTCACTACTATACATAATATTGTATAAAGTCATATGTTTTTTTAAATGAACAAACAGCTGTACTGCTGGAGAGTTTGTTCCTCCACGTCTTCTTCCGCGTGCGGCGTGCGTTTTGGGGGACTGTCTTTTGTAATATACGTTCAACAAGTGCTGATTCTCAGCATAATTTGAATAAATGACTTTTGATTTTGATTTTAATACATTATCAGCCCCTAAGTAGCTATTAATACAATGGTAGCCACATACGTCACGGTATACTAGTACAAGTTTAGACTTGCACAATTCTGCGTGGTTTTATGGTTCGAATACTTCTGCTAAATCGATCCACACACGTAAATGTACATATACTTGTGCAAGTTAGATTTTCTGCAAGTATATCGTAGTGTGTAGCCAGCGTAATGTCGCGACATATGCGTCAAAGATTTTCGAGATATTCGCCAAAATAAAGATCTATTTACGGTACAAATCCGAACATTTATATTACTTTCTAATAGTGCTAGTCATTCTGTAATCAACTTAATTACCATTAAAATAAAGTTGATATTTGTTTAAAGCGAAATAGAGTAGGAGTGAGATTCTGCAGTAAAAGTGGACAGTGTTGGCACTTTTATTAGAGAATGTCACGCGTTAGTAAGTAGCGGCTTCCGCCTTACCATCGCCGCTCTAGTTAACCCTGAGGGAGAAGAAGCTTGATGCAAAAAATAACAAAATCAAGAAATCTAAATCAATTTTATTTGTATAACATAGGTAGTGAAGACAGTTCTTAAATTTATGTTTATAGGTCGCTATGTTATGCTAAGAAGCGTACAAATATACATACTTGCATGTAAAATTAGAAATTTTTAGTCAATCATGCTAATCATGCTTAAGGCAAAAAACAAATTATTAATTATATAATGTCAAAATGAAACTAAATAATGATAAATAAATAAAAACAAAGTCACAATTGTCACAATACGGAGTCATTTCGCTCGTCAAAATAAATAAGTCTACATTAATTTGTCATTTAGGAATTCATCAGTTGTATAATAACATTTCTCAATAAATGTTTTAATTTTGGCTTGCGTCGTATACGATCAGCCATTAAAATACTAATGCTGTGACATTCTGTCTACACAATATTCAGGACGAGCTTTTAGTTTTCTCTTTCGCTTAATCACTGCGTACTTGAGTTTTTGCGATTGATTAATAAACGAAATTACCGCACTAATTTCATTAGTTAATAATAATAATCAGTGAACTCGGCAGTCATTGTACCGATTGTCGTATCGGCCAATGGTCTGATAGCCAAGAGCCTCGACCAACATCTATTGAGGCTCTCGTTAGGCAGTTGGATCAAGGGCCAGATTTAAAAGGCAGTACTCCTCGATACGGCCCGCATCGTGAGGAGGTTCCTGTCTCTGGAGCCCTAACCACCGGTAGCTTGGACCCGCTCCCGCCATGAGGGGAACACTATTTTTTATATTTTTAAATGTTTTTATGTTTTTTATAAATATTTTAAAACGTAAATGAATATGTATATATAGAAAAATAAATGGAATAATCAGCCTATAAAATTCCCACTGTTGGGACACAGGACTCCTCTCGGTGAGAGGGAGTGGGACTTAATCCACCATGCTGGCCCAGTGTGGGTTGTTAGGTGTCACATCTCTTAGAGACTTTTTTTGTCTCTAGGACATGCCGGATTTCTCACGATGCCGCGATGTGTTCTTTCACCGTTTTGAGAATTAGAAGACATGTGAGACACTAGTCAATGCAAGATTAAAATTATCAAATGCTCGTATAGTAATAAATTTCAGCCATCACTAGAATATAATTTTAAAGACGATTACAGCCTGTAAACGTGGTGCATATAATTATATTAGTGTACTGTTTTTTATTTTTTGTAATTAAACCAATGTAAACATTTTATGATAACAAAGAGGTATTCTAAACTATAAACTAGTTTTCCCTTACAAATTATTTAATTATAATTTTATAGTTTGTATAGCATCATTTTCTATACTATACGTTGTTCTCACTGCTGGATCCCAGGCTCCATTACGGTGAGTGGGCGTTAATCCACCATGCGGACCCAGTACGAGTTGGTACATGTCCCATTGGGCTTGGTGTTACAAAATGCCACCGTGCAACTTTAGATTCCGTTCAAAACGGTCTCCAAAGCCTGGAGCACAGGCGAAGAGTAGCCAGCCTGTCGGTGTTCTATAGGATACATTTGAGCGTTTCGCCTCGTCTTTTATACCGCGTTATCGAGGAACTGGAACAATTTACCAGCGGCGGTGTTTTCGTATGACTACAATTTAAGTGTCTTCAGGGCTAGAGTGAATAGGCTCTTAATAAACTAGCGCGCTTTACTATTAACGATTGCATCACTGTTTACCATCAGGCGGGATTGCGGTCAAGCACTAGTTTATAATTTAACACAACATAGTGCACTTGTTTATTGTAAGCTTATTTATTTACTTTAGCCTTGTTAGTGAAGACACTTAAAATGTAATCTGACGAAAATACCGCTGCAGGCAAATTGTCTCAATCCTTGGATGTACGCGATATAAACAACGAGGCGAAACGTTTAAAACTTAGTTATCGGTTTTAAGAAATTTATTTCTCATAATGTTAATACATTTGATTTCTAGTACCAGTAACCTGTTACTTTTGAGTAGCGTCGTAGACGATCGACCAAATACCCTCATACAAAAAATTCTTTTAGAAATACCTAGCATGTTTGTAACATTAGACCTGCTACAAACATGCCATGATAAATGGGGTCCAAAGGTAAGTGTAGTATAAATCCGACGTTCTATTATGTTCAGTAAACGGCGAATAAAGCCACGCCCAAGTTATTATGGCTACCTTATTTATGGCCAAGAAAATGTACTCGCTACAGTTGGTATGAACGATTTCAATGGTTGGGTATAATGTAACGTATGGGTTTTTTGTTCGTCTCTTCGGTTGGGTCAGTTGTGAAATGGGGCTGTTGGACGAAAAGGATTTTCTATTAACATATTTTCCGTTATTCTGTACTTTTGTGTTAAATTGGGGTTTTTGATAGTGTAGAACAGTCGCTACCGTGATAACTTTCTCAACTATGAGATAATTCTGCTGTAGCAACACCCGTCGAAATTTGACCCTAAACTTAGTTAATCTTCGATATCCCCAGTCTATTATGGGAAGTGTTATTTTAGCACACATAACAACATAAAGTAATTATAATGCTTAAATCTGCAGGGTAATTGTGTAACACACTAACCTTCTCTAATCTCTAAAACTATCATCATCAACCTTTTTATCCTCCTACTGCTGGGCACAGGCCTCCTCTCATACAGAGTAGGATTGAGCGCAATCACCACGCTTGCTCAATGCGGGTTGGCGATTTCAGACTTATAAAGTCCAGGTTTCCTCAAGATCAAAAATCAAAATCAAAGCATTTATTTCAAATAAACCAGTTACAGGCACTTTTGAATTGTCAGAAGGTCGGTCAGTCAATAAGATGAAGCTAGTCGCCCATTCCAAAGAGTAGGTACCTATGGAGAAGAACGGGCAAGAAACTCCATGGACACTCTTTTAAATTTTCAAGCTATTGTTACAAATATTTGATTACATCATTCATGTTGAAATCAATCGTGTGAGAACGATGCAGAAATAAATTGTACGCCAAGACCGTCCATTATTGAAAACACACAAAAATCAATTCAGAAATTAAAAAACGCCGTGGCAGCTAAGAGATGACCAGTCCCCTCCGACGGCGTTCGTTCACGAACATGACGAATGGATCAGCATCATTCAGCTCAACCATATTGAAGGGAACCTAACGACCCAACACACACGCCACCATCAGCGAGACATTTGAGTGAGCATGACATACTCTAACAGCCAGAGCACAATCAAGTCAATAAAAAAGACTAACCCAACAAAAAAATGCCTTACAGCACAGTCGTACATTGTGCTCACACGTTTGCCATGCAATTATACAATACTAAGAAATTGAATCTACACAATGCTAAGATAGTTTTGTCCAAGGTTCAGCAGCTCCAACAGTGTTCCCGAATCTGTGGAAAGTTTAGCTCCTGTGTAGCTGTACAAGTGCCAAACACCTCTGTCAGCGATACAATTCCGTAACGTACAATATGCTTGGCTACATAGTGTGTAAAACATGATGTTTTCCTTCACCCTATAATCAGTCATTGCTGTCCAAGATATTTATTTATTTATTTATGTATTCTTTATTGTACACCAATCAAACATAGAACAAAAAACATTCATCACAAAAAACATACAATGGGCGGCCTTATCGTTAATGTGATCTCTTCCAGGCAACCAAAGGATGGACAGATATACTTAGAAAATACATATAACTTAGAAAAGTTACATTGGTACTTGCCTGACCTCTCTTTCTTGCCTGGAATCGGCCACGCACAGTTAAAGAAGAAAAAGAAGAAGTGTTTTCTTTACAATCGCTGGTTCGTATGTTATCCACAAACAGTTCTGTCTACTGATCAATCAGTAGACAGAACTGTTTGTGGATAACTTTTTGTGGATACTCTGAACCGCAGTCACACGTTATCAAAGTACTACGTAGGTAGGTATATGTAACGTGTGACTACGCCTTTCCAAACATGAAAATTTATCTCTACATAGTGAATATTGCATACTTCAGAATAGTATTGCATGACATTAATGTCAATTTACAACGAAGGCATCTTGGTAGAGTCGACTGTGTCCATTTACTTGCAACTATATTAGCAACTTTGTTCAGTTCAGTATTCTGAAAATCTTGTTTTATACTTTTTCAGCGTCGTTTTTTGTCGTAGTTGGGTTTTAATTTTTTTAGTTTTTATTATTTGTACTATGTTGGTGTTAAAGTGTATTTGTGGCGCATAATATTAACAAAAGTTAAATTGACGATCTAAAAACTAGGTAGTTAACATACGACATCTCTTTTGACTTATGTATCGGCGTATAGTAATATGTAGAGATATCCTATTTTACTATTTCGTAGCGCGTGGATCGTAGCGTGTATAGCAACGGTTTCCTCGTATGAAGCTCCCGGTTTTTCGTAGTAGCGACGCACATTTGCGTCGATGGCAGCGAATGGGTCATGAATTAGTGGATGAGGTCATTAGTATAAATAGATTGGATGTTTCATATATTAAGAGGACCTGGGAAGATTTCTTGATCTATCTAATTCTGCTAACGATCGACTGTCAAGTGGATTTTTAAGTAATTTATTATGATCCAAGGCACTTATAAATAATCCCTTTATGGCTTTGACTCTACTGAGAGCGACATAGGCCTATCCTTTAGCAAACAGTGACTTTCCTAGATCGATAAATTGTTTATCTAGTGTAAAACCTTGTAATTTATGTACAGTACAACCCCAAGAAAAAATCAGCGGGAGCATTTTACGCTGAATTTGCCCAGACCCCCTCAAGCCGTCAAATTCAGTGAGGCAAGGCTCGATTCTGATAAGTCCGTTAATATCTGCTTTTATGGATGCGTCGTTAAATTGTATGAGAACAGCGCTTGGCTGTTCTCCTGTTCCAACTGATCGCGCCGAAGAGCAGGCCATTCGAAGGCCTTCACCACTCCCATCGCTCCGTTTACCAAACCCCGGTTTACATTCAAATTTCTACGAAGCAATACTCGGGATTATGTACAAACATAAAGTACTAGTGAAGCTCTTTCAAATGATACCAAATACGGTATATTTATTTTAATTTTATATTAACATAGAACTTTTTGTCTGCTAGACGGCGTAATACTAATTTTGGTGACAAGTTTTATAGCTCATAACCAACAAAATATCAAGGCCCTTCTAATGGTACTGCAGTGGTCTTATTCTGATAAGTAGTAAAGAAGCTATCTATGAACGAAAAGATGTGAATTATATGCAATCAGCCCATGAATACAGGTAAAGTCACAAGCAAATGCTAGCAATATATATATATTCAAAATGTACAAGTAAAGCGCTTTCAAATGATACCAAACACGGTATATTTATCTTAACTTTATTTTTTTACTCTGTATATTTTGTCCGCTAGAGGGCGCCACATTAGATTTTGTGAAACTTCATATAGCCTATAACCAGCGGACGGTTAAGACGCTTCTAATGATATGTCATTTGTCGAATTACGAGGGAACAGATGAACATACATACATACATACATACATAGCCTGTCAAAATCATAATTCTCCTTTTGCTTTGCCGTAGTCGAGTAAACATCATAGTCGTTCGGTTTTAAAAACGCCCCGCAAATCTACGCACTGCTTCCATTATCTAGAAATAAACGTTTAAAACGCTACTTGTAAATGCAAGAGCTTAAATAAAAGCAAAAGAGTTGAGACAGCAAGAATATTGATCGCCTGATAATGACCCTTTTTCAGCTATTCAGTTCAGCTTAATGGCGCAATTGGATGAATATAGCAGTGCTGTTCTGTAACTGTCTCAACGTAAAAACGCTCAGTTCGAGCGTGGAGTGAACCGTCATTCATTCCCACTAATGCTAGGGATTGATTCTATTGACGGTTCATTAAAAGCTCACTTTAAATCTATGCCATCGCCTAGCTCCATAAAGAGTAGAGGTAAACAAACCAATTTAGGGTTATCACAACACACGTATTACAAATCTCCTGTTATTTACATGATTATCGACTTTTACATGCTAACTATTTATTAAAAAATCCTGTTGCAGCATATTTCAATAGAATCACTAAAATAGCATGCATAATAACATGTTATTTCGAAAAACCATTAAAAAGTCGACATTAATTTTACGTGATAGCCCTACAAAAAAAGAAAGATGGATGAAATCCAGGTATTAAACACATTTTGTGAAATTCAACCAATGAAATAAGTTGAGGCATTTGTCAATACAATTTTGCGTATTTTAATTACTTTCAAATCAACTACATAAGACATGCATTGCATATTTGCATTATGACCTACGGAACAGAAACGTGGACACTCACGGTACGGCTGGTCCACAAACTCAAGGTCGCTCAGCGAGCTAAGAAACGGGCTATGCTTGGAGTCTCTCTGAGGGATCGAATCCCCAACGAGGAATAAATAAACAGAATAAATAAACTGAAGTGGCAATGGGCCGGCCATATTAGCCGTAGAACCGATGACTGTTGAAGTAGACGTGTTCTAGAGTGAAGACCGCGAATCGGCAAACGTAATGTGGGAAGCCCTCAGGCTAGGTGGAGAGACGATCTTCGCAGGATGGCTGGTAGTAACTGGATAAGAGTTGCTGAGAATCGAGTGGAATGGTGTGAATTCGGAGAGGCTTATGTCCAGCAGTAGACTGCTACAAGCTGATGATGATATCTGAGGAGTGAAGCTGCGAGTCGCAGCTAATAATATTGCTATGGCAGCTAATATTCGTCTGATTTTTGGTGATCTATGCTCATTCATTGAAAAAGGACTTGAAAAAGGACGATGATCCCTGAGTTTGTTTTGGCTTTTTCTTCTCATAGGAAGTCGGCTAGGAAATGCCGGCCCCATCTAGTTAAAAAAAAAAATATGACGTGTAAAAGTGATCAGTGATCCTACTTGCTTAATAAATGAATTCATTTCATTCTTCTTATGAGAAAAGACCTCTGGCACTCTGGGGGCAATAGAATGGTACTATTCTTATTATTTCACTTTATGGTTTAGTTAGTGTATGTTACCCCCAAGAACAAACGGCGTTCACCGAGGAACTGAGCACTTGAACTGTATATAATGTTTATTGGTGCCTCTGGTGGCGGGAGGTACGTAAATATGGTGGTACGTAGTACCGTGCAGTGCTGGGCCACTAACTGCTCGTTTAGCGGTCACCAACTGGGTACGGAGGTTGGATAACTGGATGTGAAAAACAGTATAAACGTTCTAAACATCGAGAAGCTAATTCCCGTAATTAAAATCATTCAAAATCTGGCCACAATCTCATTTCAGTGTCAATCAATGGTATAAATATGTGAAAAATATAGGAAAATTATCGTTCGAATCTCGCACGGAACAAACATTTAATTACATCAACAACAGATAGTTAATCCGGATCTGGCTTTGTGTATATAGATTTAAATGTTTATTAATGCACCTACGATATCGGCTGATATGCTTGGAGTTTCACTACATGATCAAATTAGAAATGAGGAGATTCGCAGATGAACGAGAGTAACCGACATAGCCCGAATAATTGCAAAACTTACCTAAGTGGCAATGGGCTGGGCATATTACCCGTAGGACCAATGCCTGATGGGGCCGACGGGTTCTCGAGTAACGACCACGCACTGGAAGACGCAGCGTGGGTAGGCCCCCGACAAAGTGGACCGACGACCTGGTGAAGGTCGCGGAAAACCGATGGATGCGGGAGGCGCTGCTGGCCTATGTCCAGCAGTGAACGTCTTTCGGCTGAAATAATGATGAATGATTGTGATGCCGGAGTAAGTTTCGAGTGTGGGGCAACGTCTAAAAAAATATTATTTGCCATAAAAAAGTTTAGAAGCACCTTTTATTTAAGAAGAGGGCGGGACTGATATACTGCAAGAATTTTGCTGTTTTTTTCCAAAGGTCTCATCTAGGTTTCTAACCTCCTTGTGCCTTGTGGTGGACAATCGAGACCTGAGCACAATTAAACCGTTACCGCCACGACACTGCATACCTACTCCTTGCGTTTCCCAGCTTCCCTTCATTACACTACTGTACTCGTATATATTTTAGTTACTCCTACGATTGGAGTGTTTGAACTACTTTGTTTAATTAAACTTAGGACCTTGTATAATACCCTAGCTGCGGCATGAAGACATTATCATCAACGCAGTCGATGGTTGGGGAAACAATCTTTGCCTGACTTTTAAACGAATGCTTCTATGCTGTTGAATTTTTAAATTAATAATTGTAACATTACATTTTTGTCAATAATAATATTATGTGTGTTTGTGTAAGAAGTATAAACTTTTTGTTTATAATTTGATTTTATAAGTCATCAATACTAATATATAAAGCGGAAGAGTTTGTTTGTTTGAACGGTCAACTGGTCTGATTTGAAAAATTCTTTTTGCGTAGAATAGCCCATTAATCCATAAAGGCTTTAGGCTATTATAATATCACGCTGCGACTAATAAATAGGAGCAGAGCATATAAAAAAAAAAGTATATTAAAACCTACGCGGATGAAACCGCGTGGCGCACCTATTTTTTTATAAATAACAACAAAGAATAAACAATTTCATTTCTTATTAATTTACAATTATTTTAATGGAAATATTAATTTATTGTACTACAGTTTTAATATTTCTTCGTTGGCGAAGGCGCACGGTACGGTAACATTGGCTAAAATTCACTGAAAATTCGCTTGAATAGGGTCGCAGCATAATGCTGAGCGACAGCCGTTTTGCGTGGATGTGACGCATATTTCCCTCAAAAATTTTTTTGTGTTTTCGTAAACTTTTACGTCATGTTTACCGCGAATAAACGTTTTTGTCTTTCATCTTTCTTAAAGATCTTTATGTCGTTATTGCGCGGGTTCGATTCCAGGACAGGCTAGTAGGTACCAATGTAACTTTTCTAAAGTGTACTTTCTAAGTATATCTTGGACACCAATGACTGAAGGTGAAGGAAAACAGCTCGAGGAAACCTGGACTTTATAAGTCTGAAATCGCCAACCTGCATTGAGCAAGCGTAGTGATTACGCTCAATCCTATGTATGATAGGAGACCTGTGCCCAGCAGTGGGACGGTAAAAAAATGGTTGATGATGATGATACATACATATTCTACTTAAAATATTAAGACTGAAGACTACTTTGAAACAGGCCGCCTCTCTATGAGAGAGACTGAACCTAAATCCATCTTTCCTAGTGCGGGTTGTTATACAATGTTATTTTTTGTTAATGCGAAACCTAAAACAAGTGTCCTGTAAATAATAATAAGATTTCAAAAACATATCATGAAAAACCCATAGTTATGAGCTTGTTATCTTACTTGGTTGTCCCAACAAACATATGCGTGGCCCGGGGGCGGTCTCCTAATAATATGATCTACCGTCAGCTGTGTTCAGCGCTCGGTCAACCACACTGCAATGATTTCTAAATGTATTTGGGAAAAATATAACATGGTGTAAAAATGATTGAAATCAATTCAGTTGCTTATTCTGAATAATAATATTCAGGTTTCGTTTAAAGTAAATATAATGTTGTATTTATGTATATGTGTGAAATTGTTACTTTTCCGAGCCAGAAGACTAAAACGTAAAAAAATTTACGCAGGCAGAATTTAGTGTTTTTACAGTACCCTGCGTGTTGAATACCACTTTTTTTTTAAATAAATTATAAACTAGCGCTTGACCGCAATCCTGCCTGATGGTAAGCAGTGACGCAATCGTTGATGGTAAAGCGCACTAGTTTATTAAGAGCCTATTCACCTTAGCCTTAAAGACACTCAAATTGTAGTCCGACGGAAACACCGCCGCTGGCAAATTGTTCCAGTTCCTCGATGTACGCGGTATAAAGGAGAAAGCGAAACGCTTCGTCCGGATGGTAGTAGTGTTAACAACGTAAGGGTGGAAACTAGCTGTACGACGGGTCGTCCGACGATGGAACGGAGATTGGCAATTAAATCATGCAGTTCCCTCGCACACTCCCCAAAATGCAGTCTGAGGACAGCTTTGAGGAAACCTCTGTAGTACAATGCTTCTGCAATGTGTACTAATGCTTTACATTTATGATTCCTTCACCGTGATAAGGAAAATAACTGTATCGTCAAAAAGCAGGCTTCGTGGTAGTACCAATAATAACACAGTTTATAAAATCATCAAATGACTTCTCCCGCTTTGGGCGGAGCGAAACCCACCCGTGTTTCTTACCTTGCCTTGCGCCAGGGTCACGGTTTCTTTTTTAACTAACCCGCAACCCTGACGCAGGAGGCATCGGTCTTCGTGGACCCCGTCACGATGTTAGAGGTGCACCCCTTTGATGTGTCCATTTACTGCATGGCTGTTGTATACACAGAAATAGGAAAGAGACCACAAAGTTATGAGCTTTTTATCTTACTTGGTTGTCCTAACAAAAATATGGTGTGGATGAGCGGTGCGTTGACCTCTGGCGTCAGATGTTGGGCGCGTTATCGTAATCTGCATGACGCGCTCGGTAGCCACACTGCAACTATTTCTAAATGTATTTGGGAAAAAGAATAAGATGGTTTAAAAATGATTGAAATCAATCCAGTTGCTTATTCTGAATAAACTATGTTCAGTTTTCGTAGAAAGAAAAAATAATGTTGTATGACAGGGAAAAAAAAAAGAAAAAAAATCATCAGTAGTAGAGCAGAAATGGGTTTCATTTTGACAGTTAAACAAAAAACTCACTAGGTTATTTGTGTTGTAGAGTAGACACAGTTTTTGAACATATGCTTCAAAATGATGCCAATTAATAGTAACTTAATTATGCAATGGTCGTCAGATTCCCGAAAGTCTGATAACCAAAGAGTATCGTATTACTAAATAACTGGGATGCGGGGGTAATATAGGCAATCATACAGAGTGGTGCTGATAATACGACAATAAATTAAAACACTAACAATGCTGGTGCATAGGAATAATCCTAAACCATAGAAAAATACCTAGCATCAAAAATAAAAAGATGAAAATTTCAAACAAACTAAATCGCATAAAATTGCAAACGGAATAGAACATCCTTTTAAATATTGGTTTACTGACCTCTGATCGGCGACAGCGCGATCCTGTATAGATTTGATTTTTTCGCGCCATTATTATTAAAATAAGTAATTACCGCTGGATGCAGTGGTCATCGACCTGTAGGTGCTTCCTTATCAACATGTACAATTGTACATCATGTAGAAAATGTGAAAAATAATTTCCTGCGACTAAACTATTGAATGTATTTATATGAATTTTTATGGGTAGACTGAGAATGTGTTGAGGTACACGATGTTTAATTTATTGAGGTATTGTCATCACTACTTTGTATAATATAATCAGCTGTATCCGGACCCAACATAGTTGAAAAAAAGGCTAGGCGGATGATGATATTATAGTTATGTACCTCAAGGTAAGTAAAATACATTACCTAAGTAGATGTAGTTGAATCAACCGGTACGCGGCAAAATCTCATTTTTAACCGACTTCAAAAAGGAGGAGGTTACTTAATTCGACCGTATAAATGTTTTTTTTATCTTTGTTCGTGCATAACTTCGTCGTTTATGAACCGATTTTGATAATTCTTTTTCTGTTGGAAAGAAGACGTTCCCAAGGTGGTCCCATGATAAGGATATCAGGGTTTGATGGTGGAAGACCAGAGAAAACAAGGGGAACTTTCAAAAATTGCAGGGGCGACTAGTGCATTTCTTAGCATTTTCATTAAGTATTTTAAAGCACTACAATTTAATAAAGGTCTCGAGTAGATCTGATGATAGAGCCGGGAGACAGTCGAAGGAACTCCTCAACAATTCACAGCAGCTACCTTGTGTTTAGGCTCGATTAATTTGTATTGATAAGAACTTTACACCTAAATGGGTTGTGACTGTCATAAGAGCTCTGATGATGAAGACAAAGGCCAGTTCCGGGAACTCCTCAACGGTTTACAGTAGCTATTTTGTGGTTGGACTTCATTCATTTATATTGATGACGAGACCCTTGCACCCATTGGGTTAAAATAATGGTCTGCAGTAAATTTGATGATGAAGACCAAGGCAGCTGAGGGAATACTTACGGGTAAAAATTAAAGTAAACAAAATTACGTCGTTTCCCAACTATATTTGCGTCAGCTTGCAGTCTGACCGGATGCAACTGAATACATAGTACTTTAAACAACTAAAAAGTGTAAAATAAAAACTTTTTTACAAAAAACAACCGACTTCCAAAAACCACTACAAAGTGAAAAATAACTAATTTCGGAAGTCGGTGTCAAAAAACGAATATACAAAACCAAAGACACCGACTTCTGAAATTAGAGTTATTTTTCACTTTGTAGTGGTTTTTGGAAGTCGGTTGTTTTTTTGTAAAAAAGTTTTATATTACCGCATTCCAGTTGCTATGCGGTAGAATCAAATTAGATTCTACCACTGTTGTAGTAAACCGTTTACTATTTAAATTTTACGAAAAAACATTAATATACCGTATAATGCGAAGCTTTTTGCAACGTTTCAACTACAGCGAGTCAAAGTTCCTAGAACAATCTCGAAGCTTTCTTTAAAAATATATGGCGCGCGCTTTTTTGGTTTTGAGAAAAGTCTTCTAAGGTCCGTCGTATTAAATTTTACTTACCTTTGTCTTCGCCCAAAACCCTAATTGTGTAATGAGCATCATTGTGTGAATATTTATACTGTATTGCCTAACTCAAATACATTTTTTTTTTCTTTTATAACTCTCATGCAGATAGAAACGGGCAATATAAATGAATTTTATAAATTTGCCATCCTAACACGATTCTATTTTCATTCCATTGCCATTGCGCTCTAAAGTTCGTAATCTGCTAAATTCATATATGATCGATTAATTCGGCCTTGTATGACATAGCTGTATTGCCATTAAAATCCGTTAGTAGAAATGATTTTCTAAAAACGACTACTCATTTTGAATATTTATTAATAAGACATAATGACGCAAACACTAAAACTGAAACTTGGCAAAAGCGATCATTCTGAGATCAATGATTCACCATTCTGACACAATTATAATAGCAGACTAGGGCATAGCCATAGCAAAAGATCCTTTTATACCTATTCTTTTAAAAAAAAAAACGCTTTCCTGCCATTATCTTTTACTGACAGCTTTTTCATAAAGAATCAATCATCAAGCTAAGATGAGTGTCACGCGCATTTTTCACTGGACTTTTAAAATTATTTATAGTGTCATTTACAAAATAAAAATGCGTGATTTATGTAATAAAAAGTGCATTCAGTAAATAATTCATAAAGAACATTGAAATATCGTAGCATAGTGCCAACATCATGACTTTGCCTCAAATCTCCCTCTTAATCGGTTCACGCGGCCGTCTTTTTCAACTGTCATTGGCGATTTCCGCCATTATTGTGAAATAAAATTTTCAAAGAATTTCTATAATTTGTTACACGGGTTATTGGCAAATTTGTGACCAAGAGTTGAGGTTGAATCTCACTTTGAAAAAAGAAGAAGAAGATTGAATTCTTTCAGTGTTACCAGCACAATAAGTCCATTTCAAATAATTTAATACAAAATGAAATTAAGTAAATAAAAAAAATAGATTACGATGATTGCGTGTCAAAAGTTTAAATAAAATAACAATACTAGACAATATTAATTTGATTGTATTTTACTATGTGTAGGTACATAAATAAATCCATACAAAACCAAGAAATCTTCCAAAATAGATTTATTTTAGTACTGTCTCTGACATTGCCCTGAGATTCATTACGTCGTTTCTCCGCTTGATTGTTTTTCATCAGTGCTATTTACAAAATAGCTTCAACGGTGTTTACACAATACGTTAAGCCCTGGTTGTTTACTTGCTTCCATTTATTTACCTTTAATAAATAATAACATTGAGATAAAATGGTATTTGTAATATGACGGGAAAAAACTGTCTCGTAAGTTGGAATACAAAATATTTCTCGAACATCGGAAGTCAAAAGAAGATTATAATTTATTTATAAAAACAAAAACATATTGTTTTGTAGTAATCATATTTTGTATGCTTTGAATAAAGATTGATTATACTACAAAAACAAAACGTACAGACGGATAGAGTTTTGGAAAGTTAAGCTGAGTGTCACGCTCATTTTTCATTGGACTTTTAAATTATTTATAGTGCTGTTTACTAAATAAAAGTGCGTGATATACAGTATGTTAACTAACAGAGGGCGTTCCCGTTAATCCGAAATAGTATAGCATACATAAATGCTAAAAAAAAAATTCCATTCGAAAACAAAATGTTTTAAAATTTTTAATTGACATGTAAAAGAAACACACTGTACACGCGAACATGAAAGACGGCAACGTCGCAATTTATTTATACATGACGACTACTATTTTGATTTAAAACAGGAGGTTTCAAATTTATTTCCAATTAGAATTTTTTTTATTCGGATTTTTTTATGCTTATTTTTCTATGCTGATTAAAATAATAATATTTTAATCTATTAATGATATATATTAACGAGTTTAAGGGAACGCCCTCTGTTATTTAACATACTGTATGTAGTAAAAGTGTATTCAGTAAATAATTCATAAAGAAGATTGACATATCACAGCATAGTGGCCTCATCATGACTTTGCCTCAAACCTCCCTCATAGACAGTTCATGCGGCCGTCTTTTTAGACATGATTGAAAATTCATTACGTGACATTGGCTAAATGCACAAAGCGTGCCAAGCCAAAGAAGAAAGATATAAATAAACGTACATATGTCAAATTACTATTAGCTGTTGAATTGGAATATTTGACAGTTTCAATCAAAAGAAGTTGTTTAGCGGGGAGCGAGCCCCGTCCCGCTGTACGCACGCGCTTAGTGAATATGATGTAAATTGTGTTGTGCACTTGCTGCGCGCTGGGTAACCAAACAGTAACGTATCTAAACTAATATATAAAGCTGAAGAGTTTGTTTGTTTGTTTGAACGCGCTAATCTCAAAAACTACTAGTCCGATTTGAAAAAATCTTTTTGCGTTGGATAGCCCATTAATTCAGGAAGGCATTAGGCTATATAATATTGCTGCGACCAATAAGAGCGGAGCATATAAAAAAAAAGTGAACGAAGACGCGGGCGGCCGCTAGTTTTGAATAATTTTGGATAAAATTATGACATCGTGTAAAAATGAATCCATTCGCTTATTATGAACAAACTATATATAATTATATTTATACTCTTTAATATGTACGCCATACAGATTACAGAACATAAATATAAAGATTTTACAAAGGGTGACACAATGGGCGGTCTTATCGCTAAGAGAGATGGTTTTACAGACAACCTTTGGATGGAATACTAAGGGGAAGGAGAGAGAAATAACAAGCTCTCTATTCATCTTTATGTGAATTAATCGTTGAAGTGCCATAATATTAATAAATAAATAAATTTTCGTATAAATAAATAAGTAATCAAAGTCGTGGTAGCCTAGTGGTTAAAACACCAGCCTCTCAAGTATGAATTTTGCGGGTTCGATTCCAGGCCAGGCAAGTACCAATGTAGCTTTTATAAAGTTATATGTACTTTCTAAGTATATCTTGGACACCAATGACTGAAGGTGAAGGAAAATATCTGGAGGAAACCTGGACTTTATAAGTCTGAAATCGCCAACCCGCATTGAGCAAGCGTGGTGATTACGCTCAATCCTTCTCTGTATGAGAGGAGACCTGTGCCCAGCAGTGGGACGATAAAAGGTTGATGACGAAATGAATATTCAGCAGGATAATTTAGTGACCTTGTCAACACGAAAACTAAGAAGAAGTGAGTGTGGAGTGAGTTGTCATTTCAACTAATGGCCCTAGTGTTAGTTGACACTATTGGTAACTCATTTTAATCTCACTTCACGTAATTTTTCCCTGTCAAATTTTACAGAATCTATCGGCTGCTTGTGGTTCAACACCAAAACAAATAGTTTTGTGCTGAATCGTGAATCGGCTTATCGGTAAACCGATTTGTGGTGTAAATCAACTGATGATTATGAATCGCCATATTTAAATAAGCTTTATATTTTCCATTAGTCAAATTAGGTTTACATAGTAAATATGAATTGGTGTAAATTATTTATTATTGGGAGCGATGAGTTATAATCGTAGTTTTCCGAATTTTATGCTTTATTGTAGAAACCGAATTTTAAATTTGTGTTTGTGTATAGACGACAGCACATCAAGTTACTGCAATTTTCAACTTTAACGATAAAGCATTAGAATTCAAAGTAGATTTTTGACAGTTTCGCGTAGCTTGCTTGTTAACATGAAAATGGTGTTTTCTTTATACACATGTCCGTGCGTGTGTGTGTGTGTGGCTGCAGCCACATTTGGGCTGGTGCTGCGAGATGTCTCCTGACAACTTTGGATTCAGTGGAGAGGCGTGTGAAGAGGCTAATTGGTGACCCAGATTTCGTTCAAAACGGTCTCCAAAGCCTGGAGCATTGGCGAAAAGTAGCCAGCCTGTTTGTGTTCTATAGGATGCATTTTGGAAAGTGTGCGAGGGTACTGCATTACTTAATTCCCCCATCTCCGTTCCAACATCGGACGACCCGTCGGACGCCGATTATCCACCCTTATGTTCTTGACACCACTACGATCTGGACGAAGTGTTTCCTCTCGTCTATTATACCGCGTACATAGAGGGACTGGAACAATTTGCCAGCGCGGTGTTTCCGTCTGATAAAATTTAAGTGTCTTCAAGGCTAGAGTGAATAGGCTCTTAATAAACTAGCGCGCTTTACCATAAACGATTGCATCACTGCTTACCATCAGCGGTGCTTACATTGCGGTCACTAGTTTATAATTATAAAAAAATAAGCTTTTGTTCCAATGGAGATCAATATTCCACTTTGTGTCAGACGAATCACCACTGATACACACCTCTTTCAAAATCGCTCGATCTTTACCATATTTTGACGTGACAACTTACGTCTTATAATTCGATGGAGCTGGCTGTACGCAAGAAAAAACCTGACTCATGCGGCGTTACCACGTTCCATATAAGGCTTAAAGTGCAAGCGAGAGCGCGGAACGAGCGACAAAGAGGTACAATCGGCCTCCGCGTTCGGCAGCGTTCGACATCTGTCTCTCTCCTACTTGGGTGAGCGATGTGTCCCCGTGGACAGCTGCTAAACTATAATACATTTAAATGTTTTTGTCAAGGATGAAGTGCAGTGAAAAGGTGAATGTGGTGTCAATTGTTTATAGCAATGACAATTGCTGCGATAAAGGTTTGAAAAATGCAACCATTCCACCAGTATTTTCTTATGACTTTGTCACGTTCAACTATCGTCAGTGAACGAACTTTACAGCAACCGATTTTTTGAAAAAACTGAAAAGGCTCTTAGCTCTCAAAGTCAGTTCAAACAACTCTCCCATCATTCTTATGTATATTGTTCGTAGCGTTAACACAGCGTGACGCTAGTAATAACGTAATGGCTTCAAAGATTACAAACACGTCGGAACATGTTGCGCGCACATGATTTACAACTTCAACAGCCTTGTTTACTGCTGCGATAGTCTGTTGGTTTCTTTGAACATATCTCATTTTGTTTCCGAGAGGCGATTCTCGTAATTTTAAGAAATTCCACACTCATCTCAGTATCAACCTGTTTAATAAAACATCTAATTTCCCTACATTTTGACAAGTTTCTGACATTTATTTGTCGCTGAGGTGGGACTGGGCAGTGCTTGAGCGCAATCCCGCCTGATGGTAAGCAGAGATGCAATCGTTGACGGTAAAGCGCGCTTGTATTTTTAAGAGCTTATTCATTCAAAAAAACTGTGTCAATAGGAAGGAAGACGGCAGTTGAGCGAGATGATGCAATGTTTAACCCAACAACACGATCAACGATGCTGTGCTAGAGGGAGATTGATCTGGAGGCCCTCCACGACCAAACTCCCGACACAACAACATTTGGCGCATCGTACCCGGTACACATCGCAACACAACTGCTCAGGCCCGTCCTCTGTACGTCATCTCCAGACACCATGCCGGAACACGACGAATCGCTTGGCGGCAAGACTTTGTCTGGTGGGTGATAACTTCTGCTGGCAGTCGATATTATGGCGTACCATCGAGAAACAAAAATCATTTGTTTTCTTATTTATTTTTCTTAATTTCTTATTAATTATTATTATTATATCCGACAATCCTCATTATTTATCTCCTTTGGTGATTGTACATCAAATTATTAATATCAATTATAAAAGAAGACAGAGGAACAAAAATCATACAGATTATTGATGTAAATGGCTCTCATTCACTATGGCCACTTAACGATTATGCACTTGAAGCCATTGAAGTCAATTCCACAGCTAATCCCGCCAATCGCGCGTTAATTTCACGCGGTTTTGTGCATAATGTAATATAGAATAAGGTCCTTCATCAAATTCCTGTCGAATGCAAGTTAAAGAAAAAATAAAGCACACATTCTTTCAACGTTTTTCTCAAAGCCTACATATATATTTAAAATAATTTTCAATAAGCGAGCTACTTCAGACAAGCACCTAATAATAGGTCGTAAGATTAATTAAAAGCTCTTCGCGTAAAGCACGTCATAATTGCCGACTCAAGTACTTGCCTATAAAGGCGGTTTAAGTTTTTTTTTACGATAAAGCTGGGTACACAAAGGACGACCAGAGCGTGAATAGGATTGCATTGTACCAGTACTAATTGCGGTTTTTAAGCGGCAGTACCGTATGAGGCCAATTATGTGCGCCATGCTTTATATTTGGACGTAGCTTACACCAAAGTGAATATAGATCGACAATATCATGTTTAACAATTTTTCGTTCGATTTCTAAATTAGCATCACTCTTATTTAATTTATGTAAAATATTACATGCGCATATAATTATATCCCTAATACTACACTAGGTACATTGACGGGGCAGCTATAGAATCAGTATCCTAAACGCATTTTCGTATTTTATATTTGTCCCCTAAGATACAAGCCTAGCCTAGTTTAGGGGACAGGGATAAACCTATTGTACCTACATATTTGTAATGCAGTATTAATGTACACGAAAAGTGAAAAATGTATTTTTTGTCTCAATAAATATATTATTATATCGAATGCCGAGAGCACTGTATGATATTTGCGTATATCTAGACCATGAGCTGCATGCTGCATCCTATTATGATAGGATATGACGGATTCAATACTGCAACATCTATTGTACCATATTCTCATAAACAAATATTTTCAATTATTAAATTTGACTTTTTCATGTATAAAAACCACTACAGAAGACTCAAAAGGGCGTGATCTTAACAGAAACTGAACGTCGCGTCGTGCAAACCTGCGAGCCAGCATTTTCACTCTGACCCACAACGTTCTTCGCTCCCGTTCAAAGTCATCATTGTCTTTCAGTTGGAAGTGAACATTATCATCATCATTTCAGCTGAAAGACGTCCACTGCTGGACATAGGCCTCCTCCAAGATCTCCACGACGACCGTGTAACGTTGTTATTTAAATAAAATGTCTACTGTTGTTATAGAGATTTATTTTATAAAAAAACTACTAATAATTACAAAGAAATTAATAATAATTAATATTAATATTAGCTTTTACTAGTGGGGTCAGTGGGCGAGGGCGCGCAAATCGCAAGTGTTCAAAACCACATATGTCATCTTGACATATACATGTTTGACGTTTGGATACATTCCGATACATACCGGTCCTGCGCCTCCCGCATCCAGCGGTTTCCCGCGACCATGAAGTCAACATATGTGCAAAGTATTTCAGTCTGTAGACTCTGCACAGTTGTACTATAAAGTGACATATTATTACCCTCAGCAGTTCAAAGACCACGACTTCCGACTTCTTAGAATTGTGAACCAAGCTACGAATTTTTGCATCTTACGCCTCATATTGAGATAACAATTAATTCAAGCCGCAGACAGGCGCCCTCAGCAGTACAATGTAGTCCGAATAACTGATATCATTATTTATATATTTTACTTAATAATTCAATTTGATAGCATAATTATAAAATTAATAATTCACAGCTGATAAAATCTTGAGTCTTAATCTAAGTATCATCCAGTTTTAGTTAATGACGAAGTCTCGAGAAACTTAATCAACCTTATTCTGAGAATTTTAGCCGCTTGTAGAGATGGTAGTGAATTAATTATTAACAGATACTAATGCAAAGTCTAGTTTGGATAAATATTTAATATTTACTAAATTGCCGTTATTTAATCATTCTTTTAGAGTATGATAATGGTGCATTTAAATTCGAAAAAGATTCTTTATTTATTTATTTTGCACGGTCCCTATAGCTAAACTAGGCATTTCCCTGTGTCTTGGTAAAAAAAATAATTAAAGGACCCGGAGCAGGAGAGCACTACAATACATTACAAGCAATACATTTGTTTATTCTTGCATATTTCTCGTTCGAGTGGAAAAACTGAGATGAAAGTATCTTATGTAGTAATCGTGACTATAAACTATCTGTGTGCCAAATATTAACAAAATGGGCCCAACCGTTTTAATCTGAAAAAGTAACAAACACACACAACGCGCTCGCTCAAAAATGTTGTCTTTAGTATAATATTAGTGTGATTTATTTATTGTTAATTAAACGGTACAATATCAAATTGTAATAAGAGCCATTCATTTTTCACAATTAATTTCGTAAAATATGTTTTTTTCAATTGTTTTATTAATCAATTTTAAACAAAAGTTAAGGACGTAAAACACATTCAAAAGCCACCTACTTTGAAGTAAGTATTAATTTTTGAATAAAAGCAAGATGAGGTAATGTTATACAAAAACTCAAACAAAATACAATATAATGATCATATTGTACACAAGTATATTATTGTATATAGTAAACAAGTACGCTGGACTTCATACTAATGAATAAAAGATGAAGGCATTTTATTTCTCGTCATTTCGGCACTGACTGCAACGCGTGCCTCCGTGGAACTAATATATTTGACAGCGAATTTTACAAATTGAGCATTGTCTCAAAATAAAAGTGTCCTAAATATTTCGTAATAAACAGAAAATACACATAAACTCTATAAGTCATAAATACTAAATCATCAGAAACTTACCAAAATAAAACGACGATAATTTCCGGCAATGAATCAATTTTAGTTCCTCAGATGCTCGAGCGGGGCGCTTTGAATCGACACATAAAACAACTATCATTTCGTATAGCAATATTTAGTACAGAGTACTTGAATAATGTAGTTCGATGATTGTAGATGGCAATTATGAACATGTAATATACACTGCACCCTGACCAGACACAGAGATAATTTTTTGTTTTTTAATATCTGTGTTGGTGTTTTTACCCGACTGCCAGGAAGAGTTTTTAGCGTCTATTTTGTATGTAATATTCTTTATTACCTTGTATCTCCAGAACCGCTAAACGGATTTTCACATTTGTGGTATCGTTAGATTTATATCAATAGCCCAAGTGTTCTTAGATAAGTGAAATAAAAAAAAAACAAAATAATGATGATGAACAAAATGATGTTTGATGTCATATTGTGAGGCAAAAAAAGAAAAAAAGTCTACCAAGCATATCGAGTGGGGTATCAAAATGAAGATTCAAACACTAATTGTATATAATAAATAAGAAAACTAATATGATATAAATAAAATATTATTTAGAAACAAAAAACCCGACTGCATAAAAATCTAACGAACTGAAAAGGCAGAAACAAATTAGGTAAACAATCGCAGTTGGGGGGACTGTTCTATGCAACTGCGAATGTTCAACTTGTTTATGCAGGCGGGTTTTTCATTTGTAAATAATATTTTTCAATGATTTCAGTTTTAAGTTCTGTCGGTCAGAATCATGATTGTTAAGTACCTATTTTTTTAGTTCGTTTTGTATTTTACTGCATACCCATTTCTTTGCTACAAAACGGTGTGAATGCAGTATGTTTCATTCAGCGTACAGTAAAATAACGGCTGGTATATTAATTCAAGATTTTTCAAAACTCCCTATTATGCGGAGTGCCAGTGGTGAATGTGCTGGTCTATGTGTTACGGAGCCCTATTGAGTTGGTGAATATATGTGTATGAGAATTTGAATAGCACAGAATATGAATACGGTGATATATAATGTGTTCCAAATATATTGGGTTAAAATATGTTCTATGGACGGTTTTGTCGCCAAACCTCTCCATTACATATGAAACAATTGATAGCGGTAGATGATCGTATCTTTTATCATTGCTTTTAAAAGTGTCACAATTGGTGATGCTTTATTCATACTTACTACAATTTAGTCTATTAGCTAATAAGGGCTTTTTTTTTTTAATCTACAGTTAAACGCTTCTAAAAATACTCGGGGTAATTAATGGTAATATTTTTGCATAATGAGTTTTTTTTCTCAATCGATTTTTTTTATTATTGCAAATAAAAAAATAAGTATCATTGATAATAAACAAATAATTAACAATTACCCTAAAAGTAACCATGGCTG
Organism: Sesamia nonagrioides; assembly: GCA_017933935.1. Taxonomy (NCBI): domain Eukaryota; kingdom Metazoa; phylum Arthropoda; class Insecta; order Lepidoptera; family Noctuidae; genus Sesamia; species Sesamia nonagrioides. The sequence continues at coordinate 764,852 of JADWQK010001182.1, forward strand.
TGAGATAATATTTTTTTTTTTTCAAATTATATTATTAGTTTTATTTCTGATTTTTTTAATCTTGGCTATAATTCGGATTAATGAGGGAGTTGGGTCGATTCTCGTAGTTTAACTCTAACTGTGTATAGAGATACGCAATTAGAGTAAAAAACAGTCACAACATCATCGTTCATTTATTCATAAAACAATTTACCTACTTACATTGTGTTTAATATCTACACATGCGATTAGCACCCTATACAAAGAACGTCGACAGCTGTCATGGGAATTTTCGCAAAAAGTTTCTTTCTCTTTTGTACACTGCAAATAAGAGCTAAATCAAATAATAAAAATATAACATTTTGTCTGTTTCCAAGTAGGTATAAAGTATAAGGTAAGCAGGTTGAAGCTGACTAACTGCGACACCACGCGCCGCGATTTAGCTCGTTAACTCGATATAAAACAAATTCAAGCTAATAAAATCATGCACACATGCCAAAGGAGACCTCACTGGGATACATCGCAGGCCGCTTGATGGTCCTCGATGCCGTAGTATGTGCATGCGTGTCTGCGAGCTCAACCGTGGCCGCGTAGTATCACAGTGAGGCGACCCTAAAAGCATTAAGTAATAAAAACTTTAACATTGGCATAATGAAGCACGTTATACAATTACAGTTTTGGGCGAAGATAAAGGTACATAAAATTTATCACGTTCTCGGTACGCAACCCGCTTGACGCGCGTCAAACTTAACAACAAAACTCTTTTCAAAAACAAAAGAGTTCGCGTCATATATTTTAAAGGAAGCTTCTAGAATGTTCTTGAAGTTTCGACTTGTCTCTTTAGACGGGCAGGAACGGTTACAAAAAGTTCCCATTTTATAACACATTTACCTATATAAGCTATGATTAAAAGTCAAGCCTTCATTTCAAAGAGGCACATAAAAGGTACTTTTGAACTTCAATAATTCTCGATTCTAGTCTTTCCCAAAAGTTACTTTCAATGTAAGTCTTCCCAATGTTTGACAAAAGAAGTCACATTCAAATGAAATCCAACCCCGCCATACCTAAAAACCCCCAACCATCAAAAATAACTAGCGTGGAAAACTATAAACTACAGAGCGTATTCAATAATAATAAATTTATTAACGCCTACAGACGCAGTGGCGACCGAACGAATAGAAAAACACATTACATACATTACGCAGTCCTCAATAAGAAATCATGTTATCACTCCGGTTCACGAAATGGCCGAGAACTTATAAAAGGGCTTGGTTTGAGATGTCGGCGGCAGCGATTTAGTTTCTTTCTCCAACCCTCTGATTATCAACTTGTCCTCTTGATCAATGGCCCCTGTGGAAATAACACGTGTAACAAATTATAGAAATTCTTTGAAAATTTTATTTCACAATGATGGCGGATATCGCCAATGACAGTCGAAAAAGACGGCCGCGTGAATCGTCTACGAGGGAGGTTTGAGGCAAAGTCAAAATGTGGGCACTATGCTGCGATATTTCCATGTACTTTATGAATTGTTAACACCACTTCGATCCGGACGAAGCGTTTCGCCTCCTCCTTTATACCGCGTACATCGAGGGACTGGAATAATTTGCCAGCGGCGGTGTTTCCGTCGGACTACAATTGGAGTGTCTTCAAGGCTAGAGTGAATAGGCTCTTAATAAACTAATGCGCTTTACCATCAACGATTGCGTCACTGTTTACCATCAGGCAGGATTGCGGTCAAGCGCTAGTTTATAATTTATATAAAAAAAAAAAAAACAAAGAATTATTTACTGAACGAATGCATTTCTTGCTACATAAATCACGCGCTTTTATTTAGTAAACGACACTATAAATTTTACAAAAGTTGAATGAAAAATGAGCGTGTCACTCATCTTAGTTTTCCCACCAAAAACTCTCACCCTCTGATTATCAGAAGCTTTGAGATGAAAACTAAATTGCTGCACGCAGCAAGCAGAGAAAAACTGTGAGCATAACGGCTGAGAGTATATGAAATTTTGCTACGGTTTACAATCTTGCAGGGCACACTAACCAATGGTCGATGGGGCAGAAGGATTCTGAAGTGGCGGCCATTTACTGGAAGACGCAGCGTAAGGTGGCCCCCAACAATGTAGACCAATGGCCTGGTGAAGGTCGCGGGAAGCCGATGGATGCGGGCACTACAAGACCGGTCATAGTAGAAAGCCTTGGGGGAGACCTGTGTCCAGCAGTGGACTTCTATATGCTGAAGAAGAGGACACAGCAAACTTTTATATCCTGTCAAGCAATTGTACCTTAGTTTCAAGTCATTGTGACACCTCACAACACCAAGGAATGCAAATAAATGTTTAAATTATAATTAGCCTAGCCTTTTTGGTCGTGGCTTCCAATCTAACTATGAAGTTGAATAAATGCATATTATATTAATATAGGATGAAATGTACAATCTGAAAAGTCGGCTAATAGGTCTCCAAAGCCTGGAGCATAGATGAAGAGTAGGCAGCTTGCCGGTGTTCTATAGGATGCATTTTAGAGAGTGTGCGAGGGAATCGCATGAATTAATTATCTACATTCCATCACGATCTGTAGTACGGTGGGTATCCACCCTAATGTTGTTGACACCATTGCGATCCGGACGAAGTGTTCGCCTCGTCTTTTATACCGCGTACATCGAGGGACTGGAAAATTTTCCAGCAGAGGTGTTTCCGTCTGACTGCAATTTAAGTGTCTTCAATACTAGACTGTCGTGGTGGCCTAGTGGTTTTTTAACCACTTGAGGGGCTGGTGTTTTCAGCAGCCCCTCAAGTATGAGTGTGCGGGTTCGATTCCAGGTCAGGCAAGTACCAATGTAACTTTTCTAAGTTATATGTAGTTTCTAAGTATATCTATCTTGGACACCAATGACTGATTACAAGGTGAACGAGGAAACCTGGACTTTAAGCCTGAAATCGCCAACCCGCATTGAGCAAGCGTGGTGATTACGCTCAATCCTTCTCTGTATAAGAGGAGACATGTGCCCAGCAGTGGGACGATAAAAGGTTGATGATGAAGGCTTGAGTGAATAGGATCTTAATAAACTAGTGCTGTTTACCATCAACGATTTCATCACTGCTTACCTTTTTTTTTTCATAAATTATAAACTAGCATCATCATCATCATGATCAGCTCCTACCCGTCCACTGCTGGACATAGGCCTCCTTCATGGCACGCCAACAAGCTCGATCCTGAGCAGTTCTCCGCCAGCCTCTACCAGCCACCTTTTTGATGTCGCTCCATCTCGCCCAAGGGCGTCCCACGCTACGTTTGCCGAGACGCGGTCTCCACTCGAGGACTAGTTTACCCCAACGGTTGTCGGTAAATTATAAACTAGCGCTTGACCGCAATCTCGCCTGATGGTAAGCAGTGATGCAATCGTTGATGGTAAAGCGCACTAGTTAGTAGGGTATTTGACTAAAAAAAACTAATTAGTTTTAAAAAACTAAATAGTTTCAACTAAAAAACTAATTAGTTTACACTAATTTCATATAAACAAAAAATTAAGACGACACAGCGCGTTGAAAACTCGTGTGACGTCACTGCACGCTACACTTTTTAGCGGCCAGTGACGTCACCAGTCACCAGCCACCACTCCTGATCTTTGACGCCTTTTATATTTGTGAATTTTTATTGATTTGATAAAACAATATATACGTGTCTATTATTTTTTGGAAATCTAACTGACGGACCAGAATTTGTTAAATTGGGGCCTTTCTGGACCAGAGTAGCAACAGATAGAGTGCAATGGAAGCAGTTGGAGGAGGCCTATGTCAAAAGACACACCGAACTGAGGGACATTTTATAAAAGCAACACAAACACTGTAAATGTTCGGAATAAAGGGCTATATTATTATTATTATAACAGACGGACCAATTAGTTTTTTTAGTCAAATACCCTATTCGTCACCTTCAGTTGGGATTGCGGTCAAACACTAGTTTCTAATTGCAAAAAAAACGTTAGGTCGAAACAAACTCAGGAGGTTAACAGTCCGGTCGGTAATGGTGGCTAGACAGTTACATATAAATTTTCGAAGAATATGTGTAATTTTTTGCCGTGTAGTACTGTCGTAAGAGGCGAATAAGGGAACTCTCACCAGGGAAGCGGGCAGCAACGCTTCTCCTGTGGAATATCAAATTACACTTTCACGGTATACTTTACTTACACTTTTTTACACTTTCTCGGTGGTAGGCCATAACATCGGCTGCCGGCAGAAGTTACCACCCACCAGACAAAGTCTTGCCGCCAAGCGATTCGTTGTGTTCCAGTATGATGTCTGGTGAAGCCGTACGGAGGACGGCTCTGAGCAGTTGTGTTGCGATGTGTGACGGGTTCGATGCGCCAACTGTTGTTGTGTCGGGAGTTTGGTCGTGGAGAGTCTCCAGGTCAATCTCCCTCTAGCGCAGCATTGTTTGGTCGTGTTGGTCTTGGGTTTAACATTGCATCACCTCGCTCAACTACCGTCATCCTTCCTATTCCTTAGTTTTTTAAGTGAATATTAATAAACTAGTGCGCTTTACCACCAACGATTGCATCAATGCTTACCATCAGGCGGGATTGCAGTCAAGCACTAGTTTATAACTATTTAAAAAAAAAACATACTGCGATCCCCAAGCCGCCTGCCAAGCGTGGAGATTATTTAAAACCCCTCCAATGTAAGCCTCATGAGAGGCCTTTGTCCAGCAGTGGACCTCTATGAGCTGAGAAAAAGAAGAAGAAGATGTGTATTTCGGTTGTCGCTATAACAACAAGTACTATTTATTCTTCAATTCTTTAGCTATCCACTAGTCTTTTCAATATTGATAACTAGAAAAGCAATGATAGCTAGGATTCAGAAAAAACAAAAATATAATAGTTATATATACATTTTTTTTTTTATATAATGGTACGCCCTTTGTGCACGAGTCCGATTCGCACTTGACTTTTTTTCTAGTGAAAGCCTATTTTCACTGTAGCATAAATAGTTTTTTGCTCACAAAATCTCACAACTTACTCCTCACAGCCGAGAAGGCATAATAAAAACTTTTTGAATGAATAAATAATTCAAGAGCATTGTTTGCGAAAGTCATGCTAAGGGCGATTTATATTAAATTTAATTTTAGTTCAGCGTGTTGTTAATTATTCACTTTGTCATTCTACTGTTGGCGTTTTAACTGAAATTGCGGTCTCTGTAATTTGAAAATTAGTCTGTGATACAGATATTTGGTATAACGAGGAGCTAAATATTTAAATCTTAGTAATGTTTCTAATGGAATAATTTTCATAAAATGTCATCTGTCACCGTCATCTATGAAGTACCTTAATTTGAGAGGACTAACTAATATTGCCACAATGTTTAAGCACCGTTTCGAAAGCTGTGGTAATTATATTATTCAGATTGTAATTAGCATGACCAATTATTTAAAACTAGCTTTCTGCCCGCGGCTTCGCCCGCGTGGTATTCGGTTATAACGCGCTTTTTAGATTTCCCTCGGGAATATCAAATGTTTCCGGGATAAAAAGTACCCTATTATTTAATCCGGACTTCTAACTTTACGTCTGCAAAATATCAAAGCAATAGGTTCAGTAGTTACAGCGTGAAAGTGGAACAAACATACAAACAAACTCACCTTCCGATTTATAATCTTATATATAAAATTCTCGTGTCACAGTTTTCGTTCCCATACTCCTCCGAAACGGCTTGACCGATTCTCAAGAAATTTTTTGAGCGTATTGAGTAGATCTGAGAATCGGGCAACATCTATTTTTTATATTTCTACTACTTACGTGGGTGAAACGGCGGGACGCAGTTAGTATTAGTATAGATATACAGGCATGTGATATCTACCAACACGCTCTGGGCTCGTGTGGAAATTACAGTCCACTCCCTCTCATCGAGAGGAGGCCTGTGTCCCAGGAGTGGGGACATTATACATAGGCTGATTATGTTTTTTGGATAATCTAATATTTTACTTTCTGTCCTTTTCTTAATGAAATAAAAATAAAAATATGCATTGAGCTTAAATTTGTTAATCTTGTCTTTTACTCTTAGTTTAGTCTCTATAATAGGGCCCGGTTTTTACCGCCTTTTTTTGTTGTGGACGGGAAATGATTAAATGACCTCTTCCGCTCTGGGTGGTGCAGAATGGTATGTCAGATTGATTAAACCCATCTGTGTTCCTTCTCTTGCCTGTGCGTTAGGGGCCACTGTTTCTCGTTTGACCAACTCGCAACCTTGATCCAAGCATCGGTCTTCGTGGAGCCCGTCAAGATATACTGAGATGTCTTCGAGGCGCACGTGAAACACAACGGGCCGTCGATCCGGTTCTGGTCCTTACCGTGTGGCGAGCTGCCCACTGCTCGCCGGCCGCTAGCTCGCACCTACCCTGCCCGGGTGTTCGATGTTATCTCCTGACCAGGGCGTCTCCTGCGGCCGCTAGAGGCGGAAAGGCACTGAGATTTCCGCTCCCTCACGCGCTCCACCTCCTTCTTTGCCAGCAGGCCTGGACCAGGGCCGGACGCGAGAGATCACCGCCGATCGCCGCCACGAGGACTACGTGGTTCTCAGCCCAAGCCGGTCACACCTCCAGCGTGTCCTCAGGGTGACACCCTGGTGTTTCCTCCCGCCTTATTAGAAACAGGAATAGCCCGAAACAGACGTGTCCGATGAGGACCCGCGTTAGGTGGAAGGTGAGGACGCCGTGGCGCCTCTCTAGCCACTCCTTAAAGAGGGGACTTAACGCCACTACTGTGGCGTGCCCCAGATTTTACCTCCTGAGTCCAATAAATGCTGGTAAACTGTCAAAATTAAAGTCATTGTTACTGTCGTGTATTACGCTAATATCGCGGGACCCACTGCATTGGGAATTAGTACTTAAAATGAGAAACACGGATTTAAAACGTACTTTTAATCTTTTGAACATTTTAGGGGCACTTAAAATAAAACTTGAACAATCAAAATCCAAACTTCACTTATATTAGCCTATAAACATTAAATTGTACATTATTACAGTTCTAGCAGTCACACCGTAACCGTGGTCACAGTTTTGCGGCATTCTATGCGTCCCCCGGGTGAAATTGTTCGGTGTAGTTGTGGCCATAGCTTGTTCCGAAATCTACATTTTGTATCAAAATGTCTGCTGTGTAAAACAATGATATTTTGATATTTATGCTTTGGAGCGTTTAAATTGTTTATTTCATTTTATACCCTCATATATTATTTAAGCGATAAACTTGAAGGTAAAAGTTTGGAATTTTGAGGATATAACTATATCTTACATTATATCTGGTACCTGGGTATTTTAGCAATAAAAAGTTTATATCTGTCTTTTTTTTTGTATTTCGGTACGAAGAATAGAATAGAATGGAATATTCTTTTATTTATTACTAGCTGCGTCCCGCGGTTTCACCTGCGTAGATTGCGACATGTCAATTTTTTTATTTACTGCGTATTGCTCGCAGCATGATGTTATATGCGCAACGTGCGGTCTTATCGCTAAGAGCTATTATTTTGGAATTAAAAAAAAGAAATTAAGTAAAGTATTTATTGTGACTCGTAGAAGAAGACAATAAACTGGTTTAAAAATATAAACAAGAAGTAACGACATAAAAAAAATAACCAGAAATTCCTTTACGAAACCAAAAGGCACCTTCTTCTTCTTCTTCAGCCTATAGATGTCCACTGCTGGACAAAGGCCTCCCCCAGGGCTTTCCACGCCGACCGGTCTTGTGCTGCCCGCATCCATTGGCTTCACCAGGTCATCGGTCCACTTTGTTGGGGGCCTCCCTATGCTGCGTCTTCCAGTACGTGGCCGCCACTCCAGAACCTTACTGCCCCATCGGCCATCGGTTTTACGAGCAATGTGCCCTGCCCACTGCCACTAAGTTTAGCGACTCGCAGAGCTATATCGGTGACTTTGGTTCTTCTGCGGATCTCTTCATTTCTGATTCGATCACGCAGAGAAAAAGGGGGGTATGCCATAATCCCCACGCTTGGCAGGCGGGTTGGGGATCGCAGTGATTTGATATTACACAGGAGAAGCGCTGCTGCCCGCCTTCCCTTAGTCGCCTCTTACAACATCCACGGGAGGATACGGGTTGGTACTATTCTAAGCCCTGCACCACGCGGGGCGCCTATCTCAGCATAATGCTTCGATATTTAAAAAAGTATATGTCACAGCGGTGGTCTTCTGATAGGGCTTAACCACATGTATTATATCTGAATATCAAACAGTATATTGTGAAGAATCAAAGTGATAATCTTTTTAAATATAATTCTGCTGTACGTGTGTATGTCATTGAACTCCTCCTAAACGGCTTGACCGATTTTAATGAATTTTTCTGTATGCGTTTGAGTGGCGACCTGGATCGTTTACATTCACAAATCAACCCGGCAGATGGCGCTAATCGCTTGAAGAAGCATGTGATCTCGGAAACGGCCCTAACGATTTCGCTGAAAATTAATATGTCGTGGTTTTCGGGGACGAAAAATCGATCTAGCTCAGTCTTATGTCTGGGAAAGCGCATATTTTCGAGTTTTCTCTTTCGCAATATTTCACGCATAATATGGGCGCTAATTTCGCGCGGCTTGACATAGCGGCTGTAGCGTAGTCAATATTGGTGTGGTCTACTCGCGATGGCTGGTGTTCCTCGGTTCAAACCCGGTCAATCACAAGTTTTTTTTTTTGTTTTTAGACAAGTTTATAGTTTTTTTTAATTTTTTTAGTTACTTAAAAATATAATTGTACATAAGAACTAAAAGGCGAAAAAATAAAAAAGATATTTTTTTTTATTTAACTAAATTTGTACTTATGAACTAAAAGAGAAAAAAATAAATAGAAATAAATAATTATTTAAGATTTTTTATTTTACTTAAAGAGACAGAAACAAGAGCTCTAGGGGTAGAGAGAGGTATGATATCTTTGTTACAAATGTAGATGACAATGCTTTCCATGGGTTTCTTCTTTCCATCCTAAATCTGCTGTACGTGTGTACGTCACTGAATTCCTCCTAGGCTGGTCCGATTTGAATGAAGTCTATGTATATAAATGAAAGTCGTGTTAGTTACTATATTTATAACTCAAGAACCGCTTAACCAGTATGGCTCAAAATTGGTAGGGAGGTAGATAAGAACTGGGAGAAGGGCATATCACGATACTTTTTATCCCGTTCCCGCGGTTCCTGTCGTTCCCGTGTGACGTGACATAAGACATGGTTTAACAAAACGCAACTGACATGGAATAACAAAACAACTCAGTCAAAATATAAGTTAGCGGTTCATTTGTTAAAAATGGTACAAACACACTCCTACACTACTCAGCATATTAAAAAAAAGTCTTACCGGTTGAATGTTGATGCATTTATTTAAAGCAAGGAATATAAATGCTCTCTGCCGGTTTAATTTTTTTAATAAAAGCCCCAAAGCAAACTTCAACTTCAAAATTTCTAATATTGTATTGCTGTGCCATTTACCACTTCACTACATACTATAAAACAAAGTTACTTTCTCTTTCCCTATGTTCCTTTGTATGATTAAATCTTTAAAACTGCGAAACAGATTTTGATGAGGTTTCTTTTAATAGATAGAGTAATTAAAAAGAAACGTTTATATGTATAATAACATCCATTAAATTGTGGAGAAACACTATCCCTCGCCCACATGTGGGAGTGATGAGAGGAGGCATAACTCTGTTGCCGCGAAAAATCGCAGTACAGCGGACAGAGCTCCGGCGGGGTCTCATGGCGACATGGAAAGTGTGATTGTCGCAATCCAGCACTGAGTACGCCGCAATAGCGGCGGTAAGTCCTCTCTTTGAGGAGTAGCTAGAGAGGCGCCACGGCGTCCTCACCTTCCGACTGACGTAGGTCCTCACCGGACACGGCTGTTTCGGGAGGTTCCTGTTCCGTATAAGGCGGGAGGAAACGCCAGGGTGACCACTGTGTGCATCACCCTGAGGACACGGTGGAGCATAAGGTGGAGGTCTGCCCGGCTTGGATAGAGCTTAGCCGTGTTCTCGTGGCGGCGATCGGCGGCGATCTCTCGCGTCCGACCCTGGTCCGGGCCACAGTCCGGAGCAAGAGTGCATGGCAAGCTTTCACCTCCTTCTGTGAAGCAGTGATGCTGGCAAAGGAGGAGGCGGAGCGGGTGAGGGAGCGGAAATCCCACTACACTCACGGCTCAAACCGCCGCAGGAAGCGCCCTGGTCGGGAGGCAACATCGGACTCCCAATCGCCGTAGGCGCGGGCTTGCGGGCGGCGAGGGATAGGCAGCTCGCCTCCTTGTAAGAACCAGGCCCGGGTTGACGGCCCATTGTGTTTCACACGTGCCTCAAAGAGATGTCAGCACACCTTGACGGTGTCCACGAGGACTGGTCCACAGGGTTACGGGTTGATTAAAAAAGAAACCATGGCACTGGCCGTTGCACAGGCAAGTGAAGGAACACGGGTGGGTTTTAGTCAATAAAAGTCTGACACGCCCTTCCGCTCCGCCCAGAGCGGGAGAGGTCACTTGATGATTTCCCATCCACAACAAAAAAAAAACTGAAGAAGAGCAAGAAATTGCACTTGAAGGCGCAGCCTTAGTATGGCTCGACTTCGTGCTTCTCACTCACCAGAGCAAAGGGAGGCAGCCCGTGAAATGGCTGGGTTGGCAATGCGAAATCGTCGAGCAAACCTCAGAGATCAAGCGCTAGATAATTTACGAAACACAAAAAGAAATTCATCAAATACTGATTTGAATCGGGCAGCATTTCAATACGCATATAATATAGCGCAATGGCGTTCGCATTGGGCCAATGGATGTTGTTTGCGAGTATTGTAGCACATTAAAGATTTCCGGAGAATCGCCAGGATTGTGCTCCCAAATAACGAATCATTGAATAATAATATTCATTTATCTAAAATTATCCTAATTTAAAAAGTAGTCCTGTGATATTGCCTTTAAGGCGGAACGAAGTTCGCCGGGTCAGCTAGTATCATTATAATATTTTGTAGTCTTCAATCTATTTTTTTATATGTTATTAATATATATTATAATATTATTACATATTTTGGTTACCTAGATGTCTGACAAAGGTTGCTGCATTAAATTATTTATTTTATTTTTTTATAAAAACTTAAGTTAAAAAAGAATAATCAAAATAGTTTCCAGTTTGTAATCATTATCCTCATCAGCACGGTAATTGCATAACACACCATCAGTAGCAATGGGTTTCATTTCGACAGTTCAACAACATTCATTGCTTTGTTTACGTAGTTGAGCAGACATTTTTTTCGAGCACATGGAGCAATGGATTAGCAATCTGCTTCAAAATGATTCCAATAGATAGTAATAGTTACACAATTAGGGTGCTAGTTCAAAAACAAGATCTGCAAAAATAGGGTAGTTGACTAAAAACAACTTATTAGTCCGCCATATACAATATGTAAAGAAAACCCTGTCCGATCCGTGAAGGTATTGTTAGGTATCGATAACTGATTCTAATAATGTCCACAAAGACAGGCAAAACTTAAAAAAAAAATCCCGCTAAAACAATAAATATTATTTCGCAAAAAGAGGTAACTTAATACATGTGCGATAAGCATCCCCATTCGGGGGCGGCGGGGGGGCAGGGTACGCGGCACCTGTGACGTGGTCGCGTCGCTATTCGCTTACAATAATACCGGTGTTGTAACTTTTTTAAAAATTAACAAATTTCGGGGATATTGGAATTAATTCCCCGGAAAAAAGGATTATTTCAAAATTCATTAGTATTGTTACTATGATGATTATGTAAAATTTTATATTATATTTGGTCATGTGTTTACCTAACCTTTATTATCCTTATGGGTCGGACAGGGTTTTCTTTACATATTGTATATACAAAAAATGAAGACGACAGAATGCATTGAAATCTCGTGTAGCGAGGAGTACCGTCACCAGCCACCACTCCTGATCTTTGATGACTTTGATGACTCGTCAATTTTTATTGATTTGATAAAACAAAATATTCGTATCCAATACTTTATAATCTGATTTTTTTTAATATATTATAAACTAGCGTTTGACCGCAATCCCGCCTGATGGTAAGCAGTGACGCATTCGTTGATGGTAAAGCGCACTAGTTTATTAAGAGCCTATTCACTCTAGCCTTGAAGACACTCAAATTGTAGTCCGACGGAAACACCGCCGCTGGCAAATTGTTCCAGTCCCTCGATGCACGCGGTATAAAGGAGGAGGCGAAACGCTTCGTCCGGATCATAGTGGTGTTAACAACGGACGGACTAAATAGAATATTTTTTTTTTTACCCAGGAAACATCCCTATTATGTCAAGTTAAACGCGACTGTGATGTTCGAATCCACGGCTAGAATATATTTTTATCTCTTCTTGGAGGTGACAAGACAGCATCTTCACTCTTCTAATAGAGTAATTGAGTTGACAGTAAAAGTTATGAAGAGAAAGGCGTCGCGGCGTCGCCTTGCCGGATATCAGCCCCCTCCCCTCCACCACTTTTCTTCCCCCTCCCTCTCCCTCTGCGGATAGGAGCGTACTGGTAGCAAATAAGTTAACTTTATTTGCATTTTCTGTTGGACGGAATTTAGTTTGGTAACTATTAAACTGTGTATTTGAAAGGGATGGGATTTGAATTTAGTTTGGGGAAGTGTTGTTTGTTGTGTGGTGTTTGAGAATCATTTGATTTGATAAATGTTTGGCATAAAATAAAAAAGTATTGTATTAAAATTGTTACTAAATATAAGGAAAATGATTTTGGATAAAAATTATTTTACTTTAATGAAGAGTCTAAATTAAAAGGAATTTGGTACAAAATTATACAAAACGAACCTCCTCGTATCCCATGGTTTGCTAGTAATATCATTGGCCGTAGTACTATAGTAACTGCTCATCGGGTTCGTTCCGGACACATGCCACTGAGAGCTTTTGCGTATCTAATGCAAAAAGTTCGTTCACCTAATTGCGAGGTTTGCAACAAGAGAGAAGATGTGCAGCATCTTTTGATGGAGTGTGTCAGGAACGAGTCTGAGAGAAATAGAATAATTAGAGAATTAGATATAAATAGGTTAGACTTAGGCACATTCAATAATTTTCTTTCCCAGCCTTTATCCCGTGAGGCTAGAATGATTTATTCTTTAGTTAATATTTAAGTTCTTTTTTTGTTTAGAAATAAGTTTTTGTTAAGTAACTTAAGATTAGTTTAGGATGGGACTGACGTGAACTGTGTTCAAAAGTCCCTTAAAATAAAGATTAAAAAAAAATGACACCACAATGTCAACTTTTGTAGCAAAAATTAGAAAGCAAAATTTTTTATTGTGGCTCGTACAGGAAGATCATAAACTAGACTAAATATAGTAAAGGACAAAATTAACAAATGTATACTAATATATAAAGCTGAAGAGTTTGTTTGAACGCGCTAAGCTCAGTAACTACTGGTCCGACTTGAAAAATTATTTTTGCGTTGGATAGCCCATTAATCCAGGAAGACTTTAGGCTATATAACATCACGCTGCGACCAACAGGAGCGTAGCATAACTAAGTACATGCGAACGATGTCGCTGGCGGTCGCTATTTAAATATGAAAAGAAGGAAAATGACTCAGAAATTTATATACCAAGCTAAAAGGCTTCTATCTTAGTACGGTGGGCCGACAATTAAAAATTAAATGTCGCAGCACTAGTATCCTAATATGGCCCACTGTGGATACACTACGTAATTATGTACAATGTTATTTGGCTTTATACGTAACCTGAATACAGTTTGTGCAGAATAAGCAACTGAATCGATTCCGATAATTTTTACACATGTTATATTTTTTCCCAAATATATTGAGAAATTAATGCAGTGTGGTTACCGAGCGCACAACAGTTAACAGTAGATCATAGTACTAGGCGCATGGTGAGACAGCCCCCCCCACCCCCACATGTAGCACCGCAGCAGGCGCGGGCTGGTGAACGGTGTGTCGGCCATATTTTTGTTGGAACAACCACGTATGATAATGCTCATAACTTTTTGTGGTTTTTCATATCTTTTTGCAATTTTGTACATATATTCTTTACTAGCTGTGCCCCGCGGTTTCACCCGCGTAAGCTTCAAACCGAAAGAGCTCAGTTGATATAAAATAAGCGCCTGTTAAAATAATGGGAGCAATATGTACGTCCGCGTTTGCTCCCGTTTTCGCAACATTTTTTGTTCCTGCTCTGCTCCTATTGGTTATAGCGGGATGTTTTATAGCCTATGTCCTTTCTCAGGCTCTAGACTATCTGTGTACCAAATTTCATTACAATCGGTTCAGTAGTTTTGGCGTGAAAGCCGGACAGACAGACAGACAGAGATACTTTCGCATTTATAATATTAGTATGGATTTAAAAATGCTGGACACGTGTTTCGGGTGTCGGATATACATCCTCTCACTGATATTTATCGAAACACTGTTAATTTTTTCTACCTACAGCAAAAAATAAAGGCGCCAAATTAATTACGACTCAATTGTTTTGCAGTTCGTACTTGTAGAGAACTCGCTATAAAGATCTTCCGATGAACTCAGAATAAAACTTATTCGAGGGAAGTGAGTCAGTCATTAATTTTTATACGGTGACTATTGTTTAGTCATTTCTCATTTGTAGACTACTGTAATGTTGATTTCTTTGTATTGCTATATTTTTTTGTTATTCTATTAGATTGTTGACAAGTCTGTTGAACTCTGCACCCCAAACGAACACACATTTTCAATTACAATGTAATTCATTTTGAAGGATGTTGGTAATCCATTGCTCCGTTATGTTCGATAAATCTGTCTGTTCAACAACGTTAATAACGCAATGAATGTTGTTCAACTGTCAAAATAGAAGCCATTGCTACTGATGGTTTTTAACGCAATTACTCGGCTGTATTATTACATAGTGTTTGACCAAAATCCCGCCTGATGGTAAGCAGTGATGCATTATTGATGATAAAGCGCACAAGTAGGTACGGGTCAAAGTAACCCTATTTGAAAATAAAAAGTCTAATTTGAAAATAAATAAAATCACCATCTCAGCGTTAATCCGAGTCGCATTTGAAGCTTAGCTTAGCTTAGCTTTGCAGTCTGGGGTCCGCTTTCACAATTCTAACTGCTTATTAATTACAATATCATACTGTGGAAAAAAAAGTAAGAAAGGAATAAAATACATTTATTTGCACTAAATGTGACGCATAAAGAATAAAATATATTATAACACACACAGAAAACTAATAAATTGAGGAAAAATATGCACCACAATGACAGTGAACTGAGAGGTAATACTACTGGGTACGCCACAATAGCGGCGGTACGTTCCCTCTTTGACGAGTGGCTAGAGAGGTGCCACGGTGCCCTCACCTTCCGCCTGACGCAGGTCCTCACCAGACACGGCTGTTTAGGGAGGTTCCTGTTCCGTATAAGGCGGAAGGAAACGCCAGGGTGTCACCACTGTGTGGATCGTGATCGGCGGCGATCTCCCGCGTTCGGCCTTAGTCCAGGCCATAGTCCAGAGTGATAGTGCCTGGCAGGCTGTCACCTCCTTCTGCGAAGCAGTGCTGCTGGCAAAGGAGGAGCCAGAGTGCGTGAGGGTGCGGGAATCCCAGCGCCCTCATGCCTCTATTGCCTCTAGCTGCCACAGGACAGGTCCTGGGGCTCTAGTCTGCTATTACAATAGTCTCAAATTGATCAATCAGTGATCATATAATGATCGATTTTGACAAGTTTCGTAATCTACTAACAAAATGGCGTCATTATGACTTTCCAGTGGTCAATCACTGACAATTTACTTCACACTAAGGAATTTTCAAAGTGAGTATTAGTTTCTAGAAAATCATTTCTATTAACGAGTTTTATAATAATGGCAATACAGCAATGTCATTCTATCGCCATTACATTACGAGACGACTGAGATAATTGATCGATCATTATGAATTTAGTAGATTACGAATTTTTAAGCACAATAACAATGAAATGACTACGGAAGTGTGTTGGAATGACAAAGTCATAAAAATAGCAGACTAAGGCCCCTGGTCGGGAGACAACATCGAAAACCTGGTCACCGAAGACGCGGGTTTGCGGGCGTGCCCGGGTCGACGGCGCGTTTTGTTTCACGCGCGCCTCAAAGAGATGTCATTGTAAAGGTGGTTGGTTAAAAAAGAAATCGTGGCCTTAGGGCACAGGCAAGTGAAGGAATACGGGTGGGTTTTAGTTAGTAAAAGTCTGACACGCCCATCCACTCCACCCAGAGCGGAAGAGGTCATTTGATGATTTCCCATCCAGAACAAAAAAAGGCGTAATTCTACTTACATTAAGAACGTTCAGAGTTTTTTCCTAGTCTCAATTTGTCAAAAAATACTTCTTATTTCCTTACATTTTAACAGGTTTTTTTTTGCCACAGACTTTTTTTATTTTATTATAATTGATCTTCTGCTTGTAGCGCGCTAGCCAGGCCAGAAGTTAGTAACAAACATCACTGAAGACTTGCAGCACCCAGTGTAAAAGTCAAAATTGAGGTATTTGATCTTAAAACACTGACGTCACTTTATCTGTTTATCTATACAGGGTGCGCAATGAAATCCTCTACATTGTTGTGCAAATTGGAACAATAAATTCAGGACACAACTATGTATGTATATATATTTAGACAAAAAATACATTTATATAGCACGTACTAAAATACACACCATACATCAGATGGGGCAGTTCTCGTAATTTTATGAACGTACACAGTTTACAAGTAAAGTAAAAAAATAAATATCTACCTATAACTAGCGGCCGCCAGCGACTTCGTTCGCGTGGAGTTAGTTATGCTCCGCTCCATTTGGTCACAGCGTGATGTTATATAGCCTAAAGCCTACCTGGATTAATGGGCTATCCAACATAAAAATTATTTTTCAAATCGGACCAGTATTTCCTGCGATTAGCGCGTTCAAACAAACAAACTCAAATCTTTATATATTACTAGCGGCCACCAGCGACTTCGTTCGCGTGGAATTAGTGATGCTCAGCTCCTATTGGTCGCAGCGTGATGGTATATAGCCTAAAGCCTTCCTGGATTGATGGGCTATCCAACGTAAAAATTATTTTTCAAATCAGACCAGTATTTCCTGCGATTAGCGCGTTCAAACAAACAAACTCAAATCTTTATATATTACTAGCGGCCACCAGCGACTTCGTTCGCGTGGAATTAGTTATGCTCA
The DNA here is from genome assembly GCA_017933935.1 of Sesamia nonagrioides. Classification (NCBI taxonomy): domain Eukaryota; kingdom Metazoa; phylum Arthropoda; class Insecta; order Lepidoptera; family Noctuidae; genus Sesamia; species Sesamia nonagrioides. The sequence continues at coordinate 782,034 of JADWQK010001182.1, forward strand.
GCTCCTATTGGTCGCAGCGTGATGGTTTATAGCCTAAAGCCTTCCTGGATTAATGGGCTATCCAACGTAAAAATTATTTTTCAAATCGGACCAGGTTTTTCTGCGATTAGCGCGTTCAAACAAACAAACTCAAATCTTTATATATCTATACATCTATACAAATAAATAAAATTGGAGTGTCTGTTTGTAATATTAAAATAACCGCTTTCTACTACATGCATATGAATTTATATACGGTACAAATACCAAAATACATATTTTTAAAATTTTTGTCTGTCTGTCTGTTTGTTCCGGCTAATCTCTGGAACAGCTGGACCGATTTGGACGGGACTTTCACTGGAAGATAGCTTATGTAATAAGGAGTAACTGAGGCTACTTTTATTTTAGGATTTTTTTTTTTAGAAAATAAAGTCTAGTTGCAATATCTAAGTACTGTACAGTACCACGCGCAGCTCACGCGCATGTCACCACTGTGCCGTCACGTTGGACGCCTCCCACCACTTTTCCCACCAATGAATCACAGTCACAAAGGCTGCCTGTAACGCGGCCTCAAAACACACGAGCGGGCCATTGCTGACGGTTGTGTCTCGACGACTTCATTTAGAAATTGATTTCCAGTGTTTATAATTATCATATTTGTGATTGATAGTTTGATTTGATTGATAGGTATCTTTTATAATTCTATTGATTCGTTGTTCTTATCTTATATTAGTTCAAAATATTTTGTAACATTTTTCCTGCATTTCTTTTTTTGCCTTTATATGTTACTAGCTGCTGCCCGCGACTCCGTCCGCGTGGACTTCAGTTTACAGCGCGAGGCGCGCCCGTAAATTAAAAAGATCTCAGTTGATTTAAAATAAGCGCCTGTTAAAATAATGGGAGCAATATGTAATACGTCCGAGTTAGCTCCCATTTTCGTAACATTTGTTGTTATTGCTCTGCTCCTATTGGTCATAGCGGGATATTATATAGCCTATGTCCTTTCTCAGGCTAGTCTAGACTATCTGTGTACCAAATTTCATTATATTCGGTTCAGTAGTTTTGGCGTGAAAGCCGGACAGACAGACAGAGATACTTTCGCATTTATAATATTAGTATGGATTTTATTTAGTTAGTAACGTAGATAGTTGTTTTTTCTAAAATAAATATTTTTAAGTTGGGTCACCCATTAGACTTTATGTCTAAAAGAAAGTCAAATCTCTCTAAAAACACGAGAATGGCCAAAATCCAAAGATTGCAACGTGAAAATGAAACTGAACCAAATAGGGAAAGTCGACTTACAAATTGTAGATTACGGATGTCCATGTCTAGGTCGAATGAGAGTAGTTCTGAGAGGAATGAACCATCACTCTTAGATAGAACGCGTCATGGTTTCACTAAAGGTTGCTTTACCCATGGGCAATTATTAATACGTGGCATGTTCACGTGCGAGGAATGCCAATAGTGTTGTTGTTTTAGCCCAATAAAATCGTTTATCAAATTTTTCAATAAAGCTAATAAAAAAAAAAACTGTAAATAAATGATAATTAAAATAAAAATGTCAAAAAAAATACTATTTTTTTTATTACATACCACGCGTATGAAGTCGCGGGCACAGCTAGTTATTTATATATTAGTTTAGATATTCCCAAATTTTGACAATCATTTGACATTTGATTGTCACTGAGATAAGACGACGACTAGATTCTGATCGTTTTAAAATTCTGAGAATTTCCGATATACGGATCTGATAGAAACAAATCAAAGAGAGAAAGTGGAAAGTGCAATGCAAGGAAATAACAGTAGTATGCTTCGCGGCTACAGCGAAAAGGCCAGACAGATATAAATCAGTTACGAGAGACACTCAGAATGTTTTGCGATTTTGCGATAATAAAAAACAATGTTCTATAGGTACAATATTATATTTTTATTACACTAGTAGCACGTTTTCTTCTGTAACAGCCGTCAAAGGGGGGCCACTTCTTTCTTCATCCCTCAAAGTTAGTCGACCGCGCTTAAATTCATTATACCATCGATACACGGTTGCCTTAGAGGGGCCTTCATCCATGAATGCTAATTGAAGTCTATCGTATGATTCATCTGGTTTCAGGCGACATTGGAAATCGTAAAAAAATCATAGCGCGAAAATGGTCTCGAGCAAATCCATTTTCCAAACAATACCTTCTAAGTGACCTGGTATATGCTATAATGTGATTTACAGAATCTGAAAAGCTAACAGACTTAAAGTAATAAGTAATATTGTTGATGCTTTCTGGAAGGGTCACTGCATTCTCCTATCAACCCCAGGGTCTCAAAGCAGGGAAAACAAACATGCAAAGCACTAACCTGGATCCAACAGGACAGGAAAAGAGGAATCACCAACGACGGGACACACGCCGGCCGGTCAGCTATCTTCTTTATGTGGACTTGATGCTGCTTGTTCACTGCCTACACTCGTCAAGCACAGACACACCACCAATATGGAAACTGAGGGTTTATTTGGCCAGTGAAGCCCTTAGAAAGTCAGATATTCGAAATTATTTAGAATAGACGCGGCGTTGTATGCGCTGAGGCCGCCATACTTGTTTCATTTTTTTTTCTTTTTTTTGGCACTCTTGAGAGAGGCGCCACCAGCACGAGTTAAGAGAAGCCCGCGCTTATTTAAATCGTCGTTGACGCAACAAGGATGGAAAATGGAAATGCATGGATAAATTATTAGGATAGTTAATGCTTACACATTTCCCCCCACCTGAAATCCACAAGGGTTTCAAGAAGAATGCGAAAAATTAAGAGTGAAATCAGCAATAGCTGGACTATGAGCTACTGCCGAAAAAATGCATAAAAATCTAGTTAATAAGTGTAGCTAATATGGAGACTTATTTTAAATAACCTAAAGACAGTGTGTACTTATACTCTAGTTAGGTATATAAAAGGAAAATAAACTAATTAATTGGTAAGGGACAAACCTTTACCACCGGCCTACGAAACGTCTTTCCGTTAGCAGTTTGGAGAGTAACGACTCTAACTACCTGGTCTGAACCTGCATGCACTTGCACGATACGAGCCATTTTCCAAAACATCGGCGGAGTATTAGGTTCGTTAACTATAACTATGTCATTGACTTTGATATTTGGTTCAGGCAAGAACCATTTGCTCTTTTGTTGCAATGTGTGAAGATAATCGCGTTGCCATACGCGCCAAAAGCTTTGAGTAATTTTCCGAAGCATCATCCAACGAGATCGAGGACACGAATTATCACTTATCGGTTCTTCGGGCAAGGCTACTAAAGGACCTCCCGTTAGAAAATGTCCTGGAGTTAGAACGTCAGACTCTGAAGGATCCGTAGATAGAGTACAGAGTGGACGGGAATTTAATACAGCTTCTATTTTAGCTAATATGGTAAAAAATTCTTCTAGAGTAAGAACTTGAGCTCCAACTACTCGCTTCAAATGATACTTTGTTGATTTTATACCACTTTCAAATATTCTGCCGAAATGCGGTGCTCCAGCTGGATTGCATTTCCAGGTAATGTGGCGATTCGCTAAACCATTTGAAATTTCTGGATAATGCTGATGAAGCAGATTCGCAACCTCATTTAAATATTTATTCGCGCCTACGAAATTTGTCACACAGTCTGTTACTATTGTATGGCATATGCCACGACGAGAGACAAAGCGGTCTAAAGCGGCAAGAAATGCTTCAGCACTCAATTCTGTTACGGCTTCTAAGTGTACAGCCTTTGAGCTTAGGCACACAAATAAACATAAATAAGCTTTGTAAGTTTTTGCGCCACGACGGCGACTCTCTTTAATGATAAAGGGACCCCCCAGATCTATTCCCGTGGTACTAAAGCAGCGAGCTGGTTGAATCCTGGCTGCAGGTAGCTTGCCCATCATTGGTTGACAAGCAACTGGATTCACTTTAAAACATTTGACACATTTGGATAACACGGTCCGTATCAGGAGCCTTAATCCGGTTATCCAAAATTTTCTTTGAATAAAAGATTGTAAAGAGCGAGGGCCACAATGCAAATATTTTATATGGAAATATTCGACTATCTTTCGAGAGATAGGACATTGTTTAAGTAACAAGAAAGGGTGTAACGCAGATGGCGACAGTTGAGCCTCATCGATGCGTCCACCTACTCGCAAAATACCATCATCGTCTAGGAAAGGTGACAGCTTTTGAATAGATTTTACACAAGGTTCATTTTTACGCACCCGGTCAACTTCCGAAGTCATGTAATTATCTTGACTGAATTTAACCAGCACTTTCATTGCTTTTTCAAGCTCAGCACCACTAAGAGGAGAGAGATTTCGGTCTTGCCTGGCCGTTTTAGAGTTAGAAACAAAACGATTACACCATGCTACCATTCTTTGAATTTTTGTAAATGAAGAATGTTTAGAAATTAAGTTCAAAAGTGGATTCTCATCATCCGTAGCAAGAAGACTTCTACTTTCTATTGATCTAAGTTCAGGCAAGTTCTCCTTCGGAAGTAATACCTGCCTTTTAGGCCATTGCTCAGGTGATTCTTTCAGCCAAGAAGGCCCTGTCCACCAAAGCGGGTGATCTAGAATCTCTGGACATGATACTCCGCGGCTACAACAGTCGGCGGGGTTATCATTTGTTGATACATAGTACCAGCGATCTCGACTAATTAAATCAGTTGTCTGAACCGCACGATTGGCTACATACATTTTTAGTAAATGAGGGTCAGTGTTAAGCCAAGACAAGGTAGTGCTGCTGTCTGAATAAGCTCGAATGGAATCGATGGAAATTTTATCTTTAAGTAAATTATACATGTGTGATAGAACTTTTGCTAGAAGCACAGCTGCGCTTAGCTCAAGTCGATTCACTGTTGTTGGTTTTAAGGGGGCAACTCTAGATTTCCCTATTAACAAACTGGTCGTGGTTACATTACCGGGTTCATTGGTAACTACACAGATATAAACACAACAACCATAACCTTTCAAAGATCCATCACAAAAGCCAACTAAATGTACTTGAATAGGATTCGAAGGTATGATTAAACGCGGGAGAGTAATATTTTGTAAATCGGACAAATTTGCAGCTATTAAATGCCATTGTTTGACTAAATTTTGGGGAATATTTTCATCCCATGATAAATTTAAACGCCATAGATCTTGTAGCAAAGATTTAGAGGCAAAAACGACAGGACAAATCCATCCAAGAGGGTCAAAAATGCGAGCTACCAATGAGAGTATGGACCGTTTTGTGAATTTCCATTCGAACGAGTCAGCAAACGTATAAGAAAAGGTATCGTTAACAGGATTCCAACGAACGCCCAATATTTTGACAAACTCACTTCCCGATTCATCAAAAGATTTGGAAGTTTGACAGAATTCTTGAGGGATATCTGTCAGAAGACGAGGATCATTAGAGGTCCATTTCCGTAGTTCAAACTGAGCCTTTGATAGTAACGATATAATATCGTTTTTTAATGCAATAGTTTCTTCGAGAGAAGATCCGCCAGAGGTGATATCGTCCATAAATGTCTCCTCTCGGATAACCTGTGCTGCACGACTAGAATACTCAGCACCGTGGTCTTCAGCAAGTTGATGAAGTGTTCGAATGGCTAAGTAAGGAGAACTACTAACTCCGTACGTAACGGTATTGAGTTCGTATTCCTTTAAAACCTCAGTTGGGTCATTACGCCAAAGAACGTGTTGATAACATCTTTCTTGCGGTCTTATCAATATTTGTCTATACATGCGACGAATATCCGCAGTAAAAACAACTTTGTGAATTCTGAATTTTGTGATTAGATCAACGATGTCTACTTGAAGTTTTGGACCCACATGAACAATATTATTTAGTGACAGGTCACTCGAAGTCCGACTACTAGCATCGAAGACCACTCGTAATCGTGTCGTGGTACTCTCAGGTCGGATTACACAATGGTGGGGAATTATATAACAGTCAGTAGACGAGGACTGCACTGGCTGCATATGTCCGAGATCCTCGTACTGTTGCATAAATTCTTTGTATTCAGTTTTTAACTCATTTTGACTAGCAAGTCTTTTTTCCAAATTTAGAAAACGATTAAACGCTTGTTTATATGATTCTCCTAAGGCTGGAGCATCATCTTTAAGCATAATTGGTACAACATAACGCCCATCGGAGGTGCGATACGTGCCTTCTTTATATTTTTGTTCGCATATTTCATCCTCGGGACCGGAAATTTTACATTTCGGCGGCTCCTCGGACTCCCAAAACCGTTGAACGATCTCGTCGAGCGCACTAGAAGACGCGACGAGGAGCGTAACGGGTGTAGCCGGAGTTTTAGCTACCACGTTTTGAAGAAACTGACCACTTATCACCCAGCCGAATACACTAGAGAGTGCGCATGGAAAGCCCGGGCCTGGACTGAAACGTGAGCCAGTATATATCTGGTCAAAACAGTCTACTCCTAACAACAGATCGATCGGACCGGATTTATCAAAGTCCTGGTCGGCGAGATCCAGATGTGTAAACTTATCCTTGACGATTGTCGGCAACGACACCGAAGGAATCAGGGATGTGATTTTAGGTAGAACCACTAATTGCATATCAAACTGAGGAGTGTCACTCAATCGAGGTATTATTGAACCGAAGGTGTGACCTTTAATGCTACACACATAATTTTGACCGATGCCACTTACATTTAATTTACATTTCTTGATATGTAAACCTAATTGTCGCGCACAGCTACTTGTAACAAATGAATCCATCGAGCCACTGTCAATAATTGTACGGACATACTGCCACGAACCATCCGATCGCTTCAAACGAACTACTGCTGTACCAAGAATTTTTGTGCTAATAGGTTGATTTGAAATGTTTGACTGGGTAGCACCAGTTAGAGTAGTGTTCATATCGGGATGCTGGGATGAATCCAGTTCACTAGTATGAGACAGTAAACTCTTATGCTCTTCATGTAACAAAGTATTATGCTTTGCATTACAAATGAAACATGTTGACTTAGATTTACAATCGGTAACAGTGTGACCCGGCCTTAAGCAGTTTTGACATAATTTTAAATCTTTAACTAATTGTTGTCGCTGTGTCATATTCATAGAATGCAATTTACTACAACGGTAGATTGAATGATTTTCATTACAACACACACAAACAATCTGACTAACTTTATTATTATTGTTGGAAGAAATTAGAGATGATTTTGGTTGACGCGATAAATAATCTTTATTTGTATTAGGCCGATTTTGTTTGCTTGTAGAATTTGATGATGGAATATTAACTGGTTGGCTAAGTTCTAATACTTTTATGTAATTTTGTAAATAAGTAATGAAGTTATTAAATTTCGGAATTTCTTCAGTGTTTTGTAATTCAAACCTTTTTTTTTGTTTCTGTATCTAAAGGCCTAGACGCAATGTAAAATAAAATAAATTCGCATAAATCATCAATACACAAACCGCGCAAGGCATTAACGCATTCATAAAGTGTGTTAGATAACTCAGATAAGTTAGACAAAGATGGTTTTTGTATGGGATTAATTTTAATTATTTTTTCTAAATAAGCTGTTGCAAGAATACGCTTGTTGTCATATCTGTCCAGTAAAGTTGCAAAAACCACTGAATAATTTGCCGATGTCACAGGCACGCCCTTCGCTAATGTCAGTGCATAACCAGATAAACATGACAGCAAATCGTGAAATTTCTCAGTGTCGGATAATGAACTATTATTATGAACAAGTGCTGTATAACTATCTTTAAATGTTTGCCACTTTTCTATATTACCATCAAACTTTGGAATTTCCAGCTTAGGCAACTTCACTTGCGAACGCACGTGACCTTGACCTAATTCCGAGCGACAGCCGCTGCCTGCGCTCGCATCGAGAGAATCCGCAAACTCAATAACATAGTAATACAACTCATCGAATGACAGTAACACTTTATGATCGATAACAAACGAAGGGTTAAGCTTTAATTGCAACTGGTTAACATCATCGTTGCATTCCAAAAATCTATTACGAATCTCGTCAATCTTTTTGTACCTAGCTCGAAAAGCTGCAAATTTAGTTTTAGTTTCTTTAACTGTTCTGGCTAAATCGTAAAGTATCTGCATACTTTTAAACTCATATTCCCGCCTTTTAATAGCGGTTATTAATTCCGCTTCGCTCATAGTTCACTTGGTATACGATATCCGCACGCTCAAAAGGATAAAAGTTATAAAAGTAGGTAAAACGGAAAAAGCGTAAGCCGGTAGGTAGGCAGCAATGCACGCGCGAACGTATTGACTGACGTAACGACGTAACGTAAACGTAGCAACTCCCTTTCGATACGCGTGAGTCATACAAAATTACGCAAATGAAATACAAGCACACACGTCTTAAAGTTATTTGTTAGAATATAAGTTTTGACTTTGCGGTAGTTCAAAGCTAATCCGTCTCCCGCTGGAGACAAGTACTACGAGTGTAGGTACCTCGGTACTAAATTTGAGAAACTTCGAACTCACGTTTTTAAAAGTAATTTATGCAATTTGTTATTGAATACAAATAAATGCAGCTTATTACAAGGGAATTAACGAGGTATGAATGTACGATTGAATAGTCAATCGGTCTCAAATAGGAAACAATAACTAGGTATCATGGAATGACCTAGGTTTTATTTAGACACTTAGAACTTGAAAGGCAAATTGAAATTGCCTTAAGTAGGTAAGTATACAAACAAATTATAATTGGGATTACGTATTTAACGTAATAACGAGAATGGAAAGATTTAATTTCCGATAGTAGGTATTTTTGAAATAACTACGCGAGGAAGATTCCTCACAGGAGGCACCATAATTAATGTTGATGCTTTCTGGAAGGGTCACTGCATTCTCCTATCAACCCCAGGGTCTCAAAGCAGGGAAAACAAACATGCAAAGCACTAACCTGGATCCAACAGGACAGGAAAAGAGGAATCACCAACGACGGGGCACACGCCGGCCGGTCAGCTATCTTCTTTATGTGGACTTGATGCTGCTTGTTCACTGCCTACACTCGTCAAGCACAGACACACCACCAATATGGAAACTGAGGGTTTATTTGGCCAGTGAAGCCCTTAGAAAGTCAGATATTCGAAATTATTTAGAATAGACGCGGCGTTGTATGCGCTGAGGCCGCCATACTTGTTTTTTTTTTTTCTTTTTCTTGGCACTCTTGAGAGAGGCGCCACCAGCACGAGTTAAGAGAAGCCCGCGCTTATTTAAATCGTCGTTGACGCAACAAGGATGGAAAATGGAAATGCATGGATAAATTATTAGGATAGTTAATGCTTACACAAATATCATGTGCAAGTATGTAAGTATTGTAATAAATTAAATAGGTAACTGTAGCGTGCGACATTTGTCTAAATATCGGGCAGCATCGGGCGTCCGTCGGCCGCGCGACCGAATGAAACCGAACAGAGCGCCGAGAACGCACGAAGCTGTCCAGTCCGCCATGAGCTACGACGCACGCGCCCACGACTTTTTATTATATTCTGTTTGTTATGAGAGTTTTTTGTATAATATGACATTGTTATATGGTCACAGAACTGTTTATGTACGCCTAATTGAATTGTACGACCTAATCTGGTCAAATATATCGTTTGTGTGCTGAAACCCGTGGCGTTATTGAAACCTCTGAGACCTGCTGAAGAAGAAGACACCTCATCGCCTTACATAATTTAATAATGAATTAATTATTCAACATTTTTTTCTATTAATCTGCTATTTTAAATACGATTAATTTAATTCAATTCATTAATTAATCTACTATTTTTCTCCAAATTATGTACCTTTGGCAGTTAGATACGCTACAGACCTAAGCAAAGTAGCTCATTGGTCACTATTTCTGAGCTGTCCTTAAATAACATACTTTTTTATTTATATAAAAAACACCTCAAAGTGTTATAAATAAGTACCTAAGTACTTTGGAATATACAATTACCTAAACAAAGTTCAAATTTCATGACATCTTGACATCAAAGCGTATTATATATTATTGTAAGAATTCTTATTTATTTGTAAAAGAACTGACCTTAAAGAGTCAAATAATAAGGTCGTGTTAAATGAAGGTTATACAGCGTCTCATATAAATAACTGTCCATAGTGAAAGCAAGTTGGTCCAAGTGGGTGCTACTTATATAATAAAATTTTCATGACGACGTCAGCGACGGCGGAGTGATAAGGTCGTCACCATCTTGGTGTGGTGGTGGGCTCTATTTCGTAGGTGGCGTTTACAATTAAATCACGAAGTATAAATATACCCTCCAATCTTGACAATAGAATAGAATAAAATACTTTTATTGACAGCCTCCGTGGCGTAGTGGGAGCGAACGCGGCTGCTGCGCAAAGAGGCGCGAATTCGATCCCCGCGCAGTGCAAATATTTGTGTGCGTGAATATGAATATTTGCTCTGGTCTGGTCGTGCCTCGGAAATCACGTTAAGCCGTTGGTCCCGGTTGCCATACGAACATCTAATGGCAGTCGTTACGGGTTGCTGGAGCCCTCAAAAATCCAACAATTGGTCCAGCTGCAATGCTTCAATGTCGCCTTCGGGCTGTGGAGGTCAGACGGCAGTCGCTTCAAGGAAAAAAATCGAAGTTTAGCCAAAATCAGCAGTTGGACTGGTAAAGCAGACAGACTCCAAAGCTGAGAAAGTTTCGGATGCGACTGGGATTAAGGCTGAGATGAAGAAGAGCACTTTTATGTCAGACCGAAGTCCATAAGGTTAGTAACAATATTACGTAACTAGTGTTTATAGATTACAGACACAATTATAGGTACATAAAATTAACTTAAAAATTAGCATGGAGCTGCATCCACCTCTACAACATGGGACCATTTAAATAGGCAAACCGACAGTTTCGCCTTGGAGAAGTGCCCTGGGCCGCGTCTCAATACGAAGTCACCGTTCGACAATCGTCACTTTCCAAAATAACTCGGTTAACGTGCCGCCATTACAAAATAACGTCACAACGTTTGCCCCACTACTACTTAAATCAAATGAGCAACTTTTAATAAAATTATATCATTATCCGCTATATATATTTATATTCAGGAAGGTTTTCTCTCGATAGTGTTGGTTAAAGTGCAACAGAAAAACGGTTTTGACTATAATTTACGAATAAGTTAAGTAGTCACATTAACGAATCACACACTAGAGGCACTCAAAGATACGGAACTCGTTTCTAAGTACATATTGTTCGATGATGCAGAGAGCTCTGCTCACACCGCTCTTTTAGATGTCGTTTCCCTCCACTCCCACGAACATAGGTAAGGTTATGTCTAGCGTCAAGAGATGGCGCTGGCGAACTGAATAGTCAAGTTAATGACTCCGATATATATAAAATAGTGTTCCATTTTTACAACATTTTCCACTGTAGCGCGATCCAACGGACTTCTCCGTTTTTTTCTTATAAGTTACCGTTAAAACGTTTTCGTTGAAGCCTCGTTTAAAGCAAAAAAAGCCTCTGTTTGCAGACTCCGCTCTTTCGTAACTTAAAAAGTATCATATACTTAGATAAAATGAAAATGTGCTGACATTAAATTGAATTTCGTTGCTTTTTTCGTTGAATTGAAATCAACGCCAATATGGTTCCACACACATGAATTATGTAATGGACATTATCCATATAAAAACGAGACAGTGTCACAGTAGCGAATGCGGCCGCTGCGCAAGGAGGCGCGGTTAGATCCCCGCACCGTACAAATATTTGTATGCATGAATATATATATATATATATATATTTGCACTGGTCTGGTCATTCTTTGGAAAGCATGTTAAGCTGTTAGTCCCGGTTGCCATACGAATAAAGAAAGAAAGAAAGTTTCACGGAAAATATCGAAGTTTAGCCAAAATCAGCAGTTTGACTGGTAAAGCGGACCCAAGACTCACCGCTGAAAAAAAATTTGGATGCGACTGGGATTAACGCTGAGACGATGATGATGATTATGCATATAAAATATTATTGCATGTGAGAACGGACTTATATTACCTAGCAAAATGTATGAACCAGATACTTTCACTACTACAATTCCAACCAGCATTGGTTTTTAAGAGGAGCCTGTACCACCCATATGAACAGATGGTGATCAGTGGGGTAAAATCTCACACATCCTAAGCTCACTCCGCAGAGGTCGGATGATTTTGAAGATTACTCCAAAAAAAAAAATACATCATCATCATTATCATCATCAATATGTTTATCTTCCCACTGCTGGGCACAGATCTCCGCTCATACAGAGAAGGATTGAGCGTAATCACCACGCTTGCTCAATCCGAGTTGGCGGTTTCAGACTTATAGTCCAGGGTTCCTCAAGATGTTTTCCTTGACCTTTTAATCAGTTATTGGTGTCCAAGATATAAGACCATACATATAACTTATGTAGATAAGTTGCTTTGGTACTTGTCTGATCTGGAATAGACCCTGCACACTCATACTTGGGAGACTGGTGTTTTAACCACTAGGCCACCCCGACATATTAATTAAAAAAGTACAGATCTACCTATTCCATTGGAGATTACAGTTTTTTTATTTTTTATTTTTTTTATTTTATATAATTATAAACTAGTGCTTGACTGCAATCCCGCCTGATGGTAAGCAGTGATGCAATCGTTGATGGTAAAGCGCACTAGTTTATTAAGCCTATTCACTTAAAAAACTTAGGAATAGGAAGGATGACGGCAGTTGAGCGAGGTGATGCAATGTAAAACCCAAGACCAACACGACCAAACGATGCTGCGCTAGAGGGAGATTGATCTGGAGACTCTCCACGACCAAACTCCCGACACAACAACATTTGGCGGATCGTACACGGCACACATCGCAACACAACTGCTCAGACCCGTATAGGCTTCACCAGACATCATGCCGGAACACGACGAATCGCTTGGCGGCAAGACTTTGTCTGGTGGGTGGTAACTTCTGCCGGCAGCCGATGTTATGGCCTACCACCGAGAATTGTATTACGTTGTATTTAAAAGGCATCCATTAACTGAGACTTGATACACGAGAGTTGAACTGGCCATGTATAAACCTAGCTCCATTTACATTATACATGCTCTCGAAACAAAGTAATATTCAATGTATTTCTAGTCTTTACTCTGTGCAAAACATAAAATAAGTACTTGATCCCCTAGCTCTTTCTACAAATCCAGATGGCAAGCTTGTTAAGAGAAACATTATGAAATTCCCGCACATTTCTGATAAGAACTACTTTGAGGCTATTTATTGAAAATGGAGTACATTTTGTATTTTTCTGTCAAAGCAAAAGTTCAAAGCAGACCTTTCTATTTGTTTTAAGTTGGAAACCTTAGAAATATTGAATCTTAGTGTTAACTTTTTAACTTAGGTTCATGTTTACAGTTCAATATTAGAAAGTCCTCAGGGTCTTAAGTAGTGGACCTTTAGTGGAAAAGTCACCAATACCTGTAGTAGTTGGAAAGCTGCATCACAGGAGGCTGGACCCTCCATTTTAAACAAGTCTGTGTGTTGAGAAGATACGTATATGTACCAATTAATATTAATTGTTGTTGTGTTTTTTATCTAAACTAATATTAAAGTGTTTTTAATGAAGAGGTAAAGTGTGATTTTTTGGATGTTTGTTTGTTACGCTTTCATGCTAACAAAGCTCAACGTTTTTCTAAGAAAGGACAATGGGCAGATTTATATGGAGTTTGTCCCAACCCTTGTAGCAACATATGACATGTCGTCCAATGTTGTACTTGTTCCCCTAATCTATACTAATATATAAAGCTGAAGAGTTTGTTTGTTTGTACGTTTGTTTGTGCGCGCTAAACTCAGAAACTACTGGTCCGATTTGAAAAATTATTTTTGCGTTGGATAGCCCATTAATCCAGGAAGGCTTTAAGCTATATATCATCACGCTGCGAGCAATAGAAGCGGAGCATAATTAATTCCACGCGAACGAAGTCGCTGGCGGCTGCTAGTTACATATATAATTATATATACTCTAAGTAAGGAAATATATTTTTCAAAGTAAATAAAAATATGCATTCAGAGCAAGTATGCTCTAGTGCTTTATCAGAAGTATTATGATGAGGTAACGGTAAAGGAATAAGTAGGTAATGGAGGACGGGCCTGAGCAGTTGTGTTGCAATGTGTGCCGGGTACGATGCGCCAAATGTTGTGTCGGGAGTATGGTCGTGGAGGGTCTCCAGATCAATCTCTCTCTGGCGCAGCATCGTTGGTCGTGTTGTTGGGTTTCAAAAGTCCAATAATTGGTCTAACTGCGATGCTTCGATATCGCCATGGGGTTGTGGAGGTCAGACAGCAGTCGCTTTACGAAAAATATCGAAGTTTAGCCAAAATCAGCAGTTAGACTGGTAAAGCGGACCCCAGACTCCAAAGCTAAAAAGCTTCGGATGCGATTGGGATTAAGGCTGAGATGATGATGCGACATCTTTACAAGAGTACACTCACCTTAGCTCAAAAACCGGCCAAGTGCGTGTCGGTCTCACGCACAAAGGGGTCCGTACCATGGATTTATGAAATTAAAGGATTTAAGTTATTTGTATGAAAGATTACGCGGTAATAAGCGGTTTACGATTTATGAGGTATTAAAAAAAACTACTTCAAGATCTCGTCAAAACAATTTTCCGTTTTATAGTAATGTACATCATATGTTTTTTTTATATTTTTCATTTCCTTATTTTAAAAGTTAGAGGGGGAGGCAACTTTTTTCCACTTTGGAAGCGTCTGTCACGCAAAGGGGTATTGGGTTTAGAAACCTCGATATCATATTTTAAGACCTATCCATAGATAACCCACACGTATGTGTTTGATGAAAAAAAAAAAAAATAGCGTTTCAGTTCTAAGTATGGGGAGCGCCCAATATTTATTATTATGTTTTTATTTTTGTATCAAAGTCTTAAGCGGTTTACAGAATACATCTATCTACCAAGTTTCAACAGTACCTATAGCTCTTATAGTATCGGAAAAAAATGGCTGTGACATACGGACGGACAGACGGACAGACAGATATAACGAATCTTTAAGGGTTCCGTTTTTTGCCATTTGGCTACGGAACCCTAAAAACAACAGTATTTATGTTTTTAAAATGTCAATAATGTTTAGTAGTCAATAGATAGCTAAAGTGGGCTGTCTTTGTGAGACGACTAAAATTCCGCTGTGTATAACCTCATTACAAGATCCATACTTTTCTAATTTTACCCGTAAAAGAAGGAAAAAGTCTACCAGTGTATATAGCACGCCGGGACAGTTTTCTCACCTATTTCCTGTACTAAACGGGTCCCGAGGCTTTAGTGCCACGCTATAATATATATTCCCGATATAAAAAGGAGGGAGATTTCGAACCGGTACCTGCTTTGCGTTGGTCTCCTCTAATGAAACACCATTTATCATTCTGACTGCCAAATAAAAGCTTGGAAGAAGGGCTTGGCCTGAGTGATGAGATGGAGCGGGATGAAATTGTAGGTTAATAATGGCAGCTGTGAAGTTTTCAGCGAAACTGGATACATAATATCTGGAACACATGATAACTGAAAATGTGTGTGATGAATTAGACATTGAAAGGGAGCGCAGGACATTGTCGGTGCGTGGTAATATGTTGGCACGCAGGTTCGCTCAGTGTAGTGCTCCTGTGAAAATAACTATGTTCAAGGCATTCTGCCAGACGTTTTTCACGAGTAGCAATCTGTATACAGAAAGCCTACAATTCCTTGGGTGTCCAATATAATAATGTATTCAGAGCTCTGTTTCGGCTTCCTCGATATTGCAATGCATATTTGCTGATGTCAGCATAGGTGACTTCTATGCAATTATGCGTCGGCGGAGCCCGAATAGCGTTCTGAGGGTGATTGGCGAGAGAACCGATACAGTTCTGCTTGGTAGGTTCACGGAACTTTATGTGTAGCGAGACCGATGAGCATACTGAGCAGGGGTGGCTTATGTTCAGTTCAGCGGTATTCTTGTGTTTATTTACTTTTTACCCGACTACGGCAAAGCAAAAGGAGGGTTATGATTTTGACAGGCTATGTATGCATGTATGTATGTATGTATGTATGTATGTATGTATGTATGTATGTATGTATGTATGTTCATCTGTTCCCTCGTAACTTCTAAACTACTTATCAGAATTCGACAAATGACATATCATTAGAAGCGTCTTAATTGTCCGCTGGTTATAGGCTATATGGAGTTTCACAAAATCTAATGTGGCGCCCTCTAGCGGACAAAACAGACAGAGTAAAAAAATAAAGTTAATATAAATATGCCGTGTTTGGTATCATTTGAAAGCGCTTTACTTGTACATTTTGAATATATATATATATTGCTAGCATTTCCTTGTGACTTTACCTGTATTCATGGGCTGGTTGCATATAATTCACATCTTTTCGTTCATAGCTTCTTTACTACTTATCAGAACAAGACCACTGCAGTATCATTAGAAGAGCCTTGATATTCTGTTAGTTATGAGCTATAAAGCTTGTCACCAAATTTAGTATGGCGCCCTCTAGCGGACAAAAAGTTCTATGTTAATATAAAATAAATTAATAATCTGTGATTTTATAAGACCCCTTTTTGCAAAGTTTGGCCTTTATATTGTTTGTCCTTCTCTGTATGAGAGGAGACCTGTGCCCAGCAGTGGGACGATAAAAAGGTTGATGATGATGATGATGATAAAATAAATAAATATACCGTGTTTAGTATCACGTGAAAGAGCTTCATGAGTTCTTTATGCATGTACATAATTACAAGAATGGTTTAATGATGTTCAATATGAGCGATAACAGTAAAGCGCGGATCACGGGAACTGTGAATGGCTTTATGCAATGTAGAGCAGTGAGAATATGTAATGCACTAATGAAAACGACATAAGCTGGGAGTAACTCCACGCGATGAAGGCGGAAACAGTTTGATAATTGACTAAAACTCCCATAAAAATGTCCTCTGTACTATGTGCCTTCGGGCTTATGTTGTTATACGTGCATGTAGATGTAATATGTCAAGTACCTAGTTTTTAGTACCATCAATTTAACTTTTTAATTACTGATATTAGTTATAAGAACAATTCTTGTTACTAAGAACCTCGCCTATGGACTTTTTTATCTGAAGTAAATTATTTTAATTTTTATTTACTTCATTCATGTTTATTTAGCAGGGGCAGCTACTATGAGCAGTGTCTACGATCCTTAAGATTTCTTTCTTTAAATTTCTTTGACCGAATTTCGAGGTCATTATATCATAGCAAAAAAGTTCCCTGATCATAAAGAATTGTCGAAACGATCACGGACATTCTCTTGTTACCCTATTACAACCGATAGATGTCGCTATTCATTGAATTTTTAATGTTCCTTTGAGACGCTGAATGAAACCTACACAACTAATTAGCAACCGCTAACTTTTCTCTCCGTGTACCACAACTAGAATTCAGAATGCTCGGTATAACTTTAATTAGAACCTGGACTCAAAGAAAACAGCCCGGGAAGGTAGGTTTTTTATAAAAATTGTCAAATTTCCAAGAATTTTGGCAGTCACCTGAACTATTAGAAATAAGAGTAGCGACGTCATAATTAGCTTGTTCCGCAAGAAAATGTTTAATGGCCTTTCATGTGAACTTACTCAGAAAGTAGTTGATATTTTAATATCATAGTAAATTATATGGCGACGTCAGCGACGGCAGAGCGGTAGGGTCGTCACCATGTTGGTGTGGTGGTAAGGGCTTCATTTTGTAAGTCGCAATTTGAATTAATCCACAAAGTGTAAATAAACCCTCCAATCTTGGCAATAACAATTTAAATAGGCAAACCGCCAATTTCGCCCGCAGAAGTGCCTTGGTCCACGTCTCAATCCGAACTCACCGTTCGACAATTCTCACTTTCCAAAACGACTTGGTTTACGTGCCGCCATTACAAAATAACGGCACAGCGTTTGCCCCACTACTACGTTAATCAAACGAGCAACTTTTATCAAAATGATAATTATCATTATCCACGACATATACAACAATTTTGAAGTTAAAACTTCTTCATACAGTCTCTCGATGTATGCAGTATAAAAGAAGAGGCGAAACGCTTCGTTCGGATCGTAGTGGTGTTAACAACGTAAGGGTGGAAACTCGCCGTACGACGCAACGGGTCGTCCGATGATGGAAAGTAGATAGGGGAATTAAATCATGCAATTTTCTCGCACACTCTCCAAAGTGCATCCTCTAGAACACCGACAGGCTGGCTACTCTTCGCCTATGCTTCAGGATTTGGCACTGGTAGTTTATAATCAGGATTATCCCATAAAGAAAATACTTTCTATGCAGATATTCCAACGGAATCGAAACTTATACGAGTTAAACCGTGAGCACAGCTCCTAATATTGTTAACGTGAAAGTTTCTGAGGATGGATGGATGTTACTTTTAGATCGCAAGAAATTTGGCATACAGATAAAATAATTTTAGTCCTGACATTTCCACAGGATTTCAATTTATGTGGGAATACGCCGGGCGCTGTTGGTATCTTTTAGTTATAAAAGAAAGTAACTCTGACCATATGACTGTCTGTCCTTTTCACGTCTAAATCACTAAGTTAACCGATATAAAATTTGATTTGTCTAGAACCAGAACAAAGAAATAGGCTACTTTTTATACTGGTTTTTTGTGTAAAAAACCATGCAATATGTTTAGAATAAAACGACCGGGTACCAAGCAAACGAAAACCTATTGGAACGCGTCAGTCACAGGAGTTGATAACTCTACTACCATACTAAATTTGGTAGACCATTTTTATAATTTTATGAATTGTCATCGAAGATCGTTCCTTTTACTAAATACATAATGCTGAAATAAATTTATTACTTACACAAACTGTCAAATTCGAATTTTATATTTCAAGTTAAAGTTATTTGACATTGCTAAAATCATCCCCATTATTATCACATCATTCGAGTGTCGAGCGTTTTATACACGAACATTATATCGTGTCGCGGGTTCGATCCCTGTATGGAACAAATATTTGTATGACCTAAAGTAGTTGTTCAGGGTTTGACTGTTTGTGTATGTGAGTTTAAATGTTTATAACAGGCACCCAGGACACAGAAGTAATTCCAAGTGTATCCGCTATTATTGTGAAATATAATTTTCCAAGAATTTCTATTAATTGTTTTACGTGATAATGGCAAAATTGTGGTATTTATTCCACAGAGGCAGATCAAGAGTTGAGGTTGAATCTTACCTTGAAAAGAAGAAGAAGAACTTTGGTGGGTCCGCATGCGTAGTTATATTGGATAATATATTAAGTTCAAAAGGACCATTGCAACGGGAGTATGGCATACGGTAAACGGTACCAGATTAAAAGATAAAAAGGTGCATTACGGGGCAGACTGGATCCGGCCACTGTCGCACTTAAGGAACATTTTGGATGATTACTCATACCCCTCAAATTATTGTATGTATATTATATATTTATTAATACATAGTAGGGCAACCTATAGTATGAGTACTACAGGATACCGGTTGCAGATTGGTGTTATGAGTAACATAATACTAAACAAAGGGCGTGGTAACCACATCCAGCAGTTTTGGTAAGTATTATTAATTCCTAATTTTGTAGGTTAAGTCAGTACCTTGGGAATTTTCTTAGTTGGGTATATTTTCGGCGTCGGTGTTAAAAGTAGGAAAGCACGGCTTCCTACACATTTTTGGTAGCAGAGAGCATATTATTATACACAATACGAAATAAATGCAGACGAAATCGCGGCCCACAGCTAGTATCATAAATAAATATTTCCATTAACATGTAATGTATTACTGAAGTTTTTCAACACGTTAATATTTGTCGGGGCGAAGTAAACCCTCGTTATAATGGCCCGATTATTGGCAGCTTTCAATATTGGTGGGAGTCACGTGGGCTACAGCCGGCGCCCGTAGCGTGACCCGTACGGGATTCGAACCTTGGAGCGTATGGAAAAAATAATATATCGTTCAAGTGTTGAGGATGGATCACGTTTGCGTTAGCAGGGATTAATAATAAATTGGTTTTGGTATAAAAGTATATAGCCATCATCATGACCACTATAATCTTTGTTGTTAGCAGAATCTAATTTCTAATAGTAAATAAAACAGTCTACAGCGATTATTTTTTAATGGTCTCTGTAGTAGAGATTTTTTTTTTATAAATTTTAAACTACCTGTGCACAATCCCGCCTGATGGGAAGCAGTGATGCAATCGTTGATGGTAAAGGGCGCTAGTTTATTATATTAAGAGCCTATTCACTCTAACCTTGAAGACACGCAAATTGAAGTTCGACGGAATCACCGCCGCTGGAAAATTGTTTCAGGTTATTTTCTAAATGGTCTCTACAGAACGTAAGTTCTGCTGAGGGCTTTATTCTTTTATACACATAGGTGTTATTATGATGTAATATTTTTATATAGGAATAATTATGGAAGATAAAAAGATAAATTGTTTTAAATTCTTCCGGGACCTTGAAGGACTTGTATAGTCCATCGCAGTACTGTAAATATTATCTGCAAAAGTGGGGCGAGACCTTTGCCCAGCAGTGGAACTCTATAGGCTGAAGAAGAAGAATATTGCTAATTCATTGCTACATTTTTTCGTAATATATTTCTGCTCGGCAACGTAAATAACGCATTGAATATAATATTGTCCAACTGTTAAACCGAAACCCATCGCCACTGATAGTGTGTTACGTAATAACCCTGCTGGGTACATTTCATTCTCCAATGGTGTCGCCAAAAAAATACGGTCTTACAATAAAAGGCTTAAGCATTTGAACACGATTTCCCTAGAAAAACGTAGACACTTAATTGATGCAATATTTGCCTATAAAATCATTAAAAATAATAAAGATAGTCCCAGCTTGCTTGCTCTCATCAGTTTTCGTGCACCCTCTAGAATCCCGCGCAGTGCCATCACGTCCCTTTGTCCACCTTTTAGAAGAACAGTTTTGGGAGCCATTTCACCCCTCGCAAGAATGTGTAAGGCAGTGAATGGCTACAGTGATTATATAGATCCCCACTTTGACTCTCTTGCTAAACAGAAAGCCACTCTGTATCGTTTACCGAGCAATTAATTAATTAATTGATTTAATTATGGGTTTATCAAGTTTACCACTGTTACTCTATTATTATATATGTTATCAATTTCTTGAAATCAATTTATTGTTGTTAATTTTAGTTCTATTTAAATATTTACTCATATAATTGTTTAAAAAAAAATATGAATTTACTTAATGTTACTTATTCATTCAATTCTAGTAATGTTATAATTTAAAAAACCTCAATCTTTTGCTTTTTATTTTTTTATAAGGAATTTCATACCAATGTTATAAATTTATCAATATTAGCGCTTATTGTTAAGTAAGTTAGCTTATCTCCATAATTCATTTTTGTATGCACGTTGTGTTTACCTATAAGTAATTGATGCACCGTTATTTTACCTTTGGGAATGTATTATTTGATTGTTATTGTGTAATCAATTGTTAGTGAACCTAATAAAATAAAATAAATAAACAAATTTAAAATCATTGGAACGGATTAAGAATGGGCTTTTAAATGATTTTTAGTGTTTTTTTTTTTTTATCAAAAAACAGAGGAATAAGCGCGTAGATGTAAACTTATTCGCTGAGACCGAATAATTATAAGCTTACTACCCTCACTCACACATACATACACTCTCTCACTTATACATATATCCTCACACATTATTTTAAGGATATGTTTCTAAGTTGTTATTTTAGGAAATGTTTCTGAGTTGTTATTTTTTTTTTTTTTGGTGCACTTTCTCGGTGTTAGACCATAACATCGGCTGCCGGCAGAAGTTACCACCCATCAGGCAAAGTCTTGCCGCCAAGCGATTATTCGTGTTCCGGCATGACGTCTGATAAAGCCGTACGGAGGACGGTCTAAGCAGTTATGTTACGATGTGTGCCTAGTGCGATGCGCCAAATGTTGTTGTGTCGGGAGTTTGGTCGTGGAGGGTCTCCATATCAATCTCACTCTGGCGCAGCATCGTTGGTCGTATTATTGGGTGTAACATTGCATCAACTCGCATAACTGCCGTCTTCCTTCGCATTCACTCAGTTTTTTTTTTTTGAGTGAATAGCCTTAATAAACTAGCGCGCTTTACCATCAATGATTGCATCAGTGCTGCGGACCTCCTTGGTAAAACTGGTGGTTGGAAGTCTGACGACCCGTAACGACTGTTAAAGATCTACGAATGACAGCCGGCTCCGACAGCTTAACGTGCTTTCCACGGCACGGTTTCGGTATGTGAAGATGGTCACCCATCCACCAACCAACCACAGCAAGCATAGCTTAACCTGGGCGTCCGCTCTGTGCAACTGTTATTTAGCCACGAGTCCCTCACTTTCTTTTATAAGTACTAACTAATTATAACAAGCTCACAAAAGCTGAGCTGTATACAACATTTCGCAAGAAACCTGCAGATTATAATTATATTTTCGAACAAAATTTCTTACATTAAGGTCAAACTCAGAAGGTAGAAAATCGAGATATGCCAAAAGGACAATGAATACATTTAGTATATTTTTAACCGACTTCAAAAAGGAGGAGGTTACTCAATTCGACCGTATATTATATGTTTTTTTTTATGTTTGTTCGCGCATAACTTCGTTGTTTATGAACCGATTTTGATAATTCTTTTTCTGTTGTAAAGTAGACGTTCCCAAAGTGGTCCCATGGTAAGAATCTCAGGTTTTGATGGTGTAGGACCAGAGAAAACAAGGGGAACTTTCAAAAATTGCAGGGGCGACTAAAGCATTTCTTAGCATTTTCATTAAGTATTTTACAGCACTACAATCTAATAAAGGTCTAGAGTAGATCTGATAATGGAGCCGGGAGACAGTCATAGGAACTCCTCAACAATTTACAGCAGCTACCTTGTGTTTGGGCTCGATTAATTTGTATTGATAAGAACTTTACACCTAGATGGGTTGTGACTATCATAAGAGCTCTGATGATGAAGACAAAGGCCAGTTCCGGGAACTCCTCAACGGTTTACAGTAGCTACTTTGTGGTTGGACTTAATTCAGTTATATTGATGAGACCTTTGCACCCATTGGGTTAAAATAAATACTCTATCATATAATAAACTCTACTCTATCTATAATAATAATATATCTGCAGTAAATTTGATGATGAAGACGATAGGCAGTTGAGGGAATACTTACGGGTAAAAATTAAAGTAAACAAAATTACGTTGTTTCCCAACTATACTTGCGTCAGCTTTCAGTCTGATCGGATGCAACTGAATACATAGTACTTTACACAACTAAAAAGTGTAAAATTAAAACTTTAGAAATTAGTTGTTTTTGGAAGTCGGTTGTTTTTTTGTAAAAAAGTTTTTATGTGAAGGAACTTTATAATACTTTGAGCTACAATATTCAGAGAACTAGCAACCTTATTTTTGAACATCATTGTTTACACGTATGTTGTGCCAAAAACAACTTAATATTTGATCATCATGACTCGTTATTAGGCACATAAAAAAGTCAAAATATCTGTCACGACACCCACGTCAAAATATCATAAAATTGGTGTCGGCCATCTTGGATTTCAAAAATGACCTCATTTTCGTAATCCGCATCCCCAAAACCCATGTCGAAATATCAAAAAATTGGTGTCGGCTACTGTTTCAAAAATGACGTCATTATCATGATCTCCACCCCCAAAAACTCCTGTCACCACATGTCGAAACACCGGAAATTCATCGAAATACTGAATTTTAGGCAGATTTACGTTGTAAAAAAAAAAAAAAAAATATTTTCGCGTTAGTAAGACCTTTTCAACCTTCTGTTGTCAACGGCACACTTATAGTTTCAGTAAACTTTCACGGCACACCAGTAAAGAATTCGGTATGCGTAAGTATATTAGAAGTATTGATTTAGGTGTAACGGACGAATTCGGGCCCCACTTCCGGCGACTGGCGCCCAAGCTGATGGGTGCAGCAGGCGCACTATCAACGTTGCTTCCCAACATGGGGGGCCCGAGCGCCGCCTGTAGGCGGTTATACGTGGGAATCGTGCGGTCCATGGCCCTGTATGGGGCCCCTGTGTGGGCGATGGACTTGACAGCCGGAACACTCGCCATTCTGCGCAAGCCGCAGAAGGCGATGACCGTTAGGGTCGTCCGCGGGTACCGCACGATTTCCTACGAGGCGGCTTGCGTCCTGGCCGGATCCCCGCCCTGGGACCTAGAGGCGAAAGTACTCGCGTCATTGTACCGATGGCGCGAGGAAGAGCGGAAACGGGGCTCCAGTCCGGTGCAGCGGCAGATCGAGCTGCACCGAGAGGAGCTCCGTCAGGTCCTGGTGGCGGACTGGCGGCAGAGGCTTATGCGCCCTACCGCCGGCCTCGTTACCGTCGAGGCGATCCGGCCAGTACTCGACGACTGGCTCGGGAGAAGGCACGGCTCCCTGTCGTTCAGGGTGACGCAGGTGCTGTCGGGGCACGGCTGCTTCGGCAAGTACCTGTGTCGCTTAGGCAGGGAGCCGGACGCTCGGTGCCACCACTGCGTCCAATGCGGGGAGGAAACGGCGCAGCACACGCTCTCCGAGTGTGTAGCTTGGGAGGAACAGCGCCGTGTCCTCACAAATGAAGTAGGAGGCGACCTGACGCTGCCGGCAGTAGTGCGGAGGATGGTCGGTAGCGCAGAGTCGTGGGATGCAGTGGTGTCCTTCTGCGAGGACGTGATGTCGCAGAAGGAAGCTGCGGAACGGGAGAGGGAGATCTCAACTCCCTTCCCGAGCCGCAGAAGACGCACCGGGCGCCGAAGAAGGGTGGATAACGCCCTCTTCCGCCCCCCATGAATGGGTCCAGGGGCGAGGGACATGGGGAAGTCCCCGCCCCCTATGGACCCCGAGGCGAAGGCGCGCGCGAGTGTCGACGCACGCCCCTGAGGCGATGCACGGGGTAGTTTAACACCCCACTACCCCGTGCAGGAGACGGGGCCCGGACAGACCGGGCCAGCACGAGGGTGTGAGGCCGTGGAAGAATTTAGACTCCCGCGGCCTCACGCGTTTGCTCGTGATAGAAGAGACACCGGGGTGGTTTTAGTCAGTAAAAGTCTGACAGACCCCGTCGCCCAACCCAGGGCGGCGGACATCCTATGAGGATTTCCACCCGAAAAAAAAAAAAAAAGGTGTAACGGACGTAGGGGTCCTATTGATATCGTTTAGGTTGGAAACCCTCATAACCAACCCAAAGAAAAAACGTAATTGTTTATTAATAATTATTGTGTCTAACTGTTCTGTTTTAATTGTCAAGTCTAATTATGATTTGTTTTTGAGAAAATAAACTTTTTTTTATTTCCTTTATTAATTATTTTAATAAGTTACTTACTTACTTAATCAATTAATGCGATATTTGAGCTTGGCGTGTGGAGCAAAGGCTTTTTATTCTTGGGCAAATTGTCAACAAACATACTCGCAGCTCTTCTTCAACAGCTAGCAGACGTTCGCGATTTTTACTTTTTATATTTGTCAATGCTGAAAATCCTTGTTTGCATAGGCAAGATGTCGAAAACGGCAAAAGGGCAATAAGAGCTTTTTTACTTAATTCTGGATATTCTGCTGAAACATGTAACCAGAACTTATTTACATTCAATTACTATAATTTTAATAGCAAAGTGCGGTCATTTTTTAACTCATTCTTTCTCTTCTAATTCAAAACCAACCAAGCTACTGAGTCAAATATTGAACGGGTGTCTCACCCAATCAAAATTTTCAACCTCGATATTGGGAAAGTATTTGTTTATATCTTTTTCTAACAATTCTAATGAATCCCTTATCAAAGATCGCATTCTACAATCCACATTTCTTGACGCTGTATATGGGAACATGCACAGAATGCCCTGGCAAATATGATTTTTCCATAGCGTTAAATTTTCTTCGAAACCATTTATTTTATCTGATGACGTCAGAATATTCTCATATCGTCCCTGCATTATCATCATCATCAACCTTTTTATCGTCCCACTGCTGGGCACAGGTCTCCTCTCATACAGAGAAGGTCCCTGCATACCTGAATTTAATTTGTTAAGATGTTCGAATAAATCTGCCAAGTCCCCAATTTTGTGCACCATGTATCGTCGCTGAATAAATTAACAAACTCTGATGATTCCAATGTAAGAGTTACTAATATTCCTCATACTCATAACTCTTCTTTAAGTTCATACACGCAGGACAAAATACGTCCTCTTGAGAGCCATCTCACCTCGGTGTTAATAAGCAACGTGTGGGCTTCATGATGCATCCAAATCTTGGCAATATTGTGCGGGACGAATAGTTTTAAATAGTGTATAGAAACTAATTCCGAATAGTGTATTGTTATAATATTACTTAGAATAGAACATTTGTGCGTAAGAATTTAGAAAGCGTGAGATGGAAGATCGTTTATTGTGATGAAGGATCGTCATTCAATGGTTATACACATCTGACAAGGCAACAATTATGAAAGGAACGACTATGAACATTTAGCAAAGTATAAATGACAAAGATAAACGTTATAAAGTGCTCCCTTGATATAAACTGCAACAGACATGAATAAAATTGTAAGAGAATGTCCCGCATCTGGCCGATTGTAACAACGCCAAAAAGGTTCCATAAAACAATCCCTTGGGACAGTCGCCATAAAACGAACCCTTGTAATAAGCATTATAAACTGGAGACCCTCAGGTTTAGGATGCAGCCCAGGAACGTGCATAAGACAATGGCTGGTGAAACCCGACGCTCTCGTCGCTTCCCACGGTTTGAGCCCTTGTCGTAGTATAAATAGGCCCCACGCCTGAGCAGCAGATCACATTCGTCTTCACCATTGAGGAGTCAACAACACAGTAAGAAGACACATTCATCTTCGCCGTTGAGGAGTCTCAACAATAACAGTTACAAGACACATTCGTCTTCGACATCGAGGAGTCAATACAGTAACAAGACACATTCGTCTTCGACATCGAGAAGTACCTATCTCCGACGTCGAGGGGTTAACAGTGACAGCTACAGCAAGAAATACTTATCTTCGACGTTGAAGAGTCAACAGCTACAGTCATCACATTCGTCTTCACCATTGATGAGTCAACAACACAGTAAGAAGACACATTCATCTTCGACGTTGAGGAGTCTCAACAATAACAGTTACAAGACACATTCGTCTTCGACATCGAGGAGTCAATACAGTAACAAGACACATTCGTCTTCGACATCGAGAAGTACCTATCTCCGACGTCGAGGGGTTAACAGTGACAGCTACAGCAAGAAATACTTATCTTCGACGTTGAAGAGTCAACAGCTACAGTCATCACATTCGTCTTCACCATTGAGGAGTCAACAACACAGTAAGAAGACACATTCATCTTCGACGTTGAGGAGTCTCAACAATAACAGTTACAAGACACATTCGTCTTCGACATCGAGGAGTCAATACAGTAACAAGACACATTCGTCTTCGACATCGAGAAGTACCTATCTCCGACGTCGAGGGGTTAACAGTGACAGCTACAGCAAGAAATACTTATCTTCGACGTTGAAGAGTCAACAGCTACAGTCATCACATTCGTCTTCACCATTGAGGAGTCAACAACACAGTAAGAAGACACATTCATCTTCGACGTTGAGGAGTCTCAACAATAACAGTTACAAGACACATTCGTCTTCGACATCGAGGAGTCAATACAGTAACAAGACACATTCGTCTTCGACATCGAGAAGTACCTATCTCCGACGTCGAGGGGTTAACAGTGACAGCTACAGCAAGAAATACTTATCTTCGACGTTGAAGAGTCAACAGCTACAGTCATCACATTCGTCTTCACCATTGAGGAGTCAACAACACAGTAAGAAGACACATTCATCTTCGACGTTGAGGAGTCTCAACAATAACAGTTACAAGACACATTCGTCTTCGACATCGAGGAGTCAATACAGTAACAAGACACATTCGTCTTCGACATCGAGAAGTACCTATCTCCGACGTCGAGGGGTTAACAGTGACAGCTACAGCAAGAAATACTTATCTTCGACGTTGAAGAGTCAACAGCTACAGTCATCACATTCGTCTTCACCATTGATGAGTCAACAACACAGTAAGAAGACACATTCATCTTCGACGTTGAGGAGTCTCAACAATAACAGTTACAAGACACATTCGTCTTCGACATCGAGGAGTCAATACAGTAACAAGACACATTCGTCTTCGACATCGAGAAGTACCTATCTCCGACGTCGAGGGGTTAACAGTGACAGCTACAGCAAGAAATACTTATCTTCGACGTTGAAGAGTCAACAGCTACAGTCATCACATTCGTCTTCACCATTGAGGAGTCAACAACACAGTAAGAAGACACATTCATCTTCGACGTTGAGGAGTCTCAACAATAACAGTTACAAGACACATTCGTCTTCGACATCGAGGAGTCAATACAGTAACAAGACACATTCGTCTTCGACATCGAGAAGTACCTATCTCCGACGTCGAGGGGTTAACAGTGACAGCTACAGCAAGAAATACTTATCTTCGACGTTGAAGAGTCAACAGCTACAGTCATCACATTCGTCTTCACCATTGAGGAGTCAACAACACAGTAAGAAGACACATTCATCTTCGACGTTGAGGAGTCTCAACAATAACAGTTACAAGACACATTCGTCTTCGACATCGAGGAGTCAATACAGTAACAAGACACATTCGTCTTCGACATCGAGAAGTACCTATCTCCGACGTCGAGGGGTTAACAGTGACAGCTACAGCAAGAAATACTTATCTTCGACGTTGAAGAGTCAACAGCTACAGTCATCACATTCGTCTTCACCATTGAGGAGTCAACAACACAGTAAGAAGACACATTCATCTTCGACGTTGAGGAGTCTCAACAATAACAGTTACAAGACACATTCGTCTTCGACATCGAGGAGTCAATACAGTAACAAGACACATTCGTCTTCGACATCGAGAAGTACCTATCTCCGACGTCGAGGGGTTAACAGTGACAGCTACAGCAAGAAATACTTATCTTCGACGTTGAAGAGTCAACAGCTACAGTCATCACATTCGTCTTCACCATTGAGGAGTCAACAACACAGTAAGAAGACACATTCATCTTCGACGTTGAGGAGTCTCAACAATAACAGTTACAAGACACATTCGTCTTCGACATCGAGGAGTCAATACAGTAACAAGACACATTCGTCTTCGACATCGAGAAGTACCTATCTCCGACGTCGAGGGGTTAACAGTGACAGCTACAGCAAGAAATACTTATCTTCGACGTTGAAGAGTCAACAGCTACAGTCATCACATTCGTCTTCACCATTGAGGAGTCAACAACACAGTAAGAAGACACATTCATCTTCGACGTTGAGGAGTCTCAACAATAACAGTTACAAGACACATTCGTCTTCGACATCGAGGAGTCAATACAGTAACAAGACACATTCGTCTTCGACATCGAGAAGTACCTATCTCCGACGTCGAGGGGTTAACAGTGACAGCTACAGCAAGAAATACTTATCTTCGACGTTGAAGAGTCAACAGCTACAGTCATCACATTCGTCTTCACCATTGAGGAGTCAACAACACAGTAAGAAGACACATTCATCTTCGACGTTGAGAAGCTACAGTAACAGCAACACATTCATCACAGTCTTCGAGGAGTCAACAGTGACAGCTACAGCAAGAATCTTTGCCATTGAAGAGTCAACAGCTACAGTCATCACATTTATCTTCGACGTTGAGGAGTCAACAGCTTCAGTCAAGATCCACACCAAGATCTCTACAGTATCAACAGTCAAGAAGAAATAGTCAAGGGTCAATAGTAGTATAAGTTAATTAGTGACCCCGCTAATATTGTGGAAGAATATACGAAGTAAGTCAACACACCGAAGTCTCAATTATTACCACCAACCCAGCAACAGAGTGTGCATCAGAACGTGCAAACGCATACGTCCACTTAATGGTCCTGCATGTCTGTCCCGCACAAATATTGTTTAAATAATCTAGATTTCAATGGACGACTTACCCTTACTACATCTTCCAACACAGTTTTAAAATCATTCGGTAGAGTTTTTGATACCAATGGTTTCCTATGAATAAAGCAGTGGATCAGAACAATATTTGGATTTATTTCTTGCACCAAAGTAACAAACCCTTTTACAGAACCAATCATTGAAGGTGCTTCGTCGGTACATATTCCAATACAATCGGTCCATGATAAATCAGAGGATTTCAAATATGCATCCAAAACATTAAATATGTCTTCACCTCTTGTTGTTTTGGGCAGTTCTTAGCAACAAAACGTTTTAAATAAAGTCATCTTCAACGACCGTACGTATAAATGCCAGCAGCTGGGCCTTCCCACTTATGTCAGTTGATTTATCAATTTGTAAGGCGAATGTAATTATTCAAAGTTTTTCTATTAATTGTGCTTCAATATCTTCTGACATGTGTTCTATGCGCCTGCTGATGGTGTTATCTGACAGAAAAAAATTCAACACCTCTTTTTCAGCTTCAACCCCAAATAAGATCTTCACAATCTGACAACATGCTGGCAAAACTAAATTTTCTGCAATAGTATGAGGTTTAATTTTTTTTTTTTTTGATATAAGCTCGGCCACGTGATAGGTTGCCTCTTGACACTTGTCAGATATAGTCATTGTATTGGTAAGACTTGTAGATTCCTGGGCTGGGGATTTCAGCAAACGTTTTAAGTACTGTAGGTCCTTCTCCAAGAGATGAGAATGTTTTGTAGAGAGGTGTCTCTTTAATTTGGTAGGGACAATTGCTTCATTGGATAATTTTTGGCCGCAAACAAGACAAGAAGGGTTTGGTTCATCTTTGTCTCCTGTCCAAGTACATCCCAACTTTAAATAGTCTTCATGGTATTGTCGTTTAGTACCTATTCATAACTTTTTGTTTTTTAACGACGGGTTTTTCGAAATATTTTTTATGACAGCAATTAACATCGTGGCACACTTGAAAATGTATGCGGCACACTAGTGTGCCGCGGCCATGGAGCAAGCCGCGGCACACCGGTTGAAAAATTTGTTACATGTAGTCGCTCGCACACAAATACACCGTGCCAAAGACTGCCGAACTGAAACAACGTTAGACGATGCACGGCTTTCAACACCGCACTGCTGTGCCGGTCGGAGTGGGGGGTGTTAGGTTTTCGTTACGGAATTTCTGAAATCGGTCTCCACGCTCAAAGCCTGCGATAGAAGTTATGCAATAGCTTAAAAATTGTTTAATAACAATAGGAAACTGAATTTATTGAGCAAAATGAAAGCGTATTTGGTACAAAATAATAGCTGCTTGATAACAAAGTACACGCGCGGGTCGATGGTATTAACAGTTCAATACAAACTTTATGGTATGTTCACCAAATAATCGCAAATTGTTAAATACTAAAAAAAGGTCGCACAACTAGAATGTCAATTTATTGTTTTTAATTATTTTAAGGGGCTCGTAGCTAAAATCATAGTAGCCGCTCAGGTCAATTGATCAGGTTAAGCTACACTTGCCTAGGTTAATCTGCAGATGGGTGACCATATGCATAATAATAAAATATATTTATTAAACCAACAAAGAAAATCTGTTACACATTATATTTTAGCTAATTAAAATTATGATTAAGAGTAAGTAAGTAACAATTTATGTAGGTACTGAAACCCCTCCGTGCAATTAATATGATGACTGTTAAAGTCACAATGTGTAAAGGAGACTGAAGCACAAAGTTTAACGACGAATTCAAATAAATCGGCAACTAGATTCACGTTCTAAATTCATGAAAACTTTGCGTGCCGTAAAAATGAAGTTTATCTCAAGACTATAAAAAAATTAAAATAAGCATCATGCCGTATCCACAATTTATTTAATCCACAAGATTTACAAATCACTTGGCGCTGCCAAAAAAGTAAACTGGGAACTTGTAGCGAAGCAAAAACCACTGATCGGATGTAAACGAGCCGTCTCATAAATAAAGATGTGAAAACTTCAGAAGTCGAGTTTTGGTATAAACCTAGTCGGTAGGTACATCCCTGTACATGTGAGCAATCAAAACTTGGGCACAATAGACCAGTATTGGGGTTCACATGTGATTTAAGACATGGCATTTTAACCGCTTTTTTCCTGTATTTTCTACCAGATTTATAGTAAATGGTTTTGTAAAAGTAGTCGGCTATATGTATCATATAAATGTTGAGGTGCCATAAAAAAGGAAAAAATCAAAATCAAAAGGCATTTATTGAAATTAGACTGCGAATCAGCACTTTTGATCGTCAATATTACATAAGACAGTCCCCCAAAACGACCACCCATCGACACTCCCTAGTGCTGTCGAAAAATATAAAATCCATACGTACTAAGATTTTAAATGGGAAAATGTGTGTATTTTCCCATTTAAAGTATTAGTAGGTACGAATTTCATAGATATGTTGCCTTTTTTATGGCAACTCAGCTGTCAGTTTGTCCGTCTTTCTTTTGTTTTTTTTTTTCAGTGGCAAAGGTTTAAGGTGTGAATATTACCATATAAGGAACTTTTTGTCTGTTTCTAACCCTACTACTTCTCTATAATGTAACTTCTAACTACTTCTCTATAATGGGGTATTTGGGTTTGCATGAAGCATTCCGTAATTTTTAAGGTTGAAAGTATAAAATTGGTATGCGGTTTATTTGTGACTACCAAAAAAAAAACGGCCATCTTTTTTTTTGCAAATCCGCTCCTAGTTCTTAAAATAGGGATTGGAAATTCGGAAAAGGGGAACCGTATTATCTAGAAATTAACGCAAGCGAAGCCGCGGGCAAAATATGGTGTTATATAAGGTGTGTCTATTTATACGCGAAATATTTTAGGAGAAACATCTGTCATCATCATGATCATCATCGACCTTTTATCGTCCCACTGCTGGGCACAGGTCTCATACAAAGAAGGATTGAGCGTAATCACCACGCTTGCTCCATGAGGGCTGGCGATTTCAGACTGAAAGTCCTGGTTTCCTCAAGACCTTTGCCTTTACCTTGCAAATCAGTCAGAAACATCTTCAGGTGCCAAAAAAGCCAAAGTGAAGGAAAACATTCTGAGGAATATTCTAGAACCAAAATTTCGAAGTTATGTGACATCTACCAACCCGCACTGGGACCGCGTGGTGGTTTATGACCCCCGTCTTCTCACTGGGCGGAAGCCTATGTCCACTGATTATAAAAGAAACGTAAAAAGAATAATCTAAAATGAAATCAAATAGTAACTTTGTATGGTTGACTAGACGGGACCATTCAACCTGTGTGTTGGCTTTCTTCAAAAGACCATTTCAGACATCGATTCTACATGGTCTTGATATAATCTGACCAAGATAATTTCTAGTATCTAAAACAGACTATGACCTCTGAGTTTGTTTCGGCTTTTCTTCTCAGAGTAACCAGATAGGAAACGCTGAACTCATCTAGAAAAAAAAGGGGAAAAATAAATTGATTTGTAAAAGTGTTTATAAGCCTACTTACTGAAAATAAATAATATTTCAATTTACCTAACGTGCGCCTACTTTACAGTCTATATATCGAGGGAATATGAAACCAAAACATATGCCTAAACTTATTTTACATTATCGCCATGTAATTTACATATTCATATTTAAAATAAAATATTATTACCTTTACACATAACCATATAGTAACAGACAGACGTATAAGTACATAATTCAATATGCAATATGCGCTATCTTAGACTAAACTACGCTATTCGTCTTGTCAGCCATAAATACCGGAATGACGTCACAATAACTTGGTAATGGCAATACAATTACTTTGATGACTGGGCATGATCAAGATATTGACGTACCACCTTTCATCATTAGAGTTTCTAAATAATTTTAATATCTTTGATTCGAGTATAGCAGTCTACTGATGGACATGCCTCTCCAATTGCACGTCATTCAACTCGAGTAACCCCATACAGATGCTACCATTCGTCTACTGAAAGTCAATTCAGTTGTAAATTCTTCTCAGCGACAGTAAATAACAAAAAATTGAAAAATATTTTATAGTTGTTGATACCACTACGATCTTCTTTGGTCTTTTATACCACGTACATTAACGGGACTGGAACAACTTGCCAGTGCCGGTATTTCCGTCCGATTCCAATTTAAGTCATCATCTCAGCGTTAATCCCAGTCGCATCCGTAGCTTTTCAGCTTTGGTGTCTGGGGTCCGCTTTATTAGTCTAACTGGTGATTTTTGGCTAAACCTCGATATTTTCGGTGAAGCGACTGCCTTCTGACCTCCACAACCCGAAGGCGATATCTAAGCATTGCAGTTATACCAATTGTTAGACTTTGAGGGCTCCAACAACCCGTAACGACTGCCACTAGATGTTCGTATGGCAACCGGGACCAACGGCTTAACGTGCTTTCCGAGGCACGACCAGACCAGTGCAAATATTCATATTCATGCATACAAATATTTGCACTGTGCGGGGATCGAACCCGCGCCTCTTTGCACAACGGCCGCGTACGCTACCGCTATGTCACAGAGGCTGTCTGATTTCAATTTTTCAAGAATAGAGTGAATAGGCTCTTAATAAACTAGCGCGATTTACTATCAACGACTGCATCACTGCTTACCATCAGGCAGGATTGCGGGTAAGCAATCCATACTAATATTGTAAATGCGAAAGTAACTCTGTCTGTCTGTCTGTCGGTCGGTCTGTCTGTCTGTCTGTCTGTCTGTCTGTCTGTTACGCTTTCCCGCTTAAACCTCTCAACCGATTTTGATGAAATTTGGCACAGACAATCTTTAGACCATGACACCCTCCGTGGCGTAGCGGTAGCGGACGCGGCCGCTGCGCAAGGAGGCGCGGGTTCGATCCCCGCACAGTGCAAATATTTGTATGCATGAATATGAATATTTGCACTGGTCTGGTCGTGCCTCGGAAAGCACGTTAAGCCGTTGGTCCCAGTTACCATACGAACATCTAGTGGCAGTCGTTACGGGTTGTTGGAGCCCTCAAAAGTCCAACAATTGGTCTAATTGCAATGCTTCGATGTCGCCTTCGGGTTGTGGAGGTCAGACGGCAGTCGCTTCATGGAAAATGTCGAAGTTTAGCCATATCAGCAGTTAAGACTGATAAAGCGGACCCCAGACTCCAAAGCTGAAAAAGCTTCGGATGCGACTGGGATTAACGCTGAGATGATGAAGAATCTTTAGACCATGAGAAAGAACATAGGCTACCTTTTATCCCGAAAAAATATGATGTTCCCGAGGGAAATTTAAAAAGCGCGATATAACTGAACTCCACGCGGGCGAAGCCGCGGGCGGAAAGCTAGTCGTTTGTAATTATAAAAAAAATATCACAATATTGGTTTCGTATGGTCTTCATATAAAGTTCAGTACATCAAATCTTTTCATTGAAGAAAAATATTATAAAAAAAAAGCTATTTCTTGTATGTAACAATTTATTATACTTGTTTTGTTTGTTTGGTTTGTGGTGAGAAATAAACACTTTTTATTATTTTTATTATTATTATTTAAAAATAAAATTTTGTGTTTTAAAATACACTTCGCCTTTGTACGTACCGAATAAGATTTATTTATTATTTATCTCATATTTCTTCACTAGCGGCTGCCAGCGACTTCGTTCGCGTGGAATTAGTTATGCTCCGCTCCTATTGGTCGCAGCGTGATGTTACATAGCCTAAAGCCTTCCTGGACTAATGGGCTTTCCAACGCAAAAAGAATTTTTCAAATCGGACCAGTAGTTCCCGAGATTAGCGCGAACAAACAAACAAACATACGAACAAACTCTTTAGCTTTATATATTAGTATAGATTAGTATAGAATATAGATTAGTGAAATTACGAGTTATGAAGTAACCCATTCAAATTCTAATTTAGTTGGCGAACATGTTAAGTCATGTGTAAATTACTAGAATCTAACAAGTTTTACAATTATGTATGTAAGTTAAGTCACCTTCATAACGAAATAGTTTGCTAGGACTTTGTTACGGCTAAGACTTTGCTACAGCGTAGACCTTGCTACGGCGTAGACATTGCTACGGCGTAGACATTGCTACGGCGTAGGGTTGTTTACGGCGTATAATGGCTTCGAAGTTAAGGAGCATTGCATTTCGTAATTATGAAAGTTTAATAATATTGTAGCCAGTTACTTTTGAAGGATCGCTTAACAGAGTAATTAGTATAATTAAATCTAAACTACGTTCTGGGATATACATACATTTCAATGAACAGAGGATTTGGTTTTACCTTGATTCAAGTAAAATGTTCTAACAGCGTTAGAAGCAGAGTTCTATCATATTCAATAAATAATTAGCCAGAGAAGTGAAAGAAGTGAGAGAGAGGTGTAAGAATTTTTGGTATGATGAGGTTCATATTGAAAAAAGGAGAAAAGAGAAATAAAGAATAATTTAATAATCTATGTTGTCTTTTATAATTATAGCTAGATAGGTATACCTTAACTGCACGATGCTACAGCCGTTAACAATAAAGGAGTTACTGTGTGAGTGTCATAAGAAAGTATACAAATTACATACTAAAGAGAGTTATCAATTTCTTCTCAGCGAAAGTCAATGTCAAACAGAAAAGAATAATAATATAATACTGTACTCAAAGTAGAGAGCTTACTAAGTATTTATTGATATATATTAGCAAATATCGCCAGAAATCGCCAACTCGCATTGAGCAAGCGTGGTGATTACGCTCAATCCTTCTCTGTATGAGATGAGACCTGTGCCCAGAAGTGGGACGTTAAAAAGGTTGATAATGATGATGAGGATAATTAGCAAATATTCTGAGAAGCGACCACGTATCAAAAAACATAGAGTAGAAAGGTCTTCTAAAAGATGGACCGATGATCTAGTGAATGTTACAGGAATCCGCTGAACAAAGAAAGCACAGAACTGTTCGAAGTGATGCTTGGGAGAGGTTTATGTCCAGTAGTGGACATTTTTCAGATAAAATGATGACACATTTAAAATTTTATACATTTTGCAGCTAAAGAATCAGTTATAACCTGCAAATATGAATACCACAAAAGACACATTACATTAGCTTTATAAAAACTGTTATAATGACGTCATTTTTTTCATAAACGTACAGTTGGAATAGCTTTCACATAATACAATTTTGGGAGAAAATGTGTAGAAACATTGCCGTGAAAATAAATGCTTGTACAGGTTTGAGATAATGGCCGCGATTCCCTTGTTCAGGAACTTAACTAAATTTCAGTTGTGCGTCTTATTATTTCTATTTCATTATAAAAAGGACAAAAGCACAAGAGGCTAGATAGATGATAATTTTCAAAATCAAAATCAAAAGCCATTTATTCAAATTAGGCTGAGAATCAACACTTTTTGAACGTCAATGTTATATAAGACAGTCCCCCAAAACGCACACCCGTCGACACTTCCTAGTACCTCCTCCTTTTGCTGGGAAGAAGAAGTGGCGGAAGAAACTCCCCAGCAGCACAGCTGTCTGTTCATTTAGAAAAAAAATTGATCAACTAGTTAGCTTATAGCGTAGTATTTATGTAAAGCCAGAGTGCTTCTAATAATGACACCTTGATTGGAAAATATCAATTAGTCAACTTAATTTGTTGAATCACTTTTTTCAGATCTAAAACAAAAGGAAGTGGTGAAAGATGGGCGCTTGGTTTGCATTGTTGTTGGGGATCGCAGTAATTTGATATTCCACAGGAGAAGCGCGGCTGCTCGCTTCCCTGGTGAGAGTGCGCTTAGTGGCCTCTTACGACACTCATGGGAGGATATGGGATGGTACTATTCTAAGCGCGGTACCAAACCCTATTAATTGCTTATTATTAATTAATTTATTATCTAGTAAACCCTAGTGCTATAATTCTTGAACTTGGTAATCTTTGCCTGTAAATAATGCTTTATTCAAAAATGTTATGAAAATAATTCATGACAGATCCAATGCCTCTTAAAAGTGCTTTCGTCACGGACAAAGGCCTCCTCCAAGGCTTTCCACAATGCCGGTCTTGTGCTGCCCGCATCCATCGGCTTCCCGCGACCTTCACCAGGTCATCGATCTACCTTGTTGGGGGCCTTCCTACGCTGCGTCTTCCAGTACGTGGCCGCCACTCCAGAACCTTACCGCCCCATCGACCATCGCTTCTACGAGCAATGTGCCCTGCCCACTGCCACTTAGGTTTAGCGACTCGAAGAGCTCTGTCTGTGACTTTTGTTCTTCTGCGGATTTCCTCATTTCTGATTCGATCACGCAGAGAAACTCCGAGCATAGCTCTTTCCATTGCCCTTTGTGTGACTCTGAGCCTTCGTATGGGGCCCATTGTGAGCGACCACGTTTCAGTTCCGTAAGTCATCACTAGCAACACACACTGGTCAAAGACACTGTGGTAACTTGGACGACGAGAAGATGTAGCGTAGCTTCCCGAACGCTGCCTAGCCGAGCTGGATTACCCACTAGCTATCTTAAACCACACTCAATCTATGTTCATAATTATGAATTCCCAAGTTTTATTTAACATGTCTTTCAATCCTTTACTTGGTCTGTTGGTAAGATTTAATCTATATCGGTAGAAGTGTGCAGTCTAAAGTTGAATTTTATAGGGCCTTACCTGAAGCGGCTCTTTCCTAAAGGGAGAACTGACATAACATCTGATATGGTAAATACGAAAAACAAAAATTTTATCAGCCTAGGATAATTTAGGAACAGTCACAAGCACAGACCTAACTCAAACATGATTTGAACTCGTGTTCCTTCCGTCCTTGGGGAATCGGGTAGCTTTCCAACTTCGACAGCACTTTTTTCCCCGCATCCGTATGGACGGACTATATCTGTTTTTTCTTGTACCGCAGGGGGAAAAGTTGATTTATTTCTTATCTTGACTGAGAACTTGTTTATGAGGGCTATTGGGTGTTAAGCCGAGTAGTAAGGGATTCGTGGCTATAGCAACGTTAGTTAGTTAGTAGAGTTTCTGAGGTTAAGCTGAGTTTTCTGCGGTTGGTTTATGGATGGATGACATTTTTTTTCTTTGTACCATTTTTATCTTTAATTTGTATAAAATGTTGGCCCATTTGTCAAAGACGATATAGTCTTGCCCTGTGTTTGCCCATAATGTTCTTTCTGGGAATTTTGACTTAAGCTAGTGGTAAGTAAAGGTTGTCTGTAAAAGATCGCTCTTAGCGATAAGACCGCCCATTGTGTCACCCTTTGTAAAATCTTTTTATTTATGTTCTGTAATCTATATGGTGTACATAATAAAGAGTATTCTATTCTGTTCTATTCTAGTGGGCTGTAAACGTGGACGTGGACCTAATACGGATTACTGGACTAGTACAGAGGAACAGACGGCAGAACTCGTCTGTTTCTCCGCCGCTCCGAGCGGCGACCGTGTATCGGTGAGTTATAACGTAAAAAGCTCTCCAGCAAGATGGGGGGACGAACTTAAAAAGTGGCTGGGACGGATAGAACGCGAAAGTCGGAGCAGAGGGCGTTGTGGCGCAACCTGGGTGAGACTTTTGTCCAGCTGTGCTATATTAATTGATTTGATTGACGGATTAGTGAAAGTCACATGTCTTTCGAGTTTAAGTTTTAACATATCCTGTTCTCTCAGGAAATTTTTCCTCACTCATCATCATCATCATTAACCTTTTTATTATCCCATTGCTGGACACAGGTCTCCTCTCATACAGAGAAGGATTGAGCGTAATCACCACACTTGATCAATGCAGGTTGGCGATTTCAGACTTAAAGTCCAGGTTTCCTCAAGATATTTTCTTTTACCTTGTAAACAGTCATTGGTGTCCAAGATATACTTAGAAAGTACATATAACTTTAGAAAAGTTACATTGGTACTTGCCTGACCTGGAATCGAACCCGCACACTCATACTTGAGAGGCTGGTGTTTTAACCATTAGGCCACCAAGACTTACTTCTCTAAATTACACAAAATAAATCACCTGTTGGGTTCGAATCCACTCTGACTTTGTATACTGGTGTTTCTGCGACGTGGAGGCACCGGGTTCGACCCCGGCCAGGTCATGATGGAAAACGATCTTTTCCTGTTTGGCCTGGACATTGGATGTTTATCTATATATGTATCTATTATAAATATAGTATCGTTGAATTAGTATCCCATAACACAAGTCTGGAACTTACTTTGGGGCTAGCTCAATCTGTGTAATTTGTCCATATAAATATTTATATATTTATTTTATATGTAATGTTCTGTGAAAACAACACCAGTGTCCGCACTTGCAACAAATAATGTTCTGTCTGCACTAGACGAAACTCTTTTGTCTCTAGGGCGCACCATCTCACAAGTTAAATAACATTATACTAATTAGAAATGTTACTAATAACTTATCTATTGTCTCACCGCAATATTGTTCTACATGAACTTTTAACTTAAAATGATGTCATAGTTTATTGTGACTTTAACAAACTTTGGTAATGGTAAATTGGGTCGAGACTTATAAATGTGTACCTACAGCTGTGATGGCTCAGAACTAATGACCATATCATCTAACAGCACTCGACGAGTTGTAAGTCGCGCATTTGAATGAAGGCAGGTCTTTCTTCTTCTTTTTCTTCTTCTCAGTCTATAGAGCTTCACTGCTGGACAACGGCCTCCCCCAAGGCTCTGCCATAATCCCCACGCTTGGCTTGCGGCTTGGGGATCACAGTGTTCATATTCCACAGGAGAAGCGCTGCTGCCCGCTTCCCTAGTGAGAGTTCCCTTAATCGCCTCTTACGACACACACGGAAGGATATGGGTTGGTATTAATCTAAGCCCGCACTCGTACCTACTGAGCCCGGCTGGTGGATTATGGCCCACTTCTTATCACAGAGCAGGGACCTGGCACATTAAGCTATGATGGAATATGTATGTATCTTAAAGAATATTAACCATAAGCAAAATATGAGTCTTAAATATACTGTTTACATATTCTACCTTATTTAAAGAATTCCCGCACAATCATAAACAATATTAAAACAAAGAAATGAGACAAAAGGAAAACTTTCTAACTACATCACACATTTTATTTTCACACGTAGCACTTACCCTAACAACTGTACAATACAATCTAACTGCTGGAGTATTTTTGCATTTTATAATAACCACTCTTTCGACACCCATTCAATTATCACCCTTCCATCCCAGACATAAGGCTCAACTGAACTGCAAAATAAAACCTAGTCTACCAACAAACTTACGACTTTTTGTGTACAATCGAAATTGGTCTTAACGATGTTGTGTTTAAGAGTTGTAAGAGATGCCTATGTTAATTTTGCCTGCACATAATTTGGTTAGCTAGGAGTCGTCACGTACAGGTTATCGTATCCGTGTCGCAGCATAACAACTGCTTGTAACTTGGACTCTAGGATAA
The DNA here is from genome assembly GCA_017933935.1 of Sesamia nonagrioides. Lineage (NCBI taxonomy): Eukaryota > Metazoa > Arthropoda > Insecta > Lepidoptera > Noctuidae > Sesamia > Sesamia nonagrioides. The sequence continues at coordinate 823,384 of JADWQK010001182.1, forward strand.
GTGATAGGTATTTGCTCTTTTGTAACGACTGGCTTTAAAGGAATATATATCATAAGGTATGTATGTTTAAGTTTTATATTATTTTGTACCTTGTTTAGGTTTTGATAAAAAACAATGAATTTTATTCAAGACAATATTTTTGTTCTGACTCCATATTGTTGATAGAATACCATATGTACTTTGAAAAATATAGTTTAAAAAACTAAAAAAACATGCTTTAAAAATATCAAACTAAAAACTTAAAAATAATTTTAAAAAAGCGTGAGGCGCTTTGTGCCAAAATTTTTGTATAATAAGCGCCTCGCGCTTTTTGTTAAATTGTTTTTGACTTTTTAGTTTGACATTTTTTAAAATAATGTTTTTTTATTTTTTTAAACTATATTTATTTTCAACTTTTTAGACCGATATTCCTTTAAAAAAAAAACGAACGAACGAACGTATTGAAAACGGTGAGACATTTTACAGTAATGAGCCGCTCACTCGTAGTCCAAAGAGTTAGAGACGGATAAACATACAAACAAACAAGCAAGCAAACATATCATCATCATTATCATCAGCAACTTTTTATAGTCCCACTGCTGGGCACAGGTCTCCTCTCATACAGAGAAGGATTGAGCGTAATCACCACGCTTGCTCAATGCGGTTTGGCGATTTCAGACTTATAAAGTCCAGGTTTCCTCAAGATGTTTTCCTTCACCTTTAGTCATTGGTGTCCAAGATATACTTAGAAAGTACATATAACTTTAGAAAAGTTACATTGGTACTTGCCTGACCTGGAATCGAACTCGCACACTCATACTTGAGAGGCTGGTGTCTTAACCACTAGGCCACCACGACTTCAGCAAACATATAAGTGAAGCTAATAAAAAGCATGTAAAAAAGGTTGGATTTTATTTCTGCTTTAAACGCATTATAATAAATTTAGCAAAACCCAACAAATAAGTTGTATAAGAATACGTTGTGTATTGGAACAAACACAATGTAATAATGACCTATATCATCTAGTTTTTAGGGTACCCCAAGGGTAAAAACGGTCCCGGTAAGGACCAGGCCCGGGTCAGCGGCGCGTTGTGTTTCACGCACGCCTCAAAAAGATATCAGCACATCGTGACGAGGTCCATAAAGACCAATGCCCCCTGGATCAGGGTTGCGGGTTGGTTAAAACTATATCATGGCCGTGGCGCACAGGCAAGTGAATGAAAACAGATGGGTTTTAGTCAGTAAAAGTCTGACACGCCCTTTCACTTCGCACAGAGCGAGACAGGTCGTTTGATGAGTTTCCATCCAGAGGATGGAAGATGGAGATGAAAAAAAGGGTAAAAACAGTATCCTATTACTAAGACTCCACTGCACGTCTGTCTGTCTATTTGACACCAGGCTTTAACTCATAAACCATGATACCTTGGCAGTTGAAATATTTTCTACTATCATGTAGCCGCGGCTTCGCCCGCGTGGAATTCAGTATTTTGTTTTCCCTCTGGATTATCAATTTTTTCCGGGATAAAAACTACTTTTACTACTTTTATTTAATCCGGACTTTACGTCTGCAAAATTTTAAAAGGAATCGGTTCAGTAGTTACGGCGTGAAAGCGGAACAAACAAACAAACTCACTTTCCCATTTATAATATTAGTAATGATTTTGAAACAAATGCTAAAACCAGTTTACCAGTTTTTTTTTTTTTTTTTTTGTATAGAAATGAAACACTTAGTAGGTTTATTAAATGATATTGAGGTGTAGAAACGTTTTAACATACCTTCTCAAAAAGAAATTTTATGAAACTAATACAAATTTATATAAATATAAATTACAAACTAGCGCTTGACTGCAATCCCGCCTGATGGTAAGCAGTGATGCAATCGTTGATGGTAAAGCGCGCTAGTTTATTAAGCCTACTCACTCAAAAGAACTGATTAAATAGGAAGGAAGACGGCAGTTGAGCGCGGTGATGCAATGTTAAACCCAACAACACGACCAACGATGCTGCGCCAGAGGGATATTGATCTGGAGGCCCTCCACAACCAAACCACCATTTCTAACCATTCGTCAAGTTCCTATCGAAAAAACTTATTGAATGTAATATTTTCAATCACTATTTGAAGAATATTTGCTAATACATTGCTTCATCTATATTCGAAAACATTGCAGACCATAAATTACATAATGAATGTTGTTGAACTGTCAAACTGGCAAAGGCATCACGGTACAAACACATCCCAGTAAAAAAACATGCAAATCTATAAACCCACATCGAGATTAAGAAGTAAAAAGTGAATTTTCCTAGAGTGTGTACCAAGTTTAGTGAAGCCAAGTTGATGCGTACTTAAGTTTAGATTTATGTTCGGGGAAAATCCAAGTTATGCGCACTTTGGAAGTTCTTTGACTGCGGACAGGGTAAGGGTACTTATTTATAATATCGGAAGAGGCATATGTTCTGTGGCTACCAGGAAGAAATGTGAGAAAAACTTGGTGTAAAATATGTTTTGTTGGTTTTTATATCGAATAAACATAAGAGGTATATAGTGACTGTAATCATCATCATCTCAGCGTTAATCCCAGTCGCATCCGTAGCTTTTCAGCTTTGGAGTCTGGGGTCCACTTTACTAGTCTAACTGTTCATTTTGGCTAAACTTCGATATTTTCCGTAAAGCGACTGCCGTCTGACCTCCACAACCCGAAGGCGATATCTAAGCATTGCAGTTAGACCAATTGTTAGACTTTTGAGGGCTCCAACACTGCCACTAGATGTTTGTATGGCAACCGGGACCAACGGCTTAACGTGCTTTCCGAGGCACGACCAGACGTGGTAGATTACGGCCCACTCCCTCTCACCGAGAGAGGCTTTTGTCCCAACAGTGGGAACATAATAGGCTGTTAATGTTACGTATAGGCGTGAATAGAGATCAAACAATGTTAAGTAGTAAGTGCTGCCTTCAACAGGATTAGAGCGCTGATGTCTAATTAAAATATATTTTATATCTAGTTCAGACACAGATGTTCAATATCTAAGGGCTGACTCTCGTAATTTATAACGTTCAATATCTATTTTTTTATAACTATAAACTAGCGCTTGGCCGCAACCCTGCCTGATGGTAAACGGTGACGTAGTCGTTGATGGTAAAACCCGCTAGTTTATTCAATAAAAAAACTGAGTGAATAGGAAGGAACACGGCAGTTGAGCGAGGTGATGCACTGTTAAACGTAACAACACGACCAACGATGCTGCGCCAGAGAGAGATTGATCTGTAGATGGATCTGGAACAACATTTGGTGCAACATACCCGGCACACACCGCAACACAACTGCTCAGATCCGTCCTCCGTACGGCTTCACCAGACATCATGTCGAAACATGACGAATCGGTTGGCGGCAAGACTTTGTCTGGTGGGTGGTGGCCTTTGTCTTTGTCTAGTTGCTGTCTCATCTCGGCAAGAAACCGAGGGGTAATTCTCATATTTTTAAGAACTTTCACGATCAAATCTCTATTCTATTCTATTTTTAACCGACTTCAAAAAAGGGGGTTATCAATTCGACCCGTATGTATGTAAGCCAAATTTCGAGTGTATGTATGTTTTTATGTTTGTGCGCAAATATTTCCGGAACTACAAGTCTGATTTAATTAATTCTTTTTAGAGTTTCACCAAAATCATTGCACTAGTTTTTGAGATAGGGATTTTTTTTCGTACTGATGAGAACTTATTCTAACATGGGTTATGATTGCCACTATTATTATGAGGTGAAAAAAACTAATTTTCGAATTTCGATTAAGACACTGAAAAGCATGAAAAAACCTTTTAACAAAAAATAATAATTTTACTTTTGTCATGGCTCTAGAAGTCGGTGGCGAGCTAAACAACAGAAACCTCGACCGACTTCTAGAGTCATAATGAAAGTAAAATTATTATTTCCTTTTACGTGTTTTTTTAAGTCGGTTTCTATTTGTTTGTAAAAAGGCAAGTGAAGCCGATGTCGACTATTCTGCCAATGTCAAAAGTGGATTAAAAAACAAGAGTGTAAAGAACAAAACGAAAAACAAAAAAATAGGTACGATGCTAAATTGGACCTTTTATACCTTGTGAGGTTATTAGAGGAATGAAAGAAACAAAAAGACATATAATTGTTAGAGTATCAAAAATTCATATCCTATATCAAAACATAATGATATAAAAATAAATAATTGATATTAATATTTGAGGAAAAAAATTAAAATTTTATATTATTGTGGCGGATAAATATCATCGCCGCCACAAGTAAATCTGAAGAGAATGGTCAAATAGCAGTTCATTTTTTTTATAAGTTGTAAACTAGTGCTAGACGCCGCAATCCCGCCTGATGGAAAGCAGTGATGCAATCGTTGACGGTAAAGCGTTAGTAAAAGCGCGAAAAAAAATTGTTCCAGTCCCTCGATGTACGCGGTATAAAGGAGGAGGCGAAACGCTTCTTTCGGATCGTTGTAGTGTCAAGGACGTAATGGTGCAAACTCGCTGTACGACGGGTCGTCCGATGATAGAACGGAGATGGGGAAATTAAGTCACGCAGTCAAATCTTTTGACAAGTTTCTGACATTTGTTTGTCTTCTTCTTTTCTTTAAAGTGAATACTACTTCAACTCTTCAATGGCCTCTGTGGTTAGATACCACAATTTTGCCAATAACACGTGTAACGAATTATAGAAATTCTTTAAAAAATTATTTCACAATAATGGCGGGTATCGCCAATGACAGTTGAAAAAACGGCTGCGTGCGCCGACTAAGAGGAGATTTGATGCTAAGCCATTATGTGGCCACTATGCTGCGATATTTCAATGTTCTTTTTGCATTATTTACTAAATGCACTATTTACTACATAAATCACGCGCTTTTATTTAGTAAACGACACTATAAATAATTTTAAAAGTCCAATGAAAAATGCGCGTGACACTCATCTTAGCTTCCCGTCAAAATCCTCCATTTGTTTGTCAATGAGACGAGACGGCGACTAGCTTTAGAACGTTTTAAATGATGGTTACGACGTTAAAAACATGTCAAAATATAGAAAAATTTGAAGTATATTTAGAATTATGAGAATTTCCACTCTGATAATAAGTTATTATAGTGTATCACCGTAGACATTATTTAATCGTCTGTATGTTTATGAACAAATTAATTTTTATTCTTGTTCTATTCTAATTTTTTATTCCTCAGTAACCTAAAATATGTATTAATAAATAAGTTTTTATGAAGCCAACATTGATTCTCGATTAATTGAATCTGTACATCACACATACGGACAGGCTGGATATTCTACGCTACGAACAACACAAACAAAATTCCTCTTTTACTTACCTCAAATTCAATTTGCCAGTAGGCAAAACGGAAAACGAGCATTTCATACGTAAAGTAAAGGGGAGAAAAAAATCAATTGAAAACCAAGAAGAACTTCACTCGTAACTTGAGATTCACATAGGGAGACGAAAAAAATATTTTCACAGATTCCTGCCAAATTTAATATCGTCATTTTAGCGAAATGTTCTAAATTAGCATCAGCAGCAGCGTGGATCGGTTTCACCTTCACTCCTAAATTTCAAATTTCATTTCACTTCGATTTTATTGGAAAAGTTAAGCAGTAGCTGTAGGTTGTTGGCACACTGCTCGCAAGAATAACGTGCGTTTTCATTTAAAATTTAAGAAGAATTACGTTATTTTTATAAAATTAATTATATTGTAATGATATCATCTGTTAAGTCGTGGTGGCCTAGTGGTTAAAACACCAGCCTCTCAAGTATGAGAGTGCGGGTTCGATTCCAGGTCAGGCAAGTACCAATGTAACTTTTCTAAAGTTATATGCCATAATCATTAAAAGATATTCCAAAATTCACAACGTCAATGTTCTAGTTTTCTCTTCCCGCAGTGCAAACCAGGAAACCGCTAGATGCGGGAGGCGCAGGGCCGGTCGTAGTGGAGATCCTTGGGGGAGGCCTATGTCCAGCAGTGGACGTCTGTATAAAATTTCAGAGGACCCACTAGTGGGTCTTTGGAGACATATCAGTGTTCAGGGACCCACCGGTGGGTCTGTTTGGTGGGTCCTTGAAGCCCAAGCGATCTGAAATCGCCAACCCGCATTGAGCAAGCTTGGTGATTACGCTCAATCCTTCTCTGTATGAGAGGAGACCTGTGCCCAGTAGTGGGACGATAAAAAGGTTGATGATGATGAGATCATCTGAGTAGCCTTTTTCCAACTCTATTGAGGTTAGCTTCTAGGTTAACAAGCTAAAACGAATACTTATCTGATCTTCTGAAGCAAGTTATTGGTTTACTTTACAAGATCTGTTTCTCAGTCTTTTGGGCTTCTGATAACTCATGACGACTGTTAAAGAACTACGAATTTAAAGCATCTCTCATTTTACTTGATTCAGTTTGATGTGGTTAGCTAAAAGACCTATCCTTTTAGCCATAACTGGATAAGAAGGAAAACTAAAGGAATGTTGGATGACCTGAGTGAAAGAAGATTCCTGACAAGGTGAGTATCGGAATGGCTGCTTCTTACGCTAAAAGTAGTAGCAACCCGATCCAGAATTCGGATGCTTGCTTGTCACCAATACCAGCAACCATCAGTTCCTGTCACCCGCTGCTAAAGGACACGCAAAACACGCTCTTAAGTGTCCCATCATTTGTGAAAGAGCATCATATTTACTCTTCAGGTCTCAATCCTTACTTCCTTACTTATATTATAAATGGGAAAGTGTTTGTTCTGCTTTCACGCTGTAACTAATGAACCGATTGCTTTGAAATTTTGCAGACGTAATGTTAGAAGTCCGGATTAAATAATATGTACTTTTTTAATAGGTACTTTAAATATCAACTTTTTCCGCGATAAAAATATCGCGGAAAAAGTTGATATTTCCGAGGGAAATCTATAAAGCGCGATATAACCGAATATCACGCGGGCGAAACCGTGGTCGTCTATAAATCTCCACCTAAACAGGTTTTCCTTGCTTCGACAAACAATTTGACAATTTGCTTTTGTCAAACTAATATTTTGATTAAGAAAACAGTCACGCCACAACTTCAGATTGTCTTGCGATTGTTCGCCAATGAGTGGCACTTTTTCGCCTAAGAAGGATGGGAAAAGACGTGCATGTGTCTTTTCCCATCATGTATAATAAATTGATGATAACTTATTTATCACTCTTACAACTATCCATAAAGGCCTTAACGTAATGCAACAGTGTAGTTATCCACTAACACTTAAATTTACACGAATTCTTAAATATAACTAACAATATTTAATAAAACTCTCGCGAGTTAACTCAAAGAATGATGAGTCACTTCACTTTATGCTAGCTAAACAATGGACCAGTGTGTCACAAACACGTTAAAACAGAGCTCAAATTCCTCTCTGTCGCGTTTCTTTTATTGACTACCAAAGTTTATTAGTGAAATTTCACCTGAGGCCAGTCGCTATGTCGGTTTGAGCTGGAACAAACTTTATTTTATAACATCACTTTTTATGCGAGGCATTGACCAAGTTATGTAGGAGTTTCGACTGATCGCATTTTTATTTATATTTTATATTATTTTTACCATCATAGGTAGTAGGAATTCGTAGATGATAAGATGACGAGAAAGATGTAGCGTGGGAAGGCTTCTCTCAAGGTGGGCCGGCAAGCTTGCTAAAGGCGCAGGAACCCGTTGGTTACGAAAAGCACAGAACCGGTTAAAATGTATTTGGATACGAGATCTTGATCAGGTAGTTCAAATCTTTTAGCTGAAATTATGATGATGTATAAGACACCGCAAATTATTACTTTTTTTTATTAATTTTAGGTAACTTATTGTACATATTTGTATTCATATTATGTATATAACTTTGATTCTTCTGTTTTCTTTATTGCTAGCTGACTTTTCTGGAACTTCATCGGTTTGTTCAACTTTTCTTTTCTTTTTTTTCTTTGTACTGTCTTGTTCATCTTTTACTTCTGTTTCGGATTCTTCTGCCGGTTCTCCATACAAGTAATTTGTCTTCTTCTCTGTTTTAGTTTTTGTCTGGGGCGTTTCATCGTCCTGTGTTAACTTGCGTTTGTTGGGTTTTTGTTTGAACATTTTGAACATTTAGCGTAAATGGTTGCGTTGTCAGGCTACCCGACATTTTTTTTTTTTTACTCACTATAAACCAGCGCTTGACCGCAATCCTGCCTGATGGTAAGCAGTGACGCAATCGTTGATGGTAAAGCGCACTAGTTTATTAAGAGCCTATTCACTCTAGCCTTGAAGACACTCAAATTGTAGTCCGACGGAAACATCGCCGCTGGCAAATTGTTCCAGTCTCTCGATGTACGCGGTATAAAGGAGGAGGCGATCTTCTTCTCATCCAGATTCGCTCGCAATATCGTACATGTTACAATCTGTCCGAAGCCTGTGAGATGTCCACAAGGGGTTCCTAGCTGATAAACTGTCTCAGAATATAAGCCGTCATGTTGTTGAAAAATAAGAGTAACATGTATAAAAAATGTGTTTCCTCGTTGTCTCAAAAAATAATCAATAGGTACATAACACTACAACTATTGACTAGTGCTTGACCGCGATCCCGCCTGATGGTGAGGAGAGCTGCAATGGTTTATGGTAAGGTGCGCTAGTTTTTTGAGCCTATTAACTCAAAAAAACTGAGTAGATAGGATGGAAGACAGCAGCTGAGCGAGGTGATGCAATGTTAAACGACCAACAATGACACGACACGACCAACGATGTTGCGCCAGAGGGAGATTGATCTGGAGACTCCTACGACCAAACCCCGGCACACATCGCAGCACAACTGCTCAGACCCGTCCTCCGTACGGCTTCACCAGACATCATGCCGGAACACGATGAATCGCTTGGCGGCACGACTTTGCCTGGTGGGGAGTAACTTCTGCCGGCAGCCAATGTTATGGCTTACCGCCGAGTAAACTAACTGAGTAACTAAGGGAAGGTTCCTAAAATAGTAGGGCCTGGCTTCCATAGTGATGCAAACAACACTTATAATCGTGCTTAGACACGGTAAATAAACCCTAGTATTTCACGGTAAGAAAAACGCATATGTATGTGGCGATACCTACAAACGCCACAAATCCACAACGCGTCATAACGTTACACGAATTCTACATCTCGCAATTAGAGTTTACCGAGCAACTAGCATATATACAACTTCCAAATTTCAAGCATCGGGCAAGTGCCCGCCAGACATGACACCCGTCTGGTCGGAGGATCCTCCCTTTTCTATGGAGGATGAGTGAACTTTACTCCCCGTTCCTCATGCCTCCACATGTATAAAATGCCATAATACTTTTCTAAAGTTATAATAATTATGTACTTTCTAAGTATATCTTGGACGCCAATGACTGAAGGTGAAGGAAAACATCTTGAGGAAACCTGGACTTTAAGTCTGAAATCGCCAACCCGGATAGAGCAAGCGTGGCGATTACGCTCAATTCTTCTCTGTATGAGAGGAGACCTGTACCCAGTAGTGGGACGATGAAAAGGTTGATGATGATGATAAAATGTCAACGCAACGCAAAGTTCTAAAATATATTCTAAATTAGCCAATTTTTTATAAAAAGAAATATAATTGCATTTCACCTTTGTTTTAGGAACATTGGTCGTTAGTTTTAAGGCTTACGAACTTTAAGTTCATAATATGACAGAACTATCTCCGGTGCCACGTGCAATAGTTGTAATGTAGAAGTTTTAGCTCATAATTCCCACAGTTTACGGCTTGTAATGTATTCTAAACGCTATTAAACAAGATGGATGGATTTTCTCGGTGGTAGGCAACAACATCAGCCGCCGGCATAAGTTACCACCCACCAGACAAAGTCTTGCCGCCAAGCGATTCGTCGTGTTCCGGCATGATGTCTGGTGAAGCCGTACGGAGAATGGGTCTGAGCAGTTATGTTGCGATGTGTGCCGGGTACGATGTGCCCAATGTTGTTGTGTCGGGAGTTTGGTCGTGAAGGCTCTCCAGATCATCCTCTGGCGCAGCATCGTTGGTCGTGTTGTTGGGTTAAACATTGCATTACCTCGCTCAACTGCCGTCTTCCTTCCTATTCACTCAGTTTTTTTGAGTGAATAGGCTTAATAAGCTAGTGTGCTTTACCATCAACGATTGCATCACTGCTTACCATCAGGCGGGATTGCAGTCAAGCACTAGTTTATAACTATTAAAAAAAAAAATGGAAATATCATAAAATGACGTGGTAAGTAGCTTCTAAAGCTATTTAGAATGATTGCTGCTCCTAAAAAAATCCTGGGGAATATATGATTAGAGTGTAGACAAGTACCTCAATATAAAGAAAAGGCACATCAAATTAACCATAACTCTCAAAATTTCCTAATTAATTTTGATCCTTATGCTTTAACGATAAAGTTGAAAATCTTTTATGGAGATTTGAGGGATTGTAGTAGCTATAGGTAGTTAGTTTCACGTACATCGCTATTATGTTATTATGTTATGTTCTACTTTTTCATATTCTTCACGAAATGTTAACTTAATGCTACTACTATTTAAGAAAGTTCTCACTGAACCTGAACTCATAGTGAAACTGAATTTTATTTGAGGGGCACTAACATTATTTCTTCAATAACACACATTTGTTTTCATGTTTGAAAGTTATTTTTTTTTATTCATTCGGTTACAAGATAACAGAGATGCATTATGTTAATAACATTAGTTTTAACCTATAGTTAGTACCTAACCAATACAGACACCTACACTGACAATTGACACACGTCACCCCTACTCGTTCAGTGAACCTACTGAGCAGAATGGTGTTTGTTCTCTAGCCAATCATCCTCAGAACGCTATTCGGGATCTCCCGTACTCGTCGCACTACCGACACAACTTTTTAACGCAAAGAAGTCATCTATTCAGCTCTACAATATCGAGCGAGCCGAAACAGAGCCCTGAACATATTATTATATTGGACGCGCAAGGCATTGTAGGCTTTCTAGGTAAGGTTCACCAAGAGGCTACTTGTGTAGAAAGTCTGGCAGAATGCCTTGAACATGGTTATTTTGACAGAAGCATTACACTTAGCGAACCTGCGTGCTACCATATTACCACGCACCGACAATGCCCTGCATCCCTCTTAATATCTAAACTGTCACACAAAATTTTCAGTCAGCATGTGTCACAGATATTTAAACCTGTAGGTACACCGTTAATTAATAATGGTGGTATAAGGATATCGCTTTTATATTTACAGTTAAATAGCATGAACTTACTTTTACTTTCGTTGTTTCTCAGGCCATATTCCATGTTGTAAATTGCAAATGCAGGATGAATTGCTTAAACCGCACTCGCTTTCGCTTTTCAATTAAATGTCCCACAAAAACGTTATTGTTTTAGGTTTCCCCACCACTGTCTAAGTTTGCCAACTCTTTGGAATTTGAATAATCCATCAAAGCCAGCTGTTAGGGAGGGACAAAGTGTCATACACGGGCCACTGGCCAATTGTTATGTGATGAAGTCCAACATAATATAACCTTTATGGTCGTCAGCCCACCCGGGTAAAGGTGTCTGTTTACAATGCATTTCATGGTTAATTGTCGAAGTCTGTGTATTTGGAGTCACTTAAAGACTTATCAGCGTGGATGTTATTGTTAAATAGCAATTTACATAGAGGTATTTCAACTTGACGACATCAGGAGAGCAATTATTGTAATTTAGATTGCGATAACAGTCTGAACTCAGTTTCAATCTGTTAAAAACCTTTGGTAATTATTTCCCTGCATTTTTGGCAAAGTTATGACATTGATTGTTGCTGAAATGAGATTTCGATAAGATTTTGAACGTTTTTAATTACCAGAAAGAGGTGTTTCGTCGAATCCAGCTCGGCTCGGCAGCGTTCGGGAAGCTACGCTACATCTTCTCGTCGTCCAAGATACCACAGTGTCTCAAGACTCTTCGGTCTTTGACCAGTGTGTGTTGCCAGTGATGACTTACGGAACTGAAACGTGGTCGCTCACAATGGGCCTCATATGAAGGCTCAGAGTCACACAAAGGGCAATGGAAAGAGCTATGCTCGGAGTTTCTCTGCGTGATCGAATCAAAAATGAGGAGATCCGCAGAAGAACCAAAGTCACCGACATAGCTCTTCGAGTCGCTAAACTTAAGTAGCAGTGGGCAGGGCACGTTGCTCGTAGAACCGATGGCCGATGGGGCAGTAAGGTTCTGGAGCTGGTAAGGAGCTGGACCTGGTGAAGGTCACGGGAAGCCAATGGATGCGGGCAGCATAAGACCGGTCATCGTGGAAAGCTTGGGGGATGCCTTTGTCCAGCAGTGAACATCTATAGACTGAAGCAGAAGAAGAAAAATTACCAGAACTGCTGAAGTGGGAGTGGGCTGGATACGTCTCGCAAATGCACCTCAAGAGATGGGTAAAGATTAGTACTCATTGGACACCTGAGCGAGCTTTTCGTAGTCGCGGACGAAAGTGGCGTGACGATCTGGTAACGTTCGCAGGACCTACATGGCCAGAGATAGCATAAGACAGGGTGGTTAGGAAGGGAAAGGGGGAAGGGGTTTGCTCAGTAATGGGACACAAATTAGGCCAAAAACAAGAATTATCTAACAAAAACACAACAGATGACAATTAAACAGTGACTGTGATATAAAAATATAATAAATATAGTATTAGATTTTACAGTAGTATTCAGGAAACTCCGCAAACTGTTAAGATTGGCTATTTTCTTCGAGTACAAGAAGCTGATGGCCAACCTTTAGGATTGAAGAGGCACTAGAAGAAGTAAAAGAATTCGATTAAAATTGAACAATACACCCAGCAATTTCTCTCTTGTCGGAACCCGAGTTTTTAAGAGACAGAGTTGCTATGACAAATAACTGGACACCATCTCTGCAGTCACTTCATGTCATTCATGAAGACCTTGAGCCAAAATTATAATCGTCATGCTCCATATGACCCATTAAACCCAAAGCCATCGTGTACCCTGAAGCGCTTTAAAGCGATATCCATTAAAACAAGGACGCTATACACTTGAAACTCGTCGCTAACTTAACGCTATAAAAACTTGAACAACAACGTTATGAGTTCGCTATCTCATTCGCTGAAGACTTAGAACTTACCTGACTTAGATTACTTCGCCATGCATTTGCTTTGTTGCGGGGAGTTTGAATGAGTTCGTTTTTTGAAGTTTTAAAGATTTTTTAATTACAGGTGCTGCTGATTTACAGGGTGATATTCAGCTTTTAACTTTTAATTTGAGAAAGAATATTCTATTTAAGACTACAGCTATGCAGTGGTGTTTCCTTCGGACTAAAATTTAAGTATCTTCAAGGCTAGAGTGAATAATCTCTTAATAAACTAGCGCGCTTCACCATGAATGATAGCATCACTGCTTAACATCAGGCGGGATTGCGGTCAAGCATTAGTTTATAATTTGTATGTCGTGGATAACGATATCATTTTAATAAAAGTTGCTAATTTGATTTATGTAGTAGTGGGACAATCGCTGTGACGTTATTTTGTAATGGCGGCACGTATACAGAGTCGTTTTGGAAAGTGGGGATTATCGAACGGGACTTCGCTTGGAAGCGCGGACCAGGGCAATTCTCCGGGGCGAAACTGTCGGTTTGCCTATTTAAATTGTTATTGTCAAGATTGGAGGGTATATTTATACTTCGTGCTTTAATTGAAAACTTCACCTAGAAATGGAGCCATTACCACCAAACAAATATGGTGACGACCCTATAGCTCCGCCGTCGCTGACGTCGTCATATTGTATTAAAAAAAAAGAATTGATGTCTATACATACACTATAACAAGTGGTTGGTTACAGCCGTTTCAAATAAAGTTCACCTCTGTTAAGAAATAAAGATCTTTTATAATGTCTTTCTCTGGTAGTTTGGTCCTACATAAATAACGAATGTGTTTTTTCAACATTCCTTCAAAGGACTACAATATGTAACAGTAATTCTATAGCTATCCTGAAGCACTAATGATTTACCGTCCAACCTTATAATTCATATCTCTTTATAGAATAGAATAAAATAGAATACTCATTATTATGTACACCATATAGATTACAGAACATAAATAAAAAGATGAAAAGAAAAAAGAGTGTCATAATAGGTGGTCTTATCGCTAAGAGAGATCTTTTACAGACAATCTTTGGATGGAATACTAAGGGGAAGGAGAGAAAAATAATGTAGGTAGTCTACAGTGTACTATTTATCTTAAATAAACGGGTTTTATACTGCATGGGAAATTTAGTCCGCGATCGATCTTTGCCGTGTGTAATTATTATCAAAAGTCGTACTAGTTGGAAATTTTAAAATGCTCCTAACATAACGGTATCACTCAGTTAAAATATTATACATATAAATGAGTTTGTTTCGGTCTTCCCTCTCAGATTAGTCAGATAGGAAACGCCAAACTGATCTCGTTAAAATAGTATATTTCATTACAAGTGCGGAAAGCCTGTCATTACAACGAGTTCCGACAAATGTCGACCCGAGCCGAGGCGCGGCCGAAGGTGAGGGTTGACAGTCGGAACAAGTTGCAATGACTGTATTTTGCGATTTCGTGAACTGAATACTAAAGAAAAATATAAGTACTTATTAATTAATTACCTTTGTGGCTAAATAACGATCATCGGGAGCTTCGTTTAAAAACCTTTCCACTTCATTCGATGTTAATATTTTCGACTTTTTAGTTGTAAAACCGTCTTATTGTCGTTTTAAGAAAGCATTTAGTTTTGGGTATTGACTTATATCCACGTTGTTTCTTATTTTCAGCATACTTTTTATCATCGAAAACCTCGACCTAGAAGGTTTTAATTTTGCTGACAGTTCGGAGAAATATGCCAACATAACATTTTCTGAAAAACTATTTGCCTTTTTCTCTTCTCTCCACGCAACAAATTCGTTGTTTAAAGATATGTAGCGACTTTTTGACTTTTCGGGTAAAATGTTCTCCGAAGCATTTTGTGCAATTATACTGAGTTCCGGTGGTGTTAATTCAAATAAGATATCGTCGAAATTACTCATTTTGTGCAACAAACAACTAAACTCGCAAAGGAAATTTTTGAAAAATGGCGCAAACCTTTTTTTTTTTTTTGTTCGTTTCTTTCCATTCGGGCGAATGGAAAAGGCAAAGGCATAGTACGCCATACAGCCAAGTCTTCAGTAATTTTTTTCATTAAATATCTATCCTAACTTATCCTTTTTTTTTTTTTTTTGTTTACGCTGTGGGAATGCATTTACGCACCTTACCCCGAAGGGCGTGTGTGGGACTCGCCCAGCCGTAGCTGGGAATACCCACTAAACCCACAGCGGCACTCCGGCATCGCCATAGTGGCGGGGGAGTGGGAAACTAGCGCAGCCTGAGCTACCTCTCCCCCGCCGGCGAAACCCGCCTAAAAAGGCGGGCCCTCAATTGCCCCTCCCAGGGAGGGGCCGTGGCTCCCACGTGGTGAGCGATGTAAGGCGGGCGTCGGCCTCACGCCCGCCGCTCACCTCAGGGAGGGAGAAAGCGGGCGAAATCCCGCCTTCTCCTCCCCCTACGCCGCCTGCGGAGCTCCGGAGCGAGGGGATCCTCCTCCCGCTCGCGCTCCGCTGCCTCCTTCTGCGACATCACGGCCTCGCAGAAGGAAGCCATCGCCACCCAAGCCTCCTCGCTCCCCACCATCGCTCTGACGATGGCGGGCAGCGAGAGGTCCCGTCCAACCGCCGTGACAAGATCGCGGCGCGACACGGCCCACGACGGGCACACCGCGAGGGTGTGTTCCGCCGTGTCCTCCGCCGCGCCGCAACCGTGGCACGACGGTGTCTCCTCTCGTCCTATCCGGTGCAGGTACCTGCCGAAGCAGCCGTGACCGGAGAGTACCTGCACCAGACGGAAGGAGAGGAACCCGTGACGCCTGTCGAGCCAGTCCTCCAGGACCGGCCCGATGGCGTCGAGGGTACGGCGGCCGAAGACGGCGGAGGCGAGGTCCCGCGTCCACTCCTGGACAAGAGCGACCCTCGCCTCCCGCCGGACGGCCTCCCTCAATTCGGGGCCGGACGCTCGCCCAGCGCCCTGCGCCCCGCCGTCCACTCGTACACTCTGGCGAGCACCCACGCCTCGAGCTCCCAAGGCGGGGTGCCCGCCAGAGCGCATGCCGAAGCGAAGCCTACCGTGCGGTAGGCCCGCGCTGCCCGCTGGGCGATGGCCCTTTGGGGCGCCCGAAGAGCGGTGGCATTCTCCCTCCTATGGAGGGAGTCCGCCCAAATGGGGGCCCCATAAAGGGCCATACTCCGCAGTATGCCGGCGTATAGACGCCGGCACCGCATGCTTGGCCCTCCCATGTTCGGCATGAGCCATGAGAGGGCGTCCGCAGCTTTCAGCAGGCGCGTCGACAGCCCGCTAAAGTGCGGGCCGAAGCGCCACCTGCTGTCCAACGTGAGGCCCAGATACTTCATCTGGGCCTCGACCCCGACCCTGACGCCCTCCACAAAAATGTGGGCGTCATGTGGGGGGCGCTGCCGGGGGCCGTGGAAGAACACGGCCTCCGTTTTGTGCAGCGCCACCCTCAAGCCCAGGCGGCGGATCCTTCCGGCCACTAAGGATCCGCCCGCCGATGCCAAACTGGCTGCCTCCCGGAAGGTGCTCCCGCGGGAAGTGAGGAGAGTGTCATCCGCGTAGCAGATGACACTCGTACCTCGAAGGAGGGTTCCCCGCAGGAGCCAGTCGTAACCGACGTTCCACAGAAGAGGCCCTAGAACGGACCCCTGTGGAACGCCGGCTCCGACAGCGTATCGCCGGAGCTGGCCAGCCCCGTCTACGAGGAGGACAGCACGGTCCTCCAAGTAGCTGGCCAGGAGGCCCCGCAAGTACAGGGGCACTCCGTGGAACCGGAGCGCTTCCAGGATGGTAGAGTGGGGGATGGAATTGAAGGCGTTGGCAATGTCGAATGACACGGCCAACACTCCATCCCCCACTCCACCGCCTCTGTCACCTGGCCCTTTAGACGGGCCAGGGCGTCCACTGTCGAACGACCAGCTCGAAATCCGAACTGGGCGTCCGACAGGTCCGGTCCCACGCTCAGCAGATGCCGCTTGAGACGGCCGGCGATAATCCCCTCGAACATCTTTCCGGCCTCGTCAAGCAAGACGATGGGCCGGTATGCTGAGGGGGAGTCCGCTGGCCGTCCCTCCTTCCGAAGGAGGCACAATTGGCCTTCCCGCCAAGGTTTCGGGAACCTCCCCGACGCGAAGCACGCGCTGAAGAGGTCCCGAAACCTTCCCTCCATTTCGGTGGCCGCGATGGCCACCACCCGAGCGGGAACGCCGTCAGGGCCGGGGGCCGTCTTTTTGGCGCGGAGACGAAGAGTCGCCGCGCCAAATTCCTCCTCTGAGACCGGAGGAGGAGGAGCTTCCTCCTCCGGTCGAGCCCCCCCTCGTGGAGGGTCCATCACTGGTGGGGTGAAGTGCGGATCCCTGCGCGGAAACAGGGACCGCACCACCCCATCCAGGAGCGCTGGTTCGAGGGTCTCGGCAACCGGGGGACCAATGCGGCGCAGTTTGTTACGCGCCGCCTTATATGGCCTCCCGAATGGGTCGTTGTCGAGACCCTCCAACAGCTCGGCCCTCGCCGCGTCCTTAGCGGCGCCGATGGCCGATTTGAAGGCCGCCCTCGCCTCTACGTATCTGGCGTAGAGGCGGTCCTCGTCGGCCTGATCTCGTCGGCGCCGCCGACGCGATCGCGTGTAGGCTCGCCGTGCCGCCACGCAGGTGGCCCGCAGCTCCGCCAACTCCTCCGACCACCAATAAACGGCGCGTCGGGGAGGCGGACGTCTCGACCGAGGCATGCTGGCGTTGCATACCTCGGTCAATGACCCCCTCAATCGGGCCGCCGCCGCGTCCACGTCCAGGACGTCCACGCCGGGACCTGGCCAAAGCCAGTCCTGGACGAACGCGGCCTCCCTTGCCGCCTCCCGATCCAGGTGGGTCAGAGCCCACCTTGGAAACGGGGATCGGCCCGACGATGAGGGGGTGCTGCGGCGCCCCCGTGGATTCTGGGGGGAGATCTCGAATCGCACGTAGCGGTGATCCGAGATCGTCTCCCCCAGTTCCACCCTCCAGTTCTGGATGCGGGCGGCCAGTGCGGGCGTGGCGAAGGTGAGGTCCACTATGGACCCACCCTGCCGCCGCACGCACGTCTGGACGCTCCCCCTGTTCAAGAGAGAGAGGCCAGACGTGGCCGCCCACAACTCGACCGCCCGTCCGCGAGCATCGGTGGCCGGGTTTCCCCAGACCACCGACTTGGCATTCAGGTCTCCCAAAACGGAGACCTGACGTGGCGCCGTCCTCCCGATGACCGCCGTCAGGACCCCGAGGAAATCCTCGAAGTCCTGGAGAGGGCGGTTTGGGGAGAAGTAGACCCCCACAAGGGCCAACCCTCCCCACGCGGCGGCCACGTATCCCGGTCCCCTCTCTAAGAGCGAGAGGGGAGGGGAGTCCGAGGAAGACCGCGCCACGATTGCCACCGAGCCGTCACTGTCTCCCAGCCAACTGCTGGGAGTATAGTACGGCTCGGCCACCACTGCCACATCCACCAACCACTCGGCCATTGACTGCACCAGTAAGTCCTGGGCAGCCCGGCAGTGGTTGGTGTTGGCCTGCAGGATGCGATGGTCGGTACCCATTACTCGACCATCGCATCACCCTCGGCCACCGCCGCTGATGGGATATCAGCGGGGGTGGTGGCAGCAGCGGCAGGACGGCTTATAGCCGCCTGCGGCTTGCCCTTCTTGGATGGAGGTCGGCATGACGTCCCCCCCATAACGTGGTCGGCGGGGCGACCACTGGAGGCGCACGCCGCGCAGTGCGGCTTGGCGGCCTCGCACGTGGCCGCCATATGCCCCTCTTTCCCGCAGCGGAAGCATGTGTCCGCCCAGTCCACAGTGGACGGACACATGGCTCGGGTGTGGCCTATGCCGAAGCACTTGAAGCAGCGCATCGGCGCTGCCTCAAGCACCCGGATCACGGCCCGGCTGAACCCCACCAGTAGCCGCCCCTGGCATTTAGCCTGAGCGGCCAGCACTGCAGCGACGGGGCACTCCAGCCGGATAGAGCCCAGTCCACCGCGGCCGGGCCTAATGGCCCGAGCCTGCACCGCTGCGGGATCGCAGCCTCCGACCTTGGCGATGGCCGCTACCACCTCCTCTTTCGTGACGGAGTCGTCAAGCCCGGTCATCTCTATGGCCGCGGTCTTTGTCGGCCTGGCGACCTTCGCCAAATCTGCGAGGGCCTCCCGCAACTTGCCGGCGAACAAGTCGGCATTTTTGCCGCCGTCCTTCCCCGGAAACTCGAAGAGTCGAGCTCCGGTTTGGGTCCGACGGCAGTTACCGAGCCCCAACTCGGCAGGGTCCGCGACGGCACGAGCCCGACTAACTAACTTATCCTAACTTATCCTAACTTATCCTAATTTATCCTAACTTATCCTAGCATAACTTAACCTAAACTAACTCCTTTCGTTTTACGCGTTTGGACGATAAGGAGCGGTTTAGCGTAAAGACATGATGAGGCCACTATGCTACGATATTTCACTGTTCTTTTTGAATTATTCACTGAATGCACTTTTTACTACATAAATCACGCGTTTTTATTTAGTAAACGACACTATAAATAATTTTAAAAGTCCAATGAAAAATGAGCGTGACACTCATCTTGACATTCCCGCCAAACCTCATGGCGCAAACCGTAAAAGAATATAAGCAGAGATTTTTTTTTCTTCACCCATTCTATTAGGCAAAGGGAACTATGCCCATACAGCCAAGTCTTCAGTAGAATTTTTTTTTATTGATATGAAATGAAAATGAAATGAGATGAAATTAAATAAAACCTAACCTAACTCATTGAAATATATCATTAAATCTGATATTGAAACAAATTAGTAGCTTCTTTTTAGAATTATTTGCATGAATCATAAAAACTTCTATGATTTTTTTAAAGTAAAAACTTCATGGTTGGTTTTTTTTTATTTTTAATAGACAATATTTTGACAGTTGGGAAAGAGAACGCACTAGTTCGGAAAAGGTAAAGAAAAAGCACGAATGTGTAATAGCCCACTTTCCGAACGCTATACGTCCCTGTAATACACCACTTTTTGAGCAACTGTATTAAAAAAGACTTTATTTGAATGAAAAAGATAAAAATGCTTGTATAGACCTACTTACAGATAATGACTCCGACTGCCTTGTTCACAAACAAAACTAAATATAAGTTAAGACGTGCATCTTCCTTTCTATTTCATTAAGAAAAGGACAGAAGATAAAATGTCAGCTTAGACCTGTCAAATTAGTGCGCTCCTGACGTAAAGTTGCTTATTTTTAGTCGCCATGTTTAAATCGCGTCTAAACTGTCTTGTATCTTATTTTGACAGGATTAAACTAAAATGTTATCTTCTATCCTTTTCCTAACTGAATGGAAGAAAAAGATGCACATAATTTAAAATTAGTTTAGTTTGCTAACAACAGAATCAGCGCCAATATGTAATTTATCATATACATATATCAATATACTTATAATTCTAAACTGTATCATATCTAATCATTTATAGCTAGAATCACTATTGATTCTTCACTGTACATAGTTTCAAATCAAATGTGACACCAAACTTTTATTTTCATAATTTATTTCCTAAATTCAAATCATAACGAACGTGTGACCGCTCTACGTATGTAGGTCAATAAGTTTCAAACTTAGGCACTTGCCAATATATATATAAAGTGTTTATTTCAATTTGAAAAGTTCAGTTTCTGTTATCGATGTATTAAAAGTTCTTACAACTTCTGAACATGTTGAGATAGGATTAAAAAAATCCTTTTAATATCGTTGGATATCCTCCAAAAAAACCGTGCTCTCGGTATTCATATTTTTATTTTACGTCTTTAATTTTTATTTTCACGTTAATGTTTTTTATTATTGTTGATTTTGAATCTATTTATATGTAGTTTTTATTGTATTGTGTTTCGTAAAATTACATCGTTACTAAAAGAATTTAATAAAAGATTTTGTAAATAGATTTAAAAAATCAAAATACTCAAGCCGTTCAAAATGAAGTCATTAACGCAATATTAATATTACGTTAATGACTTAATTTTTGATATAATGATGCCGTGCTGTCACTAATTTTCGATTAGGTATTTTAATTTGATTCACCTTGAGTCATTTCAACTTCATCTGGTTTTAAAATAATAATTAGGTTATTCTTGATGTGTAAAAAAGTTTCTACAAAACCTTTTTTACCTTACATACTTTTTGCTTACCGGAATGAAATCTTTAAGACATTTAACAGCAGCTGTTGTACTTACTGATGTTTTCAACGCCAGATAATTCTAATATTATGTTTTTTTTTTTCTAAAACTTTCCATACATTAGGAATTTTTCCTATTTTTATATTTATATATTTGGTTTCGTACGGGGATCTCGAACCCGCGACACGCAGCGTAGCAGTCAATAGCTTAACCACTGCGCTAACCGTGCAGTTAATATTTTGAATTCATGACAGTTTTGCTATTCAAAAACAAA
The DNA here is from genome assembly GCA_017933935.1 of Sesamia nonagrioides. Classification (NCBI taxonomy): domain Eukaryota; kingdom Metazoa; phylum Arthropoda; class Insecta; order Lepidoptera; family Noctuidae; genus Sesamia; species Sesamia nonagrioides. The sequence goes on from JADWQK010001182.1 coordinate 844,928, forward strand.
CTCGATGTCAGTTTTACTACTGCTTAACTACTGCGCTAACCGTGCAATCAAAATAGTTGAATTAACTACGGGCCATAGAACTGGCTCTGAGTGCGTTATAACCTAACACACCATTTACCAGTCCAACTATTCACAAGTAAAACATGATTCTGGAATGGTACAACATCACTAAAATTACATGTTAATTATAACTCAATTATGCGCAGTTTCAGCTCGTGTAAATTTGGATGCGCTCCAAATGCTGATGAGTTTTAAAAGCTTCAATGGGTAGCGATACTTGAATGACTTCCGGCGCAACCGAGCTGATAAGAATAAAGATAAAAATACACGAACGATGCGCTTGTATCAAAAAGGTTTTACTCTGAAATATACTAAGAAAAATATCAATACAATTTCGCTGAAATATAGTTTAGGAACAACGTCTAAAGAAACCGTGGCCCTGGCGCACAGGCAAGTGAAGAAACACGGATAGGATTTAGTCAGTAAAAGTCCGACCCGCCCTTCCGCTCCGCCCAGAGCGGGAGAGGTCATTTACCTAATGATTTCCCATCCCATACAAAAAAAAAAAGGAACAACGTCTTAAATAACTTGACGTTGCCACGCTGGAATAGCGCAGGAAAAAGGATTGGTTGAGACGCACAAAAGTATGCCCAACCTTCAAGACCTCCAAGTGCCCACTTGGTTTTGAGATATATAACGCCAAGCGGATAATTGACTGCCAGAGGGCTGGCCTGTTTCTTGGCTAAAGAATTAGCATCGCCTTACAGCGTGGCGATGCTGTCTGCCTTTTGGGCACTGTTCCTGCTAATAGATATGCGGATAAATTTTTTGAGACATTCGATTCTTTTTCTTTTGTTCTCTTTTCTCACAGTAAAATTCTTTATTACTGTAAATACACACAATAAAAAATTAACATTAATATTAATTAAAATTAAATTATGGATAAATTAAACATAAAAAGAAATAAAATACAAACTAACTACAAATTAAATTTAAAGTACCTATATAAAAATTGAACCCAGATCGCTGCGATCACCGGGCAGGGTGCCCAAAAGGCTGGCCGCGTTCCCACATTGAATCGCCAACATCAACTTTTGAACGAGATGCGCGCCAGCCCTTCGATGACATGTAAATAATAATTGTTTTAAATGTTATGTAATTTTAATATACGTTTATCATCATCAATCTTTTTATCGTCCCACTGCTGGGCACAGGTCTCCTCTCATACAGAGCAGGATTGAGCGTAATCACCACCTTTGCTCAATGCGGGTTCGCGATTTCATACTTAAAGTCCACGTTTCCTCAAAATGTTTTCCTTCACCTCTCAATCAGTCATTGTGTCCAAGATATACTTAGAAAGTCCATATAACTGAGAAAAGTTATATTGGTACTTGCCTGGCCTGGAATCAAACCCGCACACTCATACTTGAGAGGCTGGTTTTTTAATCACTAGGCCACCACGACTATCTAATCCATGTATCTAATATACGTTACAAAACACGTGTTTCGCCTCCTCCTTTATACCGCGTACATCGAGGGACTGGAACAATTTTTCAGCAACGGTGTTTCCGTCGAACTACAATTTGAGTGTCTTCAATGCTAGAGTGAATAGGCTCTTAATAAACTAGTGCGCTTTACCATCAACGATTGCGTCACTGCTTACCATCAGGCGGAATTGCGGTCAAGCGTTAGTTTATAATTTATATATATAAAAAAAAAACACAACTATAGTTAGATAATAAAACCAGCTCTTTAACCACCCCCAGCGCACCGGGGACCAACAAAACAAAAAAACTGGATCTGTCGATGTCTCTTCGGTCTTTGCTCTTGTTTTTTCTCTGTTTATATAACCAGTTCGAAGGAGCAAGTTTTAGTTTTTCCTTCTCGAAAGCTGCCCGTTGAGGCAGTGATTTATACACCAAGTTGTTCGGCTCGTTCTAAGTTGGCTATAGGTATAACTTGATCATTGTTAGAACAATATCTTTGGGTATTATTGTCTCTGGGTAGTTTGTAGTTGTTGACAGCGTTTGGGGTTTCTTTTTCTTTTGTTAATTAAGTATTAGGGTGAATAGTAGTAGTCACAGGCGTAGAGTAGCCAGCCTTTCGGTGTTCTATAGGATGCATTTCGGGGAGTGTGCGATGGAATTGCATGATTTAATTCCCCTATCTCCGTTCCACCAGCGAACGACCCGTCGTACGGCTGGTTTCCACCCTTACGTTGTTAACACCACTACGATCCGGACGAAGCGTTTCGCCTCCTCCTTTATACCGCGTACAATTTGAGTGTCTTCAAGGATAGAGTGAATAGGCTCTTAATAAACTAGTGCGCTTTACCATCAACGATTGCGTCACTGCTTACCATCAGGCAGGATTGCGGTCAAGTGCTAGTTTATAATATATATGTATAAAAAAAAGAATAGATAACATCGATTTTTTTGAAAAACCTGTGTACTTATATATCAGGCACTTGTCTCTCATAAAGGTGAAATATAGTTGATGTAGAAATTAACTATAAGTTAGCTTTCTGAAGAGAGGTAAGAGTAACGATAAATTATAATAATCCGAATTTGAAGTAACTTATTTTTTATATATTTTTATTTATATAAATTATAAGCTAGTGCTTGACCGGAATCCCGCCTGATGGTAAGCAGTGATGCAATCGTTGATGGTAAAGCGCGCTAGTTTATTAAAAGCTTCTTCACTCTAGCCTTGGAGACACTTTAATTGTAGTCCGAAGGAAATGTGTATTTTTTGCTGGATGTTGTATGGATAATTTTGGTTTACGTGAAATCAATGTTTTTTTTTATAATAATAATAGATATGACCAAATTGTATGAGATCTCAGTATTTATTTATTTATAGGTATATTCTTTATTGTACACCAGATATCAAACAAAACAATCAACACAAAAAAAAAACATACAATGGGCGGCCTTATCGCTAATGCGATCTCTTCCAGGCAACCAAGGAATGGACAGATTCTTCCGAATCACAAATGGGACTGTCATTGGTGCAAATATTAATATACTAAGATAGATACACAAATACATACATATACATAAATAAATACATAGATACTGTACAACAGATACAGTACCAACATTTACACAAAATAATGTTTAGTATACAGGTGGCTACAACACTACATTGTTATTAAAAGCATTATATGATTTGCGCCAAACGTATACAATAGGATACTTTAAGAAATTAAAGCAGCAACAATTAAAACTATTTAAAAAAAAAAATTACATATTTTTACAATAATGATAATATTATTCTAGTACAGATTTCGTGGTGGCCTAGTGGTTAAAACACCAGCCTCTCAAGTACGAGTGCGCGGGTTGATTCCAGGTCAGGCAAGTACCAATGTAACTTTTCTAAAGTTATATACAGTATGTTAAATAACAGAGGGCGTTCCCTTAAACTCGTTAATATATATCATTAATAGATTAAAATAAAAATATCAGCATAGAAAAATAAGCATAAAAAATCCGAATAAAAAAAAATTCTAATTGGAAATAAATTTGAAACCTCCTGTTTTAAATCAAAATAGTAGTCATCATGTATAAATAAATTGCGACGTTGCCGTCTTTCATGTTCGCGTGTACAGTGTGTTTCTTTTACATGTCAATTTAAAATTTTTATTGAATATTTTCATATTGGAAAAAATTTTAAAACCTTTTGTTTTCGAATGGAAATATTTTTTTTAGCATGTATGTATGCTATACTATTTCGGGTTAACGGGAACGCCCTCCGTTAGTTATTAACATACAGTATATTTTCTAAGTATATCTTGGACACCAATGACTGAAGGTGAAGGAAAACATCTTCAGGAAACCTGGACTTTAAGTCTGAAATCGCCAATCCGCATTGAGCAAGCGTGCTGATTACGCTCAATCCTTCTCTGTATGAGAGGAGACCTGTGCCCAGCAGTGGGACCATAAAAGGTTGATGATGATGATGATGATGATGACAGATTTCTTGAACGATGTTTTATGTTAATTACTTAATATTTTGACATTAATTTCATTTTGATCTTATTCTGACTGAATCGATTTTGTTTGTATTTAATTTGTTTTTTATCTCTTAAACAATTATAGTTTTTATTACTGTAGCTTTTTATTAACAACATTCATATATTTGCATGTGCATTCTGATAAACAATTAAATTTGAATTCATATGTCATTTCATGACATGCTCGTGGGTTAAACAGACAGACAGAGAGTGGAATCTTAGCAGTACCGCTTTTTACCCACTTTGATATTGTTACGAATGGACCTTATGTCGATGGCATAAGGTTCAATATCGCGTGACATGCAGTGTGTCACTTTTAAGTCCTATTCCTCCAGATCTAGACATTTTCTAGGTACAATAATAAAACGCATTACTAGACTTAGGACGGCCTATCGAATGGTACAGGTCTCAACAGTTTTGTCAACAAAGTGTCGACATCGAAATTTCTAGAAACCCGTTTCCGGGAATTACCGTAGGTACTTCCGAGTGACCTCGAAGTTATGTGCTATTATTATTACGTCTAGAGGAATCTGGAATGTTCGATCAGCTGGACTATATATAGCACCGTCACACCGACGCGGAGTCAGTCTACACTCGACTAGCGATACGAAAACAGCGACAGTTAAGAAGCGATCTTCGAGAATACCTACTGCGACAACTGTAACGAGAACTGTGAGTACTACGTGAAGTAACATCTGTAGAGTTATTGTGCGTTTACGACACGGACTTCGTGGACGTAAGAGAAGACTTCGGTGCGACATCAGCTACATTCTACTTGTCATTGCCTACTACCGACTGTACCTTCGTCGTCAATAAACTTCGTAACCCTTAACCGGCATTTTAGTACCCCTAGCCCGTAACAACTGGTGTCAGAAGCGAAATGCCGATCACGCCAAGGGAAGACGAGAAAGTTCGCACGCGACGACAAGCAGCGATGGATTTGGCGCGTCAAGAGGAAGAATCGCTTAGTGTCCCTGCACCCGTAGTAGAAGCGGCCATCGTGACACCTATAAGTGCACCTACTACCACCACTATTCCTGGAAGCAGCGGATCCGATTTATCGGTGTTACTGGCTCACTTGACGGCGCAAATAAAGCTGAGTATAGCAGAATCCCAGGCGCAAATAAAAGGCATAGTAGCAGAATCACAGGCAAAATCCCAGGCAGAAATCCAGGCACAAATTAAAAGTGTAGCAGAAACCCAAGCTCAAATAAAAAAATCCCAGGCAGAAACCCAGGCAAAAATAGATAAATCCCAGGCAGAAACCCAGGCAAAAATAGATAAATCCCAGGCAGAAACCCAGGCACAAATCATTAAAAGTGTAGCAGAATCCCAGGCAAAATCCCAGAAATTAGTGTTGGAACTCAATGAAAAGTGGAAAGAAACCAAAGAAGACGTCAACGAGCTTAAAATAAAAACAGCACAACAGGATACGCGCATAGACCAGCAAGATGCTCGTATAGACAAACATGATGCGCGTTTCGAGGCACTTGACAGCACCATCATGGAGTGTGAGAAAGAAATAAAATTCCTCCATGATAAGGTACAGAAAGGAGGCATCAAAGGGGTGATACCTAGTGCTTTGCCGACGTTCCAAGTGCCTCATTTTGACGGAACAACGTCATGGGTGGCCTTCCGCCTTCAATTCGAAAAGGTCGCAAAAGGCAACAACTGGGACGACGATCAAGCGGTAACCGCTCTTACGCTTGCTCTGCGTGGTGATGCAGTACAAATTCTCGAAAATATTTCCGGCGATTGCAATACCCTAACCTGTCTGCTAGAAGCGTTGGAGTCTAGATACGGGGAGAAACACCTCGAACATGTCTACAGGGCTCAACTCCGCGACCGCACACAGAAGAGCAGTGAGGGTTTGCAACAATGGGCAACGGAAATAGAACGTGTTGTTCGGAGGGCGTATGCATCAACACCGGGATTAATTGATGCTACTACGGTGCAAGCTTTTACTGATGGAATCCGAGATGCAGAAGTCAGGGCTGCAGTTCGTCTGGGTCACCATCAGACTCTGAAGGCAGCCTTGACACACGCTCTGGAGGTGGAAGCAGTACGCCAAGACGGCCGACAACAGCACCGCATTCGCGAGGTAACCCCAATAATTAAAACTCGGCAAGGACCAACCTGCTATGAGTGCGGCGAAAAGGGTCATATTCGGATCAATTGTCCCAGGAAGGCTAAGGGAAGAAGCACTTCTGGGACACAGGTGGAAGCCGAGGATTTAAACTAGGAACAGCCAGGGCTATGGGGCGAGTACTGGCTGGTCGACATGTAGCCCCCATTATAACAGTATCACAAGTGGGTGACGGAAACAGTCTCATTATAGAAGGAGAACTGAATGGTAAATCCTGCAGTTTCACATTGGATACTGGTGCATCAAGAACCATTGCACGACCGGAGCTATTTCCTCGGACCATAGTTTGGAAAAGAGGATCTTCACAATGCCGATTACAAACCGCCACCGGCCAACCAGTACTCGTCCTTGGTGAAACGAACGTGTCCTTGAAAATGGGTGATAAGACATTCACGCACCCTGTTTTAATAGCAAATATTACAGATGATTGCATAATAGGACTGGACTTTTTGAAGAAACAGCAGTGCGTCCTTAATGTAGCAAAAGGAGTATTGAGTTTTCCAGAACAAGAAGTATTTCTTCAAGGTGGAAAACAAGGGTCAGTGTACTGTTTAAGGAGAACGGTATTACCACCAAGATCAGAAACCTTAGTAAATATTAGACTATCACCAATAGGATGCCGTAAACGTTGCATTATAATAGAAGATTCTGGAGATCACCCAGACTGGATAACAGCAAGGACACTGATGATGATTTCCGATAAACCAAAAGTACGAATTATCAACGTTAGCAACAAAGAAATAATTCTTGAAAAGAATTGCATGGTGGGTGTGTGCGATCATGTAGCGTCTTTGAGAAAAACAGAGGCGCACGAAAAGGGACGTGATAAGAAGTGGCAGGAACATGTATCGACACTACTCGAAAATTGTAAGGGTAATTTAAACAAGTTCGAAAGTCACAAAGTTAAGCAACTGCTGCATAACTTCCATGACATCTTCTCGAAGACCGACGGTGACGTGGGAAGGACCGGGCTCGTCAAACACCATATAGATACGGGTAATACACAGCCGATAAGACAGAGACCACGTCGTATCCCCTTTGCAAGAGAACAGGAAGTCACGGAAATGTTAAGAGATATGGAGATAAACCGGATTATAGAAGCATCCACCAGCCCTTGGTCATCTCCAGTTGTCCTAGTCAAGAAAAAGGATGGCAGTACAAGGTTTTGCGTTGACTACAGGATGTTGAATGATTCCACGAAAAAGGATAGTTATCCTCTGCCACGTATAGATGACACTTTAGACTTGCTAAGTGGCATGAAATGGTTCTCCACGGTTGACCTCAAAAGTGGATACTGGCAAGTGGAAATCTCTCAGCAGGATAAAGAAAAGACCGCTTTCACCACTGGTCCTGGAAACGGTCTCTGGCAATTCAATGTCATGCCTTTTGGACTGTGCAATGCTCCTGCTACATTCGAGCGCCTAATGGAGCGCATTTTGGTGGGGTTGCTTGGTGATGCATGCCTAGTCTATTTGGATGACATCATCATTATGGGACGAAGCTTCGAAGAGCACCTACGCAATTTGGAGAAAGTTTTCCAGAAACTGCGTGAAGCAAATTTAAAACTCAGTCCTAGTAAGTGTACACTATTCCAGAAAGAAGTTGGATACTTGGGACACATTATTTCGGCGCAAGGAATTCGAACAGACCCTGAAAAAATAAAAGCCGTGTCGAAGTGGCCTACCCCTCGTAATAAAACTGAGGTACGCTCTTTCTTGGGTCTGTGTGCATATTACAGTCGGTTTGTGAAGAACTTCTCCGAGTTAGCGAAACCGTTGCATCGTTTAACAGAGGAAAAGTGTCAATTTGAATGGAACTCTGACTGCGAACAGGCATTTGCTCTACTGAAAACTCACTTGTGTGAGGCTCCTGTACTAGGTTACCCTAGTAGGGAAGGCCGATTTTGGTAGACACAGATGCCAGCAATGTGGGTATTGGAGGAGTTCTCTCTCAAACACAAGGAGATAGGCAGGTCGTTATCGCATATTTCAGCAAATGCCTTTCCAAGCCAGAAAGAAATTATTGTGTTACCCGCCGAGAACTTCTAGCCGTTGTTAAGACCTTACAACACTTCAAGAAATATTTGATTGGGAGGCAGTTTACACTTCGTACCGATCACGCTGCCTTACAGTGGCTCCTCCAGTTCAAAGACCCAGAAGGACAAGTAGCAAGGTGGATAGAGCAGCTGCAAGAATTTGACTTTGTCACTGAACATCGGAAAGGCAAGTCACACAATAATGCTGATGCTTTGTCTAGACGACCTTGCGAAGAATTTTGCCGACATTGTGCCAAACAGGAAAAGAAAGAGAACGTAAGGATTATCCAGGTGAACGCTTTGGACGAAGACTGGGATAATCAATCATTGGAAGACGCGCAAAAGGAAGATAGTGACTTGAAGACAGTAATCGAATGGAAGAAACTTGGCCAAAGGCCCACTTGGAGTGAAATATCAGCGCTTAGCCCAACAGCAAAAAGTTACTGGGCTCAATGGGACAGCCTGATAATTGATAATGGAGTTCTCAAGAGGAAATGGGAATCGCCCAGTGGACAGGAGGTCACCTTACAGATAGTTGTCCCCTGCGGTAAAGTCGCGTCAGTGCTAAGACAGGTGCACGACGGAGTATCCGGAGGACATCTAGGAGTAAAGAAAACCCTGGAGAAGGTGAGGAAAAGATTCTACTGGGTGCATTGCCGCGAAGACGTAGAGGACTGGTGTAGAAAATGCGTAGCTTGCTCCTCAGTAAAGGGACCGCAAACGAGAGCCAGAGGTCGGCTGAAAGTGTACAATGTTGGTGCACCATGGGAAAGAGTTGCTGTCGATATAGCTGGGCCATTCCCTGTTACTGAAGAAGGGAATAGGTATATCATCGTCATGCAAGACTATTTCAGCAAATGGCCAGAAGCTTTTGCAGTACCTAACCAGGAAGCTCATACAGTCGCCAAAAAGCTAGTTCACGAGGTGTTCTGTCGATTTGGCGTTCCCTTGGAGTTACACTCTGACCAGGGTAGAAACTTCGAGTCTTCACTATTTCAAGAGGTTTGCCAACTACTCGGGATACATAAGACTCGTACAACACCGTATCACCCACAGTCAGATGGAATGGTCGAAAGATTCAATCAGACGTTGGAGAATCATTTGGCCAAAGTAGTGGAAGAACACCAGAGGGATTGGGACCAATACATTCCACTCTTCTTAATGTCATACCGCTCTGCAACACATGATAGCACAAATTGCACACCGGCGAAAGTCAACTTCGGCCGAGAAATTAGACTACCCATAGATGCACTAACCGGAACACCTCCCGATACTCCTAACCTAGCCGTCGACTATGTGGCCGACCTACGGCGTAAATTAGATGGAATACATGAGCTAGTGAGAAAGAATGGTCTGAAAACCAGTGAGAAAATGAAAATCCGATACGACCGCAAAGCTAACGTGCCCGGATTTGAAGAGGGAACTTTGGTATGGTTACATAATCCCATAAGGAGAAAAGGAAAGAGTCCGAAATTTCAAGCCAAATGGGAGGGTCCGTACACGATAGTAACCAGAATAAACGATGTCACCTACAGGATTAAGAAAGGGCCTAGAGGGAAGCTGAAGATCGTACACGTAGACCGCCTAGCTCGCTATTATGGATCAAATCATGTTCGGGACGAGCATGACTAAGAAGGGGGCAATGTTACGAATGGACCTTATGTCGATGGCATAAGGTTCAATATCGCGTGACATGCAGTGTGTCACTTTAAGCCCTATTTCTCCAGATCTAGACATTTCCCAGGTACAATATAAAAACGCATTACTAGACTTAGGATGGCCTATCGAATGGTACAGGTCTCAACAGTTTTGTCAACAAAGTGTCGACATCGAAATTTCTAGAAACCCGTTTCCAGGAATTACCGTAGGTACTTCCGAGTGACCTCGAAGTTATGTGCTATTATTATTACGTCTAGAGGAATCTGGAATGTTCGATCAGCTGGACTATATAAAGCGCCGTGACGCCGGCTCAGGGTCAGTCTACACTCGACTAGCGATACGAAAACAGCGACAGTTAAGAAGCGATCTTCGAGAATACCTACTGCGACAACTGTAACGAGAACTGTGAGTACTACGTGAAGTAACATCTGTAGAGTTATTGTGCGTTTACGACACGGACTTCGTGGACGTAAGAGAAGACTTCGGTGCGACATCAGCTACATTCTACTTGTCATTGCCTACTACCGACTGTACCTTCGTCGTCAATAAACTTCGTAACCCTTAACCGGCATTTTAGTACCCCTAGCCCGTAACAATATTAAACCTAGTTTGTATATCTCACAAAACAACATTATCAGGTCAATCTTGTGTTTACAAGGTTCAATTGGAAACTTAAATTTTTGAAAACAATACGAACGTTTGCATTGTCCCGGACGTAGTCGCCGCCAATCTAATCAACGCTGCAATATGGTTCAAATAAAATATATTGGCGATAAAAACGTCTTTTTCTTTTAAGAGTACGACCAATAAAAGAGGTTATTCAAGTGTAGTAGGAAACCAAGGTACGTTTCCAATTAACAAAAAAAAAAAAAACTTATGAAATTCATTCGAAAAAAAATTTTTTTTTTTTAAAGACAAGGAGCCGGGTTCTTCACTTATGGCAACTGAACATAGAATCTTTACCTTAAAAAACTACTCAAATAACTTTAGAGTAAGATGGATGGAATGTTGACTGAAAGATAATATGGCTAGAAGGGATGGCTACCAAGATGGCGTCTCATACAGAGCTATGTACGGATGACAGCAGGTCAAGCTACCCGAAACTGTCAGATATTCCCAATCAACCTTGAGCCTTAATGCTTTAGAGATAAAGTTGAAAACCGAATAAAGAAATCTGACAGATTGTAGTAGCTTGATATTCAGTCGTATAAAGAAAACTTAGGAATAGGAAGGATGACGGCAGTTGAGCGAACCCATATTGCGTTGATTTAAACTCATGTTATGTAGACTATTATTCGGCTAACTAGGAGTTTTAGTACGACCGAGTGAACGAGACCTGGTGCTGCACAACCTCATCCTCTTTTTTTTTCGGGGTGGAAATCCTCATTGGATATCCGCCGCCCTGGAGTGGGCGACGGGGTCTCTCAGACTTTTACTGACTAAAACCACCCCGGTGTCTCTTCTATCACGAGCCCACGTGGGGCCGCGGGAGTCTAAATTCTTTCACGGCCCCACACCCTCGTGCTGGCCCGGACTGTCGGACCCCTTCTCCTGCACGGGGTAGTGGGGTGTTAAACTACCCCGTGCATCGCCTCAAGAGGCACGCGTCGACACTCGCGCGCGCCTCCGCCTCGGGGTACATCTAATAGGGGGCGGGGACTTCCCCATGTCCCTCGCCCCTGGACCCATTCATGGGGGGATGAAGAGGGCGTTATCCATCCTTCCTCGGCACCCGGTGCGTCTTCTGCGGCCCGGGATGCACAACCTCATCGTATGTCAAGTTGAACAAACATCATGTTTATTTCAATTATATATTTAGTATACAACGTTATTTTTTGTATATGCGAAACCCGAAACAAAGAAAGAAAGAAAAAACATTTATTTGCAGTAAACATGACGCAAAAGTTTACAAAAACACTAAAAATAAGATATAATTGAGGGAAACATGCGTCACATCCACGCAAAACGGTTGTCGCTCAGCATTATGCTGCGACTCTATGCAAAACAGAGCCCAGCGCTGGTTTTCAGCGACAACCGGCGCCGACGTAAAGACGTCACCCGGTGCAACAAACAATTAAAAGTGGCATCGAGACGGTAGTACAGTAAAAATAAAAACATATAAAAAGTTAATCCAATTGTAAATGGTGAGAGAACAGCTTCAATAAACACAAACAGGAATATAAAAAATAAAAACAGAATATATAAAACACGTGTCCAATATTTTTATGTAAATAATCTATGTACGAAATTCCAAAAAGATATAATGAAAAACCACAAAGTTATGACTTTGCTATTCTACTTGGTCGTCCCAACAAAATATGGTCAAAGCTTCGCTCGGACAGGCGTGCGCGGTGCGTTGACCTCTGGCGTCAGCTGTTGCGAGCGCTAAGAACGTCTATCGTAAAAATAATAAGTATAATCATGCGCGCGCTCAGTATCCATACTGCAACAATTTCTAAATGTATTTAGGAAAAATTATAACATGCTGTAAAAATGATTGAAATAGATTCAGTTGCTTATTCTGAAAAAACTATATTCAGATTTCGCATAAACAAAAAGTAACATTCTATATAAAGCTTAAGAGTCGATCCCGTGAGAAGATCGGGATAAAATGTATTTATCTACTCTCACATCAAAAAATTAAAAATATAAAACCAAAAAGGAGTTTATATTGACGTACTTTACCAATAGTATATCGAAAGGAAATTAAAAAATTAAATTAAAACATTATTTCTCTAACAAAATAATGTTATAATATTTTTTTTTGTCATTACGGTACAAACCATAGACAGCCATTGATGTAATATTAAACTAAGGTAGATAAGTCACTAGCGCATTGAACTTGAATGGTACAAAATATCATATCTGTTTAATATTATATCAATATTTTTTTTGGTTTCATTCCGTTCAGTTGAACGGAAAAGGCAAAGGCATAGTACGCCATACAGCCTAGTCTTCAGTATGTTTTTTCTTGAGTTTTATATCCTAACTTATCCTAATTTATCCTAACATATACTAGCTTAACTTAAACTAAACTATCTCCTTTCATTTCCCACGTGAAGCGCATGCGCTGTGACGCAGGGTGCTTAAGTGTTAACATTTTGTATATTACAATTATGAAACTGAATAAATGTAATTGTGTTGCGTTGGCGTTAGACGCACTGAGATTAGATAAAGTAGTGTATGAAACTGTACATAATTAGGTATTACACACTCATGTGATACTATTAAAAAACTCGCTTCGCTCGTTGTTTAAACTCACACTCGTGCTTAATACCCCTCATTATGTATCAGTATCATAAACTACTATTAAATATGTGTTTTTCGTAGTTATAAACCCCTAGTTATAAGACCACATTAGGAACTCCCGCATCCGTAGCAGTATTCGTGCCCGTGACATTGCAGAAAAACTGCAGAAGGGTCACCTACGCTGGTACGGCAACGTCTTACGAAAACGTGTTACGTGGGTAACAAATGACATGCCATGGCGCCTCCGCCGGGCCGGAACAAGCGGGGTAGACCAAAGAGATCCTGGTTTGACGTTGTAAGAGTTAACATGCGAGCCAACAATATCTTACCACATGATGCAAAAGATCGCGCGAAATGAAGGAGAATGTGCAGGAAAGCGGACCCTGGGCTCCAACGCGAAAGCCGCGGATGCAACCGGGATAAACGATAGGATGATGAAGATGATGATGAAACTACCTGTTTATCAAATTTCATTCAAATCCGTTGAGTAGCTTAGGCGTGAGAGTGGAACAAACTGTTAAAAAATTAACTTATCCAGCATTAGCGCATTCCCCGAGTACTTATATTATTTACTAAATTATAGACCGTATCAGCTTCACACCATTTATTTTATATGGTCTGTCATGACGACAGACAGCGCATCATGTGTTGGTTGCCAAGGTAGGTATACAACCTCCAACACGCCTCCTCAATCTACTACATGATGAGTTACACAAATTAGAACCAAAAACGCTAACTTGATTACATATAGAAGTAATAAATCCAACGCGTCACATTCACAAAACAAAACAATATCAAAATAAAAAATAACCATTACAACAGATAGGTATAAAACTCAAATTACAAATCCTAAACCTAACTGTACTTGCCCGCCCTCTTAATGGGTAATTTTTGTACAATCTGTTTAAGTTTTGGGCCTGGCAGAGACTTCGTTAACATGTCTGCTAACATCTCTTGAGTACACAAGTATTGTACATCAATCGCCTCCTTAATCAAGGCTTCGCGGACAAAATGATACCTAATATCTATATGTTTTGTTCTATTATGGTTCATTTTATTTTGCGATATTTTATGTGCTGACTGATTATCGTTAAAAATAATCGTTGGTTTGTCGCAAGCATTTTTAGTCAAACTAGACAACAAACCTCGCAAGTAAATTGCTTCTTTAGCAGCCTGACTGAGTCCTATGGTTCATTTTATTTTGCGATATTTTATGTGCTGACTGATTATCGTTAAAAATAATCGTTGGTTTGTCGCAAGCATTTTTAGTCAAACTAGACAACAAACCTCGCAAGTAAATTGCTTCTTTAGCAGCCTGACTGAGTCCTATGTATTCTGCCTCAGTCGAAGACAATGCTACACATCGCTGCTTGCGACTCTCCCATACTATTAAATTATCGCCTAATGTAAAAAGCATTCCTGTGAAGAACTTTCGATCGAATGATCCCCCCCAATCAGCGTCAACGTACCCGCGCATCTCTAAGTTACCGGATTTTCGGAAGACAAGCGCAAAATCAGATGTCCCCTTTATGTATCGCAACACCCGTTTAGCACAATTGAAGTGGGTCTCATCATAGCACGAATTGAATTGAGACAGTAAACTGACAGCATGTGCTATATCAGGCCTAGTAGTTTGAGCCAGATAATTCAGACATCCTATCAAACTTTGGTACGGCAACCTACAACCAGGCTCAGCTTTTTCCATCTTGATGCCTACCTCCATTGGGGTATTGACTGGTTTGCAGTCTGACATTTTAAATTCCTTCAATACATTCAGGACATACTGTTCTTGATCGAGATAAATAGTTCTCTTATCTCGTCGTAACCTCATACCTAGTACGTGCCTAGCTTCGCCTAAGTCTTTCACTTTAAACTTTTTGAGCAGCCCGTTTTTCAAAGCTTGCTTCTCTTTATCCTGCTTTGGAGGACATAATACAAATATATCATCAACATAGATAACTACCACTATCCTATCTTGACCTATTATCTTTTGATATAAACAGGGCTCTATCTTTGATTGTATAAAACCTAAATTAAGCATCTCCTTATCTAATTCGCTAAACCAAGCATTAGAGGCTTGCTTCAATCCATATAATGACCGTTGTAGTTTACAAACTTTGTTTTCCTGACCTTCGGCTATAGCGCCCTCTGGCTGAAGCATGTAAATGTCTTCCTTTAATTTTCCGTACAGGAAAGCAGTGGTAACATCCCACTGGTCAATGGTCCACTCGTATTCTGCAGCTAGTGAGAATAACAAGCGAAGCGTAGAGTGCCTCACGACGGGAGAATAGGTTTCATTATAATCAATTCCACGTACCTGTGCAAATCCTTTGGCTACCAACCTCGCCTTGTATTTCAATATGTTACCATCACTATCTCGCTTGATTTTGAATACCCATTTGTTCTGTATAGGCTTCTTATCGCACGGTAGATTAACTAACGTCCACGTTTGGTTCTCCTTCAACGAGTTGAGCTCATCGTTCATGGCCTTCTGCCATAGCTCACGATCAGGCCTTGACATTGCCTCATCCATTGTCGTTGGATCGCCATCAATATCTGCGATAGCTTTTCTTTCAGCTTCGGCTTTCGCACATGTGCATCTGTAGTCCACATTATTCCTTGGACGTAAGTTATATCTGGGCGGGTTTTCACACTCGTTGTTTTCAGATTGTAATATAGGATTGGTACTTGCTTCTTGAGCTTCCTGTCTTATTTCATCAATAGTTTCTTCAAAAACGTCTTCATTGCTTCCTTCACTAACGCTGTGAATTTCCTCACATGCAACCTCAGGTTCAACACGTTCCTCCTCTGTTGAAATAGGAACGACTGAGTTCTTCGTCACTTTCATATCGTCTCCAGGAAAAACATTTTCTAAAAATTGGACGTCTCTCACAACTGAAAATTTTCCAGTCTTTGGTTCTACCAGTTTGTAACCTTTCGTGGTCTCGCAGTAGCCAACAAATATCAGAGCTTCAGTTTTTGTGTCTAGCTTCTTTCTCTTTTGTTTTGGTTTCAGAGCGTATGCCAAACATCCGAATACTCTCAGATGACTCAGATCTATTTTCTTACCAGACCAGAGTTCCTGCGGTACTTTTCCAGTGACAGCCTTCGTTGGGCTTAGGTTTTTTAAATATACAACTGTTCCGACTGCTTCTGCCCAAAATCTTTTGCCCAAATTGGCTTCAAAAAGTAATGTTCGCGCTTTCTCAATGATTGTTCTATTCGCTCTTTCAGCCACGCCATTCTGCTCCGGCGTGTATGGAACTGTCTTTTGATGTTTTATACCAGCTAACTTCAAATCAGCCAACTTCTTGTCGAAGGCATCGTTGCAAAATTCTTTGCCATTATCCGATCTCAAGCACTTGATCATCTTGCCAGTCTCATTTTCTACTTCCGCCTTATACTCACGGAACTTGTTGAGACATTGACTTTTATTTTTTAAGAAATAGACGTGCGTCTTTCGCGAGAAATCATCAATAAATAAAAGCATATACAGCGAACCAGCAAAAGATGGCTCTTCCATTGGGCCGCACAAATCTGTGTGCACAATCTCCAATAAATCATTTGCTCGAGTGCCTTGTTTTTTGAATGGACTTTTGCATCTCTTTCCATTTATACATGGAACACACGGCTCTATTTTGTCCGTAGTTTTGAATTCTATTCCAGATACCATGTTTTTCAGGGTGATCATGTACTTTTGTCCTAGATGAGCTAGTCTCCTGTGCCATAGATTCGACAAAACTTCATTCGATGTTGTTAAATTAACCACAGTATTGCTGTTTTCAATCAGCTTGAAAATTCCACCAACTTCTTTGCAAGTGGCAACTTTGCGGTAATTTTTATCTTTAATCAAACATCCATGCTTGTCAAACTCAACTTTGTACTCGTCTCTTACGAGATCACTCACTGAGATTAGGTTCATCGACAATTCGGGAACATGCAGGACATTATTCAATTTGAGTTTCTCACTTTTACTCACAATCGGTGCTGCATTGCCCTTTCCAACTACTGATATCTCATCACCACTAGCAACTTTTATCTTACAGCCGCCTTTCTGTGCCTTATATTGCACTAGTTTGTTCGCATCATTCGTCATATGGGTAGAACAGCCACTATCAACATACCAGGCGGTTTTATTTACGGTATCGGCAGTACCCATGCAAATATTCGCAGTTTTCTTGATGCCATTGCATTCTGATGCTTTGTGTCCAAATTTGTGACACTTGAAACATTTGTATGTCGCTGGTTTCCGAGCCGTGTTGTTGTTGCTCTTCCTGTTTTGAGTGGTAAAAGCTTGCTCACCAGCCCCATTACACACTTCGGCTTGTCTGTTGCCTTCTTGTAGTAATTTGGTCTTTACTTGCTCTAGTGTTACCTCTTTACCACTATTATCGATGGCCATCACGAACGGGTTGTATTCGCTCGTTAAGCCAGCCAATAGTATTGAAATAAGCCAATCGTCTGATACTTTTGCGTCTATATCATTAAGCTGCTGTGCCAGGTGTACTATATCGCAGATGTATTTTTCCATACTTGAATAATTTTCCAAACGACACTGCCATAGTTTACGTTGCAGCAAAATTCGCCTGCCCCAGCCTTGATCCTCGTAGGCTCTGCACAAGTTTTGCCATACCTCGCGTGCGGTTTTTGCTTGGTACACGTGCGCAAAACATGTAGGCTCAATAAGCAGACATATAGTTGATCGTGCCTTCCTATCACTGTCTTTTTGTAAATCACTGATATTTTCTGTTTCCACAACATCCCACAAGTTTTTGGATTCGAGGAGGTTTTTCACAACGAATTTCCACGATGTAAAATCATTCGCTCCTTGCAGTTTTTTAATTCCGCAATAGGAACCAGAAACAGAATTTTCATCACACATTTTTTTACTTTTTGACAGTATTGTTTTTTCACTGTCAATAACGTGACAATCAGTATTATAAAGGAAATATTTTTTTACGATCACTTTTAATAATATTTACTCAGGTACGGAATGGGAACCATAACCTGTTAGAAATTAACTTATCCAGCATTAGCGCATTCCCCGAGTACTTATATTATTTACTAAATTATAGACCGTATCAGCTTCACACCATTTATTTTATATGTTCTGTCATGACGACAGACAGCGCATCATGTGTTGGTTGCCAAGGTAGGTATACAACCTCCAACACAAACAAACACATTTATAATATTTTTATTTAGGCATGTGGTTTTAGTCAGTAGGTCTGACACGCCTTTCTGCTCTGCCCAG
Source organism: Sesamia nonagrioides (assembly GCA_017933935.1). Lineage (NCBI taxonomy): Eukaryota > Metazoa > Arthropoda > Insecta > Lepidoptera > Noctuidae > Sesamia > Sesamia nonagrioides. The sequence continues at coordinate 863,286 of JADWQK010001182.1, forward strand.
AGCTGGAAAGGTCATTTGACGACTTCTCAACTGGAGAAAAAAAGATGTTCAAATTAGTGCGAATTAATCGACAAACGAGTGGAAAGGAGACCTGTGCAGAGCAGTGGGACGATAAAAAGGTTGATGATGACGATGAATCGACGAACGCAGAAGCATCCCTTCTTTAGGGTTATGTACCCTTATTACTCATCCTAAAGAGTCTGATGATAAATAGACTCTTGTCTTTTTGTCATCAGACTCTTTAGGCTGTTTGTTGTGTATGTGAGTTTAGATGTTTGGAAACGCACCCACGATACAGGAGTAATTCCTAGCATTTGGCAACTTTTTTTCAAAATAAAAAATGACTACTGTGATGTGTTAAAACCTTGAACCATGATAGCTAGATAGTTGATCACAGGTGATGTATTACGCGGGGACCGAATCCAGAAATTCCGTAACGAAAAAACCTCACGCTAAATTATATTACATGCTGACCTACCAGGACTTCATATCATAAATGCGTAAGAACATAGCAAATATCTAAGACACCACAATAATTATTATATTATATGCTGACTTACCAGGACTTCATAAATGCGTAAGAACATAGCAAATATCTAAGAACGCCACATCAAATATTATGTTAAAATATGCTGATCTACCAGGACTTCATAAATGCGTTAGAACATAGCAAATATCTAAGAACACCACAACAATTATTATATTATATGCTAACCTACCAGGTCTTCAGAAATGTGTAAGAACATAGCAAATATCAAAAGACGTGTGGCACTCAGGGACTGCCGCGGTAAAGCTATTGCATAGCATTTTTTACCAACTTATGCAGTTATAATTTTATTATTTATTTATTTTATTTATGCAGTATTTCTTTTCCTTTGTTTTTATGGAGTGGGGGTGTTAGGTTATTTTCCATTGATAAAAAATACTATCCAATAGCTTTAACGTGGTAGTCCCCAAGTGCCACAAGTCTTTATTTTTTAGATAATGGTACGAAACCCTTCATGTGCGCCTGCGCGAGACTCGTACTTGCCTGGTTTTTTAAATTAGTAGATACGCCGCAGGCAAAACATGGAGGGATTTATTACAAACTGAGTTCTAACTTCAGTCCAAGCATAAACTTTTTATTGTATTTTGAACATTCTTAATTTAAAACAGACAACTTAAACTCGGAATTTTTGTAATTCAAACTTTAGTTTTGTCGAAACGAAGTTCCAAATTAAAACACGTTTGATGGTTTAAACCTGAGACGAAACACAAAGCTCGTTAAGTTATAAGTCCGAGTGAGTTCACTGAATTGTTAGACCGAATGTACCTGGGTGTGACTAATAAATATTCATTAATTTATTCAGTCCCATGTTCTGTGTGGGATTCGTCTCTGTTTTTTTAGTCATACAATATACAAATTGAAAATGTATAAGTGTAACCACTAGGATTATTTATTTATTTTTTTCTAAAGAGAGTGTTTGAAAAAGGACATCTAACATCATCAACATGTCTTTTTCTTCCGTACATCCCTATCAGAAGCCATCTCGGCAGTCACCCCCTTCTTAGCCATATCATCCTTCACACATTCCATCCATCGTTTCTTTGGTCTTCCCCTACTCTTATAGCCATCAACATTCATAATTAAAACTCTCCTCACGACATTCTCCTCATTTCTCCGTAACACATGCCCGTGCCATGACAACCGATTTCCACACAACTTTTAAGCTACCGGTGCCGGTGAAAAAGGACATTTAACAATTAGCTACTATTTATATCAATTGCTGAAGAACTACGTCTGAGATAGTTCGAACCCCATCAGACGCTTTAATTTGTGTCCATCATTTTATTACCACTGCTCTCGAAAAGGTGAAGGAAATCATCATGAGGAAACCGGCATGTCCTAGAGCCAAAACTTCGAAGACATGTGACATCTACCAACCCGCACTGGACCAGCGTGGTAGATTACGGCCTAATCCGGAGGAGGTTTGTGTCCAAGGAGTGGGGACATGATTATGTTATGTACGTCTGAGAAAACGGTTCCTTAGTAACATTTTCTTTGAAGATTTGTTGGAGAACAAATAGGATATCGACAAATGTGTAAAAAGAAAAAGAGTTGACTCGCTTGCTGACAAACACATTTGGGGCTGTTTTTGTGAGCGAGCTGGCAAAAGGCTGGGTATAGCCTAAACTTTTTGAACCTTGAACGCTTAAAGTTATAAAAATATTTTCGCTTATAGTTTAGAATGTAGTCCTAGTAAGTGATTATGATAGCGGTTGTGTGGTGGCAAGTATCAATAGGTATGTATATTGGGACCGCGTGTTAAGAACAAATTTCAGTTTACTACCTAAAAAGGCACAAAGACGGACTCAATATCTTAGGCATTTCCTACTAGTCATCCATAGGTGGTGAAGAGATTAGATGGCAGATGCTTTCGTTGACAGGCACAATGATAACAAGAACAAACTCAAATCTAGTTACATAAAGAGGTTATATAAAAGAGCACCATGTTCATTCATCAGAATTATTAGAAACTGTGGCAACAGAGTTGACGCCATTGTCTCCATCGCTAGGCTCAGATGCAGCAAAAAAGAATACACCTAATTTTTTTTTTTTTTTTTTTATTCTCGCTTAACAGCGATCACAAACATTCTGAATTCTCAATTAGTGACAGTACTCACAAGATATTCTAGTGAAAAACAATATTTTCATCAAATTCTCGTTGCTAATCTGTCATCACAGCCGCTGAGTATTTCTTTGATAAAACGTAATGGCATCGTTGCTACAAGTCTTTACACTTCTTTTATAATAATTTGCAGCCAACAATAATTAGAATAAACAAACTGACAACAACAAATGAGTCATATGACTCACAATAGGCCTCATACGAAGGATCAGAGTCACACAAAGGGCAATGGAAAGAGCTATGCTCGAAGTTTCTCTGCGCAACCAAATCAGAAATGAGGAAATTCGCATAAGAACCAAAGTCACCGCCATAGCTCTTCAAGTCGCTAAAATTAAGTGTCAGTGGGCGGGGCACATTGCTCGCAGAGCCGACGCGATGACCGATATGGCAGTAACGTTCTGGCAGTAACGTTCTGGCGGCCACGTGTAGAAAGACGCAACGTAGGGAGGCCCCCAACAAGGTGGACCGATGACCTGGTGAAGGCCGATGAATGCGGGCAGCATAAGACCGGTCATCGTGGAAAGCCTTGGTGGAGGCAGCAGTGGACCTCAATAGACTAAAGAAGAAGAAGAAGTCATATGAACTGTTAAGTCTGAACTTAAGGTTAACATTTTAAGGGTTTAAGTTAGCCTTGCGCCGACATATGTGATATTATAATTAATATGTAATTATTTATAATATAATATGTACAAGCCGACCCCCAACATAGTAGGAAAAAGGCTAGACAGATTATGATGAATATACAAAGGAGAGAGGTGTTGAGATGACTGCAATTTCTGCTTAAATTCAAACCGGTGGCCATAGAATAGCCAGCGGTCAAAATGTGACAGTTATATCAAAGAATGACAGTTATGTCAAAGAATGACAGTTGTATAAAAAATTACAGTTATGTCAAAGAATGACAGTTATGTCAAAGAGTGACAGTTGTCTCAAAGAATAACAGTTCTGTCAAAGAATATCGGTTGTGTTAAAGAACGATAGTTTCTCAAAGAATGAAGGTTGTGTTAAATAAATTTTAATAGAAATTGCAGCCATCTCAATTAGGTACTTCTTAAAGCAAACTTTTGGTACCTACAAGCGCGAGGCACACTTTTCTGATATTTTTGAGATCGGGTTTTTTTTACTATCTTTTTTTTTTAACTTTATGAAAAACTAGAATTTATTTATTTATATCAATTTCATTAATTACATGGCTAATATTTACATAATTTAAAAAGTAAAAAAAAAAAAAAAAATATATAATTATGTACAAGTATATAAAGGAGGAATTGAAAAAACTAGAGGGCATCAAAAAATCCGCATCGCTGTCAACAGGAAACGTGCCCAAAAGGCTGGCAGCATTGCCACGTTGTATGGCGATGCTGATTCTTTGGCCAAAAAATAGCCCAGCCCTCTGGTCACGTGAAGAGTCGAACTAACTACTAGTCGTCTTTTTACTATGTATTTAATTTTTATTTGTTGCTGCCTGATGTATGTGTATTTCTTTGTGTCTGTGCTGAATAAATGTATTTTCTTTCTTTGTTTCAAACCTTGGGTCGTATTATAGCAATTTCATACAGCTGTCAAAATTTGACAGTTATATCAAAGAATTACAGTTGTCAAAGAAGGAGAGTTGTGTCAAAGAATTACAGTACTGTCAAAGAATGACAGTCGGGTCAAAGAGTGACAGTTATGGCAAGACACTGTGAGTTGGTCGTCGACTTGCTCAAACATACCCGATTCGTTAGTCCAACAATCTTGTAACTTGAACCAACCACCACAAGTTTCTCTGGACTATGCCCAAGTGCTTGGTTGGCTACCTCAGAAGTTAAACGTGAACGTGTATAAAATTGCTGTATACTTTACTGATTGCAGCCGCTAAACGTTAACATGCTACCAAGTACCAATACCGTTCACTCAATTGCTGTCGATAAAAATTTGTTGCCGAGTTGCGGTTGTGTTCATAAATGTGTGTAGGTCATTTCAAATAACATGTGTGTGCTTTGGTTTTGTTGCCATTGTAAAAGATTATAAACACTGAAATAAAGTTTAACTACTGACTAATAATCATACCCTAATTCACTGTTTTTCAGCCCTTTTCATGACAAGTTTTTTACATAATTATTAGAAACCAGTGCATGACCGCAATCCCGAGCGATGGTATGCAGTGATGCAATCATTGATGGTAAAGCGTGCTAGTTTATTAAGAGCCTATTGACTCAAGCCTTGAAGTCACTTAAATTGTAGTCAGACGGAAACACTTTTGCTGACAAATTGTTCCAGTCCCACGATGTACGCATTATAAAAGACGAGGCGAAACGTTTCATCCGGATCCTGGTGTCATCAATGTAAGGTAGGATACTCGCCGTACAACGGGTCGTTCGATGACGGAACGGAGATGGGGTAATTATATCATTAAATCCCGCATACACTCTCCAAAAAGGGATCCTATAGAATACCGATAGGCTGGCTCTTCGTCTGTGCTCCAGGCTTCAGAGACAGTTTTGAACCAGATCAAGGTTGCCAATTCGCCTCTTCGCACTCCTTTCCACCGAATCCAAAGTTGCCAGATGGCATTTTGGAGCACCAGTCCAAATGTGACTGCACATACGAATGGACCTGTGCTTTGCATTAGAATATGTCCTGATCCATACCAATATGTCTTGGTCCAAGTAAGTTTGAATTTCGAGAATTTCGATTTCGATTGAAAGCCTATAGCGATTAGCATATGGAAGAAGTATCATAGGGCATCAAAAATTTTTTGTCATTATCCATACTAATATTATAAAATGCGAAAGTATCTCTGTCTGTCTGTCTGTCTGTCCGGCTTTCACGCCAAAACTACTGAACCGATTGTAATGAAATTTGGTACACAGATAGTCTAGAGCCTGAGAAAGGACATAGGCTATAAAACATCCCGTTTTGACCAATAAGAGCAGAGCAGGAACAAAAAATGTTGCGAAAACGGGAGCAAACGCGGACATACACATTGCTCCAATTATTTCAACAGGCGCTTATTTTATATCAACTGAGCTCTTTCGGTTTGAAGCTTACGCGAGTGAAACCGCGGGGCACAGCTAGTGATTTCTATTTTGACATTATGCTTTATAATTTGACATTGTGAGTAATATGTTTGATATTTGGAATTATATTTTAGATTTAACTATTAAGATTTTGACATAATAAACATTGCATTATTTGATTAATATTGACCAGTTATGTAGGTTGTATTAATAGTGATAATGTTGGTAGATTAGTTAAGTGTGAGTTTTTAGTATTTCTTCACTAGTAATGCTAGTAGGTATAAGTAAAACAAGGTTAATTAATAATCTCAATGTATGGACAACAGTAGGTCAAGCAACCCGAAACTGCCAAATATTCCCAATCAACCTTGAGCCTTAATACTTAAGCGATAAAAATGAAAATCGAATAAAGATATCTGCTGAAAAATAAACGAATACAATTATTTTTAATGGTTTTATGTTGGCAGCAATGTAAATGTGTAATGTATGTTTACTATTTTATAAATAAATAAATTGTAAAAAAAAAATGGATTTTTCTAATCATATTGGTGGTTCTAGAGCATAACGCATGCAAATAAACACCAGCTCTTCAATGTTATTGTTTGTATAGGTAGATGATTAAAAAATAAAAATTCTCCTGTATCGAAATATAGACTCTAGATGTAGGAATTTCAAAACAATACGAGCCGTATTAAGAGGAACTGCTTTCATATTTGAGCATCAAATTCTGAATAAAATCTATTGTTCAGTCTATCTATAGAAGTGTAGCTTCGTAAAGCGCTGTTTCTGCTTCTGTTTCCAGGAAACAAAAGCAAAAAATTGTTTGGTAACATGTTTTGTGTTACGTATTACTATTAACATGTTAAAGTTTCGTATGATGTTTGAGAGAAGCGGTGGCCCAATGGCAATGGCAGCTACTTACAAATTGTAGGTCGTAGGTTCGACTCCGGTAGGTCCTTCATCATCATCATTTCAGCCGAAAGACGTCCACTGCAGGACTGGGACTGGACATCTCTTAGCTGCCACGGAGTATTTTAATTTTTAAATTAATTTTTGTGTGTTTTTCATAATGGACGCTCTCGGCGTACAATTTTATTTCTGCATCGTTCTCACAGGGTTGATTTCAACATGAATGATGTAATTAAATATTTGTAACAATAGCTTGAAAATTTAAAAGAGTGTCCATGGAGTTTCTTGCCCGTTCTTCTCCATAGGTACCTACTCTTTGGAATGGCCGACTAGCTTTATCTTATTGACTGACCGACCTTCTGACAATTCAAAAGTGCCTGTAACTGGTTTATTTGAAATAAATGCTTTGATTTTGATTTTGGACACAGACCTCCCCCAAGGATCTCCACGACGACCGGTTCTGCGCCTCCATCCAGCGGATTCACCACGTCGGGTCGGTCCACCATATCGGGGTCTTCCTATGTTTCGTCTTCCGGTGCATAGCAGGTCCTTTGTTTTGTGTAAATTATTTATGTTAACACCACTGCTGTTAAAATGTTAAAGAAAATTTCGTGAATAAAGCGTAGAGTGAAAAAAAAAAAACAATTTCTCATTGTTTAATATCATTATTTCTATAACTCTATTGTTATACAGACAATTAACAACAATTTTGCTTACAATTAAAAATAATTTTACATATGTTTTGTACATATCATCATCATCATCATCAGCCTTTACTCATCCACTGCTGGACATAGGCCCCCTCTATGGCACGCCAACAAGCTCGATCCTGAGCAGTTCTCCGCCAGCCACTACCAGCCACCTTTTTGATGTCGTCGCTCCAGTACATATATACAGTTTCTATTATTATATTTTTTAATAAATAAATATATTACATTTTATAAATTGTTTAAATTGGTTATTTCTCAGCTTTGACGTAAGTAATTTCAATATTTCACACAAGTAAGTAACGCTGGTACCTATATATGAAAATGTTTAATGTTAAGATCTTAACACACGGTTATACATAAAGCTACACATCTCCAGTTTGATTCAGTTGACCTCGCATTGTATAGGTTTTTCATATAATCAGAAGTCAACGTAAACTGGTTAATTTTAGCTTGATGTGTAGTCGTGCGTACTGTGAGCTCTGAAATATTCTTTATTATTAATTCTTTTATTTGCTAATATATGTATACATATTAAATGATATTTTAAACAATAAAAAAAACATAAAAAAACATTAAAAATATAAAACAAAGTAATTCACCGATGCCGGGAGCACGGTTCAAACTACGGCGCGGTTCCTGAGGAAGAGAAGCCTGATCGAGTCTCAGAGGGTCATGGCCATTCGGCTGGTCCCGGGATACCGCCCTAAGGACACGGTGGAGGTCTGACCGGCTTGGATAATGCACCGCCATGTCCTCGTGGCGGCGATCAGCGGCGGTCTTTCGCGTCTGGCCCTTGTTAAAGCCACGGTTCGGAGCAGTCCGTCACCTCCTTCTGCGAACCAGTGATGCTGGCAAAGGAAGAGGCAGAGCGCGTGAGGGAGCGGATATCCCAGCGCCCTCACGCCTCTAGCCGCCGTAGACAACAACAGACAACAGACGCCCTGCTCGGGAGACAACATTGAACTCCCGGCCACCGTAGGTGCTCCGCCCGATAAGGATCAGGCCCGGGTCGATGGCGCACAGTATTCCAGAAGTGGTATTACTGTAGGATGAATATGAATTCGTATTATAAGAACGGAATTACGGTTAATCTGGTCTGTAAGAATGTCACAATAATTTCAATGGTCGGTTAAAATGACCGCTCACTCCAAAAAGTTTTTATGCTGTAATTTTTACAGAATATTCCGTCTGTTATGAGCTTTTTTGCATGGTTTTCCCCAAACCTAGGCATTACTTCACTGTATATGTACTTACAAGTACATCACCTGCCTTTTCCCAACTCTGTTGGCTTCTGCTTTCAGTCTTGCCAGATTCAGCTGAATACCAGCGTTTCACATGGGTGACTGCCTAGCCGACATTCACAAACCCAGTTACTGGATAATACGGTACCCCTTGGTTTTTTCGGGCTTCTTCCCGCAATCACTGTGAAAGACCTATGAAAATGCTGTCATTTTTTTCAAGAGCATGCGTGCCTCAGAAACCTCGTTAAGCCATTGGTCCCGGCTTAACGTGCTATAAACAGTTATAGCATGTTAATCCGGGACCAATGGTTTGACTAGCCTCCCGAGGCACGCAGGCTTTTGGTATAAAAAGATGATCACCCATCTAAGCTCCGACCGCGGCAAGTGTAGCTTCACCTGAGCGATCGACCCGCACGGGTCGTTACTTTAACACAAGCCCCTCTTACAACTACTTACCAGTAGATAGCGCGTATTATGTATCTTCTCATGTTATTATCGCTTCAAGGAACCATTCCCTTCTAAATAAAGCTCGGGGCATGGATTGGTAATGCATACAAATTTCATCCTTATGCGGATTGAGCGCTTTATCGATACTGATATAAACGGAATACTGCTTTAAGATATATGTATGTAATTATAAATAGGTGTATGTTGGTTGTACGAATATATACATAACTATGTGGATACAAGAATTCTCCTTCCTATTTATCACATTAATATTATAATGGCGAAAGTTAGTGTGTGTGTGTGTATGTAGGTATAATAATAATAAATTTATTTTCAGAAAATATACATTTCAAGGTACACAAATAATATTTTGACAAAAAAATCAAAAAGTACAGAAAATAATGTGTCGTTGGTGCCTGTACTAATGAATTAAATCACTGTATCACAGCCACCAGCAGCAGCAGCAGGTATATGTATGTTTGAATCTTTCATTTCCTGATAGCTCTATAGAAGAACATGACGTTGCTCTGATATTGTAAGACGTGTCATCATCATCTCAGCGTTATTCGCAGTCGCATCCGAAGCTTTTTTTTCAGCTTTGGAGTCTGAGATCCGCTTTACCAGTCTAACTACTGATTTTGGCTAAACTTCGACATTTTCCATGAAGCGACTGCAGTCTGACCTTACACCCCAGACGCGATATCGAAGCAGTGCAGTTAGACTAAATGTTGGACTTTTGAGAGCTCCAACAACCCGTAACGACTGCCACTAGATGTTCATATGGCAACCGGGACCAACGGCTTAACGTGCTTTCCGAGGCACGACCAGACCAGTGCAAATATTCATATTCATGCATACATACACTTGCACTGCGCGGGGATCGAAACCGGCGCCTCCGTGCGCAGCGGCCGCGTTCGCTACCGCTACGCCACGGAGGCTGTCGATATTGTAAGCCGTCTACTCTGTAGTAAACTGTCTACTTTGCAGTTGCCTGACTACGTCTTAGGAACTCCAAAACTGAACCAATTTACTAAATTATATATGTGTGTATTTATGTATGTAGAGAACAAAGTAACACAGTTACAATATAGTGCGCCCATTCGCACCACGATATACAAACGACAGACATCAAAGTGTTCTTCGGCAAAGAACTGAGAATCCACTTGCGAGCAGAAATATATATTACACTTTCACTTGTAACAATGTTTCGGTATAAGTAATAGCTTTATTGTGAGCTACAGTATAATCTGTACTAGTTATTGTAAAAAAAAAAACATTGTGAAGAAACTCGCCTCCTTGGTATTCAATCCAAAGCTTGTCTGAAAAAGATCTCTCCCGTGGGTGTCGTAAGAGACCACCAAGGGAACTCTCACCATAGAAGCGGGCAGCAGCGCTTCTCCTGTGGAATTAAGATCTCGTATACATATTCCACCATAGCTTAATCTGCCAGGTCTTCTCTGTGATCTTCGTCTGCTCTGTGAGAGGAAGTGGGCCATAATGCACCAATCGGGCCCTGTGCGAATTGGTAGATATCACGGTTTTAGTTCCAGTAAAGGCTTGTGTACCCCGTGTGGTTCCGGGCTTAGAATAGTCATCATCATCATCTCAGCGTTAATCCCAGTCTTTCAGCTTTGGAGTCTGGGGTCCGCTTTACCTTTAATTGCTGATTTTAGCTAAACTTCGATATTTTCAGTGATTGACGTCTGACCTCCACAACCTGAAGGTGATATCGAAGCATTGCAGTTAGACCAATAGAATAGAATAGTGGCTTAGACTAGTACCAACCCATATCCTCCCGTGGATATCGTAAGAGGCCACTAAGGGTACTCTTACCACGGAAGCGGGCAGCAGCGCTTCTCCTGTGGAATAACAAATTGTTGCGATCCCTAACCCGCCTGCCAAGCGTAGGGATTATGGCAATGCCCCCAATGGAATGAAAGCCTTGGGTGAGGCCTTTGTCCAGCAGTGTACCTCTATAGGCTGAGAAGAAGAAGAAGAAGATAAGACCAACCATTGTGTAATCTTTTGTAAAATCTTCATATTTATGTTCTGTAATTTATATGGTGTATATAATAAAGAGTATTTATTCAATTCAATTCATCTACCAACCCGCATTGGGTTCTCTCTCAAGCCTTCTTTCTCTCGAAGAGAGGAGGTCTGAGTTCTAGCAGTGACAATAATTTAGGCTGATTGAGCTGTAGTATTTAGAAAATTATACAAATATTTTCACTAAAATCTCTCTACTTCACTAAATACTCGCTGTGCCTATTTTCAATTGAGGTTCAGCCAACCTTAAAACAGTAATATAAATCTTCTTCTTTACGTTTAAAACAATATCGAATAATTAATACCAATCAAGTCTAACTTTGATCAGTTACGAAGCATATTTTTTTTATTATCAATAGCAGATTCATTAAAAAAGATTATTTACTTTTACAAAAGACTTCGAGAAAATACATACGAGTACATACAGACACAGGTCTCCTTTCGGTGAGAAGGAGGAAATACAAAATGCGAGAAAATACATCTGCAGTTAATTAATAGGTAATAAACGAGTGTCACTAAACTGCAAAATAAAGTTTATTTTAAACGTAATTCAATAGTGAAGTAGAACTTAAACTATCAATACTCTTTAGAAAGCACGCCGCAACGAAAAGTTTAAAATTTACGAGAATTCCTGAATTTATACCTTTTATCGGCCTTAAGTGTAACTGAATTCTTTGATCTGCGTCACAGTAGGTAAAAAGCGTTTAGAGAGAAAAAAGTTTCGCGGAAAATTCGTTTTCGCGCCTTCAAAGGAGAAAACTATTAGAGTCTCTTTTTTTCTTTGTTATGTAGATGCAAACAGAATAGTGGAGTTATGCGAGTGTTTAATTTTGCAGTTTTTAGTTTAGTGGGGCAAGAACAATAGTCGTAGTACTTGCTGAGGGGTAGCGGTGGTGAGGGTTTGTTTTTACGAAATGGTGCTAATGTAAAGATAGAATTCAGTGAAACATTTTATACTATTTGTAGGTCGAGTTTATATATGCTGGTTTTAATTTATGGAAGTAATCTATTTTTAGTATTTGAGAAATAATTTATCGAGTAATTAAGTTACTAATTCGATTTATATTCCAATTCTGAAGTGCATTATTTATAATATAACTAATACATTACTATACTTTGCCGTTAATTAATATATATCATAAAAGTTACATATATTCATAGCTATAATATTTCTTATGCTGGAACCCAGGCTTTTTCTTGGTAAGAAAGTGGGCCATAATTTACCACGTGAGCCCGGTGCGGATCCATAGATGACATGTGTCCACGAATGTTTGGCTCTAAGATATGCCGATTTCCAATGAATAATTACCTCTTTTTTATAATTATTATCTAGTGCTGGACCGCAAACCCGCTTAGTGGAAAGCAGTGATGCAATCGTTGATGGTAAAACGCGCTAGTTTATTAAGCCTATTCACTCATAAAACTGAGTGAAAGGGAAGGAAAACGACAGTAAAGCAAGGTGACGCAATGTTAAACCCAACAACATGACCAACTATGTTGCGTCAGAAGGAGATTGATCCAGAGACCATCCACGACCTAACTCCAGACACAACAACGTTTGGCGCATCGTATCATACATCGCAACACAACTGGTCAGACCCAACCTCCGTACGGCTTCACCAGACATCATGCCGGAACACGACGAATCACTTGGCGGTAAGACTTTGTCTGGTGGGTGGTAACTTTTGCCGGCAGCCGATGTTATGGCCTACCACCGAGAAGAACTTAAACTGCTTCTTTCTTTCAAATACAATAAATTGATTGAAGGCTCCGTACCGATATATACACTTCACAAGATCCTGATTTAATCGCCCTTTAAATTCCTCGCTTACACGTAGCAATAATGAATAACTCCTTCTTTATCTTACACTGTTACTAACACTCGAAGGCTACTGAAGATATGAGGACAAGGGAGAACTAATAATAATTCTCGCAAATTCGCCTCGAATACAACATTTACCTCTACAAGATAATCTAATTAACATACAAGTTCGAACACTAGTTGCGAGCTTATTTATTACCACGGAGTAGTCAAGGATTGGAGAATTCATTTTTTGTGAAGCCGTGAATTGGTGGATCATGTTCATATCTCTCCGTGCCTCGGAAAGATCTTTAGTCCCGGCTGTCATGCGGCATGTCGTGTATCACTGACCGTCGTTACGGGTCGTCAGTAGCCCGGAAATCTGACGACATATCTTAGCAAGATTATCTTATTACTGACTAACTGGGCTGTGGCCAGAGTGAGATGTAATCACTCTCTCTCTCTTTAACTCCTCAGTGTTGGGGTCGGTGTTGGGGTTGAATTTTGAATTGAAGGATTCAACTGCATCTGGTTAGACTTAAAGCCAACCCCAACATAGTTTAAAAATTATGAAAAGCATTTCAGAATCGATTTGTTCAAATACTTTGCTCTGATGATTAAAGACATCGTTTGATTCATCTAACACTGAAGTAGTTTTTATTGACATTGACTTTATTTTAAATTTCTGCAGTAAAATATTGAGGAATAATGATAAATCATGGTATAAAAAATTTTGTACATTTACTTGATGATAAGCTTTGCGAAGGAATAAGTATGAATATTGTAATGAGTAAGTCTATTTATTTTACTCCTCGTGAACACAAGACTTTTCTTGAGTTGATTAAATTTTACAATTTTCAAGTTCGCTTTATGATTTCATATGACCGTGGTTTAAGACAGTGTCAGGAAAGACGTAGTAAGCATTGAACTTAGTTAATCCGCTTCAACGCTGAAGTCCCTTGTTTCCCTAAAGATATGTTCTCTGATACGTCACTCCATTCACTACCAACTCCGTATTTTATCGTCTTTATCGTGTCTTCAGCAGACTACCTTGTATATTTAGCTACAGGTTGGGTTAGCACAATGCCTGCGGACTACTTACATAATGTTATGTACTAAACGGGGAAGTAGGTAACCTGCATACGTTTTGTGGTAAATTTTGAAGCTTAATGTAAGGCCGCTCGGCTGTGAAATGGGGCTGGATGTTGCTAACGTCTAGGTAATACTTACTGAGGAACCAACTCTCCGTGGCTTCATCTAAAGATATCTGCTGTTTGTTTTATACAGGTAAGTTAACAGAGAGCGTAATGTAGAGCAAAATTTAAGTGTGGATAGACTGGAGCGACACACCGTATGTTGTCGATGATAACCGTCGTCACGGTAACAGTTGCCTCCCTCGTCGACGCGTGTCGCTCGTATGTTTGCATGCTTAAAGGCTTAACACGGAATGGAATCACCAATCCGTATATTACTGGTAATGTACAAAGCGTCTTTTCACTCTGTTTTTGATAAGGATAGGGAAGTAGGGAAGTGATTTATGCAATTGTATAATTATACAACATTATTTTTACCTAAATACAGTTTGTTCAGAATAAGCAACTGAATCAATTCCGATGATTTTTATACCATGTTATATTTTTTCCCAAATACATTTAGGATTATAGTATTAGGCGCACAGTGAGACAGATGCGCCGCTGCAGGTGCGGGCGAGTGAGCGGTGCGTTTAGCATATTTTTGTCGGGACAATTAGGTAAGACAACAAGCTCATAACTTTGTAGTTTATATATCTTTTTGTAATTTTGTTAATAGGTTCTTTACTTTAAAATATTGGACACGTGTTTCGGGTTTCGAATATACAAAAAATAACGTTGTATACGTGTTAACTCATCTTATTCTAAACTTTTTCACAATTAGTTTGAGGTCCTGGGTGATTACCAGTTACTGGTACAGTACCTGGGTGATACTCATCGGCAGATCAACCACGCCAGGTGAAGCATAATATGTATATTGTGTAGGTGTCAACTTAGGATCCATTAACTTAATCAAATTTTATTCCGTGGTGCTTGGCAATCTGGGCTTCTCCCAGTTGCAATAATGTCCCTTTGTGCCGATTGGCCTAGTTCTGTTCTGTCTCCTGCTTATTATGGAGGGAAGTGGAAAAAATAACTTTTTTTCTTACTCTTCCGCTATTCTTTTCTGATTAATTTCGTTGCGGGACCCAAGACAGTTGAATCGTTTCTCCGGGACTCGTCGAGCTTCATTGCTCGGCGTTTTTCTGGCGCTCTCCACTGTTGATTCTGGCTTTCAGGAGTTGCAGTGGGTTGGGAACAGTGTTGAGAACAAAAAAAAAAGGTGTCAACTGTAAATTATTGTAATTTACCTCTTAACATATTACTGTAGATTTTGTAGACAGTCTGCTAATCGTCTTCTTATTAATTTTATCTATATTTAATAATAAAAATAATTACGTGACCCTTCCGCATTTGGTTTTCTTAACACATTTTGTTTATTCCCATATAATTATTTAAAAACAAATAATAAAATAACTAAAATACTTAAACTCACTAAACACTTAAACACTCTAAAGGTTGTCTGTAAAAGATCGCTCTTAGCGATAAGACCGACAATTGTGTCACCGTTTGTAAAGTCTTTATATTTATGTTCTGTAATCTATATGGTGTACATAATAAAGAGTATTCTATTCTATTCTAAACACAATCATCGGTCTACTTCAACAAATATTGACTTACGAAAACATAAATATAGATGGCTCTGAAGTCCACTATTCGCTAATCGTGGATTTGTTACTGTGGAGCGATTCGTCTCATGCTCCGAATCGCCAAAATGTTTGTATTGGGCTGTAGCGTCTGTATGTACACGTGGTTAAATTATTCAAACACAGTGATAATTAATCAACTTCATCGTGACTGCTAAAGGTTACCAAGAATTTCGACCAACAACTGAGGTGGCTGTCATTATGCTGCTGGATCAAGGGCTTGATTCAGAAAGGGGTACTTCTGGACAAGGCCCGTATTGTTAGAAGGTTTCTTTGTCCGGAGCCATGATTGCCGGTAACTTGGATTCTCTTGTCGATGCCGGTGAACAAGATTTTTTATATTTT
This sequence comes from Sesamia nonagrioides, assembly GCA_017933935.1. Taxonomy (NCBI): domain Eukaryota; kingdom Metazoa; phylum Arthropoda; class Insecta; order Lepidoptera; family Noctuidae; genus Sesamia; species Sesamia nonagrioides. The sequence continues at coordinate 879,232 of JADWQK010001182.1, forward strand.
TCATTAATTTATATGCATACTAGCTTTCAACCCGCGGCTTCGCACGCGTGGTATTCGGTTATATCGCGCTTTTTATATTTCCCTCGGGAATATCAATTTTTTCAATAAAAGGTAGCCTATGTCCTTTCTCAGGGTCTAAAGATTGTCTGTGCCAAATTTCATCAAAATCGGTTGAGAGGTTTAAGCGGGAAAGCGTAACAGACAGACAGACAGACAGAGAGACAGACCGACAGACAGACAGACAGAGTTACTTTCGCATTTATAATATTAGTATGGTTAAAGGTATATAAGAATCAGCTTCTATAGATAAAACGACAAATTTACTCGGTGTTGGGCCATAATATCGGCCGCCGGCAGAAGTTACCACCCATCGGACAAAGTCTTGCCGCCAAGCAATTGGTCGTGTTCCGGCATGACGTCTGGTGAAGCCGTACGGAGGACGGGTCTGAGCAAATGTGTTGCGATGTGTGCCGGGTACGATGCACCAAATGTTATTGTGTCGGGAGTTTGGTCGTGGAGGGTCTCCAGATCAATCTCCCTCTGGCCCAACATCGTTGGTCGTGCAACATGCAATGCAATGTTAAACCCAACCCGGGTTTAACATTGCATCACCTCGCTCGACTGCCGGCTTCCTTCCTATTCACTAAGTTTTTTTTAAGTGAATAGGCTTAATTAACTAGCGCGCTTTACCATCAACGATTGCATTACTGCTTACCATCAGGCGGGATTGTAGTCAAGCACTGGTTTATAATGATTAAAAAAAAAATAACTTTACGCAATGATAGTAAACAAATCAGTAACTACTTAATAATATATTACGCGCAGTCAATTTGAATGTTCTAAATCATGTAAGTCTGAGCACAACCCCGGCATGATATATAGAGCTGTGGGACGTTAAAATATTAGGGGGAAGTTATGTGACTGCGGTATGGTATGTGGGGCATATCAAATAGTTTTTAGTACAGGTATGCATGCCGCTTTTACGTGAATTAAGAAGAGCTTGAAGTTTAATATATACATATTTTATATTAAGTACTAGCTTTCCGCCCGCGGCTTCGCCCGCGTGGAGATCGGTTATATCGCGCTTTTTCGATTTCCCTCGGGAACATCAATTTTTTCCGGGATAAAAGGTAGCCTATGTTCTTTCTCAGGATCTAAAGATTGTCTGTGCCAAATTTCATCAAAATCGGTTGAGAGGTTTAAGCGGGAAAGCGTAACAGACAGACAGACAGACAGAGAGACAGACAGACAGAGTTACTTTCGCATTTATAATATTAGTATGGATTAAGTATTACCTACCTTGCTCGTTGTATGTAAAGAATTGAAGGCAAGGAAATTCCATTTTTCATCATCATAATCTGAGCGTCAATCCAAGTCGCATCCGAAGCTTTTTCAGCTTTGGAATTAACTAAACTTCGATATTTTCCGTGAAGCGACTGCCGTCTGACCTCCACAACCCGCAGGCGATACTTTTGAGGGCTCCAACAACCCGTAACGACTGCCACTAGATGTTCGTATGGCAACCGGGACCAACGGCTTAACGTGATTTTCGAGGCACGGCTAGACCAGTGCAAATATTCATATTCATGCATACAAATTTGCACTGTGCGGGGATCGCACCCGCGCCTCCTTGCGCAACGGCCGCGTCTGCTACCGCTACACCACGGAGGCTGTCGTAAGGAAATTGCATTTTTGACATATTAAAGGGACGTATTTTAAATGCGAATGCGTTTTGTTGTATAACAGAAATTTATAACTAAATAAATATCATTTTAATTATTACAATGAAGCGGATAGGGACCGAAGTGATTATTTTTAATTTTAATATACTAGATACATACATGTATGCCATATTTTTTTATAATGTTGTCCCGCACTAGTAATTCCTCCTGTATCGTGGGTGCCTTTAGAAAAATACTCGGAACAACTACCTGTGTTCATACAAATATTTGTTCCCTGCTTCAACCGAACCCGCGATACGCAGCGTAGCAGTCAATCGCTTCACAACTGCAACTGCACCATGCCGACAAAACACCGATATTACACCTTTACAACGTATTTTGCCTCCATAGAACAGGCATAATCATTTTGCGCAACTCCCCACAAAAACGGTAGCCAGAGCTGAATCCCCGGTCTGTCGTACCCTAAAAGTGCTGAATGCCCTTCTGATGGCCAACCCTGAATGTGATGTGTTTGTGGATGAATGGAAGAAGCTTATGCGTGTATGATTGGTCTTCTGTGAAAGAAAGTATGCGAGCTCTCTCGCATACTTTCTTTCCACTGTTCCATGTTAGTTTTAGTAGTAGTTTTTAAGTTAATTAGTGTAATTGTTTGTCTCTATGTTAGTTAATGTAATTGGTTTTGTACCGTTTTATCTAACTATAAATAAATAAATAATAGGTACCCTCAACGACTGTTTTTTTGTTAATACAAACTTAACAAAAAAACAGTCGTTACTTAGACGATAACACTTATGAGAGTGTGATTATTGCAGTCCAGTGCTGGGCACACTACAATAGCGGAGATAAATATAGGTCTTTGAGAAGTGACTCGTGAGGAGTTATGGTGCCCTCACCTTCCGCGTATTAGTAAGCGCCCAAAAGCATCTACTTGTTTAGGATGGCATGCTTCACTTGGTGTTATAGAGATTTATATATATATCATGTGTAGCAAACGACTTGATAGGCGGCGCGGTTATGAAAACAATCGACGAACGAGATTAATACCTACGGTCCTTCGAGCCTTTAGCGGGACCGAATCGCGTGTGCAAAACTTTGTGTGTGCGTTTTACCGGTTTCGTTGTACCATTTTGTCTAACATCGTGATCCTGGTCAATCCCGGTGCCTAGGAGGGCACTACTTCATCTCATCTCGTGATCCTGGTCAATCCCGGTGCCTAGGAGGGCACTACTTCATCTCATCTCGTGATCCTGGTCAATCCCGGTGCCTAGGAGGGCACCACTTCATCTCATCTCGTGATCCTGGTCTATCCCGGTGCCTAGGAGGGCGCCACTTTATCTCATCTCAAGATTTTATTCGATCCCAGTGCCTAGGAGGGCGCCACTCATCTCATCTTGCAAAACTCTTTGACTCCGAAGAAATCCTACAAGTAAGGTATCTTTCTTCTTACTTTTACTATGGCTACAATGGAAGACATTTTAGCTACTCAACAGCAAATCATTGAAGGCATAGATAGGCTTTACTCCAACTTCAAAAAAGATGGAGCAGAGCGGAAGAACCCCGACTATCTACGTCGACGATTGGAAAGCCTAGAGCAATATTTTACGGAGTTTCATAACAATCATATGAATTTGTTATCCTTTGGTGATCGATCTCATGCGTATTTCACTACCGATCAGTATGAGCAAATGAAAGTGAAATACAGCAATATTAAAACAGCCATTCAGAATTATAAGCCCTCCACAGATAGACCTCAAACCCCTGTTTTGAAACCCCCTACTTTTCAGCCATCTTCAACATCTCAAACCTCGAACCTATCATCTCAAAATAATCCTCCTAAGGATAGCGTAAATATAGAAGATCTCTTACGAAAACAAGCTACTAACTTTAGGGCATTTTCAAGAGAAGCTGCTGACATTAATCTCAATCTTATCTCAGAAAAGTGGGAGTTTGAAGATATCCTAAAAACCTTGAAAACTCGTTGGACAGCGATAGACACCCTACACTGGGAACTGGACAACGAGCTCAACGGCGCCAACGCCCAGTACGACGAGCAATTCTCAAACTACGAGAAATATTATAAAACCCTGAAAAGGGATATTAACCGAAAGATGTGGTCCGTGGCTCACATTGAGAAATCGACCCCAAAAATGGAAATAGCTACATTTGAAGGAAGCTACACATCCTGGATCTCTTTCAAAGATCTTTTCACAGAAACTGTACACAATAATCCCTCGTTATCGAACGCTCAAAAAATGCAGTTCCTGAAAAGTAAGATCAAGGGCGAGCCGGAAAAATTAATCCAACATCTTCAAATAAGTTCAGACAACTACCCCGTCTGTTGGAATATCCTCACGCATCGCTACGATAATAAGCGTCGTATTTTTGTGTCTCATCTCAAAAACCTCTTAAATATCCCGATATCTCAGCAAAAATCAGCGAGTCATCTTAAGCGGATCCACGATACAACGTATGAAAGCGTGAACGCTATAAAAAATCTCGGAATCGATGTATCTACTTGGGATCCCTTCCTCGTATGTATCCTAGCTGAGAAATTAGACTCTGAAACTAACGATGACTATATAGATTCGTTGAAATCTCCAAAGGAGTTGCCAGTATTGGAAGAATTTCTTCGGTTTTTAGAGAATAAGTTTACGTCCCTGGAAACTTCACGGAAGAAACAAGAACCCTTCACTCAAAAATCATCTTCATCATCTAAAGGTTATTTTAATAACCAACAATCTCATTCTAAAGGATTTAATTCTCGCTCCAAACAAAATTACAACACATCAAATCATACCTATTCAACAAACCAGGTCGTATCGCAATCGTCAAAGTCCAATCGGAAAAATAACGAAAGACGTAAAAACTATAGTATTTGCGATGCAAGCGATCATCGCATACAAAATTGCCAGAAGCTAGCAAAAATGCACCCATCGGCTCGTAAAAGCGCAATTGCAAATTTGAACCTTTGCATCAACTGTTTGCACTATCACGAAGGTAGAAAATGCCTTTCGGAAATAAAGTGTAAAGAGTGCAATAAAGATCACAATACAATTCTACATGAATGTTTCACGTCAAGAAATGCTACATCGGATGCGTCGCGATCGGGGTCAAGCGGGGCCACTATTGCGAAATCTTCACCTCAGCAAGATATGAATACCTTAGTATCTATGCAAAACGATCCTACGGAAATACTTCTCGCGACAGCAATTATCAAGGTTCAAGCTGCTGATGGATCCTACGGAAGAATGAGAGCTCTTATAGATCAGGGATCTCAGACCTCAATCATCACTGAACGAGCTGCACAGCTTCTAAACCTGCGTCGGCAAAAATGTAGTGGGCTTATCTCTGGAATTGGAAACAATGAAAACAGTTGTAAGGGCAGGACCTCTATTAAGTGCATGTCGTTAATAAATGACATCACTTTCGAAACCGACGTATTTATAATGAAAAGACTAGTCAAAAATTTGCCTAATCATACCTTCACTAAACCCAACTGGCCAATCCTTAACCAAATAACCTTAGCTGATCCTGAATTTTACAAAAGTAGGCCAGTTGACATCCTATTCGGCGCGGATGTTTATTCACAAATCCTATTGGATGGTGTCTGCCGTTCTGAGGGAATGTTACCCGTTGCCCAACAGACACAGTTGGGATGGATCTTAAGCGGTAACTGCAAAACATATCAGTACAATGTCATCCTAAACAATCTCACCGATATCCAACAGTTCTGGGAAATGGAGGATATTCGCGAACCCTTATCAATATCTCAAGAAGATCAAGATTGCATTGACTTCTTTCAATCCTCAACCTCAAGGCGCAAAGACGGCAGCTATGTCGTGAAAATACCTTTTAAAGAAAATTTTGAAGAAAAGTTGGGTGAATCTAAAATAAATCCATTGCGCAATTTTTTCAAATAGAAAAGAAATTAATTAAGCAACCCGACCTGGCACGTGATTATAAGTTGTTTATGTCCGAGTATTTAGAGCTCGGACATATGATCCCCGTCGCGACACATGTCAACATGAATCCGGATTGTTACCTTTCGCATCATGGCGTACTTCGAGCTGAGTCATTAACTACAAAATTACGAGTTGTTTTTAATGCCTCTGCAAAAACCTCAACAGGTCACAGCCTCGATGACCTTATGTGCAGGGGGCCGAACCTACAACAGGATCTTTTAAGTCTCATCTTGAAATGGTGAACCAGAAAAATGGAAACCCTTTGTTGCTAATCGAGTAAGAATGATTTGCGAAATTATTCGAAAAAATAGGTGGCGCTATGTTAAATCCCAAGAAAACCCCGCAGATTGCGCTAGCCGTAGTCTGACTGCATCCCATTTAGCAAATCATTCACTTTGGTGGCACGGACCGGATTGGTTACCTCAATACAATCCTGAAAAGATCCCTGAACCTATCTTATATAAAACAACTGAAGATCTCAGAAAAAAAAAGGCTTGTAAACATTATTACTGCTGACTCTAGCAATTCAGTAATAACACAATTATTACAGAATTACAGCACTTACAAGAAGATAATTCGAGTTTTAGCCTATGTAAACAAATTTATCGACATCTTGGTTTACAGGAAGAACCTTGAAAAATACCTTACCCTGCATGATCTCAAACGAGCGAGGCAAATGTTAATAAAACATGTGCAACACGAATACTTTTTCAAGGAGATATCTCAACTTGAAAAAGGTGAAACATTAAGAAAAAAAAGCCAGATCTTGAATCTCAATCCTATCTTAGACAGCCATGGAGTACTTCGCGTCGGTGGACGACTAAAACATTCGAGTTTAGACCCCGAAATGAAGCATCCCGTTATCATCCCAAAGCAAACTAAATTAGCTGATCTCATAATAGACGAATCCCATAAATTGGTATTTCATGGTGGAGTAAAAATGACGAGTGGATTCATAAGACAAAAATATTGGATTATTGGAGGAAATCGCGCTACAAAAAAACGATTAAGAATGTGCTTAAAGTGTAGGAGACATGATCCTATCCTAAAACATCAACTCATGGGTGACTTACCTTCATCCAGATTAAATCCTAGTCGACCCTTTTATCATACCGGTATTGACTATACTGGACATGTTTTGGTGAAAGCGAATAAAGGTCGCGGCATCAAAACAGATAAAGGATACGTTGCAGTATTCGTATGTATGGTCACAAAGGCTATACATTTGGAACTCGTTTCTGATCTCACAGCGTCGGCTTTTATTGCAGCGCTCAGACGTATGTCAGCCCAAAGAGGAGTCCCCGGGCACATCTACAGTGATCAAGGGACTAACTTCATTGGAGCTAACAAGATCCTAAAGCAACAATATATAGAAATCTCAGAAATATTATCAAGCCAAGATACATTAGCTGACATCGCAGAAATGAATATTGAGTGGCATTTTAATGCTCCGTCATGGCCTTCTGCCGGCGGACTTTGGGAAGCTGCGGTAAAAAGTTTAAAAAATCATCTTAGGCGTGTTGTTGGTGAGCAAAAACTCACCTACGAAGAATATAGCACCCTCCTATCTCAACTCGAGGGTTCTTTAAACTCTCGACCACTTTGCCCATTGAAGGAAGATCCTGAAGACATAGACTTTTTATCTCCGGCACACTTTCTTGCAAGTGGCCCTACCTTAACGATCTTTGAAACCGAAAATGATCTTAGGACTCGGTGGCATATGGTGCAAAAAATCTATAGAGATATTTGGGTCCAGTGGAAAAATGAATATCTCTCACAGCTATCAACTAGAGCTAAATGGAGACAACCTCAAAGAAATCTCAGTCTCAACGATATTGTTATCATCAAAGATGAAAACCTACCGCCTGGGAAGTGGGCTTTAGGGCGTGTAGTAGAACTCCATCCTGGTTCGGATGGACACGTCAGAGTCCAGTCAGAGTCCTTAAAACCAACAATGGTTTCCTAAAACGGCCTGTTGTTAAGCTATCTCTATTGCCAGCAGACAAAGAAAATAGTCCTCCTAATGACATGAATGTTAAGGATGAGGTACCAAAGAAGAAAACACCAAACGTATCTCATTCTCGACAGTAGCTCTGTCAGTTACGCTCTTCTTTTTGTCACTAATAAACTTATCTCAAGCATCTTATAGTTTTACCCCTTTGAGCAACAACAGCGTTTATTTCGACAAAATCTCTAACATGCATCTTATTCGAGACGATTGGCGTTTAATTGTTTATTATGACACAAATCCTTACAAAGAAGGCACAGCGGCACTTGAGAAGTATATCAATTACCTTGAAACATTATGCTATACTATTAAAGAACACACACCTTGCGACGGTATCATCTTACAACTCCGGCACGAGTTCGATGAAATTCAACATTATGACAGTATGTTGACAATAAATGAATCATTTGTAACTGGAGACGAGCGGCGGCGCCGGCGTCGAGGTCTAATAGACGGAGTAGGCTACGTTGCAAATAGCTTGTTCGGCGTGCTGGATCAGCGTTTTGCGGAGAAATACACACAATACATCGACCTTTTGAAAGAAAATGATAAACATTTGTACAACCTTTGGAAAAACCAAACCTCAATTGTAGAAGCCGAATTTAACTTAATGAAAAGGATGGAAAAAGCTGCGAGCAAACATCATAAAGCGATAAATCAAAAGGTTAACTATCTCAAAGAATCCTATCAAGATCTTAAACGCCATGTCCAGAACATGACTTTAGTTTCCGATTTCTTAGCAAATGCTATGACGGCGAACAATTTACTGTATAGCCTCAGGAAAATACAAGACTCCATTCTGGATACGGTTACTAATATTTAGAATGGAAAACTGGACTTCCATCTAATATCTCCTAAACAACTGAGAACGGAATTAAGTTCTATAGCGGCACATATCCCCAAAGACATGGCACTTCCTGTCAACCATTTAAATCTCAAGGATCTCTACAACTTGATAAAAGTACGAACTAAGTACTATAGTAAGTACTTGATCATTGAAATAAGAATACCCCTCATCGAAAGAGACCTCTATGAAATCTTTAACCTCATTCCAGTCCCACGAACATTGAATCGCAACATGATTCATGTAAAAGTTATCTCAAGTTTTGCTGCCATCAACCTCAGAAAAGACTCTTACGTAACCCTCACTGATGCTGATCTCCTGTCTTGTATAAGACAAAATCCTGGTATGATTTTATGTCATAATAAAAATCCTATAAATATCTTAAAAGATGATCACAGCTTGTGTGAAACGATCCCACACTCAAGAATCTGTGAAACTATTGGAACCCCTTGCAAAAACATTTGGAAATAATTAATAATGGACAATAGATATTTTTATTTTTGTTGCAACGAATGCAACCTAAAAGTCCTCTGTGACGGCGGAATTACCACCGTTAAATTGATGTATGCAGGTCTATTGAATGTGGAAGAAGGCTGTATAATAAAGACGGACAATTTCGTTGTCCATTCTATTAAAAGGCTGTCTAGCAAAATGAGTACTGGTGCAAGAATTATTGCGCCACAAATATCACCTATTAATCATATATTTAACATATCAATCCCTGAATCTCCTGAAATTAATCCTAATAACTCTGAAATATTGCGACAATTCGAAGATATACAGAAACAAATTGAGAACATGAAACAAACTGAACCTTGGAGTGATAAACTATCCTATCACGACGTACATCTTTATAGCGTCTTGTATGCTCTAATCTTTGGAATCCTGATAACGGCGGCGGTATACTGTTGGCGGCGCCACAGGCGGTCAACACGTCGTGAATCCTCGGTGCCTGCTGGAAAGGCATCTACTACGATCTCTTCACATCCCGGAAATGAGTGTGTTATAAGTGAGTGTAGTGCAGTTAGGGAAAAAAGGCAATCTGTAGTAAAAGTGAAACGTGCAGTGAGTGACTGTTGTGATCTTAGGGAAAATGGTCAATTTAGTCAACCTGTGAAAAGTGATCCCAAAAATCTTATGAAATCTAGCGAGTGTTTACAAACAGAAGATAGGGCCTCATCCCCTGTTTTCCGCGTATTTTCGCTTCCTGATCTTAGCTCTAGTAACTACTTATAACTGTTCAAAATATTGTTAATCACTCACTCTTAATCCTTATCTCTATCATATAGTTGATAAGTTGAATATTGTCCATCATCTTGTAAATCTCATCTCCATTTTATCCTACTAACCCCTATCGTTGCCCCCGGGAGCATGTACGGGTCAATCACCGTACAATAGGTTTACCTGGGTCATCATTATTGCGCCACACGTTCGGTATGTATCGACCATTTATATTATTGCACTTACACCGCAATAGTTTAGTACGTAATTCGGAGACATACCGTGCGCGTGACTCATAATCCCATATCCTTCACCATTCATCCTAGTTTATATTAATCCTAATCTTACCTTTGTGGAAACAGATAATATAGTGAATTTATTAATCTTAAACCGGCTTTTACCTCTTAACTCATCCTATATCTCTATCTTAATCCAACCCCGAACAAATACCACCTGTATTTAATGAGGATATATTATTATTATTACAGACATTACAAACAGAAGAACGATATAGAGTGATAGGTAGAACTGAAGTTAAAATTATATAAGACAATGGTGATAAAGTAGTATAAACTTGTGCGTGCCAGGACGATTTGGAAAAACTGACACGGCGTCGCGCGCGCACTGGTTTCTATGTGACCTTCGCTGTCTCGCCCCGCATGGTCCAAAGCAGTACAGTACCTATACTGCTTTGGACCTTGCGGGGCGGACGGTGGCGGACTCCGTACTCAAGAGTCCGCACTTGAGATTATATATAACACTAGCTTTCCGCCCGCGGCTTCGCCCGCGTGGAGTTCGGTTATATCGCGCTTTTTAGATTTCCCTCGGGAACATCAAACTTTTCCGGGATAAAAGGTAGCCTATGTTCTTTCTCAGGGTCTAAAGATTGTCTGTGCCAAATTTCATCAAAATCGGTTGAGAGGTTTAAGCGGGAAAGCGTAACAGACAGACAGACAGACAGACAGATAGACAGACAGACAGACAGAGTTACTTTCGCATTTATAATATTAGTATGGATTTCTTGCTTTAACCGAATGCATCAACGGGTGAGACTTTTTTTTTTAAAGATGTACGGTGTATGGTACCAGGGTAGCACAAAAGTGTAGGAGAAGTCGAAACAATGAAGCTCATTCATCATTATTAATCTAATATTACATGGATGAAGTTTTATTTTGCCTACTTTGAGGAGGTGCAAGGTACCAGGGTAGCACAAAAATGTAGGAGAAGCCGAAACAATGAAGTTCATTCATTCACACAGGAATGACTGGAACGGGTTAAAAAGGATATCCTATGTCGTTCTCCCAGTTCTTAGCTACCTCCCTACCAATTTTCAGCCAAATCGGTTCAGCCGTTCTTGAGTTATGAATAGTGTTTAACTAACACGACTTCTTTTATATTTATAGATTATCCTAATTTAAAAAGTAGTAAATAAGATCATGTCATATTGCTTTTAAGGTGGAACAAAGTTCGCAAGGTCAGCTAGAAGACCCGCTAGCTGACCCGGCGAACTTTGTTCCGCCTTAAAGGCAATAAATATCACATGATCTTATTTTTTAGTTTTTAAATTAGGATAATTAGGGCAGCACAAAAGTGTAGGAGAAGTCGAAACAATAAAGGTCATCATCATCATCATCAGCCTTTTTTTATCGTCCCCCTGCTGTGGATAGCTAGAGAGGAGAACGACTGAGCGTAATCACCACGCTTGCTCAATGCGGGTTGGCGATTTCAGACTTACAAAAGGCCAGGTTTCCTTAAAATGTTTTCCTTCAATCGGCTTTGCATTCATCATTAAATCACTAATACATAGAAGAAATTTGATTTTCTCTACTTTGTGGAGGTGTAAGGTACCAGGGCAGCACAAAAGTGTAGGAGAAGCCGAAACAGTGAAGCTTATTCATCATTAAACCATAATAATTACATCAAAGAACTTTTATTGTGCCTAGTTTGTAGAGGTGCTATGTACCAGGGTAGCACAAAAGTGTCCCGGCGAACTTTGTTCCGCCCTAAAGGCAATATGACATGATCTTATTTACTATTACTACTATTTTAAATTAGGATAATCTGTATATACAGTATGTTAAATAACAGAGGGCGTTCCCTTAAACTCGTTAATATATATCATTAATAGATTAAAATAAAAATATCAGCATAGAAAAATAAGCATAAAATAATCCGCATAAAAAAAAAATTATAATTGAAAATAAATTTGAAACCTCCTGTTTTAAATCAAACAAAATAGTAGCGTAGTATCATAAATAAATTGCGACGTTGCCGTCTTTCAAGTTCGCGTGTACAGTGTGTTTTTTTTACATGTCAATTTAAAATTTTTATATCATTAATAGATTAAAATAAAAATATCAGCATAGAAAAATAAGCATAAAATAATCCGCATAAAAAAAAATTATAATTGAAAATAAATTTGAAACCTCCTGTTTTAAATCAAACAAAATAGTAGCGTAGTATCATAAATAAATTGCGACGTTGCCGTCTTTCAAGTTCGCGTGTACAGTGTGTTTTTTTTACATGTCAATTTAAAATTTTTATTGAATATTTTCATATTGAAAAAATTTTAAAACATTTTGTTTTGAATGGAATTTTTTTTTGCAAGTCTGTATGCTATACTATTTCGGGTTAACGGGAACGCCCTCTGTTAGTTAACATACTGTATATAGAAGAAAGTCGTGTTAGTTACACTATTTATAACTTAAGAACGGCTGAACCGATTTGGCTGAAAATTGGTAGGGAGGTAGCTAAGAACTGAGAGAAGGATATAGGATATCCTTTTTATCCCGTTCCCGTTGTTCCTGTGTGAATGAATGAACTTCATTGTTTCGACTTCTCCTACACTTTTTTGCGATCCTGGTACCTTGCAACTCCTCAAAGTAGGCAAAATAACTTCATCGATGTAATATGATAAATAATGATGAATGAGCTTCATTGTTTCGACTCTACACTTTTGTGCTACCCTGGTACCATACACCGTACATTAAAAAAAGTCTCAGCCGTTGATGCATTCGTTTAAAGCAAGAAATACTCTCGGCCGGTTTAAAGTTTCTAATAAAAATCCACAAAGCCAACTTCAACTTCAAACTAATATACTGACTAACTTGTTGTGACATTTATCATTGCCATTCTCCCATTGCTCTTGTAAGTAAGTGAGTTTTATTTTGTCTCCTTTTTGGAGGTGCAGGGTACCAGGGTAGCACTAAAGTGTAGAGAAGAAGTAAAAACAATGAAGCTCATACATCATTATTATTAAATCATTTTTTCCTTACTTTCTCACCGTTTAGACCTACCCTGGACTACGACAAACATTTTAAAACCAAAATCAGCTCAATCGGCCCAGCCGTTCTCGAGTTTTAGCGAGACTAACGAACAGCAATTCATTTTTATATATATAGATTATTTTTTGTTTATGCGAAACCCGAAACACGTGTCTGGTATTTTTAAGTAAAAAAAAACAATGCATAGAATTTCAAAAATATGTCATGAAAAACCACAAGGTTATGAGCTTGTTATTCTACTTGGTTGTGACAGTAAAAATATGGTCAAAGCTCCATTCGGGCGGGCGAGCGTTGCGTTGAACTCAGGCGTCAGCTGTTGCGCGGGCCTGATCTCGTCAGCTGCGTGGCGTGCTCGGTAACCACACTGCAACAATTTCTAAATGTATTTGGGAAAAAATATAACATGGTGTAAACATGATTGGAATCGATTCAGTTGCTTACTCTGAATAAACTATATTCAGGATTCGGAACAGCTGTTTCGTAATTTACACACAACACACTACAAATTCTCTGATATATCAATCTCCTTCTGGCGCAGCATCGTTGGTCGTGTTGTTGGGTTTAACATTGCACCACCTCGCTCAAATGCCGTTTTCCTTCCTATTCACTAAGTTTTTTAAGTTCACTTTTTGTGAGGCTTAATAAACTAGCGCGCTTTACCATCAACGATTGCGTTCAGTAACCACTCGGGAACAATTTCTAAATGTATTTGGGAAAAATATAACATGGTGTAAACATAATTGGAATCGTTTCAGTTGCTTACTCTGAATAAACTATATTCAGGATTCGTATAAAGAAAACATAACTTTGTGTAAAACGGAGAAGGAAACCATCTTGAGAGGGTAAAACCAAAAATTTGGGAAAAATCTGACGTCTATCAACCTGCTCTGGCGTGGTGATAAACAACACCCTCTTGACAAGTGCATGTGTCCCAGTTGTAAGAATTTTATGGTCTGATTATGTTTTAACGTTTATTTTTTAATGCTTGACTCATCATAAGGTGGAACGACATTTGTAAGCCTTCGCAAAATTTAGAGTTCAATGCTATAATTCACCCGCATGTTAACGATCTACTAAACCCACTGGAGTGTTCGACAGTAAATGTTAAACTCGTAAATGTTAGCAACAGGTAATTTCGCAGGTCATAACTCACATCTTTTTATATCTCTAGAAATAGATTATATTATTTATGTATGCTGATCATCACCGCTATCACTATCACTACTATCGTCTATCTGTTTGCGACAAACTCAAGAAGTTCTGCAATGATTTTCAAGCGATTTTCACCAGTCAAGAAAGGGTAAGGTTAACTTATTTCATAGAACGTTATTTTTGTATAAGCAAAACCCGAAACACGTGTCCAGTATTTTTGCGTAAAGAATTTATGTATTAATATACAGCCTCCGTGGCGTAGCGGTAGCGGACGCGGCCGCTGCGCAAGATGGCGCGGGTTCGATACCCGCACAGTGCAAATATTTGTATGCATGAATATGAATATTTGCACTGGTCTGGTCGTGCCTCGGAAAGCACGCAGGCAGTCGTTAAATGGTTGTTGGTGCTCTCAAAAAGTCCAACAATTGGTCAGCTGCAATGCTTCGATGTCGCCTTCGGGTTGTGGAGGTCAGACGGCAGTCGCTTCACGGAAAATGTCGAAGTTTAGCCATATCAGCAGTTAGACTGGTAAAAGCGGACTTCAGACTCCAAAGCTGAAAAAGCTTCGGATGCGACTGAGATAAATGCTGAGATGATGAATTTATGTATTAATATATTATTTCTAAATATATTTGGGAAAAAATATAACATGGTGTAGGTACAAATGATTGAAAACAATTCAGTTGCTTAATCTGAACAAGCTATAGTCAGGTTTCGTATAAGAAAAAATAACATAATATAATATATTAACTAAAATATAACTACAGTTGTTGGAGGTGGTGTTTGAAAGTTAGTATTTTGTTCGATATTGTATGGTAACATTTTGTACTATGTTGTTGTATTTCGGTAGTCGGAACATACTTGGATGCTTGTATTTCATTGAGTTTTAATAATTTGTTTGTTTAGCTTTTTTATTTGTAGTAAAAATGGTACGTTCATTGTTTTGAGAGCAGTGGTGATGAAATAATTTACACAAAGTAAAACGCCTGATAGGGTTCAAACCTTTTAAGTCGTGGCCGATACGACCAGGGCACCACTGCTCTCGATCTGATCTCTCTCGATGAATCTCTCTTCTTTTTCAGCTTACAGAGGTTCACTACTGGACGAAGGTCTGCCCCAAGGCTTTCATTTCATTGCCATAACCCCCACACTTGGCAGACGGGTTGAGGATCGCAGTAATTTGATATTCCACAGGAAAAGCGCTGCTGCCCGCTTCCCTGGTGAGAGTTCCTTTAGTCACCTCTTACGACACACACGGGAGGATATGGGTTTGTGTAGGCATGAGAAACAGGGAGTAAAGTTCACTCATCCTCCGAAGAAAAGGGAGGATCCTCCGACCAGACGGGTGTTGTGTCTGGTGGGCCACTTGCCCAATGGTTGAAATTGGCAAGTTGTATGTATGCTAATTGCACGGTAAACTCTGATTGTGAGATGTAGACTTCGCGTGACGTCAGTATGATGCATTGTTCATTTCTGGCGTTTTTGTAGGTACTGAGTTTGTAAGGTAGATATCTTACACCGACTCTTTGTTATGTTTGATACTAGGAAGAAAGAGCAGACGAGTGTGATAAACTTTCCAGAATGCATAATGTTTATTTTAGTAAACAGTAATGAATATGTATCTCACCACTGAAAGTGGGCTGTGCAGATACAATTATTGAATAGGTCTACTAACAATTTTTAACGATGCCACGTTCAACAAGAAACACAGGGCTTACCACAAACACTGTGGCGAGGAGGCCCACACTGGCGGGCCAGCACTAATCAGGGGTTCAAATCAAATCAATCAAATCAAAAATGTTTATTTGCTAAAATACGGTACTTACAAAGGGTGAAACAGTGCATTTTTTTCCAGCGTATCCTGCCATATGTGTCATGCAAATTTATTATTAAAATTACATTATACAAATTCCATCAATTTATCTTCTAAATAGTCCTTAATTGTATAGTAATTCTTTGATAACAAAAGTTTAAAAAGCATTTTCTTAAATAATGTCAAAGGTAATTCTTGTAAACTATTTGGTAATTTATTATAAATGATTATGGACATCAGTATACATTTTTCTTAAATAATTTTAATTTTATTCGTGGTAAACGAAAGAAGCCGTGTTCGTTCTTGCAATCCCCGGTGTAGGTGTGAGATGGAACACCAGGGTGTTTTTAGTCATTAATACCCCATCGCCCGGTCCAGGGCGGCGGACATCCAAGAGGATTTTCCACTGCACAAAAAAAAGCCTTACCACAAAAACTTAGATTCTTGTTCAACGCGTTTCAACTGTCATTCTAATAATAAACTTCACTTGAAGAAGACACATTTCAGTAATTTTAAAGGTTGAAAACCTCAGAATAGCTCAGCTTGTTTATCATTGTCTGATCTCGGTGACAAACAAATGTCACGAACTTGTCAAAATTTAGGCAAATTCGAGGATTTTTGACAGATTGGGACCAAGGTCTGAACGTTCTTAATATTATGAGAATTGCCCCTCAGTTATTTAGACTAAAAACACGATTTCGAGGTAAAAATATCGGCAAGTAAAACATTAAATAATGTAAAATTGGAAAATATGGTAACTATTTCATTCTATTATATATTTAAAGAAACATCAAACGGTTACATTATAAGAACTTAATTAAATGAACAATTTTAGTGATAAAAACGAGTTTACTTAAAGTTAGCAGTTAGACATAATATACAGTTTAGAAGTAGCATACGTGCATTAAATCTAATAAATATAAAATTCTCCTGCCACTGTTTGTCCTCGAACTCCTTCAAAACGATGAACCTCTGGACCGATTTTAATTAAATTTTGTATATAAATTCGTTACGCCTGGTTTTTATCCAGCTTTTATATTCATAAGTGCAGTTTTTTAATAAATAATCGTACTACGCTTACGCGAGTGAAACTGAGGGGCGCAGCTATTAAAAGTATAATGAGCTTAAGTTCAGTTAAAATTTAGACAAACATTTGATATAGAATAATACCTAAATAAGCTTGAATATATAAGGCAATGATACGAAAGTAAGGAAATATTTTCGAAAATTCATCCTATAAAAGAAAAAGAAGAAAGCATTTGAATGCTTATGTCGCATGTTTGACGTACGTGTGTGTGTTAATTTTTACGAAGTAGAAAATCCATCGGATCCACGGTTTGTAATACCTGCATATTCATTTCAGCTGAAAGAACGAACACACACACACACACACACCGAACGCACTGTTACACATAAACCAGCATCAAACTTTCCGACGCCCTCCACGAGGGCGTTAGTCAATGTTTTTGCCTTTCCTACTTTATGTGTTCAGGAAAGAGCTCACCACTGCAGAACCTTTCAGCACAATCGGCCATCTGTTCTACGGGCAATGTGCCCTGCCTACTGCATCACAGAGGGTATATACAGCTTGTACGCAAATAAATTATTACACTCCTGTATTAGGATAATTCCGTCCCTTGTCCGATGCAGGCCAGTCCGCGCCGCAGCTGAGCCAGTAAATATAAATTCCTGACTATGACTTCCGAGTTTGTTTCGGCGTTTCTCCTCAGAGCTAGTACTAGGAAATGATGTGCAGCGACGCCCTAAGCAGAGGTTCATACCCACAGGGTGTGTCTTTAGCGTGTTGTCGCTTAGTTTTACTGGTTAGAGGCTTTAAGTTAATTTAAGACGTCTACAGGATAGTCAACACCTCTCAAGGTTAACTACGAGAGCCCTAATAAAAAAAATGATAATTTAGGTATTTGAGATGTTTTCTCTCCTCACAGCTCCTTACAATGTTTGGAAATATAATACAAAGTTACAAATTAATTAATTGCAAATAATTACACAGCCTCAAGCTACCGTTGCCCACAAACGCTGTATCTACACGTTTTATTTACATAAGTACCTCTTCTTTTTTATGTTTCTGCGGATATCTGTTACTTACAGTTGGTTCTTTTTCCTGATTATTATATTTTCATTGTATATTTATTGTTTTAACTTTCTCGTACACGCTCGTAGTGTAACTTTTATAATAATAATACACATACATGCATACATCTTAAATGTTCTCTTTAGAAATCTTCGTTGGACAACTAGCTTTAATGTTTGACCGACTATTTAATTTACATGCCGGTTTCCTCCCGCTGTTTTCCTTCACCGTTTTGAGAGCAGTGCTGATGAAATAACTTACACAAAGTAAAGTGCCTGATGGACCTCGAACCTACTACCTATAAATTTCAAGTCGCGGCCCATGCCACTAGGCAACTTGGCAACAGCTGCTCTTACGTATTTTTAGACTCCATGTTTGTCTTTCACCAGTGTGTGTTGCCAGTGGTCGCTCAAAATGGGCCTCATACGAAAGCTCAGAGTCACACAAGAGTCGCTAAAATTAAGTGGCAGCGGGCGGGGCACATTGCTCGTAACCGATAGCCGATGGGGCAGTAAGGTTCTGGAGTGGCGGCCACGTACCGGAAGACGCAGCGTAGGGAGGCCCCCAACAAGGTAGACCGATGACCTGGTGAGGATCGCGGGAAGCCGATGGATGAGGGCAGCCCAAGACCGATCATTGTGGAAAGCCTTGGGGGAGTCCTTTGTCCAGCAGTGGACCTCTATAGGATGAAGAAGAAAAATAATCATGTCCTATGTTGAAGTCCGCTTGCAGTCTCACTGGAAGCTCTTGAATATCAGTATTTTTAAAAGTATGGAGTGACTGCCTATCTCTTCACAGCTCACGCTTTAGATCACATTTGATGAAAAACTAGACGGTAAAGTCATTGCATCAGGTGTAAACGCAGGATGGCAGTGGCTAAAAAAACCCGTGGATTATTTGCAATCACCATTTATCGTCTGGTATGGATGTTTTAGTTTGTATTCCCTCGATATATAAGACTGTAAATAGGCGCACGTTAGGTATATTGCAATTAAAATAAGGGTGGTTTGCTGGACCGGATGGAGGCCTCCACCAGATGTTCACTTAGTGCTATAGACTTGCCGATAGGCTCACCGGCCAGTGGCGGGTTTGGACTTCGGTTGCTTGATGTACATCATCGAAAGGTGACTAGAAACCTTCTTGTGTTTTTTTCGTTCTCCGTTCCTTAATGCTGATTGGATGCTCCGCCAGGCAATGAGGTTGAAGGGAAAAATGCGGGAATATTTGAATACGCTTGCTTATGGATGTATATTATTGTTATGTGTAGTAACAACGGACCTTAAACGGAGGTAGGAGAGGTACAACCATGAGAAAAAGTAAGAATACACTCGTCTTTATTCAAAAGCGATTAACTCATATTTTTGAATGACGGTTTTCGTTGTTATGTAGTACATACTAGCGTTCCGCCCGCGGCTTCGCCGTCGGGGTCTAAAGATTGTCTGTGCCAAATTTCATCAAAATCGGTTAAGAGGTATAAGCGGGAAAGCGTAACAGACAGACAGACAGAGAGACACACAGACAGACAGACAAACCGACAGACAGACAGAGTTACTTTCGCATTTATAATATTACTAGCTTTCCGCCCGCGGCTTCGCCCGCGTGGAGTTCGGTTATGTCGCGCTTTTTAGATTTCCCTCGTGAATATCAAAATTTTCCGGGATAAGAGGTAGCCTATGTTCTTTCTCGGGCTCTAAAGATTGTCTGTGCCAAATTTCATCAAAATCGGTTAAGAGGTTTAAGCGGGTAAGCGTAACAGACAGACAGACAGACAGACAGACCAACAGACAGACAGACAGAGTTACTTTTGCATTTATAATATTAGTATGGATAACATTGCATTTATTATTTCACGAAAAAATCAAAATTGGTGTTTGCCAAGTGTTGGCAAATCGGAGCTCGTGACTGTATAGCAATAAAACGGAATATTCAGATAAAATAAAAATTACGGAATCTTATCACGTTTTATACATCTTTTTCCTTCTCACTTGGCTTGTCAGCCAAATCTGACGCCTACTGTTTTATGCCTTCTCAATTTGTATTGGCGTTTATCTTATAAAGTTATGTATTATTGTACATATCTTCCAAAAAAGGTTGCGTGCTTTGATGAATGCAGTTTATAATTTTTAAAGAATCATACGTGATTAATACTTACATTAAGAATCGAGATCCCGGTACTTTGATGCGGGTAAAATAGTTCTAATTAAATTATGCGCTCACATATAAAGAAACAATTAAAACATATTACTCATCATCATCATCATCTCAGCGTCAATCCCAGTCGCATCCTTAGCTTTTCAGCTTTGGAGTCTGGGGTCCGCTTTACCAGTCTAACTGCTGATTTTGGCTAAACTTCGATATTTTCCGTGAAGCGACTGCCGTCTGACCTCCACAACCCGAAGGCGATATCTAAGCATTGCAGTTAGACCAATTGTTAGACTTTTGAGGGCTCCAACAACACGTAACGACTGCCACTATATGTTCGTATGGCAACCGGGACCAACAGCTTAACGTGCTTTCCGAGCCACGACCAGACCAGTGCAAATATACATATTCATGCATACAAATATTTGCACTGTGCGGGGATCGAACCCGCGCCTCCTTGCGCAACGGTCGCATTCGCTACCGCTACGCCACAGAGGCTGTCAATTAAAACATATTACAATTTCTAGCAAAGGTCAAACAGTGGACATCTGTACACATATAGACAACCAGGAATCGGAATCGAAAACCCTAGAAGGAGGTTTTCGTAATGTTTAAATCTTTGATTTGTCTATCAATATACACAACGGCTACATTCACAAGCTATGTACACTAGGCGACACAAATGCTACTAGTTGTACCCAGCTCAGCATTCTATCAGCACCTCACTGCGCTCAAGGATGTGTACTTTACCGCCATAATTCACCTTTAAGCTAACCGTCCATATCTCCATTCGGTAATCCTGGCAACCATCCAAGATAATTACGACTGAGACCTATTGGTGTTAGTTCATGAAGGATTCTAGATTCTGTTTGTTTATATTTATTTTGAATACTGATGAGGCTTTGAAGAAAAAAATTGTAGGCTTGGTTGGCCAGTTCTCCGGATCTTCAGAATAGATTATTATCCTCTGACCTCTGTGAATGTAATGGATGTGGCTAGATTTTACATGTTTTTAGGGTTCCGTAGTCAACTAGGAACCCTTATAGTTTCGCCAAGCTGTTAGCATTACAAAGCTGAAATTTGGTACCAATATGTGTAATAATAACGTCGAAAAAGTGCAAAAATGAAAAGCAGAAGAAATGTTTTATTAGGGGGGAGTACGTGGTATATATTGTTGTTTTGGTATTTAAAAATGAATACGGTTTTACTAAATCGTTTTTTGTTTTTAGGGTTCCGTACCTCAATAGGAAAAAACGGAACCCTTTTAGGATCACTTTGTTGTCCGTCTGTCTGTCTGTCTGTCAAGACCCTTTATCTCAAGAACGCGTGGACGTATCAAGCTGAAATTCACATGAAATACTCAGGTCTATTGTCCCTTTAACCAAAGAAAATATCAAATTTAAAAGATACAGCCGATTATGTCGATATTTTCAACAAATTTTCGACACTCGCACAGGATTCAAAACCTACAGGATACTTCCCGTAAACTCAGAATCTTGAAATTTGGCAGGACGTATTGTCATATAATGCAAATATAGGAAAAATTGCGAAAATTACATTTTTTTAGTTATCCATACTAATATTATAAATGCGAAAGTAACTCTGTCTGTCTGTCTGTCTGTCTGTTACGCTTTCCCGCTTAAACCTCTCAACCGATTTTGTTGAAATTTGGCACAGACAATCTTTAGATCCTGTGAAAGAACATAGGCTAACTTTTATCCCGGAAAAATTTGATGTTCCCGAAGGAAATCTATAAAGCGCGATATAACCGAACTCCACGCGGGCGAAGCCGCGGGCGGAAAGCTAGTATAATATAATAAAAATATTTTAATAAAATGAAACTTACTACCTTATTTCTCACGAACGAATAAAGGTGTCAAATTGAAATTTATACCAAATACCTCGGTCTATTGTCCCTTTAAGCAGTAAAAAAATCAAACTTCTAAGTTAACGCGATCAAAAGATACAGCAGTTTATACCGACACCTTAGACGAATTTCCGTCACACGCTAGGGAATCAAAACCTACAAGGGACTTTCCGTGAACTCAGAATCTTGAAATTCGGCACGTAGCAACGTTATAACATAAGATATTTTTTTTAATAATTATAAACATACTACCTACCCTTTTTCACATGAACGCGTAGAGATATTAAAGTTGAAATTCATATCAAACACTTCAGATCATCAAATCTAATTACCTCTAAAATGTAAAAAATTCTAAATCAATGCTTAACATTCAAAATGCTGAGGTACCTACCTATAATCATACCGCATATTTTGAAATTCGCCACTACTCGCAACGGAATCAAAACATAGACTACTTCCCGCTGACATTGAATATTGAATTTTGGTATGAAACAATAGCTTAAGGTAACCTAAGAGAAAAACCCGAAACCTTTTAAAATTTTTAGGCACAGTAACTAGTTAAACCAAAAAAAAAGACCAACATAATCGTCATTCAATCTAAATATTTTGGTGAATGTAGTTCTGTATATAACCTAAATGCGACCTAACTGCTGTGTTATACTTAGTACTTATAAATATATTCAAAGACATTAATTGTAATTTCCTATTGTTGTCAATGATTATCAGACAGCTTGCTTCCTACTGGCGAAGCGGGACGGTGGGGAGTAAGTAGTTACAAACGAACGCGCAAGAACTAGTCGCCCGCTGGCGCGAAGGCAGGCGGTTGGTCAAGGGAAGAGGTACCGCGGCACAGCGAGCGGCAGCCGTGCGCCATACGCACGAGCGCTTAGATGCTGTTCGCACGTGTACCGAAATTAGTAAAATTTGAGACAATTTCTCGTTGATTTTGTTTACTTCTACTTACTTTGTTTATCAATAAACCGCTTTTTTTATAAGTTATAAACTAGCGCTTGACCGCAATCCCGCCTGATGGTAAGCAGTGATGCGATCGTTGATGGTAAAGCGCGCTAGTTTATTAAGAGCCTATTCAATCTAGCCTTGAAGACACTCAAATTGTAATGTGACGGAAACACCATCGCTGGCAAATTGTTCCAGTCCCTCGATGTAGGCGGTATAAAAGAGGAAGCGAAACGCTTCGTCCGGATCGCAGTGGTGTCAACAACGTAAGGGTGGAAACTCGCCGTACGACGGGTCGTGCGATGGTGGAACGGAGATGGGAGAATTAAATCATGAGTGAATCAAATGGTGAGTGTGAGCAGAATGCATCCTATAGAAGACCGAAAGGCTGGCTACTCTACGCCTGTGACTTTGGAGACCGCTACGTTTGTACGGCGGAACCCTCGGTGTGCGAGTCCGACTCGCACTTGGCCGGTTTTTTTTTTAATATTTTCGGAAATAATCGCTCCAAAAGTAAAAAAATATGCGTCCTCCTCTAACTTTTGGAGTTTAAAAAATGTGAAAAAAGCACAACAGTAAAACTTTATAAGGACTTTCTAAAAAAATATTTTGTACTTGATATTTTCGATAGATTACATACATATACATATTATTATCATGAACGTATAAAATATTTGAATAAAAGAAGTTATTAATAAAATTTGTTTACGTAATCCAAAATTCCCACCAAAAATCTAATATATATAACCCGCCCAATTTGTATAAATTAGTAATCCAAATTCAAGAGAGATGGCCCTGCACTTTTAGCTATTTCACGTTGTTAAGATTTTTCCTGAATTGATGGGGTTTGATAATCTATAACTCTTTCTTTAGTTATGATCGTCCTTTGTGGGTCCGTTTTTAGAATTCTGTACTTAGTATGTCAACTGAATGTAACAAGTTGCCATTTTTTAATTCTTAAGTGGGGACACTTTGTGACGTAGTAGAAACTATGGAACCCTACACTGAACGTGTCCCGTCATACTCTTGGCCAGTTTTTAATTACTGGTCTTGGCCTGTTGATGAAATACGTGTGTTATTTTAGGTACACGGCTGCTTAACTCCAGAGAACTAATGTGTGTTTGATGTTATGTTATACAGTAAAAAAGGTGTAAGATAAATTAGAGTAAATTTCACTTTTAAGCCATAAATTATCAATTCTGGAGGCTTGATCCTACATCGAAATTTCGTACACCACAAAAGCAGAGGTCACTACTTGATATAAAATACCAGCGCGCAGTGAATTCTTGCAGAAGTATGCAACTATGTATCGAGCGAGAGGCCGACATATGGAGGTGCCCGGGATTCCAGTCGCCCGCGATTGTAGCGATCCGAACTGACTTGCCATGCGATTGAGTATTTTGAATACACATCTATGCGTCCATATCAAACGGATGTTTTATTTCGCTTAGTATAGGTTAAAAGATGCGTTACGTAATTTCTAGAACTTCTACAGAAAATTAAGAATTCTATCATTTATATTATACTAGTGGCCGCACGCGACTTCGTTTGCGTAGAGTTGTTATTTGAACATATCATTTTAACCCCAAAATTTACAGCATACTTTTAAATTTTGTTATGCTCCGCTCTTATTAGGCGCGATTTACAGCCTAAGGAAATTCTGGTTAATGAGTTATACAACGCTAAAAGAATATTTCAAATACCAGTAATCACTGGTCTCAGGAACTCCTGAAATTAGCCCATTCAAACAAACAAACAAACTCTTCAGCTTTATATATTAGTATAGATTTATATAGTATATTTATATCGACCCGTCGTACGGCGAGTATCCATATTTACGTTGTTGACACCACTACGACCCGGACGAAGCGATTCGCCTCGTCTTTTATACCGCGTAAATCGAGGGACTGGAGCAATCGCCAGCGGCAGTGTTTCCGTCTGACTACAATTTAAGTGTTTCAAGGCAAGAGTGCATAGGTTCTTAATAAACTAGCGTGCTTTACCTTCAACGATTGCATCAGGCGTGTTTAGCATCAGGCGGGATTGCGGTTAGGCACTAGCTTATAATAATAACAATAAAAAAATAACCTCCAATTCTCTCAAAAGGATATGCAAGTCTGTAGGCCACATCTGAGCTCAAACTGAAACCGGAAATTTATTAAGCACATAACTTTAGAGCGCTTGGTACAAAAATGTGTACTTCTATATGAAATTAAAACGTCAGGTATATCATTAAAAAGTGGAGTGGCTAGGCACGCAGTCAAAATCTGGAATAGCCAACTTTTTTTTTGATAACCGATAATAACCGCCTGTTTGTTCTAAGAATTATATACTGGAGCCATGGTAACAGTCTGCAACTTATCCTCCAAAAATGTAAACAAATACCTTTAAGTTTATGGAAAAATTACTTTAAATCCTACACAATACAGATCAGTTTACGTTAGAACTGCAACCATTTTTATAACTTTTTCGATAGTGCTGGTCACTACCGTATCAGTATATAGTTATACACGTCTTGTACTATACTGAAACTTGTTTTCCGCATATTCTATTTTGAAAATGGTCACATATCTGGTCCATAGCAGCACATGTTTTATTAATGTTAATAAAACATTAATAAAACATTTTTTTCTACTTTTATTTTATACCCGAATTATACAGCATACATTTTATTTTTTTGTTATGCTCCGCTCTTATTAGGCGCGATTTACAGCCTAAGGAAATTCTGGTTAATAAGTTATACAACGCAAAAAGAATATTTCAAATCGGACCAGTAATCACTGGACTCAGGAACTCCTGAAATTAGCCCATTCAAACAAACGTACAAACTCTTTAGCTTTATATATTAGTATAGATTTATCAATCAATACATAGTATAAAACAAAGTCGCTTTCGCTGTATGTCCGTATGTATGCTTAGATCTTTAAAACTACGCAACGGATTTTGACGCGGTTTTTTTTAATAGATAGAGTGATTCTTAAGGAAGGTTTAGACTACCTTTTATCCCGGAAAAAAATGATATTCCCGAGGGAAATCCAAAAAGCGCGATATAACCGAACTCTACGCGGGCGAAGCCGCGGGCGGAAAGCTAGTATATTATATTTATAAAGACCCGTCGTACGGCGAGTAACCATATTTATGTTGTTGACACCACTACGACCCGGATGAAGCGTTTCGCCTCGTCTTTTATACCGCGTAAATCGAGGGACTGTAGCAATCGCCAGCGGCAGTGTTTCCGTCTGACTACAATTTAAGTGTTTCAAGGCAAGAGTGCATAGGTTCTTAATAAACTAGCGCGCTTTACCTTCAACGATTGCATCACTGTTTAGCATCAGGCGGGATTGCGGTTATGCACTAGCTTATAATAATAACAATAAAAAATAACCTCCAATTCTCTCAAAAGGATATGCAAGTCTGTAGGCCACATCTGAGCTCAAACTGAAACCGGAAATTTATTAAGCACATAACTTTACAAAAATGTTTACTTCTATATGAAATTAAAACGTCAGGTATATCATTAAAAAGTGGAGTAGCTAGGCACGCAGTCAAAGTCTGGAATAGCCAACTTTTGTTTTGATAACCGATAATAACCGCCTGTTTGTTCTAAGAATTATATACTGGAGCCATGGTAACAGTCTGCAACTTATCCTCCAAAAATGTAAACAAATACCTATAAGTTTATGGAAAAATTACTTTAAATCCTACACAATACAAATCAGTTTACGTTAGAACTGCAACCATTTTTATAACTTTTTCGATAGTGCTGGTCACTACCATATCAGTATATAGTTATATACGTCTTGTACTATACTGAAACTTGTTTTCCGCATATTCTATTTTGAAAATGGTCACATATCTGGTCCATAACAGCACATGTTAAGCTAGAGTCTACTCTAGCTTACTTATTGAATTTTTCGTATACTCCATCTATAGAGTATAGGCAAAATTCTGGGTTAAAGCCTTCCCAGTTTTGCACCGTGTCAGCTCAGTTTAGTGTATATCAAACATTGGTTCGGAACACTGTAGGGCTGAAAATTCCGGAGTGATCAAGATATCTCAAAATGTGTGCTTAACGCAATTTGAATCACAACACGGCTCAAACATAGGAAAAGTAGGAGTGCAAAAGTAGGAGAATTAAATAGAAGAGAGAGAGAGAGTCTTATGTGGGCGACTCGTGCAGGCGGTAGTTTTCAAATTAAGATTTTTTTATTTAACTAATATATAAAGCTGAAGAGTTTGTTTGAAGGCGCTAATCTCAGGACCTACGGGTCCGATTTGAAAAATTCTTTTTGCATTGGATAGCTCATTAATCCAGGAAGGCTTTACGCTATATAGCATCACGCTGCTACCTATAGAAGCGGAGCATAACTAACTCCACGCGAACGAAGTCGCAGGCGGTTGATAGTGTTCTCATAAAATAATACGGGCAGCTTAAATAAGCCATGAGTTATTTAATGTACAGAACAAATATTTGTATGGCTTACAATTAGTTGTGTGGCTGTTTGTGTCTGTGAGTTTTTATGTTCGTAAACGCATCCACGATACAGGAGAAATTATTAGTGTGGGGCAAAGCTTTAAAAAAAAAGGGCATATCTTTGTTAAGGGAGTAACAGACGGTCCATTATGTAGGGCCTGCATGGAGGATGACGAGACGGCAGCGCATGTACTATTAAACTACCCAGTGTCATCACGTATACGGCAACCAATAATAACCTGATGAAATGAAGACGATGCTGGCGTTCCATGACGAGCTGGGTTGGATCGAATAATAAACTGTTCCACTCGTACGCAAAAAACGCGCATTGGAATGAAGTTTCGTCTATTATCCCGTAGGTATTGCCTGTTACCATTTACCTACACCATCATCATCATCATCAACCTTTTTTTATCGTCCCACTGCTGGGCACAGATCTCCCTTCATATAAAGAGAAGAATTTAACATAATCACGCATTCACCATGCTTGCTCAATGCGGGTTGGCGATTTCAGACTTAAAGTCCAGGTTTCCTCAAAATGTTTTCCTTCACATTGTCCAGTCATTGGCGTCCAAGACATACTAAGAAAGTACATATAACTTAGAAAAGTTACGTTTGTACGTCTTGCCTGACCTGAAATCGAACACGCACACTCATACTTGAGAAGCTGGTGTTTTAACCAATAGGCCACCACGATTTACTTACTTACCTACATATGTTGTCATTTTTTATGATTGATTGCCACTAGCGCTACTTACGTGTAAAATTAATGTCTTTGTCTCAATGGCATGTTCTATTGATTCTGAATCGTTGGTAGCTGTAACACCAAAAAGCATGTATTTATGGGCGTGTTTGTTCTGTATTAGTATTCCTGCCGTCTCCACGACGTGCTCCTCACAATTACCGTACGCGCTAACTACGTCACGCGATATATTTTTGCACGAGATAATAAAATGACGCTTGCAAGTATTCTTGAATAAGGTAACAGTTAATTGATTTGGACACTGAATTTGCCTTGGAAAGTGCAGTGAAGACTAATAATGCGTGTTCAGTAATACCCTTTTATTGTATAAACAGGCTATTTATACTACATCACTACATATTACATAAAAAAGTCACTTTCTCTTTCCCTATGCCCCCCCTTGTATGATTCTCCTTAAAACTAAGGCTCTCCTTAAATTTTGATGCGGTTTTTTGTAATGGGAAAGAGTGATCAAAGGTTTATATTTATAATAACGTCCATTAAATTGTGAAAAAATACAATTTTTTTTGACGTTTCTATTGTGATGTCGTAAATAATTACACTTTTTCGCGTTGGCAATGAAACGCAGGCCTATGAGATTATAAAAATAATATACTAAATATTGTACACATTGAAAAGGTCTACAAAAAAGTCTGCGATGGTATATCTATCTCTTATGGATATTCCACAATAACATTTTTTTGTCATTTACTTTTTACAACAAAAACCGGCTAATTTTCGAAGCGATTTTAACCAATACAGCATTAATCCTTATCCAATTTAATACCTTGAATACATTGTTGTTTTAATATAGATCTATATCGCCCTTTAGACGACGATTTAGATAAGATAAAGATAAATCAGTTTACATTCAATTTAATCAATCAAATAATAATAAATACAACATAAAATTGAATATAACTAAAATTAAGGAAGTAACACATACCAAATTGCTTTGCTTTTCGACTAGGGCATTAAATTTATAACTCACAAGAAACTCACCGTAGGAGTTCTTTCAACTAATTATAATAAAAACTGTTTTACAAAAAAAAAAACAAACCGACTTCCAAAAAAAAAAAATAATACAAAGTGAAAAATACCTCATTTCGGAAGTCGGTGGCAAAAACGAATATACAAAAACCAAAGATACCATGACCATGAACATGCATAATCATTTATGCCACCGACTTCCGAAATGAGTTATTTTTCACTTTGTAGTGTTTTTTTTTTTTGTGAAAGTCGGTTGTGTTTATTTGGAAAAAAGTATTTATTTTACAATTTTTAGTTACAAACAGTACTGTTCAGCTGCATCCGGTCAGACTGGACGCTGCCGCCAACATAGTTGGGAATAGGCTAGCAAGCAAATGACGCCTTATTTTCATTTGAATTTTTACCCGTAATTTTGGTTTAAATACCAAACTACTGAACCTATTTTTATAAAATTTCTCTGGGACCGGACTGAATGTACATGAGCATTGCTAGAGATGACACGATTACGCGACTTAATTTTAGTCCCTTGATATTTTTGATTGTCGCATCAGCATGGCGAGTAGCAGTGGCTAGTGGTTATCCTACGTTAAACTTCAATGCTGTTAATTGTTGAGGAGTTCCCTCGACTGTCTATGGACTTTATTATCAGATCTACTGCAGACTTTTGTTATAACCCACATGGATGCAAACTTCTCATCAATATCAATGAATTGATGCCAAATACGAGGTAACTGCTGTAAACCGTTGAGGAGTTCCCTGAACTGACCTTTGTCTTCATCGACAGCTCCCTAATGACAGTTACCACCCATCTACATGTAAGATTCTTATCAATACAAATTATTCAAGCACAAATACAAATTTGCTGCTGTGAATCGTTGAGGAGTTCCCTCACCTATCTCCTAGTTCCATCATTAGATCTACTCTAGACCCTTATTAAATTGTAGTGCTTTAAAATACCTAACAAAAACTTACCAATGCACTAGCCTTCCTTACAATTTTTGATAATTCCCCTTGATTTCTCAGGTCTTCCACCATCAAACCCTGATGTCTTTATCATGGGACCACCTTGGGAATGTCTTCTTTAAAACAAGAAAAGAATGATCAAAATCGGTTCATAAACGACGAAGTTAGGTGCGAACAAACATAAAAAAACACATATACCGTCGAATTGAGTAACCTCCTCCTTTTTGAAGTCGGTTAAAAAAAACATTGCAGTGGTATCCAGAATGTTAAAAAGGGACAAGTTTTACCATCCCGCATACTAATGTTTTAATGATTTTTTTTTAATGTTTGCAGTCTGAGAACTATCTCAGACTGCAAACATTAAAAAAAAATTAAACAGTACAATGAGATGGCTCCTGCTGATTGAAATCCTTTACATAATTTAGACCTTTGCCCTTCTCGTGAGGAAAATACTACGGAAAGATAAATAAAAGTTATCTCAATGAGAGGCAGCGTAAATAAGCAGCATTTTAGGGATCTTAGTCCCAGAGGAATAGCCTTTCCTCGTTGAGAATTATCTGTATCGCTCCACGCGCCAGGATTCCTTTTGCCAAAGGAATATTATGTTTTATATTTTTTCTTACTTCTATGGGCGTTATTTTTTTACATGATTTTACAAGTTAAACAAAGAAGAAAAATAGTATAAAAAATCGTCGGTAGAAAAAATGGTATTGTAATAAAAAAAAAAAAAATATAATTTTATGCTGAAAGAAACTTTAATAAGGCATACCGTAGAGAATCCAAGAATTAAAAGTTAAAAGTCGTGTTACATTTATCAACCTGCATGTCTTCTTATGTTACGTTTTCCTTTACTTATACAATCATCATCATCTCAGCGTTTATCCCAGTCGCATCCGAAGCTTTTTCAGCTTTGGAGTCTGAGGTCCGCTTTTACCAGTCTAACTGCTGATATGGGTAAACTTCGACATTTTCCGCGAAGCGACTGCCGTCTGACCTCCACAACCCGAAGGCGACATCGAAGCATTGCAGCTGACCAATTGTTGGACTTTTTGAGGGCTCCAACAACCCGTAACGACTGCCACTAGATGTTCGTATGGCAACCGGGACCAACGGCTTAACGTGCTTTCCGAGGCACGACCAGACCAGTGCAAATATTCATATTCATGCATACAAACATTTGCACTGTGCGGGGATCGAACCCGCGCCACCTTGCGCAGCGGCCGCGTCCGCTACCGTTACGCCACGGAGGCTGTCAAGCTAAAAAAAAAAGCACATCAGACAAACAAAACTTATACAATATGTAAAGAAAACATTGTCCGATCCGTGAAGGTATTCCTAGGTATCGATAACTGATTCTACTAATGCCTACAAAGCCGGGCTAAACTTAAAAAAAAACACACACAAAAAAATATTATTTCGCAAAAGGAAGTAAATGAATACATGTGTGCTAGGCGATACATGCGCGGGCGAAGGGGAGCAAAGCACGCGGCATGTGGTCGCGTCGCTCATAATAATATCGTCAAAAATGGTGTTGTAACTTTTTAAAAAAATAACCATGTTTTGGGGAAGTTGGAATTGATTCGCGGAAAAAATATATTATTTCAAAACTCATTAGTATTGTTACTATGATGATTATATAAAATTTCATATTTTATTTGGTCATGTGTTTACCTAAACTTTATTATCATTATTGGTCGTACGGGGTTTTCTTTACATATTGTATATAAAGACGGTTATATATACCCCTCATCCCTTCTCTCTTTCCCATGGGGTGACACAATCATCTGTTGGCCCTTAGAGGCGGCGGTAAGTGACGTGGCTCGTTAAGGGAACGTTCGGGACTTTAAGATGCCTCAAATTTATTCATTCGTGTTAAAGAGACACGCATGTTCGCTTAGCGTGACGTCACCCATTTCATGGTTTGACCGAATTTCGGGCAAACGTATGGGTCTTGTACAATTTAATTGACACGGTCTGGGGTTGGTCCTCCCACACGTGATTTACGGTTTTTATCTACCGGTATTTTTATCTAACGGTATTTTTTCTATTCGACTTTGGCCAAACTTATATAAATACTTGCGGCCGCCCGCGACTTCGTTCGCGAGGAAATAGTTATTTGAACATTTTATTTTACACCCAAAAAGAGTCGATTTCTATAGATACATTATTACACTTCTAGATGATAATAGAAGAAAAGAAGCATACATTTTACATTTTTATATGCTCCGCTCCTATTGGTTGCAGCGCCATGTTATATAGCTTTAAAGCCTTTCTGCATTAATGGGCTATCCAACGCCAAACTATTTTTTTAAATCTGCCTGTAGTACCTGAAAATAGCTCGTTCAAACAAACAAATTCCTCAGCTTTATATATTAGTATAGATTTGCAGTTAACTCTATTTTTATAGAGCAAAGTCATTATCATCATTTCAGCTTCCTTCGTGTTGGAACCCGGGGTCCGCTAAGGCATTTTAAAGTATCACGACATTTACAACCATGTACAAGCTGTCATGTTAATAAAAAAGGCACAAGCATTATATAAATTGTTCGTAGTATTAGTTGTTATGGCGGTAACTGAAATATATAACCTATGAGAATTTCAACGAATTTATGAGGAGATCCGCAGAAGAACAAAAGTCACCAACTTAGCTCTTCGAGTCGCTATAATTAAGTGGCAGTACCGATGGCCGATGGGGCAGAAAGGTTCTGGAGTGGTAGAGAGGCCCCCAACAAAGTGGACCGATGACCTTGCAAAGATCACGAGAAGCCGATGGATGCGGGCAGCACAAGACCGGTCATCACGCAAAGCCATGGGGGAGGTCTTTGTCCAGCAGTGGACCTCTATAGGCTAAAGAAGAAGAGAATTTCAACTGTCAACCTATCACGGTTTATGAGATACAGCCTGGTTACAGATGGACAGTGGAGTCTTACCTCCGTATTCATAAACATTGCTTAAAGTTAACTAGTGATTAGCGATTGTTTAACCATACATTTTTGACGTTTTACGTTACTTAACTTAATCATCGTTTATGAGTAAATGCCATAGTGTTTAAGGGGTCTAATTAAAAACGATGACAATAGTTAAGTGAAAAATGTATGGTTAAGCAATCGCTAATAACTTAACAACTAAACTAACTTAATATTAAGTAACTTTTATGAAGAAGGGGGTTAGTATTAGGCCCCGTTTTTACCCTTACGTTCTTGGTACGGATCCCTAAAAGGTAAATCGCAGCTATTATTTTAGCATATAATAGAACTGAATACTCTTTATTATGTACACCATATAAACTAAAGAACACAAATATGAAGATTTTATATAGGATGACACATTGGGCGGTCTTGTCGTTAAGAGCGAGATTTTATAAAGGGTGTGGTCTTGTCATTAAGAGCGAGATTTTACAGAGTGGGTGGCCTTGTTGTTAAGAGCAATCTTTTACAGACAACCTTAGTTAGGTACCAAAGTTTTAGTTTAACAAATTAGAATTTAGACAATAAGACGAATTGACTCGGTGAAAACAATTTGGTACTTGTAGAAGTTCTGCGAATATTTTATTTGTGTTTTGTTATCAAACTTTAGTAAAACAAAACAAGGGTAAAAAGTTGATGCTTCTTTAAACTTACCAAAATGTAAGAGGTAAAAAATGATTTTAAAAGGTAAGCAGCTACTTTCTCTTAAATAATTATATCCACAGTCATAAACGAGATAGATATTTACTAAGCTCGGTGGTAGGCCATAACATCGGCTGCCGGTAGATGTTACCACCAGAAAAAGTTTTGCCGCCAAGCCATTCGTTGCGTTCCGGTATGTTGTCTGGTGACTATCTGGTCAATGGTCTGAGCAGTTGTGATGCGATGTGCGCCGGGTACGATGCGCCAAATGCTGTTGTGTCGGTAGTTTGTTCGGGGAAGGTTTCCAAATCAATCTCCTTCTTGCGCAGCATCGTTGGTCGTGATGTTGGGTTCAACATTGCATAACATTGCATCCTATTCACTCAGTTTTTTTTTTGTGAATAGGCTCTCAATAAACTAGCGTTTTACCATCAACGATTGCATTACTGCTTACCATCAGGCGGAATTTCAGTCCAGCACTACTTTATAATTATTAAAAAATATAATATAATAACGGCTTTAACAGTAGAGGAGGGTCAAAGAAAAGATGGATGGAATATGTGAATAATGTGAATTAAAATACTAAATAGACATTAAAACGTAATTATAAACACGGTGACCAAAAATACGCCCATTCACGTCAGGTGCTGAGTACGTTGACAGAATTAAACTAATATTTATTTTCTGACCTTTTCTTTATGAAATAGAATTGAACACGGGAATCGGCGCAAATGTATATGGACTAAAAAGCAAAATACTGTTGTCGGTGTGTACAATTCAATGTATTATAAACTCATTATAAATTAATATTAATAAACTGCGAGCAGCTTCGCCAACTACGGCGTAGCGCGTAGCTCGTGAGCTACGCCGTAGTATATCTACGCCGTAGCGCATGTGCTTAACATTAATGTTCTTTTTTTAAAAAGTGATTAGAGAATGAGGTTAAATTTTAGGATAATGGCTTTTACGTTTAAATACAGGTTAATAAAACGGGAAATTAAATTTTATTAGCGACACAGCTTTAAGGAGAACTAACTTAAAAACTTTTAATATATACGAGTAATATTGAACCCATGATGTAAAATAAAATGCTGACAAAAAAGCAAACCTTTTTAGTCGTGAAAAGGCATCTTCAACAAACAAGTAAGGTAAACTAACAGTATATAACATCATCACTAGTCAACTTACTTCACAAAAAAATGTCCTAATTTCCCAGCTTCCATTAATTTAAAGTGGAACGTAAATCTGCCGACGTTGGGACACTGGTCGACTAAATTACCGGATTACACGTAAAATCACGACCGGAATAGAGTAATGATTGTTTAATGAGAAACGGGACAATGTCCTGTTAATTGTTTAAGTGATCACTCGGTTTGGTGGTAAAACCTAAAGAAGTATAGGTAAGTTTTTTTGCAGATTTGGACTGTGTAGCTTTTTAATCAGTAAAGCTAATTCCCGTAACCAAAAATCGTTTTAAATAAAGGCGTAATCTCATCTCAGCGAGAGTAATAGATAATAATTCGTCACATTTAGGGAAATTAGAGGTATTTGAGAGTTATTTAGGAGCAGTGGTATAAAATTGTTGGTCGTAAGTTCAAACCCCATCAGGCGCTTTACTTTGTGTAAATTATTTCTTCACCACTGCTCTCAAAACGGAGAAGGAAAACGTCGTGAGGAAACCGGCATGTCTTATAAACAAAAACTTTGAAGACATGTGACAGTGTAGGTTCTTCAGGTGTTGTAGTATTGAAATAATAAGCGAAGGTACACAGGAAA
Organism: Sesamia nonagrioides; assembly: GCA_017933935.1. Lineage (NCBI taxonomy): Eukaryota > Metazoa > Arthropoda > Insecta > Lepidoptera > Noctuidae > Sesamia > Sesamia nonagrioides. The sequence continues at coordinate 914,809 of JADWQK010001182.1, forward strand.
AGAGAGTTTAATTCACAGCAGACAGTCACATTCACAATAGGTTACACAACACAGAAGAGTACTATAGAAGAAGAAGGAGTGATATGAAGATTAGACTATAGCGTAGAATAGAAATGAGGAAAGTACATAAATACAATATTAAGCGCGGAGAAGCTAGAATTTAAGTCAGTTAGCATGCGACAGCGAACGTATCGGTCAGCGGACTGGCGGCGCGGGCGCGCGAATGAAACATATGATGTTTCCGTCTCGCTTGCCCTCATAGCGCGTGAGACGCGCCGAGAGAACAATAGGGCGCGTCATAACATGGCTGCCGAACAACTATGAAATATCTACTAATAAATAATACATAAAATTTGTTTGTTTATAAACGTCAATCTTTGGATTACTGCTAAGTTAAAATTACGTTAATAAACATTGGTTGACACTTATGTCAAGTGTCACTACAACAGCAACCCGCACTGGACCCGCGTGGTAGATTACGGCCTACTCCTTCTCATCGAGAGGAGACCTCTGTCCAACGGAACTTTATAGGCTGACTATGTATGTTATGTAGAGGTATTTTTGACAGATTAAGATTGAGATCTGAGTGTGAAACAGTGAACGTACTTAAAATTACGACAATTGTCTCTTTAATCTGTATTCTAAATGCGTTGATTTTTGTAGGTGAGTTTATAATTAAGGCCAGTGAGCCGACAATGTGAAATTCTGACAGAAGATAGATAGAAACTATTAATATAGCTTTGACATATATTTCTACAATCCTGTGTCAATCTTATTGACAGTTGTTACAGATAGAATTACCATTTCTATTTTTTATCTTGTGAGAATTGAGAAGACGTATAGGTATACGTCTAGGTTATACATATAATAAAAGGGAAAGTGTCTAAGGATTTAGACACCTTCGCCTTTATTATATAGCGTGGATTTTATTTAGATCAGATTTAAATCACCTAAACGCATATTGAATTATGCACCTTACCATCATATAAATAGAGTTTTTTTTTTATATTATAAACATGACGACTTAGTTCGGTATAAAGCTGTCACTTTTGTATTAAGAACTTTGACTTGACCTGAATAAAGTTCAAAATACAAATACTGACTTACAGGTCAATCTGGAACTAAAGTTCGATTTCGTTTTATAACGAAAGGGTTTGTGTCTGAAACTGGAACAGTTGTCTGAAGATGATTTTTTTATAATAAAATTCAAAGTGTAATAAGAGTAACCGACATAGTCCGAAAAATTGCAACACTAAAGTGGTAGTGTGCCGGGCACAGTGCCCGTAAAGCCGATGCCCGGTGGGGCCGACGAGTTCTCGAGTGGTGACCACGCACCGGAAGACGCAGCGTGGGTAGGCCCCCGACAAGGTGGACCGACGACCTGGTGAAAGTCGCGGGAAACCGCTGGATGCGGGAAGCGCAGGACCGGTCGTCGTGGAAATCCTTGGGGGACGCCTATGTCCAGCAGTGGACGTCTTTCGTGTGGAGCTTCATTTATAGAGAAACTAAAACCTGTATCGCAGCACACAGATAAAACCGAATATATTTAGGAATTTTGTGTAAAAGATGATGCTTAAATGTGTGTGTTATTCGATATTTGCCGTTGAACATAACATTCAGCTTATCATATTAACCTCGGCCTCCAGGCAGGAGGGGCAGGAGAGAAAAAGAAAGAGTGGGCTTTAAACCACCCCAACAAGCGTGCCCAGTGCGGGTTGGTAGATGTAACATGTCTTCGAATTTATTTCGATTCTAAGTCATGCGGGATCCCTAATCATGTTTTCTTTCACCGTTTTGAGAGTAGCGGTGATGAATTTGTTTACACAAAATATAATGGCATTTTGGGCCCACAATGTCCAGCCAATACTGCTCAAAAATGGTTAAAGATATATGCTTGAGCAATAAAAAATATCTTTATCAAAAAGAAATTGATGGAAAACGTGGACTATATTTATTTTCAGTTGGTACGCTCAACCTAACATCATCCTTTGTTTTCTTTGTGTCCTCCATATGGCAGTCATCCGGCGCATCCAAACGCCGTGGGCCATGGTTCGAAAATATATCGCAGTTTGACCGGCCATCCGGTAAAAAATGAAACGGCCATGTTTACGGATCACTTTCGGAACACTTTAATCCGGTCGGAAAAACCGTTCGAAAGGTCAGTGTTGGTACAGGATGAAAGAGCTTTTATTAATTCTAAAAGTTCAGATTTTACAGGAAGCTGACAAAAATAATGAAATATTCCGAATGATGCTGAAACTGGCATAGGTCTTTTCTCTGTCAAATGTCTTTACTTGGTCAAAGGTTTTTAGTCTGTCAAAGGTCTTTACTGTGTCAAAGGTCTTTTCTCTGTTAAGTGTCTTTTCCCTATCGAATGTATTTTGTCTGTCACATGGCTTTTCTCTGTCAAAAGTCTTTTCTCTGTAAAATCATGATACTCACATCCTCTAAGACAAATTAGCATATTCAGCCCATAATGATCTCACTGCTAGGACAGAGCTTTCATGATTTCGAGAGGGCTGTAAACCACGCGGGCCCAGTGCAGGTTGGTAGAAGGGGCACGTATTCGAACTTTTGATTCCAGTATATTTTCAGCGTTTTTAGGGTTTTCTGATGATGATTTGAGAGCACTGGTGAGCCGTATTACTTTGTGTAAATATATTATTTAAAAAAGGCTGCCTGGGTTCGAATCCCTGACCTAGAAGCACAACTGTAAGTCAGGCTTGTTACCATCATTTTATGTTCTGTTTTCTTGTGTTAACTCCTATGCATAGTATTGTAAAAAGTCATGTGTTTTTTGATCAAACAGCCGTGCTGCTTCTCATCGAAAGCACTAGGAATTGGCGAAGGGTAGGCGTTTTGGGGGGACTCTTATATAATATTGAGATTCAAAAAGTGCTGATTCTCAGCTTTATTTGAATAAATGACTTTTGATTATGATTTTGATAGTGCTTTTTAAAATAAAAACCTTCTTTCAAAAATATATCAACGAAACGTTGAAACAGTGAAACGTTGGTTTGCTAATAAAACAGTGAACGGCCACTAAGTAACGGTGATTCAAATACAAAACATTTTTTAACATATTATGATGACTAATTTTACCAGATATCTTTTATCCGTGGAATAAAAATGACATTTGACTGTCTTATACTCCCAAAGTTTATGAAGTGTATTAGTAGTTAAAGTAGTAATGGAGAATATACCTTATAATAGGTAATATTATCAGTACTCAATAATAATATTATTTTGATGATTAAAGATAACTGATGTTTCGAGTCGCTAAAATTAAGTAACAGTGGGCACTTTGCTCGTAGAACCGATGGGCTATGGGGCAGTAAGGTTCTGGAGTGACGGCCATGTACAGCGTAACCGCAAGATAGACAAATAGGTGGACCGATGACCTGGTAAACGTCGTGTGAAACCGACGGATGCGGTCAGTACAAGACCGGTCATTGTGGAAAACCTTGGGGGAGGCCTTTATCTAACAGTGGACCTCTCTATAGGCCGAAGAAGAAGAAAAAGACGTTTAAGCGTTAAAACATTTTGAATAAATAACTGAAAACTACTTAATTTAAAGCACCGTTTATGAATAAACAGGATATTGTCAAAATTCCACCAATCCATACTAATATTATAAATGCGAAAGTAACTCTGTCTGTCTGTCTGTCTGTTACGCTTTCCCGCTTAAACCTCTCAACCGATTTTGATGAAATTTGGCACAGACAATCTTTAGACCCAGAGAAAGAACATAGGCTACCTTTTATCCCGGAAAAGATTGATATTTCCGAGGGAAATCTAAAAAGCCCGATATAACAGAACTCCACGCGGGCGAGCCGCGGGCGGAAAGCTAGTTCTGTAATAATCACAACAGATATCTTTTTGAACCTTCAAAAAGATACCTGAGTCGTTCATCATACCTACTTAATTATTTTAAAATCTTTATTAAATTCAACAAGATAGATTATGTAACATCATAATCTAACAAATTGCATTTAATAAATCTTTTAATATTGAAAATGTCTCTAGGGAATCTCGTTTTTTCATGAAGCAAAATTTTTCATAATTCAAACCGGCACGCTCCCCGGAACGCAACAAAAACTTTTTCTATTACGAATCCTATTTAACGTGAATTTTTTGGGGAAAAGAATGTTATAAAGAAAAAACAAATCGAACGTTTAAAATTTCGTTCCTGTTGAAGTTAAGAAAAAGTTGTTTATGGTAATTGATTATTTCTTTAATGTTTTTAATTAAAACTCATCATCATCATCTCAGCGTTAATCCTAGTCGCATCCGAAGCTTTTTCAGATTTGGAGGTTGGGGTCCACTTTACCAGTCCAACTGCGTATTTTGGCTAAACTTCGATATTTTCAGTGAAGTGACTGCTGTCTGACCTCCACAACCCGACGGTGATATCGAAGCATTGCAGTTAGACCAATTGTTGATTTTCGGGGGCTCCAACAACCCGTAACGACTGCAATTAGATGTTTGTATGGCAACTTGGACCAACGGCTTAAGGTACTTTCCGAGTCACGACCAGACCAGTGCAAATTTTCATATTAATGCATGCAAATAGTTGTAATGTGCGGGGATCTAATCCGCGCCTCCTTGCAAAGCGGTCGCGTTCGCTGCCGCTACGCGACGGACGTTATCTGAATGTATTTAATTGAAACTACTTCTCCTCTGTGAGAACGAGTGGACCGTAATTCACCACACGGGCTTAGTGCGGGTTGGTAGATGTCACATCTCTTCGAATCATCATCATCGACCTTTTTTATCGTCCCATTGCTGGGCACAGGTCTCCTCATGAGAGGAGATAAGGAGGAGGAGAGGAGTGATTACGCTCAATCCTTCTCTGTATGAACAGAGAAGGATTGAGCGTAATCACTACGCTTGCTCAATGCGGGTTGGCGATTGCAGACTTAAAGTCCAGGTTTTCTCAAGATGTTTTCGAATGTTTGGTTCTAACTTCTGGTTGAAGACAAGTGGGTTACCCCAAGATGTTTTCCTTCACAGCTTTGAGTGAAAATGAAATACACAAAGTGTCTACTTAGCTTCAAACTCACGACCTGCAATTCGTAATTGGGGATCGCTACCAATGGACCGCCACAGCTCTTTAACACTTGTCTTTTTGCCTGTCTATTAAAGAAAAGTTAAAACTGTCTTTGATTATTTATCTTAATGCTTAATGCTTTCGAAAGGCACTAAACGAGGTATAATAGAATTGTTACTTACAATTGTGTTGTTACTACTGTGAGAGTTTGAAAGCATTCAATCAGGGGTTATGAAATCAATATCAAATGACATTTATTTCAATTAGGCTGAGAATCAGCACTTATCAAACTTCAAAATTACACAAGACGCCCGTCCCCCAAAACGCCCGCCCTTTACCACTTCCTAATGCTTTCGTTGCGAAGAATAAGTATTGCCAGAAACTCCTTAGCGCGACAATTGTCTGTTCAGGTGGAAAAGCTTCTATACAATAGTCATACAAGCATCTAACATTACAAGACGCAGGACATCAATATAATGTATTTGCCATTATGTCAGCTAGCCATGCCAATATGAATAGAATAGAATGATTAAAAAAGTCTAGCTAAAAAGAAAATATTGTACACAATTTTTTATTATGAAATGATGCGCGATTTAGTTGTGGTAACCAGATGTATAAACAAAACGAGTAGCACAAGCATAGAACACACACACACGCTTCATGCTTCGACATTTTCTCAGATACTACTGAGAGCTGCTGCTTTTACACACACATACACAGCGTGTTTGGACACTTGGTAATCACAACTAAAGCGTACGGCGGCACGGCGCTTTGAGAGACAAAATTATTATACTATCAAATATTTGAACAATTATCAAAGATTGAATTGGCGAGAAGTGGTTCAGGCCAAAAAAAATACGACTGTTTGAAATAAAAATTATAATCCTCTTTACTTCCAAAGCCAAAAAGAATTAAGTTTATCCTTAATCATAAAAGTCGTGGGTATTACAAAGATCAACCAATATTATTAAACAAGAAAAAACACGATGTCGGCTGCCAAATACCATCTTAAACCTACTTTTAATAAAACAAAAATCTTAAAGAAAAGGCAAATCATTGTCTGCTTCATTGTTTGTTTCTAGGCCAAGTAAATTAATTATTTTTCCTTTATATTAAGGAAACAATGAGAATTGTTAATGAGCGTTGGCTATTCTCGTTTCTTTTTTATCTTTCTTGTATTGCGTATTCATTTAGAAATATTGGATTAGGTTCGAGTGCTGGCGGGTACTAATGATGCTATCTGTTGGAGAATTAGACCATGATTCACTAACAAATATAGTTTCTTTACTAAACTTAAAAATATGTGAGAGATTCTGAGATTTGTTAATAACTAGCGGCCGCCCGCGATTTCGTTCGCATGGAGTTAGTTATTTGAACATTTTATTTTAACCCCAAAAGAGTCGATTTCTCTAGATACATTATTACACTTCTAGATGATAATATACAGCATGCATTTTATTTTTTTGTTATGCTCCGCTCCTATTGGTCGGAGCATGATGTTATATAGCCTGAAGCCTTCCTGGATTAATGGGCTATCCAACGCAAAAATATTTTTCAAATCGGACCAGCTGTTCCTGAGATTAGCGCGTTCAAAGAAACAAACAAACTCTTCAGCTTTATATAATTTAGTAATAGATTTTGTATGTAACGGGCTTTGTGTGGTAGACGAGTATTAAGTAGAGACAGCGAATCGGCAAACGTAAGGTTGGTCACTCTCAGGGTAGATGAACCAGCAGGGTAATTATGTAACACTCTATTATTAGCAATGGGCTTCACCGTGACAGTTCAACAACATTCATTGCGTTATTTACGTTGATGAGAAGACACATTTTCTAATTCATGGAGCAATGGATTAGCAATATGCTTGGAAATGAGTCCAACTGATAGTAATAGTGTGTTACGCAATTAGGGTGCTGGGTGACTGGTAGCCGTTGATATGAATCGAATAGAATAGCGTGCAATTGCAGAGGCCTATGTCGAGCATTGGACTGCTGTAGGTTACTGTTCATCGTCATTATAATTATCATCAGCCTCTTCCATGACGAGTAGAGGCCTATGCCTCTTCCATGGCACGCCAACAAAATCGATCCTGAGCAGTTCTCCGCCAGCAGTGGCTGGCAGTGACCAGACACCTTTGTCACTACCACACATAATGCTGAGCTACAGCCGTTTTGCGTGGATGTGACTTATGTTTCCCTTAATTATTTCTTATTATTTATTTTTTTTGTAAACTCTTGCGTCATGTTTACTGCAAATAAACGTTTCTTCTTTCTTTCTTTTTGATGTCGTCGCTCCATCTCGCCCAAGGGCATCCTTTTTTTTTTTTTTTTTTGTTGGGATGGGAAATCATCAAATGACTTCTCCCGCTCTGGGCAGAGCGGAAAGGCGTGTCAGACTTTTACTGACTAAAACCCACCCGTGTTTCTTTACTTGCCTGTGCAACGGCCAGGGCCACGGTTTCTTGTTTAACCAACCCGCAACCCTGACCCAGGAGGCATCGGTCTTCGTGGACCCCGTCACGATGTGCTGACATCTCTTTGAGGCGCGCGTGAAACACGACGCGCCGTCGACTCGGGCCTGGTCCTTACCGAGCGGCGAGCTGCCCACTGCTCACCGCCCGCAGGCCCGCGCCTACGGTGGCTGGGAGTTTGGTGTCATCTCCCGACCAGGGCGTCTCCTGCGGCGGCTAGTGGCGTGAGGGCGCTGGGATTCCCGTTGCCTCACGCGTTCCGCCTCCTCCTTTGCCAGCATCACTGCTTCGCAGAAGGAGGTGACGGCCTGCCATGCACTCTCGCTCCGGACCATGGCCTGGACCAGGGTCGGACGCGAGAGATCGCCGCCGATCGCCGCTACGAGGACACGGCGGTGCTCTAAGGCTACGTTTGCCGAGACGCGGTCTCCACTCGAGGACTCGTTTAACCCAACGGTTGTCGGTCCTGCTGCATATGTGACCAGCCCATTGCCACTTCAGCTTACTAATCCTCTCAGCTATATTTTGCATATTTTGAATTTTAGATTTGAGATTTGTAATTTTAATAAATTCGTAAAAGGCACTTCTAAAATGAAACTGCAATATGGTAGCTTTTTTTGTACCAACACAACTCATATTTTTCTATAAATATACTATGACAGTTTCGACGTAGGAGTGATTTGTGAGTTCAGACATAAGTACGTTATAAAACTCTGATTTCTCTAGGGACTTGGCGCATTGTAAATCATATCATGATCTATTGTCTACATGACATTGTCTGTATTTTTTTTGTATGACGTGTAATAAACTAGTATTCAATAGACATATCTCTGTGTTGATCTAAGGCTGAGGCCGCACCACGGTTAAACTGCGTCGGTTTTTAATCGCGTGAATTTGTGCCCCTAGAAGACTAATGCAAGCGGCCGCAACTGCGTTCTTTTCCCGCCAGCATTTTGTAGCAAAAAAACAGTCGCGGGAAAAAACCACAGCGGTTTAACCGTAGTGCGGCCTACGCCTAAAACAAAGAAACCTGCCATGGCCCAAAACGCCACCTATTTCGAATAGGACTACGCTGGACTTAACTACAGCTTGCCGAACCCATTGTGGGTTCAACTCACAATAAATTAAACAACGTGTACCTGTGTAACACATTCTCAGTCTCCCCATAAAAAATCATATAAATATATCCATTAGTTTAGTCACACGAAATTATTTTTCACATTTTCTACATGATGTACATGTTGATAAGGAAGCGCTTACAGGTTGATGATTGCTGCATCTAGCGGTACTAAATTTTAATTATTTAATGGCGCCAAAAAAGCAAGTCGATACAGGCGCGCGTCGCCGATAGGAGGTCAGTGAACCAATATTTTAAAGGATGTTCTAATCCGTTTCTAATTTTATGCGATTTAGTTTGTTTGAAATTTTTATTTTTTATTTTTGATGCTAGGTTTTTATACTCGTCAACACTTCGAGTGCAGAGCAACCAACTAGAACTAGAGTGGGTGCGGATTATTATTATAATTATATAATATGCCCCGCTCTCTCAGTCACCCAACCCTAATGGGTTCCCGTTTTCTTGGCACTCGGAAACTGAAATGTCTGATGAATTGCTAATGATACGAGTACGAGGAGTTTCTTTTTGTTAAATCTTGTAAATATTATTCTTAGTTGTATTTCTACGTCGTGATAACCTTTCGAGGTTAATCGTAACTTTTTTTATTAGTTACAGAACGGCAAGGGCCGAATTAGGTTTTTAGGTCAAAGTGATGTTTTAGTTTTTAGGATTATGTACCCTAATGGTAAGAACAACGCCCTATTTTATACGTAAATGGCAACAACAGGATCCTATTACTAAGTTTGCATTATCTGTCTATCATTAGGCTGTATTTTATGAACCATGAAAGCTAGATACCTGACTAGTTGACTTTTTATAGATGACTAGCTTTCCGCCCGCGGCTTCGCCCGCGTAAATTTCGGTTATATCGCGCTTTTTAGATTTCCCTCGGGAACATCAAATTTTTCCGGGATAAAAGGTAGCCTATGTCCTTTCTCAGGGCCTAAAGATTGTGTGCTTTCCGCCCGCGTCTTCGCCCGCGTGGTGTTCGGTTATATCGCGCTTTTTAGATTTCCCTCGGGAACATCAAATTTTTCCGGGATAAAAGGTAGCCTATGTCCTTTCTCAGGGTCTAAAGATTGTGTGCTTTACGCCCGCGTCTTCGCCCGCATGGAGTTCGGTTATATCGCGCTTTTTAGATTTCCCTCGGGAGCATCAATTTTTTCCGGGATAAAAGGTAGCCTATGTCCTTTCTCAGGTTCTAAAGATTGTGTGCTTTCCGCCCGCGTCTTCGCCCGCGTGGAGTTCGGTTATATCGCGCTTTTTAGATTTCCCTCGGGAATATCAAATTTTTCCGAGATAAAAGGTAGCCTATGTTTTTTCTCAGGGTCCAAAGATTGTCTGTGCCAAATTTCATCAAAATCGGTTGAGAGGTTTAGGCGGGAAAGCGTAACAGACAGACAGAGTTACTTTCGCATTCATAATATTAGTATGGATGTTATTCTATTGCTGCTACATCAACAAATAAAAACAGATATAAAGTAGACAGTAACAGTGAAGTAAACATATTGAAGAATTGTAAGAATATTATAATGAAGGCAATCCGTTGATCCTTAACTTCAATAAATGGGAATAATGCAATGAATGTTATTGAACTGTCGATATGAAACCCATTGCTACTGATAATGTTCACGCAATCACCCCGCATTCCTACACTCGTTTCATGTAGACCTCATCGATTGCTAACAAAGTTTGAATGTTCTTTTTTATTTCTGTCATTATTTTGTTCGATTTAATGGTCTTTTTTCATTGTCATTCAATTAAACGTTGCCCCACACTAGGAATTACTCTTATATCGTGGGTGCGTTTAAAAATACTTAAACTCACATACACAAACAGCCAGATTCGGAACAACTACTTGTAGGAATATTTTTCTTTCATTTTTATTTCTTTACTTCATGCGAGATTGTGGTATTCTAACCGCGGGACGACCCATAATAATATTTTTTTACACACTTTCATTACCTATCAGGATCTTCTGAATATGGCTCGCATTGTCAGGAGGTTCCTCTCTGTGGAGCCTAGACTTCCGTTACACCCTGTTCCCGAAACCGGTGGGCTGCTATATTTTATATGTTAATATTAAAAAAAATATTTTATATCCGTCATATTACAAAACGAAATTGACTTTAGCTCTAGCCTTAACTTTTGAGTCAATATTTATCAAGACTCAACGTTCTTAACACTAAATTGACAACTTAGTACCGAATTAAGGATTTCGAACTTTATCGAAGTTCTCAAAGTTCTTATCACTAAATTGACAACGTAGTACCGAACTAAGAATTTCGAACTTAATTGAGGTTCTCAAAGTTCTTAACACTGAATTGACAACTTAGTACTTACCGAACTAAGAATTTCGAACTTTATTGAAGTTCTCAAAGTTCTTAACACTAAATTGACAACGTAGTACCGAACTAAGAATTTTGAACTTTATTGAGGTTCTCAAAGTTCTTAACACTAAATTGATAACTTAGTACCGAATTAAACTGTCAATTTTATTTATAGAACTGCATTTCTTCTATAACAGTTAGGTTCATAATTCAATAACTGTTTAAATTATTTAAACTTGAGTTTAACAATATCCTTGTTTTCTTTTAACGGAGCTTGTATTTAGTGAAATAACGGAGATAACAAAAAACGTCTCTAATGGAAGGGGGCTTATAAAAAGACTTTTTTTAAATTAAATTATAAACGAGTCCTTGACCGCAATTCCGCCTAATGGTAAGCTATGATGCAATCGTTGATGGTAAAGCGAGCTAGTTCACGAAAAAATCACGAAAAAAAAAGATCTAGTGAATAGTTAGCAGTTAGGTAAGTAATTTTAAACCCAACAACACGACCAAACTCCCGACAGAACAACATTTGGTGCATCGTACCCGGCACACATCGCACCACAACTGCTCAGGGCCCCAATTCTGTAAACTAAACAACTGTGTCTGTAGTGTCTCAGTAGGATAGTCACCGACATTTGACATTCTTTAACTTATTTATGACCATAGACTAGCCACACAACTGTTATTGAAACGCCATAGTAATAAGGGGTATTCTTTATCATTATAATGTGTCTATGTCGTTGTTATAGCTAAAGTTACCGCATTCTGTAAACATTTTAAGCGTATTTGACAGTTGTTTCTATCGTGTTTGAATAGTGTTTTGGCCATCAAGCCGTTATCGAACAACGACACCCTTTTTGCCTATGATTTGCTTCAAATTTGTTTATTTTTTTTAAATACAGTAAAGTGTCCGTGTGTGCGCGCGTTTTAAGTTATTGCGTTATTAAAGTGGACATAAGTTTTTTACACAATGAGGCCTTCTTTGCCTACTTTGCGCTGGCGTATGCGTATCTTGACTCTGGCTTATAATGCTGACCGTCGACGTTTGCTTTTGCGCCAGCGCCGCAAATCTCGTGCACTCATGAGACTGCAAGTAAATGCTTTTATTGAACTTCCTGAGGCAGAGTTTATGAAAACGTTTCGCCTTGGCAAGGAGCAAGTAAGGGAGCTAGTTAACGAGCTCATTCCCTTTCTCCCGAGACAGCGACGGCGGAGTGGAATCCCTGCTGAATTAAAGGTTTGACGATAAATTATAATTATGAGTGATTAAATTATACTATCAGAGTTATTAATTGCCAAAGCTTTTCCTCACAATTCAAATTTAAAACTTCTAAACATTTCAGGTACTTATTGCGCTGAGCTTTTATGCCACAGGGTCATACCAAACACTGGTTGGCCAAAGCGCATTACATAATGTCTCGCAGACTACAGTGTCAAGAGCTGTGACACAAGTCACTAATGCAATGAACCAAATTTACCAAAAACATATAGTTTGGCCAATGAATCCCCAAGATAGAAATGCTATCAAGGCAAAGTGAGTGTTTTTTTTAACATCAATAATTCATAGTTTTGAGATAAAAGTTGTTCATTTTGTTTATGTTATTATTTACAGATTTTACTCATATTTTGGTTTCCCGGGTGTACTGGGTTGTATTGATGGGACACATGTCGCTTTATTGAGGCCAGTACTTCATGAAGAGCGATATTATAACCGAAAAGGCTACCATTCTCTGAATGTCATGATTGTAAGTAAATATTTATTTTTAGACACAATCCTGTATCAATAATTAGTTGTCACCAAATTCTACAAATTCTAAGTAAGCATATTAACTAAAGTATAATAAACTTTATTACAGATTTGTGATGCAGAATTAAATATATTGTGTGTTGATGCAAGCAGCCCGGGTTCAGCACATGATTCTATGGTGTGGCAAACACACCCACTGAGTCGGCATCTAAGTGAGGTGTCAAGTGCTGGAGAGGAAGTGTTTTTGTTAGGTATCAATTACATACTATTTATGATAAGATCACAGACCTAAATAACCACAACCTAAAGGAGTAGTAATCAACTATATATCAATTCTAGGTGATAGCGGTTATCCTTTACGGCCAACTATGATGACACCAATTTTGGATACAAGGGAGGGGACTCCTGAACACAATTATTACGAAGTTCATGTGTCAACACGCAACACCGTGGAACGTTGCATAGGAGTATTGAAGGCTCGATTTAGGTTTGATATTTTATATATAATAGCCCGCGTGGAGTTCGGTTATATCGCGCTTTTTAGATTTCCCTCGGGAACATCAAATTTTCCGGGATAAAAGGTAGCCTATGTTCTTTCTCAGGGTCTAAAGATTGTCTGTGCCAAATTTCATCAAAATCGGTTGAGAGGTTTAAGTGGGAAAGCGTAACAGACAGACAGACAGAGTTACTTTCGCATTTATAATATTAGTATGGATAATTAACATCCATACATTCATATAATATTTATTTGTTAAGTCCCAGACATGCTACTACTGTCTAAACCAGCTTCTTAGAGAAGACGTGTATGAGGTGATATGATGATGTATGTCTAGATAAATAATAATAACTGTTATCCGTTTTCAGATGTTTGTTAGCAGCAAGAGCTTTGCACTATGACCCCATCACTGCTGGGAAAATAATAAATGCATGTTGCATGCTACACAACATTGCTAACCGCTGCAGGGTACCAGTCACATTGCTGACAAGCGAGGAAGAAGAAATGGAGCATCAGCTACAATATCAGGCAAGTCTACCTTCTTAATTGAAATGAGAAAACAAGATGATTCTAATGTTATATATTTTAAATACAGTTAACAATTAACTACCTAACTAAAAAATAAAATTGGTATATTTTTATAAACATGAACAATAAAATTTAAAACAAAAATCAACAAAGTTAAGAAAAAAAAAATCACATCTCTAAAAGTATAGGTAACTTAGAAGACTAATTTTAACAATGATGTATGTACGTGCTGTTGGTAGTGATAACCAACAGCATGTAAATCATTGGTAAAATTATTCTTCTAAGTTACACATTACAAGTATATAATTCTCAGTATCTATAATCACACTATCATTCTAAAAAATCTAATCAGTCTTATTTATTAATTAATCACAGGTTGTAGATCAGACAAGAAGCATGGAGAATCAGGGGCACCACCGTGTCAACCCAGAGCTGCAAAGAGGCCGGGCGATTCAGCAGTCGCTCATTTCAAGGCTGTGGAGAGAACACCAAATTTAATCGACAAAATTAAAAGAGTTTTACAATTTTAAGTTTTGTTTTGTAATTTATATTTTATTGATTAGCCAAAAGGCTGCCACTACGCTAAGGTTTAACACCCTAGGCTTCCCTTCTTACAAATAAAATAATGTGACATAACCATCACTGTAAAATTTAAGTAATTTCATAGTGATTATCAACAAAATCAGAAGGCACACTGAAAAGTAAGCTGTTCAGTGCCTTATTGATTCTGCCGATTATAACCTTTTTTTTACAGAGTTACAAGTTAATAACAAATTATATAATACATACAGTTTGTGGGGTGTTTTGAAGTACAATGGTTATTGGCTCTCTTAGCCTCTCTGCTATTGCCTCTAATGCAGCTGCCAGTCTATTAGTGGCTTGGGCATGCTCCCTTGTTGCCTCTGTGCTTAGACGCTCCATAGCCTCCAGCCTTGCAGATGCCTCTTGCGTAGTAACATATTCTGTTAAATAAATTTAAAATTTTATAGCAACTAAATATGGGGCAGGCAAATAATTTAATAGAAATAAGATTAATACCCACCACTTCTGATGCCTTCCAAAGGACTTCGCTGTGCGCAGCGTCGACGTCGCCGCTGAGTTGGCAAAGGCTGCCGCGGTGCAGGAGTAGCAGTAGGTGTGCTAGGTTGAAGCACCCTGTCAGCCTCTTGGCTTGTGCTGGGTCCTTCTCCTGACAGTTGCAGCTCAGGCTCAGATATTGGCAACTCTAGCACTGCATCACTATTGTGTGTAATATCTGTATTATCATCTAGCTGTAAAAGGAAAAATTGTTAGTACCCATTTCAAATAAAATGAACAAAAGATAATTTTAATATAAAATAAAACACACCATTTGCACCATCCCTTCTGCAATTTGACTGTTTTCCTGTGTAATGAAAATACAAACATTATTCATATGGGTAGCTATTATTATATAGCAAAAAATAATAAGTTTCAATATTCAATAATCTATTGCATTCCATAATGTGTACAATGCACATAATAGTTGGTGTATTAAATTATAGAATCAATTATGGGTCCAGTCAGGCACAGCAAAGTATTTTGTTTTTTAATAGGAGAGAGGATGAAGAAGCTCTTTTTAAGGAAAAACAATATAAATAATAATTAAAATAGTATCATTAAAGAACTGTATTTTATGCTTTTGTGGTATTTATATAATGGAATACTAAAATTTATTTTTATAATGCATGAATCATATTATTATCTTTATTACTATTAATCATAATAAACTACTTAAATATTTACAATGTTATTAAGTAGGTATTGTAGAATGTTATTAATATAAATTGTGCACTCATTAGCACATTCAATTTCAAACTAAAATATATGTTTTCATACACTTTTTTATTTTAAGTGTTTTAAAAGAAATTTGTTTTCTAGGCTAGAAAAATGGAATGTAGGTAATACATAGAAAAGGTTTTTATTCTTGGTTTAAAAAAGGGAAGAAAAGTCAGATTGAAAAAAAAGAGCCCCAATAAATTATTTATTTATATTCTTCTAATAAATATGAAAAGGAAAACTCACAAAAATAGTGTCTTATTTGTATGTCTTCCAACTCATTGAGCTTAAATAATGATATTAATCTGATGCGGCATAAGTTTTTGAATTAAAATATGGGACAAGTAAGTGGAAGGCAGACATCACAGTATGTTGTCTGTACTGCTGGGTACCCAGCATTAACTATGCCCAGTGCCCAGCAAAACCATTGCACATCCCTTATCTATATGATTATTCAATTTTACAAATTTAAGTTATAAAACTCACAGACTGTGACGTGATGAGAGGATTATGGCGGACCCCTGGCAAGGGTTCCCCTATGTCGCGTCCAAGAATATTATACAGCCTCTCCTGTATAGGTGAAAGCTTTTTCAAGCTTGATGGTCCCCCTCCTAAAAGCCGAATTAGTACCCATTGAGAACATGTAGTTGTAAATAACTGTTAAGGTAGAACTTAAAGATATCTAGTAAGGGAGTGATAATTGAATAAAATTATTATTATGCACCCACCTGTAGCTGACATTGCAGCCTTCTCCATTTTAATTTTTTTTTAGTACTTTGGATTTGTACTCATTGTAGTACTGAAAAAGGTAGAAAAAGAATAATGTAAGTATAAGGGCATTTAAAAATATACACCAACAAGAGTAACTGAGTAAGTAGGTATCTCATTCTTACCAGTCTCCATTGATCTGGCGTTTTTTGCACACAGTTTGCAGAGACGCTGTTGAGTAAGGTAGAGCATTGCTCCCAAAGCCGCCTAGCCTGACTGCGACCTTCTTTACTCCTGTTACAATAGCCAAGAGCCAACTCTCGGTTGGACTCTAAAAAATCCATGAGAGCCGAGAGTTGGTTTACGCTCACACTTCCCATGATATTGTCGACCCTGAAATATAGTTATGTGGAAGTTCATATCATAACTCATAAGTTATTGTAAAAAATATTAACACACTTCACCAAACTTGTATCACTATAAATTCTTACTTACCTTTTCGCACTGTTGTTCAAATTAGAAATCCAAAAACTTGTTATAGTGTCGTCGGAATTGAGCGATGGCGGCGGGCTCTTATTTTATTTATTCAAAATAAAGAAAGTCGAATGTAGTGATCTAGAATTCTAGAGTAACAAGTTTTGTCGTCGCTTTTGAAAATAAGTAAAACAACCGCTGAAAGTTTTGTATTAAGCTTTTTTTCTTTCTTTTTTTTTTAAGTTTCTGGCTCGGTTACTAGATCTTTAAGCCATTTATGTCTTTATAATGTCAATAATATAATTGTCGTTATAAAAAAAACTTATTTTTATTAAGATAAAGGCTTATTTTTAGTGAAAATTAATGTTTTTGATAATAAAACGGTCTTAAATTATTAAAACAACCATTTAATATAAAGATTTTATTGATAAAAAACGATTTTAGTAAGTAGTAGCTTAGGCGCATCTCTATAATCGCATGGTAGATTTTTGATAGCAACACTAAAAATGATTGTGCTGACAGATTATAGAGATACTATAGACACACTACAGAAACGTTATTGAAGTTTTTGCAGAATGCCATATTTGCAACAGTCGCAAAATAATTCCTGTAGTGTGTCAATAAAATATCTATGGCATTTTGCTTAACACAAAGTTACAGAATTGGGGCCCAGACCCGTCCTTCGAACGGCTTCACCAGACATCATGCCGGCCGCCACACGACGAATCGTGTGGCAAGACTTTGTCTGATGGATGGTAACTTCTTCCGGTAGCCGATGTTATAGCTTACCACCGAGAATTTATAGACACTACTTATAGACACATGTATTTTCATGTATTCTTGTTAATATAAACGGTTTCGTCCTTCTAGTTAGTAAAAAAGGGAACGATAAACAGCTGACAGCAAAAATCACCAGAATATTAAAAGCAATGTTTCAATGGCGACCCAATTTTGCATATTATCGTCCAAAATTTGAATAAAGGTACCATCGGAAGCGTTGGAAAAATATATATTATGTTTTATGTTAATATTGTGGAAGAGGGCTTATTACGAGTATTTACATTTTTTTTTATTTATGTATAATGTTAAGCTGTGCTTTCTACTGTTATCGCGTAAATGGATGACCATACTTAATCGAGAACATTTTTTTTTAAATTTTTGTATTTACCTTAATCCTCACTAGGAATTACTCCTTTGTCGTGCGTGCATCTACATCCATTTTAACTTACATACAGAGTGGTGCTGACAATACGACAATAAATTAAACATCGTGTACCTCAACACATTCTTAGTCTACCCATAAAAAATCATATTAATATGTCATTTAGTTTAGTCACAGGAAATTATTTTGAATTTTTCACATTTTCTACATGATGTACATTTTGATAAGGAAGCGCTTACAGGTTAATGTCCGCCGCATTCTGCGGTACCAAACTTTAATAGTAATGGCGCGAAAAAAGCAAGCCGATACAGGATCGCTCTGTCGCCGATCGGAGGTCTGTGAACCAACATTTTTAAAGGATGTTCTATTCCTTTTTAAATTTTATGCGATTTAGTTTGTTTGAAATTTTCATTTTTTTTATTTTTAATGCTAGGTTTTTTTCTATGGTTTAGGATTATTCCTATGAACCAGCATTGTTCGGGTTTTCATTTATTGTCGTATTGTCAGCACCAGTCTGTATACTAATAGCCACACACAGACCAATTGGTCTGGGTGTAGCCAAATGTGGTCAAATGATGTATTGCCTACAGGTACCTAGTTAGGTACTTGTAGGCTATACAACATTTTGTTCTGTGTGTGAACCGAATCCTCGACACGCAACGGAAAAGTCGATCACAGCTTCTACGCTAATCGTGTCATCAAATAATGAAAAAGTGATAAATGTATATACAACGTGTAACAAAAAGGGTATATACATACCAAGGGTGTGGCATCTTTAGATGATATCAAACGATATCGGAAGGGTTTCAACTCAAAATAAAATACTCAAAAAATTGGTACCAAATTTTCGGTTTCATGTGTTTCTTAAAATCAAATCATAACAAACGTGGCAGCACACTACATACGTTAATAACTAGTCGTTACCCGTCACGTTACTTGCCAAAATCCGACAAATGTCTTCAATATCTCTATGCGACTATTATGATAGTCCTATCACAGGCGGTGTTTTTCCTCATAACTTCCTAACATAAAGAGATAGGATTAAAAAACCCTTCCAATATCGTTTGATATCATGTAAAGATACTGTGCCTTTGTTATGTATATACCCTTTATGTTACACGTTGTATACCCCCTTATTCATAAACGCTGCTTAAAATTAACTAGTGATTAGGTACTGATTATTTAGCCACACATTTTTGACCTTTTAGCGTCACTTAACTTTAATCATCCTTTATGAATACACACCACAGAGTTTAAGGGGTTTATTCATAAACGATGATTAAAGGTAAGTGACGTGCATCATCTAAAATGTTTGTTTAAACAATCGCTAATGACTAGTGAACTTTAAGCCGCATTTATGAATAAGGGGATATAGTTTAAGTTCTTTCCTCTGTATGTCTATCTAAGACAGCACACTATCGTCAGTTTCCATTGTCAAACGGATGTTTAGTCAGAAGCCGTAAGGAGGACGAGTTTGAGCAGTTGTGTTGCGATGTGTGCCGGGTACGATGCACCAAATATTGTGTCGGGAATTTGGTCGTGCAGGGTCTCCAGATCAATCTCCCTCTGGCGCAGCAGCATTGGTCGTGATGTTGGGTTAACATTGCATCACCTCGTTCAACTGCCGTCGTCTTTCCTAGCCACTCAGATTTTTTGAGTGAATAAATTAGCGCGCTTTACCATCTACGATTGCACGACTGCTCACCATCAGGCAGGATTGCGATCAAGTATTAGTTTATAATTACCCACTGCTCACCGCCCGCAGGCCCGTGCCTACAGTGGCTGGGAGTTCGATGTCGTCTCCCGACCAGGGCGTCTCGCGACTGGTGGCGTGAGGGTGCTGGAATTCTTGGTGTCTCACGCGCTCCGCTTCCTCCTTTGCCAGCAACACTGCTTCGCAGAAGGAGGTGACTGCCTGCCATGCACTCTCGCACCGGACCACGGCCTGGACCAGGGTCGGACGCGAGAGATCGCTACCAATCGCCGCTACGAGGACACTACGGTGCTCTACCCAAGCCGGGCAGTCCTCTACCGTTTGCTCCACCGTGTCTTAAGGGCGATCCACATATTGGTGACACCCTGACGTTTCCTCCCGCCTTATTTGGAACAGGAACCTCTCCAAACAACCGTGTCCGGTAAGGACCTGCGTCAGGCGGAAGGTGTTTGCGCCGTGGCGCCTCTCTGATCACTCCTCAAAGAGGGGACTTACCGTCGCTATTGTGGCGTGGCCGCCATTAATACAACCTTAGACTATTATTATTCCGTTGTTTTGTGAAATTATAGTAGATATAAACTCTAATGTACCTCAGGGGATTGGTGTTGTTAACCAAATACAGGTTCATCTTAGTTCGGCACCAGATGTAACTTAAGTATACTTTTGTTTTATCGTAGCACTTAACTATACCTAGTATAAGATTAATAAAATATAAAAAATAGCAGATGTGGGACTGGTCGACAGAAGTTAAAACTGAAATCATTAAAAAACTGAAAAACACAGAATACACAAAAAGAAAACAAACGGCCAAGTCGGACTCGCGCACGAAGGGTTACGTACCATTCATTATCTTTAATATGGACCAAAAAATGCCATAAAAATCACGTTTGTTGTACGGGAGCCCTCCTTAAATATTTTATGTTTTTTTTTTTATTTTTTATACATAATCTCTGAAAAAACAACAACTGTCTAGCTATTACGGTTCTTGAGATACAGTCTGGTGACAGACGGACAACGAAGTCTCATGGATAGGGGTACCATTTAGGTACGGGACCCTAAAAACTATCACGATGTTGGGTCGGTAATGCTCACGCAAATTCATTGATTTTTCCCCATCCAACAAAACTACTCAAAACCGCTAAAAAGTTTTCACTTAAAAAAAAAATTATGAAATAAAACTTCTTTTTTTATTATTTATTAATTTATAGCTCACTTCAACCTTAGTGCAAACGGTTATTTTTTATAATATAAATCGGCTGGTTTTTACATTCTTACTGAGAACGAAGCTTCAAAGAACAATTCGTAAATCTTGCCAGTCGTTACGGGTCATTTGAAGTCTGCAAATCTGACCAGCAGCCTTACCATAGAGGTCCACTGCTGGACAAAGGCCCCCATAAGACTTTCCACGATGACCGGTCTTGTGCTGTCCGTATCCATCGGCTTCCCGTGACCTTCACCAAGTCATCGGTCCACCTTGCTGGGAGCCTCCGTACGCTGCGTATTCCAGTACGTTGCCGCCACTCCAGAACCTTACTGCCCCATTGGCCATTGGTTCTACAAGCAATGTGCCCCGCCCACGCTCACTTAATTTTAGCGACTCGAAGAGCTATGTCGGTGACTTTGATTCTTCTGCAGATCTCCTCATTTCTGATTCGATCGCGCAGAGAAACTCCGAGCATAGCTCTTTCCGTCGCCCTTAGCCACCTATACCAAGCGTAAACAACAACAACACAACAAAGCTTCAAAGAACCATTCGTAAATCTTTCACAGTTATTAAGGGTTGTCAGAAGACCGAAATTCTAACCAGCAGTCTTAGTGCTGACCCCAATCATCATCATCATCTCAGCGTTAAACCCAGCCGCATCCGAAGCTTCTTCAGTTTTGGAGTCTGGGGACCGCTTTACCAGTCTAACTGCTGATTTTGGCTAAACTTCGATAATTTCCATGTAGCGACTGCCGTCTGACCTCCACAACCAGAAGGCGATATCTAAGCATTGCAGTTAGACCAATTGTTGGACTTTTGAGGGCTCCAACAACCCGTAACGACTGCCATTAGATATTAAGGCAACCGGGACCAACTGCTTAACGTGTTTTCCGAGGCACGACCAGACAAGTTCAAATATTCATATTCATGCGTACTAATATTTGCACAGCGTGGGGATCAAAACCGCGCCTCCTTCCCCCTCCCGCCCCCCATGAATGAGTCCAGGGGCGAGGGACATGGGGAAGTCACCGCACCCTATTCGATGGAACCCGAGGCGCAGGTGCGCGCTGGTGTCAGCGCGCGCCTCTGAGGCGATGCACGGGGTAGTTTAACACCCCACTACCCCGTGCAGGAGGTGAGGCCCGGACAGACCGGGCCAGCATGAGAGTGTGGGGCCGTGGAAGAATTTAGACTCTCATGGTCCCACGCGCGCTCGTGATAGAAGAAGCGCCGGGGTGGTTTTAGTTAGTAAAAGTCTGACAGACCCTGTTGCCCACCCCAGGGCGGCGGACATCCTGTGAGGATTTCCACCCCGAAAAAAAAAGGAGGATCAGACCCTAATGTAGTTAGGAAAAGGCTAGGCGGAAGGTAACTAAGCATAAAACACACCAAAGACTGATCTTCTCTTCAGAATCCACCAAATCACTGCAGCAAGAACTGTAAAATTTAAACTGCATGCATATTGAGGTACAAATTACTAGGGGCTTGGCGGAGCCGTCGCTGTGAACGTAGTTCCATTATATGGAAGATTATCTGATATTACGGGGATTAACCGTTGTATTAAACTTGCTCCAATGAACGAACTCACAGAATTTGCCTACAAAATTAACAGCTGCCTACCTTGATCAGCTTATAGCTTAGCCAACGATTAGATTTTTCAAACATGAGCAAATATTTTTACGCTTATTTACCTCATACTTATAAGCGCCAGTCATGGACGCCTAGTGGTTAAAACACCAGCCTCTCAAGTAAGAGTGTGCGGATTCGATTCCAGGTTAGACAAGTACCAATGTAACTTTTTTAAGTTTTATGTACTTTCTAAGTATATCTTGGACACCAATGACTGATTACAAGGTGAAGGAAAATATCTTGAGGATACCTGGACTTTAAGTCTGAAATCGCCAACCTGCATTGAACAAGCGTGGTGATTACGCTCAATCCTTCTCTGCCCAGAAGTGGGACGATAAAAAGTTTGATGATGATAAGCGCCATAAGAAAGAAAAAAAAAACAGTTTTATTTGAGGTCAACATAACGCAAAAAAGAAGCTACATGGTTGATACTGGCTATAAAAGAAGGGGAAAATGGAAAAAATGGTGGATTTCATTTAGGAAAAATGAAGATAACAAAAAGATATGGTTGGGTCAAACATGCGTCACATCCTCGTAAAACGGCTGTCGCTCAGCATAATGCAACGATCCATGCAATATAGAGCCCCAGTGGTCCAGAAGGAGAGTAACTCTCTCCCTCTTCTGGATACCATCATAATCAGTTTTAGGTTGCTTATGGTCTTTGATTTTATTGGCGGGCCACACATGGCTTGCGTTCCGATTTACCCGATAAAAAAGCGCAATTGGTTTGACAGCGGTCCCGATCGTTATAATCCTTTTATGTACTTTGATCGTTTTTATGGTTCCGTAGTTCGCAGTGGTGATGAAAATAAGTACAAAAAGTAAATTGCCTGCCTGGGATCGAACCACCACCGCCACAGTTTAAGCAATAGCATAAACCAAACACTTCTAAAAGAAACAGACATTCTTGATACTTGAACCAAAAATGAAAACATCTATTTCCTGTTCACCTGATTTTGAACTACTTAAGTGAAGTAATCAATTCACGGGAATTACACGTTACAACAGGGCGCGTATAAAAACGATCGAAACTGCAACTACCAGGAATTGTGGAGTTCGATGTCTCACGCTGAGGACTAATGACTGCGCATCAGGAACTTAGAGGTGAGTTACACCGAGATGGATTTACATTTTTTTTTTAACTAAAATCTTCAATAGTGGCTTCTTCCTTATTTTGGATGGGGTAAATAATGTTAAACTCACGTGACCTGACCGAAAATTCGTAAGATAAACGCAGAATAGATCGCCGGCGCGGCATAGGAAAGCAGTAATATCCCTCCCTCTTTATACTAGAAAATGTATGCCAACACCTGCTATTTCAAAAAAAGAAAGGAGGTTCTCAATTCGATTGTATTTTTTTATGTGTTACCACAGATTATTTATTTGAAAGCAACAGCTTTCACCTGTTTATTCTATTTTACTTTGGTTCAGTTCTGACAGTAGCATTCTTATGAAAACATTAAAAGACTGATTTACACGGTGTAATTTAATTGCCTATAGCATACAATAAAATTGATGCAACATATGACTTGCATCATCTGAATGGTGTTTAGACAATGCAACTATTATTGTTGCTTTAATCTAATTGAAGCCATAGGCAATTAAATTGCATCGTGTAAATCAGTCTTCAGTCTTTAAATGAACCCACTGCACGGATCCATTGCGGGTTGGTAGATGTCACAGGACTTTTAATGGGAACTCTCTTATCTATGGCACTAACTTTGTTTATTTGATAGCACACTACGACTCCTGAGAGTCAAGAAAAAGAAATATCGAAGTGGAAAAGAATGGGGAGCAAGAAAATTCATACGGATGGACTCGCGGTCAGAAACTAGTAATATTATAATTAACATTCTTTTTAGTTCATAAACGTTGTCAAGTGTAGCGGCAACGCCATAGGCGAACAACTCTTCATGCTGCCGTCATGCAAATATTGTATCTCGCAAGCAGAGTTTACAGTATTCATACAAATCAACCATCGGGTAATTGAGCCTTAAACACTATACCCGCCTGGTTGGAGGATCCTTTTCGATGGAGGAATTTACACCCCTTATACCTCTATAACCTAAAACATCATCATCATCATTTCAGCTGAAAGACGTCCGCTGCTGGACATAGGCCTCCCCCAAGGTTTTCCACGATGGCCGGTCCTGCGCCTCCCGCATCAATTAAGTACGAGCAACGTATTCAACACTACGCAACGACAACACTGCGCGACTGGCGACTGGTACAAGATCTTATGTTTTTTTACAAATTAGTTAACAATAAATTACATTGTATTAACTTGATTAATCAAATTGAAATAAAAGTCCTCTATAAAATACCCAGATATCCCATTACCCATTAATTCCACAATAAAGCTTCCAACATAAATAAAGGAGAAAATTCACCTCTCAATAGGCTCAGTAAAGAGATAAAGTGCTGCATAAAATCAAACCCCGTTGTTGACATATACCACAATACTATGAAAACCTTTAAGCCTTTAATTGTAAGTCAAAAAGCTCCAAAATAATAGTTGTATCTGTTTATTCCTGTATATTTGCAACCTTTTTCTTGTAGGTTTTAAGTATTTTTTTTTGTATTTAATTTTGTAAGTTTCTTAGTTTAAGTTTTTTATTTCCATTTAATATTAGTACTTACATTTATTTAGTTTAAGTTACCACTTATATGACAGCCTCCGTGGCGTAGTGGTAGTGGACGCGACCGCTGCGCAAGGTGGCGCGGGTTCGATCCCCGCACAGTGCAAGTATTTGTATGCATGAATATGAATACTTGCACTGGTCTGGTCGTGCCTCGGAAAGCACGTTAAGCCGTTGGCCCCGGTTGCCATACAAACATCTAGTGGCAGTCGTTACGGGTTGTTGGAGCCATCAAAAGACCAGCAATTGGTCTAACTGCAATGCTTCGATGTCGCCTTCGGTTTGTGGAGGTCAGACGGCAGTCGCTTCACGGAAAATGTCGAAGTTTAGCCATTTCAGCAGTTGGACTAGTAAAGCGGACCCCAGACTCCAAAGCTGAAAAGGCTTCGGATGCGACTGGGATTAACGCTGTGATGATGATGAGTTTAAGTTACCACTTATGTTCGTGAATGTTGGTTCACCTGTTATTGGCAACTGTATAAGCCTTTTACTCATAACAACTCTATTTGTTAATTTATATACAGAAGCTGTTGGTGTACCTTTATTAATAAATAAATAAATAAGTAGTAGTCCAGTATTTTTAAGTAAAGAATCTATGTACAAAATTTTAAAAAGATATACTACTATGATCTAACGTAAAACTGCATGCACGCGCTCTGTATCCAAACATTAAAAATCTCTAAATGTGTTTGGGAAAAAATATAACATGGTGTAAAAATGATTAGAATCCATTCAGCCTAATTGCTTATTCTGGACAAACTATATTCAGTATTCTGGTTTCGCATAAAGCAAAAATAACGTTGTATATAGCCGTACGGAGGACGGGTCTCAGCAGTTGTGTTGCGATGTGTGCCGGATACGATGCGCTAAATGTTATTGTTTAAGGAGTTTCGTCTTGGAGGGTCTCCAGATCAATCTCCCTCTGGCGCAACATCGTTGCTCGTATTGTTGGGTTTAACATTGCATCGCCTCGCTCAACTGCCGTCTTCCTTCCTATTCATTCAGTTTTTTTTTGAGTGGATGGGCTCTTAATAAACTAGTGCACTTTACCATCAACGATTGCATCGCTGTTTGCCATCAGTCAAGATTGCGGTCAAGCACTAGTCTATACTTATAGATAAAAAATATATATAACTACTGATTACCGACCGTTAACTAAACTTCCGTTAACACGGTGCTGTCAGTCCAATAGTCTTGAACTTAAATGAGTTAGGAGCAAGTGCAGCTGCATTTACAAAGTTAGCAAGTTGACGCATGCGTCGCCTTTGAATCATGCCGGAACCGAACGACTTGATTTCTTTAATCTGGTTTAGAGGTATTGAGTTGAAACTTCTCATCAAGTTCTCTTTGGGCTGCTGGCAGAATTTTATTAGCTGTGGAACTGTTTGTTCGAGGAAGTGTTATTGCAATGGAGATACTTTGTTGCGTCATTGATCTAGTAGCTTTTAGGGTGAGGGCGTAGTGTGAGGTCTTGTGTTTGAAGAAAAGATTGATCAACTTTCCGAACCCGTCAAAAAAAACGGGCTTAAAATTTCTTTTAAATTCGTTCAGTAGTTTAGATAAAGAGTAATAAAATTCCATCTATATATCCATCTATATTCTTATGCTGAGAAGTTCATCGCACACCCAAACTGCAGCCAGCTGCATCAGGGCCTGAGATTTTGTTATTCAGTGTCTTATTATATCTATGGTATCTATGGGTATGCCGGATTCTCGGGCTAGTAGGGAATCAATCCGGTCCGAAAGAGAGGCCATGGTTGAGCGAACGAGTGTTGCACTGCAGGCAGTCTCCGAATGGGGCAATGCCAATCTTGTAGCATTCAATACCGCCAAAACACAGGCGTGTCTTTTCACCGCCAAAAGGAGCCCGTTCACCTTGACTCCTACTTTTCGAAATGTGTCCTTGGAGTGTTCCGACCGCCTTCAGCTTTTGGGAGTTGAGATTTCCTCGAACCTTAACTTTGGGCGGTTCATTGAGTCCAAGGCCAAGGTGGCTGCCAGGAAACTTGGCATTATCGCAAAGATCCGGCAGTACTTCACACCTGGGCAGCTTCTAATGTTATACAAAGCACAGGTCCGTTCGTATGTGGAGTACTACAGCCACATTTGGGCTGGTGCTGCTAAGTGTCACCTGGCCACTTTGCAGTACTATTTTAACCCCAAAATATACAGCATACATTTTATTTTTTTGTTATACTCCGCTCCTATTGGTCGCAGCGTGATGTCAAATAAAGCCTTCCTGGATTAATGGCCTATCCAACGCAAAAATATTTTTTTAAATCGGACCAGTAATTCCTGAGATTGACGCGTTAAAACAAACAAAGAAATAAACTCTTCAGTTTTATATGTTAGTATATAGAAGTATAGATATGCTAACTAACCACGCTAATATATCAAGAAAAAAATTAGAAAAGTGTAAGTAAAATCTTACTAACTAAATAAAAGCTTTTAAGTATAAAGGGCGTGACAGTTTGTCACATTCCCTTCATGTTATGTTCCCTTTTGCATATGCTCTGGCTGCTGAGATTATATCGTGTTCACTCTAATTTCTCGCTGGTGGTAGCGTGTGTACGGTAACATTAAGTTCCCTTCAAAATTTCTGAACTGAGTGGTTCTGATCTACACGTGTGGCAGTGAACTGGGAAAGGGTTACACACTCTTTTGCTCCGCCCAGAGTGGAAGAGGTCATTTGATGATTTCCCATCTAAAATAAGGGATTTTGCTCACAGAAATTATGAATGGTAAGGTTATTTGCTCCTGACTATGATGAAGCCAAGACATGTGTCAGGGCGTTTTCAGCGCGGTCCGAGGATCAGCAGTTTGTATCTATCTATTCTGTGGTCGAATCTTTCTTTATATATTACTAGCGACCCGCCCCGGCTTTGCAGGTGGACAAATGATACAGGTACCTAAGCCTTCCTTAAGAAACGGTGGCCCTTCAATAAAAATAATGTCTACTGTGCCGCCCATTAGCAAATATCTGACTCTGCAAGATACATCGACCGACCTTATTGTCCATGGACAGCCAGTTCCACTAGCTTCAAACAGAACGAAAGCCTACCGGGGTAGCATGTTTGTTCGAAATAATGGTCCCCCGCTCCGGTCCACTTCCTCCGCGGTTTAGGCAGAGAAACACTCAAGTAGCAGGCGGCCGGCATGGGTGCGAGCTGTAGTTTTGAAGAAATCGTGATATCTCCTGAATGAAAAAATCAATTCCAATAATTCAAAAAGAGATCTGCTGCAACTGAAATTACCTTTGATATGACATAACTTATTTAGATAAGAATTAATAATAAGGAACAAATAGTGGGCTCTGATTTCGACTGGCATTTTAATTAAGTTTTCAAACATAAAAAAGTGGTCATAATGAAGAAACTTCAGTAGGTAGACATATAGTTTCGTAGACTTTTTTGTAGGCATTTTTAAGGTCTACAATACTGTAGTACATTATTTTGATCTATCTCATAGGGTCCAGTCAGCGTTTGCAATGTAAGCTCAAAAAAATGGGTTTATTTTGCGACATGTGTTAGAAACCTCTTAAATTGCCAATCAAATTTTCCTCTTGTGGAGGCTTGAGGAACAAAGTAAAGTTGAGGAACAGGGAGTAAAGTTAACTCATCTTCCATAGAAAAGGAAGGGTCCTCCGACCAGATGGGTGTATGTCTGGTGGGCTACTTGCCCAATGGTTGAAATTGGCAAGTTGTATGTATGCTAATTGCACGGTAAACTCTGATTGCGAGATGTAGAATTCGTGTGACGTCAGTAAGACGCGTTGTTCTTTTGTGGCGCTACACTCTTTTAAAATAAGCATGTAATATACATTAAAACCTTCCTGTTGAATCACTCTATCTATTAAAAAACACTCTATCAAAATACGTTGCGCAGTTTTAAAGATTTAATCATACAAAGCGACATAGGGAAAGTAAAAGTGACTTTGTTTTATAATATGTAG
Organism: Sesamia nonagrioides; assembly: GCA_017933935.1. Taxonomy (NCBI): domain Eukaryota; kingdom Metazoa; phylum Arthropoda; class Insecta; order Lepidoptera; family Noctuidae; genus Sesamia; species Sesamia nonagrioides. The sequence goes on from JADWQK010001182.1 coordinate 943,829, forward strand.
TGATGTTTGCAAGTTTATTTTATTTGAACGCTTAGAACTTAAGATCGATGGCTGGAAGTGGGGTCGAATGTTCTGGCATTTATTTTGTTTTTCTACAGGCTGCTCTATTGTGTTAATGATGCGTGAAGTTGTGATGAGGTGAAGATAGATATATACTGTGTTGTAATGTCCACGTTTATGGATGGCCACTCGGCAGGGTTACGTTTGGAAATAGCACAATGAAACATGTGATTTAAGTAGGATTTAGGATGTAGAATTTAGTAGTTGATCGCGTTGTTGAGTTCAATATTGCATCACCTCACTCAACTGCGGGCCTCCTTCCTATTCGCTCAGTATTTTTGAGTGAATATACTCTTAATAAGGTAGCGCGCTTTCCCGTCAATGATTGCATCACTCATATCAGACAGGATAGCGGTCAAGCTTAGTTTGTAATTATAAAAAAAGTATATTTTCGCACGAATACTAATTAGGCCACACGTATCGCATACAAATTTAATAGCAAGTGTGACCTAAATGCGTTCTTATGTCAGGCTATTCTGTGTATAAATCGACGACCTGTCACTTACTATAAATAATATTACGGATTAATTCAGTATATTGCATTGATATACCAGTCCAAGATCATCTGTAATGACCAGGACCGAGATTCCGCGCCTTTGGCGCCCCCCTTGCATTTTTTTTTTTCAAATCGATTTTAAGCATAGAAGGCTAGTTGCGATAACGGAAAAAATAGTTTTTTTGAACTCAGCGCATCCAGATCTATATGATTATCTATAGTGGTGAGGGTTTTGAGCAACTTCGGGCACATACATACAGACAGACATACAAACATACGCACTTTATAGGGATGGATGGATGTGCTATTATAGAACACGGGTGGGTTTTAGTCAGTAAAAGTCCGACATTTCCGTTCCAACCAAAGCGGGAGACGTCATTTGATGATTTCCCAGCCAAAAAATATAAATTAGCTGTAATACGTATTAGATACGTGCCTACATACATTTTAAGGAGAGGTCTGAAAGGAACTTTAAGTCGCAATTAATATTAAATTATGATAGTTATTAGGATTCTCCCCTTTATAAAACAGAACATTGATAAAGTTTTACGTTATTGTCATCTCAAAAATTGACCCTCCCTTTACATTCATTCGTTAATAAGAACGAACAAACAAATAAAATGAACGCAAAATGATACTCCCAACCGTCAAAACTTCCCTTAACGACGCCAAACTTGGATTGAAAAAAAAAATCCCTTTAAACACTGTTATTGCAAAAATGAGAGGCGTTCTAAGCTTGACTTTCAACTACCAAGATTTTGATTTCAAGGCTTAACCAAAACCGTAACAGTCAAAAACAAACTCTATAGTTCTAAATGTACGATTCAGTTTAGTTTGTTGTGTGCTAAGCGGTGTTACTAAGAATATAACGCATTTTCTTGCAATCTGAGATCAGGTCGGCGGGAATATCCGTTGTGGGAGGCAGAAAATGAAACTTTTATGGTAGAGGTTAAAAGTCGAAGTGGATTCGACCTGGGCGATTTTTTGGGATCCACTTTTAAGCTGTGAATCTAGATACAGATGTTCAATACATGATTGTAATCTCAGTGTGAAAATACTAATAGAAAATGGAAGGACTATGCTTTTCCAAACTTGTGGAATTGGAATCAAACGGTACTCCATTTCGTTTATGGTACAAAGACTTTTTAAACATAATCTTTCTTCTTGCTGCCGAAGGTTTTGGTTAAGTTACAAAACTCTATGTTGTATAATTAATTATTTATTGGAGCAAAATTTATTCGGGAAATCAATAATTTAACAAAAAAAGAGTAAAATTTTAAGGATGCGTCACGTTGAGGCATCTGTCGTTACATGAAAGAGAAGAATGTTGCTCTTTAATGCCGTCTAATACTAAATATAACTTTTTTTTTTCAAGAAATGTCGTGTGTTGCCGCCGTGCGCGTATTTTGTTTGTTTTTTTTTTTTTTTAATACGGAAACGTTTCCACACGAAAACCACGATAAGATCCTGAGATGTCTTAATGTGCAAAAAACCTAAGATTACAAAATTGCCTCATTATCCTATCAAGCTTTACCGGCAGGCAAATCAAATCACCATTCGCCAAAAATAAAAGCCATTATATTAAAAAACAGAACACTTTAAACCAAATTAAAGTCGAACTTCACAACATTTTTTCAGGTGTAATCCTCATTCAGTCTCATTTTATTGGCCGAAGCGACTTTCTGATTTAACCGCGGTAATTCCAGATGCCATTCCCTCTACAATGCAAAATGAAAATAAAAGATAAGACCCGCATAAAAGAACGAATACCGTAATGCTTTACGTTTTAAAAGAAATACGTTTATTCTATTTATGAATGAATAGAGGCTAAGTGTGTCCGTTTCTTTCAAAAGATCCGTGAGTCAAAAGGTGAATGTAATATTTTATTCCACCATATTCTCTGGTGAACTGAGAAAATGTCTGAACCTTATATTTTTGTTATGCTGATCTTTGAATAGGTATTTTAGGTTTTCCAAGAAAAGATAGTCACACAAAATCTTGCATATAGCTAATGGATAAAAAAGTATTTAGTAGGTCCTTCAATTACAGATCACATAATGCAAAATAGAGACAGCCTCCGTGGCGTAGCGGTAGCGAACGCGGCCGCTGCGCAAGGAGGTGCGGTTTTTATACCCTTGTATGTATACAATATGAATATTTGCACTAGTCGTGCCTCGGAAATAACGTTAAGCCGTCGGCCCCGGTTGCCATACGAACAACTAATGGCAGCCGTTACGGGTTCTTGGAACCCTCAAAAGCCCAACAATAATTGGTCTAACTGCAATGCTTCGATATTGCCTTCGGATTGTGGAGGTCAGACGGCAGTCGCTTCATGGAAAATATCGAAATTCAGCTATAATCAGCAGTTAGACTGGTAAAAGTGGACCTCAAACTCCAAAACTGAAAAAGCTTCGGATGCGACTGGGATTAAACGCTAAAGACGATGATGATGATAATGCAAAATAGGATGAACAACCAAGCAAACCAATTAAATATTTAATACTACATTACGAAAGAATATTTTTGATTACGTATTTCCTAAAAGGGTGACGATAATGTAGTTTTAATAAGGCATTACTGTACTGAAAGTGTTTTCTATGATACAAATGAATTCATTTATTTAATAAACTAGCGCGCTTCACTGCTTACCATCAGGCAGGATTTTTTTTTATAAGTTATAAACTAGCGCTTGACCGCAATCCCGCCTGATGGTAAGCAGTGATGCGATCATTGATGGTAAAGCGCGCTAGTTTATTAAGAGCCTATTCACTATAGCCTTGAAGACGCTCAAATTGTAATGTGACGGAAACACCGTTGCTGGCAAATTGTTCCAGTCCCTCGATGTACGCGGTATAAAAGAGGAAGCGAAACGCTTCGTCCGGGTCGCAGTGGTGTTAACAACGTAAGGGTAAAAACTCGGCGTACGACGGGTCGTCCGATGGTGGAACGGAGATGGGGGAATTACGGTCAAATACTAGTTTATCTATAGGTACTAATATATAAAGCTGAAGAGTTTGTTTGTTTGAACGCGCTAATCTCAGGAACTACTGGGCCAATTTAAAAAAAATCTTTGCGTTGGATAGCCCATGAATCCAGGAAGGGTTTAGGCCATATAACATCACACTGGGACCAAAGGAGCAGAGCATATGACAAACATAAAAAAAACATATCGAAACCTACGCGGGTGAAACCGCGCACGCAGCTAGTAATTAATAAAAAAAAATGTGAAGCGACTGCTTATCTGGTCTTTAAAACCCAGGAGTTGATAGTTACTAAACGAAATTATGAAAATTTATACAGGCTCCAATATTAAAAAAAAAATCTATGATTTTTTTATACAAAATCTGAGTTACGTTATCCTATCTATACTAATATATAAAGCTGAACAGTTTGTTTGTTTGTATGTTTGTTTGTTCGTTTGTGCGCGCTAATCTAAGAAACTACTGGTCCGATTTTTGCATTGGATAGCGCATTAATACGGGAAGGCTTTAGGCTATTTATCATCACGCTGCGACCAATAGGAGCGCGGCATATAAAAAAAGCGGGTGAAACCGTGTAGCGCAGCTAGTCCATACTAATATTATAAATGCGAAAGTAACTCTGTCTGTCTGTCTGTCTGTCTGTCTGTCTGTCTGTCTGTCTGTTACGCTTTCCCGCTTAAACCTCTCAAACGATTTTGATGAAATTTGGTACAGACAATCTTTGGACCCTGAGAAAGAACATAGGCTACCTTTTATCCCGGAAAAATATGATGTTCCCGAGGGAAATCTAAAAAGCGCGATATAACCGAACTCCACGCGGGCGAAGCCGCGGGCGGAAAGCTAGTATTCTATAAAAAAGAAGAACTAATAATAATATTGACTCCCATTTAAAATTTTATAATTTAGTTTAGTAACAGTTTTACTTTAAAGGTGATTATGTTTGAATCAATTTTTTGGTCCCAATTACTGATCACGGCAAGCTTTTAACTTTATAACATTGTTTTTACTAATTCAACGTTAATGATCTCTTTCGAATATATGTAGAGTACTTTGTCCGTTCCTCTCCATAAGACGTTTTGATATGAGCTAGCTTCATATTTTTGACTGACATAGCTCTTGACAAGTCATTAGTGCCTGTTGCGATATTTAACTGAAATAAATGTTTTGACTTTGAGTTTGATACATTTCTCCAACTAGATTACAGACGACAGCACAGCAAACTACTACAATCTGCCAAACTTTTCTATTAGACTTTAAAATAGATTTTCAAAGTTGAAAATGTTAAGGCTGATTTATTGTGAATATTTGATAGAAACTGATAGCTTGACTGTCTGTCGTCCGTACCTAAATAATCAGAGCACTGTAATATTTTTTTTAACTTTAACTTACTTTTACTCGATCTTTTACTTTTTACTCGACTTTAATTTGGTTATGGTTTTATGGTTTAGACAAAATAATGGTTATAAGTGAGAAAGCTATGTTGGTTTAATCTAAAAGATGGTTTGAATGGTTTTGGTATGGTTTGAGTTACGCGACCGACGGCCAAATACGCACTGACTTTAATTAGTAATTGTACTAGTTTTATAGAAATGCACGAAAGCAAAAGTGCTGCGCTGTTCGGTTGTATTGCTCCGAACAACTGATGTTAAAGCGCGCTAGTTTATTAAGCCTATATATTTAAAAAAGGAAGGGAACTATCAAGGAAGACGGCAGTTGAGCGAGGTGATGCAATGTTGAACCCAACAACACGACCAACGATGCTGCGCCAGAGGGAGATTGATCTGGAGACCCTCCACGAAAAAAACTCCCGACATTTCAACATTTGGTGCATCGTACCCGGCACACATCGCAACACTACTGCTCAGACCAGTCCTCCGTACGGCTTCACCAGACATCATGCAGCACCAGGAACACGACAAATCGCTTGACGGCAAGACTTTGTCTGGTAAGTTCTGCCGGCAGCCGATATTATGGCCTACCATCTAGAAAACGTCCAAACTTCTTACTACATTTCATGATTACATACCCTACCCTTACTATTTTTGAGATCAGCCACAAAGGGACATCCTTTAAAGAGACTACCAAGCATCAGTGTTAATCAAATTGCTAGCAACGGATTCAACATAGCTTGATATGGCAACACTGCACACTGAAACCGTCTGAAATGCAGCCCCAAAAATACAAAACTTAATATTCAACGTACCTAAACACGCGTTTGAAACAAAAACACCAATAATACCCCTTTGGCTCCAACAAAGCTCCTGATAAAAAAAAGAAGGCCGTTAAACTGCATCACGCGGTAAAAAAATTGGTGTTAAAAAAATGGAACTTTTTGATTTGTCCGCTATGGTACAAACGGTTACGTATACCGGTCCTGGGTGGAATACTAATGAATTGGGTACCTACCCGCCGCGGAAAAATATGCGGCAAGCGTGTTGCCTGATGGACGCAGTTGGTCTTACGGGTTTTTCGCAGTTGGTCCTACGGGTTGTTTGTACTTTTTGAGCGAGGGAGGATTATGTCCTATCATCTGTGAGCACGTAAGCATCCATTTTTTGCCATGTTGGATATTGTGAATTTACTTTTATAAGAGATACAGGGTATGGAGATTTTTTTTAAAACATTATAAATTAGTGTTTGACCGCAATCACACCTGATGGTTAGCAGTGATACAATCTTTGATAGTAAAGCACGCTAGTTTATTAAGAGCCTATTCACTCTAGCCTTGACGACACTTAAATTGTAGTCAGGCGGGAAAACCGCCGCTAGCAAATTATTCCAGTCCTTCGCCTTCCAATACGCGATATAAAAGACGAGGCGAAAGTCTTCGTCCGGATCGTAGTGGTGTACAACGTAAGGGTCGTAACTCATCGTACGACGGGTCGTCCAATGATGGAATGGAGATGGGGGAGCTAAGTCATGCGATTCCCGCGCACTCTCTCCAAAATGCATTCTATAGAACTTCGGCTGGCTACTCTTCGCCTGTGCTCTAGGCTTTGGCGACCTCTTTGAACTAAAGCTGGTTCGTCAATAACAGCCAATATTCGGCGAAGTAGCTTATAATCTCATAGCTCATCGTGTTTGTTTTATTCACCACTCGTGTAGTTACGATAAGACATACACGTCCAATGGCTAGAGCAACATGTCGTGGTGGCCTAGTGGTTAAAACACCAGCCTCTCAAGTATGAGTGCGCGGGTTCGATTCCAGGTCAGGCAAGTACCAATGTAACTTTTCTAAAGTTATATGTACTTTCTAAGTATATCTTTGACACCAATGACTGAAGGTGAAGGAAAACATCTTGAGGAAACCTGGACTTTATAAGTCTGAAATCGCCAACCCGCATTGAGCAAGCGTGGTGATTACGCTCTATCCTTCTCTGTATGAGAGGAGACCTATGCCCAGCAGTGGGACGATAAAAGGTTGATGATGATTCGGCGAAGACAGTGTGATGTTATGATATATGTTTACTCATTTATAGGGTAAAATAACACATAAGGCAAAGTCTATTCAAATTGACGTTCGTTCAGTTAACCTCTCATCTGTGGCGTGTCCGATTCTGGGACTTTACGACCTTGTGCGCATCTGTGGCGCGTCCCAGAATCGGACACGCTTCCCGCTCGCAACAGATGTTTATAAATACCACTTGTGAATAATTAAACAGTTTCTAATGATTCCCATTGAGGATTGGACTGAAAGAGAACGAAATAAGGTTCCATCTTCCTTAAACTTTTGTAGGCACGTGGTACAAAAAATTTGAAATTCATTCTTTTGAATACGTCACTCGAGAATCCGTCAGTGCCGCTCGTAAAATGAGGTCTAGTTCCTTAAAATTTTGTTTCTTTTTAAATTTGTGCAACATTACATACGGAAAGATATATAACCTTTCATTATAATTCCTAACATTGACATATTCTTTACATTTTATATCAAAAAACGGTATTGCACACAACGGATATCTCATTTTACGTAGGGTACTTATGATTTTGTGTTCTCATATTTGATAGAAAAATGATTAGAACCCAAAGGAATATGTGTAATCTGATCAGTATTTTATTGTACTACAATCTGAATATTACAGAATACGTGTATTTTATTTGCAAAAGCAAAATTTTAACTTCAAAGATGTGAATACCTACAAAAGTCCGATTCTGGGACTCGCCACAGACAGGCAAAATGGCGGATCGTAAAAATTTGGATAAGACTGTTGAATTTCATATCAATATTTCTTCTCATTATAGAATGTAATAAATTGTATTGTCATCAAGATTAAACAAACAAACAGGGCAAGCTAAGTAAAACCATTTAAAAACAAAAATAAGTTTGAAAAACAATCACTTTTCCTATTGTCTTATCCAAACTATTTAGTGTTCCTGGGCCAAATACGTTAATTTTTTGACTATGTTTATGAACATGTTTTTTGATATTTTTCTTCCACATGTGTAACTTTTATTATTGGAATGGAAGTCTAGTTTTATGTAAATATTGAATAACTAATTATAATAACACCTGCAGGCACATATACTGCAAAATTTTTATTTTTATGAGACACTGTTTTTTGTACCAGTTATGAGGCTCATATTTCATACCTTCCTACTCAAGATCTATAGAACATAACAACTTACTATTGTTTAATATAGCTGGGCGATAAGCTTAAATTATTGTAAACAAAACATCATGTGTCGCTGGCCCCAAGAATGTTTAGATATCGAATGAAATATGAGAGCCACTTGACTGAAACTTGAAGAGCGCTATTTTTTGTCCACAGTTTAGAAACATGTATGGTATAAAAAAATTGTATTGGATCTGATGCTGTTTGCTTTTTATTTTATTATATATATGATATTCTATAAAAAAAACATAATATAATCCCCAGCAAGTGTTTTATTTTTGAATTAATCAACAAATAAGGGTTAATTTTTAGGTAACCCATATTATTTCTCATAGAACAATTGCAATGCAATTAAAAGTCAAGTATAATGTAAGAATTTACATAGAGAAACTTATATTATTGCTTAAACTAAAAAGGTTTTTACAAAATAGCGAGTAGATTTAGAGAAAAACAGGTTGTTCTAAATTCAAATTTCAAAATTTAGTGCTCAAACCCTGTCTGTTGAAAGTCCGATTCTGGGATCCACAGATAGGGCGGGTCAGGTCAATAGGGTCTCCACAGATGAAAGGAACAATTATCAACTTTATTTCGATATACATAAAATTGATTTTATAGTAACTAGCACCCTTGACATACTCATAAAAATGTCTGAAGTTGTAGCGCAAACTGAACGTTATTATGTGTAAGAATTAAAAGTTATTTTTCAGTTATTTATCAGAAAATTTCTTCTATTTGTTTTTTATTATTATTACTAGCTTTCCGCCCGCGGCTTCGCCCGCATGGAGTTCGGTTATATCGCGTTTCCAAGAGAACTCTTCAAACGTCCGGAATCAAAACTATCCTATGTTATTTCTTAAGGTCAACTCTATCTTTGTACCAAATTTCAATCAAATCAGTTCAGTGGTTAAGAAGTTCGGTTATATCGCGCTTTTTAGATTCCCCTCGGGAACATCAAATTTTTCCGGGATAAAAGTTAGCCTATGTTCTTTCTCAGGGTCTAAAGATTGTCTGCGCCAAATTTCATCAAAATCGGTTGAGAGGTTTAAGCGGGAAAGCGTAACAGACAGACAGACAGACAGACAGACAGACAGACATACAGACAGACAGACATACAGACAGACAGACAGAGTTACTTTCGCATTTATAATATTAGTATGGATTATCAGTGGATATATAGATACTATAGAGATATGGATACTATCAGTAGTAATGGGTTTCATTTTGACAATTTAACAACATTCATTGCATTATTTACGTTGTTGAGTAGATATATTTTTCAAACATATGGAGCCATGGAATAGCAAAATTTTTCAAAATGAATCACATTGAGACTAATAGTGTGTTTTAGGCAGTTAGGATTCAGACAGCAGATTCCATTACCCATCTCGAGATTTCATTCAGTAATCAACAGACAATCATCATACAAAAGCTTCAAAAGTGTCTCTTGCCTAATCCTACGGAACTCTAAAAAAATTTTCAATAAAAACAAAATAAAAACTAGAGATACACGATTTTTGATGGCGACTCGGCGCCGGCATGCATATTCATAATCGCGGGATTTCTAACGTGCATCGGAAAATTGAATATTACAGTTGTGGTGTAATTTACATATACATCGTGTTATTACTGGCTTACTTGAATATTTATTTACCGAGACTAGCTCGAATAGTAATTACCGAAATACATTTGAGGATATTACTTAATACATTTGAGATTTGAGAAATATATTCGAGAATATTAAGTTGTATCCCCAAATCATCGTCATCATCATTAACCTTTTTATCATACCACTGCTGCGCACAGGCCTCCTCTCATACAGAGAAGGATTGAGCGTAATCATCACGCTTGCTCAATGGGGGTTGGCGATTTCAGACTTACAAGTCCAGGTTTCCTCAAGATGTTTTCCTTCACCTTGTAATCAGTCATTGGTATCCAAGATATACTTAGAAAGTTATTTCTTTTTGTTCATAAATTATAAACTAGCGCTTGACCGCAATCCCGCCTGATGGTAAGCAGTGACGGACCTGTGCTTTGTACAACATTAGAGGCTGCTGGTGTTATCGAACACCAAGTTTCCTGGCAGCCATCTTGCCCTTGGACTCAATGAACCGCCCAAAGTTTAGTTTCGAGGAAATCTCAACTACCAAAAGCTGAAGGCGATTGGTATACTCCAAGGATACATTTCGAAAAGTAGGAGACCAAAAGCATTCAATGCCATCAAAAGGCGGCATTGAATGCTACAAGATTGGTATTGCCCCATACGGAGACTGCCTGTAGTGCAACACTCGTTTGCTCTACCGTTGCTTCTCCTGTGGAACATAAAATTACTGCGATCCCCAACCCACCTGCTGAGCGTGGGGATTATGGCAAACCCCCCAATTTCGAAAGCCTTGGGCGAGGCCTTTGTACAGCAGTGGACCTCTATGGGCTGAAGAAAAAGTAGGGCGTCGTATCTAGACATACAATTCTTCTTCGTTTAGAACAAAACTGTATTATCTTGAAAGAAAATTCAAAACAATTTCCAATCCAATTCATTATTAGCTACTTTCATTAAAACAATTCACAACCGAAAAATTTAGTTAAACACATTCAATCGAGGTGTAAAATAAACACCTAACTGAAGTACTTTTTTAATTAGATTCCTGTCAGACATGTATTTTTTTCTTTTTTTGTTTATTTCCATTCTCACCTCCTAAATTACTTCTATATAATGAGAAAAGTTCTCAGAGCCAAGAAACGCTTAAAGATAAGATGTTTAAACGGTGATATAGTTGGACCTTAATGAAAATGTTTCAGAATTCTTAGTATAGCTATCAGTAATCTTATCTTTCAGCTCTTATTTTATTAAAGGGGTGGGATTTTAAACGCTATCGCCACTTTGTGTCTCAGCTGAGCCTTTTGTAGTTATGTATTTGATAAGATTTTAATTTCATGTCTGTTAATGTGTCTGTCATGTGGAATTGATTCTATTGTGACATTTCTAGTAATTTTGTAATATTAATTGTAAATAGTTTAGAAAATCCGATACCTAAAAGTAAAATTGTGGAGAAATTTTGTAGAATACTGCTTTTATTAACATCATCATTATCTTCTAAAATAACGATGTCTAAAAGAATTAGTTTTTATATTAAATTAATACTGAATAAATAATTTATCATCATCATTATCAACCTTTTATCGTCCCACTGCTGGGCACAGGTCTCCTCTCATAAAGAGAAGGATTGAGCGTAATCACCATGCTTGCTCAATGCGGGTTGGCGATTTCAGACTAACAAGTCCAGGTCCCCTCAAGATGTCAAATTTTTTTTCCTTCACTTTCAGTCATTGGTGTCCAAGATATACTTAGAAAGTACATTTAACATAGGAAAGTTACATTGGTACTTTCCTTGCCTGGAATCGAACCCGCTCACTCATACTTGAGAGGCTGGTGTTTAACCACTAGGCCACCACGACGTAAATAAATAATTAATTAATAAATATTATTTTTCATAATTAATGTAAATAAGTGATCACCATGTCTCTTACATAATTGATTTACCTGTCATTGCTTTATTTTTCACCAGCTGCGTCCCGTGGTTTCACCCGCATAAGTTAGGATCTCATAGCAATTTCGGGATAAAAATATCTTGTGTTATTACTGGTTTTAAACTACACACATCAAAAGTGTCTAGGGATCAAGCATTTTTATGCGGATTTCTTGAGATTGAGATGTGGCTTTGTAATAAATTTATGATTTTATAAATTTATATGGATCCTTTTTGGTGCATTTCATAATTTGAATCAGGAACTGTGAATCAAATTCGAGTAAAAGATGAAAATCAGCTGTCAATATTTTCCCTATAAAAACATACAACGCATTGAAGACATTATTAGTGCTACTGTTTCCCTACTACTGATTAAAACCAACGTTATTATAGAGCGGCGACGTCATTTAAGCAGGGAAGAAATGCTCAGAGCCGTGGGAATGATAGAAGCTGGTTCCCGGCAACTTACTGTGGCTTTAGCTCTGAATACAAGTCAGAGTGTTATCAGTCGACTTTGGACACGTTACCGAAGCACTGGTACCGTGGCTGAGCGCCATGGAGGACGGTATCGCTGCACCACACGGAGACAAGACCGATACATTCAAATCTTAACTCGAAGAGCTCCAACAATAACCGCCATGATGTTAGCCGTGAGGCTTCATCACTCTTCAGGGAACTTAATTAGCGACCAAACAGTCAGAAACCGCTTGCATGAAGTGAACCTTCATTCCCGAAGACCGCTACGGGTACCACCTATAGCAATGCACAATCGTAGGATTCGATATCAATGGGCTCTTGAACACAGAAATTGGGCAGAAGAACAATGGCGTTTCGTGTGCTTTTCTGATGAGTCTCGTTTTGGTATGAGACCGGATACAAGACGTATACGACACTGGAGAACCCCTGGATGCCAACAGCGATTAAAATCCTGCCAGGAAGTCCATCCTTATAGTGGTGGAACCATCATGGTATGGGCGGGTATTTGGATCGGCGGAAGAACTGAGTTGATTTGGATCAGAGGCAACCTCAACGCTCAAATTTATGCTGAAACGATTGTATCAGACGTCATCGTTCCTCTACAAGTGCAAATCGGTCCCTTATTTCAGTTAATGCATGATAATGCACGACCGCACACCGCAAGAGTTGTAAGACAGACTCTCGCCGCAGCTAACATCAATGTCCTGCCCTGGCCTGCTCAGTCGCCAGACTTGAACCCGATTGAGCATGCATGGGATATGCTACAGAGAAGAGCTCTGCCGAATATGGAGGGTATCCAGTCGCAAGAAGACCTTTTTTGTTGTTGCAACGAACATGGGCGGCCATTCCACAGCGTGATTTGGATGAACTCATTTTGAGTATGCCAAACCGATGTTCTTGTGTTGTTAGTGTTCGCGGTAGAAACACGGATTATTAATTGTTTAAGTTACCCAATAAAATTTTAGAGAAAACTGTTATTTCAGTCTTTTTTTCGAACTTTTGTGTTAGTGGTTCAAATGTCAAATATCCCTTTATTAGGAAAATGGCAAATTTCTTTATTAATGCAAAGGTGACTTGGTTTATCGTTACTGTGACAAACGAAAACACTTTATTTGATGAATCCTTAAAGAAAATTTTAATTAATATCAATCAGGAGAAAAGTTATTGCAAAAATATATGTTGATCCCTAGACACTTTTGATGTGTGTACATGTGTTCCAAATTTCATTCAGTAATTCTCGACCTAAGAAGCATTAGATCGAGCTATACATACTATTTATAGCTACAGCTATACATAGTATTTTGCATTGAAAATATTAGTAGGATTCTTGTATAGGTAATTATCCATCCATACAAATATTATAAATGCGAAAGTAACTCTGTCTGTCGGTCTGTTACGCTTTCCCGCTTAAACCTCTAAACCGATTTTGATTAAATTTGGCACAGACTATATTTAGACCCTAAGAAAGGACATAGGCTACCTTTTATTGACAAAAAAATTAGTATTCCCGAGGGAAATCTAAAAAGCGCGATATAATCGAATTCCACGCGGGCGAAGCCGCGGGTGAAAACCTAGTAGTATATAAAACAAGTATTGTAATACATTTTTAAAAGAATAATGGTAGAGTTTCTTTCCCATTCTTCTCCACACGAAACTACCTTTTGGAAGAAATGATTAGAATAAAATCAATTCTACATTGTTGTATTTCTTTACGCTCAAAAGTACCTTTTATGTGCCTATTTGCAATAATCAGTTCAACTTTGACTTTAAAAGTCAGCTGTATTTTTCAGTTGATTGTCCTCTAGGATTTCTATGTCTCAAGCGTGTCTTGCCTACAAATCCAGTCCAATTATTTTGCACTTTTCGATATTAATTTTACTAAAAAGATAATAATTTTCAAAAGATAAATTAAATTACGCCAAAGTTCTTCATATTTTTTTAACTTTTACGCATTCTAGATTAAAAGAAAACTGAACAAGGGCTTTTAATGAAATTACGTAAATTAAACATTTTAACAAAGACATTGTTCTCATAAATTCCAAATTCCTATTTGACTCTGACTACAAAGATGGTTTTTTTAAATGAACCGTGTAATCTAGGAGATAATTACATTATATCTCGATTCATTTTGGAAAAGCAAAGTTATAATAATATATTTTTTTATAGGTAGGTACCTAATGGAACAAGTGTCAAGCGCAAAGCGATAGGTAGTAATAAAATAAGCGAAAAATTAGATTGATAAAGTCGTTTTTTATTCATTATCTCTTGAAATGAAATGAAATTCTTTATTATGCAGGCAGGATAACTGATCACTTTTACACGTCATATTTTTAAAACTAGCTGGACCCGGCATTTCCTAACTGACTGCCTCTGTGAAGAAAAGCTGAAACAAACTCAGGGATCAACGTCTTCTTTCAAGTCCAGACATTAAAAATAAAAATGTTTACAATTACAATATGTGTTTGCTTTGTATATAGCAATCAATTTACGTGATTAAAAAAAAAAACAGTGATTAAAATGTCATAATAGTAGCATAATTACGCATATTTGATAATGAAATTGTTTAGCAGAGCGAGCAGTTTAATCGAAAGCATTTATCATTCAAGCTTTCTGCGCCCGGCCAAAGAGCGAATCGAAGCTTCTAGAATAAAGAAGAATCCTTTAAAATTACAATAGGTATGACATGTGCCCCTTTTGTATTTGACGAGAGTCGTCTGACATCTTTAATTTTATAAAGCTAATTAAATTTATGACAAAAAATAGCTTTCTAAACTATCCTTATCCTTACTTATATTAAAAATGGGAAAGTGAGTTTCTTTGTTTGTTTGTTCTGCTAAAAATACGAGTTGTGTAACTCGTGGTGGCCTAGCGGTGAAAACACCAACCTCTTAAGTATGAGTGTGCGGGTTCGGTTCCAGGTCAGGCAAGTACCAATGTAACTTTTCTAAGTTATACGTACTTTCTAAGTATATCTTGGATACCAATGACTGATTAAAAGGTGAAGGAAAACATCTTGAGGAAACCTGAACTTTAAGTCTGAAATCCCCAACCCGCTTTGAGCAAGCGTGGTTATTACGCTCAATCCTTCTCTGTATGAGAGAAGACCTATGCCCAGCAGTGGGAAGATAAATAGGTTGATGCTGACGATGAAAACAAAAAGCACAAATTTGCTTGGGAGCTTGTTTAGTAACACGAATGGCCTCTGTAAGTTTTCTTCTTAAACCATCAACTAATGGCCCTCTTTCCAACTGAATATTTATATGATGTTCGTGGAAAGGGCGTGAAATCCTAAAAAAGCAGAAGTTAACCTCCCTTTGATGTCTTTTTTGCAATTTAATACAATATATATGTAGTTTAATGTTATGAACTAGTGAACAATCGTTGAAGGTGAAGTGCGCTAGTTTATTACGAGCCTATTCACTATAGCCTTGAAAATTGTAATCAGGCGAGAGATCGCCGCAGGCAAACTGTTCCAGTCCTTCGGTGTGTGTCTGTGTGTATATGTGTGTGCTGGTGTGTGTATTGTAGGCTTTTGATGTTTCTACCACTTATATAGCACTTTCAGAGTCATGTACTGAATTATATTAGCATCTTCTTGGGGTTGCCTCGAGGCAACACTATTTCAAATTCTGGATTAAATATTAGATACGCTAAAAATATAAACTAGAGATAAAATGATACAGAAAACATATGTTATTTTTTAATCAATGAAAGATTTAATTGAAAAAGTAAATTATAAGTTGTTTAATTAAAATTTTATATACAATATGTTAAGAAAACCCTGTCCGACCCATAAGGATAGTAAAGGTTAGGTAAACACATGACCAAATAACATATGAAATTTTACATAATCATCATAGTAACAATACTAGTGAATTTTGAAATAATCTTTTTTCCCGCGAATTAATTCCAACTTCGCCAACATTTGGTAATTCTTAAAAAGTGACAACATTATTTTTGACGGTATAATTCTGAGCGAATAGCGATGCGACCGCGTGCCGCGTGCCCTGCCCCTCTTCGCCCGCGCCTGTATGACCTACTGCAAATGTTTTAAGTTACCTTTTTATGCGAAATAATATTTTTTTTTGGGGGATTTTTTTTTTAAGTTTAGCCCGGCTTTGTATGCATTAATAGAATCAGTTATCGATACCTAACAACACCTTCACGGATCGGACAGGGTTTTCTTTACATACTCGTATTGTATAATCATCAATTAAATACTCATCGGATTACTTCCATCCTATTTGTTATAATCGCATTGAATATTTTGCTAAGGTCTTTATAATATGATTTTTGGAGAGGCGTGTGAAGAAGCTAATTGGCAATCTAGATTAAGTTCAAATCAGTCTCCAAAGCCTGTAGCCCAGATGAAGAGTAGCCAGCCTGTCGGTGTTCTATACGATGTATGTATTTTGGAAAGTGTGCAACGAAACTGCATGCCTTAATTCCCCCATCTCCATTCCATCATTGGACGACACGTCGTACTGCGAGTTTCCACCCGTTACGTTGTTGATACCACTAGGATCCGGACAAAGCGTTTCGCCTCGTCTTTTATACCGCGTACATCGAGAGACTGCAACAATTTGCCAGCGTCTGTGTTTCCGTCTGACTACAATTTAAGTGTCTTCAAGGCTAGAGTGAATAGGCTCTTAATAAACTAGCACGCTATACCATAAATGATTGCATCACTGGTTACCATCTGACAGGGATTGCGGTCAGGCACTAGTCTCATCATCATCAACCTTTTTATCGTCCCACTGCTAGGCACAGGTCTCCTTTCATTCAGAGAAGAATTGAACGTAATCACCAAGCTTGCTCAACGCGGGTTGGCGAATTCAGACTTAAAGTCCAGGTTTCCTCAAAATATTTTCCTCCGCCTTTTTTATTCAGTCATTGGTGTCCAAGAAATACTTAGAAAGTACATATACCTAAATTAGAAAAGTTGCATTGGTACTTGCCTGTTCTGAATCGAACCCACACACTCATACTTGAGAGGTTGGTGGTTTAACCACTAGGCCACCACGACTTAGCACTAGTCTATAATAAAAAAACTACCAAGCTTTTTTCAAAATTATATAGGTAGTTTGCTGGTTAATCAGTATTTAACATTGAGTAACTGACTGTTTGATCTCCTCAACCCCAGAAGCTGGGTAACACGATATGGACTTTTGGTTACCCGTAATGTCAAAGTCAAAGATCAACAAATGACACCCGACAACCTTATTGCTTAACATAGTATTACTATTACGTGGAAACATTTCGAAGCAAATTACTAATCGATTGCTTATTTATATTCGAAAATGTGTCTGTTCAAAATGTAAATCATCATCATTTCAGCGTTAATCCCAGTCGCAACCGAGCTATTTTTTTTTTCAGCTTTGGAGTCTGGGGTCCGCTTTACCAGCCCATCTGGTGAGTTTGGTTAAACTTCGATATTTTCCGTGAAGCGACTGACGTCTGACCTGCACAACCCGAAGGCGATGTCGAGGCATTGCAGTTAAACCAATTGTTGGATTTTGAGGGCTCCAACAACCCGTAACGACTGCCACTAGAGGTTCGTATGGCAACCGGAACCAACGGCTTCACGTGCTTTCCGATGCGCGGTCAGACCTGTGCAAATATTCATATTCATGCATACATATATTTATACTGCGCGGGGATCGAACCACGGAGGCTGTCGGTTCAAAACGTAAATAACGCAATGAATATTGTTGAACTGTCAAAATTAAACCCTTTGCTGCTGATACTATGTTACGCAGGTACCCTACAGGTCCTCTCTTTACAACCTAATTTGAGATTATTTCCCTTGTTTTATAATTATAATGGGACATAAACGATTATTTAAAAAGTGATATTTTTTTAAATATAAATTATGTGAATATATAACAATCAGTCATTAATAATAGCAGTATTGTAACCAAACATTCTTTAATAATTGAATTAGGTATTCTTAAATTATGTATTTTTGTTGATAAATAAAACATTAAAGGGTGCTTCCACAAAATGATGAATTAAATAATCACGTTGCAGATGCACGGCGAATAATGCCCCTGAAGCCAACCTATTCTGGATTAACTTGTAACATGAAGATAGAAATACAGTTGGAAATACTTACTTACTTAAATACCATGCCCTCCAAAAGTTAGTTGATCTTTTTCCACTTCAATTGTGTAACTTACTTTAGTGATGTAAAAAGAATTCTGTAAGCGTAACTGTGGTGGAATAACTCCTGAATAGATACGCTCAGTAGAATCAAGGTGATGAAGAATTCACGCGAAGAATTGCCAAACTTATATGGCAATGGGACGAGCAAATTGGTCTGGGTTCTGGAGTGACGACCATGTCCCGGAAGATATAGTATTTGAAGGCCGCCTTCAAGGTGGACTGACGAACTTTGTTGATGTTAAAAACGCAGGCACCTGTTGGACGCGAGAAGCATGAAGTCGTTGAAGTGATTGTTTGTTTGTGTCTTCTCGTGATCTGGTCGGGTGGTCTACGAACACCGCATCTGCAGGTTGCAGATAGCACCTTAATCAGAGAGATACACGCCGAAGGCATCATTCTATCGCATATTTGCTTATAGTTTCTAATATATTGCTATCCTAAATACAGTCCACTTGAATCTTGTTTGAAATTTTTCGTCGTAGGCACGTTGCCTACACAATAATATCATTTAAACCTCTTGACGACATCAAGACTGTATCCAGTTGAGTCTTCATTATCGGAATCGGCGTCAAAGTGTTAACGAAGACGAAAACAAGAAAATTTTACTCCTCCTCTAGGTACATGGAATCAAAAATGATGGCGTAAAATATATCAAAAAAAAAGAAAAACAGTATATAAAGCTTATTAACACAGACTCCAAAAATAGTAAACCTATAAATATAAATAAACTCTTTGGTTTAATAACCTCTTTATACTATTACGCTAACAGTATAAAGTGGAAAAGAGTTTTTATGTAGAAGGAAATCTTAAAAACAGGTGATCAAACCCTGAAAATTATTCCATATTTAAAAAAGTATTTAGGTATATTGCCGAGTGGATATATAGACGGAGAGCCATATTCCATCTCTAATGAAGAGGTGGAATGTAGAGATGTTGCTTTGAAACTAATTTTCATTTGTAGTTAGAAAGAATTTTGCAAATCGACTGAGAGTATCTAACGGAGTTCTGAGATAACGAATATAAAAAATTACAGTCTGATTGAGAACCACCTCCTTTTTTAAGTCGGTTAAATATTCATATTAAAATTTACGAACAAGTTAGCTAACGAATCAATTACACGATAATACGGAACGCGAGACAGTTCTAAGCGCATGTTGTCCGTTCTATATCCGATGTTCATTCGATCGCTCCACACCGGTCTACCGGGGCCCTAGTCTGATTACAATAGTGTCATAATGATCGATTTTGACAAATTTCGTAATCTACTAACAAAATGACATCATCATAGAATTTTAGCGGAGGTTTTGACGGGAAAGCTAAGATGAGTGTCACGCGCATTTTTCATTGGTCTTTTAAAATTATTTATAGTGTCATTTACTAAATAAAAGCGCGTGATTTTTGTAGTAAAATGTGCATTCAGTAAATAATTCATAAAGAACATTGAAATATGGCAGCATAGTGGCCACATCATGACTTTGCCTCAAACCGGAATCATAGACGCTTCATGTGGCCGTCTTTTTCTACTGTCATTGGCGATATTCGCCATTATTGTGAAATAAAATTTTCAAAGAATATCTATAATTTGTTACACGTGTTATTAGCAAAATTATGGTATCTATTCCACAGAGGCCATTGATCAAGAGTTCAGGTTGAAACTCACCTTGAAAAAAGAAGAAGAAGACATCATCATAACTTTCCAGTGGTCAATCACTGATCTCTCTCTCTGCAGTCGGTCACTCATGTCTGAGAATCGTGGTCAGCATTGGGGCAGCATTTTCAGCGGATGATCTGCCTCCATCGGTTTCGATCCAGCGCGTCTCTCACCACCGCGTAGAATATAACAGACGATGAGTCTTTGACTTGATCGGTCCATCTGGTTGGTGAACGACCGCGCGATCGTTTGCCTTCGGTGTTCCCAACGACAATCATTTTTTCTATACTCTCATCGCCTCTGCGCATTGTGTGACCGAAATAGGACAAAATAAGTTGCATATGGTCGACAAACGGGTTCTTATTTTGAGCTGGTTAAGAATCGATACATTGGTGCGTTTTGCAGTCCAAGGTATTCGGAGTAATCGCCTCCAGCACCACATCTCGAATGCATCGATTCTCTGGCGTTCTCGGGCCAAGATCGTCCACGTTTCCACAGCATAGAGGATGATAGGGAATACCAGGGCACGAACCAACCTGATTTTGGTTTTAATGCCAATTCCTCTCCTCCTCCAAATGTTGTTTAGACGGATCATTGCGTCCTTACCCATCCCGATACGTCTCTTAATCTCGGGAACACAGCTGCCATCGTTGCAGATTTGGGAGCCCAGATAAATGTAGCGATCGACGATGTTAATGTCAGGAATGTTACAGGTGACATTTGCTAAAGTTCCGACTCGATCCACTATCATCATCTTCGTGTTTGTTCTGTTGACTGCAAGACCAATGTTGCCACTTTCAATTTCGAGTCTTTGGAACAAAGCTTGTTCCAATCACTGATATTTCACTTCATATTAATAAATGTTCAAATTGATTAGTAGTTTTAAAAAAATATTTCTACTAACGGGTTTTATAATAATGCCAATACGGTAATGTCATTCTATTACCATTCCATTACAGGACGACAAGATAATTGATCGATTATTATGAATTTAGCAGATTAGGTACGAACTTTTAAGCACAATGACAATGGAATCGTGTTGGAATGACAAATTAATAAAAAAAATAAGAGACTACACTACGTGGTCGCTCACAATGGGCCTCATACGAAGGCTCAGAGTCACACAAAGGGCAATGGAAAGAGCTATGCTCGGAGTTTCTTTGCGTGATCGAATCAGAAATGAGGAGATCCGCAGAAGAACCAAAGTCACCGACGTAGCTCTTCGAGTCGCTAAACTTAAGTGGCAGTGGGAAGGGCACATTGCTCGTAGAACCGATGGCCGATGAGGCAGTAAAATTCTGGAGTGGCGGCCACGTACTGGAAAACGCAGAGTAGGGAGGCCCCCAACAAGGTGGAACAATGAGCTGATGAAGGTCGCGGGAAGACGATGGATGCGGGCAGCACAAGACCGGTCATCGTGGGAAGTTGGTGAAGGTCTTTGTCCAGCAGTGGACATCTATAGGTTGAAGAAGAAGAAGAAGAAGAAGAAGGATACTACTTAGGGCCTCAGGACTCTCGTCCACTCGCACGAACTCTGGCTAGACTCAGAGAGTGCTGGCGTACCGAATATGGCTTGATTGTCACATATGTATTATTTTTAAACATGTCACGCAGACGGTACTCGTTTGGAAATTTATAATTAATGATTACAATCTGTCTTTTAATTTTACAAATTCCTTAATAAAAAATGCTTTACTAAAAACGTAATCCTGCCAACGCAACACAACACCGTTATTCAATGCCTCGCATAGTTTACCGTAATACGTACATTTCGTTTTAACATTCAGGACGCGGGCCGCCGCCGGCGAAGGGGACGCGGCTGACTCCAAAGCGCAGCTTAAAAAGGCTTTCGGCAATTAAATATTGAAGACAGCGCCTGTTACTATGTTTCGGTGCGGGGCATTGTTGCGCTGTATCGAAGCTGGCTGCTGTTTTCAAAAGTAAACAGAACATCTTTTACGTGCAACGATTTTATTTATTTGTATACTGGCGCACAAGGTATAAAGGTACTGTGAGGGATCATGCCCTCTAAAATTCACGGAGGAATCAAACAACGATAAAAATCTTTTAAGCTTATATTAACAGAACATCGACATCATTATCATCATCTTAGCGTTTATCCCGCCCGTTGAGCTCGGGGTCCGCTTTCTTGTTCGATTTCCTCCATTTTGCGTGATCCTTAGCATTCCGTGGTGTAAGATTGTTGGCACGCATGTCATCTCTTACAACGTCAAGCCAGCACTTTGGTCTGCTCCGCTTGTTACGGCCCGGCGGGGGCGCCATGGCAAGACATTTGTGACCCACGTAACACGGTTAGGTATATTAACAGAACGTCTACATAATATTTCCAAATAAACTAGCACTGACTCTTTCAAAACAAGAATCCTAATTATATATTTGACACTACTGTAATTATAGCATTGTTTATTTAGGTTTTCAACATCAAGAAATATCCTTTAGATTGAAAACATTATTTATAAACTTCTAATAGTACAGTAAATTAACTATAATTTATAAATAATAATAATAACATATCTTAACTAAAACTATGTATTAACAAACTATGTATAAAGCAGCGTCGAAAAATTCCTCGGAATAGCTGTCGACAGGTAATGTACCCAAGAGACTGGCGGCGTTGCCACTTTGTGTTTCAATGCTTAGCCTCTGGCCGAGGTCAAAGCCGGCCCTTGGGTCACGGGAAATGTCAACAAGTAATTAATTTGAATGCTTGAATGGTACTCGCTCTGAATTATAACATAAGGTTGACACGGCGGACGGCTTTTATGGTATCTCGAACTTGTATTCTTGAAGCACTACGGATTGAAAAAGTTATATATTTTCCTTTTATTACTCAAAAAAAAAAACTGTGTGAATAGGAAGGCAGACGGAAGTTGAGCGAGGTGATTCAATGTTACACCCAACAACATGACCAACGATGCTGCGCCAGGGGGAGATTGATCTGGAGACCCTCCACGACCAACACAACAACATTTGGCACATCGTACCCGGCACACATCGCACCACAACTACTCAGACCCGTCACCAGTACGGCTTAACCAGACATCATGCGGGAACACGACGAATCGCTTAGCGGTAAGGCTTTGTCTAGTGGGTGGTAACTTCTGCCGGCAGCCGATGTTATGGCCTACCACCACCACCGAGAAAAGTAAATACTTTTCTATACCTACATACATAGGGTACATTCGGAGGGTCAAATAATACTGGATTGGTCGCAACAAGCGATTAAAACTTGCAACGACTGGGGATTATCGCTTGGTTTGTATGCAGTTAACAGCCACAATATTTTGTTTGATCAGCGTTTTATTACAATGTAGGTACTGACCATATGCAGTAATGAACACAGAATAAAGAAAACCGGCCAAGAGGGGGTCGGTCCACGCTCAGTGTAGGGACCATAGTTTCCCGTAAGTCACAATAAGTTCCCGTGCCTTAGTGTTAAATAAATATAGTTTAAAAAACTAAAAAAAACCATGCCTTTAAGTTTTTAGTTTGATATTTTTTAAAAGCATGTTTTTTACTAATATATTTATTTTCAACTTTTTAGTCCGATGTTCTTTAAAAAAAAAAAAACGAACGAATGAACGTATTGAAAACGGCGGGACATTTTACAGTAATGAGCCGCTCACTCGTAGTTGAAAGAGTTAAAGACGGACAAACAAACAAACAAGCAAGCAAATATACAAGTGAAACTAATAAAAAACATGTAAAAAGGGCTATTTGTTACATTAATATAACAGTAAGTAGGCACAGAATCTTAAAAGCAGGCTACGGGCACAATAGACAGAGAACAGTAAAACATCTTCATATAAACGAGCCGCTCTCGGTTTGAATGTATGCGTGCGCGCCGAGCGCCGTGTCGGTACGCGATTTCACGCACACGCTGGCATAATATAGGATGGTATAGGATGGCGGCAATACGGGCTGTGCCGCGTGACTGTGAGCACGCGCGTAAATTACATGACCGCTCGCGTTCGTCAATTCTCGCCGGCCACTTACCATAATATTAATTATTACGAGTATCATGACTTCAAAAGGGGGAAAAAAAAATTGTAGTGTTTTCGTGTGCCTCAATAATGATTTCGCAAATCCGGACTTATCATTCTTTATACTTCCTACTGAACCAGAAATGTAAGTACAACTTAAATCTTATTAGAAAATGTGATATATGTATTGTTTGTTTCACAGTTTATTTGCTTTATTAAGAGCGTACCCGAGTCGCATTTTTCCATATAATTGTATTCCCAGATTTACTTCCTGACTACTATGTTTAAAGTTAAGTTTATTTTAAGAAGCCCAGTTTTACTATAAAACAGAGGATTGAGTACGAAATATCGTTTAAGTAAACGTATTTGTCAAGTATAGTGTAATAAGGACAATTTCACAATAATCAATATTGCAAATTACTATTATTTTTTTTTCTATTGTCTTATGTGTTGTTTGATCCAAATATGGCGTCTTAATCATAATATTATGTTAATAAAATTATAGTAAAATGTGACCGACTAACGCTTAGGGTTGCGTAGAATTTTATTTATAACATTATAACCTTTAATCCCTCCGACGCGCGCGGCGCGAGCGGCGCCTTTGTTGCATTTGAGCTAGCTGTTGCTATCCGATTATATAAACAAACATTACACAGTATCCATATAAACAATCATTATAATTGAACCTCAGAAACTAATGAGGCTAAAAAGGTTTTGCGGTTTTATTAAAGTAAGGTATCATTTGTTAAATATTCGCTACCCATACATAATCTTAGCTTTACTAATGTCTACTTTTTCATAAGAACTTCATATTTATTGTTTACGTTCTCATGTTTTATATCATTTAAGCATTAGTTATTAGCTTGTGAATATTATTGTGTTAGTGTTACATTTAAGTACTCATCACTTATAATCTTTTCTGATAAGAACCAGTTATATCGATTTCTCATAACACACATCACTTAAAATTTATCATTATTTACGAGCTTTAGAATATAATTTAGTGTTACACTTAAGTAGTCTTAAAAATTTTGTCGGTATCAAATTTGTAACTTAATATAATAAATGTTATGTGAATAAAGGCTTTTTATTTTCACTAAATTTATAAATTGGTAAAATATTCAATCATAATATGCTTTTTATTCTATAAATTTAGATCAAAGTGACAACCCTAGGGTTCAACGCAAGAGTAGGCAAATAACTCTGCGGGCGGCCTTAGATAATCTACTGTTCTCTGTCTACTGTGCTACGGGGGACGGCGTTAATTAAAGAAAGAACTATAGAATGAATGAATGAAAAAAAAAATGTTGTCATTTGAGTCTCATCACAAGTAGTGGGGGGGGGGGGGAGGGGTTAAACATGGAATGGTAAAAAAAGACAACTTCAAGTTTCTACGGCTCAATAAATGTCGCATGCCGTTGTCCGCAGATCGGTCTCTATATCCTGCAAGTATTGTAGGTACGTTATGGATACTGACCAAATTTCAATGAGAACTAGACACTAACTGGTCATGCGGTAATTGAGTAGCTCATATCCGTCTCGTACCCATCAACTCAGAAAAATCTTAACAATGCGAGGTAATCCAAAGTACAGCGCTATCTCTCGGGGAAATGGGTTGCTTACTAATTTATACAAACTAAACGGGTTATATATCTCGGATTTTCGGTGGTAATTTTGGATTGCTTGAATCGATTTTGATTGTTTATATTATTTGAAGGACATACGTTGAGGATAACAAAATATGTGATGGCGCTAGAAGGATCAGTATGAATCCTTGATGGTAGAAGTGGACTGTATTAAGATTTTAGGTTCAAATGTATTTCGAAGGTTTCAAACTGACAGCGGGTGCCTACAAAATTATCTCCCACCAAAAGTATGCCAGTGCAACTCACCTGTGTCCCGGCGTCTCGGCAGTCCTAGGACTGACAGACACTGACAGCACCAACACCCTAAGTGTTGGTGCTGTCACGAGAGTCTCTCCTGACGTCTTGAGGAAGTAGAAATGGAATGGAATGGATGTAGAAGTTCGGCGCGAAGAGCTTGTAGTAGACTGTCATTTTGACAGCTTTGGAGTGGGTGGTGCCCGCGTCCGGGTATAGTATACAATATTATTTTTGTTTATGAGAAACATGTGTCCAGTATTTTTAAGTAAAGAATCATATGTACAAATTTCAAAAGATATCATGAAAACCCACAAAGTTATGAGCTTGTTATCCTACTTGGTTGTCCCAACAAAAATATGGTCCACGCTCCGTTTGTACCGGCGAGCCGGGGCATTGACCTGTGGCGTCTTCTGAGCGCGGGCATGCGCACGCGTAAGCTGCGTAGCGTGCTCAGTAACCATACTGTAATCTATACTAATATATAAAGCTGAAGAGTTTGTTTATTTGTTTGTTTGTTTGAACGCGTTAATATCAGGAACCACGGGTCCGATTTGAAAAATCCTTTTTGCGTTTGATAACCCATTAACCCACGAAGGCCTTAGGCTATATCACGCTGCGATCAATAGGAGCCGAGCATAATAACTAACTACAGGCGAACGAAGTCGCGGACAGTCGCTAGTAATTTCTAAATACATTTGTGAAAAAATATAACATGGTGTAAAAATTATTGTAATCGATTCAGTTGCTTATTCTGAAAAAACTGTGGTTATGCAGGTTTCGCATAAAAAAAAAATTGTATATGCTTTCAACGGTCTTAGTTGATGATGGTGAGTTGATGAGTCGGAATTAGTTGATTATAATTGCAGGTCTATTTATTTTAAAAGTCTAGACAAATATTAATCTAAAACTAAAATTTCAAGTCATACGTTTATCGAATATTTAATTTGTATTATATAATATTTCAACGAAACTAGTTCTCTTAAATTTGATAGGCTATTCTCGTTAAATCATTTATTTTTGGAGAGCCCTGAGGTTCTTGACAGAAGAAGGCGAAAGAGGCGAAATATTGCGAAATGACGAAAGCGCTAAAAACACAATGGTTCTTTAATTATTTATATTACAAGTTTTAGTTATAAAGGAGAATTTCATCTTTAACGTTTTGTGTCTTCAGTCAAGCAAATAACTATACAAAGATTAAAGTAATTACCTACACCAGCTGCAGATCTATTTAAAATTTAAGTTGAAGTCGATTCTTGACCTGCCTCATCCAAAGGCACCCGGTGGAGGTGGCTTTAGGATTAATATGTTAAGGTAAGTCAGAGTTCTCTAATAACATTACTACCATATAGTAGACATAATTTCTAAATCATCTTTTATACTACCGCGTACATCCAGGTTCTGGAACAATTTACCATCGGCGGTGTTTTCGTCTGCCTACAATTTAAGTGTCTTCAAGGCTAGAGTGAATAGGGTCTTAATAAAGTAGAGCCCTTTACCATCAAGCGGGATTGCGACCAAGCACTAGCTTATAATTATAAAAAAATATATATTACTAACAATCTATGGACTGTAAGATATGTGAAATAAACTCTTGTTTTCCTAGAATTCGTCAATAACGTTGCTAAATTGAAGAGTACAACTCTGACGTAGCATGACTACTGAAGTGACTGGTATCACATTTAGTCGGATAATTAAGCCACGTGATTTTTGTATACCTTTAGGTAACTATCTAAACCGATGGGATATAGTCGTAACAATTTAATTAATATATATTAAAATATATGCCTCGGTGGTAGGCCATAACATCGGCTGCCGGCAAAAGTTACCACCCACCAGACTAAGTCTTGCCGCCAAGCGATTCGTCGTGTTCCGGCATGATGTCTGGTGAAGCCGTACGGAGAACGGGTCTGAGCAGTTGTGTTGCGTTGTGTGGCGGGTACGATGCGCCAAATGTTGTTGTGTTGCGAGGTTGGTCGTGGAGAGTCTCCAGATCAATCTCCCTCTAGCGCAGCATCGTTTGGTCGTGTTGGTCTTGGGTTTAACAATGCATCACCTGGCTCAACAGCCGTCATCCTTCCTATTCCTAAGTTTGTTTAAGTGAATAGGCTTAATAAACTAGTGCGCTTTACCATCAACGAGTGCATCACTGCTTACCATCAGGCGGGATTGCAGTCAAGCACTTGTTTATAATTATTTGAAAAAAAAAACCTTTAGGTAACTACCTAAACCGATGGGATATAGTCGTAACAATTTAATTATATATATTTATATTGAAATATATGCCTGACTGACATCTGAAATTGACGACATATCTCAAGAAACTAAAAACAAACTTAAAAATATAATTAAAATGAAACGTTAAAACAAACTTATTTAAGTTTCAGTTACAAATTACTTATGATGTGCAATATGATCAGCTTGTTAAAACTTTTGTAATATTAAATTTTTAGAGTGCGCTATACGAATGCTTAATAAAATAGAATATTCATTAATTGACTGACTAATTGTTTTCTGACTGACACAGCGACGAGGCTTTTGACTACTTTGTGTGTCCTTTATTTTAATATATTTTTATTGTTTCATATCCAAAGGGTAAAAACGGGACCGTATCACTAAGACTCCATCATCTGTCTGTCTTTTTTTTTTGATGCCCGGTTATAAAGAACCGTAAAAGCTAGACTGTTGAAACTTACACAGATGTTGCATTTCTGTTACCGCTAACGCACTTGGTCGGTTTTTTAAATAGTTTATGTAGAATATCTCGGTTTTCATTGCAGTGGAATGTTGGCCAGGGGCCGCTCTTGAACGCGGTTTAATTGCGTTGATTGAGTTCAGTTTCATGGATGAAATTCGTCCTAAATAGTATTTACTGGAACAAAGTAAAACAAAGCTGCAGCGGCCTGATAACAGTCGTCCATACTACAATAGCCGATGCACTGAAATTTAAACCCTATGTCGATGGCATAAGTCTCATGATGCGCTCTCGTGATTTAAATAGACGTGTAGTCGATCTTTGGCCTAATGTGCGGCGTTGTGTCGGACAATTGGCTGAAAAGCTAAACTACCATAACTTTGTGACTGTGTTAATAGGCCCCACGAGATGTGCCGCGCTTTAGAATTTAAAGCAATAGTGAAATTAACTATCATATTGCGGCAGTATAATAAGTGTAGTTTGTAAATTGTTTATGGAACAGCTATTTCGTAATTTACAAATTCTCTGATGTATCAGTCTCCAGATCAATCTCCTTCTGGCGCCGCATCGTTGGTCGTGTTGTTGGGTTTAACATTACACCACCTCGCTCAAATACCGTCTTCCTTCCTATTCACTAAGTTTTTTAAGTGAATAGACCTTTTAAGTGATTGACCTCTGGCGTTAGTTATGTCGCGCCCGCCAGTACTATTGCAACCGCTCTGTAACCACTCTGCAACAATTTCTAAATGTATTTCGGAAAAAATATTTAAACATGGTGTAAAAATGATTGGAATCGATTCAGTTGCTTGTTCTGAACAAACTACATAATATATTCAGGTTTCGCATAAACATAAAATAACGTTTTATATCAGTCTTTCAATCAATATGGCCTGCTCACTGGTATTTCAATCAATATGGCCCGCTCACTGCTATTTCAATCAATATGGCCCGCTCACTGCTATTTCAATCAATATGGCCCGCTCACTGCTATTTCAATCAATATGGCCCGCTCACTGCTATTTCAGCTTGCCTACTTAGTAAACTGTATCCAAAAAGCTTTGCAAAAAAACATACTTTTAAAATACGTGTTTCTTACCCCTGTAAGAAACCACTCCGAAAATTTGCAAACCACGTACCATCTCGATCTACTTAACGCCGTCAATCTATTAGGGTACAAAAAATTGATAAAACACACTACATATTTTATTGCATACCTTAGTTAATGCAAGCCAAGGGTCCGTGGACGGCAGGTGAATACCGAGTGGATCCCTTTCGGATAATGCTGTTCAATTTATGGCAGCAGGTAGGAAACTTCTTTATTGACACCTTTCATTTAGCTTTTGGTAGAAGTTTTACATTTTTGGGATTTGTTCGGTTTGTTTGGTCAAGTTTAACTTTTGGGATTTACTTACTTCATATTTTGATTCATGAAAAACTGGATATCGAATAATTTTTAGCCCAGAGTTTTCTATAGCCTTGGAAAATATATGGCGTTTTACAGTTTTTGTGTAGAAAAAGTGTTAAAATTATTCGTTTAACTAAGTTACCAGATATTTAAAGAAGCGTTTAAAGAAGCAGTAGGTTCGGTGGAATGAGTAAATTACAATACAAACAAAGAGTAAAGTGACAATACAAACAAGATCAATAATTGATAACAGCATAGGATCTACAGTCTACTAGCGACCCCTATCATTCAACGTGTGAAGAGTCCGTGACGTCACCGAAGGTCACACTCACAACCGCATTCTAGCATAAGATGCTGAAGACACACACTACTGTGTGACAAACACTTTTGTGTGTAAACCGATTACGTAATCGGTCACTCGTGGAGGACCGAACACACTCACTATTTAGAAGGCACAGTGGACAGTATCCTCGCAGTCACCACTGTTGTCATAAGTCATAAGCTTAACCTAAGCGGAGGCTCCGTCGCCCTCAGAAATAGCCTAGTTAGGAGGCACAGCCCCACAACCAGAACCACAAGTAGGCTTAACCATTTCCACCGCCACAATTATAGTTCTGAATTAACTAGGGCAACGATAATACACTTTCATCAAATTCTATAGAAAATAATATCATACACTCATTCCACGTGAAGGGATTACTACGTCGTAGCTTATACGGCGTAGCCACTGCTACGGAGCTACGATGTCGCAGCAGGACAGTAATTTATAATTGAATTTGATAATCCAAACTAAAGCAAATTATTTTTAATGATAACAAAATTATCGTACATTTTATAATTTCATCATCATCATCTCAGCGTTAATCCCAGTTGCATCCGAAGCTTTTGCAGTTCTGGAATCTGGGGTCAGCTTTGCCAGTCTAACTGCTCATTTTGGCTAAAGTTTTTTTTTCGTGAAGCGACTGACGTCTGACCTCCACAACCCGAAGGATATACCGAAGCATTGCAGTTAGACTAATTGTTAGACTTTTGAGGGCCCCAACAACCGGTAACGACTGCCACTAGCTATTCATATAGCAACCGGGATTAACGGCTTAACGAGCTTTCCGAGGCCGACCAGGCCAGTGCAAATATTAATATTCATGCATACAAATATTGAGCAAGCGTGGTGATTACGCTCAATCCTTCTCTGTATGAGAGGAGACCTGTGCCCAGCAGTGGGACGATGAACAGGTTGATGATGATGATACAAATATTTGCACTGCGCGGGATCGAACCCGCGCCTCCTTACGCAGCGGCGGCATTTGCTACCGCTACGCCACGGAGGCTGTCAAATATCCTTAGATTTTACAATTTTGTTATACCAGATACCATACCCCCTTTTTGTTGTTTTCCAAATTTTCTTTTTTTATTTGTTTACTTCAATTGTGCACAAGATTTTGCTACCATGATTTTGCAAGTAATATATATAGTATTGTATAATGTAAAAGCACTTTTCAAGTTTGTGAATGTGAGGCACCATGGACTATGGTTTGTTTTTTTATATATATATATATAGCTTGTTTTACATTACGAGCATGGCAGTTGAGAGTTTGTCATGCTCACTTACATGTCTTGCTGATGGTGGCGCGTGTTGTTGGGTCATTTGGTTCCCTTCAAGGTGGTTGAGCTAAGTGGAGCTGATGCGCGCGTCATGCTCGTGAACGGGGGCCGTCAGTGGAGACTGGTCATCTCTTAGCTGCCAGTGGGCTTAATTAATTTTCTATATTTTCATTAATTTTTATAATTATACATTGTGTTCACATGATAGAAGCAACAGAAATATGTAACGAAGACATGTAATCCATATTATGATTTTAAAAGAGTGTCCATGGAGTTTCTTGCACGTTCTTCTCCATAGAGATCTACGCTTTGGAACGTGCAATTTAGCTTCACTTTTCTTGGACTGATCGACATTGACTATTCAAAAGCACCAACTGTTGGTTAATTTGAAATAAACAATTTTGACTTTGATTTAGAATTAAGTTTCTAAAAATATAAATTCAGCTAGAAATAGTACCATGTTGAAGTAGTTACGATGCGGTCATCCATAAAATTTGGTATTAGCATTTTGTTCCACTCTCGGGAATACAGAATGAAAAGGTGGGAGATAAACCGTATTACCATAGCAGTCAAGGATGAGAGTGTGTGCAGAAAGTAGAAGATTTAATTCAACAATCATCGGACAACTCGATCTACGGCTAGAGTCCGCCCTTATGTTGTTATCACCGCTACGATATGAACGAAGCGTTTCGTCTCCTCTTTTATACTGCATACATCGGCTAGCTACAAGGGCTAGAACAATTTGCGTGCATCGGTTGTCCCTTCAGTTTAAAAGTTAATTGTCTTCAAGAATAAAGGCTCATAATAAACTAGTGCGCTGTACCATCGACAGATGCATCACTGCTTATCATCTACCATAATCATCATCATCAACCTTTTTACCTTCTTACTGCCTGCAGTAAGACGGTAAAATGGTCCAGTAAATGCCCAGGCATAGTTTTCTTCTCATACAAAGAAGGATTAAATAAATCGCCAACCCGCATTGAGCAAGCGTGGTGATTACGTGAGCGTAATCACCACGCTTGCTCAATGCGGGTTGGCGATTTCAAACTTAAAGTCCAGGTTTCCTCAAGATGTTTTCCTTCCCTTTATAATCAGTCATTGGTCCTTATAATTAATCATTTCCCATCTACCATAAATTAATTTAAAAAAAAATCCTTAATTCACTAGGTATTATTCCGACACATTTTTAAAAAGTAAACAGAACATCCCTAAACGAGAAGTTGAAGTCATTTAGCTCTGTGACAAACGAGAGCGATAATTTACGGTACCTGACCGCAACGCTATCTCTTCGCTTTGCTGCCGTTTCGCTTCGCCTACTGAAACTTCGTCATCAAAAATATGGCACATATTATATCTGTGATGGTGATTGATTGTTCTGTTAAGGGATATACCGGTGTGCGTTTCTGATTATATTTACTTTTTTTATATGATTATTAACTAGTGCTTGACAATCCTGCCTGATGGTAAGCAGTGATGCAATCGTTGATGGTAAAGCGCGCTAGTTTATTAAGAAACTATTCGCTTAAAAAACCTGAATGAATAGGAAGGAAGACGGCAGTTGATCGAGGTGATACAATGTTAATCCCAGAGGGAGATTAATCTCGAGACCCTCCACGACCAAACTCCCGACACAACAACTTTCGGCGCATCGTACCTGGCACACACCGCAATACAACTGCTCAGATCCGTCCTCCGTACTGCTACACCAGATATCATGCGGTAACGCGACGAATCGCTTGGCGGCAATACTTTGTCTGATGGGTGGTAACTTCTGCCGGCAGTCGATGTTATGGCTTGCCACCGAGAAAATTATATTTAACAAAACTTACTATAACAGACAACTGTGCTGCTGGGGAGTTTGTTCCGCAACTTTTTCACTCAAGCGAAAGCACTGGGAAGTGGTGAAGGGTGGGGGTTTTGGGGGACTGTCTTATGTAATTTTGACGTTTTAAATACGCTGATTGTTGGCCTTTCATATATTAATGACTTTTTTTTTATATATATTATAAACT
The DNA here is from genome assembly GCA_017933935.1 of Sesamia nonagrioides. NCBI lineage: Eukaryota > Metazoa > Arthropoda > Insecta > Lepidoptera > Noctuidae > Sesamia > Sesamia nonagrioides. Next base: position 977,394 of record JADWQK010001182.1, read on the forward strand.
AGCGCTTGACTACAATCCTGCCTGATGGTAAGCAGTGACGCAATCGTTGATGGTAAAGCGCACTAGTTTATGAAGAGCCTATTCACTCTAGCCCTGAAGACACTCAAATTGTAGTCCGACGGAAACACTGCCGCTGGCAAATTGTTCCAGTCCCTCGATGTACGCGGTATAAAGGAGGAGGCGAAACGCTTCGGCCGGATCGTAGTGGTGTTAAAAACGTAAGGGTGGAAACCAGCCGTACGACGGGTCGTCCGATGGTGGAACGTAGATGGGGGAATTAAATCATGCAATTCCCTCGCACACTCCCCAAAATGCATCCTATAGAATACCGAAAGCCTGGCTACTCTACGCCTGTGCTCTAGGCTTTGGAGACTATCTCGAGTTAGATCAGGGTTACCAGTCAGCCTCTTCGCACGCCTCTCCATTGAATCCAAAGTGGCCAGGTGACACTTAGCAGCACCAGCCCAAATGTGGCTGCAGTACTCCACACACGAACGGAATATTAGAAGCTGCCCAGGTGTGAAGTACTGCCGGATCTTTGCGATAACGCCAAGTTTCCTGGCAGCCACCTTGGCCTTGGACTCAATGAACCGCCCAAAGTTAAGGTTCGAGGAAATCTCAACTCACGATCACTCGAACACGCCTGTGTTTTGGCGGCATTGAATGCTACAAGATTGGCATTGCCCCATTCGGAGACTGCCTGCAGTGCAACACTCGTTCCCTCAACCATGGCCTCTCTTTCGGACCGGATTGATTCCCTACTAGCCCGAGCATCCGGCAGGTATCTCTCTACAATTGTGCTGACATCTGCATACCCATAGATACCGGGCATTAGCAGATCTTTAATATGCAGCAGGAACAGAGTTGCAGAGAGAACAGACCCCTAAGGAACACTGGCATTAGTTGACATGGGCTCAGAAGAGGAACCGTCGACAACAACTCCGAGGGACCGTTCATTCAGGTAGTCTTTTACCCAGCCAGTCAGGCTAGGGGAAAGGCCGTACGCTGGAAGCTTTCTCAAAAGAGCAGCGTGCCATACCCGGTCGAAGGCCTTCAAGACATCAAGGGAGACAGCAATCGCTTCCCCATTCTTCTCGAGGGCCTCGCCCCACAAGTGAGTGGCATACACTAGTAGGTCCCCAGTTGACCGATTGCGGCGAAACCCGTACTGTCGGTCACTGAGGAAATCGTTACATTCCAGGTATGCCAAGAGGCGCGAGTTCAATACACGCTCCATAATTTTGCAAAGTATGGAGGTGATCGAAAGCGGCCCATAGTTGGCAGGATCGGCACGACTACCTTTCTTGGGCACGGGCTGCACGTTAGCAAGCTTCCAGGACTTGGGCACTATACCAGTCCTAAATGAGAGGCGATACAAGCGCGTCAATACAGGAGACAACTCGGGCGCACATGCTTTAAGAACAATCGCTGGTATACCATCCGGACCACTAGCCTTATTCACGTCCAGACGACATAGTACTCTCAGAACCTCCTTGTTCCTAATGCGAACCTCAGGCATTGAAGCTCCGCAATGAGGTAAATTAGGTGGAGTAGCACTGCCAGTATCAAGACGCGAATTATGGGCAAAGAGAGATGCAAAGAGACCTGCTTTCTCTCTCGCCGTATGAGCCAGTGTTCCATCAGGCCTAACCAGCGGAGGCAGTGAGGCCCGACAGAAGTTCGCCTCAACTGATTTAACAAGGAACCAAAAAGATCTGCTACCGGATGGCTGCGCAGATAACTTGTTGCCAATATGGGTAATGCGGTCGAAACGAGCCTTCTTGAGCGCCTTTTTGTAGGACTTGGCAGCACGGTTAAAGGCTCTCTTCTTTGAGCTTAGATCCGGAACTCCGCGGTCACGAGCGTCAACCCAGGCGAGAAATGCTATGTGCTTACGCTGTTCAGCTTGGACACAATCGGCATTGAACCATGGGTGAGCCGAGCCCCCGACGGGCACTTCATTGAATGGGAAAAAATACTCCATAGCTTGACGCACCAAACCGACTTCTGATATTGATTTATTTTAAGTTAAACGAATAGTCACCTTTATTAAAATGGTAAAAAAAAAATGAAATGGTAATGATAATTATACGTTAGTTGATTTAAGAGTAACTAGCACTCCATATAACGTTATGTTTTGTATATGCAAAACACGTATCCAGTTTTTTAAGAACAGAATCTATGTCTAAAATTTCAAAAAGATATCACGAAAAACCACAAAGTTATGAGCTTGTTGTCTAATCTGGTTGTCCCAATAAAAATATGGTCAACGCATCGCTCGCACGTTTGCACAATCGCGGCGCGGGAGGGGGGCGAGTGTCACGCGCCTAGTACTGTGATCTAACATCAGCTGAAGTGTTCGCTCGGTAACCACACTGCAAAAATTTCTAAATGTGTTTGGGAAAAATATAACATGGTGTAAAAATATTTGGAATCGATTCAGTTGCTTATTCTGAACAAACTATTATTCAGGTTTCGTATAAAGAAAAAAAACGTTGTATAGAAAAAGTCATAGAAATGTATAAAGTTCTTGCGTACACTGCATTTCATCATGGGAGGGCTGTAGTTGTTTTTCGTATGTGTGGTACACCCACGCACGTTCTATTTATAAAGTTCCCAGGAAATCTATATGCCAAATTATAATGGCGTGTATTACAAAGGCTTTCGGCCGCCAACGGCCAACGGCCGGGTCTTCTAATTATAATGAACGCTTAGTTCATTATAATTAGAAGACCCGGCTAGCAACCAACAAGAATAGAATATGAGACAAAATAATCCGTAGGATATAATACGCGTTGTGTTTCACGCGCGTCTCAAAGAGATGTCACCACATCGTAACGGGGTACACGAAGACCGATGGCTGCCAGGGCCATGGGTTGACCGAGAGAGAAACCATAGCCCCTAGCGCACAGGCAAATAAAGGACATGAAAGGGTTTTAGCCAGTAAAAGTCTGACACGTCCCTCCGCTCCTCCCAGAGCGGGTGAGGCTTTTGATTTTTTTTATTAATTTGTAAACTAGTGCTTCACCGCAATCCCACCTGATGTCAAGCAGTGATACAGTCGTTGATGGTAAAGCGCGCTAGTTTATTAAGAGTCTATTCACTTCAAAAAACTGAGTGAATAGGAAGGAAGACGGCAGTTTAGCGAGGTGATGCAATGTTAAACCCAGAGAGAGATTAATCTGGAGACCCTCCACGACCAAACCCCCGACACAAAAACATTTGGCGCATAGTACCCGGCACACATCGCGACACAACTGCTCAGACCCGTCTTCCGTAAGGCTTCTCCAGACATCATGCCGGAACACTAGGAATCGCTGATGATTTCTCATCCACAAAAAAAAAGCATATAATACGCTTGAACAAAATCCAATAGCAACATACCTCTTAACAGATAAGGACTCCAATTTGATAGCCGGTTGACCCTCTCTTTTTCAGGCTAAATAAATGTCATTATATATGTCATTGATTGATTGAAATATTTTATACTGTACTGTAGGTATATGTCATTTGTTCACTGTGGTAATTATCTCGATTTTTTTAGAATGGGCTTTTTATTTGTTTTGCTTATCGCTTTTATTCTGTTCATTATTTTCCGGCCTCTGTTTATTTGATTGTTTTTTTTTTTCATACCGTTATAGAAAAAAAAAAAACTGTATAATAGTTCTAGACGGTCAAAATTGGTGCTTTTAAATCCAAGGTAAAGATAAATTCTGGGACATATATTTTATTTTTTAAAAACGTTTCCCCACACTAGGACTAGGTTTCTCGGTGGTAGGCCATAACATCGGCTGCCAGTAGAAGTTACCACTCACCAGACAAAGTCTGGCCGCCAAGCGATTCGTCGTGTTCTGGCATGATGTCTTGTGAAGCCGTACGGAGGACGAGTCTGAGCAGTTGTATTGCGTTGTGTGCTGGATACGATTCCAAACGTTGTTGTGTCGGGGTTTGGTCGTGGAGGGTCTCCAAATTAATCTCCCTATGGCGCAGCATCGTTGGTCTTGTTGTTGGGTTTAACATTGCATCACCACGCTCAACTGCCGTCTTCCTTTCTGTTCACTCAGTTCTTTTTGAGTGAAGAGGCTCTTAATAAACTAGCGCCATCAACGATTGCATCACTGCTTACCATCAGGCGGGATTGCGGTCAAGCACTAGTTTACAATTATAAATTTATCAGAATTTTTCTTTACCTTGGATTTAAAAGCATCAATTTTGACCATCTAGAACTATTAAACAGTTTTTTTTTTCTGTACCGGTATGGAAAAAAAAACATTATCAAATAAACAGAGGCCCGAAAGTAACGAATAGAATAAAGCGACAAGCAAAACAAATAAAAAGCAAATTCTAAAAAGACTTTGTCTTGTGGGTGGTGACTTCTGCCGGTAGCCGATGTTATGGCCTACCATCGAGAGTTGTAGGCCATAACCGGCTTGCGTCTGGCGGTGTATATCGTCTATATACGATATACACCGCCAGACGCAAGCCGGGACCAAGAGCTAAACATGTTTTGTGAGGCGCTGAGGAATATTTTAATATGTAAAGATTATCGCCCATCTACGAACTAACCATGACAAGCGTAGCCTACCCTTCGGAATAACCCATATAGCTATTATTACTTAGCCTTAAGTACAGACGATTATCCACAGATGCTTTAGTAAATTGTTATAGCAACAGGTCTTATTTGATAACATGATTCCACACTACCATTTAAGTGTCTTCAAGGCTACAGTGAATAGGCTCTTAATAAACTAGCGCGCATTACCATCAAAGATTGCATCATTGCTTACCATCAAGCGGGTTTGTTGTCAAGCACCAGTTTATGAGTTAAAAAAATTAACCGGTCGATTCTCTTTTTTATATTGAATATGGTCATTTTAACAAAACCCTAACATAAAGCCTATTAATTGCTATCATTAATCTCCAAAGATAAAAGCTGCTATAAAATCAAAGACAAACACAGATTTAAATCAAAATAAAATCATCTTAAGACGTGATACCAAGTCTTTGTGATACAAGTGTGTGCTGACAGTGATGACTTGCGGTACTGAAACGTGGTCGCTCGCAATGGGCTACTTACGAAGCTCAGAGTCACACAAAGGGCGATGGAAAGAGCTATGCTCGCAGTTTCTCTGGGCGATCGAATCAGAAATGAGGAGATCCGCAGAAGAACCAGAGTCATCGACATAGCTCTTCAAGTCGCTAAAATTAAGTGGCATTAGGCGGGTCTCCAGATCAATCTCCCTCTAGCGCAGCATCGTTTGGTCGTGTTGGTCTTGGGTTTAACAATGCATCACCTCGCTCAACTGCCGTCATCCTTCCTATTCCTTAGTTTTTTAAGTGAATAGATTGCAGTCAAGCACTAGTTTATAATTATTAAAAAAAAAAAACTGTCAAAATGAAACCAATTCGTATGGATAATGTGCTGCATAATTGCTTCGCTGGAAAAATGTGTCGCGAATACCCGCAAATTGGAGTAAAATAAAATGTCTATAAATAAATTAATTCATATAGAAAAGACGTGAATTCATCATAATTTTAGCAATCCGTTAACTTTATTACCTACCAAACAGAATCTCAGCCAATAAATAATATCTCTATGGTGTAATACTCAGTTTAAATCCAATTTTCCTTCCATTGACGTCTACAAGACGGCCAATCTCATCTATAAAATAATCAAAGAGGTTCGAATGATCCCGTTGAAGTGGGATCATCCCTCAGTCAATAGAATCGCATAATGGACGGGTTTAAGGGAAATAAAATTTAAATGGTGTGGGAAGGTTAAATGTTGAGCTTGATCGTAAAGTGTGGGTAATTGACTGTATTGTGTGTTATTAGTTTTTATTAAGGATGGGTATTTAAATTGGGTTAATTGGGGATTTGAAAATTGGCCAGTACTTAAAATGCCAGTGGCGGGGCGCGTCTGTGCGCGTACCGATCTCGGTACCCCGAACCCCGCGCTGTCCCCTCTGGCAATGAAGTGCATATGTGATACGCCAATACTCACTATACAACATACAACACGCTGTTGTGTGCGATCCCCATTAAATATTTATTTCATTTTCTGCATAGAGAGGCGGAGGGCCCTGTCCCGCTGTGCGCACCCGCCTAGTACCACTATGATCGGTCGTGAGCTTTGTTGTGCGCTCGGTAACCACGCTGCAACAATTCCTAAATGTATTTGGGAAAAAATATAACATGGTGTAAAAATGATTGAAATCGATTCAGTTGCTTATTCTGAACAAACTATATTTAGGTTTCGTATAAAGAAAAAATAATGTTTTGTACAGAGTGGTGCTGACAATACGACAATAAATGAAAACACGAACAATGCTGGTTTATAGGAATAATCCTAAATCATAGAAAAAACCTAGCATCAAAAATAAAAAAAATCAAACAACCTAAATCGCATAAAATTGCAAACGGAATAGAACATCCTTTAAAAATATTGGTTCACTGACCTCCATTCGGCGACAGCGCGTTCCTGTATCGAATTGCTTTTTTCGCGCCATTATTATTAAAGTTTGGTACCGCAGGATGCGGTACCTGTAAGCGCTTCCTTATCAACATGTACATCATGTAGAAAATGTGAGAAATGAAAAAAAAAATCCTGTGACTAAACTAATGGACATATTTATATGATTTTTTATGGGTACACTGATAATGTGTTGAGGTACACGATGTTTAATTTATTGTCGTATTGTCAGCACCAATCTGTATATCATATTATATTATATGCAATTATTATGCATAAAACATTGTTTTATAATTAATTTTGTTACACTGATTGTGAGAGAAAATTTGGTTACGTTACAAATCTAAGCACGTACATAGTCGCACACGTATTAGGGTCCGGTGTTATACTTCGTCTAATTTTGGTTTATTTTGGCTGTTTAGTGGAAGTATGACAGTAATTTACTTAGATTCTGCGATAAAAATTATCTAGATTAAAATTGACAAATTTAAAAAAATGATTCTGAACAAGCTTCATCTATTATGTGCTTGCTTATTCAATTACATACATTGCACAGACAAATGTCAAACTTCCTTATCAGATTTTCAACTTTATCTCTAAAGCCTTAAGGTTGAATGGGAATCTACAAAAAGTGGATATTCAAATCTAAGTTTTTTTCAACTTTTGTGTATATTAATAATAATAATATTTATTTAATTCAGATATTTCATCCATACCTACCTACAATTTGTTTTATAAAAATAAAATTACATAAAAAAAAATGCATTAAGAAGTAAATAAAATTAAATAAGATTAAGATGTTATTATTTACATATTTTATCTAGACTGGAAGGACTCCCCGATGACGCTATTAGTCGCTATTTTACAGCGTGCAGCCTTATCCATCGAGCCAACATCGGAGAATCCCACCGGTCCACCAGTGCGGCCAGGATGGTGTTGGGACTACCGCGCGTGCGGCGCAGGATTGAAGCGCAACGTTTCCGCATGATTGCCGCAAAGCTATCAATCACAGCCGCCGCGAACATCGCGGAGGCACTGCAGTAGCGCGGCAGTCCCATCAGCACCCGGAACGCGTTGTTATATTGGATGTGCAGATCGCTGTATGTCCGCTGCGTATAGTTAACCCACTGCACGTGTAGAAGGACTGACAATACGCTTTAAACAGCACAATCTTGACATTCCCCCCACACCGTGCAAACCTGCGAGCCAACATATTGCATCGGACAGACAGTGCCCTGTGCTCCCTTTCAATGTCTAAAGTGTCTTTAAGGTCATCGGTGACCCAGTGACCCAAATACTTAAACTGCTTGACCGTGTTTAAAGCAGTACCATTTATAGTCAATTTCGGCACGAATGTGTATCGCTTCTCGTCCGGCCTGAAAATCATAACTTGACTCTTTCCAGCATTGTATTTGAGCCCATGAGTCACCGCATAGGACTCACAAATATTTAGAAGCCTACGTAGGGCACCAATCGAGGGGCTCAGCAGGACCATATCGTCGGCGTAACTAATGTTATTAACATTAACACCATCTATATGGCACCCGATGGCGGTGCCGCTGAGCTCCCCGATAAGCTTTTTGATGTACAGGTTGAACAGCGTGGGCGAGGTCAGCCCCCCCTGCCTCACCCCGCACTCCAGCCTATACTCCTCCGAGAGAGAGCCTGCCCACCTTACAACGTTATTTTGGTTGCTATACCAATGTTTAAATAGTAGCACAATCTCCTTATGCAAACAAGTTTCCTCCCTTAATGTACCCCACAAAATATTGTACGATACTAGATCGAAAGCTTTGGACAAATCAAGGTAGCACGCGTACACGGGGGTCTTTCTACTTGTGTAGTACTGTACAGTCTGCTTGAGGCACATGATAGCACTCCCGGTGGAGAGACCAGGCCTGAAGCCGAATTGCGCATCATTTAACGAGACGTGCTCATTCAAGTGCTGACCAAGCAGACCGTCCAACACTTTGGCGACCACTGTAGCTAGAGAGATTGGCCTGTAGTTGCTTATATCGGATGCATCACCAGTTTTATTTTTGACGATTGGTACAACAACAGTACGCATTAGCTTTTCAGGTAAATGTGAGTGGCCTAAACACAAGGTAAAAAGCTATATTGAAAGCTTAGTTTTTTTAGGCATTTTTTCTTCTCAATGCTGAGGCTAAAAAGAAGGCAGAAGACAAGGAAAGGTAGAAGCATACATGGAGGTGTTTGAGTTTGCCAAGCAGTGAGTAAATGTTTTTTTTTTGTAAAAAATGTTTTAATTTTACACTTTTTAGTTGTGAAAAGTACTGTTCAGCTGCATCCGGTTAGACTGGATGCTGACGCTAAAATTGTTGGGAAAAGGCATGTAAGCAAAGGCCTTATTTTTGTTTACTTTATTTTTTAGCCCTAATTTTAGTTTAAAAATGGAGCCACTGAACCGATTTCAATTAAATTTCTATGAAACCAAAATGAAAATATGAACAATGCTAGACATGACGCGATTACGGAACTTAAATTCAGTATTTTGATTATAATTGATTGTTGCATAAGCTTGACGAGTAGGTAGTGGTTGTTCTATGTTAAACTTCAATGCTATAAATTTTTGACGAATTCCCTCAACTGCCTATGGTCTTCATCATCAGATTTATTGCAAACCATAATTTTAACCCATAAAGGTGCAAAGTTCTCAACAATATAAATGAATTAATTCCAACACAATGTTGCTACTGCAAACCGCTGAGAAGTTCCCTTAACTGTCTTTTGTCTTCATCATAAGACCCCTAATAACAATCACAATACATCTAGGTATAAAGCTCTTATCAATACAAATTAATCAAGCACAAATACAAAGTACCTTCTGTGAATCGTTGAGGAGTTCCCTCGACTGTCTCTCAGCTCAATCATCAAATCTACCGCAAATCTTCATTAATTTAATTTAATTTATTTATTTCTCTCTTCACAACATTGGTTTAACAATATTTTACTTATATTCCACCATTGGAAGAGACTGATGCCTGAAGTAGGTTTTTGAAGAAGCCTGTCTTACAGGTCACCAACCGAGTCAACATTATAAACCATATAAGAGCGAAGTGTTCATGAATATAAATGAATTAAGTCCAAATACAAGGTAACTACTGTAAACCGTTGAAGAGTTCCCCGAACTGGCCTTTGTTTTCATCATCGAAGCCTTAATGACAGCTACATCCTATCTAGGTGTAAAGTCCCCATCAATACAAATTAATGAAGCACAAACTCAAAGTAGCTGCTGTGAATCGTTGAGAAGTTCCCTCAACTGTCTAGGCTCTTCCTCATCAAATCTAATTTTAAACCACATGGCCGTTAAGTACTCGTCAATATAAATGAAATAAGTCCAAAGACAAAATAGCTACTGTAAACCGCTGAGGAGTTTCCGGAACTGGACTTTGTCTTCATCATCAGAGCCCTTATGAGAGTCACAACCACCGAGGTGTAAAGTTCTTCTCAATACAAATTAATCAAGCACAGACACTAGGTAGCTGCTGTAAATCGTTGAGAAGTTCCTTCGACTGTCTCCCGGCTCCATCATCAGATCTACCCCAGACCTTTATTACATCGTAGTGCTTTAAAATACTTAGAAATGTACTAGTCGCCCATACGATTTTTGAAAGTTGCTCTTGATTTCTCTGGTCTTTCATGGTCAGATCCTGACTTGGTGACGATGGGATCAACTGGAAAGTATACCCTTTCAAACAAAAAAAGAATTTTGCAAATCGGTTCAGGCGTTTTCGAGGAATCGGGGAGCATACATAAAAAAAAAAAATATTTCGACGAATTGATAACCTCCTCCTTTTTTAGAAGTCGGTTAAAAAATGCTAAAGACACGGATAATATTATAAATATTATACACGGATAGTCTTAAAAAACCATTAAGTTAAGTGGAGGTGGAGTATACTTTACACCTGTATCGCATGCCTCTAGAATGAGATACAGGTGTAAAGTATACTCCACCTCACAAAAAAGCGGGGGGTCCTCCCAACAGACTGGTATCCATGCTAGTTGCACGGTAAACTCTGGTAGGTGCACGATTTGCGTGAAGTCAGTATGATACGTTATTCACATGTGCGGTAGTGGTTTGGTACTCACAACCCCACCTGCGAATAATGCGTCAAGTGCTTTTGAAGCGATAACGGTGAAGCCGTACGGAGGACGGGTCTGAGCAGTAGTATTGCAGTGTGTGCTGGGTACGATGCGCCAAATGTTATTGTGCCGGTAGTTTGATCTTGGAGGGTTTCCAGATTAATCTACCTCTGGTGCAGCAGCGTTGGTCGTGTTGTTGGGTTTAACATTGCATCACCTCGCTCAACTGCCGTCTTCCTTCCTACTCACTAAGATTATTAAGTGAATAGGTTTAATAAACTTGTGCGCTTTACCATCAACGATTGCATCACTGCTTACCATCAGGCGGGATTGTAGTCAAGCACTAGTTTATAATTATTAAAAAAAAATACTACTAAATTAAAGAACAAATGACAAATTAATATGGAAACCAAATTATTATCGATTTTTAGTTATTTTCTTCCGACTTCCGACGACAAAATGCAGCGCAGAAACAAGCGTCATTAATAACACAACCAGAACTAGCCCCAGCATTATTTAGGCCTCTGAAATTACACCCGCAACCCACTTATAGCATCGATTGCATATTTTTCTAGCCCAAGAGAGCCAACAAATCGCTCGGAGCGTCGGCATAAAATATTTGCAATGCAAATCAACGATTTCGCTCATAACTCAAGATAAGGAGGTATCGTAAAAATGCTGTAAGCCCGCCTATATTGCTCCGCGGAGGTTTTTTTCTGTTTTTACCTATCCATCGGTGGTCCTAACGATTTTCTGTATCTTATAAATCTGAGTTATCGCGTCGTTAAGCTATATATTTGCATGTCCTGGTAGGACTTTGTGTAGTTTCGTTTCTTCATGACCAGGACAATGGTTGGGTTTATGGTAATGGAACAGTTTGGTAGTTCTGAAGTGCGTCTTTTTCTTACTTAACTCTGAAGACGAGCGGAAATATAACTGTAAGCAGGTTTTTTATGTACGTTCATAAATAGTTGCGAGTATCTAAAGGCTGGTGCATAGACTGCCGTCTGACCTCCACAACCCAAAGGCGATATCAAAACATTGCAGTTAGACCAATTGTTGGACTTTTGAGGGCTCCAACAACCCGTAACGACTGTCACTAGATGTTCGTATGGCACCCGGGACCAACGGCTTAACGTGCTTTCCGAGGCACAACCAGACCAGTGCAAATATTCATACTCATGCATACAAATATTTACACTGCGCGGGGATCGAAACCGTGCCTCGTTCCGGCCGCGTTCGCTACCGCTACGCCACGGAGGCTGTCAGAAGTGTAGATACGTATCTTCAGTAAAATTTTACCATTACGCAAATAAGAAGAAGTTGTAGCAACGTATTCGAAGTAAAAGACATAAATACCGACGCAATAACAAAGAAAATCCCAAAGACTTTGAAACAAAATCAATTTCCCAACGCGAGTAGTTTTTCACAATTTGCACTGAACTTGCCGGTTGGCCACCTAGTGGTTCCACTATGAAAATCGTAATTATTCCCCGGGAAACGAAATCCGTTGGCGGATTAAAAATGAAGCTATATTAACTGGTCATTTGAAGATAAAACTGGTGTGGAGACCGCTTTCATGAAAACTCGGTAGTATTTAGAGAGAAGACTTCGTTTTTCTTTTATGTTTTATTTTTAAGATTATATATATGTAGAGCATGTAACAAAAAATCTAACGTGCATGTTGTGAGATGAACCATATTTGATAAGATTTTAAGTCACCGTGTTAATTTACTCTTGATTGGTTAGAGCAAGCATCCTTTCTTCGCCCGTACCCTATGACTAGCGCAGAAGTTGCATAATATTGTAAGAATTGGCATTTGGAATAAGGTCGGAATAGATAAGGAAGACGGAAGACTGTGGTGTTGTGGCGCTGCACCGTAACCTAGGCCCAACAGTGGACGACGATAAGTATTTGATTGATAGCGACTTTGAGAAAGTTTGGCCATAACATAACATAAAAATATATTACATTTTAAGGTAGTTTTTGACATTACACAAAATAAAAGTCTATTAAACTTTGAACGTGAAAGTAATACAAAAGAAAACAAGTTTCTAATGTTTTTGTATTACCACCGCACATTCACTAGCTCTTCGAATGTCTAGAGAGAAGTTCACCAATAAAACTGAACACGATCAGAATATACATACTGCGTTCAAGCTAGAATAGAATACTCATTATTATGTACAGCATATAGATTACAGAACATAAATATAATGATTTTACAAAGGGTGATACAATGGGCGGTTTTATCGCTTGAACGATCTTTCACAAATAACCTTTAGATGGAATACTAAGGGGAAGGAGAGACAAAAAGAAGGAACACAAAATGTGGGTAGGTAGTATACAACTATATATGCACGAAAAGTGTATCATACTCATACTAGTTTAAATATGTAAATATACAATAATATTTTTTGTTAAGAATCAATGTACAAAATTCTAAAAAGATATAATCAAAACCTACAAAGTTATGAGTTTGCTATTCTACTTGGATGTCCCAACAAAAATATGGTCAAGCTCGGCTCGGCCGGCGAGCACGGTGCATTGACCTCTGGCGTCAGCTGTTGGCCGCGCGCAAGTACTATGATCTATCGTAAGCTAAGTGTGCGCGCTCGATATCCACACTGCAATAATTACTAAATGTATTTGAAAAGAATATAACTTGGTGTTAAAATGATTGGAATCGATTTAGTTGCTTATTCTGGTTAAACTGTTTTAGGTTTCGCATGAACAAAAAATAACGTTGTATAAGTACATCTAATTAAACTGCAGCGTGGAGTGAGACAAGGAGATGTCATTTCTCCCAAGTTTTCACTGTTGCTTTGTAAGATGCCTTCAACCTCCTGGACGGGAAAGAGCTCGGCATCAACATCAACGGCGTGTACGTCACTAACCTCTGATTTACAGATGATATCGTGGTCATGGCAGAGACCCTGTAAGACTTGGGCAAAATGCTCAATGACCTCAGCAGAGCTTCCCAACAAGTGGGTCTAAAAATGAACATGGATAAGACGAAGATCAAGTCAAACTCCCATGTCGCACCCACTCCAGTATTAGTTGGTTGCTCTGCACTCAAAATCAGTTTCAATATTCTACAACAATGATGACAGCTCTTGAACGGTTCAAGTATCGCGATACTCAAACAGGCATCATTCCCTCTCACAATCGTGTTTTCAGCTAAATATCCCTTACAAGAAAATCCCCATACATTTTTATCTGCAACCCTAACTGTTGCGCGAAAAATCTGCTGCCCGATCTACAACGGTAAAGATGATAAGCCTAAGCGTGTTCCTGATTACGCGAGCACAAAAACTGGCATATAGCTAGGATTTTGTATAGTCTACCTCTAGACAACTTTCTGTGCTCTTATGTCGTACCTGTAAGGTTGATTTTTGTAGTTCAAGCGTTAGGCAGGTTTCCATAACGAGTAGTAGTCTATACCGCAGTGACTGAGATTCTAGACAATATTGATTCGGCATTATTCTGGCTTCCTATTTTATCTTGCATATTTTAATTTCCATATCGGATATAAGGAAGATACGCCATGGAATAAGACCTACCTAGAAAAAGTACCGACTTAGTACTTTCAGGCTTTCATTACATAAAATTGTTTGGTATCATTTGAAAGCGCTTTACTTGTACATTTTGAATATATATATATATATTACTAGCATTTGCTTGTGACTTTACCTGTATTCATGGGCTGATTGCTTAAAATTCACATCTTTTCGTTCATAGCTTCTTTACTACTTATCAGAATAAGACCACTGCAGTACCATTAGAAGGGCCTTAATATTCTGTTGGTTATGAGCTATCAAGCTTGTCACCAAATTTAGTATTACGCCCTCTAGCGGACAAAAAGTTCTATGTTACTATAAAATTAAAATAAATATACCGTATTTGGTATAACTTGAAAGAACTTCACGAGTACTTTATGTTTGTACATAATCCCGAGTAATGCTTCGTAGAAATTTGAATGTAAACCAGGGTTTGGTAAATGGAGCGATGGGAGTGGTGAAAGCCTTCGAATGGCCTGCTCTTCGGCGCGATCAGTTAGAACAGAGAGAACAGCCAAGCGCTGTTCTCTTACAATTTGACGACGCATCCATAAAAGCAGATATTAACGGACTTAGCAGAATCGAGCCTTGCCTCACTGAATTTGACGGTGTGAGGGGGTCTGGGCAAATTCAGCGTAAAATGCTCCCGCCGAGTCTTTCTTGGGGTTGTACTGTACATAAATTACAAGGTTGTACTCTAGATAAAGCAGTTATTGATCTAGGAAAAACATTGTTTGGTAAAGGACAGGCCTATGTCGCTAGTAGAGTCAAAACCATAGAGGGATTGTTTATAAGTGTCTTGGATCATAATGAATTACTTATGAATTACTTTTGTGAATTTTCATGTTTGGAAAGGCGTAGTCACACGTTACATATACCTACCTACCGTAGCACTTTGATAACGTGTGACTGTGGTTTTCCAAACATGAAAATTTATCTCTACTTAATGAATATTTCATACTTCAGAATAGTATTGTATGACATTATTGTCAATTTACAACGATCTTGGTAGAGTCTACTGTGTCCATTTACTTACAACTATATTAGCAACTTTGTTCAGTTCAGTATTCTGAAAATCTTGTTTTATACTTTTTCAGCGTCGTTTTTTGTCGTAGTTGGGTTTTAGTTCTTTTACTTTTTATTATTACTGATGGTGTGTTACGCAATTACCCTGCAGATTGATCGTTAATCACCAAACTAAACAGGAATTGTTTCTTCAGAGTTGAATACCAATGAGCCGAACGAAATAAGTATAGTTTTATCGGTGGTAGGCAATAACATCGGCTGCCTGCAGAAGTTACCACCCACTAGACAAAGTCTTGCCGCCAAGTGATCCGTCGTATTCCGGCATGATGTCTAGTGAAGCCGTACGGAGGACGGGACTAAGCAGTTGTGTTGTGATGTGTGCTGGGTAGGATGCGACAAATGTTGTTGTGTCGGGAGTTTTGTTGTGGAGAGTCTCCAGATCAATCTCCCTCTGGTGCAGCATAATTGGTCGTGTTGTTGGGTTTAATATTGCATCACCTCGCTCAACTGTCGTCTTCCTTTCCATTCACTCAGTTTTTGTTTTTGAGTGAATAGGCTCAACCACCATCAACGATTACATCACTGCTTATCATCAAGTGGGTTTGCGGCCAAGCACTAGTTATAATTATAAAAAAGTAAGTTTTTAAGGCAGGTTTAGCAAAGTTTCCTTTCTGTTATGATTCTTTGTCTGTAAGTGTTTTGTCTTTTTACCTGGCACATTGGCATGTGACATTGTTCGAGGAATGATTCTGTTTCAGTGTGGATAAATTAAAACAAATTCAATCATAGCCCTTTCCATACAATTAAAACCCAGAACATTTTAAAGTTGGCAGACAGCGCGGTGTAAAAAGAACATTGTCGGCCGTTCTCTACGAAATAGTTAACAATAACAGGGCTGAGCTACAAGATGTTGCCAATTAGTATAGAGCTAATTATTATTTATTTACTTAAACATTCTAATATAATTATATAATATAGGTAAGTGATGCAATTCTTCGGGCTTTGTCGGTCACTCTCGTTGTTCTGCGGATCTCCTCATTTCTGATTTGATCACGCAGTGAAACCCTGAGCATATCCCTCTACGACGTTGAGCTATCTTATAAGGCCCATTGTTAGCGACCACGTCTCAGTTCCATAAGTCATCACTGGCAACACACACTGGTTGAAGACTTTTGTCGGTCTTGAGACACTGCAGTATTTCCGACGAGACACATTGCCCGTAGTACCGATGCCCGATGGAGCTAACGGGTTCTCGTGTGACAACTACGCACCGGAAAACACCGCCTGGGGAGGTCCTCGGTAAACTGGACTAACGCCCCGGTAAAGGTCGCGGTAAGCCGCTGGATGCGGGAGGCGCAGGACCGGTCGTCGAGGAGATCCTTGGGGGAGGCCTATGTCCAGCAGTGGACGTCTTTCGGCTGAAATGATAATGATGATAAAATATAAAAAAAAAAAAAAAACATTTTAAAATCATATTATGAATATGTATATATACATACATTTTTACACCAGTAAATAAAAGAAAAATAATCAAAGGGAGTCAAATAATTCGCTTTCAGACCATTGTCAATTAGAAAAGTTAGACATTATTGCCATGTCGTATGACAATGCTGATTCTTTAGCAAAAAATGTCCAATTATAAAAGCGGTTTTGTTGACTCGGTCACGCCAAGAGTCAACCGCTTTTTAATTGATTGTTTATTCGGATGCACACAGAACTCAGTTTTTAAATGTGGATTCATTTATAAAAAACTAGCTGCTCGCATAAGCTTCGATCCCGTTATATTATTGGAATATCGAAATTAATTAATAGTTGGCGTGAAAGAGTCACAAACGTCGATCCATAAAATTTTTGCATTTATAATCTTAGCGGAGTTAAACCAAATGCCCCCTGTTTTTTGTTTTGGATGAGAAATCGTCAAATGACCTCTCCCGTTCGGGGCGTAGTGGACGGGCGTGTCAGACTTTTACTGACTAAAACCCACCCGTGTTCCTTCACTTGCCTGTGCGCCAGGGCCATGGTTTCTTTAAGCAACCCGCAAACCCTAACATATGCCCCCTTATTATAAAACATGGATTTTATTTAGATCAAGTTTAAACCATCTAAACGTTTATTGAATTATGCGTCTAACCATTATAGAAATTATGCTTTCTGTAGAAGCTTAAATTATATTTTTTTTGTAAAATGGTGACGAAATATAAAATCCGTGGCGGAATTAGTAAATTTGGTGGCAGTGCATGAATAAGGAGGACAAGTCACAATAATTGTTGATTTTTACTTGACGCTTTCTATAGAATATTTAGTGTTAGTGTGTTAGTGTAGTTTAGTTATAAAATTAGAAGTTGAATCAATTTACTCGGTGGTAGGCCATAACATCGGCTGCCGGCAGAAGTTACCACCCACCAGACAAAATCTTGCCGCCATGCGATTCGTCGTGTTCCGGTGATGATGTCTGGTAAAGCCGTACGGAGGACGGGTTTGAGCAGTTGTGTTGCGATATGTGGCGGGTACGATGCGTCAAATGTTGTTGTGTCGGGAGTTTAGTCGTGGAGAGTCTCCAGATCAATCTCCCTCTAGCGCAGCTTCGTTTGGTCGTGTTGGTCTTGGGTTTAACATTGCATCACCTCGCTCAACTGCCGTCATCCTTCCTATTCCTTAGTTTTTTAACTGAATAGGCTTAATAAACTAGTGCGCTTTATCATCAACGTTGCATCACTGCTTAGCTGCAGCTGCAGGCGGGATTGCAGTCAAGCACTAGTTTATAATAATAATAAAAAAATCACGTGACTTATAATTTCCCTTATAGAAATGCAGTTCTTTATTCAAAAATAACATATTAGTTCGCTACTAAGTTGTCACTTTTGTATTAAGAACTTAACCTCAATAAAGTTCGAAATACAAATACTGACTTAAAGGGTAAATCTGGAAATAAATTTTGAGGGGATAGAATTTAAGCATAAAGGGCGAAATAAGGCAAAATTTTTCAAAAGTTATACAACGAACGGGTCCGTTCGTGTGTGTAGAGTATGTACTGCAGTCACATTTGGGCTGGTGCTGCTAAGTGTCACTTGGCCACTTTGGATTCAATGGAGAGGCGTGCGAAGAGGCTGATTGGTGACCCTGATCTAACTCGAGTTGGTCTCCAAAGCCTAGAGCACAGGCGTAGAGTAGCCAGCCTTTCGGTGTTCTATATGATGTATTTTGGAGGTGTGCGAGGGAATCGCATGACTTAATTCCTCATCTCCGTTCCATCATCGGACAACCCGTCGTACGGCGAATATCCATTAATTATTAACCATTATTACGTTATTGACAGTACTACGACACGGACGAAGCGCATAATAATAAAGTAATATAGTTATCCATACTTAATATTATAAATGCGAAAGTAACACTGTCTGTCTGTCTGTCTGTCGGTCTGTCTGTCTGTCTGTCTGTCTGTCTGTCTGTCTGTCTGTCTGTTACGCTTTCCCGCTTAAACCTCTCAACCGATTTTGATGAAATTTGGCACAGACAATCTTTGGACCCTGAGAAAGAACATAGGCTACCTTTTATCCCGGAAAAATATGATGTTCCCGAGGGAAATCTAAAAAGCGCGATATAACCGAACTCCACGCGGGCGAAGCCGCGGGCGGACAGCTAGTAGATAATAATGGTAATACAAATGATAGAAAAGCTCAAACAGAATCAAATAAAATATTATGCCATACATGAATGTGTGTGACTGTGTTATAATGTAACGAGTCAAAAATTCAAATAAATAATCAAATATAACGTAATTTTTTTTGTATATGTGAAACCTGAACATAGTTTGTTCAGAATAAGCAACTAAATCGACTTCAATAATTTTTAGACCATGTTATATTTTTTACCCGACTACGGCAAAGTAAAAGGAGGGTTATGATTTTGACAGGCTATGTATGTATGTATGCATGTTCATCTGTTCCCTCGTAACTTTTAAACTACTTATCAGAATTCGACAAATGACATATCATTAGAAGCGTCTTAATTGTCCGCTGGTTATCCATACTAATATTATAAACTAGCTTTCCGCCCGCGGCTTCGCCCGCGTAAATTTCGATTTTTAGATTTCCCTCGGGAACATCACATTTTTCCGGGATAAAAGGTAGCCTATGTCCTTTCTCAGGGTCTAAAGATTGTGTGCTTTCCGCCCGCGTCTTCGCCCGCGTGGTGTTCGGTTATATCGCGCATTTTAGATTTCCCTCGGGAATATTAAAATTTTCCGGGATAACAGGTAGCCTATGTTTTTTCTCAGGGTCCAAAGATTGTCTGTGCCAAATTTCATCAAAATCGGTTGAGAGGTTTAGGCGGGAAAGCGTAACAGACAGACAGACAGTTACTTTCGCATTTATAATATTAGTATGGATTGCTAGTATTTTCTTGTGACTTTACCTGTATTCATGGGCTGGTTGCATATGATTCACATCTTTTCGTTCATAGCTTCTTTACTGCTTATCAGAATAAGACCACTGCAGTAGGTACCATTAGAAGGGCTTTGATATTCTGTTAGTTATGAGCTATAAAGCTTGTCACCAAATTTAGTATTGCGCCCTCTAGCGGACAAAAAGTTCTATGTTAATATAAATATACCGTATTTGGTATTTCGTGAAAGAGCTTCACGAGTACTTTATGCTTGTACATAATTACAAGAATGCTTTAATGATGTTAAATATGAGCGATAAGAGTAAAGCGGGGATCACGGGAACTGTGAATCGCTTTATGCAATGTAGAGCAGTGTGAACATTAATAGAATATGCTACATAAGCTGGGAGTAACTCCTCGCGGTGAAGGTGGAAACAGTTTGATAACTGGATAAAACTCCCATAAAAATGTCCTCTGCACTATATGCCTTAGGGCTTATGTTGTTATATGTGCGTGTAGATGTAATATGTCAAGTACCTAGTTTTTAGTTCATCAATTTAACTTTTGTTAATACTATGCGCCACAAATACACTTTAACATCAAAATAGTACAAATAATAAAAAGTAAAAAACTAAAACCCAACTACGACAAAAAACGACGCTGAAAAAGTATAAAACAAGATTTTCAGAATACTGAATTGAAGAAAGTTGCTAATGTAGTTGCAAGTAAATGGACATAGTTAAGATGCCTTCGTTGTAAATTGACAATAATATCATACAATACCATTCTGAAGTATGCAATATTCACTATGTAGAGATAAATTTTCATGTTTGGAAAGGCGTAGTCACACGTTGTCAAGGTGCTACGGTAGGTAGGTATATGTAACGTGTGACTACGCCTTTAAGTAACAGAAGAAGTAACAGAAATCCGAACGTACTTAAAAACTTTACATGTTTATAACATTCTACAAAAGTTCTACAAATATTTCCAATGTAGTGTTGTTCAAAAGAATTTCTAGTTAGTAGTGAATATCTTAAATCTCTTTGGTAGCATAAATGAAAACTGGCGGCAGGGTAATAATAGAGCGAAGCACTAGATATTGTTAATTAAAATTAACTTTAGTTTAACAGACTATATTTACATAGCTTCAAAGGAGTAAGGCTCCTTATTTTATAATATATACTAGTGCTTAACCGCAATCCCGCCTGATGGTAAGCAGTGATGCAATCGTTGATGGTAAAGCGCGCTAGTTTATTAAGAGCCTATTCACTCTAGCCTTGAAAACACTTAAATTTTAGTAAGACGGAAACACCGCCGCTGGCAAATTGTTCCTGTCCCTCGATGTACGCGGTATAAAAGACGTGGCGAAACGCTTCGTCTGGATTGTTTTTCTCGGTGGTAGGCCATAACATCGTCTGCCGGCAGAAGTTAC
The DNA here is from genome assembly GCA_017933935.1 of Sesamia nonagrioides. Lineage (NCBI taxonomy): Eukaryota > Metazoa > Arthropoda > Insecta > Lepidoptera > Noctuidae > Sesamia > Sesamia nonagrioides. Next base: position 998,372 of record JADWQK010001182.1, read on the forward strand.
CACCCACCAGACAAAGTCTTGCCGCCTAGCGATTCGTCGTGTTCCGGCATGATGTCTGGTGAAACCGTCCGCCGTCGTTTGGTGGTACGGAGGACGGGTCTGAGCAGTTGTGTTGCGTTGTGTGGCGGGTACGATGCGCCAAATGTTGTTGTGTCGGGAGTTTAGTCGTGGAGAGTCTGCAGATCAATCTCCCTCTAGCGCAGCATCGTTTGGTCGTGTTGGTCTTGGGTTTAACATTGCATCACCTCGCTCAACTGCCGTCATCCTTCCTATTCCTAAATTTTTTAAGTGAATAGGCTTAATAAACTAGTGCGCTTTATTATCAACGATTGCATCACTGCTTACCATCAGGCGGGATTGCAGTCAAGCACAAGTTTATAATTATTTAAAAAAAAATGTAGTTGTGTCAAGAAATTCGCCGTACGACGGGTCGTCCGATGATAGGACGGAGATGGCGGAATTAAGTCATGTAATTCCCTCGCACACTCTCCAAAATGCATCGTATAGAACATCTACAGGCTTTCTACTTTTCTGACTTTCTCTTCTTTTGGCTACTCTACGCTTTACAAAATAGCTCAACGTAATGTTACTCAAAAGAATTTCTAGTTAGTAGACGGTGCAAATGAAAAACGCGAGCGGCAGGGAAATAATAGAGCGAAGCTCTAGATGTTGTTAATTAAAATTAACTTTAGTATAAAAGGCTATATTTATATAGTTTGAAATGAGTGAGGCTTTTATATTTTAAGATCGTCCTTTATTAATTTATATCATAACTAGCGGTCGCTAGTGACTTCGTTCGCGTGGAGTTAGTTATGCTCCGCTATTATTGATTGCAGCGTGATGCTATATAGCCTAAAGCCTTCCTGGATTAATGGGCTATCCCACGCAAAAATATTTTTTCAAATCGGCCAGTAGTTACTGAGATCAGCGCATTCAAACAAACAAACAAACTCTTCAGCTTACATATTAGTATAGATTGAATGTAACTAGCTGCGCCCCGCGGGTTCACCCGTGTAACTTTCGATACCGTGGGAATATCGGAATAAAAAGTATACTTTGTGTTATTCCAGATTATAAACAATCTGTGTGCTAAATTTCATCCAAATCCGTTGAGCAGTTCTTGCGTCAAAATTAACAAACATCCATCCATCCTTTTTTTTCGTTCTGAATGGGAAATCATCAAATTACCTCTCCCGCTCTGGGCCGAGCAGATGGGCGTGTTAGACTTTTACTGACTAAAACCCACCCGTGTTCCTTTACTTGCCTGTGCGCTAGGGGCACGGTTGACGTTGGGTTGGTTCACCTTAACCAACCCGCAATCCTGACCCAGGAGGCATTGATCTTCGTGGACCCGTTACGATGTGTGATGTTATGGCGTTATGATGTTGTGATACGTGTACCTTCACCGTATGCTACAGCGTGTCCTCAGGGCGACTCCCACATTGGTGACACCCTGGCGTTTCCTCCTGTCTTATACGTAACAGGAACCTCCCGAAACAGCCGTGTCCAGTGAGGACCTGCGTCAGGCGGAAGGTGAGGGCACCATGGCGCCCCTCTAGCCACTCTTCAAAGAGGCGACTTACCGCCGCTATAGTGGCGTATCCAACATCCATCCATCCTTACTAACTTTCGCACATCACCTATTAAGATTGAACTCTAGTGGTACTTTCTCTATACAAACGTATTCCACTGTTTTCTTTGTGGGTAATGCTTTTAGAGCAAAATTTAGAACTTTACACCGTGATTATAAGTGCCCTATTATTTGACTTTTTCCGAAACATAATTAATAAAAAAAAAATACGATACTTCAAAATCGCGAAAAATAACCCATTTTACCATGATGTTCAGATGACTATTAGACAAACGTGATAAGTTTTTGACGAGAAGCATGGGTATACCTTTCCTCTAAATTTTGATATAAAAATATTTGAGATTCGTCGTGTTTCGAAAAAGAAAACAGCGGAATACGAAACGTCTTTTGATCAAGGTTTTTATAGGTAAATTCAGCCTGAGCAGCAACTGTCCTTTTCGCACTTTACCGTGAGAGGTTGGAAGCAGTGCAACGGCAATAGTTTCTCCAAATAGGTACCTATTTTCCAAATTCCTCGGCACTAAAATCCCTTCTTAAGCAAGAGGATTATTTTTTAAATTCTGTAACCTGGTGATTGCCTATGATCCCGCCTGAATTAGTTAATTATGAGCCTATTCATTCTATCCTTGCTGGCGAGAAGTCATTTAATGATTTTCCACTATAACAAAAAAAAAAAAAAGTAGAAACCTTTGGGTGCAAAGTAGAAGTGCCGGTAGAAGAGAGAACATTAACTTTGTGCATTTTTAAATATTTTCGAATGGTTAGAGAATAATTTCGCACGAATTGTTTTTTTTTCTCTATAAAAGTAGGTAGGTACTACAAATTGTATTTGCTCCTGTATGATGTATATTAATTAGCTGTTTATATTTATTTATAATTGTAATCGCCAACCCGCATTGAGCAAGCGTACTGATTACGCTCAACCCTTCTTTGTATGAGAGGAGCCCTGTTCCCAACAGTGGGAAGATAAAAAGGTTGATGATGATGATAACGATTTATGTAAACTGGTAGCTATTGCGGCGGTACTGGTAGCACTTTAAGTACATATTTATCGTATAATCTATGTAAATAGTACACTGTAGATAACATTATTTTTCTCTCCTTTCTCTTAGTATTCAATCCAAAGGTTGTCTGTAAAAGATCACTCTTAGCGATAAGACCGCCCATTGTGTTACCCTTTATAAACTCTTTATACTTAAGTATATTCCGTAATCTATATGGTGTACATAATAAAGAGTATTCTATTCTATTCTATTCTGTAATGTATTAATAAATTATTCAATAATTGCGTTGTCCTACCCAAATATGTTAATTTTAAAACACACATGCACACTCGCGCAAACACCCTGCGCCGCTTGAATGAAACAGCAGGAGCAGAGAAATTTTTTTCCTGTCTTACGCTCGGTCTACTATCGTTCCGAATTATCTTACGAATTATCGATCAGCACACTAATTGCGTAACACACTATTACTATAAATTTGAAGCATTTTTCTGATCCATTTCTCCATATGTTCGAAAAAAATGTGTCTGCCGAATAACTAAACAACGAAATGTATCTTGTTGAACTGTCAAAATAAATCCCAACCCTAATGTTAGTGCAGTTACGCAATTACCCTGCAGGTCGTGACTTGTCCTTTTTTTTTTTTTTTCCGGGTGAAAAATCCTCATGGATGTCCGCCGCCCTGGGGCGGGCGACGGGGTCTGTCAGACTCTTACTGACTAAAAACCACCCGGTTGTTCCTTCTCACACCTACACCGGGGGCTGCGAGAACTAATACTGCTTCCGCAACCCCCGATTGGTGCTGGCCCACCACCGTAGGCCTCCTCGGGTCAAGGGGGGGAGTGAGGTGTAGGACTCCCTCCGTGACGTCTAAGAGTAGCGCGCGTGGAACACTTCGCGCCGCCACCTCGGGTCCTGATGTTTGAGGGGCGACAGATGTCCCCGAGTCCATCGCCCCTGAACCCATTTAGGGGGGCTGGAAGAGGGCGTTATCCGCCCTCCGACGACGCCCGGTACGCCTGCTGCGGGTCGGGTGAGAGGACGAGATCTCCCTCTCCCTTTCCGCAGCCTCCTTCCGCGAGACAACTGTTTCGCAGAAGGAAAAGGTCGTGACTTATCCTGGCGCAAGATTTTTAACCCATCCCAATAAGGTGTAAAACACTGCCAAACAACTTTAGAAAGACTTACTCCAACATATCCCTACATCACTAAATCATAGATCAACAACATTTTGATCGGAGATCTCGCTCCTACTGGAATTTATGTCAGTTGTACGACATTGGCCAACACTACAGCTGTGTCCGAGATATCTAAAAACAATTGCAATCACTCAGCGCTTATCGACCCGACCATAGAATCGTACGACGAACACTAACCGTGTTCGTCGTACGATTCTATGGTCGGGTTGATTTACACTATTGTGTTATAGGATTTCTTTTTGTGACTTTTCGGTTTTTTGTAGTCGGCTTATGAGAGAATAGCAACATATGTAATATGACAAACAACAATTAAGTGATGCCTTACGATGCACGCATGCAGTGTAACGACAGGTCGATGCTCAGCAAAATACTCCAACTCCAGACGAACCAATGGTCAACTGCGCTGAGTTTCAACAACTAGGTACTTCTTGATTGACGTAATGATGCCCCATCGTCTATACTACAAATAAGACAAGCTTACCTACTTAAATTGTGCACCAACTACGTAATTACACTTAAATGGAATACTTTTCATCAGAACATTATTTTTCTGCGTCATACAAGCAATTCTAAAATCAAAAGATCTTCGTAGAAAGAACTCAACAATCGCATGTAACATGCCTAAAATTTTTCTTCCGAGAAAAACCTTGGCGTTCCGTTAAGACCATAATCCTTATCTAAGAGCCCTTGGGCAGCGGTTAGCGGCCCATCAATTGGCAACACCCCCTATAAATTGTTGCTCAGATAAAGTAAGTTTCAATAACGAGATTTTTTCTAGATTTGTTATTAAAGGTGTCTGTAATCATTGTGATAGTGTTACTAAAGTTGTCTTTAGACGACAGTTACTGTCAGCATGATGTACGAAGTCTGAGCTAAAAACCCACACATTATCCCACCCAATGCAACTCCTGAAAGCCAGAATCAACAGTGGAGACCGCCAGAAAAACGCCGAGCAATGACGCTCGACGAGTCCCGGAGAATTGATTCAACTGTCCTGGGTCCCGCAACGAAATTAATCAGAAAAGAATAGCGGAGGAATAAGAAAAAATATATTGTTTCCACTGCCCTCCATAACAAGCAGGAGACAGAACAGAACTAGGCCAATCGGCACAAGGGGACATTATTGCAACTGGGAGAAGCCCAGATTGTCAAGCACCACGCAATTATATTTGATTAAGTTAATGGGTCCTAAGTAGGTATGTACTGTTACAATTGAACCCAATAATAGGTATGGCAAAAGCGCCTGAACGCACGGAAATTGGTTCTAGTTACTACAAGGTCCGTAAAATAAACGATTCCGGAAGTAACTTGTACATTATCCAACATAATATTGCGTTCATTCTGCCAAAGAATACACTCCCACAAGATATGATGTGTGGACTTTTCAAATTCACAGTTCGATGTAGAACAATAGTCAACCAGTCAGTTAGTGTGTTTGAACAACGAAGTCTGAGCAGTTGTGTTGCGATGTGTGCCTGATACGCTGCGCCAAATGTTGTTGTGTCGGTAGCTTAGTCGTGGAGGGTCTCCAGATCAATCTCCCTATGGCGCCATACCGTTGGTCATGTTGTTGGTTTTAACATTGTATCACCTCGCTGTACTGCCGCCTTCCTTCCTATTCACTCAGTTTTTTTAAGTGAATTGGCACGTAATAAACTAGCGCGCTTTATCATCAACGATTGCATTACTGTTTGCCATCAGGCGGGATTACGGTCAAGCACTAGATTATAATTATAAAAAAATAACGCTCATGACTCCAGTAACAAACTAATGACTACCTACTATACAATTGGGGAATGGAGGAAAACTATTCCAGTGTCATCTTCATTGGGTTGTGTACTTTACGCAATGATTTGTGATTAGGTACCATAGAAACGCTACGAAGAAGAAGCATGAGCAACGTACAGTCAGAAGCAAAAATATGTATACATTGCCAAGGCTCCAAAAATATGTAAACATCTTCGACTTTAAGACGAAGTGCTCAACTTGATGAGCATAAAATTGTAGCCACCGGTTCACATTATAAATATGTATACGCTCATTGCTTCATTAAATTATGCCCACCACGAAAGGAACAATACTATGTATGCACGCTTCCATCAATAGCATATATTCACGCGTTGGTTCATAAATTAATGAAGCAATGAGCGTATACATATTTATGATGTAAACCGGTGGCTACAATTTTATGCTCTTCAAGTTGAGCACTTCGTCTTAAAGTCGAAGAAGTTTACATATTTTTGCTTCTGACTGTACAGGAAACAAACGATATCATATGAAAGTAACAGAACATGGTGGCTAAAACTACAGCTTGAGATATTAGTCTGTTCCTAGTTAAATGTAAGAAATGTGTTTTAATTTCTGGTGACTTTGTTGTATTTTTTTTTTTAATATAAATTGTTGTTCTGCTATTCAATTGTCAGAATTTTTATTATTTAATGTATTAGATATTTATTTTGTTAGCGTCGTTGTGCATGCTGTAGTCTATTGTAATTGAAGGGGCATTTATTATTTTGTCGTTCATTACACGTATGTAATGTTTATTATATATAGAATAGAATACTCTTTATTATGTACACCATATAGATTACAGAACATAAATAAAAATATTTTACAAAGGGTGACACAATGGATATCTTATGTTGGAGATCCTAAAATGAATAAGTAACAATACTGTAATATAATTAAACTTACTGTTTAATTATTTAGAACGTATATTCCGTTTATGGGTAGGTATATAACAAAATAAGTTAATGCTCTAATAAAGTCCACCATCTTCAATCCTTTCAAACAATAACAAACACAATAATTACTTTTTAACTCTTTATATTCAAGCGAAAATTACAACGTTATATATATATAATCTTAACAAATATAAACAGGATGCAAAAGATTTTCAAATATAATGATCAATATCAATATATTAAATGGAACGATTTATAACATAAGGATTTTACAAGTTTGTCTTTTACTAATAACACAGGTTAGTGAGAAAATAATAAAATGGTGAATATTAAAATAATTGTTCATTGTTCATTGGGCGAGACAAATCGTCGATGATGCTTTATTTATTTGTTTCAATAGAGCAAAAATCACTTCATGTGCTGCTTTCCATCCAGACATGGATCACGCACGCTCATAAAATCTACAAATACATCATTTCTCCATAGTACACCACTCCTTCCATATTGCGCATTTTTGTTGCAAATACATCAAATAATCAAAAACAAAAATTAGAAACTTACGAGGTGTCATCCTGCTTGACACATATATAGACGTCATAAACTTACGAGGTGTCATCCTGCTTGACACATATATAGACGTCATAAACTTGAATAGTTTTAGAAGTTGCATTATCATCTCTGGCAAGGTTACCAAGCTGCTATAATCCACTTGAAGCGGTCATCCTCATTGTACACGCTCCCATTATGACCCCAAACTCGTCTGTCTCCAACGTGATCAGTCGTCACAGCCAGTTTGAGTCCTTGATTATACTGATAATTTATTACAAAGAACATGAGAGTATCATTTTTAATCAAAGGCTCCAAAAAATATCTATGCCTAACTTCGTTAGAATTAGGCGAACCCCAAGCCGCTCTGTCTCCAATGTTATCCACATTGACGTCCAATTTTAAGTACATGTCATAGTGTGTGTGGTACAGTTTGAATGTGACCCCGTTCTGGTCCCATACGGGGAGCAATTTCCAGCTGACTCTCTTACTAGTTATTAGACATTGGTGATCATCAGCCCAAGCGAGTCTATCATTGTAAGAGTCAGTAGTCATATCGAGTTTCAATGGCATTAGGTAACGCTTATTGACTATTGTTACAGCATCCTCGTTGAAAATGGGTTTGAACGACGGGGGGAAATAATTGCGAACAATATCCTTAGCCCCACCGTTCCACAGCTTATACGCCAGGGACATGACGTTTCGTGGAGCAAAGCTGATAAGCCTCGTAACTACGTCTTTGATGAATTCATCACCAGTTGTTTCAAAGTGTTTGGCCATAGTTACGGCAACATCGTAATTACTGTTAAAGACATGATTATACCATTCCTCTTTAGAAATTTGATTATTTAGAAAAGCCACGTGACTGTCATAGTATGTCAATCCTTGAAGTTCTCTAGGCAAGGTTGCACCAGGAGAAGAGGTAAAGCCTTTTGTCTTTAATTCGTTGGCGAGTTCCGAGATCTCTTGAGAGTCACCATGCACTCCGTACACGATCACCTTGCCAAGCTCTTTGTGGACGATGCGGGCGATGTCCTTAGCGCAGCTGCTGCTCAAGTTTCCCCCCACGACGGTGACGGTGAGAACAGAGCCGTCTCTGATATAGCTGCTGGTATCGCAATTGGTGTAACTGAGTACGGGAATCCTGTTTGGTATCTTGCAGTCTAGGTCCTGGCCGCTGCTCACGAGTTGGTATTGATGATGAACATTATAGCAGTTCACGAAGCCGCGTATGCCTTCTTCGGATACGACCTTACCTTCGCCCCAGTAGTCAACATGTTGAATCATTTCACCGGAGGAAGCAGGTATCTTCGCCAAGTAGTACTCTCCGAGGTAAGGAACTTCGGAGTAGGGGAATCGCTTGTCGATGTTGGTGATGTAGTTTGGTCGATTAGCAAGCTTCCAGACGGTCAAGGAACTCATGATGAAGTTCAGTGCGACGATATCTATAAGCAATGAAAAATAAGTATATATGGTAATAGAGAAAAATAATCCTAAGAACTTATAGCAAGCCGAACTAACGAACGATTTTTGTGTTCGTTTAGTCGCTCCTGGTCTATTTGGTCTCTCATAAGTTATATGATAGCCCAATAAATTGAAAAAAATAAAATATGCAATAAGCAATGAACTCTGTCGTGGTGGCCTAGTGGTTAAAACACCAGCCTCTCAAGTATGAGTGCGCGGGTTCGATTCCAGCTCAGGCAAGTACCAATGTAACTTTTCTAAAGTTATATGTACTTTCTAAGTATATCTTAGACACCAATGGCTGAAGGTGAAGGAAAACATTTTGAGGAAAACTGGACTTTAAGTCTGAAATCGCCAACCCGCATTGAGCAAGCGTGGTGATTACGCTCAATCCTTCTCTGTTTGAGAGGAGACCTGTGCCCAGCAGTGGGACGATAAAAGGTTTATGATGATGATGATGAATGAACTCTGAAAACTAAGGCTCAAATCCTTACTAATATTATAAATAGGAAAGTGAGTTTGTTTGTTTGTTCCGCTTCCACGACGTAACTACTGAAATTGAAACTACTTGAAATTTCGCGGACGTAAAATTTAGAAGTCCGGCTATTTATCTCGCAAAAAAATTAATATTCCCGAGGGAAAACAAAGATATTGTAAGCTTCATACCAGTTCGGTGTTTGATGGCGCTGTGTGTCGTTTGAAACAAGGTATTATTATATTGCAAACGAATATGCACATGAAAACTAAGAAGCTAAATAATTCGATAATTAATCTCCGAAAATGAGGAATCTAAAAACCGCGACGTAATCGAATTCCACGGGGGCAAAGCCGCGGGCGGAAAGCTAGGTTCAAATAAAGTAAAGTATCAAAAACGGAGCTAACTTACAGCACGTAGGTTATACCTATGTATGTCTGTACAGTTCCCAAAATGTAGCTGGCCCTTATATAGTGCATATTTTTGGTAGGCATACAAGTTATCAGTACTGGTAACCGTTAACCGTAAGTGCGGTTTGAAAATGGATATTTTGGGCGTTCGAGCAGTAAAATGATAAGTTCTTGTTATAAAGATACCGCTGATAAATGTACCGCAAAGATAACATGACCTAATTAATATGTTGCTTGCAGGAATGCCTAAAACGGGCAAAAATAGAGCACGTCTTGTCGAGACGATCAAGTTATTCCATAGTCATATATTTATCTCAGAAACTAGTGGAATGCATCGGCATATCTAGCCTCAGGTTTTTCGATAACTTCATATACGACGCGCGTTATTTTTACCCGACTACGGCAAAGTAAAAGGAGGGTTATGATTTTGACAGGCTATGTATGTATGTATGTATGTATGTATGTATGTACGTGCTCGTAACTTCTAAACTACTTATCAGAATTCGTCAAATGACATATCATTAGAAGCGTCTTAATTGTCCGCTGGTTATAGGCTATATGGAGGTTCATAAAATCTAATGTGGCACCCCCTAGCGGACAAAACATACAGAGTAAAAAACTAAAGTTAAGATAAATATGCCGTGTTTGGTATCATTTGAAAGCGTTTTGAATATATATATATATATATTACTAGCATTTGATTGTTACTTTACCTGTAGATATTCGTGGGCTGATTGCATATAATTCACATCTTTTCGTTCATAGCTTCTTTACTACTTATCATAATAAGACCACTGCAGTACCATTAGAAGGGCCTTGATATTCTGTTGGTTATGAGCTATAAAGCTTGTCACCAAATTTAGTATTGCGCCCTCTAGCGGATAAAAAGTTCTATGTTAATATAAAATTAAAATATATATATCTTTATATATATAATTCTGCTGTACGTGTGTATGTCAGTGAACTCCTCCTAAACGGCTTGACCGATTTTAATGATTTTTTCTGTATGCGTTTGAGTGGCGACCTGGATGGTTTAGATTCACAAATCAACCCGGCAGATGGCGCTAATCGCTTGAAGAAGCATGTGATCTCGGAAACGGCCCTAACGATTTCGCTGAAAATTAATATGTGGAGGTTTTCGGGGACGAAAAATCGATCTAGCTCAGTCTTATGTCTGAGGAAGCGCATATTTTCGAGTTTTCTCTTTCGGAATATTTCACGCATAATATGGGCGATAATTTCGCGTGGCTTGACATAGCGGCTGTGGCGTAGTCGACATTGGTGTGGTCTACTCGCGATGGCTGGTGTTCCTCGGTTCAAACCCGGTCAATCACAAGTTATTTTTTTTGTTTTTAGACAAGTTTATAGTTTTTTTTTTAATTTTTTTAGTTACTTAAAAAGATAATTGTACATAAGAACTAAAAGGGGAAAGAATAAAAAAGATATTTTTTTTTTTATTTAACTAAAATTGTACTTATGAACTAAAAGAGAAAAAAATAAATAAATATATAAGATTTTTTATTTAACTTAAAGAGACAGAAACAAGAGCTCTAGGGGTAGAGAGAGGTATGATATCTTTGTTAGAAATGTAGATGACAATGCTTTCCAGGGGTATATTCTTAAATCCGTTGTACGTGTGTACGTCACTGAATTCCTCCTAGGCTGGTCCGATTTGAATGAAGTCTATGTATATAAATGAAAGTCGTGTTAGTTACTATATTTATAACTCAAGAACCGCTTAACCAGTATGGCTCAAAATTGGTAGGGAGGTAGATAAGAACTGGGAGAAGGACATATCACTTTTTATCCCGCTCCCGCGGTTCCTGTCGTTCCCGTGTGACGTGACATAAGACATGGTTTAACAAAACGCAACTGACATGGAATAACAAAACAACTTAGTCAAAATATAAGTTAGCGGTTCATTTGTTAAAAATGGTACAAACACACTGCTGCACTACTGAGCATATTAAAAAAAGTCTTACCGGTTGAATGTTGATGCATTTATTTAAAGCAAGGAATATAAATACTCTCTGCCGGTTTAATTTTTTTAATAAAAGCCCCAAAGCAAACTTCAACTTCAAAATTTTTAATATTGTATTGCTGTGCCATTTACCACTTCACTACATACTATAAAACAAAGTTACTTTGTCTTTCCCTATGTTCCTTTGTATGATTAACTCTTTAAAACTGCGAAACAGATTTTGATGAGGTTTCTTTTAATAGATAGAGTAATTAAAAAGAAACGTTTATATGTACAATAACATCCGACCCTGGTCCGGGCCATAGTCCGGAGCAAGAGTGCATGGCAAGCTTTCACCTCCTTCTGTGAAGCAGTGATGCTGGCAAAGGAGGAGGCGGAGCGCGTGAGGGAGCGGAAATCCCACTACACTCACGGCTCAAACCGCCGCAGGAAGCGCCCTGGTCGGGAGGCAACATCGGACTCCTAACCGCCGTAGGCGCGGGCTTGCGGGCGGCGAGGGATAGGCAGCTCGCCTCCTTTTAAGAACCAGGCCCGGGTTGACGGCCCATTGTGTTTCACACGTGCCTCAAAGAGATGTCAGCACACCTTGACGAGGTCCACGAGGACTGGTCCATAGGGTTGCGGGTTGATTAAAAAAGAAACCATGGCACTGGCCGTTGCATGGGCAAGTGAAGGAACACGGGTGGGTTTTAGTCAATAAAAGTCTGACACGCCCTTCCGCTCCGCCCAGAGCGGGAGAGGTCATTTGATGATTTCCCATCCACAACAAAAAAAAAACTGAAGAAGAGCAAGAAATTGCACTTGAAGAGCGCAGCCTTAGTATGGCTCGACTTCGTGCTTCTCACTCACCAGAGCAAAGGGAGGCAGCCCGTGAAACGGCTCGGTTGGCAATGCGAAATCGTCGAGCAAACCTCAGAGATCAAGCGCTAGATAATTTACGAAACACAAGAAGAAATTCATCAAATACTGATTTGAATCGGGCGGCGTTTCAATACGCATATAATATAGCGCAATGGCGTTCGCATTGGGACAATGGATGTTGTTTGCGAGTATTGTAGCACATTAAAGATTTCCGGAGAATCGCCAGGATTGTGCTCCCAAATAAAGAATCATTGAATAATAATATTCATTTATTTAAAATTATCCTAATTTAAAAAGTAGTCATGTGATATTGCCTTTAAGGCGGAACGAAGTTCGCCGGTTCAGCTAGTATATATATATATATATAAATACACTGTATTTGGTATCACTTGAAAGAGCTTCACGAGTACTTTATGTTTGTACATAATCCCGAGTAAAGCTTCTTAGAAATTTGAATGTAAACCAGGGTTAGGTAAACGGAGCGATTGGAGTGGTGAAGGCCTTCGAATGGCCTGCTCTTCGGCGCGATCAGTTGGAACAGGGAGAACAGCCAAGCGTGTTTCTCATACAGTTTGACAACGCATCCATAAAAGCAGATATTAACGGACTTATTAGAATCGAGCCTTGTCTCACTGAATTTGACGGCTTGAGGGGGTCTGGGAAAATCCAGCGTAAAATGCTCCCGCTGATTCTTTCTTGGGGTTATACTGTACATAAATTACAAGGTTGTACTCTAGATAAAGCAGTTATCGATCTAGGAAAGTCATTGTTTGCTAAAGGACAGGCCCATGTCGCTCTCAGTAGAGTCAAAACCATAGAGGGATTGTTTATAAGAGCCTTGGATCATAATAAATTACTTAAAAATCCACATGACAGTCGATCTTTAGCGGAATTAGACGGATTAAGAAATCTTCCCAGGTCCTCTCAATATGTGAAACATCCAATCTATTTATACTTACTAACGACCTCATCCACTAATTCATGACCCATTCGCTGCCATCGACGCAAATTTGCGTCGCTACTACGAAATACTGGGAGCATCATACGGGGAAACCGTTGCTATACGCGCTACGATCCATGTGCTACGAAATAGTAAAATAGGATATCTCTACAGATTACTATACGCCGATAATAATAATAATAATAATAAAGCCTTTTATTCCATATTTTACAATGTTTAGGTGCATATTGTAGTTTCGTGTTAGTATATGTGTTGTATTGTTATTATGACTTATAAATAATGTTAGTGTTAAGCAATATGGACCCCTGTTTGGGTAAAGGCCTCCTCCATCCTCTTCCACGATTCACTGTCCTTGCCTGACTTTATCCAGTCATTTCCTGCTATGTATGTTATCTCATCAGTCCACCGTTTCTTTTGTCTGCCCACACTCTTTTTTCCATCTGGTCCTTTCCATCTCGTAGCTTCGATAGTCCACCTTCTATCCGTGTAACGTGAGATATGTCCGGCCCATCTCCACTTTAGTTGGAGTGCGTGCCTCAAAGCGTCGGTCAGTTTCGTTTTTTGACGAATGCTTTCGCTCTTAACTTTTTGTATTCTTCTAATTTTCATCATACTTCTTTCCATTGATGTTTGGCTGCATTTGATTCTCTGTTTTATTTTGCTAGTAAATACCCAAGTTTGGCAACCATACAGCAAGCAGGGTAACAAACATGTATGATATATTGTTTTTTTCATGTGTAAGCTGTAGTTCCCTTTTAGGATTTCTTTTAATGCCCAGAATTTTCTCCAAGTTGCGTTAATTCTTCTTGTTACTTCATCTTCGCTATTCGACGTTTTTAATGAAATTTGCTTCCCCAAGTAGATGTATTCGCTGACGTATTCTATATTGTTATTTTGTATCACAATTGGCCGTTCGCGACTGTTGGTTAATATCTTAGTTTTGTTTGAATTCATTTCTAATCCGATTTTAGAGCTTTCGAAGTCAAGTGATCTCATCATCTGTTCTAAATCTTTGGCAGTTTCGGCCATTATGACAATATCATCAGCGAACCTCAAATGGTTTAAATAATTACCATTTATATAATTATATTCCTTTGTTTCTCCAGTCTAGTTTTTGAAATATATTTTCAAGTACAGCTATAAACAACTTCGGGGATAGGGGGTCCCCCTGCCTAACTCCTCGTTCTATGTTTATTTTGTCTCCTCTTGTTTCTAATTTTACTCTGCTTGTACTTTGTATATAAATATATTTCAAGATGTTAATGTATTTGTAGTGGATATTTGATTTTTGCAGTGCGTTCCAGATTGAAGGATGACTAATGGTGTCGAAAGCCTTGCTGTAGTCGATAAAGGCCACATACAGAGGTCTATTGTATTCTTTGTATTTTTCTATGACTTGGTCTAGCGTCTGTATGTAGTCCAATGTACTAAAGCCTGTTCTGAATCCCGCTTGTTCTTTAGGTTGTTGTTTATCAATGTCGTCAGATATTCTCTTTAGAATTATGGATGAGAACAGCTTGTATGTACTTGCTAGCAGACTTATCGGTCTATAATTCCCTATGTTCAAAGGGTTTCCTTTTTTAAAGAGCAAAATTATGTCCGATGTACACCATTCTTTTGGTACTTTTTCAACATCTAGTATCATATTAAACAGTTGTGTAAAGTGGTGAGTTAAGATGGGTGCTCCTATTTTGATGGCTTCGTTGCATAGTCCATCTGGTCCGGGACTCTTCTCAGTTTTTAGCTTTTTTATATGTTCATAAACCTCGGAATCATCGATTGGTTTAATGTAGTCTGTCGGGTACTTGTAAGTTGTTTCCAATTTTATGTCAGTGTTATTTTGTTGCTTGTAAAGATTTTTGTAGAAGTTTGTTGCGTGTTTTATTACATCTTTTCTTGATTTTGTTTCCTGTGAGTTGTGTTTGAGTTTTTGAATCCATGACTTGTGTGTAGCTAATTCTTTGTAGGCTCTTTTAGCGCTTCTAAGATTGCTGATGTTTCTTGAAATGGTCTCATATCTGTGATTACTATAGTCCTTTCGGATGGATCTGTTAGTCTCTTTGAATAATCTACTAAGTTCTTCTTTCATTTCTTTTGTTTTGTTCTTTGTGATTAGTAGTTCCGTGCGCCTTTCTATAAGTTGGATGGTGTTTTCAGAGAAAATATTATGTTGGTGTCGATCTGTATTACTTTTGCATTTTAAGCTCTCTGTTATTCCTTTTACTAAGATACTATAGTATGTTTGGACATCAATGCTATTTGTTTCGATATTCTCTGTGTGTGCTCGTAGATTTCTGATGTAGCTTTTAATTTCTGCGTCTGTCTTGGGAATATTAGATGATGTTGTGTAGGTTTTCCTGCTCTTTATTGGGTGACTTAAAAGTAGCGTTGCTCTCATCAATCTGTGGTCTGAAGGGAATTTGAATTTGTTAAGTACCTCTATATTAGTAATAAGTTTATAGTAATTTATCATTATATAATCTATTTCGTTTTTAGTGATTTGATCGGGTGATAACCATGTCCATCTACGACTCTCTTTCTTTTTGAAAAAGGAGTTCATGATTGACAATTTATGTTGATAAGCAAAGCTTAAAAGCCGTTCACCTCTTTCATTGGACACTCCGTAACCATATTTTCCCATTACTGGATAGTAGTCTGTTTTTGGGCAACCTATTTTGGCGTTAAAATCTCCCATTACTACAATCTTTCCTTCAGCCATGGTATGAGCATATTCAATATCCTTATAAAATTTGTCAATCTCCTCTTCTGTTGAACTTTCAGTAGGTGAATATGCTTGAATTATAGATAAGCAGAAGCATTCAAATTCCACTTGTAAAAGCGCTACTCTCTCTGAGATTCCTATAAAATTAGTAATGTTGTTCTTGTATTTTTTCTTTATGAGAAAGCCTACTCCATATAATCCTTTAGTTTCTCCGATGTAGCAAAAAATAAGATCGCTGTACTCCTCAATATTACACCCCATTCTTCGGACTTCTGCGAGGCCCGGAATGTCCCAATTAATATATTTTAGAGCATTAGTTAATTCAAGAAATCGTTCAGCCGATGCAAGCGTTCGTACATTGTAGGTGCAGATCTTCAGGGTTGGTTTTGTATCTTGGTTTGTTTTCCTGTTTGGTGAAGGGTTATAGTCTAATTCCCCACGATGACAAATCGGGTTGGGGAATGTTCTGTTTATTTTAATTTTGGGTTCTTGTTTACTTGATGCTTCGGTTCGGTGGCTGATGGCAATATCCTATATATTCTGGACAGTTGGCAAATCAGAAGACGGCAGGGAGTTACTTCTATTTCTCAAAACATCAAATGCATTTAAGCGGTGTTTTTTAGTTGTCGATTGTTGCTTGCAGGGGTTTTCTTTTGCATTTGGCGAAGTTGACATTTTCCTTTTGGATCCTATATTATCAGGGTTACCTTGTTTGATGACTAGCTTGTCGTAATTTATATATGCATAATTGCCTTTCTTCCTTTCTTCTTCTACCTTTGGCTGTAGTTTTTTCCTCGTCTCGATGATTTCTTTAGGGTAGTCTTCAGACACATACACGTCTTTCAGTTTCTTTTTATTTATCATTATCTCGTTTTTCTTCCAGAAGTTAACAAGTGCCAGGAGTATTGGCCTTTCTTTTCCATTTTTTGTGTTATGTTTGCCAATTCTATAAATCGCGTTCACGTCCTTGTCTTCAACAGTAATGTTTAGATCCTCTTTAAATTTCTTTTTAATTATTTCAATTAGACTGGCGGTTGATTTTTCAGTTTCTTTTATTCCATATAAAATTAAGTTATTTATTCTTCTATTTTTTTCAAGATTGTATATCTTTTCCTTTAATTTCTCATTTTCTGACCTTAATTCCTGCAATTCTAGTCTAAAGGGAATTAATTTTTCTTCAATTCGTGTCATAATGTCGTCAGTTTGTTTCGACATTTCTATTTTCATTTGGTCAAAAAAGGATTGAAGGTTCTCCATTTTTAAGTTGATATCTATGCGTGGAATGGAACGTAATCTCGTGAGCGTGAACGCAGCTTTTTAGAGTTGTGATGTTGGTAGCAAAGTAATGGGCTCATTATTTTGGTATTTCAACACTGAACTGATCTTATACGTCTGTGTCTATGGTCTGTACTCAACTGATACATAACCTCAAAATATTTTATTTTTGGCACTGGATAACTGTTCTTAAAATCACTGTTTTCACTTGAATTTTTATTTCGCCATGCAGATTAACACGAAAAGTGTACACTACAAATGTTTTTACACAGGATTTCACGGTAATTTCAAAGAATATGTTTCAAAAGTCAGAGCACAATATCACTATGTCTTTATATTCCCACAGCCGGAACCGGAAAAAATACGCCGATACATAAGTCAAAAGAGATGTCGTATGTTAACTACCTAGTTTTTAGTTCGTCAATTTACTTTTTGTTAATATTATGCGCCACAAATACACTTTAACACCAAAATAGTACAAATAATAAAAAGGAAAAAAAAAAAACTAAAACCCAACTACGACAAAAACCGACGCTGAAAAATATAAAACAAGAGTTTCAGAATACTGAACTGAACAAAATTGCTAATATAGTTGTAAGTAAATAGACACAGTAGACTCTACCAAGATGCCTTCGTTGTAAATTGAGAATAATGTCATACAATACTATTCTGAAGTATGCAATATCACTATGTAGAGATAAATTTTCATGTTTGGAAAGGCGTAGTCACACGTTATCAAAGTGCTACGGTAGGTAGGTATATGTAACGTGTGACTACGCCTTTCCAAACAACTTCCTATTTTATAGCTTACGACTAAATTATGTAAACAGATCTTTAGCGGCTTCTGACAAAGGAGAAGAAATCATCTCGTGGAGCATATCCAAATTATTCTGAAGAAGTTTTTAGTTGCAGAAATTTCCTGAAAAAAAAATCAATAGACCCATCTCGTAACGGACACATAAGAAAAAGTACTCTGTTCTCAGTGCTTAAGTATTACAACGTATTTTTTTTTATAACCCTAGAGATAATTATTTCTAGGGTTATCTTTCTTATTTTATAAAAAATAATAATGTCACTTTTCGTCGTATTTTTATAAGCTTTGTTCGGACTATATTAAATTGTCCTAAACATTTGGTGGAGATAGATGTCGATTTTGTGAAAGATTTATGTAAAATTTGCACAAAATCGGTCGAGCGATTCTTCATTTATCACATTTTTTGTAACAAATGAACACTACATATGTGCAAAATTGACACTGAACATTAATATGCGCATTCGCCTACACTTAGTTATTATATTTCCTATTCCTTATCTCTAGGGATATCCATACTAATATTATAAATGCGAAAGTAACTCTGTCTGTCTGTCTATCTGTCTGTTATGTTTTCCCGCTTAAACCTCTCAACCGATTTTGATGAAATTTGGCACAGACAATCTTTAGACCCCGAGAAAGAACATAGGCTACCTTTTATCCCGGAAAAATTTGTTGTTCCTGATGGAAATCTAAAAAGCGCGATATAACCGAACTCCACGCGGACGAAGCCGCGGGCGGAAAGCTACTATTCTATAAGAAAAAATAATACAAAATGTCCTAGAATATGTTGTTTAAAAATGCATAGTTTTGAAACTATAAGGTACTTCTCAGCATGCAATCAAATTGAGGATGTGCAACATTTGTTGATGGAGTGTACAAGGAATAAAGATGAACGGGAGCTATACATAAGGGGATTTAAGTTAAATAAATTAGATATAGGTTTAATACAATCCATTTTGTCAGTACCATTATCGGAGATGACGAAAAAATTGTGTTGCTTAATTAAGGTTCTATATGAATAGCTCTAGTTTCTTTTTTAATTTAATTTGTTTATATATATATATATATACTAGCTGACCCGGCGAACTTCGTTCCGCCTTAAAGGCAATATCACATGACTACTTTCTAAATTAGGATAATTTTAAATAAATAAATATTATTATTCAATGATTCTTTATTTGGGAGCACAATCCTGGCGGTTCTCCGGAAATCTTTAATGTGCTACAATACTCGGAATCAACATCCATTGGCCCAATGCGAACGTCATTGCGCTATATTATATGCATATAGAAACGCTGCCCGATTCAAATCAGTTGATGTGATGTTTGATGAATTTCTTCTTGCGCTTCGTAAATTATTATCTAGCGCTTGATCTCTGAGGTTTGCTCGACGATTTCGCATTGCCACCTGAGCCGTTTCATGGCTGCCTCCCTTTGCTCTGGTGCGTGAGAAGCACGAAGTCGAGCCATAATAAGGCTGCACTCTTCAAGTGCAATTTCTTGCTCTTCTTCAGTTCTTTTTTTTTTTGTTTTGGATGGGAAATCATCAAATGACCTCTCCCGCTCTGGGCGGAGCGGAAGGGCGTGTTAGACTTTTACCTAGACTAAAACCCACCCGTGTTCCTTCACTCGCCTGTACAACGGCCAGTACCATGGTTTCTTTTTTAACCAACCCGCAACCCTGTGGACCAGTCCTCGTGGACCCCGTCAAGGTGTGCTGACATCTCTTTGAGGCGCGTGTGAAACACAATGCGCCGTCAACTCGGGCCTGGTTCTTACCAGGAGGCGAGCTGCCTATCGCTCGCCGCCCGCAAGCCCGCGCCTACGGTGGTCGGGAGTCCAATGTTGCCACCCGACCAGGGCGCTTCCTGCGGCGGTTTGAGGCGTGAGAGTAGTGAGATTTCCGCTTCCTCACGCGCCACGCCTCCTCCTTTGCCAGCATCACTGCTTCACAGAAGGAGGTGAAAGTTTGTCATCATGCACTCTTGCTCCGGACTATGGCCCGGACCAGGGTCGGACGCGAGAGATCGCCGCCGATCGCCGCTACGAGGACACGGCTGTGCTCTACCCAAGCCAGGCAGACCTCCACCATATGCTCCACCGTGTCCTCAGGGCGATGCACACAGTGGTCACCCTGGCGTTTCCTCCCGCCTTATACGGAACAGGAAGCTCCCGAAACAGCCGTGTCCGGTGAGGACCTACGTCAGTCGGAAGGTGAGGACGCCGTGGCGCCTCTCTAGCTACTCCTCAAAGAGAAGACTTACCGCCGCTATTGTGGCGTGCTCTGTGCTGGATTGCGACAATCACACTTTCCATGTCGCCATGAGATCCCGCCGGAGCTCTGTCCGCAGTACTGCGATTTTATGGATTGGATATGGACACAATTTAATGGATGTTATTATACATATAAACGTTTCTTTTTAATTACTCTATCTATTAAAAGAAACCTCATCAAAATCTGTTTCGTAGTTTTAAAGATTTAATGATACAAAGTGACATAGGGAAAGAGAAAGTAACTTTGTTTTATAGTATGTAGTGAAGTGGTAAATAGCACAGCAATACAATATTAGAAATTTTGAAGTTGAAGTTTGCTTTGGGGCTTTTATTAAAAAAATTAAACCGGCAGAGAGTATTTATATTCCTTGCTTTAAATGAATGCATCAACATTAAACAGGTAAGATTTTTTTAATATGCTGAGTAGTGCAGCAGTGTGTTTGTACCATTTTTAACAAATGAACCGCTAACTTATATTTTGACTGAGTTGTTTTGTTATTCCATGTCACGTCACACGGGAACGACGGGAACAACGGGAACGGGATAAAAAGTATCCTATGTGATATGTCCTTCTCCCAGTTCTTATCTACCTCTCTACCAATTTTGAGCCATACTGGTTAAGCGGTTCTTGAGTTATAAATAGAGTAACTAACACGACTTTCATTTATATACACAGACTTCATTCAAATCGGACCAGCCCTTTAGGAGGAATTCAGTGACGTACTCAGGTACAGCAGATTTAGGAATATACCCATGGAAAGCATTGTCATCTACATTTGTAACAAAGATATCATACCTCTCTCTACGCTAGAGCTCTTGTTTCAGTCTCTTAAAGTTAAATAAAAAATCTTAAATATTTATTTATTTCTATTTATTTTTTTCTCTTTTAGTTCATAAGTACAATTTTAGTTAAATAAAAAAAATGAAAATATTTTTTTATTTGTTCCCCTTTTAGTTCTTATGTACAATTTTCTTTTTAAGTAACTACAAAAATTAAAAAAAGAACTATAAACTTGTCTAAAACAAAAAAAAACTTATGATTGCCCGGGTTTGAACCGAGGAACACCAGCCATCGCGAGTAAACCATACCACTATCACCTACGCCACAGCCGCTATGTCAAGCCGCGCGAAATTAGCGCCCATATTATGCGTGAAATATTGCGAAAGAGAAAACTCGAAAATATGCGCTTCCCCAGACATAAAACTGAGTTAGATCAATTTCTCATCCCCGAAAACCCCCACATAATAAATTTCAGCGAAATCGTTAGGGCCGTTTCCGAGATCATATGCTTCTTCAAGCGATCAGCGCCATCTGCCGGGCTGATTTGTGAATCTAAACCATCCAGGTCGCCACTCAAACGCATACAGAAAAATTCATTAAAATCGGTCAAGCCGTTTAGGAGGAGTTCAATGACATACACACGTACAGCAGAATTATATATATAAAGAAGATATATATATATATATTATAGGATTTTATACTGTAATTAGTAAGTAAGATCAGTGTATAGGGAACGATGGGGCTGACATATCCCCATAAAATCCCTAAAATAGAATCAGATTATATAAAAAAAAAAAAAAAAAAGGTACTTGTAGTTATGTAGGTAAATTTCATTGATAAATACGTTTAATTCATTTTCATTCAAACCAACCATTCATAGTTAAAGCTAAGAAAATGACGTTCTCATAATGTTTCACTGAAAAATGGGGTTACATTAATAATTGTGACTTTGTTGAATTATTTTGTATGAATAAAAAAATATTATTTAAAAACAAAAAACCCGCCTGCATAAAATCTAACGAACTGAAAAGACAGCAACAAGTTGAACAATCGCAGTTGGGGGACTGTTCTATGGAACACTTGTTTATCTAGCTAAGATGACTAGAATATATTTTTTAATTTCTATCTCTTTAGTTTTCTTTTTTCTTAATTATACAAATTTAGAATCAGTGGTTAAAATCCTTCATTTTGATACCCCACTCGATATGCTTGGCAGATATTTTTCTTTTTTTACCTCACAATATAGCGTCAAACATCCAACATTTTGTTTTTTTTTAAATATCACCTATTTAAGAACACTTGGGCTATTAAGATAAATCTAACGATACCACAAATGTGAAAATCCGTTGAGCAGTTCTGGAGATACAATGTAATAAAGAATATTAAATACAAGATACGCGCTAAAAACACCCTTCCTGACAGTCGGGTAAAAATGAAAACAAACATAATTATAATTGAAAAATAATTCATCTGCCAGTTGCTTCTTTCCTATGGTTTCATTCATACCCTAGAGTTAAAAAACCTGGTTAAAAAAAGCCTTAGTTCCTTTATTTAAATATTCGTCCTAGCAACACACCAAAGAAAATCAACATGAAAGTCGATTTAACAGGATATCCATTATCCATACTAATATTATAAATGCGAAAGTAACTCTGTCTGTCTGCCTGTCTGTCTGTATGTTACGCTTTCTCGCTTAAACCTCTCAACCGATTTTGATGAAATTTTGCACCGACAATCTTTAGACCCTGAGAAAGGATATAGGATCAATAAAAGGGTATAATACCTTTTATTGAAAAATATTCCCGAGGAAGATCTAAAAAGCGCGATACTCCACGCGGGCGAAGCCGCGGGCGGAAAGCTAGTAATATTATAAATGCCAAAGTAACTCTGTCTGTCTGTCTGTCTGTTACGCTTTTACGTCTAAACCACTGAACTGATTTTATTGAACTTTGGTACAATGTTAGAGTTGATCTTGAGAAATAACATAGGATAGTTTTGATTACAGACTTTTGAAGAGTACTCTTGGAAACGCGATATAACCGTACTCCACCCGGGCGAAGCCGATGGCGGAAAGCTAGTCTATCTATAAAGACATCATCTAAGTAGTACCTACTTGTAATATAAATGTTCTCATTTGCGCGTCCCGTTTCAAAGAATACTTACAGCTAATCTGTTCACATTACTGGGAACACGTTGGATTCGTGATGCGTACCTAATTAAATCCTGAACTTGTAAGTACACATTATACCTACTGTGTATGAAAAAGTAATAAAAGTAAGTACAGTTTCGTGGGATCTTGCGTTTGTACAGACGAGAGCAGGTCAAGGTACCCGAAACTGTCAAATTAATATTCCCAATAAACCTTGAGCCTTAACGCTAGCGATAAAGTTGAAAATCCAATTAAAAACAAACAGAAACATAAACCTCCCTCTGGCGCAACATCGTTGGTCGTGTTGTTGGGTTTAACATGGCATTACCTCGCTCAATTGCCGGCTTCCGTCCTATTCACCCATTTTTTTTTTTGCGTGAATAGCCCTTTTAGAAACTAGCGCGTTTTACCATCAACGGTTGCATCACTGATTACCATCAGGTGGGATTGCTGTCAACCACTAGTTTATAATCATTTAAAAAAAAAGTCAATTCGAGTTCAGACTGTTTGACAGTTGTTTATTTAATTGGCCGTATGTTCGGAATTCATGTTTTGTTTTTTTCGCAGTCATATGGTAGATAATATAGATACGATAGCCTTAGATACATGACACGTCAATCAAATGTCACACAACAAAATCTTATTTCGCTTATTGCTGACCACCATATTTGTTAGTAGTTGTGTTGCACTCCTTGGCTGAATTAAATTGAATCTGTATAAAAACTAAGCCAAAATATAGGAAGTGAATATTAAAAACAGTTAACTATAGTGTAGCTATACCTAGCATTACCTAAGTGTACAATGTGCTAACCCAGGCTCCATACATTTCTGAAACATCTCCTTTGAGAATTAAACTCAAATATGAGCGACAATATAACACCAACCTGTACAAGATTCTTACCATTTTTTCACCCGGAAAAGTTTTACAAGCCGACGTGATTTCCTTAACCCCCAGTCAATATTCGGGCACAGCTCACCTGGAACTAATCCCTGGCTCAGACCGGGCTGTGATAATGTTGTAATGGAGCATATAACAAGAATATTGTTATGTGTGGTTTTATGTGAATTTTATCGTGTCGTGTGTGAGCAAACACAGTGCTGGTTTTGCACGCATTCCCTGTGAGTAAATAGTCTCAGTTGTATAATGTAGATACTGTATACTTTTTTGCAATGAAATTACGTAATACACTATTACAATTGGAATAATTTTGAAGCATATTGCTTATCCAGCACCCTAATTACGTAACATACTATAACTATCAATTGGAATTATTTTGAAGCATATTGCTAATCCAGCACCCTAATTACGTAACATACTATAACTATCAATTGGAATTATTTTGAAGCATATTGCTAATCCAGCACCCTAATTACGTAACATACTATAACTATCAATTAGAATTATTTTGAAGCATATTGCTAATCCAGCACCCTAATTACGTAACATACTATAACTATCAATTGGAATTATTTTGAAGCATATTGCTAATCCAGCACCCTAATTACGTAACATACTATAACTATCAATTGGAATTATTTTGAAGCATATTGCTAATCCAGCACCCTAATTACGTAACATACTATAACTATCAATTGGAATTATTTTGAAGCATATTGCTAATCCAGAACCTTAATTACGTAACATACTATTACTATCAATTGGAATCATTTTGAAGCATATTGCTAATCCAGAACCCTAATTACGTAACATACTATTACTATCAATTGGAATCATTTTGAAGCATATTGCTAATCTTCTTCTTCTTCTTCAGCCTATAGATGTCTACTGCTGGACAAAGGCCTTCCCTAAGGCTTTTCACGATGACCGGTCTTGTGCTGCTCGCATCCATCGGCTTCCCGCGACCTTCACCAGGTCATCGGTCCACCTTGTTGGGGGCCTCCCTACGCTGCGTCTTCCAGTACGTGGCCGCCACTCCAGAACCTTACTGCCCCATCGACCATCGGTTCTACGAGCAATGTGCCAAAATTGTTTACTTCAAATTAACCATCACCTGGTACTTTTCAATAGTCAATGTCGGTCAGTCCAAGAAAAGTGAAGCTAAATTGCTAAATTGCACGTTCCAAAGCGTAGATCTCTATGGAGAAGAACGTGCAACAAACTCCATGGGCACTCTTTTAAAATCATAATGTATGGGTTACATTTCTTCGTTAGATATTTATGTTGCTTCTATCATGTACACCATCATATTTATGGAGTACAATTTTACAAAAAATACATTTGTAAGTGTAATAACTACTTACTGACTAACACAACATGCACAAAAAACGGTTAACATTAAATATTAAACGATTTTAAATTAAAAACAGTACAACAAGAAGTATGAATTAAAAAAAATGGTAAAATCAGGATTATATTAATTAAAACAAGTAGTATTATTTAATTAATTAATTCTTATGATTATTATAATTTAGATACTGAATACTTTTTGGGAATGAAATTGCGTAATACACTATTACAAGTGGAATCATTTTGAAGCATATTGCCAATCCAACACCCTAATTACGTTACGTACTATTACTCTCAATTGGAATCATTTTGAAGCATATTGCCAATCCAACACCCTAATTACGTTACGTACTATTACTCTCAATTGAAATCATTTTGAAGCATATTGCCAATCCAACACCCTAATTACGTTACGTACTATTGCTCTCAATTGGAATCATTTTGAAGCATATTGCCAATCCAACACCCTAATTACGTTACGTACTATTACTCTCAATTGGAATCATTTTGAAGCATATTGCCAATCCAACACCCTAATTACGTTACGTACTATTACTCTCAATTGGAATCATTTTGAAGCATATTGCCAATCCAACACCCTAATTACGTTACGTACTATTACTCTCAATTGGAATCATTTTGAAGCATATTGCCAATCCAACACCCTAATTACGTTACGTACTATTACTCTCAATTGGAATCATTTTGAAGCATATTGCCAATCCAACACCCTAATTACGTTACGTACTATTACTCTCAATTGGAATCATTTTGAAGCATATTGCCAATCCAACACCCTAATTACGTTACGTACTATTACTCTCAATTGGAATCATTTTGAAGCATATTGCCAATCCAACACCCTAATTACGTTACGTACTATTACTCTCAATTGGAATCATTTTGAAGCATATTGCCAATCCAACACCCTAATTACGTTACGTACTATTACTCTCAATTGGAATCATTTTGAAGCATATTGCCAATCCAACACCCTAATTACGTTACGTACTATTACTATCAGTTGGAATCATTTCGAAGCTTATTGCTAGTCCATTGCTCGATATGTTCAAAAATGTCTCTGCTCACTGTCTACACGACAATGTAAATAACGCAATGAATGTTGTTGAACTGTCAAAATGAAACCCATTGCTATTGATAGTGTGTTGCGCAATTACCCTGCTGAAGTTGTGCACTCAGGTGTCTACTAATAGCATGTTTAGATATTTGCAGACAATTCTGGAATCCCGGTTTTACAAGTTAAACTATATAATATTCTGCTTACAGAGTACTCATGTAGCCTTTATGAATACAAAATGGTAGTGTAAATACATGGATATGAAATTTATTCATGTTCAGTTTCAATTTCGCGGCGTGCCGAGCGTCGCCGACGGTTCTATTTGGTTTGTATGCAGAAATAACCGAATGCACCATTCCGATAATCAAAATACTAGGTATATTGTACCCAGTTTTTTTAAAAAGTGTCTTTGCGGATATTTATTTAAGCTTTTTGAGAGCAGCGGTGGCTTAGTGGTACCGGTCGAGATTTACAAGTTGTGCGTAGTGTCAAGTTTCAAACCCCATCAGACGCGTTATTTTGTGTAAATTGTTTCATCATCATGAAAACTCAAAGTCATGTGATATCTACCAACCCGCACTGGGCCTTCGTGGTGGATTATGGCCCACTCGCTCTCATTGAGACGAAGACTGTGTCCCATGAATGGGAAACATTATGGGCTGATCATGTTATATTTGTATCAAAGCCCTCCTATCTTTCGACTATTATTCTGATTTATTTTCGGGCACCGTACACAAAACTGTCAAGAATGACAGTTGACAACTATCCTAGTATCGAACCCGATCTGGATATGCACCCCGCGCTCGCGAGCTTTCATCGACAAGAAAATTCAGGAGATCTCCAGGACTCGGTTGTTGGTGCACCTTGGGACTGCCAACACGACGAGAAGCAGGTGAGTAGCACTGGATTGTGGTGTGGGAGATGATATTGTGAGTAACCCGCTGTCACCCTAACCTCCTTCGAAATATAAATTGAATCAAAAACCTAATACAGTCCACACTTTACCATCAAGGATCATTCAGAACCTTCTAGCGCATTCATTTGGTAAGACTTGTTTGCTATCCATCAACATAAAAAATATTGTTGCTTAACAGAACATCATCATCATCTCAGCGGTTATCCCAGTCGCATCCGAAGCTTTTTCATCTTTGGAGTCTGAGGTCCGCTTTTACCAGTCTAACTGCTGATATGGCTAAACTTCGACATTTTCCATGAAGCGACTGCCGTCTGACCTCCACAACCCGAAGGCGACATCGAAGCATTGCAGCTGACCAATTGTTGGGCTTTTTAAGGGGTCAACAACCCTTTAACGACTGCCACTAGATGTTCGTATGGCAACCGGGACCAACGACTTAACGTGCTTTCCGAGGGACGACCAGACCAGTGCAAAATATTCATATTCACGCATACAAATATTTGCACTGTGCGGGGATCGAACCCGCGCCACCTTGCGCAGCGGCCGCGTCCGCTACCGCTACGCCACGGAGGCTGTCAACAGAACATTAGTAGGTAAAGATCAGTACGAAAGTCGTAATTCTTTAATCGAGATCAAACTTACCAAAGACTCTTTCTAAAGATGACGACTTTATTTCCGACAACCGGCAAATGACCTTGTTTACCCCAACATAAAATATTAACTATCCACCCAATCATCAATTACTACGAAAAATAAACAGCTACAGCATGCATTACCATACATCACTGCAGCGAACCACTTACACCGTAAATCATAACAGAAGCTTCCTATATATTTGTCAACATTTATTCTCGAGTACTGAATGATGGCTGGTCATTAATGAGAGGCTCCATCTAAGGCCATTGGGGGCAGCCCTCCTTGAGCCTATTTGTCCTCGGCTGTTAGTGATAAATGGGAACGTCCCGGCCACTAGTATTAACTGGAGACATTTGGAAAGAGGCGCAGGGGAAACGTACGGGGTTACGTTTGTGGCGGTGGCGTCGCGCCTTGAGCGATTTGTGGGTGTGGCGGGTCTGACTTAGTTCATCTGAATTTAGAAACATTGCACGGGTATGGGGAGTCTGTGCTTATCATTCGTGATCTATTGTCACTCATTTGATACATACTGCGCATAGCCTAAATGGCCAGCAACATAATAATAAAGTGGTCTTTTTACTCCATTGGTGTGTTTGCAATACCTATGGTGTTCCGGTGCAAGGATAAATTAATTAATTAAATATCGATGTAATATTTTCTTGAGTTTATGGAGAATCTGGTTCTTTTTGTGTGAACACGTCAATCTCTGGAACCACTGTTCAAATTTCGAATAAATCTTTTTGTATTTGATAGCCGGCAGGGTAATAACGTAACACACTATCAGTAGCATTGGGTTCCCCCTTTTGACAGTTCAAAAACATTCATTGCATAATTTACGTTGTTAAGCAAACACATTTTGCGAACATATAGAGCAATGGATTAGCAATATACTTCAAAATGATTCCAACAGATAGTAAAGTGTGTTTCACAATTAGGGAGCTCGTTCTTGAGGAAGACTATAGGCTAAACATAACGCTGGAGCCCTTTAGAGACGAGTAAATAGAAAAAAGCTAACGCAAAGCAAGAACGAAGTAATAAGAAAGGCAGGCGATGCGGTGCGGTGCAATGATGGAATAGTTCCGGAGAACAAGAATATCACGCTGACTTAGGTATCTACTCATGGTTCAGAAGCTGATCGTTTAGAAATAAAACAATAGAGGAAGGAGGAACATGGAGTAAAGTTCATTCATTCTTTATTAAAAAAGGAAGCCCGACCAGATAGGTCTCGGGATAGACAACTGCCCCACTGTTAATATAAACGTCCCGACGTTGTATATTACGCTAGTTGCTCGGTATACTTTGCTTGCGTGATGCAGGAATTTTCATGACGTCATTATTATGCATAATTCACGTTTGGCGATGTATTTACTGCCGCCTATAAACATCTATTGTAAGTCTTATTCTTTAGTGTCTCATTATTTTACTCTCTTTTTCTTCCACGTATACGTATAATATGTTGCCTACACTCATTCACCAAAGGGTTTTTAAAAAAAAAAAAAAAACGTTGGCCCACTTGAACTAGCAATTTCTCCTGTATCATGGCTGCGTTTATAAACATACTAGCTTTCCGCCCGCGGCTTCGCCCGCGTGGAGTTCGGTTATATCGCGCTTTTTAGATTTCCCTCGGGAATATCAAATTTTTCCGGGGTAAAAGGTACCCTATGTTCTTTCTCAGGATCTAAAGATTGTCTGTGCCAAATTTCATCAAAATCGGTTGAGAGGTTTAAGCCGCAAAGCGTAACAGACAGACAGACAGACAGAGTTACTTTCGCATTTATAATATTAGTATGGATAACTCACAAACACAAAAATCCAGTCCCGGAACAACTACTTGTAGGTCATAGAAATATTTGTTCCGTGCGGGAATCTAACCCGCAACACGCGGCGCAGCAGTCAATAGCTTAACCACTGCGCTAACCGAGAAATAGTTACGTCTAACGACGTTAGTTTTCATGGTAGCAGTCACTCTCAGATCACAGAACCGTATATTCCACATACACACGAAAATACCTAATAACCATTACAAAAGACATGTTTTTAGGAATACGTATAATACCTATCGATCACTAATAATGCTCATATAGGTACTTTTCAAACTAAAGTTTGGTACTGAAAGATTCTTGATGGCGGATTTTCGTTGTGCACCATTTTTATAATTATAAACTAGTGATATCTAATATAATCATAATCCTACCTGATGGTAAGCAGTGATGCAATCATTGCTGGTAAAGCGCGCTAATTTATTGAGAGCCTATTCACTCTAGCCTTGAAGACATTACAAGGTACGTCGACGGACGGAAACAACGCCGCTGGCAAATTGTTCCAGCCTCTCTACATCTTCTTCTTCAACCTATAGAGGTCGACTGCCTCCCCCAAGGTTTTCCATTACATTGGAGGTGTTTGTCATTATCCCCACGCTTGGCAGATGGGTTGGTGATCGCAGTGATTTGATAATCTACAGGAGAAGCGCTGTTGCCTGCTTTTTTTTTTTTTTTTTTTTTAATAATTATAAACTAGTGCTTGACTGCAATCCCGCCTGATGGTAAGCAGTGATGCAATCGTTGAGTGCAAAGCGCACTAGTTTATTAAGCCTATTCACTTAAAAAACTTAGGAATAGGAAGGATGACGGCAGTTGAGCGAGGTGATGCAATGTTAAACCCAAGACAAACACGACCAAACGATGCTGCGCTAGAGGGAGATTGATCTGGAGACTCTCCACGACCAAATTCACGAGACAACAACATTTGGCGCATCGTACCCGCCACACATCGCAACACAACTGCTCAGACCCGTCCTCCGTACGGCTTCACCAGACATCATGCCGGAACACGACGAATCGCTTGGCGGCAAGACTTTAACGTAACTTCCGCCGGCAGCCGATGTTATGGCCTACCACCGAGAGAAATGAGAGCGAAATGCTTCCCTGTGAGAGTTCCCTTAGTCGCCTCTTACGACACCCACGGGAGGATATGGGTTGGTACTATTCTAAGCCCGCTACCACACGGAGTTCCAAGTCCCTCTACATTTGCGGTATAAAAGGCGAGGCGTAACGCAGCGGTGTCAACAACGAAAGGGTGAATACTCACAGTACGGCGGGTCGTCCGAAGATGGAACGGAGATGAGGGAGTTAAGTCATGCAATACCCGCGCACATTTTCCAAAATGGATCCTATAGAACACCGACAGGCTGGCTACTCTTCGCCAGTGCACCAGGCTTTGGAGACCTGCTGTCCAAACTATTAAAATAGGGTCTTCAGAGACAACAGATACGTATGACGTTACTACCAATATATTTCCAGTATAAGCTAACTTCTCGGTGTACGAACAGCCTGAACAATGCAAGGTCAACTAAAACCGCAGAATCTATTAAAAATGTTTGAAATTGATGTTATTTCACTTTATGCTCAGTTCACCTGACTTTTAACATTGAAGTTTTTAGAGGATCGATCGGTTGGTGATATATAGGCAATTGAGTGCGGCTAGACACATTTTTTAAAGAATCTATCGGTTAGTGATGTATAGGCAATTGAGTTCGGTTGGATAAAATGTTCAAGATTGAGACTCTCTAACTCTCTACTCTAGTCACATAAAAAAATTAATCTTGTCGTTTTTTATCGGGCTGTCTCAATAAGAGAGCACTTTTTAAAATTGGAATATCCTTTTATTTGCCGGATATTTCTAAATTAATATAAGTACTAGGTAGGTTTCTGTCATAAAATAGGTATTATTTTTATTTTAAAATGAAAAAATGCACTCTTACTGAGACACTCTTTATAAGTGACATTTAACTTTAGGGTGATAAAGTAATTACGAGGTCAACTGTGCAGGTATAGTTTACGTCGTAATAGCTTCCTAAACACGTCGCTTGTCGTTCAAAAGTACGTACATACATTATACTTTTTTACATAGTTTATTGGATCTTGAATGAACACATTTTGCCGTGTTATAAGTAGGCACTTTTATCAGTTGAAGAATGGAGGGGCCCGTGGCTAAATAATAAGTTTCACAGGTCCGTCGATTAGCACCCTAATTGCGTAACACTCCATCACTATCGATTTATTCATTCTGAAGCCAATTTCTAAACCACTGATCCATATGTTCGGAAAGTGTGTCTGGCTAACAACGCAAAAACGCAATGAATGCTGTTGAATTGTCAAAATGAAACCCATTGCTACTGGTAGTGTGTTACGCAATTACCCTGCAGGTTTAGCTGCGCTTGCCGCATATGTTATGTGGACGGGTGACCAAGACTGTTTCGGACCTCGGAAAGCACGATAAGTCCTTGACCCTGGCCAGCAGTCGTGGATAACAGTCCTTCGGGTAGTCAGAAGACCAAAACTCTAACAATCAGTCTTACCAAGGGGTGTCGTTTGATCCAGTAACTGGGTTAAGGAGGTCAGAGTGGCAGTCACTCCATATAAAATGCAGGTATTCAACTGCACCCATTTAGACTGGATTCCAAAACTAGCATAACTAGTTAGGAAAAGGCTATGCAGATGACAAATTACATGAACTTTGCATTTCTAAAATTACTGCGATCAGACTTTTTCTTTTTCATCTAGATTTTGGCCCCGATTCCCTTATTGCATCTTTTTCTTTATATTTCAATAAGAAAAGGATAGAAGATAATATTTTACTTTAAACCTGTCAAATTAGGATATTCCATAGACAGTTTAGACGCGATTATAAACATGGCGACCAAAAATACATCACTTTACGTTGCTCTCGGTGGTAGGCAACAACATCAGCCGCCGGCATAAGTTACCACCCACCAGACAAAGTCTTGCCGCCAAACGATTCGTCGTGTTCCGGCATGATGTCTGCTGAAGCCGTACGGAGGACGGGTCTGAGCAGTTGTGTTGCGACGTGTACCGGGTACGATGTGCCTAATGTTGTTGTGTCGGGAGTTTGGTCGTGGAGGGTCTCCAGATCATCCTCTGGCGCAGCATCGTTGGTCGTGTTGTTGGGTTAAACATTGCATCACCTCGCTCAACTGTCGTCTTCCTTCCTTTTCACTCAGCTTTTTTGAGTGAATAGGCTTAATAAGCTAGTGCGTTTTACCATCAACGATTGCATCACTGCTTACAATCAGGCGGGATTGCAGTCAAGCACTAGTTTGTAACTAATAAAAAAAAAAAAAAGGCGCGTTTACAGGACAGTTTAGGCGCGAGTTTTGGCGGGAAGAAGATGAGTGCCACGCTCATTTTTCATTGGACTTTAAAATTATTTATAGTGTCGTTTACTAAATAAAAACGCGTGATTTATGTAGTAAAAAGTGCATTCAGTGAATAATTCATAAAGAACAGTGAAATATTGTAGCATAGTGGCCATATCATGGCTTTGGACCAAATCTTCTTCCGTGTTCGGTTCGCACGGCCGTCTTTTTCGACATGAATAATTCATTACGTGACATTGGCTAAATGCACAAACCGTGCGATACCAAGAGAAAGAAAAAAAAAAAGGACTAACTTATCATCTTCTGTCCTTTTCTTAATGACATATAAAGAAAAAAAGATGCACTGAACTTAAACTTAGTATAATTTGTGTCAAGGGAATCCGGACCAACATTTAGTGTATTAGCCATTGATAAAATATTAAACAGATACGATATATTCTAACAAACTGACCAAAAAAATGTGCCGAACACAGCAGCAGCACACATGCATATTTTTATTCGGCATACATTGGTACAGTGTGAGTGAGATGGGGCGCAATCTAAAGCATAGAGAAGAAAAAGATGGCTAGTGTTTGTCGTTTGCGCTGTTAGTGTTTGTCGTTTGTTTTTACGAGTGTATCGAGAGTGACTAAAGCGAGATACAGGACTTACTTCCTTTTGTACGCTTCATTTTTAGTGCGCTAGTGACATATCTACCTTAGTTTAATATTTTATCAATGGTATTAGCTGTCATTTCTATCAAGTACCTAGATGTTAAAATAAATGAGAATTTATCGAACAGCATCACTGGTAACAGGTAGGTTCTAAACACATCCATTCGCTTTAATTCTCATGTTAAAATGGACAATGATCGCAATAAAACGAATGTAGGGCAGCAAGGCAAGAAGTGTAGGCAGTTTGTGCCGAGTTGCTGAAAAATTGCCCCATAAAAGCACGGTGATAACGATGGCTGTGGTGTTTCCATGGGGGCTATATATTGTTTGCTATACCTTTATGTTTCCCCTATGGGCGTTCATGAGGCGTTTCTAAGTGTAAATCGTGTTGTTTATAGAACATTATGTAGTATTTAGTAAGGGGGGAATGACGTATGTAATCTGAGTTATACACAAAAACAATTGAGCATAAAATCCGTTTAATAAATATTGGGAAACTTTAACCATAGATTCAGCTCAATATTATTAGTAGGTACCTACTGATTCATGGTTATGTACTCTTATTCGCTTTGATGAAATGGGCCTTTTTGGCATTTACGCATTGGACTTTACGCATTTTGTTTTAATCTTGGTGTATTGTGTGTCTTGTAGTCTGTGCTAAATATTCCGAAAACTTTTCGTCGGTTTTCAAAAAAATCTGCGTTTTCATAAACATGTATCTAAGTAGGTAATACCTACGCAGTAGGTAAAGTAAAGTGTTTGGAAACGCAATTTCGTTTTTAATAACCGATGAACAAATTCAGGGCTCGCTGGGGAGTTCACTCGTTTGCCGAATCCATGGTGACCAATTACGCGTCGATGCCCTCCATTTACTGAACGGGTTTTGCGTTTAGCAATGTGTAATATTCGAGGGCTATCAAATAAAATCAAGTGTTCCACAGCAGAGCTATAAATGCTATAATTAGACTAACACATTCCTTATATCAACTGGAATACCTACATATAAACTAATTTATTATCTAAGTACCTACTTACATTACACAATATCGATCTTGCGAAGCAACGCGGGTAGTGACAAGTCCGAAGCGAATAGTGACTAGTCCGAAGCGAGCCGGGCCTACTCCGAAGCGAGTCATGACTAGTCCGGAGCGACTCGCAGTTAGTCCGAAGTGAATCGTGACTATTCCGAAACGAGTTATGACTAGTCCGAAGCGAGTCATGACTAGTCTGAAGCGAGTCATTAGTCCAAAGCGAGTCGTGACTAGTCCGAAACGAGTTGTGACTAGTCCGAAGCGAGTCATGACTAGTCCGAAGCGAGTCGTTTGTAATCAAAAGAGAGAAGGTGACTAGTCAAAAGTGAGTCGTGAGTAGTTCGAAGCGAATCATGAATAGTCCGAAGCGAATCGTGTATAGTCCGAAGCGAATCGTGTATAGTCCGAAGCGAATCGTGTATAGTCCAAAGTGAGTCGTGACTAGCCAAAAGCGAGTCGTGAGTAGTCTGGAGCAAGTCGTGAGTAGTCTGGAGCAAGTCGTGGCTAGTCCGAAACGAATCGTGACTAGTCCGAAGCTAGTCATTATAGTTGCTCTTGCTACGAATCGTGTATAGTCCGAAGCGAATCGTGTATAGTCCGAAGCGAATCGTGTATAGTCCAAAGTGAGTCGTGACTAGCCAAAAGCGAGTCGTGAGTAGTCTGGAGCAAGTCGTGGCTAGTCCGAAACGAATCGTGACTAGTCCGAAGCTAGTCATTATAGTTGCTCTTGCTACGAATCGTGTATAGTCCGAAGCGAATCGTGTATAGTCCAAAGTGAGTCGTGACTAGCCAAAAGCGAGTCGTGAGTAGACTGGA
This sequence comes from Sesamia nonagrioides, assembly GCA_017933935.1. Lineage (NCBI taxonomy): Eukaryota > Metazoa > Arthropoda > Insecta > Lepidoptera > Noctuidae > Sesamia > Sesamia nonagrioides. The sequence continues at coordinate 1,034,113 of JADWQK010001182.1, forward strand.
GCGAGTCGTGGCTAGTCCGAAACGAATCGTGACTAGTCCGAAGCTAGTCATTATAGTTGCTCTTGCTAATCAAAGGTTTCAAATATCATTTTATTTTAGGTAATGCAAAGCGAGTACCTAGACATTATTTATCTGGGTTTGCTAAATTGTGGCGGAATGGAAATAAAAACACTAGAATTGTGTGAAATGTTTTATTTATAATAATATAGTGTACAACATACAATAATCACTTTATTAATTCTATGTACAAAAGCAGAGAGATATCACATCACCATAGTTGGCGCACATCTGAAGATGACACAGTTATAAAAACATTTAATAAATAAAGAAAACACTTTTACATTTAACAAAATATAACACTAGGGTGGTTGCATAACATACTAACAGTACCAGGCAGCAGTCACTTTCACTTTGATTGTTTAACATAATCCATGCGTTGCGTAGATTGGGTTGCGTTATTTACGTTGTATAGCAGACACATTTTTCGAACATTTGAAGCAATGGTTTAGCAATATCTTTTAAAATCATTCAGATTGTTTATCGCTTGTTACGCAATTACAGTGCAAAGCTTGAAACCCACTGACACTTGTATTTGTCTAAACATAAAGCTATTAAGGCTATTTGGTACAATTTTCTATTCATTGTACTATAGGTAAAGTAATAATCTTAATATTACCATTAAGATAATGGTGCTTATTATCTTGTTCGCAAACAAATTTTCAGTTCATTGCATCTTTTTATTTCTATTTCATTAAGGTTAGTAGATAACATATTACATATTTTAGTCCTGTCAAATGAAGATAGGTACTCCGTAGACAGTTTAGACGCGATTAAAAACATGGCGTCTAAAAACAAGTCAGGCGAGGACTAATTTGATAGGAATAATCTTTTTCTATTTCATCAAGAAAAGGGTAGAAGATAACACATTACATATTTTAGTCCTGTCAAATGAAGATCGTAGACAGTTTAGACGCGATAAAAAGATGGCGTCTAAAAATAAGTCAGGCGAGGACTAATTTGACAGGACTAATCTTTTCTTTCTATTTCATTACTAAAAGGGTAGAAGATAACATATTACATATTTTAGTCCTGTCAAATGAAGATACTCCGTAGACAATTTAGATGCGATTAAAAACATGGCGTCTAAAAATAAGTCAGGCGAGGACTAATTTGACAGCACTAAACTATTATTTACTATCTGTCCTTTTCATAATGAAATAGAAAGAAAAAGATGCAATGAACTTTAACTAGTTTAGCTATTGTTTCTTCACTAGTTTTGCTCGGTCTAAAATCGAGCGGAATAAATTGTCCACATTTGGCCTAACACGAAGATGGCGGGAGGACTTGAGGACCCGCCCGGTCGAAAAATACAGAATTATGGGGAAAGAGGAAAACGAAGCCTTTGACCCTTATAAAGTATGAACTTCTACATTTGAAGCAAGCAATACCTGAGTGTCGTTTGTTGTTCGAAAGACATACCGTGGCCCCTGGCACAGGCATATGAATGAAAAAAGTTGGGTTTTAGTCTGTAAAAGTCTGACACGCGTTTTAGTTCCGCCCAGAGCGGGAGAAGTCATTTGAAGATTGCCGGCACAAAAAGAGTCAATTGTTGTATTTTTTTTTTCGTGGCACTGAAATGAGATTGCGCCTAGATTTTTAACATTTGTTCAAATATGCGGGAATAGCCTTCAGGTGTTAAATAAAACAACCTTGTAAATAAACCACACACAAATACAATACACACAATAAAAGCAGAAAACAAAACAAACAGTGCTTTCCATTTTTGGACCCATTTGCCTGGACAAAAATTGGAAATAAAATAAATCTGTTTTCTTTTTTTTAATGGTTTTACATTATTTGTTTCTATCTTTTTCTACCACGATATCGATACATATTCTAGCATAAGTCCTAGTTTGAGTCCCCGCTCTAATACCATTACCATTTAATTTTTAATACAGACAACAGCACAGTCTGCTATGTATATTATATGTCAAATTTCTTTATTAGATTTTCAACTACATCGCTAAAGCATTAAGGCTCAAGGTTGATTTAGAATATTTGTCAGTTTCGTGTAGATTCACCTGCTGCCGTCTGTACAACTCAGGGTAACTAGAAAATCACAAAATCTATATCTATTTACAGCACAATAAAAACTTTGAATATGGTATATATTCCAAGTTTTTATTTTATTCAGATTTAAAATTAATTTATTAGTCGATTTAGAATTGATTTCTTAACCTAAACTCTATCGGTTTAGGTAGTTACCCAAAGGTAAATAAAAACCACGTGACTTGGTTGAACGAATAAACATAATACCAGTCACTTCGGTTGTCATGCTACGTCACAGTCGTACTCTTCAATTTAGCAACGTTATTATCGAATCATAATAAAACGTTGCTAAATTAACTAGTTTCTCAAAAAAATCATTTTAGTTCCAATAATTTAGAAAGACAGTCGTTTGTCGTGATGTTGTTTTTAGTTTGTCTTCTCAAAGACTTGCCACTTTTGTACAGAAATTAGTCCGACGGATTTTGCAGCTCCAAGTGATAATAATTGAATAGATGTGCATAAAATGTGTTATGCCTTTAACTAAAAGCGTTATTTACATGTACGCCCAGCGCACCTTACAAGAAGGCCCTTAGATATTCAGAAAATATTCAAACCACGACATGATACATTATTGTTATGATTAGAAGTTCGTGTCGACATAAGAGAAAAAATCTTGCTGAAAAGAATCATAGATCCCAAGAATTGTTCGCAGTTGATAGTAACATACACCTTATATTTTGGGCAATAAGGTTTATTATTCATAGGCAAGGCCAACGTTACCTATAGACTGATACATACTCCCGACCAGAAATCTAGCGAGCCTGCTGTACTAGCTCAGTGGGGATAAAAGTGAAAAAATCTTCAGATGCCAGCCAACTTGAGGGCTTATTCTAAATGGTGCAGGTGTAGTCGTAGCACGAAGACTCTTGCTGTTGTCTCCTCTCCTCATTTGATATGCGTATGTTGGATGACGAGCCTCCCGTCTCCCAAAGACCGGGCGTCTCTATGATCTAGAGATGAAAGTAATAATAATAAATATACTGACCCTATTTCTTTATAAATCCAGTGAAATTGTGGGTGAATCTAACAGAATTAAGGGATTTTATTTCTGTTAAAATCTTATCTGCACGTTATTAGAGAATAATTTCCCTATTTTTTTTTTTTGGCAATTACTAGATGTAATAAAAATTACATTCAAAATCATGTCAAAATCATCAATAATAAAAAAAATAAAATAAAAACGTACATTAATGAATATCTTGTAAGTTCAATAAACACGCATTTCAAATTACTAATCGGTCAGATTAATCGATTATATATCATAATCGATTAATCGATTATTTTTCCACAAACACATATTTGTTTACATTTTGGCAAATAAATCGCGAATGCAGAATACCTACATGAAATGGGACTCAGATATCATCTGGATAAGAAACTTGTATTTTAAAAACTTGATAAAGATCCTTACCTTCTGTACTAGCTCTTCAAAAGCCAAGCTGATCCCCTCCTGCGTCTTAGCACTGCTCTCAATAAACAGCATCCTGTGTTTCTGTGCAAATGCCTGGCCCTGTTCCCGTTGTACCGCACGATTTTGCTAAAAAAAAAAACAAAATAAAAAAAAATGTTTTAGTATTTTTTGTTATACTGGCCCTAATACCCTTGTTCACAAACTAAACTAAATTTAAGTGCATCTTTTTCTTTCTATTTGATTAAGAAAAGGACAGAAGATGAAATGTTAGTTTAGACCTGTCAAATTAGTCCGCACCTTTTTTTTTTTTTTATAGACCAATCACACAGATTGAGCTAGCCCCAAAGTAAGTTCGAGACTTGTGTTATGGTATACTAACTCAACGATACTATATTTATAATAGATGCATATACAATATGTAATGAAAACCCTGTCCGACCCATAAGGATAATAAAGGTTAGGTAAACACATGACCAAATATAATATAAAATTTTACATAATCATCATAGTAACAATACTAATGAATTTTGAAATAGTCCTTTTTTCCCGGGAATTAATTCCAATTTCCCCGAAATTTGGTAATTTTTAAAAAAGTGACAACACCGGTATTATTATAAGCGAATAGCGACGTGACTACGTCACAGGTGCCGCGTGCCCTGCCCCGCCCCGCCGCCCGCGAAAGGGGTTGCATACCGCACATGTATTAAGTTACCTCTTTTTGCGAAATAATATTTATTTTTTTAGGGGTTTTTTTTTTTAAGTTTAGCCTGTCTTTGTGGACATTAGTAGAATCAGTTATCGATACCTAACAATACCTTCACGGATCGGACAGGGTTTTCTTTACATATTGTATAGATAAACATCCAAGACCCAGGCCAATCAGGAAAAGATCGTTTTCCATCACGACCTGGCCGGGGATCGAACCCGACGTAAATTGACGTATTTTATAATCGCGTCTAAACTGTCTATGGAATATCTTAATTTCACAGGAGTAAACTAAAATGTTATCTTCTATCCTTTTCTTAATGAAAGAAAAAGCTACACACAACAGCTGCTGCTGCTGTTAAGTGCTGTAGCTACACACGCAGCTACAGCACTTAACTAAAAATTAGTTTAGTTGGTGAACAAGAGAATCGGCGCCAGTGTCTCTGAAAGTTTCAGCTGTCTACCTATCATGGTTCATGAAATACAGCCAGCAGGGTAATTGCGTAACACATTATCAGGATTATCAGTAGCAAAGGATTTCATTTTGACAGTTCAACAACATTCATTGCGTTATTTACGTTGTTGAGCAGACACACTTTCGTACACATATGTATTAGCAATATGCTTCGAAATGATTCTAAGTGATAGTAATAACGTGTTACGTATTTAGGGTGCTAGTGACAGATAGACCGTCGATTCTTAGAGGTCATAATTTGATGATTTCCCATCCAGAAAAAAAATAGGGATAGTGTCCCGTTTATTTCCGTTTGGGAAAGGAAGTATCCATATATTTTATTATATAAAGCTGAAGAGTTTGTTTGAACGCGCTAATCTCAGGAACTACTAGTCCGATTTAAAAAATATTTTTTGCGTTGGATAGCCCATTAATCCAGGAAGTCTGTAGGCTATACAACATCACGCTGCGACCAATAGGAGCGGAGCTTAACAAAAAATTAAAATGCGTGCTGTATATTATAATCTAGAAGTGTAATCATGTATCTATAGAAATTGACTCTTTTGGGGTTAAAATAAAATGTTCAAATAACTAACTACACGCCAACGAAGTCACGGGCGGCTACTAGTAAACAATAATATCGAACTTACTTTGTCAATTTTGTTGCCGACCACCAAACAGACAATGTTCTTCTTGGTGGAGTACACCTGCAGTTCCTCGACCCACTCGTTGAGCTTAGCTAAAGACTTTGGTTCAGATACATCGTAAACTAAAATAGCACCGTGAGCGTCTCTGGAACAAGGATTTTAAATTAATAAATCTGGATTTTTCACCATTATCAAAATCAATTTTATTTGTGTAACATAGGTAGAGAAAACAGTTTTAGAATTCATGTTGATAGGTCGCTATGTTATGCCAAGAAGCGTACCTACAAATTCAGTATGTAAAAAAAACTCCGTCCGACCCATAAGGATTATAAAGGTTAGGTAAACACACGATCAAATAAAATATGAAATTTTACATAATCATCATAGTAACAATACTTAGGAATTTTGAAATAATCTTTTTTTCCACGAATTAATTCCAACATCCCCCAAAATTGGGATTTTTTTAAAAGGTGACAACACCATTTTCGACGGTATTATTATGAGCAATAGGACCTAGCACCGTGTGCCCTGCCCCCGTCGCCCGCGCATCTATTGCCATGAACGTTAACTCCTGTTGCGAAATAATATTTATTTTTTTAGGGGGTATATTTTTTTTAAGTCTAGCCCGGCTTTGTAGGCATTGGTAGAATCAATTATCGATACCTAACAATATCTTTACGGATCGGACAGGGCTTTCTTTACATAATTATTGTATAAACAAATGGATCTTGACATTTTATAACGAGCAAATGACATTCAAACTTAGGGTGGTGAAGGAATTACGAGGTCGAATTTACAATTAATTTTGTAGTCATATGTGTGCCTGACAATAAATATATGAAAAATCTTCCTTATTTTAAAATAATAGTAAAGGTGATTCATTTAAGGTCAGCAAGCGTAACAATGGACTGAGTCTACATTATTTTTAATAGCAAATGAAAATAACAGCAACATAATGAATTGAAACTTTTGAAACCCATTGTTAGTTAAAACTACAACATATAAATCAGAAGAGTTTGTTTGATTAAAAAAAATATTTTTGCTTTGGATAGCCCATTAGTCCAAGAAGGCTTTAGGCTATACATATAACATCACGCTGCAACCAATAGGAGCGGGGCATATTAAAAAAAAACGCGGGCGAAACTGTGTGGCGCAGCTAGTAAAATATATGGTTAGGCTGGAAGTCGGTCTGAACATGGTTATGAAAAGGCTAAGCAGATAATAATGATATATATGTACGTATCTTAGTACATACTTTGGTATAAAAATAAATTTCTTAACTACTAAATTCATAATCTAGGGTTACCTGTAAAAACTGGATGTCAATGTTCTGTATCGTTCCTGTCCAGCAGTGTCCCAGATACCGAGTTTGACTTTGACACCATTCACATCCATCACCTTACATTTGTAGTCAACTCCGATTGTGGCTGGGAATGAGGCATTGTAGTCTCCCGTAGTGAACGCTAGTATTATGCTAAAAGAAAAAATAATTACATACATTTTTTTGCATGAAACATGTTGCAAAGACACTTGATATAGGTATGTGTCACAGTTTTTCTATTATATACGTATAATTATTCTATGAAGAATAAAATGTAAATGTAACTATGTAAATGTCTAATATAAATAACTAGCGGGCAAAAAAATAAAATTGCAAAAGTAATTGAGTTGTATATAGATAAAACGGTTCAACTTGGTTCGGACGACATGATGCAGTAGCAAGCAATTGACTGTTGCGCTTTGTGTTGCGGGCTCCATTCCTACACAGAACAAATATTTGTATGGCCTCCAGGTCTGGCTGTTTATGTGAGTTTATATGGTTGTCACACACAATACAAGAGTAATTACTAGTTGCCCCACACTAGGAACATCTGAAATGGAATGGAACCTGCAGTACGCAGCACAACAGTCAATAGCTTAACCACTGCATCAACCGTGCTGGGAAGTACTACTACTAGTATACTTCAATATTGATATTGAACTGACATTCAAAATAAGAACTAAATGGTTACTTTTGGGAGTGAGAGGAGGATAGAGACAAAAACTTGCACAACATGGTGTAAAACAAGTTGGTAAATCATTGAGATTCGGCAGTCAAAGTATACTCGGTTGATACCCGGCTATAATAAGACTAAAATATGACCCTTATTAAAGTTATGGAATTTTAATAAAATTCTTTGTTACCATCAATCATCAAGGTGATAAAAAATTACGCTTACGATAACTACGCAATAACGTAATCTAGATAATTACCTATTCTTATTGGAGTTTTTTTAAGTCAAGGTTGTAAAACAAAGGTTTGTTGATTTTACCCAAGTACAAGTAATGTTTAGGCCTTAAAAAGTGCGAATGTTTACGTCAGTATACTTCCGCAAAACTTATCGCAATAAATATAAATGACAGTATAGTCAATCTACATCGTAAATCGGACAACATGACTCAATAGCATGTAACAGCATTAATCATACTTCATGAAAGGGTATCTTACCTGGATTTACCCACACCACTTTCCCCTATAACAAGAATCTTTAAAGTTGCAACAAAATCCGAATTCGCCATGGTTTATTATACAAATGACGACGATTTATCTAAAAACCAGAGGTGATGTCTTTGTGACGCACTTGGGCGTTTGAAATGTTAGTTTACACGTATCAAATCTGCACATGTACCACAATAGTATTATGAACAATGCTGTTTTGAAATAAGGTCTAATTAATATTGTACAATAGTTAGCAATTAAATTCACAATTCCTCAATTAAATGAAAACATTTTTGACAAATTGGTATTGGTTTTGACAGTGACGTTTTGCGGGTGGTGAAACCCGTTCGTCATGAGTAACGTTTTGTTATTCCATCAGAAGGCCAATTCTCATAATTTAAAGCGTTCTAAATCTAGTCGCTGTCTCATCTTGGCGACAAAAAAACATCAAAATTAAGGGAAAGAAGTATTTTTGATAGGTTGAGACCATAATGAAATCCTACATCTATGGTTGAGACTGGTATCAGCTTGTCATCGTTATTAAAATTCCGAGATTTGTGACATTTGTCTCCTCTAATCTGTGTAACGCGAAATGCTTCGAGTCAGGGCAGCGGGTTATTTGAAAACAGTTCGAATACGGCGTGACAGCTCACACAGGCAAACGAAGGAAAAAACATTTTCCGCCCAAAAAAAGATTGCTTTAAGATATTTAATTAGTTCGATATTTTAAGAATGATTAATAACTATAAAACAGTGCGAAATGTAGCTAAAAATGGAGTCCATAGAAAAAGTGCGCAGTACTACACGATCTACTTCATGTAACAAATATCAACTTAATTTCAATAAGTAGATTTTAGAGTGACTATTAAAAAGTTACATTAAAAATGTTTGAACTTGTAGCGTATACTGAACTTTAATGTGTAGGAAGTACTAGTAATTTTTCCATAAACTTATATCCATATTATTATTATAAATGCGAAAGTAGGTATCTCTGTCTGTCTGTCCGGCTTTCACGCCAAAACTACTGAACCGATTGTAATGAAATTTGGTACACAGATAGTATAGAGCCCGAGAAAGGACATAGGCTATATAACATCTTGCTATGACCAATAGAAGCAGAGCAGTAACAAAAAATGTTGTGAAAATGGAGGCAAACGGGGACGTACATGTTGCTACCATTATTTTACTGTTAAAATGGTAGCAATATTAAATAAAATGCCTACATTACTGCATGGTTTAAAAAAAATTAAAAGAGCTCAGTTGATAATAATCCACCAAAACTGTGTAATGGCACCAGATTGGCAGTGAGAAACGTATTGCCAAATTTAATTGAAGCTACGATTTTAACTGGTAAATCAAAAGAAGAAGTTTATTTGATACCGCGTATCCGTATGATCCCAACTGATATGCCATTTGAGTTCAAACGATTACAATATCCAGTGCGTTTATCATTTGAGTCCATCAACAAAGCCCAAGGGCAAATATTTCACGTTTATGGTGTGAATTTGGAGGAATCATGTTTTTCACATGGCCAACTTTATGTTGCCTGTTCGAGAGTCGGTACCCCCAGACCTTTGTAAATATTTTTAATCGTTTCTAAATGTTGGATTAAGTTTTAAAATTGTAGCAATTAAAAAAGTATTTTAAGTTTGAATAAATAATTTTGATGATTCAATTTTTTTTTTTTTTTTATTAGTTTGGCCCCATCGATAACCGATGATTCTGCCAACGTCAAGGTGGGATTTGTTTTTATTATTTCACTTTAAAAGTAGCGAAGCCCGTATCGGGCCTCTAGTACCTAGGTATATGTATATATACTGGTACCTGCCACTTAAGTGTTGCAAATTGCAATTCATCGGGTTATGTCGGTTACTCTCCTTCTTTTGCGGCTGTTATTTGGTAGCCACAAACTACAACTAGCTAAATATCGAAATGAATATTATGAAAATGTCAAAATTAAACCCATCGCTACTGATAGTTCTTTACGCAATAACCCAACTGCGCTAGAAGGATTCCCTTACCTTTGACCCTAATCATCGAAATTGAAACAGAAGGCATGTTTCAGCAACAAAATAACAGCAAGTTCTCGAGAGTTCTCTCTGACTTCGGTTATTTAATAATGAAAAATAAGAAGTCACTTGTACATTAAAAGTCAAAAACTGAATTCAGATTTTATTTTTCAAATACTTGGAGACTTCTCGGAGTTGGTTAGGCAGGTCGAAGTATATCCATACTAATCCATACTAATATTATAAATGCGAAAGTAACTCTGTCTGTCTGTCTGTCGGTCTGTCTGTCTGTCTGTCTGTCTGTCTGTCTGTCTGTCTGTCTGTCTGTCTGTTACGCTTTCCCGCTTAAACCTCTGAACCGATTTTGATGAAATTTGGCACAGACAATCTTTGGACCCGGAGAAAGAACCTATGCTACCTTTTATCCCGGAAAAATATGATGTTCCCGAGGGAAATCTAAAAAGCGCGATATAACCGAACTCCACGCGGGCGAAGCCGCGGGCGGAAAGTTAGTAAGAGTATAAAGTTTGTATTGCTTTCTGAATAAAATAAAGTTAGGTATAAAGTAAGGTAGGATCTATCTGAGGAACAATTTCTGTAATAAACAATGTTCGAACTCTTGTCGTTATCTCACCTCAGCGACAACCAATGTCAAAAAGTAGTCAAAAATGTAAAGAAATTAGTAGTTATTTTTGACAGATTGTAACTAAGATAAGGATATGAACATGTTTGGTTGCCTGGAAGATAGGTATTGCATTAGCGATAAGGTCGCCTATTGTATATTTTGTTGTGTTGAATGTATTTGGTGTACAATAAAGTGTAGCGGTACCTACAATGCTATACACTAGCAACGCGTCATATTGACGTCACGCGAATCCTGCATCTCGCAAGCAGAGTTTACCGTGAAACTAGCACGCATAGGATGAGGATCCTCTCTTTTATATGGAGAATGAGTGAGTGAAGTGTATGTAGTGTGCACACTGTACTTCATACCTCCACAATAGTATCCATACTAATATTATAAATGCGAAAGTAACTCTGTCTGTCTGTCTGTCGGTCTGTCTGTCTGTCTGTCTGTCTGTCTGTCTGTCTGTTACGCTTTCCCGCTTAAACCTCTCAACCGATTTTGATGAAATTTGGCATAGATAATCTTTAGACCCTGAGAAAGAACATAGGCTACAGTTTATCCCGGAAAAATTTGATGTGCCCGAGGGAAATCTAAAAAGCGCGATATAAACGTACTCCACGCGGGCGAAGCCGCGGGCGGAAAGCTAGTATATAAATAAATAAATAAAAACGTGCTTTAAAAATAATGAAAACTTCCCCTCTAAATGTTAGGTTGGCCCCAGTTGGGGGTTGCTAAAGTATTGTTCGTTTCAGCAACCCTCGGCGTAGGTGTAGGATGGAACACCGGGGTTGTTTATAGCCAGTAAGACTGACAAACTCCGTCGCCAACCCTAGGGCGAAAGACGTCCATGACGATTTTCCACCCCGAAAAAAAGAATCTGAGCGAGGAATGAGCTATAATTCCAACTAATATCATCATCATCATTATCTCAGCGTTAATCCCAGTCGCATCGGAAGCTTTTTCTGCTTTTATGTCTGGGGCCCGCGTTACCAATCTAAGTGCAGATTTTTGGCTAAACTTTGATATTTTCTGTGAAGCGACTGCCGTCTGACCTCCATAACCCGAAAGCGATATCGAAGCATTGTAGTTAGACCAATTGTTGGACTTTTGAGGGCTCCAACAACCCGTAACGACTGCCATTAGATGTTCGTATGGCAACGGGGACCGACGGCTTAACGTGCTTTCCGAGGAATGACCAGACCAGTGCAAATATTCATATTCATGCATACAAATATTTGCACTGCAGGGCCGGGTTCGCTACTGCTATGCCACGGAGGCTGTCAATATTACTCTAACTAACACTAGGGAAAAAACTGTCTTGGTTACCTACAGAACTTTTTCCAAGACCTTTAAGTTGTTGTCAGTTTGTAAAAAGACCCAATAGTCGTTACAATGTAAATTAAAGGGTCAGAGATATGTTACCATTACAAAAAAAAATAGTATTTCTGCTATTGAAACCCAGTTAAAAAAAAACAAGACAACTCTATCTTCACATCGTGCAAACATACGCAAAACTTCCCATTCACAGACTAAAAAACCTGCGATATCAACAGATAGTGCAATGAAAAGCTTTCACAGACCCTATTCACCAGTATTTAGGTCTCAACTCAATGTAACCCGGCACAAAACGTTTCTTTATTTCATTAGAATGCATTCATAGCGCGTTCTATTGTGCCACAGACTATCGCTGCAGCCTCCTAAACAATTGAATTTTATAGCGAAGAAAATGAATTGTCTTTTCAAAGATATTCCTTGGCATATTTCTTTAAATATCTGTCTAAATCAATTGCACTGCACTCAGGAAATGGCTAGCAGGTGTATTATTCTTGTGCATTTTCGTTTACTTGTTGATTTACAACGAGATCGAGGAATCTTTGATTGTTTTTTCTTTGTTCGTTGTTGAGAAAATTGAAGAGAAAATATTTAAAAAAATATTGAAAAAATATTAAATATAACCTGTTGATTCTTGATTGTTTGTTATACAGTTGATATTGGTATAAGTAACTTGAAATATTTGGAATAGACTTTACCTTTTTTTTTGTTTTGTTGGTATGGGAAATCATCATATGACTTTCTTCCGCTCTGGGCGGGGCGGAAGGGCGTGTCAGACTTTTACTGACTAAAACCCACCCGTGTTTCTTCATTTGCCTGTGCGATGGCCAGGGCCACGGTTTCTTGTTTAACCAACCCGCAACCCTGACCCAGGAGGCATCGGTCTTCGTGGATACCGTCACGATGTCCTGACATCTCTTAGAGGCGCGCGTGAAACACGACGCGCTGTCTACTCTGGCCTGGTCCTTGCCGGGCGGCGAGCTGCCCACTGTTCACCGCCCGCAGGCCCGCGCCTACGGTGGCTGGGAGTTCGATGTCGTCTCCAAACCAGGGCGTCTCCTGCGGCGGCTAGTGGCGTGAGGGCGCTGGGATTCCCGCTGTCTCACGCGCTCCGCCTCCTTCTTTGCTAGCGTCACTGCTTTGCAGAAGGAGGTGACGGCCTGCCATGCACTGTCGCTCCGGACCATGGCCTGGACCAGGGTCGGACGCGAGAGATCGCCGCCGATCGCCGCTACGAGAACACGGCGCTACGAGAAGAAGGCGGTGCTCCACCCAAGCCGGGCAGACCTCCACCGTATGCTCCACCGTGTCCTCAGGGCGATCCACACAATGATGACACCCTTGCGTTTCCTCCCACCTAATACGAAACAGGAATCTCCCGAAACAACCATGTCCGGTGAGGACCTGCGCCAGGCGGAAGGTGAGGGCGCCGTGGCGCCTCTCTAGCCACTCCTCAAAGAGGGGACTTACCGCCGCTATTGTGGCGTGCCCAGCACTGGGTTGCGACAATCGTACTCTCCATGTCGCCATGAGATCCCGCCGGAGCTCTGTCCGCCGTACCGCGATTTCTCGCGGCAGCGGAGTTATGCCCCGGCCGTTTTGCCTCCTCTCGCCACTCCCACATGTGGGAATAGACTTTACCTTAGAAGGTTGTAAAACAAGATTTTGCCCATTTTTTCTGATTTTAGAACAGATAGGTATTTAGTTCAACCTAAAAAAACAAAGATTTCTTGAATTTGTTAATTAGTAAGTAGATTGTTCCAACGAAAATATAAATGGAGCGTGTGCTTATCAAGGATAGGTACTACAATATGAGTTATCTATAAGTTTTACTGTGCTGAATATACTAAACGTAGAATTTTAAGCATTTTCTAAAACAGCACGGAACGCATCGAATTGTTGAAAGTCCAACGCAAAATGCAATCAACGATTTCAATATTTTATTCGAAAATCGAAAATACTTTTTTTTTCATAAATAGAAGGGTTTGATCACGTCATAACATTCGTTCAAAACCCTCCAAACGCGACCGTATTTTTTCATTGATGAACATTGTGATCATTCGTTGGATCGTTCAACGAAAGTGATTTATTCTCGTATTGAATAATGAAGCGCTTTGTACAGCGGGATGAGCGATGAAATGAATGGCCGAATTTAAATACCTGTATTTATAACCCTTTGTTAGGGTTGTCGGATGTCGCTTTGTGTATTATAGTTAATGTTTCGGGGATTAATAGTTAAATTTATTGTTACGATATTTTGGGGCCTAGTTTCGTCGGAAGTACAATGTATCGGTTTTAATTAGAATCAACTTGTGGTCAGTAATAATCCTACTAATAATATTATAAATTCGAAAGTTTGTGGGTAGGTATGGATGGATGGATGGAAGTTTGTTATTCTTTCGCGCATTAGTTCTTTTTTTCTTTCTCTTATGGCTTCGCACGGTTTGTGCGTTTAGCCAATGTCACGTAATGAATTATTCATGTCGAAAAAGACGGCCGCGCGAACCGAACACTTAAGAGGAAGATTTGGTACAAAACCATGATGTGGCCACTATGCTACAATATTTCACTGTTCTTTATGAATTATTCACTGAATGCACTTTTTACTACTTAATTCATTTTTATTTAGTAAACGACACTATAAATAATTTAAAAGTCCAATGAAAAATGTGCGTGACACTCATCTTAGCTTCCCGCCAAAAACTCCAAGCACCCAATAGTTTGATTTGAATGTTTGGCATACAGATTGTTTACAACCAGGAATGACACTTAATACTTTTTATGCCAGTACTCCCATGGGATTGAACTAATAGCGGATGAAAAAATGTAGTTTAAAAAACTAAAAAAAAAACATGCTTATAAAGAGTATCAAACTAAAAAGTGAAAAATAATTTTAAAATTTATTTTAAGAAAATAGTGTATGAACAATAGATACTAGTATAAATGAGAAAAAAGCGTGAGGCGCTTTGTGCCATCATTTTTGTATATAAAGCGCCTCGCGCTTTTTTCTCATTTATACTAGTAGTTCGATATTCTTTTTTTAAATAATGACAGATAACACGAACGCTTAAGTGGTGCTCATTTGTTTTTACCAAACTTTTCTTGATCTCCAACTAGACAGAATAGCAAGTGCTAAAATTCGTAATAATGCGTTACCCAAGTAACTAAATCTAAATCTAAACTAAATACTTTGCCTGCACAAATTAATACCGCTCGGCCAACGAACGTATTGAAAACGGTGGGAAATTTTACAGTAATGAGCCGCTCACTCGTAGCCCAAAGAGTTAGAGACGGACAAACAAACAAACAAGCAAACATACATTATAAACTAGTGCTTGACCACAATCCCGCCTGATGGTAACCATTGATGCAATCGTTGATGGTAAAGAGTCTTGAAGACACTTAAATTGTTATCAGACGGAAACAACTAAACTTGATAAGGAGTACTATCTGAATTTGACAAAGTGCGTATAATTGAATTACGATGTTTCAAATTAATCAATTTTTATTTTATTGTTCTAATATGAAAATTTCACATATGTAGCACGTAGGTACGGTAAATATTATAGAAAAAAAAAAGAAATTAAAATATATATTTATTTATTAAACTTGACCGCCTCCGTGGCGTAGCGGTAGCGGACGCAGCCGCTGCGCAAGGTGGCGCGGGTTCGATCCCCGCACAGTGCAAGTATTTGTATGCATAAATATAAATACTTGCACTGGTCTGGTCGTGCCTCGGAAAGCACGTTAAGCCGTTGGTCCCGGTTGCCATACAAACATCTAGTGGCAGTCGTTACGGGTTGTTGGAGCCCTCAAAAGTCCAACAATTGGTGTAACTGCAATGCTTCGACGAATGTCGAAGTTTAGCCATTTCAGCAGTTGGACTGGTAAAGCCGACCCCAGACTCCAAAGCTGAAAAGGCTTCGGATGCGACTGGGATTAACGCTGAGATGATGATGATTTATTTATTAACGCTGAGATGATGATGTTTTATTTATTAACGCTGAGATGATGATGATTTATTTATTAACGCTGAGATGATGATGATTTATTTATTAACGCTGAGATGATGATGATTTATTTATTAACGCTGAGATGATGATGATTTATTTATTAACGCTGAGATGATGATGATTTATTTATTAACGCTGAGATGATGATGATTTATTTATTAACGCTGAGATGATGATGATTTATTTATTAACGCTGAGATGATGATGTTTTATTTATTAACGCTGAGATGATGATGATTTATTTATTAACGCTGAGATGATGATGATTTATTTATTAACGCTGAGATGATGATGATTTATTTATTAACGCTGAGATGATGATGATTTATTTATTAACGCTGAGATGATGATGATTTATTTATTAACGCTGAGATGATGATGATTTATTTATTAACGCTGAGATGATGATGATTTATTTATTAAACTAACACTTAGTTTAACAAGAAATCAGAATATTTTCAATGTCATAAAGTTATGACATTGAAAATATTCAGATTGAAGAGGTACAGGAAGAATAAGTATAAGCTTATGAAGTCATAAGCTTATACTTATTCTTCCTGTACCTCTTCAATCCTGATGGTTCTTGTATTCGGTTTTGTCAACCGCGAGTTGAAACCCCAACGGTTGTCGGTCCTGCGGCATATGTGACCAGCCCATTGCCACTTCAGCTTGCTAATCCTCTCAACTATGTCGGTAACTCTGGTCCTCTGTCGGATCACTTCATTTCTGATGCGGTCTTTCAGAGAGACGCCCAACATAGCCCGCTGAGCGACTTTAAACTTATGGACTAGTCTGACCGTTAGTGTCCACGTCTCGGCTCCGTAAGTCATGACGGGTAGGACGCACTGGTTGAAGATTTTGGTCTTCAAACATTGGGGTATGGGCGACGAAAATACCCGACGAAGTTTACCAAATGCTGCCCAAAAAGGTGGCTGGTAGTGGCTGGCGGAGAACTGCTCAGGATCGAGCTTGTTGGCGTGCCATGAAAGAGGCCTATGTCCAGCAGTGGAAGAGTAAAGGCTGGTGATGATGATGATGATGAGTTGTAACACTTTTTCGACGGAAGTAATGCTTATACTCCGTTCCCTTATTATATGTACTCTATTTTTCAAGACGGTAAATGTACGTCGATAAAGTCGATATTCATTAAACTTTATAATGCACCGCACATTATAAAGTTTAATGAATATCGACAGCAGAGTCAACCCTACAATTCTATCTTCGTTCATATTGAGGGTACAATCTCCCCTCTCATATAGGTTTATGTTAATATGTTTTATCCATACTAATATTATAAACGCGAAAGTAACTATGTATGTCTGGCTGCCTGTCCGTTACGCTTTCCCGCTTAAACCTCTCAACTAATTTTGATGAAATTAGGCACAGACAATCTTTAGACCCTGAGAATGGACATGGACTACCTTTTATCCCGGAAAAAATTGATATTCCCGAGGGAAATCTAAAAAACGCGATATAACCGAACTCCACGCGGGCGAAGTCGCGGGCGGAAAGCTAGTACTAGTATCTTATATTGATACACTTATGCTATAGTAATCTGTACATAAAATTCTTCAAAACGCTTTAACATCAGTAACATCGTTCATAGAAATTTCTACTTATGTAGTAACAAGATGCGTTTAATTTTAATAATGCGTCAAGCCCTATTATTCCCACTGTTAGGACCCAGGCTTCCTCTCGATGAGAGCGAGTGGGCCGTAATCTACCACGCTGGCCCAATGCCGGTTGCTAGATGTCACATGTCTTTGAAGTTTTTGGTTCTAGGACATGCCGGTTTCCTCAAGATGTTTTCCTTCACCGTTTTTAGTTTCATGAGTTATTTTTTTAATTTTTAGGGTTTCGCACCCATAGGGTTAAATCGGGGCCCTAAAACTAAGACTTCACTATCTGTCTGTCTGTCAGTCTGTCACCAGACTGCTCTCATAAACCGTGATAACTAGACTGTTGAAATTACGATAGGAGATGTATTTCTGTTGCTCCTATAATAACGTGTACAAAAAACAGAATATAACGTCACCTTTATGGTAAACTTACGAAACTGCCAAAAACAAATTTTACAGGAGAGCGTTTTGAAACTTTAGATTGACGATATTTATTTTTAAGAAAGGGATGTAATAAATTCTACGATAAATTTCAGTTTCAAAATCCGCCTGCTTTTATTTACCATGAATGGATTATACATATTTAACACGCATCACAAATAAATGCATATTCGTTACTTTACACTTTCATACATGAGAATTCAAAGATATTATATTACGCTTCAGCAAACTTACGAAAGTGGTAGTTTCGTAATTTCATATCAAAAATATTGAATAAATATTTTGGTAAACTTGCGAAAGTGTCACTTTCGTAAGTTTGTTAAAGCGTAATATAATACATTTGAACTCTAATGTATGAAGGTGTAAAGTAATGAAAATGCATTTATTTGTTTGTCTTGTAGTATATGAATAATATATTCACGATATTATAATTATACATAATATTCCTTTAAAGGGCATGATTTATCTCATAAGATAAATTATATAATAAAACGTTTCAGAAAAAAAAAAATAAGTGAATTGATATCATTATGTTTGGAATATTAGTAGTGTAAAATACGTATACAAATAATAAATTGTAACTATTGATTGAAGACAAAAGCAATATAGTCGCGACTTTCACAAAACAATCAAAGTAATAGGAAATCGTAGAAAAAAGTAGGTATCTATTTGAAGATTGTGTGAGATGCTGAAGATAAAGAGGAACTGTAGGTACTCCTACAGTTTCTCATCTTCTTCAGCATCTGGTTCAGGTAAGCGATCTTCAATTGCTTCCGAATCTGGGAGGTTTTTATAAAAGGAATGGTAATATTTTGGGATTTGGTTTAGTACAGAATTTTAGTAGATCTTTTTTTTTTGTTTGGAAATGGGTATTCTTTCCGTGTAAATATTTTTTGGTACTATACAGGTACTTTTTCCTCTTCTCGTTGTAGTCAGTTTTAATAAATATTTAATTCCTTGTAAGCTCACTTTTTGCAGAGATCCTTTTTCAGCACAAGGAATTTTAATTTATAGGACCTGAAGACTTTCCTGCTGGGATCTTGCCTTCATCTCCACGTATTTTTTTTTTTATAAAGAATACGTGATGGTCACATTCAATCTTGAATCTAGACCTGAATTCTGAATTTTTTCTGCTATAGTGCGACTCCTTGGCAAGAAATGAAAAAATATGGTTTTTAATTTGATCAAGACTCTCACTAGAAAGTTTTTTAGATGGAAGTTTTTTGCCTCTTTTATCAGCTAAAAGAACCCCTTCTTCAGAAATCTTTTTTAAAGCACCCCGTACTATTATTCCTTTCTTGATGTTTAAAGTGTCTAAAAAGAAATCTCTGAATACAGTAACTTTTTTATTGTTTACTGTAAAACAATATTGATGCGTACTTACTTTGCGCGATTGATCATTTACAGTAGATCGTTTCATATTTTCTTTTACGATAAGTCTCTTATAGAGTATATTCTACCAATGTGAAATTACGAATCTTACATATTCGTATGTTTGCTGTGAGTCGGTAGATCGATTCATTAAAGTGTGCTATGTTATCAATTCACGAATATGACAGATTCGTAAGTTGACCGTGGTGTATTTTTTTCGGACTTCACGTTTTCAACTACGCCAAAACAACTGATATCAGTTTCGTAAGTTTAATATAGGTGTATCAACAAAAAAGTTAGATTCGCACTATGACATTTCTGTAACCGTTAGAGGTAGACTTTTGAAAATTTTACACCATATGTAGGACAACATAAGGTGTATTTTTTAATAGAAATGTCAAATGTACAAAAACTGCAGATTCGTAAGTTTGCCGTAGAGGTGACGAATAAGTATTTCTTTTTCTTCTTCTTCAGCCTATAGAGGTCCTGCCTGTACTGCTGGGCAAAGGCCTCCCCCAAGAATTTCATTACATTGGGGGGATTTGCCATATTCCTAACGCTCTGCATGCGGGTTGGGGATCGCAGTAGTTTGATAGTCCACAGTAGAAACGCTGCTGCCCGCTTTCCTGGTGAGAACACTAAAAGTAACGGGTTGGTGGTGAATATCTTTTTTCTTACTCCTCCGCTATTCTTTTCTGATTAATTTCGTTGCGGGACCCAAGACAGTTGAATCGTTTCTCCGGGACTCGTCGAGCTTCATTGCTCGGCGTTTTTCTGGCGGTCTCCACTGTTGATTCTGGCTTTCAGGAGTTGCAGTGGGTTGGGAACAGTGTGGCGGGTTTTTTCCTGGTGAGAGTTCCCTTTGTCGTCTCGTACGACACCCACTGGAGGATATGGGGTGGCACTATCCTAAGCCCGGTACCACACGGGGTACCATACATGAATATTTAAGGAGTGACACTGCGCGCGATTCAGGTGTGCACTTGGCATTTTTATGTAAATTAAAGTTTTAGAAAGGATTTTTATATTTCGTCCCCTAAATGGGTGAAATAGAGAGTAATCCCGTAATTTTTCAGATGATAAATAGGTAAACACATAGCATGATTGGAATAATTTCCGTTCTGTTCAGGAACAATGCAACAAATACAGGACACAGGTCACAGCTAAAACGCGTTATCAAAATCTGATTAAGTCGCCAACATAATTAAACGCGTTTATCTGATGTGTCAGCTGATACCAGTAATTACTGGACCAATTACATACCACACACAAATTACCTGGGTTCAGACAGGTAAATAGGATTGTAGGTAATCCTGTATTGGGGACCGGCATATTATGTATTATTTACATTTCTGATTGCTGAGCTGAATGTAGATGGTATACAATTGTATCATTAATCTTTGCTGGTATCGGCTGTCATCATCATCATCATCATCATCATCATCTCAGCGTTAATCCCAATCGCATCCGTAACTTTTCAGCTTTGGAGTCTGGGGTCCACTTTGCCAGCCTTACTGCTGATTTTGGCTAAACTTCGATATTTTCCGTGAAGCGACTGCCGTCTGACCTCCACAACCCGAAAGCGATATCTAAGCATTGCAGTTAGACCAATTGTTAGACTTTTGAGGGCTCTAACAATTCGTAACGACTGCCACTAAATGTTTGTATGGCAACCGGGACCAACGGCTTAACGTGCTTTCCGAGTCACGACCAGACCAGTGCAAATATTCATATTCATGCATACAAATATTTGCACTCTGCGGGGATCGAACCCGCGTCTCCTTGCGCAACCGCCGCGTTCGCTACCGCTACGCCATGGAGGCTGTCTTGGAATTAAATTAAATTATTTTAATCACAGATAATCTATTAGGTACATACATACATCAACCTTTTTTATCGTCCCACTGCTGGGCACAGGTCTCCTCTCATAAAGATAAGGATATCCTCTCACACAGGGGAGATAATCTATATTTATAATTAATCTGTAGAAGTGTAAGTAAATTCTGTATAATGAAAATATGAAAAAAAAAAAATTACAGGGGATGTTATCCGACACCGAATCCAAATACGTGATTAAAAAAAAAATTGTCTGTCTGTCTGTTTGTTCTGGCATCACGCAAAAACTACCCGTTCGATTACGATCAAACTTAGTATAATTATTCTTTAATATCCTGGGCACTGCACTGACTTTTCAAACCGGAAAAGTATTCATACTAATATTATAAATGGGAAAGTGAGTTTGTTTGTTTGTTCCGCTTTCCGCCGTAACTACTGAACCGATTGCTTTGAAATTTTGTAGACGTAAAGTTAGAAGTCCGGATTAAGAATAGTGTACTTTTTATCCCGGAAAAATTTGATATTCCCGGAGGAAATCTAAATGCGTGATGTAACCGAACTCCATGCGGGCGAAGCCGCGAGCGGAAAGCTAGTATACAATAAAAAACAAACCTATACTTGCGGTTCGATCCCTTTTTTTCCGAAGGTGGAAAAATCCTCATGGACTATCCTCCGCTCGGGGACGCGGAGGGGCGTACCGGACTCCTACCGGCTAAAAAACTACCTAAGCGTTCGTTATCTGCTTTTTCGTCGTTCGGCTTTTTTGTCGTCGCGAGTTCGATGGGTCTCTACAGGCGCGAGCAGACCTCAGCGGCTGCTCTCCTCATCTGACTGGCGTGTGTGAATTCGTCATAACGTCAACTCGGCCATGTGACGGATATTGGACTCCCCGAGTCCTTCACCCGGGACAGTTGGATCCCTGGACCCGATTACTATACCAACCGCAAGGGGCCATCCATAAAGTACGTCACACGAATTTCATGATTTTTGAGCCCCCCCTCCGTCCTTGTCACAGGTGTTCACATTTCTGAACCCCCCCCCCCCAATGTGACGTCACATGTTTTGCATATTCACATCGAAAAATTCTTAAATTAAAACAGCAGTTCCGAATTTAGTTTTATTTCCATTTAAATAAAGTACTTTTTTATGAAATCAACATTATATCAATTATTTGAGACAATAACAAAGCAATAAACTATTGAATATAAAGAAAAGAAAGAAACCCAAAGGGCTCGATCGGCGAGTGTCACTAAAGCGAGTATGATCTCGTAAAGAAAACAGTTTAAACCGTATTGTCCCAAAGATAGAGTTGGAAATATTTTTTAGTTTATATTTAATATTTCAAATAACGCGATTATTACCTCTAGCTATATTCGATTTTGAAATGTGATGTCACGAAACATAGTACCCCACCCACCCCTTGTCACACCATGTCACACTTTGTCGACACCCCCCTCCCCCCTTTATGTGTGACGTACTTTATGGATGACCCCCAAGTAATAAGTTTGTGGTAGATTGCGACACCCATAAAAAAAAAAAATATCACATTTTTGTTATTTCATAATACTGTTAGGTAGGATTAGTCATTTGTATAGATACTTATACATTTTAGGGATCTTGCTTATTTATAGAGTTTAAATGGAACGATATCATTTTAATAAAGGTTTCTCATTTGATTTATGTAGAAGTAGGGCTAACGTTGTAACGTAATTTTGTAATGACGACGCATTGACAGAGTCGTTTTGGAAAGTGAGGATTGTCGAACGCTGACTTCGCTCTTAGACCGTACCAGGGCACTTCTCTGGGGCGAAACTATCTGTTAGCCTATTTAAATTATTATTTCCAAGATTGGAGGGTACAAAACCCGCCACACTGTTTCCAACCCACTGCAACTCCTGAAAGCCAGAATCAACAGTGGAGACCGCCAGAAAAACGCCGAGCAATGAAGCTCGATGAGTCCCGGAGAAACGATTCAACTGTCTTGGGTCCCGCAACAAAATTAATCAGAAAAGAATAGCGGAATAAGAAAAAAGATATTTTTTTTACTTCCCTCCATAATAAGCAGGAGACAGAACAGAACTAGGCCAATCGGCACAAAGGGACATTATTGCAACTGGGAGAAGCCCAGATAGCCAAGCACCACGGAATAACATTTGATTAAGTTAATGGGTCCTAAGTAAGGGTATGTGCTGTTACAATTGTTTCCAATAATAGGTATGGCAAAAGCGCCTGAACGCACGGAAATTAGTTCTAGTTTCTACAAGGTCCGTATAATAAACAATTCCGGATGTAACTTGTACACTATCCAACATAATATTGCGTCCATTCTGCCAAAGAATACACTCCCACAACATGTGATGTGCGGACTGTGAAAGATTGGAGGGTATATTTACACATCGTGCTTTAATTCAAAACTTCACTTACGAAATGGAGCCTTTACCACCACACCAAGATGGTGACAACCATATCGCTGACGTCGTCATGCTTATTACCTACTAGCTTTCCGCCCGCGGCTTCGCCCGCGTGGAGTTCGGTTATATCGCGCTTTTTAGATTTCCCTCGGGAACATCAATTTTTCTGGGATAAAATGTAGCCTATGTTCTTTCTCGGGGTCTAAAGATTGTCTGTGCCAAATTTCATCAAAATCGGTTGAGAGGTTTAAGCGGGAAAGCGTAACAGACAGACATACAGACAGAGTTGCTTTCGCATTTATAATATTAGTATGGATAAAGTCGTAGTTTGTAGTATAAATCTGTTTGTTATTTGTTTACACTCAAACGTTTGAATGGATTTGGATGACATTTTATTCTTCACCAGGTCATCTGTCCACCTTGTTGGGCTTCCCTACGCTGAGTCTTGCGGTACGTGGCCGCCTCTCCAGCACGTTACTTTCACAATCAAAATTAACATAAAGGGTATTTTTTTTGCGTTATCCCCCTGGGATCGTACTGATGCGGGTAAAACAGGGTAGTACGGCTAGTTATAAATACACTTCTGAATAACTCCTCGGGGTGATGTATTGTTTATCTAGGCTCAGAACTTTTCGAGCCCTTAATTTTCTGTTTCTAGGGTTCCGTACCTAACAGCTGAAACGGAACCCTATTCATGAGACTTCGCTGTCCTTCTGTTACCAGGCTGTATCTCATGAACCGTAATAGCTAGACATTATAAATTTTCAGGGGTAATGTATTTCTGTGGCCACTATAAAAACGAATACTAACATTAAAAAAATAAAATATTTAAGGGGGGCTCCCATACAACAATCGTGACTTGTTTGCCGTTTTTAAAGATAATGGTACGGAACCCTTCGTGCGCGAGTCCGACTCGCACTTGGCCGTTTTTTTTTTTTGTAATTGGTAATCAAAATAACAATGACATTTCAATCAGGTTTGAGTAGATTTTCCAATAATCCTCGGGTAACAAGGCCCAAGTAATACCTTGTGTAATTTTTATAAAATAGGTAGGTAATCCACGTCTTTAGAGAAAGAGTTTAAAATGACAAAGGATTTATCCTTTGGATAGTGGAAAAAAGCAAAACCTGATGCTTGAATTGATGGTTTTGCTTTTTGTTGCCCAAAGAGAGAACCCAGTGCTGGTTTTCACGAATAACATATATATAGATAATTTATTAATAATTTAATTTATTTATTGACAAAAATGGTCCAATGGTTAGTAACTTATCTACCAAGGGTTAGTAACACCTAAAAACTAATCATGACTGCTGCACAAGCAATGCTAATCAGTGCCTAATAACCTTTCCTTTTCCTTTCCTCAGCCTATAGATGTCCACTGCTGGACAAAGGCCTCCCCCAAGGCTTTCCACGATGACCGGTCTTGTGCTGCCCGCATCCATCGGCTTCCCGCGACCTTCACCAGGTCATCGGTCCACCTTGTTGGGGGTCTCCCTACGCTGCGTCTTCCAGTACGTGGCCGCCACTCCAGAACCTTGCTGCCCCATCGGCCATCGGTTCTACGAGCAATGTGCCCTGCCCACTGCCACTTGAGTTTAGCGACTCGCAGAGCTATGTCGGTGACTTTGGTTCTTCTGCGGATCTCCTCATTTCTGATTCGATCACGCAGAGAAACTCCTAGCATAGCTCTTTCCATTGCCCTTTGTGTGACTCTGAGCCTTCGTATAAGGCCCATTGTGAGCGACCACGTTTCAGTTCCGTAAGTCATCACTGGCAACACACACTGGTCAAAGACTTTCGTCTTGAGACACTGTGGTATCTTGGACGACGAGAAGATGTAGCGTAGCTTCCCGAACGCTGCCCAACCGAGCTGGATTCGCCGAGACACCTCTTTCTCGAAGTTGGACCTACCTAGTTGGACTTTCTGTCCCAGGTATATATACTCGTCAACAACTTCGAGTGCAGAGCAACCAACTACAATTGGAGTGGGTGCGACATGAGAGTTCGACATGATCTTCGTCTTATCCATGTTCATTTTTAGACCCACTTGTTGGGAAGCTCTGCTGAGGTCATTGAGCATTTTGCCCAAGTCTTCCAGGGTCTCAGCCATGACCACGATATCATCTGCGAAACGGAGATTAGTGATGTACTCGCCGTTGATGTTGATGCCAAGTCCTTTCCAGTCCAGGAGCTTGAAGACATCTTCCAACGCAGCAGTGAACAATTTAGGAGATATGACATCTCCTTGTCTCACTCCACGCTGCAGTTGGATCGGTTTCGAGTCCTGATCCTGGAGACGGACTGACATGGTGGCGTTTTTGTACAAACACTTTATCACCTCAATGTATCGATGGTCAATTTGGCACCGCTGGAGAGACTGTAGCACCGCCCAAGTCTCAATCGAATCGAAGGCCTTCTCATAGTCCACAAACGCCAAGCATAGTGGTTTGTTATACTCCTCGGACTTCTGTATAACTTGCCGCAGCGTATGAATGTGGTCTATGGTGCTAAAGCCTTTTCGGAAGCCTGCTTGTTCGGGAGGCTGGAAGTCGTCAAACCTGCGAGCGAGACGATTCGTGATGACCCTAGAAAACAGCTTGTAGACATGGCTCAGGAGGGATATCGGTCTGTAGTTTTTCAGGAGGGTATTGTCACCTTTTTTGAAAAACAAAACCACCACGCTCCTGTGCCACGCCTTAGGCGTTTCGCCTTTAAGAATGACGGAATTAAATAGCCTAATAACCGGCGCATCGAATTTGTCGGCCATCGTTTGTAGGATTCTGTTAGCACTGGTCCTAGTTCTACCTAGCAACGAGGCCGCCTTCTTCCTCATACGTTGACAGCCTCCGTGGCGTAGCGGTAGCGAACGCGGCCGCTGGGCAAGGAGGCGCCGGTTCGATCCCCGTGCAGTGCAAATATTTGTATACATGAATATGAATAGTTGCACTGGTCTGGTCGTGCCTCGGAAAGCACGTTAAGCCGTTGGTCCCGATTGCCATACGAACATCTAATGGCAGTCGTTACGGGTTGTTGGAGCCCTTAAAAGTCCAACAATTGGTCTAACTGCGAAGGCGATATCGAAGATATCGCCTTCGGGTTGTGGAGGTCAGACGGCAGTCGCTTCACGGAAAATATAGAACTTTAGCCAAAATCAGCAATTAGACTGGTAAAGCGGACCCCAGACTCCAAAGCTGAAAAAGCTTCGGATGCGACTGGGATTAACGCTGTGATGATGATGATGATGATCATTTGTAGGATGCTGTTAGCACTGGTCCTAGTTCTACCTAGCAACGAGGCCGCCTTCTTCCTCACAATGGCATGAAAGTCATCAATTCGCGCCAAAGCGAACATGCCTGTCGCACTGCAGTACCTAGGTAACCCCAACAGCATCCAAAAACCATTTAAAATATACCCATTAATTATTATTTACTTTACTTATTTTTCCTTCAATCCCTTTCTAACAATGACTGTTTTTGTTAAATCACGTCTTCATGAACCTTTTTATCGTCCCACTGTTGGGTACAGGTCTCCTCTCATACAGAGAAGGATTGAGCGTAATCACCACGCTTGCTCAATGCGGGTTGGCGATTTCAGACTTAAAGTCCAGGTTTCCTCAAGATGTTTTACTTCAGCTTCAGTCATTGGTGTCCAAGATATACTTAGAAAGTACATATAACTTTAGAAAAGTTACATTGGTACTTGCCTGACCTGGAATCGAATCCCCGCACTCATACTTGAGAGTCTGGTGTTTTAACCACTAGGCCACCACGACTTAAGTCACGTAAATTATTGTAAACATTCTAATTTTTAATGTCTGGACTTGAAAAAAGACGATGATCCCTGAGTTTGTTTCGGTTTTTCTTCTCAGAGGTAGTCAGGAAATGCCGGCTCCATCTAGTTTAACCCTTATGTGAGTGACGAGGTACCCGGGTGCCTTTGGCGTTTTCATATTCTAAAAAAAGTATGTTTTACACCCTATAGGTAGCTCTGACTTCCTGAGAGCTCTTAACTATTTATAAATTACATATTTTTTAAGGTTTTGACCAAGTCTACTATTTACAATGTTTTGTGGATACTAAAATATATTTCAAACGCACAATCGAGTGACGAGGTACCTGGGTACCTCTTTGTGTTTTGTGTGACTATGAAGTTAATTGTTTTTAATTCGTACAAAAATTAAGTAATAAGCATTTGCCAAAGTGTTTTATTTATATAAAAATTAAAAAATTTTTGTTCAGACAGTATTAGTATAGCTGTTGAAGCGAATGTTAGGTCATGTTGGACGAGTTACTGCATGCTCATCACAAATTGTTTTTTTGCAGTTAGTGCAAGCTTTCCGAGTTTTTCTTTGCTTGCGTTTTGGAGTTCTCTGTATAGGTAACAACTTCCAACGACTGTAACACGCCCTGTAGAATTTCGTCTAGACCGATTTATAGGAGTTTTGAGGCCTCAGTTCTCGGCCAAACACGTCCTGCATTGCAGATCTCACATGTAATTTTGATGTCATAATGAGATTTTTTGACTTCTATATTTTTAACACAAAGTTGTGGACTTGATTGTTTCAAAAACTTTCTACGTTTGTCACTCGAGACCAATTGTGGGTTATGTTCCATGTAAATGATATATGCTGCCAAAGCTGCAATATCAATGACATTATAAAGAAATGCTAAAGGCCACTGATTTGTTCTGCGTTAGACGGTATATTCTGCTAACAGCTTATCCATGTAGTCCACTCCACTTTTGGTTTTATTATAATACAAAAATATTTCTGGCTTGGCAGTTTCCTTATTACTTTCAATAACTGGAGACATGTGCATTAATGACAACAACAATACATTGTTGACTATAACATTATTACTGCTTTATTGTTTTAGGTACATAAGAGCACACAGTCTGTTCTTTGCTAAATAAGAAGTTAGAAGAATAAACAGCCCTCTCTTTATGTGCTTGCACATTTGCAGGAGAGAACCCGTTTATTTTTTCTTACCGCTCCAACTAGTGTCATATTCCACGATTTCAAAGACTGAGCCAGTTGAAGCGACATAAAAAAATTATCCGTAGTTACATTCAGCCCTGAATTTTTATATTTAGTCACGAGATCTAATACAGTGAATTCTCCTACATTTGTTAGACGTAAGCCATCACTTGACTTTCCTGTATATATTTGACCATTTAAGGGGTAGGAATTATTTGCATCACAATCTCAGTATATTTTTATGCCATACTTTTCAGGTTTTCATGGCATGTATTGAGTAAAGCGAGTCCGCCCCCGATATCTGTATAGCTGTTCGTCAATGGTATTACATTCACGAGACTTGTAGTTTTGCATTATAGCATTTTGATTCTATCATGAGACATCGCAGTCCGAAATAATGGTAGGTGACTGGATTTCCACAGTTCTTCTGCGCCAATAACCATGTACCGCACTCTATCATTCCTCCGCTTTTATGGCCACAGATTGACAACTGTTAAGCTTAGCTAAAGCAATAATATTCAAAGTATGTACATATAACACAAAAACAGATGTTGATTTGGTTACATTACGTTTAAACTACATGAAGGTACCCGGGTACCTCGTCACTCCGTTAAAGGTGTTTTATTTGTCACTCACATAAGGGTTAAAAAAATATGACGTGTAAAAGTGATCCTACTAGCAAAATAAACGATTTCATTTCATTTACTTCATACACCACCAAAATATGTCGGCGTAAACGGCACGATTATCCTGGGCGTCGTGGCTTGCTACGTCGAAGCGGGCTACGTCGAAGCCCGCTACGTCGAAGCCCGCTACGTCGAAGCCCGCTACGTCGAAGCCCGCTACGTCGAAGCCCGCTACGTCGAAGCGTGCTACGTCGAAGCGCGCTACGTCGAAGCGAATTGCGGTGTTACCCTCCTTCAAATACTAGTGTATAAAATGGTCCGCACAGCTGCAAAATGACACCTGCCCTGTCCAGTGACGCTCGTAACTCGTCCAGGCTCGTAACTCACATTGGATGACCTAAGAGTGTAACCGCTTATTTGTATAAGTAACCGCCTGGCTGGAGGCTTTGAGTTTTACTTAAGGCAAGCATCATCATCAAACTTTTTATCGTCCCACTGCTGGGCACAGGTCTCCTCTCATAGAGAGAAGGATTGAGCGTAATCACCACGCTTGCTCAATGCGGGTTGGCGATTTCAGACTTGAAAGTCCAGGGTTTCTCAAGATGTTTTTCTTCACGTTTCAATCAGTCATTGGTGTCCATGACATTCTTAGAAAGGCAAGCATATGATAGTAGTAAAGTAAAATAGTCAAGTAGTCTAGTGACTACTTGACTATTCCTCTCAAGGTCAACTACGAGACGCCCTAATAAAAAAATGCATTCTGACTTCAGGCGTTGGCCGATGTACAGGTTTTATTACTTTTTCCCATTGTTATTCTGCCTTTTTGTACATTGCTACTCTGTTTGTCTGAATCTGGTATTACTGAGTTTGTGGGTTATTATTGAAAGGTACTGATTTAATAATGTCCTAAGACGCTTTTCACGAAAATTAACTGATTAAATAGTTTTGTGTAAGAATAATTACATCATGTATGACACCATGCTTTTACATAACACACTACAAGATGATACAAATGCTGGGATGCAGATATATTGTTATAGGTGTTCATAAATTGCTAACAGTCCATTTTCGACAGGATCGACTCTCTCATTACCGCGTCCGCAGGATTCCGTACGTAACAATATACCCGTATAACCTATATTCCCACCCTATTTGGTGACTCGAAGGAAGATAAATTACGACACAAGATTTATTGGAGAATTCCGTGATGGAAATCTAAGAAAAAAACTCGTTATGACAATGGAGGTCGGTAATCCATTTACTTTCATTTTAGCAAAAGTTTTTGAAGCTGTGAATTTTAGTTTTAGTAAAAATAAATGCTTTGAAATGTTTAGTTTACATTTCAAAGCAATAAATATTTTTAAGCTTTTGTTTAAGGCACTCACTTAGATTTAGCTAGAAAAAAAGGTTGTTTTTTTTTCAAAAATATCTAGACTGCAAGCATAATTTCCATTATGTAATCGCAAGCATAGTAGTCGTGGTGGCCTAGTGGTTAAAACGTAAGCCTCTCAAGTATGAGTGTGCGGATTTGATTCCAGGTCAGGCAAGTACCAATGTAACTTTTCGAAGTTATATTTATGTACTTCCTAAGTATATCTAGGACTGATTACAAGGTGAAAGAAAATATCTTGAAGAAACCTGGACTTTAAGTCTGAAATCGCCAACCTGCATTGAGCAAGCCTGGTGATTACACCCAATACTTCTCTGTATGAGAGGAGACCTGTGCCCAGCAGTGGGACAAGTTGATGATGATGATGAATCGTAAGCAGCCTTTTCTCGACTGTGTTGGTTTCCAATCTAACCAGTTTCAGCTCAATACCAGTATTTCACATGAAGTGAATATCTCTTTGTACTGTATAACCTAATTACTTGTATCGCAATACCCCTTATACACAGCATTTAACCGCTTGCATCGAGGGACTGAAACAATTTGCCTTCAGCGGTCTTCCCAGATTCAGAATATGATTTAAGTGTCTTGTGTTCATCACAATACATCATCATCATCATCATCATCATCAATTCAGCCGAAAGCCGTCCACTGCTGGACATAGGCCTCCCCCAAGGTTCTCCACGACAACTGGATCACTATACATAGTATTGTATAAAGTCATGTGTTTTTTTTAAATGAACAGACAGCTGTGCTGCTGATAAGATAAAATAAGATAATAATTTATTTTGCTAGAATACGAGTATAAATACATTAGCTGGTAGTTTCAAATATTGTCCGTCATATTCAACCATTATCAGGTATGCAAAAATGTCACATACTTAAGCCGAAAAACTCAATAAATTATATTAAAACAATTTTCTATCCAATAAGTTAAATTACATTTCAATATTATAACAATGCTGTCGACACAGAAGCTATACAAATAGTAATATCAAGATCAAAACTAACGATGAAGTTAAAAATGTCCCGCAACTTCTTCTTCCCAGCGAAAGCACTAGGAAGTGGCGAAGGGCGGTCGTTTTAGGGGACTGTCTTATGTAATATTGACGATAAAAGTGCTGATTCTCAGCCTAATTTGAACAAACGACTTGATTTTTAAGTTACTTGTAGCGCGATACACCTTGGATACAGCATTTTACTGCTTAAATCGAGGGAATGGAACAATTTACCTTACGCGGTCTTCCGAGATTCAGATCTAAGATTAAAGTGTAGCGGTGCCTACAACGCAACATGCGAACAACACGTCATACTGACGTCACACGAATTGTAAGGGAGTAATGTAGCGGTGTCTACAACGTAACATGCGAACAACACGTCATACTGACGTCACACGAATTGTAAGGGAGTAATGTAACGGTGCCTACAACGTAACATGCGAACAACACGTCATACTGACGTCACACGAATTGTAAGGGAGTAATGTAGCGGTGTCTACAACGTAACATGCGAACAACACGTCATACTGACGTCACACGAATTGTAAGGGAGTAATGTAACGGTGCCTACAACGTAACATGCGAACAACACGTCATACTGACGTCACACGAATTGTAAGGGAGTAATGTAGCGGTGTCTACAACGTAACATGCGAACAACACGTCATACTGACGTCACACGAATTGTAAGGGAGTAATGTAACGGTGCCTACAACGTAACATGCGAACAACACGTCATACTGACGTCACACGAATTGTAAGGGAGTAATGTAACGGTGCCTACAACGTAACATGCGAACAACACGTCATACTGACGTCACACGAATTGTAAGGGAGTAATGTAGCGGTGCCTACAACGTAACATGCGAACAACACGTCATACTGACGTCACACGAATTGTAAGGGAGTAATGTAGCGGTGCCTACAACGTAACATGCGAACAACACGTCATACTGACGTCACACGAATTGTAAGGGAGTAATGTAGCGGTGCCTACAACGTAACATGCGAACAACACGTCATACTGACGTCACACGAATTCTACATCTCGCAATCAGAGTTTACCGTGCAGCTAGCATATTTATACAAGCTCGCGATACCAACCGGCGGACAAGTGGCCTGCCAGACAACCAGTCTGGTTCGAGGATCCTCCCTTTTCTATGGAGGATGAGTGAGCTTTTCACGCTGCTCCTCATACCTCCACAAAAGTATCTTCAAGGCTAGAGTGAATAGGCTCATAATAAACTAATGCGCTTTACCATCGATGATTGCATCCCTGCTTACCATTAGGCGGGATCGCGGTTAAGCACTAATTTGTAACATATAAACGACAATCTTCTGACAACTCGTGACAACTCTTAAAGCTGGAGACAGCCGGTACTCATAATAGGTACGTACATTGTTAGGTACGTATACATTGTTACGTGTACATTGTTAGGGACATAGTATGATACATTTAACGTACATAATTTATTGTATACTCTATGTAAATAGTTTACTGTAGACTACTGCGCTGGCGATCATTGAGTCCGTGGGGCACCCATTTGGCAAGATATTTTACCTTGCCAATTCGACACATATGGTCCAATATAGTTTGTATTTTTTGTTTGTTTTGTCGGAAGCTGTTGCTATATCAGCCGTAGATTGTGTGTCATCAGCTTCCACAATCGTCTTCAATTCGTCATTGTCGACCAAAAGTCTTCAGACGACCGCGGGGTTCATTTTTAGGGTTCCGTACCTCAAAAGGAAAAAACGGAACCCTTATAGGATTTTTTTGTTGTCCGTCTGTCTGTCTGTCTGTCTGTCTGTCAAGACCCTTTATCTCAAGAACGCGTGGACGTATCAAGCTGAAATTCACATGAAATACTCAAGTCTATTGTCCCTTTAAGCTGTAAAAATATCAAACTTCTAAGCCAAGCCAATCAAAAGATACAGCCGATTATGTCGATATTTTCAACAAATTTTCGACACTCGCAAAGGAATCAAAACCTACAGGATACTTTCCGTAAACTCAGAATCTTGAAAATTGGCATGAAGCATTGTCATATAATGCAAATATAGGAAAAATTGTGAAAATCACATTTTTTTAGTTATATAATATAATAAACATATTTTAATAAAATGGAACTTACTACCTTATTTCTCACGAACGAATAAAGTTATCAAATTGAAATTTATACCAAATACCTAGGTCTATTGTCCCTTTAAGCTGTGAAAATATAAAACTTCTAAGCCAAGCCGATCAAAAGATACAGCCGATATGTCGATATTTTCAACAAATTTTCGACACTCGCAAAGGAATCAAAACCTACAGGATACTTCCCGTAAACTCAGAATCTTGAAATTTGGCATAAAGGATTGTCATATACTCGTAATGCAAATATAGGAAAAATTGCGAAAGTCATATTTTTTCAGTTATATATTATAATAAACATATTTTAATAAAATGGAACTTACTACCTTATTTCTCACGAACGAATAAAGTTATCAAATTGATATTTATACCAAATACCTAGGTCTATTGTCCCATTAAGCTGTGAAAATATCAAACTTCTAAGCCAAGCCAATCAAAAGATACAGCCGATATGTCGATATTTTCAACAAATTTTCGACACTCGCAAAGGAATCAAAACCTACAGGATACTTCCCGTAAACTCAGAATCTTGAAATTTGGCATGAAAGATTGTCATATAATGTAAATATAGGAAAAATTGTGAAAATCACATTTTGTTAGTTATATAATATAATAATAGTTATATAATATTTTAATAAAATGAAACTTACTACCTTATTTCTCACGAACTAATAAAGGTATCAAATTGAAATTTATACCAAATACCTAGGTCTATTTTCCCTTTAAGCAGTGAAAAAATCAAACTTCTAAGTTAATAAAAAGATACAGCAGTTTATACCGACACCTTAGACGAATTTCCGTCACACGCTAGGGAATCAAAACCTACAAGCAAAGACATTAAAATTATATTTACAATAGACAGGACATCACGAACAAAATCGTAAGCCAATACTTTTATCGACTTGGTTAAAAGTCGCTCAGTCTAGTCTGCGCGTCAGGACGTAATTTGTGTCCACTAAGAATAAACATTTTCTAAGGAAATATGCCATGTTGCGCTTTGTGTTACTGTACATCTCGTTATAGTAAAACGACTGGACCTAACTTCGGAATGTTTTTCTATGAATTATTTATATTTCGTCTGCAATTCAAATTTAAAAAAAAAAATAGTTCTATAAAATTTTCCATTATTGTAATAATCGCCCTCTATTGTTGAGTAGTTTTACTATTTTCTTGTACAGATGTAGTAATGTTGTTTATCGATTTAGTTATCGATAATACTTATTAAGGTGAATACATTTTGTTGTATTTTATTGACATTTAAAATATAGCTAAATAAACTTAAAATATTACTATATTTCAAGTTTATTTATTATTAACTCTATTTAAATATAATCATATCATATTAATAAACAAAATTGAATGAACAATTACTATTCATTTATCTAGGTTTTTGTTATTTTTGGTTTCCGAATAAAAATAATGTCGTAGGGAAAAGTGGATACGATTTGTCCAGATAGACCGTAGAGAAGAAAATTGGCTTCCGTCTCATTCGTCGAAATTATGCTCAATGCATTTTAAAAGAGAAGTTGTCTACTTTGGAAAGACTTGTCGATCAAATTAAAAAAAAAAAAAAGAATCGGTAGCTTGTATTAGAAATGAAATAGTAAGTTATTAATTTCAGTACTTTTCTACTTAACCGTAAAAATTGGAATAAAATTTACGGTTGAGTGGATAAGTACATAGATTACATAACATATTTATAATGAAATATATTCATAAAATATGTAGGTACGTATATGTAGTACAATGATTGCGAGCTACTTTGTGATTTTGAGGATTCCGTACCTAAAAGGTAAAACGAACCCTATTCATGAGACTTCTCTGTTCGTCTGTCAGTCTGTCACCAGGCTGTATCTCATAAACCGTAATAACGAGACAGTTGTAATTTTCAGAGATTATGTAAGTATTTCTGTTGCCGCTATAACAACAAGTAGTAAGAATAAAAATAATAAAATATTTATGGGGGCTCCCATAAAACAAACGTGAATTTTTGCCGTTTTTTGCTCCATATTAATAACGGAAACAGATAGACGCTTAAAATGTTTACAGAATATTTGGTTATATATTCAAATTACAAATAAATAATTAAAATAAAATAAATAGTGAAGGCGGGCTCTCATACAATAACCGTGACTTTTTTGCCGTTTTTAAAGATAATGGCGTACGAATCTTGTAAAGGTCTTGCTCCAGCAGACTACAATTTTTGTCGTGATTTGGACAATTATCTACGTGGCAAGAAGTTTTCTTCCCAGGAGGCAGTTCTGCTTTCACACAGTTTGTACAGTCTAGATCCTCAGAGTTCTATCACAAAGGCATAAACGACCTTCCTATATATTGATTATAAATGAATTATTTAAAATTTAAAAAATAAGCAATTATTTAGATTTTCAGTACTAATCGGCAATTTTAAACTTTAACGCCTATTATATTAAAAGAATTATATAAATAAGAAACTTGTAAACTTGAAATTACCCATAATTATTCTGCTTCCTAATTTTTTGTTTCAAGCTATCATAATGCGAAAAAACATCGTCGTAGTAACATCTTTGAATATTATCGATAACTTTATATCGAAATGATACAAACCCTACCACAGTTTTTTGCATTGCCATTTAAAATATTTGCAAACAAACGTGTAAAAAGAATAATTTTGCTAAAAACGAAATGCAAACGAAAATTGCAAAACAAAATGCGCTTTATGGCCTAAAAGGTCTATTACACTCAAAATCGCAATAAACTGAGCGTTAAAATAATTCGTAAGCATAAAACATCTAAAATGCCAATAGACGGTGTCACGGTAAATGAATAGTAGCGAATAAAATTCTAAAACAGTTTTTGTTTGTACAAGACAAGTTTCACTTAATTTATTCACTTTTCAATATTTATTTACCCGATTTGAACTATACTAGGGTATTAAATCGGATCTGGCAACATAGACCACACTGGCCACCTACCGGGCAATAGCTGAATATATTTTATATAAACTTATTTCATTTTTACTATTTGATGTCTCCAATTGTCGATCTAATTTTGCTATATTGTACCAGATGGCGGAACTGAGCCATGGGATCACAGTTTTTCTATGCCATTTTGACACATGCCCTCTCTATATATCTTAAATCTCTTTGCCTACAAGGTACTTCCCGTGAACTCAGAATCTTGAAATTCGGCACGAAGCAACGTTATATTATAGTACAGACAGATAAAGGAAATATTGTGAAAATGATAAAATTGAAGTTACATAAAATATTAAAATATTATTTTTGCTTACATGACATAAAATATGTTTTTAATAATTATAAACTTACTACCTACCCTTTTTCACATGAACGCGTAGAGTCATTAAATTTGAAATTCATATCAAACACTTCTTAAATCTAATTGCCTCTAAACTGTGAAAAATTCTAAATCAATGCTAGTATTATAAATGCGAAAATAACTTTGTCTGTCTGTTACGCTTTCCCGCCTATACCTCTCAACCGATTTTGATGAAGTTTGGCACAGACAATCTTTAGACCCTGAGAAAGAACATAGGCTACCTTTTATCCCGGAAAAATTTGATGTTCCCGAGGGGAATTTAAACAGCGCGATATAACTGAACTCCACGCGGGCGAAGCCGCTGGCGGAAAGCTAGTACGTCAT
Source organism: Sesamia nonagrioides (assembly GCA_017933935.1). Taxonomy (NCBI): domain Eukaryota; kingdom Metazoa; phylum Arthropoda; class Insecta; order Lepidoptera; family Noctuidae; genus Sesamia; species Sesamia nonagrioides. The sequence continues at coordinate 1,071,340 of JADWQK010001182.1, forward strand.
AAATTGTAAACCGCTACGTTTGTACGGCGGAACCCTCGGTGTGCGAGTCCGACTCGCATTTGTCCGGTTTTTAAAGTCGAAATTCCCAGAACGGCAGTGAGCAAACCAATAACAAGTGCTACGTTGGTTTATAGTGTTAGCTCGGTAAACGTTGTAGATGTTGCATGCCGTTTGTGCCGCGTTGTTAGCATAACGGTACTCATATTCCTTATTTACTCGAATTTTAATGTAGGCGTTAGATTTGTCTTAGACGATGACATTAAAAAAAAAAAAAAACAAAATGGCGGATGTTTGACGCCATAATTATGAGGTATTTTTATTAACCAAACTTATCGAATTGGTTTTAAAATGAAGGATTTAAAATACTCATTAGAAAATATGTATATAACGTGCACTTTTAATATAAATGGAACGATGAAAAAAGAAATTAAACAATTTTTTTTAAGTTATCCAACATTAGAAACATAATTTATTAAAACTAAAATGAAAGAAATAAAAAATATTATTTAAAAACAAAAAACCCGCCTGCATAAAACTCTTACGAACTGAAAAGGTAGAAAGAAGTTGAACAATCGCAGTTGGGCATCTTCTTAGCTGGATAAACAAGTATTCCATAGAACATTCCCCCAACTGCGATTGTTCAACTTGTTTCTACCTTTCCAGTTCGTAAGAGTTTTATGCAGGCGGGTTTTTTGTTTTTAAATAATATTTTTTTATTAACTAAATGGAAAGAAAAGGATGAACATGAAGACGAAAAGATGAAAAGAATCGGCGCCATTGTACAACTAAACTGTATCTCTTCTGTTTATTATTCTCCTTTATGACCTCTTAAAACACAACATAAGGCGGAACTTGCAGAATATGTTTCATAAATTAAAATAATTGCCATAAACCACCTCTACGAGGACCGTAACATTATGTAAATCGAGGATAAGTCTTTGTTTATTTGAGTTTGCCAAAGTTGGACTTAAATGAAGTCAGTTTAAGTGAAACTTACTGAAACTCTTTCATATAATATGTTGGAAAATTACTATAAATAATAATATGTCATTCCTTTTGTGTAGTTCTGGTGAGTGTGCAAGGGAATTGCATGATTTAATTCCCCCATCTCCGTTCCACCATCGGACGACCCGTCGTACGGCAAGTTTCCACCCTTACGTTGTTGACACCACTGCGACCCGGACGAAGCGTTTCGCTTCCTCTTTTATACCGCGTACATTGAGGGACTGGAACAATTTGCCGGCGATGGTGTTTCCGTCACGTTACAATTTGAGTGTCTTCAAGGCTAGAGTGAATAGGCTCTTAATAAACTAGCGCGCTTTACCATCAATGATCGCATCACTGCTTACCATCAGGCGGGATTGCGGTCAAGCGCTAGTTTCTAAATTATAAAAAAAAGTCTAACGGACTTTTCCGTTATGACTGCATTTTAAAAATAGGATCATTTGTCTGAGAATCCAACAGAACACAATACCATGCCCGACCGATGCCGGACCGATGCCCGATGGGGCTGATGGGTTCTCTTGTGGCGACCAAGCACCGGAAGACGCATCGTAGGTAGGCCCCCGACGACCTGGTGTAGGTCACGGGAAACCACTGGATGCAGAAGACGCAGAACCGATCGTTGTGGAGATCCCTGGGAGAGGCCCATGTCCAGCAGTGGACGTCTTTCGGCTAAAATGATGATGAGGACAATACCTTGCACGCGCAGGCATCGTGATCAACAAACTGAGGCACAGCGCAAGAACGACACGGCTCGGTCCGGTGACCATTCTCGTTTTCAATAGACTCCACCACGAAGGACGATACTCTTAATTCAATTGATTAAGAGGGGACTCTCAGGTACCGAGAAATTTGAAAAATAGGTATTAGAAGAAACTATTGCCGTCGCGCCGCCTCCAGCTTCTCCCCTAAAGTGCGTTGACCAAAAGTCTTTTCGTATTCCGCTGTTTGATATCAAAATTTAGTGGAAAATTATAATGCTTTATATTATTTTCTTTTTTGTCAAAAACTTATCACATTTGTGTAATAGTCGTCTGAACATCACTGTAAAAATTGGTTACTTTTTGGGATTTTGAAATATCATATTTCTTTTATTAATGAAGTTTTGGAAAAATCAAATGATGGCGGCACGTATAGTCAAGGTGCAAAATTGTAGAAAAAAATTGCTCTTAAAGCGTCCCAACTCCAAAATCAAACAAAATCCACGAAGAAAACAGCGGAATACGTTTGTATAGAGAAAGCACCACTAGAGTTCCCTCTTAAGTAAATGTTTGTTTGGAAAAGTTATTGCACTTCTCTGCTCTTCTTGCTCTCTGCGCCAACTTATGTACAATAAATATTTGAGAAGATAATACAAAGCAGGTAGGTAGGATTTACAATGTAGTTGGTCACCGTCTATCTATAGAAAAGCAATCATCAATGAAAACAATAACAATAAAAATCCAGTCATCGTAAACCAACAAAAATTTCATTTTATTCAATCAAGCGCCGTACGAATATTCCATAAATAGATTGAATAGAAAACAAGTGAACGAGTCAGCGTTTCAAATTATCCACCGAATGGGACCGATTGAACGAATGAACGGGACGGGACCGAATGGAATGGCTAGCTCGACGGATCTTTAGGTGCTGCTATTATTTTGATTGGAGGTACGAATGTACCCTGGGAATCTTGTATGGGTTAACTTAAGGCCAAGTTCTAAGGAATTAAGATAATTTGTAGGTGGATCAAATAGGATGGGATGACTCGTGTTACACTAATAAGGAAAATTGACTTTGTAGATTAGGTAACAAGTTCAAATTATATTCCTAAAAATCCGACCAAGAGCTAGTCGGAGACGAGGGGTTTCATACCATTACCTACACAAAATAATTCTTTTTTGGGTTTGTTAGACATAGCTCTTCGAGTCGCTAAAATTAAGTGGCAGTGGGCGGGGCACATCCTTCGAACCGAGAGCCGATGGGGCAGTAAGGTTCTGGAGTGGCGGCCACGTACCGGAAGACGCCCTCAACAAGGGCCCCAACTCTGTAACTTTGTGTTAAGCAACATGCCATAGACATTTTATCAACACACAGGCATTATTTTGCGACTGTTGCGGTGGACCGATGACCTGGTGAAGGTCGCGGGAAGCCGATGGATGCGGACAGCACAAAACCGGTCATCGTGGAAAGCCTTGGGGGAGGCCTTTGTCCAGCAGTGGACCTCTATAGGCTGGAGAAGAAGAACATGAATAAGTGTTTGTTATTATAGTGGCAATAGAAATACTTCAACTGCGAACATTTCAATCGTTTAGCTATCGCAGTTCGACAGATACTGCCTGGAACAGACAGGCAGATGGATAGAGGAGTCTAAGTTTTGTAAGTAATTAGGCGTGTGTTCGTAGTTCACTCACTCATCCTCCATAGACAAGGGAGGATCATCCGACCAGACAGATGCTATGTCTGGCGGGCAAGTGCCCTTGGTTGGCAGCCTCCGTGGCGTAGCGGAAGTGAACGCGGCCATTGCGCAAGGAGGCGCAGGTTCGATCCCCGCACAGTGCAAATATTTGTATGCATGAATATGAATATTTGCACTGGTTTGGTCGTGCCTCAGAAAGCACGTTAAGCCGTTGGTCCCGGTTGCCATACGAACATCTAGTGGCAGTCGTTACGGGTTGTTGGAGCCCTCAAAAGTCTGACAATTGGTCTAACTGCAATGCTTAGATATCGCCTTCGGGTTGTGGAGGTCAGACGGCAGTCGCTTCACGGAAAATATCGAGGTTTGGCCAAAATCAGCGGTTAGACTGGTAAAGCGGACCCCAGACTCCAAAAGCTGAAAAGCTACGGATGCGACTGGGATTAACGCTGAGATGATGATGATTATAGTGGCAATAGAAATACTTCAACTGCGAAAATTTCAATCGTTTAGCTATCACAGTTCGACAGATACAGCCTGGAACAGACAGACAGATGGATAGAGGAGTCTAAGTTTTGTAAGTAAATAGGCGTGTGTTCCTAGTTCACTCACTCATCCTCCATAGAAAAGGGAGGATCATCCGACCAGACGGGTGTTAAGTCTGAGGGTCAAGTGCCCTTGGTTGGTGACGCGAACTTGTATGTGTGCTAGTTGCACAGTAAACTCTGCTTGCGAGATGCAGGATTCGGATGACGTCAGTATGGCGCGTTGTTCGCATGTAGCTTTGTAGGTACCGCTACAGGCGGAACATATTTAATTACTAAGACTTTTTTCAATTAACATTTCTATCAAGAAATGTTAATTAAAAATAACGTGCATCAATAAGATTTCCGTTTATTTAAGACTCGATATAAAAAAAGGAAATAAAACTTTACGTAATAACTTTTGCCATAATTCCACAAAGGATGAAGATGAAGTCGTGTAAGTATAAATAGAATATATTTTGTTTACATATTATAAACTAGTGCTAGACCGCAATCGCGCCTGATGGTAAGCAGTGATGCAATCGTTGATGGTAAATCCCGGTGGTTTATTAAGAGCCTATTCACTCTAGCCTTGAAGACACGTAAATTATAGTCAGACGGAAACACCGCTGCTGGCAAATTGTTCCACTCCCTCGATGGTAGGTATAAAAGAGGAGCTGAAACACTTCGTCCGGATCGAAGTTGTATCAACGACGTAAGGGCAACGTAACTCGGTGTACGATGGGTCGTCCGTGAATGGAACGGAGAAGGAATTAAGTCATGCAATCTCCAAAATGCATCCTATAGAACACTGACAGGCTGGCTGCTCTTCGTCTGTGCTCCAGGCTTTTGGAGACCGTTTTAAACTAAATCTGGGTCGCCAATTAGCCTTTTCGTACGCCTCTCTCACCGAACACAAAGTTTCCAGGTAGCATTTCAACACATCTTCTAATGTTAGTGCAGAGAAGTGATGGTCATTACAAAAGAGTAAGGGTATAGTTTATTCTCAATTATTCTTCATACGAAACTTCTTTTTGGATGGAACGATTATAAAATAATAAAATAAATAAGCCTATATTTCTCACAAAACAGTTAAGTGTTACATAGTTTGTTAGTAGTTTATATTTTAAGTTTTGTAAGTATGTAGTTATTATTTACAGTATTTATTTAATAAACATATATTATATCATTGATATAATATTAAACAGATATGATATGCTCTAACAAATTAACCAAAATAAATGTGCCGATCGGAGCAGCAGCACACACATGCAATTTTTTTATTCTGCGTACATTTCACACGTTGGCACAGTGTGAGTGAGATGGGGCGCAATCTAAAGCATAGAGAAGAAAAATATGGCTAGTGTTTGTCGTTTGCGCTTAAATAGAATTGACGAAAACCAAAGCGACTTGCTGGACTTACCTCCTTTTGTACGCTTCATTTTCAGTGCGCTAGTGACGTATCTACCTTAGTTTAATATTATATCAATGTATTATATACTATTTTATTTTGATAGATGGAACGATAAGAATGAATATTTTGTTTTGAAATTTGAATACTCTAAAGTTCTTAAAAAAAAAAATATAAAGAAAGCTCTATAAATAAGGCAACGTTGTCTTTTATTGCCTATTCAAATTTCGAATGAAAAATACTTGAAAAAAACTATGGCGAATTCTCACCATAATATGATCCATAGTGAGCCTGTAATGTTCCCACTGGCGGCCTTCCTTCTGTAACAGGGTGTGGGCCGTACTCACCACTCAGGTGCGATTTCATAGATGCCTCACCGAAAATTTACAACTTATTTCATAATGATTTTCAACCTAGCAGCCTAGCTTAGCCTTAAGTTTCGGTCTAAAACGTGGGCCTTTTATTCTTTCGGGCAGACGACCCGGTCTTTGTATCTAGAGAATAGATTTTACTGCCCGTACCTAGACTCGTTCGGGTTCATAGTCAAGTTAACTTTTAACCTCGACTGACTTGACGTCTTGATTTCTTTATTTCTGTTTCGTTTCTTGTTCTCTCTAGATTTGGTAGTAGAGTTGGTAGGGGTTAAGAGATATTGCCATTGGATATTCATTTAACTATTAGGTATATTGGTTAAAATGTTTGGCATCGGTGTGAATGGTTTGCTTTACAAAAATGAGTACTACCATCATATGAGTAATGGCCTTGTTGAACTATTTTGGGGTTGGCTTTCAGTTAGTTTAATTCTTCTTTAGCCTATAGAGGTGCACTGCCGGACAAAGGCCTCCCCTAAGGTTTACCATTAGATTGGGGGGTTTGCCATAATCCCCACCCTTGGCAGACGGGTTGGGGATCGCAGTAATTTGTTATTCTACAGGAGAAGCGCTGCTGCCCGCTTCCCAGGTGAGAGTTCCCTTAGTCGCCTCTTAAGGCACCCACGGGTGGATATGCCTTGGAACTATTTTAAGTCCGGTACCGGCGATACCACACGGGGAGTTCAGTTTAATTAAATGCAGCTAAATGCTGCTCTTAATAAATTAGCGCGCTTTACCACAAATAATTGCATCACTGCTTACTTTATAAAAAAGTGCATCCAACGATATAATGCGTTCCTGATAACTTTCACTTTTATGCAAACGTCTGTTTTGTGAATTTTTCTTTATTACCTACTTTATAAAATGATTTAGGACGACCATGGGCGAGATGGAGCGACGAAATCAAAAAGGTGCCTGGTAGTGGCTGGCGGAGAACTGCTCAGGATCGAGCTAGTTGGCGTGCCATAGAAGAGACCTATGTCCGGCAGTGGACGAGTAGAGGCTGATGATGATGATTTTATAAAATTGTCGCATTGATAGAAATCTGAAACATTCACTCGATGGAACTGTCTACATAAATATGACTACGATATATTTTAGTAATGCTAATTTAATTGAGAAGTTTTGTGAAGATTTTAAAAGACTGGTTATTGTATGTCCCATTTTAAGAAGTAGCCTGGTCTAGCAAGAAAGCCGCTTCATGCATCTAGACGAAACGTTTATACCCGCTCCTAAACACTTCCCAGGAAAATGAAAACCGTCATGACTTCAAAGCGGTCGTAATTCTGCAAATCTATTAAAGTTCCTTACCACTCAGCGGCTGCAGTGCTGTATCAGGCTTAATTTGTTTCAGAACAAGCGCTTTCAGCGATAAACGTCACGGTTACAAATATAATAAAAGTCATTGCAGTTGTATCGTAAAATACAATTTTTATGTTAGTTTTAAGTATCGGAACTTTGTTTAACGGCTCCGATGTGCAGTCGTTATCATTTTATCGATTGTACTATTCATCTTATTATTATGTTAGTTTGTTCGTAAAAACTTTCGCGTTTGATGAGATGGAGGCTTTAATATCGTGGGGTCGTCAGTTTGATGATCGGTTGTTGTCTTCTTATTCTCTGGATAGGTACTCATAAAATTTCGCCGTCCCATTGTATTGCTCAAAGCAACTTCATGTTCCTTCCGTGTTTTACCGACATTTTTGTTTTTGATTGGTTCCTTGTGCGATGTTAAATAGCCTTCCTGGAGAATTAGTTTATTAAATGCAGGGGTCTATTAAATGCTACTGATACTGACAGGTTAACAAGATCAAGCATTATTATAATTGAATTTTACTGACTAGCTGCGCCCCGCGGTTTCACCCGGGTAAGTTTCGACCCCATAATAATATCAAGATAAAAAGTATCCCATGTGTTATTCCTGATTATAAGCTATATGTATGCTAAATTACATTCAAATCTGTTCAGTAGTTTTTGCGTGAAAGCGGAACAAACGAACTCACTATCACATTTTATAATATTAGTAATAAGTAATCAGGATTATTTAAAACACTATTTATGTTAGCTTACGTTGTACGGACGACAGCAGGTAAAGCTACTCCAAACTGTCAAATATTCCCAATCAACCTTGAGCCTTAATGCTATACCGATAAAGATGAAAATATAATAAAGAAATTTGACCGATTGTAGTAGCTTGATGTGCTATTGTCTGTACATCTGCAGGACACAGACCTCCACCAAAACCTTCCCGGAACTTTGCAAGCGCGTTGGAAGTCCTCATGGGCTCCGGGGTAACAGAGGGGTGTGCCGAAACACCCTGACATACCCATGGCCGGGGGTACGGGATTCGCAAAAGCATTCACCGCTCCCCCGACAAGCCTTTTTTGTTGGGTTTGGAAATTATCAAATGACTTCTCCCGCTCTGGGTGGAGCGGAAGGGCGTGTCAGACTTTTACTGACTAAAACCCACCAGTGTATCTTCACTTGCCTATGCGACGGCCAGTGCCACGGTTTATTTTTTAACTAACCCGCAACCCTGATCCAGGAGGCATCGGAGTTCGTGGACCCCATAACGATGTGCTGACATCTCTTTGAGGCGCTCGTGAAACACAACGCGCCTTCGACTTGGGCCTGTAGGCATAGTACCTATGAGTTTTCATTATGTAACTCAATCGTCGATATCGAGCGCGTTTGACTCATCGATTGACCCGCTTTAAGGTTGTAAGAACTTTCAAACAATGAGAGCACCAAACGCGCTCGATATCGACGATCGAGTCTCGTAATGATAACTCATACTAGGCATACTGGTCCGGGACCGGGCGGCAAGCTCTCCCCTGACAGGCCTCGATCCGCAGTTCGGCTCCAACTCCCCGTCCGGCTATTCCCATAATGGTCACACTCTCGAGTGGCGCGCAAGGAACACTGCGGCGCCAACTCGGGTAACATAATTTGAGAATGAGTTCCTGACATCTGTCAGTTGGGGACGATTAGGAACTAATGAAGTTTAAATTGCCTCTGCTCTGCCGACTAAACGTGACGCTTGTAGAGTAGTCAATATCGCCTCTATAGTCTGAAAGTATGCGTGGTGTCCTAGAGGTTAAAACACTAGCCTCTCCAGTATGAGTGTGCGGGTTCGATTCCAGGTCAGGCAAGTACCAATGTAACTTTTCTAACTTAAATGTACTATCTAAGTATATCTTGGACACCAATGACTGATTAAAAGGTAAAGGAAAATATCTTGAGGAAATCTGGAGTTGGAGGAAGTCTGAAATCGCCAACCCACATTGCGCAAGCGTGGTGATTACGCTCAATCCTTCTCTGCATGAGAGGAGACCTGTGCCCAGCAGTGGGACGATAAAAGGTTGATGATGATGATGAGGTAAAATATTTGCAAACTTTATTTTCTGGCTGGCTGGTGATTTTCCGCTGTTGAATGATCTGTGTTTTTGTTGAAAAATATGATGTTTCTTTAGTAAATGTTGACATATGACAGGAATGCATTCGCAAATGAAAATAAGAAGAAGAGAGAATGAAAATACGAGTACAGCCAGTACTCGTATTTACGGAAATTATTTTCTACATATATAAAATACGCTATGTAAATCGAAATGACGTAAAACAAAACATATTTTTTCCACACAGAATCAAATAAAAAAAAGAAAACTGCATTTATAACTTATTTTACGGCTATATTACTTTATTATCAAAAGTAAAAACCTCACGACAACTGAATTCACTTATGCCGGAAATCAAACACGTATGTTTGAGAAATAGTGTCAAAATATTGTTCGACGTAACACTTGAAACTACGTAAATCGAAACGACGTAATTCGCTGACTGTCTGTATGTTTATCTGCGATCATCATCATCATCAACCTTTTTATCGTCCCACTGCTGGGCACAGGTCTCCTCTCATACAGAGAAGATTGAGCGTGATTACCACGCTTGTTCATTGCGGGTTGGCGATTTCAGACTTAAAGTCCAGGTTTCCTCAAGAAGTTTCCCTTCACCTTTTAATCAGTCAATGTTGTCCAAGATATACTTAAAAAGTACATATAACTGAGAAAAGTTACATTGGTTCTTGCCTAACCTGGAATCGAACCCGCACACTCATACTTGAGAGGCTTATGTTTTATTTAACCACTAGGCCACCACGAGACATAATACAAAATAATATTGAGATAGTTACATTTTAATATTGGCCGTTGAAGTAATCCCATTAGATTTGTGCTTAATAACAGATTAGCAACGAGTTCAGGACAATTAATGTGGCCAGCAGTAAAAACATAGAATAAAGAGAGGGAAGTACGTTATCTTCATACAAACGGACCGCGCGCGGCTTGTATGTTTGCGCCATAGTATCTATGCGTCGCCGCACGCACACCTAAACACAATATTAGAGTGCCTATGACTGCGCTAGTCGCGGCTAGCACGGAACGAGGTTCGCGCGTCACGGCTTTTCGGCACATTAGCTTTTAAAAAATGATCACATAAACTGCAAAGTTGGTATGTCTATTTATGAACAAATAAAAGACTTATATTTTTCAAATTATATTTCTAAAAGTTATTTACAAGGATACGGATATATTACACATTAAAGTTTAATAACAACGCGTTTCGTAATAGTCGAAACCGAAGAAAGTAGGTATTTTTCTGTAGCTAATTTGTAATTTTGTATTAAATGTGTGATTCAATAGATGTTATGTTTGTATTATTTATATTTGTATTAATTAAAAATAAAAATAAATATGGTTCTTTATGTGTACAAAACTAAAAATAAAAATTACAAAAAAAAAACTGCCTAGTATATGTAAACTAAATACTAAGCAAATAATTTAAACATAAGCTCTTAGTCTATAAATATTTGTTAGCGGTTTGGGCGACAACCGTAACCGACGAAGCGCGGACAGTCGTCAACCCTATGACAGTAGGCAATTAAATCGCGGATTGGGTCGCAGATAACCTACTTCCCCTCTTTATTCTATGGTAAAAACCTCCTTCCTAAACTCCAAACATTCCTTGTCTTATCTATAACGCTTAGTTAGCTCTTCATTGTACATTTTGTTGTCATTGATCCCACAGTAATGTAATATCGTTAAATATATACACTTCGAATTTCCAATTCACACAGCATAAACATTTTGATATGATAGTAAAACACAAGAATATACGTGTTACATGCTCCGCCACAAAACGTGATGACGTTTTGAATGGCAATTTGTACCGTTTAAACTATGCGAATGCCTGAATACAACTATGTTACAAACTTTTCTGTAAACCTTGTGTGGAAGGATCAAAGTTTAAAATTGCATGTTTCGTTTGCACCCATAAAATTGCATATTGTGCCTACAATTTTATGTAATGCTGCCTGTGTGTGGCGTATTCAGTTGTATTAAGGTTTAATTATGTTTGTGTTTAGAGTTTTAAAGTTGTGACGTCCGAAAATGCAGGGGCTGGAAGGACAAAGTTGTGGTGTAGTGTGGATACAAAGTTGCAGCTTGGATCGTAACTCTCTGTATATTGTTTGGATACATTCGTTTTGTACAGTTACGATTCGAATGATGTATCCACATTCTCGATTGTCTATAAATGGTGAATTTTAAGATCTGTACAAACTTGCAAGAATAGTAATTTGTGATTGTATAACTGGGTCAAAGGATTTTTATCAATAAAAGATCTAACGCAGTTGTTTTAATAGGTGTTTGAGCTTGTGAATTAGTTACAAAGTAGGTAAGTCCTGTGGATTTGTAGGGATCAAAGAGTTGATCTGATCAGTTGGTAATGTGTAAGTCTGTTCTAATTAAATGTGCTTTCTTTCGTTCTTTCATAAAGTTTAAAATAACATTTTTAAATTGTGAGCAATAAAATACACAAAAAAAGCGACCTAGTGTGAGTCTGACTCATAGACGACAGTTCCGTTCTATCTATACTAAAATAAAGCTGAAGAGTTTGTTTGTATGTTTGATTGTTTGTTTGAACGCGCTAATCTCGGGAACTACGGGTGGGATTTGAAAAATTCTTTTTACGTTGGATAGCCCAATAATCCAGGAAGGCTTTAGGCTATATAACTTCACGCTGCGACCAATAGGAGCGAAGCATAACTAACTCAACGGAACGTAGTCGCTGGCGGCCGCTAATTATCTATAAAAATCATAGTTGTTGTTTGAGAGCTTCCCTTTTTATGGGATATCATCAAATAACCTTTCCCACTCTGGTCGGAGCGTAAAGGCGTGCCAGACTTTTACTGACTAAAACCTACCCATGGCTATATTTTAAAAGTGTTTTTTTTTTTATAAATCACTAGCTTTCCACCCGCGGCTTCGCTCGCATGGAGATCGGTTATATCGCGCGTTTTAGATTTCCCTCGGGAATAACATTTGATTTGACCGCAATCCCGCCTGATGGTAAGCAGTGACGCAATCGTTGATGGTAAAGCGCACTAGTTTATTAAGAGCCTATTCACTCTAGCCTGAAAGACATTTAAATTGTAGTCCGTCGGAAACACCGCCGCCGGCAAATTGTTCCAGTCCCTCGAAGTACGCGGTGTAAAAGACGTTCAGATCGTTGTGGTGTCAACAACGTAAGGGTGAAAACTCGCCGTACGACGGGTCGTCCGATGATGGAACGGAGATGGGGGAATTAAATCATGCAATTCCGATTAAATATGAGATATTGCCCAATGATAGACATGCATACAACAGAGTCTCAGAAATCTTGAGTACGGAACCCTAAAAATAGAGTGGTTATTTTAGTATGATGTGGTGTCAGATGACTCTAAGCGAACGAGATCGCGGGCAAAAGTTAATAGTGAGCAATTATCGTCGACTGCTCCAAAATTAATTTTCTAGGAACAAACTCATTATAATTACTTGTTATTTCAAAAGCTTTAATAGAAAATAATAAGTCGTGATAGTCTAGTGGTTTAAACATCAGCCTCTAAAGTTTGAGTGTGCGGATTCGATTTTAGGTCAGGTAAGTACTAATGTAACTTTTCTAAGTTATATGTACTTTCTAAGTATAATGACTGATTACAAGGTGAAGGAAAACATCTTGAGGAAACCTTAAGTCTGAAATGCCAACCCGCATTGAGCAAGCATGGTGATTACGCACAATCCTTCTCTGTATGAGAGGAGACCTGTGCCCAGCAGTGGGACGATAAAAAGGTTGATGGTGATGATGACGATCGTCGAGTGCTTCAAAATTAATATTCTAGGAAACCAACCTATTGTAACCACTTGGTTATTTCAAAAGCTTTATTAGAAAACAAGATACACACCGGTAACTCCTCATTGTGAAGACCAACACAAGTTTTATATAGCCTGGCCTTTTGGGAGTTGTCTTGGATTTCTTTCATATCGCTCCCTCACTTATGTATGAAAGTATCTTCCAAGTGTCGGACCATTCTTGCGAACACAGTGAAGGATATAGTCAATGTAATAAGCTTATTAATTTTAATAGCATTTCCACATGGGCTGTTTTTACTTTGAGAAAGAATTATTGAGTTTTCCTACTGTTTAATGTTTATGATTTGTGAAGTGAAACGAATCCAGGGAAACCTCTACCGGTGAAAGTTTTCTTGGCTTTGAAATGAAGGAAGGTTTATTTTTCTAAAAATAGACGTAGTATTAAATACAGAATATATTTAATACTACGTCTATTTTTAGAAAAATAAAGAGGTGTAGTGTGATAGTCGGCTAAAATCAACGAATAAAATATTGGCTTTTAGGTTGTTGGCAACCAGGGTGTCACCACTATGGGGATCGGACCCTGAGTCCACAGTGGAGCATACGGTGGAGATCTGCCCGGCCAGGGTATAGCACTGCCGTGTCCTCGTGGCGGCGATGGGCGGCGATCTCTCGCGTACGGCCCTGTTCCAGGCCATGATCCGGAGCGAGAGTGCATGGCAGGCCGTCACAGTAATGCTGGCAAAGGAGGAGGCGGAGCACGTGAGGGAGCGGGTATCCCAGCGCCCTCATGGCTCTATCCCCTACAGGACACGCCCTGGTCGGGAAAGAACATCGAACACCCGGCCACCGTAGGCGCAGGCTTGCAGGCGGGGCGGCGAGCAGTGGGCAGCTTGCCGTCCGGTAAGGATCAGGCCCGGGTCGATGGCGCATTGTGTTTCACGCACGCCTCAAAGAGATATCAGCACATCGTGACGGGTGACCGGGTCCGCGAAGATCGATGCCTCCTGGGTCAGCGTTCCGGGTTAGTTAAAAAAGAAACTGGCCCTGGCGCACAGGCAAGTGAAGGAACATGGGTGGGTTTTAGTCAGTAAAAGTCTGATACGCCCTTCCGCTCCGCCTAGAGCGAGAGAGATCATTTGATGAGTTCCCTTCTAACCAAAAACAAAGGTTGTTGCCAAGGATCTATCTATATATGACGTTAACCGCGCCATAGAAGTATTGTGTGATGTTGTATTTGCGCTACAGCAATGGTGCCTTGCCGTTGTTCCGCCGTGTCTGTCAACAAGCTTCCAATAGTGATCCATACAACACTAACAAACGTGCTTACCTACACACACACACACACACACACCGAATCCGTGGTTTTTCACGGAGAAACCGTGGTTTTTCAAGGCAAATCCGTAGTTTTTCACGGTAAGGAAAACGCGTGTGTTCAAAAGGATTTACGCTTAAAAAAACATTGACGTTACAGCATGGTAAAGCATAGATTTGTGTACAACTAAATGTTGAGCTTTGTTACAATATCTGGAATATATTTTTCTCTTTGAACAATAAATAGCAAAAAACAAGTCATTAACTCCTGTTTGCGTAACAAATTCACCAAAAATACCAGGAAAACATGATCGTAAGTGGTGATCGACTTAACATTTCGCGTTCGACTCTGCTATAAACCATAACTTTATGTGATCTACGGGAGTTAGCGTTGGGGGGCGAACATCGAATTTTTATATTCCTCGTACACCCTGAATACTGATATGAGGAGGTTTTTTTTACCATAATGCTTGCTTGAAGTTATGTTTTGAGAAATTATCGAGTGTTGGTAGCCATGTATGTAACTTAGAAAGGCCTATTTCCGGTAAAGCAATGGGTTTGCTGAGATTTTTACTAGATCAGATTTTTGTTGGCAGTAGTTAAGAGGTGTGAGAAACAGGGTGTGATGTTCAGTCATACTTTATAGAATAGGGAGGTGGCAACTGTCCCACGACTGGTGTTGGTTTGTTGTATATAATTATGCTAGTTGCGCGGTAAACTTTGCTTGCGTGATGTAAGATTTTGCGTGACCTCAGTTAGGTGCGCAGTACATATGTGGCCCGACGTAATTTTCTTCACATTGTGTAGAAATGCGGGGCAAAATGTGGGGCAGTAAGGTCCTGGAGTGGCGGTCATGTGCCGAAAGACGCAGCGTAGAGAGGCCCCCAACAAGGTGAACCGATGACCTGGTGAAGGTTGCGGGAAGCCGATGGATGCGGGCAGCATAAGACCGGTCATTGTGGAAAGCCTTTGAGGAGGCCTTTGTCCAGCAGTGGACCTCTATAGGCTGAAGAAGAAGAAGAGGTGTAGAAATCAACAACAATCCATTGTTTTACTTTTTTTTCTGCAAGTGTTAATTGATTGATATAATATCATCTAGTATAGTATCTTCTCGAATCAAACTTTACTAAAGGCTACTATAACGCGTACCGCGTTATAGTGTGTTGACCGCTGCGCCACGGAAACTTAAATACACAAACCCCTAAATACACAGAGCCTATATACCTAATACGTCTGATTTACAGAATTGTAATAGGTAATTAAATTCATCAAATCTTTCAAGTTCGTACAACCCTATTGAATGTCTATTTCATGAAATATTATTCAAACTGAATTGAATGGCTGTTATATGTAAGTAAATCGAAGCACAATTTACACTGGGTACAAATTGTTTGAATACTGAGGTTTGAATTAGATCAGAGAGAGAGAGAGCGATGGTAACCGATTTATGAAAGAAAACTTGTTTTGTCGACCTCTAGTTTCGAAGACAGTGGTAGGATGATGTTGATTATTATTACCAACACATAGTGTCGCAACATAATGCTGAGCGACCGGCGTTTTGAGTGGATATGAGGCATGTTTTCCTGAACAATTTCTTTATTTTTGTTCTCTTAGCCCAATGATTAGCGCATTTATAATTATAAATTAATGCTTCACCCTAATCCATTATCCAATTATTGCCTTTGTTATTTCATTTTATTGTACTTATGTCCTATTTGTTGTTGTTGTATATAATGTATATTTTGTCATCTATCGGTGGCGCGGGCGCAACATGTTTGACAGATCATTAACGCTAATACATAATACTTAAGTCAATGTGACAGACGGATGTTTTGATTTCTATAGACTGTCAATATCGAATTGTCAAATACATGTGTGTTTTTGACCCGGGTTATGACATCAGTTTTTTTTTTAATTTTTTTGAGTAAGATGCTTTTTAGTAGGTTATATTTCTTTGTTCTTTTTTTTTTTATTACGTGTTCATTATTATTTAAGTGTATCATTATTGTTATGTGCGTTCTGTTTGTGCGGAATAAACAATGTTTCTTTCTTTCTTTCTTTCTTAATCCCGCCTGATGGTAAGCAGTGATGCAATTGTTGATGGTAAAACGAGCTAGTTTATTAAAAGCTTATTTACTCTAGCCTTTAAACTGTAGTCAGACGGAAACACCACCGCTGCCGCACAGCCCCTCGATGTACGCGGTGTAAAAGACGAGGCGAAACTCCTCGTGTGACGGGTCGTCCAGCGTTTCAATGTTTTCTTTCGTTTCTTTCTTCCTTTTAATTCCTTGAGGTCAAGTCAATGCTCGTTAACTTTGATCTTGCTCTTAGTTAATCTATTTAAAAAAATCTTATTTTTGATACATGGATTATGAAGCCTAAAAGGACGTACGGAAGATGACTTACGGGACGGTGAAGGAAAACATCGTGTTAAACCAGCATCTTCTAGAACCAAAAATTCAAAGACATGTGACATCTAACAATCCACATGGGGCTCTCGTGATGGATTGTGGTACACTTCAACTCACCAGGGGCCTGTGTCATGGGCACGCCACAATAATGGCGGTAAGTCCCCACTTTGAGGAGTGGCTAGAGCGGCGCCACGGTGCCCTCACCTTCCGTCTGATGCAGGTCAGGAGGAAGCGCCAGAGTGTCACCACTATGGGGATCACCCTAAGGATACGGTGGAGCATACGTGGTGGCGATCAGCGGCGATTTCTCGCGTCCGGCCCTGGTACAGGCCATGGTGCGGAGCGATTGTGCACTGCGAAGCAGTGATGTTGGCAAAAGATTAGGGTGAGTGCGTGAGGCAGCGGGAATCCCAGCGCTCTCACGCTTCCAGCCGCCGCAGAAGACGCCCTGGTCGGGAGACAACATCGAACTCCCGGCTTGCGGGCGGCGAGCTGCCCCTGCTCGCCGCGCGTAGGGACCGCCCCGATAAAGACCAGGCCCGAGTCGACGGCGTGTTGTGCTTCACGCGCCCTCAAAGAGATGTCAGCACATCGTGACGGGGTCTACTAAGACCGATACCTCCTGGGTCAGGGTCAGGGTTGGTTAAAAAAGGAACTGTAGCGCACAGGTAAGTGAAGAAACACGTGTGAGTTTTAGTCAGTAAAAGAAAATCTGAGACACGAATGATTTTCCATTCAGAACAAAAAAAGGGGGCCTGTGTCTCGTGGATATATTTCGGCTGATTATAAAGGGTGTATCTGACATCGACGCACAAACGAGTACTATGGATCCAGTACATGATTCTGAACGCCCCGGTGGTGGAATATTTCGTCGGTATTTTCCTGGTTTAAAAAAAAGCAGTTTTTTTCACTTTAGACCGTTTATAATTGCTATACTTTTATAATCCAATAAGATTTCAAAGCAAAAAATAATTAATTCGCTAATTACACTAAAAGAGCGCAGTCTGAAAAAAACTAAAAGAACTATTCTAACAGCTGATTTAATAAAGTTCAGAACAAAAAAAACGTACGGAGGACGGGTCTGAGCAGTTGTGTTGCAATGTGCCGGCTACAATGCGCCAAATGTTGTTGTGTCGGGAGTTTGGTCGTGGAGGGTCTCCAGATGAATCTCCCTCTGGCGCAGCATCGTTGGTCGTGTTTTTGGGATTAACATTGCACCAGCTCGCTCAACTGCCTTTTTCCTTCCTATTCACTGAGTTTTTTTTAAGTGAATGGGCTTAATAAACTAGCGCGCTTTACCATCAACGATTGCATCACTGCTTACCATCAGGCGGGATTGCAGTCAAGCGCCAGTTTATAATAATTAAAAAAAAAAGTTCACATCAGGGGTCAACGTCACGCGCGGCGGCACGCTTGCAACGTTCAAAGGCCGGGCCGACACTTTTTTTAAACACTGTGATTTCTGTAACGGTTCATTAGCGACATAAATGAGTATCATAGTTTTATTAGTGGCATGCGGTGTAGCCTTTTCGCGAAGTTTGCGTTACGATGTCAGATACACCCTGTATGTACTACACTAAGCTCTTAAGAAGAGGCTAAGTCATTGCGGCAACCAACAGCACCGACATAGCTATAATTATAACCAAGGGCCATTAATACTTAGTGAATGAATACACTACAGACGACTGACAGGCAGTACGCGATGTGAAGGTACCAACGCTAATCCGCGCTCCATCAGCATTGTCACACTCACAACAGACTAATGTTCTCACTATTGTAATCTATAGCGTAGGTCTAGGTACATTTTCAATTTATTACATGGTTCTGTAATCCTGTTATGAATTGACACTTTTTTAAACAGTGTCAAATTAATTTTGGTAGCGAAATTTCGCTCACTTAATGGTGTATCGATCTAATGAGTTAGCGACACTTCACTGACATGATGGGTATCGATTTAATAAGTTAGTGAGACTTCCCTGACATGATGGTTATCGATCTAATGAGTAAGCGACACCTCGCTGACATAAAGGGTATCGATCGAATGAGTTAGCGACACTACGCTGAGGTGAACGATTAAAAATCTTTTTACTCATAAACGAGGTAAGTAGCGTCATCTAGCGACAAACTGGAATAAATTATAATTAGTACCTTAATATAAGTTCAAATAGATGGCGTTGCTTACAAATCGATTTCTTTTAAAATAATCATTTAAATTAGAGGACATGAATAATATATACATTAATTAAAATTAAATAACTATAATACGTTTTCCCTGACATGCAATTAATGTTGTAATTTAATATTTTGAAAAGAAAAAAGGCATGGTGAAGGCTGGACATGACGCTTGAAAGAAGCCTTAGCGTTCTTTTCTTTTTGGGAAGGCAGGGACTCCATAGCCTCTTTGTGTGGAGAAACCAAATAAAAATTAAATAGTAAATGTCGCGCAGGAGGCGAGGAATCGGCGTCAAGCCGCAAAACCTGTTTTTTGTATTTAACGCCGGATGTGTACGTATTAAACTAATTTAACTCTTAGCACCATGCGGTTACAAACATGTACATTGAGAAAATCACATTGTCTTTCATTGTTGTTAACAGGGTTCAATAGCCTATTTTAATTAATATACCACAAATAAAAGACCTATATAATAGACAGATATTAATAGACCTTCCTTTTGGTACTTAAAAAGGGTCTTCTCAAGAAAAGCATATATCCGCATATAGGCCCTTTGATAGAATGCAACTTTGAAGCAAGCCATGTGGTTCTAAACACATGTGGACGCGAAGTCTCTAAGGACCACACAGACTGGAGATGCTGGCTGCGACGGCAGGTTTAAGAACTTAACTAATTTAGGGTAATGTGACATACCCATTGTAAGTGTTCACAATTAATTAATATTTAACACCAGGGATCTTGGCAACTGTTGCATCATAGTGACAGACGCGTGTGCGCAAAATATTTAATTAAAACCCTCGAGAAGACTGAATCACATTAAGTTTTATTCCAATCAATACTTATGCACAACATACCCTAGGCTCACGAATCGTTGTCGGTGTGATTAATCGGTGGTAAGTGACCAAAAGGCCATTACAGGGTATTTATGGAATGAGTTAGCGACACTTCGCTTATATGATGGGTATCGATAAAAAGAAAGCACAAGCTTCGCCAAGAGGAGGGGAGGGGTATCGTAACAGTGGATATCTTATAGGCTGATTACGATAAAAGAACAAAGAAATTAATTTGATGCATTTAAATGTCAGATTCAAAGACAGCGGCAATGCGAGCCTGTAAACATCTCACTTTGCTGTTCTCATCACGTCTGTAATTTTTATAGAAAAAAGAATGTTTAAACCATGACGTTGTTGGCTGATGTAATTTGACAGGAATTGTGAACAAAGCGTTTAGAGAATTGAAATGTTCACTTTTCGTGGTATTTTAAGATGTTTTCAAAACCGCATGTTGTTTACATGTTTGAAAACTCAAATCAAATCAAATCAAATTTGATTTGATTTGATTTGAAAACTCAAACGCGTAGATTGCTATCAACACGCTATAAAGAACAATAACGTTTCCCCAACTTAAACTGTAAGTTTTACATGTATGTAAATGTTACCCTGGATGGCTTAGAATAAATTGCATTTAGATCCAATCCTTTACCTACACAGAGCACTAACTATCGATACTTCTATAGGTACTAATATATAAATATTAAGCTGAAGAGTTTGTTTTTTTGAACGCGCTAATCTCACGAACTGGTCCGATTTGACAAAAACAAATATTTTTGAGTTGAATGTCGCATTAATCCAGGAAGGCTTTGGGCTATATTATGTATATAAGATCAGGCTGCGACCAATAGGAGCGGAGCATATAAAAAATTAATCCTTATCCAAATAAATTAATAGTATTTGATTTTGAACAAAATTGTCATTTGCACAACTTAATATCGATTAAATATAAGATACTACAATTTTAAAATAACTTTTTTGGGGTTAAAATAAAATGTTCAAATGACTAACTTCACGCGAACGAAGTCGCGGGCGGCCGCTAGTCTGAAATATATCTCTAAATAAACCAACACACTTTAGTTAAGACTGCATGATCTTAAGCTCCTTTCATTAGGAATAAGGATATGTGCAAACGAAGCAAGACTTAGATTAATGTTTGCGTCGCAGTGTTTGGATGCTGGCGCAGACATCCTGTGCTGATGTCACGCGCTAAGCAGGATGTAAGATAACCTTAGTTAAGGCTGTCTCTAGATTGTGCGACTGGGTTTGGAATATTGTTTCATCTGTGTAAGAGTTGATCCAGCGGGAACATCGGCATAAAAAATATTCTGTGTTTTATTCCTGGTTATCTATCTGTGTGTTTTCGCGTGATCACAGAACATCAAATCCATACTCACAAACTTTCGCATTTGCAATATTAGTAGTTTTTGTAGCGGTTTTCAATGGCAACACATAATATCTGACATTATTCGAAAATTCTGACAATACGGATTAAAATTAAATAAAGTGCGTTGGGGTAAGATTGGCCTTGGGGTAAGAACGTACAAATCAAATATACCAGTTATTTGACTTAATTTATTAATGCAAGCCACATGTATCTAGCATTAAAAAACGTTCTTACCCCAAGGCCGATCTTACACCAATGCACTTACATCAATTCTGATTCTGTTCATATTTTATCATTTGATTTAAGTATTTTTTGAACCATATAAATTAATTTTAAGATTAAAATTATAATTAAAAACAAAAACTTACAATAAAATCCACAGCAAGTTTGTTTTACATCATAACATTTTGGGTGCATGCGTAGAAACGCTTTGATGATGTGATTAAAAAAGCTGGGGCAATCGTAGTTACGACGAATAAGGAATAAAAAGACTGAAAAATGGAGATGACTTTGGGTGCGTATAGTAAATAAATATTTAAGCTCTTAACTGAAAAATGATGATTTTCATTTGTTTTATTTAATATCTGTAAGTAACTGAAACAGGCTGTTCCACTGAAGGTTTCTAATATACATATTCACTTTCCTTGTGACGCCAAACTTTCTGGTCCTTCAGAATTCTTCAAGCTCGTAAAAGAACGAGCTATCTCCAACATTCTCCTTCTAAAAACCTCTACAATAACAGGAATATGCAACAGCCGTCTAATTCCTAACATGTTCTCACGTCACAAGCACGAGAGTCGAGACCCAGTACAACGCATGACAAGTTTAATTATTTCAAGCGTATGTTCTCGAACGCTCTGATAGTGCACCGTCTCGGAGATGCTTAAGGTATTCGCCCGTTGTAGTGAAACGAGATGTTGATTAGTACTGCAGTATTTAGTTGAACATAGCTGGATCAGTGGTAGATGCTTTAGGAGGCGGATCAAATGTATTTTGAATACTAAGTTAAATTTAGATAGATTAGCACCTATATTATAAGACTCTCAGCCTTTTTATGAGGCACACAGGCACACTTATCAATAATGTTGTACGGCATTTGACGACTGCCCGATAGGGATTAGGATTACTGAATTAAACGGTGTTTTTTTAAATGAGAGTAGCACTATATATTCTGTTCAAGAATCATATGACAATCGCGGAGAATCTCGACACCGCGATTTGGAAAATGGTACAACGCCATCTGTCGAGCTATATAGAAAACTCTCGAACGAACAAAACTATTTATATTTTTATTTCTATATGATGTATCTATGTGTCTGGTGTGTTGTGTGTCTTTTAGTCTGAGCATAATGTACTTCTTTAGTTTTTTCTTTCTTTCAATTCACTTGCAGTTTGGAATAATGTCTCACGGGTGTTTTCTATTACAGGCACGATGCTTAGAACCGTGAATTTTATGTAACGCTGTCATTACGGCTTGTTAACTGACCTTTTTCTTTTGGTCTGTTGTCTTCGTTAGACTAGCTGCGCTTCGCGGTTTCACATAAGTAAGTTATGTTTCGATTTATTAATGGAATTTATGTTTTAAGTTTTTATGTTGCTTATAAGTCCTCCAAAAAATATGTTTATAAAGTTTCATAATGATATACTAAGCCGTTCGCGCGTGGGAGCGTAACAAACAAACTTATAGGTATTAGGTGATATAATATAATGCGTAATTATGTGTTCCGCGGCCGGTTTATTGCAGCCGACAATATTCTGTGTAGTGTCTGCTATTTTTATAAATTCAATCAATCAATTATCAGTCAGTCGTCTCGTAATGGAATGGTGACAGAATGACATTGCCGCATTGCCATCATTATAAAACACGTTAGTAGTAATTATTTTCTAAAAACTACAACTCAATTTGAATATTTATTAATACGGAGTCGGGTGTCAGTGATTGACCACTGGAAAGCCATAATGACGCCATTTTGTGAGTAGATTACGAAACTTGTTAAAATCGATCATGAAAGGCTGAACTGAAAGCCAGAATAGGCACTATTATAGGATTATTATTATAGGTTTAATACCTATAGGATTAGGGTCCCAGGTTAATTACTTCTAAGCAAACTTGCGCTAACTGCGACCACATAAGCGTTAAGTCGTAACTCTTAAGAAAACAAAAGCTAGTATAGTTATTTCTGGTCGCAGTAGCCTAATGTAATAGTTGGAAAATCCTAAAAAAAAAATCCCGGTTATCTTCACTCACAGTGGAATAGCATCCTTACTTAGGTCGTACGTTGTTTCACATGTCTCCGCTCAGATAACAGAGATTTATTACTGAAGTACAACATTTCTAGTCTTATTACATTGTTCCAATGGATTGTCTTATTTAAGAACGTATATTGTTCGATAGAGGAAGCTTAAGTCGACGTCACTCATTTAATTGGCTACTCGCGGGTAAAATTACAGAAAGTAAGTTGTGTTTGTAAAAGCTACGCTGCATCGTCTCGTCGTCCAAGATACCACAGTGTCTCAAGACTAAAGTCTTCGACCAGTGTGTGTTGCCAGTGATGACTTACGGAACTGAAACGTGGTCGCTCACAATGGGCCTTATACGAAGGCTCAAAGTCACACAAAGAGCAAATCAGATCGAATCAGAAATGAGGAGATCCGCAGAAGAACTAAAGTCACCGACATAGCCCTGCGAGTCGCTAAACTTAAGTGGCAGTGGGCAGGGAACATTGCTCGTAGAACCGATGGCCGATGGGGCAGTAAGGTTCTGGAGTGGCGGCCACGTACTGGAAGACGCAGCGTAGGGAGGCCCTCAACAAGGCGGACCGATGACCTGGTGAAGGTCGCAGGAAGCCGATGGATGCGGGCAGCACAAGACCGGTCAGCGTGGAAAGCCTTGGGGGGGGCCTTTGTTCAGCAGTGGACATCTATAGGCTGAGGAATAAGAAGAAGAATTTGTGTTTGAACTCCACTTGTCAAGTAAGACCTGCATTGTAATTGCGTAACACACAATGTTCAGCAATGGGTTTCATTTCGACAGTTCAATATCACCTTTTCACTGAGTAGACACATTTTTTTAAAATATGTTCAAACATAGACACATTTTTTGAATATGTTCAAAAAATGTGTCTATGTTTTTTTTGTTTGTTTTTTTTTATGTAATTACAAACGAGTGCTTGACCGCAATCACACCTGATGGTAAGCAGTAGCAGTGATGCAATCGTTGATGGTAAAGCGCGCTATTTTATTAAGAACCTATTCACTCAGAAAACTGAGTGACTAGGAAGAAAGACGGCAGAGGAGCGAGGTGTTGCAATGTTAAACCCAACAACACGACCAACGATGCTTTGATTAATCTGGAGACCCTCCACGACTAAACTCCTGACACAACAACATTTAGCATCGTACCCGGCACACATCGCAACACAACTGCTCAGACTCGTCCTCCGTACGGCTTCACCAGACATCGTGCCGGAACACGACGAATCGCTTGGTGGCGTGCAAGCAGTGGAATACCAATATGATTTAAAATGATTGCAATGGATAATAATAGTGTTTTATGCAATTACGGTGCTGTTGCTTAACTTCAGGGGCGTCTGTCCACCGCAGCTATTACCGAGATGTCGCTGAGAAACGTAATTATTCGAACTGAACGTGATGTCCCGGTGACGGCGATGGTTATTGTAACTGAACTTGGCGGTTCAGTATGTTATGACAACGCAAAAGCCGGGCGAACAGCGCTGGTAAATATCACTGTGTACAAGATTGAACGTGTTCAACCGAACTGTAAACAATCTCGAGTCGAATTTTAGCGGTCGAGGAGAACTACCGAAAACGCATCGGGTGACAGACGTATGGTGGATAAGCGGCTATAGTTAATATATCGCTACTTCGACAACTACTTGTGCTTCGTTTTCGGTAACATTCTGATGATAGCTGCGGTGGACTATCGCACTGAGATGATATTGTATTATTACTATTATTTATTCAAAATCATTAGATTATTTTCTATAAAAGCCAATCACAACACAGTGAAAGTATAAAATATTTATTCAACATGATGCTGTAAAGACGAACAATACATCATCATCACCTCAGCGTTAATCTCAGTCGCCCCAGTCCCAGTTGTTCAGCTTTGGAGTCTGGGATCCAATTTACCAATCTAACTGCAGATTTCTGTAAAGCGATTGCCGTCTGACCTCCACAACCCGAAGACGATATCGAAGCATTGCAGTTAGACTAATTGTTGCACTTTTGAGTGCTCCAACAACCCGTAACAACTGCCATTAGATGTTTGTATGGCAACCGGGACCAATGGTGGTTTCCGAGGTACGACCAGACCAGTGCAAATATTAATGTTCATGCGTACAAATATTTGCACTGCGCGGGGATCGAACTAGTGCCTCCTTGCGCAGCTGCCGATAAAGACAAACAATTGTTTTTATTAAAAAATAACTCAATAAAGGCCTTAGAACAGTTATTTCGATCTATGTATCTATTATAAATATAGTATCGTTGAGTTAGTATCCCTTAACACAAGTCTCGAGCTTACTTTGGGGCTAGCTCAATCTGTGTGATTTGTCGGTATATATTTATTTATTTGTAATTGTGCCAAAAACTATAATATAACATACATAATTAGACTATCATGTTCCTTCTCCTTGAACACATGCTTCCTTTCGGTGAGAGGGAATGGGCCTAAATAAAAAGTTATAAACCAATCATCAATATCATAGTCTAAATTAAATCGCACTTAAGGAATTGCGAGACAAGGAAAACGATATAGAATAATTTATTTAAGCGAGTTAATTAATTATTAACAGATGACTTGGAACTTGAAAGTAGGTTCCACCAAACACCTCCAAAATATAGTTTCAACCCAAATCAACGCCCTTGACAAACTCATTAACCCTTTAAGATACTGCGTAACAACAATTTACAAATCAAACTATATTATCTACATATATGTGCAGGACATTGTTAGCCCTTTAATGCCGGGTCGGATTCTATTACGGCCGGGTCTCGGGAGCCGTTGCGGTGAACCACTATTTTTGGCTGGGGTAGGCTTTATTAAGACTCTCCTAATAAAGAGAATTTATTCCCAGCTGGAGCACACGGATATTTGGTGCGTTTTTTGTCAATTCTACGCCTGGACGGTTTGTTTTGTTTTGGACGCAGGTGGGTTAAAGGCAAAGGGGCAGTTAATAAACAATTGTCGACCCGATGCGCAATAATGCTGATAGCTGTTGAGCCTTTTCGGACGAAGGAATCTAATATGTATTGGAAAGCATGAATGATTATGGCGCTGACTCTTCTTTATTTATTTATAGGGATCTCCAACAAAAGATAAACAAATACAATAAAAATTACAACAATAGAGGAAGGCTCTTTTACGAGTGCTCTTTAAATTTCAGAAGATTATAGCATGCACGTAAATACGATACAAATAGTGAAAATCAATTATAAACGATGAGTGCAAATGATGAAACTAGAAACATAAAATAAAATGAACACAATCAAAATTAAACGTTCGTATTACAAATACCGTGTGGTACCGGGCTTAGAATAGTACCAACCCATATCCTCCCGTGGGTCGAGGGACTGGAACAATTTGCCAGCGGCGGTGTTTCCGTCGGACTACAATTTGAGTGTCTTCAAGGCTAGAGTGAATAGGCTCCTAATAAACTAGTGCGCTTTACCATCAACGATTGCCTCACTGCTTACCACCAGGCGGGATTGCGGTCAAGCGCTAGTTTATAAATTATAAAATAAAATGGGAAAAAGCATTGAAAAATTTTGAGATATAATTTCAAGATGAACATTTGAATTAGAATATTGTGGTAAAATGATAAGAAATAACTCAATAACTAACTTAGTTATTTTGCGGTGGCTAAATTGTATTTTAAAATGTCCAGGTCACTACGCTTTGCCAACTCATTGTACCGCCTGCAGAGTCTAGTCTTCTTGACAGGTTTAATATTATTAAATTGCGTAACTCTCTATTAATATCACTCTGATTATAAAGGGATGAGATACTAATCCATTCCTTCATAGATTCAAAAAAATCCTCCACTCAGTAATATAAGTAAAGCAATGAATGTTGTTGAATTCTGAAATTGAAAGCCTGGTACTGATAGTGTATTACTCAATTACCTTGTTGAGCTAGACTAGACTGGTTAATAATATAAGTCTTGAAAGTGTCAAACTGTCTCGAGCAAGCTTCGAGATCTATACTGCGTCTTTTTGTATGTGAAGAGGCCATTATTCTGGAGTGGGACCATAACAAACAAAACTGAAGTGAAGGAACTCGCAGCATGTTTTTATGTGGCTTACTTTAAAGAATCTTTTTAATAAATATGGCATGTGTTAGTTTAATCTATTTTAACAGTTGACATTTTACTTATAAAATACTTTGATATATATCATTCACGCACCTCGAGTTATCACTCAGATGAGTTTCCATCTCGTAGAATATTGAGAGTCGTGGCCACGTACCGGAAAACGCAGCGTAGGAAGGCCCCGAATAAGGTAGACCGATGACCTGGTGAAGGTCGCGGGAAGCCGATGGATACGAGCAGCATAGGACCGGTCATCGTGGAAAGCATTGGGGGAAGCCTTTGTTCAGCAGTGGAACTCTATAGGCTGAAGAAGAAGAAGAAAAAATATTGAGTTAAAAATATCCTAAATGTTATTTCTGGTTAAAAACTACCTGTGTGCCAAATTTCATTCAAATCCGTTCGGGAGTTTTGGCGTGATAAAACACACGCAATACAAATAACAAACAAATTGCAACTTTTCCCACACAAAAAGGGCTATCCTATACAAAGGCTGTTTTAATTATTTGGGCAATGTTCGCCAGTAGTTCTAATGTGGTAGTTGTAATTCTTTGCCTGATTTACTAGGTGTGATTTACACTTTTTTTCAGTCAAAATCCAGCGACTTAAGAACCTCAAATACGTTCCACGTTGGGCGCCAGTTTAACATACCAAGATCTATGTTATACAATTATGATTTTGAGGCATTACGTTAAAGGGTTAGTAAAAATATAATACATTTTTTGGTATGTAGCCCCGTTGATGGATGTCAGATAAAGAAGGGGGTGCGCGTCGTCTGATTTTATAGTAAGCTTCTAGAATGTTCTAGAAGCTTTAACTCGCTGTTATTGGCTGCAGAAGTGCGTGAATAGGGATGTGTCCAAGGTATGAAGATCAAAAAAATAATTAGTCCGTCTTATAGATAATAAAAAAAATTAAGACCTATATTTTTATTTTGTCGAAATTACCAATAGCTACTGAGATATAGCGAATTAAAGTTACGGAGTGGGGGCTAATTATGACGTCACGCCGTGGTGCAAAATATACCACGGCGTGACGTCATGTGACATTTCAAATCAATATATCTTCCTAAGTAGGTATTTGAATGAAAAAAAAAAAAATACGTGTTCAATATTTTCTATAAATCTATCTGATGGACATTAAATTATTTTTAGGATACAACCCAATTGTGGCGCAATGGTTACAAAAAGTTTTGCGTTATATGCTAATAATTCCAATGGTGACATTGCCATATATTTAGCGGAGCTTAGCATAAAGATAAGTTATACAGCAGCGTGTCTGTACCTACGTTTAGTCGAGCTGGATGTGCGATGTCCGGCAGTGACGCTTTGTTATATACAGGATGTTTCGTAAAAAAGACTAAAAAATACGACGAAATTCTTCATATTATGCTGTTTGTTAGACTGTGTCCTAATTTATAACGATAATTAGGCGAGTACGCGGTTTTCACGCTTTTTTCATCAATAAGAGGCTTACGCGTGATTACGATACGGTCACAAGCAGCAATATGACAAAAGGAGATGTTTCAGAAATGTATGGAGCCTGGGCCAGCACATTGTACATTTAATGCTAGGTATAGTTACGCTATAGTTAACTGTTTTTAATGTTAATTTCCTATACTTTGGCTTAGTTTTTATACAGATTAAATTTAATTCGGCCAAGGAGTGCAACACAACTACTAATAAATATGGTGGTCAGCAATAAGCGAAATAAGATATTGACAGTGACATTTGATTGACGTGTCATGTATCGAAGGCTATCGTATCTATATTATCTACCATATGACTGCGAAAAAACAAAACATGAATTCCGAACATACGACCCATTAAGTAAACACAATCAGCTCAAATCAACACTCGACACGAACACAACGGGAAAATAGAACTGTCAAAGTCTTCAAACAAACGTCATAACCACTGTCATGGCTACCTTAATAAAGGGTTATCTCACTAAAAACATTTTAAACAATTAATTTTATATTCTTGTATTTTTATTCAAATTAATTTGTATTGTATTTTTATAAAAATCTTCTATTTTTTTTCTTTTTTATCTATATAGCGTCCATAGTCCACATTCCTTTTTCAAATATTTGTTTTTCTTTTGCTTTTTTATCGGAATAAACACATGACACGTTACTTACATTAGTTGAAATATGACACATTACATAAACCTATGGATTTAAAAAGATATTGATATATATATATATATAGATATTGATATGCTATGTTGTTACCAACATAGGTAAAAACATAGCATATCAATAAACATAAAGGAATAAATCGAGTTTGAATAATATTGAGTGTATAAAAGAATACTTTTGTTAACACTATACGACATTATTAAAAAATAATTGAATTCCTTCATCGTCAACTTTGCTAGTTAGATTTCAGTTACTTTGCAAGAACAAAAAACTAATTTTAAGACTTGATAACCATGTTTGCGTTGATAATAATCTAAGATAACTGTTCATTTGTACTTGTAATTAATACAATTGCCGCCGTAAGGAAAAAAGACGCATCTAACATCTTTTTTTCAAATTGAGTTAAATGCATATTCTAAATCAGTAAAAGAAATAGCATACAATAGTATATTTATATTTTGCATAAAAAAAAAATGTTAGATGCGTCTTTTTTCCTTATGACGGCAGAATTGTCATTTACCAACAGGTAAGAACCAACTACTAAAACTATAAAACCCAGAAACTAAAACGAATTATAGAACGAACGAACGAACGAACGAACGAATTACGAACGAACGAATTATTAGTTAGATTAGAATTCATATGTAAGGTAGATAGATCTCACAGTAGATACCTTTCTCTCCCGTAGATTACTGCAAATTCACACCATACTATAATAAAAGGCAACGTTAACAAAACTAAACAAAAAACCAGGTGACTTAGTTAATTGATGAAACATAATACCAATTTAGTTGTCATTATTCCATCACAGCTGTTCTCTTCAACTTAAGAACGAAGAACTATACGTTTTTAATTTTTTAAATTCGAATGGTAATGCTGTTAAATTGAAAAGTCCAACTGTAACGTTGACAACTGAAGTAAATTTCTACAAAAAAAGTAGCAGCCTGTATATGACATTCTCAGTCAGTTTTATATTTTAGCAGGACATAAAGACCCTGTTATTCATACTCGAAGTATCCGGCGACGCTAGTTCGCTCGTTTCCGTGTGACGTGTCGCAATCCTAATGTGCCCCACTGTGCCCCGGTCTACTCCTAAGCTATCCATGCATTTCAACGCATTTTAACGTATAATATTTATTTTTGAAGCGAACTTTTCACGTTATTATGATTAAAGCTACTTATGAGCTTAAGTTTTAATAGGATGTGATAAAAATAAGTATGCATTATTATTATGAGAAACTAGCAAAAATTTATTTGCTTTAATTAAATGGAAAGAAAATAAAAATGGCGCGGAGAGCACCGGATGTTTGAGGTTAGGGATTGTGAAAGAATGAAGGATACGAATTATATGAAATATAAAAGTAAAAATCTAAATAAACAGGAGAATAAGAGTTAAAAGAGAGAGAAAAGAGTACACGACGGAGAGAGTGAACGATAGAGAGGGAGTGAAAATCTCGGGGACAAAGAGAGAGGGAGAAGTATGATAAAGAAATAAAGACAGTATATTGGACGGAGAGTGCGAAAAAGAAGATTAGAGATAGAGAGAGTTTAAAAGAATATTCTATACCACAAGATAAACTGAATAAACAGAACAAAGTAATATGGCACAAAAGGAAGAAGGGTTAGACTTAGCAGTGGCTGCCAATGGTGATGGTGATGACGAAAGGAAAAAATACATTGTTTTCCTTCTATACAAAATTCAATGAGACAGCAAA
Organism: Sesamia nonagrioides; assembly: GCA_017933935.1. Classification (NCBI taxonomy): domain Eukaryota; kingdom Metazoa; phylum Arthropoda; class Insecta; order Lepidoptera; family Noctuidae; genus Sesamia; species Sesamia nonagrioides. Next base: position 1,102,526 of record JADWQK010001182.1, read on the forward strand.
CATGTACAGTTGATGACAAAGATCTCTCCAGGAAACCTAAAAATAACAATGAATCTCCCCTTTTAATTTGAGGTACCTACTATTTCTGCTGAAACAAAGCTTTTATACTTCTAATAAAAAAAATATGGAAGTTATCCTGACTTTTTCAGGAAAACATTGTCAAGAAAGCTGTATTTATACCTACAAAGTTGTAGAAAACAAAATAAACGTAACTAACCTTTTTTGTTATTAATATTTTCCATTTGCTTTATTAACTTCAATAACTCCTGTGAAACAACAATGTCTGTTGATGTAGAACAGAAAGAAATACATATACGGACCGATACATTTTGTCAACAAACACTTCTGAGATTCATTTCTCTTCTTTCAGAACTTGAACTTTTGAAAAAATGAGGACAAATATGAATTTATGGCTATTTTGCATGTCCCTATAGATAGCCTTAACAGAATAAAGTCAAGAGCAATGAAATCCGGGGATGTAGCGGCCAATTAGTGTCACTGTAACTCGACATTAATCGACCCGGCAAAGTTTTTTGAATGACGTGATTCGTGCCGTATGAAGTTTGGCCCCATCTGGTTGGAACCATATGTTTCTTAAGCCCAACTGATTCGTTTGATGTAAGAAAACTGCTGTTTCTGTTACAACGTCACGCTGTTCAGTTTTATTCACTAAACGAGTTAATGAAAATGCACTTTTGAAGGTGGTAATATGATAAATATCGCAGTAATATTAGAAATGAAATATTTGTGAGTGAGTGTATCTTTTTATTTTTTGGGACAAAACCGGCCACATATTTCCCACTTACTGCAACTCCTGAAAGTCAGAATCAACAGTGGAGACCGCCAGAAAAACGCCGAGCAATGAAGCTTGACGAGTCCCGGAGAAACGGTTCAACTGTCTTGGGTCCCGCAACAAAATTAATCAGAAAAGAATAGCGGAGGAGTAAGAAAAAAGATATTTTTCCCTCCATTACAAGCAGGAGACAGAACAGAACTAGGCCAATCGGCACAAAGGACATTATTGCAACTGGGAGAAGCCCAGATTGCCAAGCACCACGGAATAAAATTTGATTAAGTTATGGGTCCTAAGTAGGTATGTGCTGTTACGATTGATTCCAATAATAGGTATGGCAAAAGCGCCTGAACGCACGGAAATTAGTACTAGTTTCTACAAGGTCCGTATAATAAACGACTCCGGATGTAACTTGTACACTATCCAACATAGTATTGCGTTCATTCTGCCAAAGAACACACTCCCACAAGATGTGCTGTGCGGACTGTTCAAATTCACAGTTCGATGTAGAACATTGACACAAAGGCGGAGGAAGAAGTTTAAAAGAATACAGTTTACAGTTGTGAGTGTATCTGTGCATTTTCACGCTCAAACGGCTGGTCCAATTTTGGTGACATGTAGCACACAGATGATTGAAATGTAGCACAGGATTGATACATGACATACTATGCGGTAAACTTATGCGGGGAAAACCTTGGGGCGCAGTTAATTAGTCTATAATACAAAGCTTTTATTAGATGCAGCATGGTACTGGATAAATCCATTGGCATTGTTCTATAATTTCATTTATTTTATTCAGAAAACTAATTAGGACACATTTTTAGTAATAAACCCAGTAAAAGAAAGTCGATATTAAGTTCTCATTGAAAATATTAAAGAGTATTGTGCTAGCCTCACGTAGCCCACACAAGATTCTGTCAGAATGTCAGGGGAGAAAAGCTATGGAGAATGTTTGTCAATAATATACGTCAGAACCAGTTGAATGCCTCACGACATTGACTAATACATATAACAATTAGGTCGGTTTTGCAATCCGACTTGACAACGACACAAAAATGCTTAATATTTAAAATATTTAAACAATGGCTTGCACAAGTATAATACTGCCATCCTTTACTTTCGCCAACAGTAAAGTTTAATCTCCAAAATAACAAAGATAAAATCCTATCTTTTTACCCCCATATCGACCAGCGGAAGTAAAAGATACTGTCATCGCGGGGATGAAAGCGACTCCGTTAATGTGCCCGTTATCTCGGTGTCTTTGTACGTAATCTGCTAATGCTATTAGCTCAGATTGACTGGCCATTAGTCGCTGTTAATTGTTTAATTACAATTATTAGGGTCACAGGGAGGATTGAGAATGTATCATTATAATTAATATTACGTTTTTATAGGTTTATCTCTTGAGTAAGCTTGATAAACGCTATTAAAAGTATTCAGCGTATAACATACTGCGTATTGAGGAGACACAGACTTCCTCTTTGTAAGATAAAATGGCCTAAAATCCACCACATGCACACAATACGGGTTGGTATAGTACATTAATAAACTTTTTATCGTCCCACTGCTGGGCACACGTCTACTTTCATACAGGGAAGGATTGAGGGTATTCACCACGCTTGCTCAATGCAGATTGGCGATTTCAAACTTAAAGTCCAGGTTTCCTCAAGAGGTTTTCTTTCACCTTTTAATCACTTATTGGTGTCCAAGATATACTGAGAAAGTAAAAAGTTACATTGGTACTTGCCTGACCTAGAATCGAACCCGCACACTCATACTTAAGAGGCTGGTGTTTTGACCATTAGGCCTCCACGACTAAACGATGAATTGTCAAATGTTACATGTCTTTAAATTATTGGACCTAAGACATGCTAGTTTCATCATGATGTTTTCTTTCGCCGTTGTTTTAAATTAAACTATTTGACAGGAGTATCCTTAAAATAGAAAAAAAAAATCTTTATTTTTATAAACGAGATCCAGACAACAAAGGAAGCCAGGATCAGGGATTTAATGCCTTTTATGAGATAAATGGGCTTAGTAGGTAAGTAGACGATTTGTCTATAAGAGACTAACAATAAGATTCAAGAAGACACAAGGACAGCCTCCGTGGCGTAGCGGTAGCGAACGTGGCCGTTGCACAAGGAGGCGCGGGTTCGATCCTCGCACAGTGCAAATATTTGTATGCATGAATATGAATATTTGCACTGGTCTAGTCGTGCTTCGGTAAGCACGTTAAGCCATTGGTCCCGGTTGCCATACGAACATCTAGTGGCAGTCGTTACGGGTTGTTGGAGCCTTCAAAACAATTGGTCTAACTGCAATGCTTAGATATCGCCTTCGGGTTGTGGAGGTCAGACGGCAGTCGCTTCACGGAAAATATCGAAGTTTAGCCAAAATCAGCAGTTAGACTGGTAAAGCGGACCCCAAACTCCAAAAGCTGAAAAGCTACGGATACGACTGGGATTGACGCTGAGATGATGATGAATAAGACTCAAGAAGCGGCCAAGTGTGAGTCGGATTCGCCTACAAAGGTTTCAGTAAAAAAACATGTCTATATTTTATTTTCGTATTCGTCGCAACAATAATTACTCTGTCATAGTCAACGTTCTACCTATTAAGCCCTGTGACAGACGAACAGACAGCGGCCTTACTTTTAGGATGGCAAATCATCAAATGACTTCTCCCGCTCTGGGCGAAGCGGAAGGGCGTGTCAGACTTTTACTGACTAAAACCCACCAATCCCAGTGCCCTCACACCACTAGCCGCCGCAAGAGACGCCCTGGTCGGGAGATGACACTAAACTCCCAGCCACTGTAGGCGCGGGCCTGCACCCTGGGGGCGGTGAGCAGTGGGCAGCTCGCCGCTCGGTAAGGACCAGACCCGAGTCGACGGCGCGTCGTGTTTCACGCGCGCCTCAAAGACATGCCAGCACATCGTGACGGGGTCCTCGAAGACCGATGCCTCCTGGGTCAGGGTTGCGGGTTGGTTAAACAAGAAACCGTAGTAAGTAATAAACAAATGAATTAGTATATTTCAAGTAGAGAGACTCATACAAATAGATGAATAACAGCATAACAAGCTCAGGCATAAAGGAAAACTGTCAAACGCAGACTACAATTTCACAAGGCAGCAATATATTTGATGCAGCATTGCCGGATATATGGGCAATTCAGTGTGTTGGCGATCATCGCTGGGACGTAATAGGGTCATTGTCACCCCTTGCGCACGAAACCGTACAGAGCAACAATTCTAAAGTTTCTACAGGTACCGTCTTTCAAAAATGAGCCTTACAGTCCTTCAATTTATATTCCGGAACATCTCAATCACATTTAAAATTCTGTACAATCAGATAATGGTAGAAATACCTCCGTCATAGTACAACTTAGGTAACAATAAAACTTGCCCGGTCACTTCCCTTTGCAGTTTTGATGACTTTACCGTACTAAAAGCTCGACTTGCTTAAAATTTACTCAGGAACTTGTTCCAGAGTTTCAACGTTACCGTTTCTTTATTAAATTGTATGGGCTATTGGAATATTGTTTCGATTTGCATTTGAGTACAAAAGCGTACTTTTCAACGTGTAGCCGTCTTTTGTTTCATTCTCGCCATTGTTGCGTTAAATTAATGATTTATGAACAAATTATAATATTTATTATCTACTTCCGAATTGGTTAATGAGGCAAAAAGTGGTTTCCTGCTTCATAAATATCAAGGTATTGCTTACTTTTCATGAGTTTTCTATTTACCCTTATGTAACAATGACGGGTTCAATGAAACTTTTAATGGAGAGTGGTTTATTGTCATGTGAGGGGGGGAGGGATTCCGTTCGGCGAAATTGGTCCTTCGACTGAACAGACAGGCCTGAGTTTTATTTTATTTTCACTTTATTGATTAGGGATAAAAAATAGTTATTTGTTGCAATATTAATAGTCGGCTAAGGTATCATCATCAACCTTGTTATCGGCCCACTGCTGGGCACAGGTCTCCTCTCATACAGAGGAGGATTGAGCATAATCACCACGCTTGCTCAATGCGGGTTGGCGATTTCAGACTTAAAGTCCAGGTTTCCTCAAGATGTTTACCTTCACCTTATAATCAGTCATTGGTGTCCAAGACATACTTAGAATGTACATATAACTTAGAAAAGTTAAATTGTTACTTGCTTACTACTTGAGAGGCTGGTGTTTTAACCACTAGGCCACCACGACTCTAATTAATCACCACGCTTGCTCAATGCGGGTTGACGATTTCAGACTTTAAGTCCAGGTTTCCTCAAGATGTTTTCCTGCACCTTGAGTCATTGGTGTCCAAGATATACTTAGAAAGTACATATTACTTAGAAAAGTTAAATTGGTATTTGCCTGACCCAGAATCGAACGCGCACACTCATATTTGAGAGGCTGGTGTTCTCACTGCCCTACTCTACTGGGTGGTGCTCAAACTGGCCGGACTAAAACTAACTCGCAAAAAATATAGAAAAAAATGGCCCATATAGTACGGTACATACATACATACATACATACATATGCCCAGTACAGTACGCTAAAACAAAAGAAAGACAAAGTTCCCCATAAGCTTATTTGTTTGAGAGTTGTAAAAGTCGGCTTACGGAAACCGTCTTATAGGGCGAAAGTGAATGAAAGTCGATGGAGCAACGACCTATTGGTTACAATGATACATATGAGACGTGCTTCTCTATATTTTGCGCGTCAATGAATTCCAATTAAATAGAAGCTCAGATTATGAACTCTGAAAAATCCGAACGTAATGTAATCAGTTATTATGCTACCTTAACAACTCTATAATTTCTATAATAACGTTGCTAAATTGCAAAGTATAGGAAGACAACTGAAATCTCTACAAATATATAAAGCTGAAGAGTGTTTGTTTAAACACGCTAATCTCAGGAACTGCTGGTCCGATTTGAAAAATTCTTATTGCGTTGGATAGCTCCTTAATCCAGGAAGGCTTTAGGCTATATAACATCACGCTGCGACCAATAGGAGTGGCGCATATAGAAAACTACGCGGGTTAAGTTTTCCTTTATTTGATTACTTAAACCGATGGAGTATAAAACATTATTTTTATAGGAAATCTGAATAAAGTTTGTTCAGATAAGCAACTGTATCGATTTCAATAATTTTTACACCATGATATCATCATCATCATCATCATCCCAGCGTTAATCCCAGTCGCATCCAAAGCCTTTTCAGCTTCGGAGTTTGGGGTCTGCTTTACCAGTCCTCCTGCTGATATGGCTAAACTTCGACATTTTCCATGAAGCGACTGCCGTCTGACCTCCACAACCCGAAGGCGACATCGAAGCATTGCAGTTAGACCAATTGTTGTACTTTTGAGGGCTCCAACAACCCGTAACGACTGCCACTAGATGTTCGTATGGCAACCGGGACCAACGGCTTAACGTGCTTTCAGAGGCACGACCAGACCAGTGCAAATATTCATATTCACGCATACAAATATTTGCACTGTGCGGGGATCGAACCCGCGCCACCTTGCGCAGCGGCCGCGTCCGCTACCGCTACGCCACGGAGGCTGATTTGTGCTGGTGCTGGCACCATGATATATTTTTCCCAAATTCATTTAGAAGTTGTTGCAGTATGGTTACCGAGCGCACAACACAGCTGACGGCAGATCATACTACTAGGCGCATGCACAACTACAACTTTGTGGATTTTCATGATATTTTTTTGAAGTTTAGTACATAGATTCTTTACTTAAAAATACTGGACATGTGTTTCGGGTTTCCCATACATAAAAAACTAGCTTTCCGCCCGCGGCTTCGCCCGCACGGAGTTCGGTTATATCGCGCTTTTTAGATTTCCCTCGGGAATATCAATTTTTTTCGGGATAAAAGGTAGCCTATGTTCTTTCTCAGAGTTTAAAGATTGTCTGTGCCAAATTTCATCAAAATCGGTTGAGAGGTTTAAGCGGGAAAGCGTAACAGACAGACAGACAGACAGACAGACAGATAGAATTACTTTCGCATTTATAATATTAGTATGGATAACGTTGTTGATAGTTCCAACACAGCATGATCTGACTATAATGTTTACTCTGCTGGTACGAAGACCTCCTTTCAGTAGGAGGGAGTGGCCCGTAATGCAAGGGCCCAATGCGGGTTAGTTGATATCAGAAGGTCTTAGGACCGAATTACAGAACCTTGCTGAAGCATTACTAAAAAACTGGTTTCAACCAATGAAATGGCTTCAAACGAGCTTTATGTAATGCTTAAGTTTTGAATAAGGTTCAGTCATGCGGAACTTAGTATTGCAGAATGAAGTATGTCGAATTAAGTATTATAACTTTGTAATTTTACCAAAACTACAAGTCTACAAAGTTATGAAAATCTGGCTTAGTGCGAGACTCGATCACGAATTGAGGGTCGATGATTTCCGATCCCAAACAAAAAAAACAGCGTCCGATTTTTCCCCGTAGGGTACGAAACTCTAATAAAAAATACCATGGCATCATGATATGTTAATTCATATTAATATTAAAATAAAAAAACATGCAAATTAGGCTGAGAATCATGAGCACTTCTTGAATGTCAATCCTTACTTATAATATAAAATAGCATTCCGCCCGCGGCTTCGTCCGCGTGAAATTGCGTTATATCGCGCTTTATAGAATTCCCTCGGGAATATATTTTTTTTTCAATAAAAGGTTACCTATGTCCTTTCTCAGGGTCTAAGGATTATCTGTGCCAAATTTCATCAAAATCGGTTGAGAGGTTTAAGCGAGAAAGCGTAACAGCCAGACAGAGTTACTTTCGCATTTATAATATTAGTATGGATGGAAAAGTGAGTTTGTTTGTTTGTTTGTTCCGCTTTCAAGCCGTAACTACTGAACCGATTGCTTTGAAATTTTGTAGACGTAAAGCTAGAAGTCCGGATTAAATAATAGGATACTTTTTATCCCGAAAAAAAAAATGATGTTGCCGAGGGAAATCTAAAAAGCGTGATATAACCGAACGGGCGGTAAGCTAGTATTAGATAAGACAATCCCCCAAAACGCTCAACCTAGTGCTTTGCTGGTATGAAGAAGTAACATATTGTCTGTTTAATTAAATATAAACACATGACTTTATACATTACCATGTATCTGATCTGTGTTTGGTTATGTTATGTTAGTAACTTTACAGTTAGTAACATAACCAAACACAGATCATTAACTAAAATTATTTGCCACTAAAAACCAAAATATTCTCTGTCTTTCTAATTTCGATGAAATTTGGCTTACAGGTAAACCATGACACTAGTGGGTATTGGAGTAAAAGTAAACTATAGTGTACTTTACTATAGTTTACTTTTGTAGTTCTCATGTCTTTGGTCTAACTCTGACATGAAGCAATGTACAAAATTGTAAACATTGTTTAGGCTTGAGGGCCTACGAGGCTTTTGATTATATTCTTACTCTAGCTGTGCCCCGTGGTTTGACTCGCGTAAGCTTCGAACCGAAAGAGCTCAGTTGATATAAAATAAGCGCCTGTTAAAATAATGGGAGAAATTCTGAAAGCTGTTCTGCTCCTACTGGTCAAGTAGCATGTTTTATAGCCTATGTCCTTTCTCAGGCTCTAAAGTATCTATGTACCAAATTTCATTATAATCGGTTCTGTAGTTTTGGCGTGAAAGTCGGACAGACAAACAGACAGACAGAGATACTTTCGCATTTATAATATTAGTATGGATTATTTTTGCATTTCGTTTGTGAGGATAAAACTATTTTTCTCTCTTTCTTGGAATAATATTCGATCTCCACGTGGGCAGCGGAAACAAAGCTTGTATTATTATATAATTTTCAAATATACCTACACCATACTCACATAGGTACATATATATGTCTACTACCGCACGAGACGAAAAGGGGGAACTCGAAAGTTAAACAATTTAGGGACGCCATGTCGCGACATATGGCGCGATTCATCCTCGCGGTATACCGGATCATATTAGAAGAGATTTTCTGTTTACTTCGTAGGTGATACCGAGGAATAAACCTGCAATCTGAGGTGGAAATAATTGTGCTGGCAAGCTACTGTTTGAAATGGACAACTGCTTTCAACCTTCTGGTTGACCAATTCCTTGAGAATGATTACTTACCAAAATTGTTTTTTTACATTAAGGTAAAGTATTATTCCAGATCAACGGTGAACAATTTGACGTCCAAAAATCAAAGTATTATAATATATTCGATATACTAGATTTTGGAAATATTATTCACACTTTCTTCCACAATGGTGAAACATTACAGTGTGAGGTATCGCATCAAAGACGAGTGTGCATCAGAATGCTTGTCACCCGAACTGATAGCCTCAATCGTATTCAGCGAGCCAATCCATACCGCTCGAGCATTTCCAGTTGAGAACAGGTTGCTATTCTGTTCACAAGTTATAGGAGACATAGATTATAAGAAGCACTATAATATGCAACATAAAAAGGAAATAAAACTGGCCAAGTGTGAGTCGCTAAAATTAAGTGATGAGTGGGCGATGCACATTGCTCGTAGCAACGATGGCCGATGGGGCAGTAAAATTCTGGAGTGTGCCACGTACCGGAAGACGAAAGCAGCATAGGGGGGCCCCCAACAAGTTGGACTGTGATTTGGTGAAGATCGCGGGGAACCAGTAGCGGTGGATAGCACAGGACCGGTCATTGTAGAAAGCCTTGGAGGATCCATTTGTCCAGCAGTGGACCTCTATAGGCTGAGAAGAAGAAGAAGATCTAAATAAGAATAAGCAGGAATAGTGTAATAATTCTAATCGTGGATACTGTCACGATATGCTGACATCTCTTTGAGGCGCGCGTGAAACGCAACGCGCCGTCAACCCGAGCCTGTTCCTTATCGAGCTGCCCACTGCTCGCCAACCGCAAGCCTGCGTCTACCTTGGCCGGGAGTTTGATGTTGTACGGACTTAATGCCCTAGGCATTCTCTACATAAATAGTTTACACATACATACTATATATATCCTTAACATAAATAATACTTTAATAAATATAATATTAGGTCAAGGGAGAGAGGTGTTGAGATGAATCTACACGATTAAATAATCGTAATAACCGAGAGTTGTTGTTGGCAACAAACTACAATATTTTAATATTAAAATTTCTTTTAAACTTTTGTCCCGATTTACCCTTGCATCCCTATTCACCCTGTTTGGGTAATACAAAATTAATCAAATTTATACTTCATTATTTAGTAAATAAATATCTCTCATAGTATATACATCTAAATAAAATGAACACAAAAACATAGGTGCAGTCTGTTAACCAAACGCAACCAAATTATTTCTGCTTGAGTAAAAAAGACGCAAAATTAGATCGGAATAAATTTAAAGGACCATTAGATCTGTGGTAGGTATATAAATTTAAATGCTACCACATTACCTTTCCAATTGCCAATTTAAGAGCTAAAGAGAACATCTCCGTATGCAAACCAAACCATAATACCGCTTACGTGGTCCAAAGAGTCTTACGCAGCTATGGCTTCTCTGGAAACGTTACTTCGGTACTTAGAAGCCATTTATATATGCCACTAAACCCTTTTTTTTCAATTCTTAAAAACATCTTTGTTTTGATGCGACAGTGGAATTCCTAATGACTATGACAAAAGTTAGCAATGTGTACAGTCAATCAATCTCCTGACACAGTTCTCTGCTGGATGTAGGCCTCTCCCTGGCTCGGTCATCAAATCAGTCTGTCGCATCCATCTTTTCATGGTCGTCCGTTGATCTAGCTGAAGGCCGTCCCACATTGGGCTTGCCGTTCCACGGTTTCTACTCCAAGACTTCGTCTTTTCCACCGACTATCGGTTCTACGACTAACTTGGCTAGTTTACTACCACTTTAGCTTCCTTTCTCTTTAGGTATAGTAACTTAAAATTTTCGGGTGTGTCCACTTTTGTTCCTTAGGGCGAATTCGCCGAAACTGGTGTAACTCTCTTGCGTATGAAATTGTAAGACAATACTTCCGTACAAATTCTCTCAGATTCGTTTCAAGGTTTACACGGATGAAATATGACGTTGGAAATATTAGCTCTAAAACTGATGAACTGCTACTCCGACTAATAGAGGATGATGTAAGTGTGCACCTTAGCTCCATATGGCACGTTTTAAAAGGAATTTTCTTTTTACAATATATCTAAAGCATTTATGACATGATTTTCACTACTTTTATTTTATTCCCTGACATTTTCCACAACATTGCATTTTGTGCAGTCCGCTTTATCCTACAACTTGCACGTATGAATTGTGTGCCAACGATGCATCGTAGCTAAATCGTCCTGCATTTGTCCAAGTAACACCTCTATTTATTTTTTAAAACGCTACCGAAGCCCTGATCAAAACTGAGATGTTACTGCTTGACATCTTAATGTGGCGCAATGTATCGTGTCCTCGTTTCCTATTGCAGTAAATAGCTCTTGAAGATGTTAGTGAAGGGAGGCCACTTGGGGGTTCATTGGGGTCGTTTCTTATTGAGCTTTATTTAGGGAGACATATGGATTGGAAGATTCAGTTATTTATACGGATAGTTTGTCAAATTGAATAGTCTAAATATTCATGTAAAGCGTTTGCTCGAGAACTTTCGATTCACAGAAAATTTGAGTTCGTTTAAATTTGGGATCATTTAACTAATTTGACAAAATTAAACTAAAATTAGTTCAGTCCTGTCAAATTAGTCAGCACCTGATGTATTATTAGTCCCTATGTTGTTTAATCATTTCTAAAATCTCAATGGAGTTTTTTAATTTGACAGAAATAAATTCATGTTTATCTTCTCTCCTTTCTTAATGAGAAGAATAGAAAAGGATGCATAGAAATTAACTTTAGTTTGTGAACGACCAAATCGCCGTCATTATTTATTTAAAACTAGCTTTCCGCCCGCGGCTTCGCCCGCGTGGAGTACGGTTATATCGCGCTTTTTACATTTCCCTCGGGAACATCAAATTTTTCCGGGATAATAAGAACCCTATTATGTAACCCGTACTTCTAATATTACGTCTGCAAAATTTTAAAGCAATCGGTTCAGTAGTTACGGCGTGAAAGCGGAACTAACAAACTCACTTTCCCATTTATAATATTAGTAAGGAGGTTGATGAAATTGACTATGTTTAGTTCTAGTCAAAATTGCACCCTCTTTGACGATATCCGGTAAACTGAGAATTGATACAAACTGTACGGCAAGTCATATGACTTGCCGTACAGTTTGTATCAATTGGTGGTGTGTAGTAATAGTGATACACTAGACTTTCAAGGTATACGATCTTATCTCTCGCTTTGGTTGATTTTACCTACTTGACCAGACTAGATCAAACCTAGTCTAGTAGTAGTATTATGTGCTATGAGCTGACCAGGTGGACCTCTAACTAAACTTTCTAACAAAATCTGGCCATAAACTTCGGCACCTAAAAGCAAATCAACCTTGTTCGGAGTATCGAACGGAGGATCTACTAAAGCCAAAGACGAGATTGTGGTTACAACATTTGCCCTAACCTTCCTTTCCGGTAAAATAGGCGTTAGTTTCTATAAAACATTAGCCTTAACCGTGATAATAAAACTAGGTTCGATGCGTGATTTGATCTTAATGAGAACCATCGAGTTTAATGAAATCATCAATTGGCCTTGATCACCAACTATACCTGAAAGTGAACCGTTGGTTTTAATTCTTTTGAGACCCAAAGCGTGGACTGCGAACTCCGTCACACAGGAAGCCTGAGATCCCTGGTCTAACAGGGATATCATCTCTAATCTCCTATCTTATCTTATTTTACCTTTTGTGGAAGCCAAGTAGACACTTAGGACCTTGAATAATTTATTTAGAAGCGAACCCGCGTACTTGATAAGAACAATACATACCAAAAACATGGAAAACAAACCTGCCAACTCATAAGCCCTCCAGCTTACGAGCAATGGAAATAAAATTATATTAACTAAACAAAAAGTTTAATAAACTGTCCTCTCTAATGATGTTTGTGGACAAACAAATTGACTAGCAAAACCTGTCCACCATTGTTTTGTCCAACAATAGGACCGACCTGAATAGGCGTTGATTGTGGAGATGCGCACCAAATTTAATTTTGTTTTGAACTTTGGAAAAGGGTGTCTGGTCGTGTTGGTACAGCCAACAGCACATCAAGCTACTACAATCTGTCAGATTTCTTTATCCGATTTTCAACTTTACTTCCAAAGCATTAAGGGTTAAGGTTGATTGGGAATATCTGACAGTTTCTAGAAGCTTGACCTGCTGTCGTCCGTACATACTATGATACATTGATCGCACTCGTTTTGAAAGAATGAAGGTCCTCGGCTATGAGTGTAGTAAAAGCCATAACGATGACCTACAATTTGTAATTAGGTCTTCGCCAAGTTTCCAGATAGACGCGTTACTTTTTGTGGAATTTGGCGTCACGATTTGCAGTGGCTGAGAGATTGACTGCTGCGCAGCGTGTTGCGGTTTCGATTCCCGCACGAGACAAATATTTGTACGGCCTACAGTAATATTTTGTAAACGTACCTACGATACATCGATGTAAATAGGTTAGACTGCGGTTAGACTTTCACGCAACGCGAAGGTACGCCCTAGAACAAAAATTAAAAGTAAAATTAGTTAGGCAAAACCTGTCGGAACTACTTACTAGTGAAACGAGTCGTAAACAATTTGTGGACTACTGCACGGATATCTGTATTATTGTAAACAATAGAAATAAGTGATGGATAAATAAGATTGTTAAATTATATATTTTAGCATAATATATAAACGTTAACAAAATGTTGCTATTAGTTAAATAAATTTAAGAATAAATGTGTAGAAATAAGATACAGTCAAATAAATAGTATTAATAAAAAAATAGATAAGTAGAATAAAGTAAAATTATTGTCATAAGTAAAAGGTACAAATGTAACAAGTAAAAAATATGTTAGTATATAAGATGTGAATATGTATGATATAAATAAGTAAAGATCGGGCTAGCGGAAATAGAAAAAAAAAAAAAAAAGTTAGGAGATCCATCCTCTCATCCCTTCCCGTAGTACTATAATCCTGGAAGGAAATCCGGGTTCCCCATGCTCATAATGCCCTGTGATGGCGGGTGCATCCAATCCCCCCATCCTTAAAAAAAAAAAAAAAAAATAGGTTAGACTTAGGTATATTCAATAATTTTCTTTCCCAGCCTTTGTCCCGTGAGGCTAAAATTATTTATTTTTTAGTTAATATTTAAGCTCATTTTTTGTTTAGAAATAAGTTTTTGTTATGTAACTTAAGCTTAGTTTATGATGGGACTGACATGAACCGAGTTCAAAAGTCCCTTAAAATAAAGATTAAAAAATAGACCTACGATACAGGAGCAATTCCTAGTATGGGGCAACGTTAAAAAATAAAACTACAGAAACAGCAAAGCAAAACACTAAACCCGACAGGGAAACCGACATATCCTGGATGAGATAAAATTGACGATGTGTTACATCTTAAATTCCACTGCCTTCGCTTCACTTTGTCTCAAAAACAGTAAAAACAAGTGGGCTGAAACGAAGGACATCAGAGGACTGGAACTATTTGCCTGCAGCAGTCTTCCCTTCTGATTAATATTTAAATGTCCCTAAAGTCCGTAATCAGAACGTCACTCAAAACTCAACTTAAGTCTCGTTTCAAGCCATTTCATTGGTTGAAATTAGTTTTAAGTAATGCTTAAGCAGAGATCAATGCTTGAGTTTCGTTCTGGAATACGCACCTAAGGCTAAAGTGAATAGGCTCATGACAAACTAGTGCGCCTTTTCGTCAACGATTGCATCACTGCTTACCGTCAAGTGGGACCGTGGTCAAGCACTAGAATGTAACATGAATAAAAAACACCACGCGTGCCTAGTGCGGGTTGATAGACATATAACACATGTCTTCGAATTTTTGATTCACCGATTGGCCTTAGGTTTAGCCATTCACGCGTCCCTGAACAAATTTTATTGCTGGGCTAAGTCACTTGGTTTTTTTGTTTCTACTTCAGCCTATAGAGGTCCACTGTTGGACGAAGTCCTCCCCCAAGGTTTTCCATTATATTTGGGGGGTTGCCATAGTCCCTACGCTTGGCAGACGGGTTGGGGATCGCAGTAATTTGATATTACACAGGAGAAGCGCTGCTGCCCGGTTCCGAGAGTGAGAGTTCCCTTAGTCCCCTCTTACGACACCCACGGGAGGATATGGGTTGGTATTATGTATATATATATGGTACTATTCTAAGCCCGGTATAAATCTAGCCCTTTTTCAATTACGTTAGGATCGGTTTCCAACCTTGGTTAGATTGGATGCAGCTTAATACCAGTATTAAACTTGGAGTGAGTACCTATCCCAAGAATTGCAACACTAAAGTGGCAGTGAGCCGGTCACATTGCCCGTAGCACCGATGCCCGATGAGGCCGACGGGTTCTCGAGTACCGACCACGCGCCGGAAGACTCAGCGTCCTCGACAAGGTGGACCGACGACCCGATGAAGGTCGCGGGAAACCGCTGGATGTGGGAAGCGCAGGGCCGGTCATGGTGGAGATCCTTGGGGGAGGCCAATGTCCAGCAGTGGACGTCTTTCGGCTGAAATGATGATGATGAGTACCTATACGACTTCCACAACTTAGTTACTGAGTAAAACGATACCCCCTTGACTGGTTTAGACTTCCTTAAATTATCTCGAGTTCTCGAGTGGAGACCGCGTCTCGGCAAACATAGCGTAGGACGCCCTTGGGCGAGATGGAGCAACGACATCAAAAAGGTGGCTGGTAGTGGCTGGCGGAATCGCTCAGGATCGAGCTTCTTCGCGGCCATGGAAGAGGCCTATGTCCAGCAGTGGACGAGTAGAGGCTGATGACGATGAAATTATCTCGATAAGAAACTATTCGTGTTATCCCAAAAGCTGCAAAAACCTTTGTTGTTGCGAATGAAATGAATCCGAACATGGCATAGAATCAAATCTGAAACAATTGCGTTACTCTCCCAAGTTGGTTTCAATCGGTTGGATCAATGTTGGAGCAATTTGAATAATTCGTCACATCCAGGTACGGATGCGCCAAGCCAAGCTGAATTGTGTTTGCGCTGTTTTATCATTTTGATATCTTGAAAGCTTCCAGAATATAATAGTTTAGAGCTGAAAAGTCTTTAAATTGTCAAAAACATTTATTTACATGTTTAGACTTTTGACACGAAGGTACAAAGAAGGAGTTAATGACTTAGGCATTCTTTAACAGTCAACCATGGTTGGTGTACAGATTACATGGCAGATGCTTTGATTCATAAGAACAAAATAAAAAAGGCGAAATTAGTGAAAAACATTCAGGGAAAAAACTTTTTTACCAAAAAACAACCGACGTCCAAAAACCACTACAAAGTGAAAAATAACCAATTTCGGAAGTCGGTGTCTTTGGTTTTGTATATTCGTTTTTTTACACCGACTTCCGAAATTGGTTATTTTTCACTTTGTAGTGGTTTTTGGAAGTCGGTTGTTTTTTGGTAAAAAAGTTTTTATTTTACACTTTTTAGTTGTTAAAGATAAAGATTCATTTATTGCATAACTGTGTACATATTGATGTTATTTAATTGTAAATACAATGCTTTGGCTCAACAGTTTATCCAAGTCGGACATGCAATATCTAATAAATAAAAGATTATAAACGGATACGATAAGTCTAAATTACATTAAATTACTTTATTGATTTTTACCAAAATATTCATTTAAATTATAAAACACATTAAATGTTAAAAGCCAGCAGTATTCAGTTGCATCCGGTCAGACTGGAAGCTGACGCAAATATAGTTGGGAAACGAAGTAATTTTGTTTACTTTATTTTTTACCCGTAAGTATTCCCTCAACTGCCTATGGTCTTCATCATCAAATTTACTGCAGACCATTATTTTAACCCAATGGGTGCAAAGGTCTCATCAATATAAATGGATGAAGTCCAACCACAAAGTAGCTACTGTAAACCGTTGAGGAGTTCCCGGAACTGGCATTTGTCTTCATCATCAGAGCTCTTATGTCAGTCACAACCCATGTAGGTGTAAAGTTCTTATCAATACAAATTAATCGAGGCCAAACACAAGGTAGCTGCTGTGAATTGTTGAGGAGTTCCTTCGACTGTCTCCCGGCTCCATCATCAAATCTACTCCAGACCTTTATTAAATTGTAGTGCTTTAAAATACTTAATGAAAATGCTAAGAAATGCACTAGTCCCCCCTGCAATTTTTGAAAGTTCCCTTTGTTTTCAACGATCAACTAGGTAATAAAAAGGTCGGTGATAAGGATATCAGGGTTTGATGGTGGAAGACCAGAGTCTTCCACCATCAAACCCTGATATCCTTATCATGGGACCACCTTGGGAACGTCTTCTTTCCAACAGAAAAAGAATTATCAAAATCGGTTCATAAACGACGAAGTTATGCGCGAACAAACCTAAAAAAACCTCCTCCTTTTTGAAGTCGGTTAAAAAATAAGGTTTCTTTGCGCGAACGCAAAAAATAACCCAAAAACTAAATTCGGATCGGACATATTCAGTATGATATCAGTTGAAAATTGTGGCGAAATAAACATTACAGGCAATAGGGATATTTTTTGGTTAAAAAAAATATATTCTATTTAGTCCGTCATTCATATTAGGTATACAAAAATATTGGATACGTATATTTTGTTTTATCAAATCAATAAAAATTGACTAATATAAAAGGCATCAAAGATCAGAAGTGGTGGCTGGTGACGTCACTGCTCCTTAAAAAGTGTAGCGTGCAGTGACGTCACACTAATTTTCAACGCACTGTGTCGTCTTCATTTTTTGTTTATATGAAAAAAGAATTTCTTTTGAATCTGACTGACGGACTAATTAGTTTTTTTTTAGTCAACTACCCTATTCGTCTATTCAGCATTTTCTCAGAAATCTTAAAGAATCCATCACACTTGTAAGGTGTGGGTATATTTTAATTATGGAATATTCTAGAAGAAAACTCAAAGCTTCTTATTGCTTATTCAAAAATAAACTGATATTGACGATTCTATTGTTCACAAACTAAACTTAATGCATATTTCTCTTTTATTTCATTAAGAAAAGGAAAGAAGACAAATATTAGTTTACGTATTTTTAGTCGCCATGTTTTTAATCGCTTCTGTCTATAGAATATCTTAATTTCTTCATCTCAGTGTTAATCCCAGTCGCATTCGAAGCTTTTTCAGCTTTGGAGTCTGGGGTGCACTTCACGAGTCCAACTGCTGATTTTGGCTAAACTTTGATATTTTCTGTGAAGCGACTGCCGTCTGACCTCCACAACCCAGAGGCGATATCGAAGCATTGTAGTTAGACCAATTGTTGGATTTTTGAGGGCTCCAACAACCCGTAACGACTGCCACTAGATGTTCGTATGGCAACCGGGACCAACGGCCTAGCGTGCCACGATCGAGCCACGGAGGCTGTCATCGCGTATAGAATGTCTTAATTTGACAGGACTAAATTAATATGTTATCTTCTATCCTTTTCTTAATGGAATGGAAAGAAAAAGATGAACTTAAAATTAGTATAGTTTACGATCAATAGAATCAGCACTATAATCAAATATGAAAATAATATGAACAAAAATATTAACTCAGTTACGTACGACCAACTCTGCCCTAAACACCTGAGACAGATCTAAGCATTTATCCGATATTAAGGTAACGACATCAATTCTCGGCACGTCTGCAAGGTGCCGGTTATTCTGTCATTAGTTTACCATGTCAAAGACGGACATTCGGCACGGAATACCATAGAGTAAGTTCCGAGATGTCTGGAGAAGCGTAAACGGTAGGTATAATTGAAGGTAGGAAAGGTAAATGAACTATTATTAGATGGTGTACCTTGAATGGGGCCGTTAGGGTAGTCGAATTGGTTTTGGTAAATGCCAATGTGTATAATTATTTTCATTTGATTTTGGAATCAGAATAAGACAAAGTTAACAGTGTGGCCTGTAGTGATAAAAATATGTTTACTGTCTAAAAACTTGATGTTTAAGACTTACTATACAATTAAAAGGCAAAGGCAATTCATTCATACAGCCTAATAACATGCGATGTTTAGTCGTGATGCAAATACGCGCGCTTTTTGGCATAATCATATGTTTATTTTTTGATGACGTAGCCATAAAAAAAGAAGTTACATTGTAGTACGGTTTACCCGTGTGGAAATGGTCATTGTAACATGACTTGGCAGGAATGAGTACTATTGAGATATGTCGTATGGTTTTGTATTAAGCAAATTACCAAATGGTCGTAGCAAAACACTTTTTCGTGTTAGTCGGATTTTATCACAAGTAAAAATGTTTACCACCCAACGAAGTGAGCACAGGTCAGCTTGCCGCCCGGTAAGGCGTTTGTACACAAAGCGCCTCAAAGAGATGTCAGCACATCGTGACGGGGTCCACGAAGACCGCCTGCCAGCTGGGTCAGGGTTGCGGAGTGGTTAAAAAAAATGTGGCCCTGGCCTACAGGCAAGTAAAGGATCATGGGTGGGTTTTAGTCAGTATAAGTCTGACACGCCCTCCGCTCCGCCCAGAGCAGGAGAGGTCAAGCGATTGCAACTAACTGTATAAAATACATTTTGAAACCACTCGAGGAAAATAAAAGAACACGTCGCCTACACCAAGAGAAGGCTGCTGTAATCTTATCTTTGTAGGCACGTTCGGTACTCTATTGTGTACTCTACAGCTTAGCACGTTATATTAACGTATTTCACAATGTCATGCGATGGATCAAATCGATTGTAGTGCATATTGTCTCGCCTTGTGAGTGTTCCGTGTCTAACTAAATGCAGGGATTGGCTACTTCTTTGTGTTACTAGGTAGAGCAAAGGTTATCTTCTGACGTCAAACGGGCTGGCAATAATGGAGGGACTGAAACATTTTGCCAGCGGCGGTGTTTCTGTCAGACTACAATTTAAGTGTCTTCAAGGCTTGAGTGATCAAACTCTTAATAAACTAGTGTGCCTTACCATCAACAATTGCATCACTGCTTACCATTAGGCGTGATTGCGGTCCAGTGCTAGTTTATCCTTATTAATATTATAAATGGGAAAGTGAGTTTGTTTGTTTCGCTTTCACGCCCTAACTACTGAACCAATTGCTTTGAAATTTTGCAGACGTGAAGGTAGAAGTCCGAATTAAATAATAAAGTACTTTTTATCCCGGAAAAATTTGATATTCCCGAGGGAAATCTGAAAAGCGCGATATAACCGAACTCCACGCGGCCGAAGCCGCGGGCGCAATGCTAGTTTTTTATAAAAAAAAATGATAAAAAAAATGCAATCGCAAGAAAAAACTAGCAATAATTTAAAAAACCGTTTTTCACTACCACCCATGGTGCCTAAATCAAAGGGCCCTGAAGGGTTTCTGAGGTATTTACTAGTGTTAATAGCCCTAGACTTACAAATATAAATTGTAACTAACAACATTTTTACTTTATACTAACAAGAACTTTTTATTTAAGAACTAAAGATACTACTAACATAATCAATAATATTACATCGGATTACTTACACGGGCTGAAGGAGACAACTCAATTTGCCAATTACGAAGGTGGGGGGAGCGCCCCAAGGCACCGTCATTGGCCCCACTAACGACGTTATGTAAGGAAGAATTGCGTCGCGACTGACAATATCTGGTGTTGCTACCCTAACTATACAAAGTATTTAATATAGTACAAAAATAAGATCAGTCAACCTCAAAAAGGTTTTTTAATTAAATGTAAACTTCATATGACTTAAATCATAGTCCTAAACCACGATCAATATTTATCCATACTAATATTATAAATGCGAAAGTAACTCTGTCAGTCTGTCTGTCGGTCTGTCTGTCTGTCTGTTACGCTTTCCCGCTTAAACCTCTCAACCGATTTTGATGAAATTTGGCACAGACAATCTTAAGACCCTGAGAAAGAACATAGGCTACCTTTTATCCCGGAAAAAAATTATGTTCCCGAGGGACATCGCGATATAACCGAACTCCACGCGGGCGAAGCCGCGGGCGGAAAGCTAGTTTATATCATAATTTTGAGGAAGTTTTGGTTTTAAAACTTGATTATATTACGTGTCCAGAACAAATAATTTTCTAGTTTTCATTGTACTCCATCGGAATAGGTAGTTATGTAAAGGTAAACAAAAAAAGTTAGTATACATTTTATCATCATCATCTGGTTGGCTGGCTGGTGTTTTAACCACGAGGCCACCACGAAATTATGCATACATAATATATAATAGACTTTAGTCTTGAGACACTGTGGTATCTTGGACGACGAGAAGATGTAGCGTAGCTTCCCGAACGCTGTGTCAGTGATGACTTACGGAACTGAAACGTGGTCGCTCACAATCATGGGCCTCATAGGAAGGCCCAGAGCCACACAAAGGGCAATGGAAAGAGCTATGCTCGAAGTTTCTCTGCGTGATTGAATCAGAAATGAGGAGATCCGCAGAAGAACTAAAGCCACCAACATAGCTCTGCGAGTCGCTAAATTTAAGTGGCAGTGGGCAGGGCACATTGCTCGTAGCAGTAAGGTTCTGGAGTGGCGGCCACGTACTGGAAGACGCAGCGTAGGGAGGCCCCCAACAAGGTGGACCGATGACCTGGTGAAGGTCGCGGGAAGCCGATGGATGCGGCCAGCACAAGACCGGTCAGCGTGGAAAGCCTTGGGGGAGGCCTTTGTCCAGCAGTGGACATCTATAGGCTGAAGAAGAAAGAAGAATAGTTTACTTATAATGACTTTACTTATAAAGTACTGACATAATTAGGCAAAAAGTAGTTAAGACGACGACAAGTAATGTTCGTTCAGGAGTGTTTTCAATACCTGTAACGACTGCGCGCGTTTTGTTTCTGCTTGCAATGTATTCCACAAACGAAAATATAAATGGAATGAAAAATGTAAATCAATCAATGTTTCTATGATGTGGCAACATTAAGGAAATATGAGGCCTTATTTGGGCATCAACAAAAAATATAACGGTAGAATTTTCTCGAAAATAAATAAAATCCCTTGGGCCAAGCTTTATAAATGTGGATATAAAATATGTCGCCAGATTTTGAGTTGCTTTCTTGAAATAATTATGGGATTACGTTTTTTATACAAGGAAAGAATTTCTTCAATAAAAAATGGAATAATGGAGTCACGGGTGAACGTTCCATTTCCCTTATTCGCAACATCTCAATTTAATTATTTTAAGTAACGTAGGTACGTTACTATTATGTAAAAATTAGGAGTGTTAATGAAAAAGATGTTTATTTTGCATAAATTTTATGTGTTGCGCATTTTTTTTTTAATATAAAGGATGTCTCAGTAAGAGTGCACTTTTTAATTTTAAAATAAAAATAAGTATTTTGTGATAGAGTTGTGATGTTTTTATTGTATTGTAAAGAAGACATGTTCTGATTTAGTATGGGATAAAATATCCGGCGAATGACCTCCATAGCTCCAAAGACAGGCCATCACTCTTTTCATGAAAATTTCCATGACTTTCCACTGAGTAGGCGTAGGATTTCCGATTAGAGCTCAGGAATAGATTCAGGATAGAGATTTTACAAAACCCCAAAGAAAAAATCACACTGTGTTAAAGTCACGATCTTAGTGACCAGGTCATATCAGAATTCCTTGAGAAATTGTGTTCTGGACATCGTTGCTGCAATAAGTCGATTGTTTCATACGCGGTGTGGAAGGTTTCACCGTACGCGTCCTGATGAAACCATATCTTGTTCATATTTATGCCGTCCAGTTGAGGCCACAAGAAGTTTGCGTATAATCGGTTTCAGCGGAACTTTCTCCATTTTTGTAATGACTTTTCACAATTATAACGCGTTATTCTTTCAAAAAAATTTAGTAATCGGAACAAACAGAGATGACTGTTGTTGAATTTCAGAGCTACCAACTGCATGAAAAAATATTATTCCAATTTTAAAAAGTGCACTCTATTTAGACACACACCTTACTTAAAATAAGTTTTACAGAGTATAAGTACTGTATTTTTACTTGTAATTATTCAAACTCATTTTTAAGTAAACCAATAGACAATTTCGCCGTAACTTGTCTGTGTTTTAGTGCATACCTTTTCTGATAATGACTCACGAAATATGAAATAAGTTTAATATGACTTGTACTAGACGGCCATAAAACTAAATAAAACACAATCAAAAAACTAACAAAAGCCCCATACCAGGCCAAAAGGCTTATATCTCAGCATGATGCTTCGAAATTTAAAATATAAACGTTGTAACGTTAGTATTCTGTCCCGCTGTGATCTCAGAGACAATTAGAGTACAGAATGCTCTAAATAAATCAGTATAAGATTCAAGGCAGTCAAAAAGCGAACTTTACTCAAACTCCCTTTAATAATAAATAATATCAATTCCTCTGACTGATTTCGGTCACGCCGCCTAATCTGAACGAAGATTAGCTAGATTCACGCGAAATATTCTATAGTGTATAAATGTGTACATAAATGTAGGTGCTTTTTTATTCCTTTTCTCTCATAATGCGATGGTATGGGAATCTGGAATGTCCGGAATGGACAGAACATCTGCACGATGCACGACTTTATGTGCTTTCCAAGACAAAATCTCTTAACCAATAACACAACAAAGAAAATGTAATTTACAGCATCCATTAAGCCACCAATTTAACGGTATGATAACAAAAAATAACAGCATAATAATGTGTAACCTAACCTAAACACACACAGTTGTAATGGCAGCCGCCATGTTTGTACTCGCGACCGTGTCATACATGACCGGACGGGGATTATCCGGCTACTGGGGGCCGGGTGCGGGAAAAAATTGACCGGAATATATATTGCTGGCGATTTTGAATGTGTTTTTGCATCCATTTTTATTAAAATAAACTTATATAAGGATTGGTTTTTATTTCAATTTTTTTTTGTTTGATGCCATATTTTTGCTTGTTCCGATTAAACACGTTATTATTAAATTATTATTTTTTACTAACTAATAATAATAGAATTAGTTTGGATTCTGGGATTTGATTTGATTTAACAATTGAAACCTCAAGTCTGGATTACGTTCCAAAATGTTGGTAGGAAAATAATGATATTACTCACAATTGAGGACGCAGCATAGATCAAGTGAGTAAGAGAAGGAAGAACATTTATCCTCTTAATACTAAATATGGATTTTATTTAGATCAAGTTTAATCCATTTAAATGGTTATTGAATTATGCACCTAACGGTTATAGAAATGCAGTTCTTTATTTAAAAATGACAGCTTAGTTTAGAAATTGTCACTTTTCTATTAAGAACCACAACAAAGTTCGAAATACAAATACTGACTCGAAGTCGAAGTCGAAGTGAGTGAGTGAGTCGAAGTGGTTGTCTATCAGTTGGAATCATTTTGAAAGATAAATGCTAATCCATTTGTTCAAAAATGAGTCTGCTCAACAACTTACCGCAATGAATGTTGTTGAACTGTCAAAATGAAACCCATTGCTATTGATAATGTGTTACGCAATTACCCTGCAGTTCTTTACATAAAACTGACAACTTAGTTCGATACTAAGTTGTCAGTTTTGTATTAAGAACTTTGATTTAACCACAATAAAGTTCAAAATTGGACAGCCTCCGTGGCGTAGCGGTAGCGGACGCGGCCGCTGCGCAACGTGGCGCGGGTTCGATCCCCGCATAGTGCAAGTATTTTTATGCATGAATATGAATACTTGCACTGGTCTGGTCGTGCCTCGGAAAGCACGTTAAGCCGTTGGTCCCGGTTGCCATACAAACATCTAGTGGCAGTCGTTACGGGTTGTTGGAGTCCTCAAAAGTCCAACAATTGGTCTAACTGCAATGCTTCGATGTCGCCTTCGGTTTGTGGAGGTCAGACGGCAGTCGCTTCACGGAAAAATGTCGAAGTTTAGCCATATCAGCAGTTGGACTGGTAAAGCGGACCCCAGACTCCAAAGCTGAAAAGGCTTCGGATGCGACTGGGATTAACGCTGGGATGACGATGACGACGAAAGTTCAAAATATAAACACTGACTCGAAGGTAAAGTCTGCACCCTAATTGCGTAACACAATATTACTATCAGTTGGAATCATTTTGAAACATATGCTAATCCATTGCTCCATATGTTTGAAAATGTGTCTGCTCATCAACGTAAATAACGCAATGAAAGTTATTGAACGGTCAAAATGAAACCCAATGCAACTGATAGTTTGTTACGCAATTACCTTGCTGGAGCTAAAGTTAGATTTCGTTTCGTAATAAGAGGTGGGTGTTTAATGTGATAATTTTTATTCCGATTTTTTTATTCTGGATGACAGTGTTATAATATACACAAGAAACTAGATAACCTCAAGTATACTAGATCACTTCATCATCATCATTTCAGCCGAAAGAGGTCCACTGCTGGACATATGCCTCCCCCAAAGTTCTCCACGACGACCGGTCCTACGCCGCCCGCAGAAAGTAGATCATCCCCTAGATCACTTATCTATTGTTATATTAAAATTTCAGCAACATTGTATTTAACAACATCTGATTTAATTTCAATTTTATTTTTAATATTATTTCTTCTAGAATTTTTATTTTGGATGCATCTCTTTTCATATTTTATTGCTAATTTATATGCTATCTCTATGGATCATGCTCTGACAATCAAATTAATTATTATTACTTATCTCAGCATTTCCATGAAATTTGAAATAACTTTTTCAATATTAACGTCTTCATATTGAAACAACTAGTAGGGGTCGAACAAAAATAAATAAAACACAAAAGAACATCTCAATCCACTTTGTCCCAAGAGAGATGTCTCAGAAACTACACAAAACTCAAACAAATCATTTATTAATACTTAACAACGTCAAAGACAAAACTGACATTTTAATTATTAATACGAAACGGATGAAGTTGTAGTAAAGCAATCAACTTGGACCCTCTTCTGTTACTGTCATGTACAATCAAATGCTAGTGCTACCGGCGAAAATACCATAATATTTTTACACGCTAACAAACCTTTATTTTGTGACAATAAGGTCGAAAATAGGTTATAGGAGATGAGAATATAAAGGTCAAAGAATTGGCTATTTCTGATGTAACGTTCAACGTTACAAAACAAAGAAAGTTCGCGGTAAGTTTGATAGACATGTTCGATTTTCAAGTTTGTGCATTATTGTAGTTTGAAGTTCTGCTTGTAACCGGCTCGTGTACCGGATTGAACTGGATTGATCCGGTCGGCGGCCCCAACGGGATAGTTCTGTGAAAATGTGTTTGATGGAATTTTTTAATGGTTTTCTTTGTGAAAAAACCTGTTAGCTGTTGCGCTAGCTGCCGTGTGTAATGTTTTTTTTTTTAATTTCCAGAAGAGTGCGTTTTTGTTTGTAAATTCATAAGCATTATAATTATGAAAATGATTTATTTAAACTACTACAATAATTTCGATATCGTGATAAGCACGTCAACATTTTGGTACAAATTTTTGTATTTTTCCTAAAAATGCACTTCTAGTACAAGTAAATCTCCCCACTTTTGAAACATGAACCTCTAATAACAGTCCCTCGTATCACATTAATAGTTGAGAGGGTTCCCCGCCATTATCACGGCAATAAACCCCCTAACATAGCTGCTGGTGAAATACGTGTGATAGGCTGTATATAGGGTTGGTGAAGCTAGTTTATAAACAAATGAATGAAGAAATGTTTATTTTCTTTGAAGTAAACAATATTCGAGTGTTGAAGATATATCAAGGTGTTACCACTATACTGTAGGGATCGCCCTCAGGATACGGTGGAGCATACGGTGGAGGTTTGATTCCCGGCTTGGGCGGAGTACCACCGTATGCTCAAAGCAGCGATTGGCGGCAACCTCTCGCGCCCGGCCCTGTTCCAGGCCAAGGGCTGGAACAAAAATGCATGGCAAGTCGTCACTGCTGGCAAAAGAGCCTTTAGGCACCGCAGGTGACGCCCTAGCTGGGAGACAACATTGAGCTCCCGAAATGTTGTTGTATCGGGAGTTTGGTCGTGGAGGGTCTGCGTTACAATCTCCCTCTGGCGCAACATCGTTGGTCGTGTTGTTGGGTTTAACATTCCATCACCTCGCTCAACGCCATCTTCCTTCCTATTCACTAAGTTTTTTAAGTGAATAGGCTTAATAAACTAGCGCGCTTTACCATCAACGATTGCATCACTGCTTACCATCAGGCGGGATTGCGGTCAAGCACTAGTTTATAATTATTAAAAGAATATAAAAAAAATTAGGAACATGTTGTAAATTTTACTCATTCCCCATCGATAAGGGAGGATCCTCCGACCAGATGGTTGTTGTGTCTGAGGGGCACTTGCGCAATGCCTGATGTTAGGAAGTTTTATATTTGCTAGTTGCACAGTAACCTCTGCTTGCGAGATGTAGAATACGTGTGACGTCAGTATGACGCGTTTTTTTGTATGTGGCGTCACAATAACAAACCGATAAACAATTTATCCACAAATTGCTAGAAGATTCCTTGTAAGCCGTCACTAAGCAATCACTTATGAACAGAACGAGTGTTTTATGTATATTTTATGACTAGTATAAAATGTTATTAGCAGCAATTACTTGACCTGATTGGTAGTTGATAATTACTCTAAGTTTATTGGCAACCTAACAACGTGAATTACAATTGTGTTTGGTTGATTAAGAGATGTATTGTTTGTCGAAAGGAAAGAACGGGCTAAATAGAATATATACTCAAAACGGTCTTCAAAGCCTAGAGCACAGGCGTAGAGTAACCAGCCTTTCGGTTTTCTATAAGATTCGATACATTTTGGTGAGTGTGCGAGGGAATTGCATGATTTAGTTCCTCCATCTCTGTTCCACCAACGGACGACCCGGCACGGCGAGTTTCCACCCTTACGTCGTTAATAGCACTACGATTCGGACGAAGCGTTTCGCCTCCTCTTTCATACCGCGTATATCGAGGGACTGGAACAATTTGCCAGCGGCGGTGTTTCCGTCGGACTACAATTTGAGTGTCTCCAAGGCTAGAGTAAATAGGCCCTTAATAAACTAGTGTGCTTTACCAACATCGATTGCGTCACTGCTTACCATCAGGCGGGATTGCGGTCAAGCGCCAGTTTATAATTTATAAAAAAAAATGGGACCAAATAGTGTAACATGACAAGTCATCGATTGTAATTAACGTATTTTAATGTGAATAAAAACGTCGACCTGTTATAGGGTCCCTTGCAAGAGGCTTTTTAAAAAAAAGAATTATTTTAATTAAAATAAAGTTTATTAGCGTAAACTTATTTAAGGGACCCTTATGCAACCGATCGCCAAGAAGGTTGGGAATAGACTAACCTAGGCTGCTAATGAATATTGCTGCCTATGAGATTACTGAGCCTTATCATGATTGACTCATCGTTTTGGGGTTCAGTGTCTGCTTATAACACCTCCCCTCTTAGTGTGAACTTCGGGGAGAAATACCGAAGTTTACTCTAAAAGGACGTTCTTAGTGCTGGAGCAGGAATTTCTGATAAGTTCTGATCCAGTTCTATAGAACCCGATTTAGATTTGGATTTATTGCTTTTGCGGAAAATATATTTGCTAAGGTTGCAACTGGGCTTACAAAAAACTAAAACCTTATAAACCGAATACAAAATTATAAAGCATACAATTAAACTTATAACTATTGAATAGTGTGTCCCATATTTAATCATGTGAGGAATTTCTTGAGTTTTATCAGTCTCTGATAAAAGTTTGTCCGTTAATATACTGATTTGATTCATATCATCTAAGTTAATGTTCTTTAAGTGAATAGGGGAAATACTGTTCGTTAGGTTATCTATTCTACAACAATTACTAGTTATCAAATTAAAATCTGGCAGGTTAATAGGTGAGGTTAAGTTTAAAACGTTGTTATATTTAGGTAATAATGTGGTACCTTTACAATAGCCAATACAATTTCTTGGTATAGATAAGATACCTATGCCGAACATGTCTAGTTCCTGTATCTGATTAAGACCTTGACAATCTAGTGAAAGTTTGGTAAGCTCGGATTGAATATATATAAATCTATTACCACTAAGCATTTTAAATGTACTTATTTTACCATGTATAATCTTGGTATTACATTGTATAGGGATATCCGTAATTGTTTTAGATAACAGCTCACTTTCGCAACTAGGATTCGAATCAGTTTTAAAGGTTATGGGGATTTCACATAAATATTCTGCTGGGCTTAATACTTTACAGTTTTCCAATGATTCTAATTTACAATAATTAGACTTGTCTTTCGTTATGGCAATGTATTTGCTGTTTGGTAAAATTAAACCAAAAGTGTGTGGCTGATTGATATCATGAGGGGTTGGTAGTGCGATATTATTATACAATAAGTATTCATGATTAGATACTAGGGGGACACGAAAAATAAACACTAACTTATAGTTAAAGTAATAACATAGTAAAACTGACGTTCTTATAATAGTATGTATTGAACTTATGTCTAAGTGTACAGGTAAGTTTAGATTGTCAGGCAAGTGCCTCACGTTATCAGCCAATTCCCGGTACACGCCGGTAGGCGAGATAACTGAAGGATGTAATATGTTTTGACTACAGAGTATTATTGCATTTGTTATGTCTTCAAGTTGAAATGCTAGGGTGACTATGGATGTTTCCAGACTATTAAGTACAAAATCTAGAGTTAGTCTTAATTCTAAATTATTCGTTATTCTAGATAAATTCTGGATATTACTTGAAAGTTGATTAACGGCATCATTTAATTTAGCTTCGTTTTGTTTCAATTTTTGAAGTGTGTTATTATATGTAATCATAACGGATTTAGTAATTAAGATATTTTGTCTAATCAACGACAGGTGTTTATCCTGACTATGTTGCAGTGATTCAATTGCTTGATCATACTTGATAGCATCGTTTTCGTCTAAAGTGCCAAAAACTTGTTTGAGAATAGTACCAATTCCTCCGATCCAGGCTCGTTTGGATCTATGGTCTCCATTGTCAGTCAGATAAGAAATGGAACTCATTAATTTTATTATGTTACGTTTTTGAACTACTAGTGGCTCTACTATATTGTGGCATTCTGGGTAGGGTAGGCTGGATTGTTTACATAAGTGTACGACTGTTTCTAAGGCTGAATCTATATTTTCTACATGAGATTTAAAATGTGAGACGTCCATTGGCATGATGATATTTAGGATGCCATTATTAGTTTTCAGTTTTCCTATGTAATCGAAATATATCCCAGGACTCGCAGTTATTGCATGGACGTACTCGTTGGGTGCTTGGGGCTCTGCTGAAGCGCTGTAAGTACATATACTTGTATCATAAGTGATAATGTGTCTCGCTTATTGTTGTTAGCCTAACTACGCCTATAGAGTTAAGATTATATAACTAAGATTATTTTATATCTAGTATATTAATTCTAATTCATAAACTTTATGTTTACAGGTTGCTGTCGATTTCAGCCAGCTTTATCTCGTCATAATGATGACGGACGTGGCGTCTGTTTATTAATAGTGTCAATGTGTTATTGCCGTGAACCTTTATGACTTTATATGGTCCTTTCCAGATGGGGGACAAGGCCTTTCTCAGTCTAAGGTGGTTCTTTAAATAAACATAGTCGCCAATTTTATATTTTACGGGTCGACTATGGGAATCGTAATAGGTCTTAGACGATTCCTTAGATTAATGAATGTAGTCAAGGGCTTTATCACGGGAATATTTTAAGCGGTTTTGTAACATACGAACATAATCGGGATACGTGGTTCCAAGGGGCTCGTCGCGTATGGAGTTTGGGATAAACGGTTCATTACCGAACACTAATTCGTACGGAGTGTAGTGTGTTGTGGAGTGAACGGAAGTGTTATAGGTTAGCATGGCTGTATACACATAACGGGGCCAATTCGTTTGTTCGTCATTAACGAATGATTTGAGGTATTCTTTTAGGGTTGAATGGCTCCGTTCAAGGGCGCCTTGTGTTTGTGGGTGATACGGGGTTGACCATAGCTGTTTAATTTTAAAAAACTCACATGTTCTTTTAAATAGATCCGATGTGAAGTTACTTCCCTGGTCAGTTAAGATCATTTTCGGGAGGCCAAATATTGATATGAAATGTAATAAGCATTCGCTTGTTTCCTCGGCAGTTGTGCTACGAAGGGGATAAGCGGTGGAAAACTTTGTGAGGTCATCCTGTAGTGTTAATATGAATTTCAATTTTGCTGGTCCGGATTCTGGAAGGGGTCCTACTATGTCTAATGATATGCGCTCCCATGGTTTACATGATGTACTTGTTATTTGCATGGGTGCGCGATTTATCTTACGCAAAGCTTTATTTTCCTGACACAATTTACAACTTCTTACATAAGACTCTATGTCGTTGCGCATACCTTTCCAATAATATAATTGTCTTAATCTATTATACAAACGACTGACACCAAGGTGACCAGCTATAGGTAAGTCATGATTATCATGGAGGATTTTTTTTATTTCGGAAGGTGAAGGATAGGTTACACTATTATGATATATATTTATTTGTATATCTGTGTTATGGAATACGTAGTTTAAAATATTATATATTTTAATAAAACTATGTTTATCAAATGGATCACGGAAGTCAGATATAGCAATTTCCCTAGTCTGTTCGACAATTACTATTTCATCACGAACTGATTTGAGAGTTTCGAATATTTCACAATACGACGTTTGGTCAAAATGATGTACTTTTATATATAAAAGGTAATAATCTTTGTTGCCTGATTGGATCTTAGAAAAGGTGTGTAATTGCTTTTCTTTGTTTAGAATTGAGTCCCGATCTTCCAGGTTGCTTAATATTTCTTCAATATATGGATTTGAGTCATCGAGATCGATTGCTGTGGGCACTAAGATGACTTTACAGGTAGTTTTCAGTAAGCTATCATTATGTTCAATGATATTTGTGTTAAACGATTTATTTTTATCAGCGGTTTGCTTCAGGAAATCTGAATAGCAGTCAGTAGGCAAGTCAGGGTCGGGACTGAGGTGAGTATGTTGGGTTATTGGGTCCTCAGATGGTTGAGGCGGTCCAGAAGACAAGGGGTGCCGTGGGATATCTGTTGGGTTAAAATTTGGAGAAGCTACGTTTAAAAGTTCTGGGGTAGGTATTTCTAAGAGGTAATCAGGATCAAGTTCGTCTGACGGAAAGGAAGTTGGTGACGTAATTAGGTCAAATAAATCTCTGTCTGAATTGTCTAGATTTTCAGCTGCGTTATTAAGGTTAGGATTTGAAACATTGGGTGTTGGTGCTTTATCAGTAGCAGGCTGGACAGGATTTACGGGAAATCTGGATAGGGCGTCTGCGTTAGAGTTTATTTTTCCCTTTTTGTACTGTATATCATATTCAAATTCTTCTAATTTTAATCTCCAGCGTATAAGTCTGGAACCGGGATCTTTACAGTTAAATAGCCACTGAAGGGGTTTATGGTCCGTAATAATGGTAAAACGTCGACCATATAAGTATGGTCGGAAGGTTTTGGTTCCAAATACTATTGCTAAACATTCTTTTTCGGTGACGCTATAGTTACATTCGGCTTTATTTAAGGTACGAGACGCATATGCAATGGGTAAATCACTTCCGATGGGACCTTGAGACAAGATAGCTGATATGGCATAATTAGACGCATCACAAGTTAGTAAAAAGGGTTTGTTGAAATCGGGATAGGCTAGAATAGGTGCTTCGACCAGTTTCATTTTCAGAGTCTCGAAGCCAAGCTGTTGTTCATTGGTCCAATTAAATGGGACGTCCTTTTTTAGGAGTGAGGTAAGGGATTTGGCTAGCTTCGAAAAATTGGGGATGAAACGCCTGTAGTATGACACAAGGCCTAAAAAAGATTTTATGTCTTTGGGAGACTTTGGGACGGGATACTGAGTTACGGCCTTGACCTTTTCTGGGTTTGGCTTTACGCCGTTTTGGGTAATGATATGACCTAGGTAAGTTACTTCCTTTCGGAGAAATTCACATTTTCCTGGTTGTAATTTAAGATTAAACTGTCGAAGTCTATCGAAGATGGCCTTGAGATCTTGGATTGCTGATTTTAGATCAAATGCATACTGGACAATATCGTCTAAATAAACAAAACACCGATAGCCTTGTAGTCCTGTAAGGCAGTTATTCATAAGTTTTTGAAAGGTACTTGGAGCATTTTTTAAGCCAAATGGCATTCTATTGAATTGAAAATGGCCTTGAGGTACAGAAAAGGCTGTTTTGGGTGCGTCTTCTGGCGTAACCATGATCTGATGAAAGCCTGATGATAGGTCTAAGGTGGTGAAATATTGGCTCTTACCTAATTGGTCGAGGATCTCAGTAATTTGAGGGATAGGATAAATTTCGCCTACTGTGATGTCGTTTAGTTTCCTGTAGTCGATTACAATGCGCCATTTCTTTTGCCCGGAGGCATCAGCTTTTTTAGGTACAATCCATATGGGAGAAGACCAGGGAGAAGATGAAGGTTTAATAATATCCTGATCCAACATTTTGTTTATTTGGGTTTCTACTTCTTTCTTATGGCACTCAGGGAATCGGTATGATTTTGTATTAGTAGGAGTATTACTTGTAGTTTTAATATCGTGTTGGATGGCTGATGTGAATGATAAGGGTTCATCTGGTAAGTGGAAAATGTCAGAATAATCTTTGCATAAATTTAATAGAGCTTCGGCTTCTTCACCGTTTAAGTGGGAGGTCCTCAGAGAATTAAGGACTTGTTTAGTTCGCTCATCTACGTTTTCACTTTGCGAGTTCGTCTGAACAGGGTAAGCATCGATTTTGTCTAATCTAAGGTTAAGGTTATGTTTAATTTTCGTGGCCTTATTAGAAATATTAATGACGGATATGTTGATTCTATTGTTATCTTTAACCTTCACTAAACAGTTGGCTACTAAGAGAGTTTCAGAAAGGTGTTGATCTAGTATTACGCCCTCCTTTAACTTTGGATTTATGACAGAACATTCTATCACCGTTTCTGTTCGTGGTGGTATTATGTAGCATGAATCGAAGAAATGAATATTAATTTCATTGTGATTTATTTTCAGAACGTCACGACAGTAGTCTATGTTGCAGCTGTTAGTTGTAAGGAAATCATTACCTATAATACCGTCATAAGGTAGATTAATGTCTTTGATCACATGAAACTTATGGCTCACTGATTTAGTGTTGGAAACCTTGAATTTTAAATTGAAATGACCTACGGTCTGAGTGGTTTCCTCGCCAGGATCAATACCTTTAATGTTTATAGGTTTGGGAGTGATTTTAGGTTTGATTAGTATGCTTGATTCTTTCAACAAGCAGATTGCAGAACCTGAGTCTACAAGAAGTGTGAGTGGGATGTCAGACACCTGTGACTCCACTAGCACATGGGGTAATAGCTTTTTCGAGGTATCAATGTTAATCTCGTAAATTTTGCTATCAGAATTAAGGTTTCCGTTTTGGGACTGGTTACCCTGGTGTATAACCTTAGAAGGGATGAGGTTTCCGTTTTGGGGCTGGTTACCCTGGTGTATAACCTTAGAAGGGATGAGGTTTCCGTTTTGGGGCTGGTTACCCTGATGTATAACCTCGGAGGGGTTAAGGTTTCCGTTTTGGGGCTGGTTACCCTGGTGTATAACCTTAGAAGGGATGAGGTTTCCGTTTTGGGGCTGGTTACCCTGATGTATAACCTCGGAGGGGTTAAGGTTTCCGTTTTGGGGCTGGTTACCCTGGTGTATAACCTTAGGATCTATGCCGACTTTGACCTTACGTCCTGTGCGGCATGGTTGCAGGACATTCGTTAGTTTAAATCCCCATCACCGGCATCTTTGCCTTCTTCATCGCAGACGGACTCATCGGAATCGTCACAGTCATCGACGAAGTTGACTTGAGAGGGGTTAGGAACGGGTTGGAACCCGGAAGATCTACTGGAATCTTTTTGAGATTGAGGATTAGGATATCGTTTCTGCCGTTTTTGACAGTTATTGATATCATGACCGACCTCTTTGCAATATCTGCATGATAGGTGCGGGTCATGTTTAGGATTGCTTCCCGACGTACTCGGTTGCGAGGATGATTTCTGCGCGATCTTACTGCTACTTTGAGCAGAGGCTTTCGATTTGAATTGATTTTCTTTAGCCTGTTTATCCTGATGTGAGCTGTGATTGCGCTTGTATAAGGTTTCTAGTATCCTTTCTTCGGAGATAGCTAAGTTCACGGCTTCATTAAAAGATTTAGGCATTCTACATCTTACTATATTTGAAACGCGGGGATTTAAACCCATAAGGAAATGGTGGAGTGTTAAGTCCTCAATGGCTGCTGTGCGACCCGGTATTTCTTTCACTTTATAATTAGAAAGTGATATTTCAGTTAACAACTGTGAGAGATGAGTCTCCATTCGAAGGGAGAATTGTCCAACATTTTCTGAGGAAGTCTGTTTGGCTTCTTGGAGATCAGTAAGTAAATGTGTGTAGTGTTTCCTTTCCGAAAATTGAGTTTTTAGAAATTCTTTTAGTTGTTCCCAAGACGTGAATTCTTTTATTGAGCAGGCAGTTTCTGCCTTGCCTGTAAGTTGGCACAATATGTATTTAAACAAGATTGATTTTTGTGGTTCAGTCGCTAGCTCGTAAGCATTGTTGCAATTATTAAGGAATGAATTTAGTTGTTCGCGACTGCCATCATATGGTTTTACAAACTTTAATAAAATATTAAGGTCCATTTCTACTGCTGTTTGCCTAGTTATCCTGGGTGATAGGATCGGAGATTTTAGTTCCGGAAGGTCTGATGGAATTTCGATTTGCAGCTTACTGTCTTCAGTTTTAGGCACTTTAGGAGGCATAACATAAATTAGACATTCAATGACTTAAACAGTAAAACAACTAGTAGATATCAAATAGCACAGGAAGTTACAATTAGCAAACGTTCAATAACTTACAGAAACGCGTACGCGGCGATAAGGGTTAGCACTGGGAATAGCTGCATAGTGACGCTCACACGCAGATAACTCAATTTACACTTAACTCCACTGGACACTGATAAGCACTGTACGAAACACTCAAGAGATGCTAGGGGGTCGGCACACGGGGTGCCTGAAGGATTTGATGCGTGAAGAACTCGCAGGATACGTGAAGGACTTGCAGGACTCGCAGGATGCTCGCAGGATGCTCGCAGGATAGTAGTAGGCTGCGCTTACTATGCGCTCAGGGTGATAGAGTCACGCAGAATCACGACGTGTTACACGTAGAACACTTATTGGTTTTTACCATTTTTATTTTATAAGGTTGCAGGATACGGAGAGTCTATGCACTTGTTTTAAGCAAATGTATTTTACGCGAATCGGCACTGGGGATTTCCGTATCCCACCGCTGCCACCAAATGTTATAAGGTCCCTTGCAAGAGGCTTTTTAAAAAAAAGAATTATTTTAATTAAAATAAAGTTTATTAGCGTAAACTTATTTAAGGGACCCTTATGCAACCGATCGCCAAGAAGGTTGGGAATAGACTAACCTAGGCTGCTAATGAATATTGCTGCCTATGAGATTACTGAGCCTTATCATGATTGACTCATCGTTTTGGGGTTCAGTGTCTGCTTATAACAGACCGTCGTGGTGGCCTAGTGGTTAAAACACCAGCCTCTCAAGTATGAGTGTGCGGTTTGATTCCAGGTTAGGTAAGTACCAATGTAACTTTTCTAAGTATGTACTTTCTAAGCATATCTTGGACACCAATGACTGATTATAAGGTGAAGGAAAACATCTTGAGGAAACCTGGACTTTTAGTCTGAAATCGCCAACCCGCATTGAGCAAGCGTGGTGATTACGTTCAATCATTCTCTGTATGAGAGGATACCATCATCATCATCATCATCATCATCATTAAAGGTCAAGTAAATGAATTTGAATTCAGACAAATATTTTTTTTTGGTAGGCATACACAGGAAAAGCAAATTGATAGTAAAAATGAGTATTTGCCAAAGAAAAAAAGAAATGGTTTATTTTAAGTGCAAACGAAAATAAAAAGCAATATTGAGTGGTTTACTTTTTATACACTGTGTATCTGTTTTCTGGGCACTTGGCTTACTCACACGAGCAAAAATCGATTTTTCTTTGCGCAATGAATTTTCATTGCACTACTTAGCGATAATTGAATATCCCACAGTGAAGTTTCTTCATACGCTGGGTTGTAGTTTGTTGGACTCTCAACGATCATCTCACTACTGAGAGTTGATTATCCAGTGCGCTAGAAAATCGTGCCGTGATATCTTTCTTTCGTGTGAGCGAAACTTGTTTAATATCTTGTTCAGCGTGCTTAACACAATATTTTCATAATCAGCGTATAATTGTTCCCACTTCTAGGGTACAGGCCTGACAGTCTCCATGGCGTAGCGGTAGCGAACACGGCCGCTGCGGAAGCAGGTGCATTTTCGGTCCCCGCGCAATGCAAATATTTGTATGCATGACTAAGAATATTTGCACTAGTCTGGTCATGCCTCGGAAAGCACGTTAAGCCGTTGGTCCCGGTTGCCATACGAACTTCTAGTGGCAGTCGGTACGGGTTGTTGGAGCCCTCAAAGTCCAAATATTGGTCTAACTGCAATGATTTGATATCGCCTTCGGGTTATGGAGGTGAGACGGCAGTCGCTTCACGGGAAATATCGAGATTTAGCCAAAATCAGCAGTTAGACGGTTAAAGCGGAACCCAGACTTCAAAGCTGAAAAAGCTTCGCGTGTGACTAGGAATGAAGCTGTGATGATGATGATGCCTGGAGTCCAGGTCTCCTCTTGGTGAGATGAAATGGACAGTCCAGTACTTGTTGGTAGATGTCGCTTCTCTTCGAAGTATTGGTTCTAGGATATGCTGGTTTCATCACGATGTCTTCCTTCGCCGATTGAGAGCATTGGTGATAAAGTAATTTACCCTTAGCAAAGTACCTGATGGGATTCGAACCTACGTCCTATAACTTGTAAGTCGCGGTCGATACCACTAGGCCACTGCTGCCATCTGGTTGTTTATCTCCACATTACAGTAACCGATAAGCGTATCTTCTTTACTAACATATAAAGCTGAGGAGTTTGTTTGTTTGAACGTGCTAATCTTAGGAACTTCTGCTCCGATTTAAAAAAATATTTTTGCGTTGGATAGCCCATTAATCCAGGAAGGCTTTAGGCCATATAGCATCACGCTGCGACTACTAAGATCGAAGTATCAGATATAAAATAGTGGCCAAAGTTGTGCCAATTAAATTAAAATTACCATGAAGTCATCTGGCTGATTTTTGTTTAATGATCTGTGTTTAAAATACTTAGAAAATTAGTCATATCATATAATCAGTTTTGCAATGCCAAATTTAATATTCTTGACTGACGTTATTATACGTTAAAAAAAGCATGCTTAGATAATTTTTTTTTGACGATGTGAAATCATCAAATGACCTCTCCCGCTATGGCCGAAGCGGAAGATCGTGTCAGACTTTTAGTGACTAATACCCACCAGTGTTCGTTCACATACCTGTGCGCTAGGGTTACGGTATGTCTTTCTAAATAACAGGAAACCGCGGCCAAACAGGAAGCCTTTGAGATAAATTAATATGACTATGAAAAATGGCGTTTTGTTGTGTTTGTCTATCACCCTAGAAAAAATGTTATTATTCCAACAAAATTCAGAGGAAAACATAACTTTGAGCGGAAAATCTTACATCCTAAGCGTAAACGCTAGACTTTTCTACTTTTCGAAGAAGCAGTGACAAAATTGTTGATAGTAATGTGCACTAGTTTATTAAGAACCTACTACTCTAGCCTCTGAGTCACTTAAATTGTAGTCAGGCAGAAAGACTAGCGCTGGCTAATTGTTCCCGTAATTTGTTTTAAGTGGTATAAAAGGCTTCGTTTGGATCGTAGTGGAGTCAACAACAGTGGATACTTGCCGTACGAAGGGTCGTCGGATGACGGATTAAGTCATGCAATTCTCGCACACACTCTCCAAAATACATTATATAGAATACGACCAGGCTGGCTACTCCACGCCTGCACACCATGCTTTAGACATTTGGGATGTATTATTCGAATAATTACATCCAAAATAACCTCAAAAATTAGAAATATACACATTCTAAAGACAAAGTACTAAAGGCAACACACCCCTTTTTAAATGCCTGAGAAAACGGAACATTCATTTTTGCAATCACAATTTTCAGTAAAATTATTACGGCGCCAACGTCATAAATATAAGGCTATGTACAGAACTCATTAAAAGTAAAGCTCGTGTGTTGGGAGGTGCTTCCTGCACAATTTATTGTGTGTCCCTGCCTAATGCGCCGATGGGAGGAACTTTACTGCTAGTCTTTACGGTGGAGTTGATGGCTTCATAGAGCCTTGAGTGGAGTATATTAGTGTGAATTTATAGTGAATTAACAAATGTGACTGCTAATGTATTTAATTAATTCTATACATATTTGGACTTTGCTTCAAGCATGTTATTCAAGACTTTTCTATTTTTATATTAAGGACTGAGACAAAAAAAGTTTTTTTTTTTTTTTTTTTTTTTTTTTTTTTTGAACTCAGCGCATCCAGATCTATATGATTATCTATAGTGGTGAGGGTTTTGAGCAACTTCGGGCACATACATACATACAGACAGACATACAAACATACGCACTTTATATTAATGGATTTTAGGTTATTTTTTGTGCGGGGTTTAGAGTGGTAAATCTTGTGAATAACTGGCATGCCATAATGCCAAAAATTCGGAGACTGGTGTGTCATCTATGTACCAACCCACACTGGGCCTACGTTAAGAATGATGGTGCCATCTCATTTAGCCATTGAATTAATTGCAGCCCATACTATCTGTAGCAATGGGTTTCATTTTGACAGTCACAACATTGATTGCTTTATTTTTGTTGCTGAGCAGACTTATTTTTAAAACATATGGAGCAACGGATTAGCAATAAGCTTCAAAGTGATTCAATTAGGGTGCTGGTTATTCTATTATATATTAACATTCATATGTTTACTCAGTTCAGTCTTATTACCAAACCTAATGTAACTGTAGTTCTAACCTTAACTTTTGAGTCAGTATTTGTATTTCGAACTTTATTTAGATTTATGTAAAGCTCTTAATACTAAACTTGTACCTGGCTAAGCTGTCATTTTTGTATAAACAACTGCATTTCTATAACGATTAAGTTCATAATTAAAAAACTATTTAGGTGGTATAAACCAGGGCTAAACAAATCCTTGTTTTGTTAAAACAATTATTTAAGGAGTTTTGGCAGGAATGTCAAGATGAGTGCCACGCTCATTTTTCATAGGACTTTTAAAATTATTTATAGTGTTGTTTACTAAATATAAGCGCGTGATTTATATAGTAAAAAGTGTATTCAGTGAATAATTTATAAAGAACAGTGAAATATTGTAGCATAGTGGCCACATCATGACCTCACCCAAACTTCCTCCTAGTCGGTCTGACGCGGGAAACGAAAGGAGATAGGATAGGAGTTAGATTAGTTAGGATAAGTTTAGGATAAGTTACAAAAGAAGAAAATGTATAATTCAAGACGAGGCTATCATGGTCTGAGATACCTTTGCCTGCTCAGTGTAATGCACTGGCAAATTGAACAAACAACAACAATTATTTATATATATCCATTTAATTAACACTATTATTTACCTTATTTTTTATCTAGAAGAATAAATTCACTTTGTAAACACTATTCCGTCCATAATTTCGTGCGCGTAGAATTCCGACCCTCAACGCCTAGCATGGCATCAGATTGCTCGCCCAAGTTACTACTCTCTAAGATCGGCTCCCTAAGATCTCAACGTGATGTTTAACATCCTATAAATATCTTAAATAATTGGGTATTCACATACAAAAGTATTTTACATATCAAACTCAAAATCCGAATATGATTCGTTACTATAGTCATCATCGTCATAATCATTTTAGCCGAAAACCGGTCGTTGTGGAGGCCTATGTCCAACAATGGACGTATTGTTGGACATAGGCCTCCACAACGACCGGTCCTGCGCCTCTCGCATCCAGCGGTTTCCCGCGACCTTCACCAGGTCGTCGGTCCACCTTGTCGGGGGCCCACCCACGCTGAGTCTACCGGTTCATGGTCGCCACTCGAGAACCCGTCTTTATAAAATTAGTATAGAAGATTACATAGGACCATCGAAAGTGATGACGGCACACTAGGAAATAAAGAATATTACCCTTCTAAACAAAGTACTTCCAAAAGAAGGCATTCTTTATACTTCCAATCAAGATGTTCAAGATAGTTGGCAGATGCACGTGTTATTGGCTCTGCAGCATTTTACATTCTCCCAGCCAGGAAGTGGGAGGCGACGAGAGCACAATATATTATCGACACATCGGAAACCATATATAAAGTGAAGTCGGCCCCTAATGTCGAGTTTGGGGCACATTTTATGGAATATATCAGCCATGTCTAACTGTAGTTATTTAGGTTTCTTTTGGCCATCTTGTTTTTCCGGTGTGCTGAATTTGAGCCGTCAATGCGTCTATACCATTCAGCTATTTAGTGATTTGTGAGGGACTGACTTCACTATAAATCTGGTGAACTGATGTTTCAGTCCGATATTGCTCAAAGGTCACATCTTCTCAATGGATGTCTGTAAATCATGGTAAGAAGCCAAACTTTTCACTGACGTCACTACTATAGAGCATGATTATTCACAGCTCGACGGATTAGAGAATAAATTGCTAAAGAGCTCATGACTTGGTAACTCTACATACATACATCACTAAAACTGGTTTATTTAGCCGTTTAGTCAACCGTCTGGCCTTTTAACTAAACGGTGGCAGTTCAACCAACGGCCTGAATGATATGATGAAATGATGTGATGTATACCGATATCTAATCTACGCTCGCGACTAATTAGCCAAAAATGTAAACAAATATGACTTAAATTGCTACACAATAACATTTGAAGTACTAGAATAATTTTAGACATTTTTAAGACATTTTAAATAATGCTTGTAATTCTGAAATCAGCTTCATGACTACTGCGATAAAG
Organism: Sesamia nonagrioides; assembly: GCA_017933935.1. Lineage (NCBI taxonomy): Eukaryota > Metazoa > Arthropoda > Insecta > Lepidoptera > Noctuidae > Sesamia > Sesamia nonagrioides. The sequence goes on from JADWQK010001182.1 coordinate 1,144,348, forward strand.
TTGATGTTTGCTTAACTTGACGTAACAACATTTAACGTCTTTCTTACGGGACACCCATCGCTGGTAGTGTTGTTGCTTGAAGTTTTAATTTAGAAGACAGTTAAATTTTATCGTATTTCAATATCGACACCAATTAATTACCTTCGTCTGTGACGTTTGCACAATAAAAAAAAAACCTGACAATTAGTAGGAACGTAACTACACGTTTACGATTTAAAGATTTTTTGCTATACTGTACTTGTGCTTCATGACATGGCTTTTTGCGAAAATTCATAATTCTAGGTCAATGGGAAGTAATTATATATTCTCTTTCAAGTGTAATAGAAGGCATAAAAGAATAATAAACGCCCGTATCTTAAGATAGTATTTAATTTGAATTTTGATTTTATGCGCACTGGACATCTATCGAGCGGCGATGGATGACGCTCACGCATAGTCAAAAAATTAATTCACACTCCTACCAGATTCCGCACCAAGAACGGGGACTCCGTTCTTGGTGCGCAATCTGGTAGGAGTGATGCTCTTGCCATGTTGCGCACCAAGAACGAGGCGCTCTCAGAAACCGAATCCCAGCGGCTCTTTTAGAAAATGCAGATCATACTCTATATAAATTCATCATTGAATACATTTCAATGAGAGATTGACTCGAAAAATTAGATCTAGAATTTATAGATCGTAATAGAAATTTAATGTAATGTTGTCGCATCACATATGCGCGTGTTTGGCCGAAGAGTATGCGCGGAGAGTCGGAGTACCGAGCCCATACCGCGACGGCTCCACTCCAGTAACCTCACAGATGCGCTCCGACAGGGACATTTTATTGATATTTTTCGTATAAGTTGATAATGTAAATTATAGTATTACACCTATTCTTATACGGTCCACTTCTTCTATTATCTCAATTGAGCACATTCAGCGGTCCTTCGAGCCGAATCACTGGGAACTTAGTGCAAAGGAGGGCGCGCAGCCATCTCCTCAGCCAATCATGCGCATATATGTGATACGCCGAAAATAACGGTTTCTTAGGACTACGTGCGCCACGGAGTAGGTAACCATTTTCTTTTACTCCACATTACCTCTATCATAAATCCACCTGCTCGCACATTTTGGTTTGAGTGGTTCATGATTAGGCAACACAAGCATAAATGCTTTCGCAGTATAATTTCTAACATGACGTAACAACCACATAATCATGTATGTCTACAGCCACGTCCATAAAATGTATGGAAATACGTGCTCGTTATAATGTTATCATAAACGGAAATTTAAAAGCGTTTTCATAATTATATTTTCATACAATTTATTTCCCTGTGCTAGGTAGTGGTTTCCTATTTATGTCGTGGTGGCCTAGTGTTTAAAACACCAGCCTCTCAAGTATGAGTGCGCGGGTTCGATCCCAGGTCAGGCAAGTACCAATGTAACTTTTCTAAAGTTATATGTACTTTTTAAGGACATCTTGGACACCAATGACTGAAGGTGAAGGAAAATATCTTGAGGAAACCTGGATTTTAAGTCTGAAATTGCCAACGACAACCACATTGAGCAAGCGTGGTGTTTACGCTCAATCCTTCTCTGTATGAGAGGAGACCTGTGCCCAGCAGTGGGACGATATAAAAGGTTGATAATGATGATGATGATTAGCCAGTAACTTGTTTGTGAAAGTTGAAAAGGCCGAAAAAAAAAAACGCGAGAAAAAAAATCACTGTGCTTTTAAGGATACTACAAAAAATGTTGATCATAATTTTATTTTAAGCACTGTCCAGATCTTTAATACATTGCAAAGTTTTATCTTTCTAAAACTACTTACCGTTTGGAAGGTATACACATAACGAAACTACATTTATTATCCATTCTGGACGTGAACTACGAAATCCTAAAAACCTCTTGTTTCTTTTGAGTTACAACAGCGTACACATTCAGCCCTCAGAAAGTAATACAAAAATAAAGCGAAGCAAAAAAAATAATACAAATGTAAATAAAATGGCTTTCACAGTATACAAGCAAACAAGTTTTAAAACTTTATTTCAAAAACAAAACAATAAAGCTTCCATTGCAAGGGAAATATGTTTAAAAAAATATTCAGTACCATGTAGGCCTAACAAATCTCCTTTGTTACACTTTATTATCATTCCAAACATTGTCTTTATTACCTGGCCATACGGTTTCATTTCATGTGATCACGTCCGCAATCCAATTGAATTATCATCTTTATTTCTTTGAAAGAAGATTGAAAATACTTTGATGGAACGATTTGAGCCCGTTGCCGTTGAACTTTAAGCTTTTACTTGTTGAAATAAGGTTGGTTTTTGAATGGTGGCCACGAAGGTCGTATCACACGTATGGTCAGTAAATTCGGATGGGACTCTTCCTGACCGGATCAACTAGGTATTTCAATGAAATATGAATGATATTGATAACAGAAAAAGCATAAGGTTTTAGGGGTCACATATTTATCGGGCACACTATTTCTTTTCAGGGATTCTATATAAAAATGACTAATTTCATGTTAAGGTATACCTAATTGGATGTCCATTTTATTGGGTGTTACCATGGCAAAATGAACCGAAGTTTATTTTATTACATTTTCACGCATGCCCATAAATTGTTGCTGAAAATGGTCCTTTCCAAAGATCACTATGTATAAATGGGATCATACCAGAAAGGGCTGTACTCAGAAAAGCACCACGTTTGCGCAACGCATAATATTTTTCGAGTTGGTTTAAGTTTGTAATAAAAAAAAAGTTGATCATCGGCCTAGATTTTTCTCCAATTATCATCATCATCAACCTTTTTATCGTCCCACTGCTGGGCACAAACCTATTCTCATACAGAGAAGGATTGAGCGTGCCCAATGTGCCACGCTTGCTCAATGCGGGTTGGCGATTTCAGACTTAAAGTCCAGGTTTCGTCAAGATGTTTTCCTTCATCTCGTAATCAGTCATATTCACTTTTCTTCAAATATATTGGGGTCGAATTTCTAAAATAAAAGAATCGAAAGTCCAGCCGCATGCAGCTGAGAACCAGAATTTTATACGGAGCGACTGCTTAGAATATCTGACTTCCACCACTCAGTAACTGGATAATAGGTAGAGTAACATGTTGCTAGATGGCAATTAGCAGCACCTGCCCTTATGTGGTGGCAGATGGTGACAAGTTGTCATAGTTTTAACGAGTTTCGTATTTGAACAAGAACTTGGTGACTGTTTTAGTTTCTCGGTGGTAGGTCATAACATCGGCTGCCGGCAGAAGTTACCACCCACCAGACAAAGTCTTGTCGCCAAGCGATTCGTCGTGTTCCGGCATGATGCAGACATCATGCCGGAACACGACGAATCAGAATGAAGCCGTTCGGAATACGGGTCTGAGGAGTTGTGTTGCGATGTATGAGTACAATGCGCCAAATATTGTTGTGCCAGAAATTTGGTCGTGGAGGGTCTACAAAACAATCTCCCTTTGGCGCAGCATCGTTGGTCGTGTAGTCGGGCTTAACATTGCATCACCTCGCTCAACAGCCGTCTTCTTTCCTATTAACTCAGTTTTTTCTGAGTAAATAGGCTCTTAATAAACTAGCGCGCTTTACCATCTACGATTGCATCACTGCTTACCATCAGTCGGGATTTCAGTCAAGCACTGGTTTAAAATTATAAAAAAAAATATATATTTTCGGTAGCTTATGTTAGTGTTATATATGTAGGTAGTTACATATTATAAGTAAGCGCGGCTGCGACCGCGCATAAGTTTAATTAAAGAGCAGTGCGTTGACAGCCGTCTAGTGTTTCACTTGTCCTTCGCACGCATACCTAACATTGGCGACGAGTACCCACGTGTTTACCAAAAGAGAGAAAAAAAAAAAATGTCCTCTACATTTGGAATTTTGCAAAATTTCGACCATAATGTACATACTTGGAGTATGTACAAATGCAGGTTGATGCAATGGTTCATTGCAAATGAGATAAACAAGGAGAAGGACCCTGCGGGGGTGAGACGACGTGCGATTCTACTCAGCGCACTCAGCGAGGGCACGTACAAACTCGCAGCCGACCTTGCGCTGCCCAAAGAGGTACAGGACGTGCCATACGAAGATATCCTCATACTACTGGATACCCATTTCACACCGAAACAGGTTGGGTTCAGCGAGCGCCATCGGTTTTATGCCGCTGTTCAACTTCCCACGGAAAGTCCTTCGGAGTGGGCTGCCAGGCTACGTGGCCTAACGTCGCAGTGCAACTTCAATAACGTCGAGGAAATGTTAAGGGATCGGTTCATCATGGGTATGCTGCCGGGAGTAGAAAAAGAAAAGATGTACGTGCAGGAGTTGGCGGGCCTCACGCTGAGTAAGGCCGTGGAGCTGGCCGAGGGGCTGCGCAGCGCGCGCGCCGCCGCGGCCAGCGCGGCGCCAGCGCCCGCGCCGGCGCATGAAGCTGATCAGTGCTTCAAAATCGATCAGTCGCAGAGCGCCGGGCCTCGACGTAGTGGAAAAGTGAAGTGTGCGGTCTGTGGTTATACTAATCATGCAAAAGAGTTGTGTCGTTTCGCAAACTATATATGTAGGAAGTGTAAAACGAAAGGCCATCTAGCCCGTATGTGTAAAAAGGTGAATTATGTCGCTTCAGCGGTAGAAGTAAATGAAGGCGACGACGACGACGGTGAGCTATATAATATTCGCTCGGTTCACGGGGAACCATTGGTTGAGTCGGTGTTTGCTAACGGAAAACAATTACAGTTTGAAATAGATAGCGGGTCAGCAGTGACTGTCATTTCAGAGACTACCTACAAGTTACACTTTAATAATTTACCGTTAGTAAAAAGTAACAAAAAATTAATTAGTTACACAGGTGAAGTAATGGGTAGTATAGGGTGCGTACATATGACCGTGGAGTGGGGCGGCCGGTCTCGGATACTCAATGTTTACATTGTACGCGGAGGAGGGCCGTCGTTATTAGGACGGGATTTCCTCGCATTATTTGAATTACAACTAAGTCCAGTTAATTATATTGATAAAAGTAATAGTGAAGTTATATCGAAATTGCAACAGAGATATCCAGATTTATTTTCGGGTAGATTAGGAAAATTTAATAAATACGAGATTAATTTAACGGTAAAGGACGGGTCGACCCCTATGTTTTTTAAAGCACGCCCGGTAGCATTTGCATTGAGAGATAAGGTAGAAAATGAAATTACCCGTTTAGTAGATTTAGGAGTACTTCGGCCAGTAGAATATTCCGAGTATGCATCACCAATAGTACCTATTTTAAAACGAGACGGCTCCGTACGTATTTGTGTAGATTACTCAGTCAGTATAAACAAACAGTTAGTTATTAATCAATATCCTTTGCCTACAATAAATGAGCTCTTTTCAAAATTGTATGGAGGCAAACAATACTCTAAATTAGATTTGTCGATGGCTTATAATCAGTTTTGTTTGAATAAAGAATCACAAAAGTTGACTTGCATCAATACACACCGCGGGTTGTTTGCCTACACTCGGCTCGTGTTCGGTCTCGCGTGCGCGCCGGCTATATTTCAGCGCGCAATGGAAAGCTTGCTCGCAGGAGTAGACGGCGTACTCGTTTTACTAGACGATGTCCTTATATCTGGCGCTGATCGTGCTGAACACATGGACCGGCTACATCAAGTGTTACAAAGGTTGCACGATGCAGGTCTCACATTACAAAGGGAGAAATGTAACTTTTTTTGTGATGAAATAAGCTACCTAGGGTATATAATTAGTAAAGATGGTTTGAAAAAGTCGCCCGATAAAGTAAACGCAATTAAGAATGCTACAGTTCCAACTACCGTAAATCAACTGCAATCATTTTTAGGGTTAGTAAATTATTACAGATGTTTTTTACCCGGAGCCTCGAGCATATTAAAACCATTGTATGAGCTGTTAAAAAAAGGCAATAAATGGGTATGGGGACAGAGTGAGCAAGAGGCATTTGAAAATATTAAAAACAAATTAGCCTCAGAGCAAGTGTTAGCGCATTACAACCCAAAGGCGAAAATAATACTGACAGTTGATGCGTCTCCAAACGGGTTAGGAGCGATTTTGTCACAAATAGGTGATGACGGCCGCGAACAACCGATTTCATTTGCGTCGCGTACGCTTAATAACGCAGAACGTCGATATTCGCAGATACAGAAGGAAGCCACAGCTATAGTATTCGGGGTTAGAAGGTTTCACCAGTACTTGTATGGAAGGGCGGAACCGTTTATTTTACGTACCGACCATAAACCTCTAATAACTATTTTCGGGCCTAATAAAGGTATACCAGAAGTATCTGCGAATAGATTGCAACGGTACGCATTGTTTTTGAGTGGCTATAATTTTAAAATAGAGTACATAAAAAGTATTGACAACAACGCAGATTATCTGTCGCGTGCTAGCTTGCCAGAGAAGCAGGAGCAGGCGGAAGGGGGGGGCGACGCATGCGACCACGCCGCATATGTATGCTTCGCAGTCGAAGGGGTCCTTCCAGTCACGAGGCGCGAGTTATGTAAGGCGACCAAGGAAGATCTGACGTTGAAACAAGTAATAAGTTACGTAATGAAAGGATGGCCTCGAACTGTTTCACAGGATTTAAGGCCGTATCAGTTATGTAGACTGCAGTTATCATATGAAAATGGTTGTCTTATGCGTGGTTATAAGATAGTGATCCCAGAATCATTGCGTGCTCAGATTCTGGCGGAACTTCATTCCTCCCATATGGGAATAGTTAAAACTAAAGCAGAAGCGCGCGCACGCTTTTGGTTTCCGCGGATAGATGACGCGATAGAAGAATTGATAGGCCAGTGCGAGGTATGTGTACAAATGCGGTCGTCACCGCCCCGAGCGCCTATAGCGACGTGGCGGTACCCTTCTCAGCCATTTCATCGCGTTCACCTCGATTTTTTAGGTCCCCTTAACGGACGTATGTACTTAATAGTTGTAGATGCGTATTCGAAATGGGTTGAAGTATACGACATGAACTCAAGTACTACACTTGCAGTCATAGATAAAATGTGTGATTTCATGTCAAGGTTTGGGGTACCAAATACTATTGTAACGGACAACGGTACCGCTTTTTGCTCACAAGAATTTAAAAAATTCTGTAACTTGAACGGAGTCTCTCATGTGACGTCACCAGCATACCACCCGGCAAGTAATGGTCAAGCAGAATCTTATGTAAAAATAGTTAAGCGAGGCATCAAAACTAGTTTACAGAGTAGCAGTAATTTAAGAAATTGTAAATTAAAATTACTAAAATACATTTTCGATTACCGAAATTCAGTTCATTCTTTAACGGGAACATCCCCCGCACAACTAGTGTTTGGCCGTAAACTACGGTCACGACTAGACCTACTGCAACCACCGTCGTTATCGCCCGACTCCACCGCTGATGCACATAGTAACCGTGTACGTCACAAACAGTGTTCGCAGTCTGAAGGCCAAGGAAAAACGGACAGATCATTTAACGTAGGCCAATATGTATGGTATAAACGGAATTACAATAACAATGAGTATAAATGGATGAAGGGTGTAATAGAAAAGAAAATCGGAAAAATGTTATTCGTAGTAAAGGATTGCAATACTACAGAACAAGTAAGAAAACATAAAAATCAGTTGTTACACTACAAAGGCATGACCGACCAGCGACCAGGAGATAGTGCAGTGCAGACCTACACCGGCCATTCGAGTGAAAGTCCCCAGGTAACACAGTCACCCATGCACAGTCCGGCCAGAAGGGGGGTTTCTACTTCCGTGGAGGAAGAAGGTGGACGGGATGTGTCGACAAGCAACAGCCCATCGCCGAGTAGGGTGACAACCACTCGAGGAGTTCGAAGACCACCCTCATCGGAGGACGATGATTTCTTTGACTTGGAGGGTGAAACATAAATGTAATTATTTTTATTGTAAGGTTATTATTATTAGTTTAGTAAACCCTAACTTATATGGGGAGAAATGTTATATATGTAGGTAGTTACATATTATAAGTAAGCGCGGCTGCGACCGCGCATAAGTTTAATTAAAGAGCAGTGCGTTGACAGCCGTCTAGTGTTTCACTTGTCCTTCGCACGCATACCTCTATTCATTTTCGATCCTTCCATCATTGCTAACGCTGATATCACATTTTCTTGGGCCAGTGGTGACTCTAAGCCTTATTTTTAATAAACCAATCCTCCAAGTAGCAATCAGATCAGTCAATTGAAGAACTATCCCCATTACCATTAATTTGCTCGCGATGTCGAAACATACGATTCGTCGCCGGTGAATCGTCTCTGATTTGTCTCTGTAATGGAGGCATTAGTCTCGTGGTACTGGGCTGGCTGATGGTACGAATCAATTCTGGTACCTATTGTCTCATTGTTTATTGGCTTAGGTTTTTGGAAAACAATTTTGGGGAAGAGAATTGTTTTCTTTTCATGAAGTAACTGGATGAATCACAGTAGGCTTATAAATTATTCATATCAAATTTACAGGCTGCGCCTATTTTTCGTATTGTAGCTATTTCATGTAAATGTCAAAAAATTCCAGTAAATTAATGAAATTTAAAAATTCTGTGTTTAGTACCTCAACAGTATTCCTTTTTTTTTTTTAAAGGGTTGCTCCACTCTAGGAATTTCTCCTGTATTGTGGGTGCGTTTACAAACATTTAACTGACATACACAAATATCTAAACCCGAAACAACTACTTGCAGGTCATACATATATTTGTTCTTTGCGGGAATCGAACCCGTGACATGCAGCGCAGCAGTCAATAGTTGAACGGAGTGCATAAAAAGGATTGTTTAAAGAAGATGTTTCAGAAATGTATGGAGCCTGGGTCAGCACATTGTATACTTAATGCTGTGTATAGTTACGCTATATTTAACTGTTTTTGATAATAATTTCCTATATTTTGGCTTAGTTTTTATACATATTAAATTTAATTCGGCCAAGGAGTGCAACACAACTACTAATAAAAATGGTGGTCAGCAATAAGCGAAATAAGATTTTGACAGTGACATTTGATTGACGTGTCATTTATCTAAGGCTTTTGTGTCAATATTATCTAGGTACTATATGACTGCGAAAAAAAACAAAACATGAATTCCGAACATACGGCTCATTAAATAAACACAATCAGCTCAAATCAACACTCGACACGAACACAACGGGAAAATAGAACTATCGAAGTCGTCAATCAAACGTCATAAAAAGTGTCATGGCTACCTTAATAAAGGCTTATCTCACTAAAAAACGTTTCAAATAATTAATTATATATACTTTTATTTTTATTCAAATTAATTTAGTTGTATTTTTATGATAATCTTCTATTTTTTTCCTTTTTATCTATATTCCTTCCCCACCACCGTCGGAGTACACCAGGGATCCGTCCTTAGTCCGTTCCTGTTCAGAGTGATATTAGATGTCTTGTCAGACAGCATCAAGAAGTCACATGAGAAACCTCCCTGGTTGCTCATGTATGCTGATGATATCGCGCTGGCAGACGCGGACAGGGAACGGTTGTGCGGCGGGTAAATGCGTGGAAGAACTCGCTTGAGAACGGAGGTCTTAAACTCAATGTGGCGAAGACGGTGTACATGGCCAGCAACACCACAGACCCTATGCCTGTGTGCATAGGCGGAGACTTGGTCGAGTGCACAGACCAATTTAAATACTTGGGGTCTATGCTCCACGCGTCCGGCGATATTGATTGCGACGTTATAGCACGCATTTCCGCAGCTTGGGCAAAATGGCGTGAGGTGACAGGTGTCATTTGTGACCCCAAAATGCCGGTTAAGCTTAAGGGACAGGTCTATAAGACCATCATTAGACCTGTCCTTCTGTATGGCAGTGAGGCGTGGCCGGCGCTTGAGCGACACAAGCAGGAGCTGCGTGTCACGGAGATGAATATGCTGCGGTGGATGTGTGGAGTTACGCGGAAAGACCGCATTAGAAACTCCCGCATCCGTGGCAGTCTCCGTGTCCGTGACATAGCGGACAAACGGCAAGAGACTCGCCTGCGCTGGTACGGTCACGTCTTACGTAAACCGGCAGGTTACGTGGGTAACAAATGTGTTGCCATGGCGCCTCCGCCGGGCCGGAACAAGCGGGGTAGACCAAAGAAGTGCTGGCTAGATGTTGTAAGAGATGATATGCGTACCAACAAGCTCTTACCACAGGATGCTAAAGATCGTGCGAAATGGAGGAGAATGTGCAGGAAAGCGGACCCCGGGCTCCAACGCGAAAGCCGCGGATGCGACCGGGACAAACGCTGAGATGATGATGATGAGCGTACATAGTCGTGGTCCAAAATGAAACATCTCCTTTTTTATGTTATTGTGAATGTAGTATAGGGCTTCTTAATAAAAATGTTCTTTTTAAATTCACTGTGCGCACTGTTCACACAAACTATGTAGATATAACTTAAGCCGCATTGTCTAGAAGCATGAAATAGAACAACACTACCTTGTATGATGAAGGACTTATAAAACTACATCCCCAAAAGTTACGTGAAAATTCGTCTATTTTACCGATGGGAAATATCAGCCGGCGCACGGCTTGTAAAATAAGAAAATGATGATTTCATTCCACAACCCCAAGGGTGTTGACTTTATATTAAAACTAATTCTAAACTGGTTAAAATATCAAACATCCAACGCGGCTCAAAACTAAAACTAACTTTGATGTGCACGAGTCACAAGGGACTAATAAACTTTCGGCGTAGTGATTTAACTTCAAAGAAAATTTGATGGTTGTCAATTATTTTTTATTTAATATTAAAAATGGGGCGCATTCTCTTATTCACAAATTAAACTAAGTTTAACTTCAGTGCAGTTTTTAATTCCTTTTTTAGTTAAGTCCTGTCAAAACTGTCAGACTCAATTAGTACCTGACTTTAACGTATTAATAGTCGCCATCATTTTAAATCACGTCTAGAATGTATTTAGGGTATCTTATTTGACTGAATACACAGGCTCTTCTAAAACTAGCGCGCTTTACTATCAACGATTGCATCACTGCTTACCATCAGGCGGGATTGTGGTCAAGGACTGCTAATTACGTCACGCCGTGATACTTTTTGTACAACGGCGTGGCAGCATGCGACATTTCAAATAAATATATCTTTCTAAGTATTTGAAATACGTGTTCTTTTTTTTTTTTTTTTTTATGGGACTAAACCCGCCACACTGTTCCCAACCCACTGCAACTCCTGAAAGCCAGAATCAACAGTGGAGACCGCCAGAAAAACGCCAAGCAATGAAGCTCAACGAGTCCCGGAGAAACGATTCAACTGTCTCCCCCCTTCATCCCGATTCAACTGGGTCCCGCAACGAAATTAATCAGAAAAGAATAGCGGAGGAGTAAGAAAAAAAGATATTTTTTTCCACTACCCTCCATGCTTATGTCTCCTGCTTATTAAGCAGGAGACAGAACAGAACTAGGCCAATCGGCACAAAGGGATATTATTGCAACTGGGAGAAGCCCAGATTGCCAAGCACCACGGAATAACATTTGATTAAGTTAATGGGTCCTAAGTAGGTATTTGCTGTTACAATTGATTCCAATAATAGGTATGGCAAAAGCGCCTGAACGCACGGAAATTAGTTCTATTTTCTACAAGGTCCATATAATAAACAACTCCGGATGTAACTTGTACACTCATCATCATCCCAGGGTTAATCCCAGTCGCATCCGAAGCCTTTTCAGCTTTGGAGTCTGGGGTTCGCTTTACCAGTCCAACTGCTGATATGGCTAAACTTCGACATTTTCCATGAAGCGACTGCCGTCTGACCTCCACAACCCGAAGGCGACATCGAAGCATTGCAGTTAGACCGATGTAACTTGTACACTATCCAACATAATATTGCGTTCATTATGCTTTTTTTTTTGGCAAAAAATACGTGTTCAATATGTAGAAAAGTATTAATATCTAATATGTTATATTATCTGTGAACTTTCTTAAGTGCTGCCATCTGTGATGGCTTGGTAACATATCTTGCGAATTAAAGAAGTTGTTCAGTTCTGCACCACAAAACGAGTTGTTTTATTAGAGGTTATGTGCCCAGAAAATTAGTAAAAAGCAGTTTTTAACAAGAATTTCGCGACGATACGAGTGTTAAAAGACTTTTTACGACAATTTTTTTTTTTATAAATCTATCTGATGGACGTTAAATTATTTTTTAGGATACAACCCAATTTTCAAAATCAGTTAAGTAGACTACCCCCATCAGGGATTACCCCTATAACAACGCAAACTCACAAAGTTTATCTCTTTATAATACTATAGTATAGATAAGCGTTTTAATCCATCAGCTGTTTAAGACAGGACAAGACTTGCGTCCCACTTCTAAAGCGTTGCTAAACTCCCTCCATATTCATAGCCGAACAGATTTACACCAGAAAGGTAACATACTCGTAATTGTATGCAAATCCATGAATATTATGTATGTACGCCTCGACTTAGTGACGCCATTTTCCTACAGTGTATCTAAAGCCAATAATCTTCTATCAGATGCAGAATGTATGTAGGCCAGGCCGGGGATGTAGGTAAGACCTAGATCCAAGATCAAAGAAAAGGACTGTTGGGATACCTTTTATTCTTAGCAAGAATATTATTATTATGTATGTTTCTGTAGCGAAAGTCGTGGTGGCCTAGTGGTTAAAACACCAGCCTCTCAAGTATGAGTGCGCGGGTTCGCTTCCAGGTCAGGCAAGTACCAATGTAACTTTTCTAAAGTTATATGTACTTTCTAAGTATATCTTGATCACCAATTACTGAAGGTGAAGGATAAAATCTTGAGGAAACCTGGACTTTAAGTCTGAAATCGCCAACCCGCATTGAGCAAGCGTAGTGATTACGCTCAATCCTTCTCTGTATGAGAGGAGACCTGTGCCCAGCAGTGGGACGATAAAAAGGTTGATAATGATGATAATGACGTGTAGAGGACTGTCGGCGCCAGATCCGGTGGTGACTGCATGATGAAAACAGGTCCCAGGATTTTGCGTCGGTTATTGGCGACAAGTGCGTCGGTACCGACGGAGAACCTGTGCAAGACCACTGGGACAGGATCCAGGCAGCTATTACGGGGGCGGCGCGGGTGGTACTCGGCGTCTCTAAGGGCGGCCGCAAACGTGACAAGGAAACCTGGTGGTGGGACGACACAGTCCAGAGGGAGACTAAGGTGAAGAAAGCCCTCTTCAAAACGTGGCAAGCGACCAGATCTCCTGAAGATCGCGACGCATACAAGGTTGCCAAACGTGCCACCAAAAGAGCTGTAGCCAGAGCCAGACGAGACCACTTGCAACCTCTTTACGAGAAGTTGGAATCGTCTGAGGGGCAAAAGCTCATTTACAAGTTGGCACGTTTCAGGGTCAAAGCGGCACAGGATATATCCAAGTGCCGTTGTGTAAAAGACCCAAATGGCAACCTGCTATGCGAGGACCTCGCGGTGAAGGAGAGATGGCGCTCGTACTTTCACGAGCTGCTGAACAAGCAGCATCAAGAGGTGCAGACACCGGAACTCCCTCCGAACCTTGGACTAGTGCCTCTGATAACGCCTGAGGAAGTCCAAACGGCTCTTCGTCGTATGGGGAATCGGAAAGCTGTCGGAGCTGACGGAGTCCCCATTGAGGCCTGGAAGGCGATGGGTTCTCGCGGTGTGGGCATGCTAACTAACTTTTTCAATCGCGTGCTCCTGACCGGCAAAATCCCGAGCCAATGGAGGCTGAGTATAATTACTCCAGTCTTTAAAGGCAAGGGCTCGGTTCAGGAGTGTGGCAACTATCGCGGTATCAAGGTCATGTCCCACACCATGAAAATCTTTGAGAGGATCGTAGACTCCCGAATCCGGCAGGAGTGTGCTGTCTCGGAGTGTCAATATGGGTTTCGGCCAGGGTACGGAACCATGGACCCTATCTTCGCACTAAGGATCGCCATGGAGAGATACAGATCGAAGAACACGCCTCTGCATATGCTCTTTCTAGATATGCAGAAGGCCTTCGACTGTGTCCCTCGCGGGGTGATCTGGTGGGCACTGAGGTCCAAAGGGGTACCTGAAACCTATGTCGACATAATTCGAGACATGTACCTCGATTCCGATTCCGTTGTCAGGACCGCTGTTGGCGACACTAAACCCTTCCCCATCACCGTCGGAGTCCACCAGGGATCCGTCCTTAGTCCGTTTCTGTTCAGCGTGATATTAGACGTTTTGTCGGACAGCATCAAGGACTCACATGAGTGCCGGAGGCTCTATGCGGGGGCCGTGCGGTCCATGGCCCTTTACGGGGCACCGGTGTGGGCGCGGTCGCTAAGGAAGCGACCAGCCCGGTGCCTGACCGCGTCCCAGAGGGTCATGGCCGTTCGGCTGATTCGGGGATACCGTACGGTCTCCGCTGACGCGGCGAGCCTTCTTGCCGGATTGGCGCCATGGGATCTGGAGGCCAAAGTCCTCGCCCACATGTGGGAGTGGCGAGAGGAGGCAAAACGCCGGGGCATAACTCCGCTGCCGCGAGAGATTGCGGTACGGCGGAAAGTGCTCCGGCGGGATCTCATGGCAACATGGAGAGTGCGATTGTCGCAACCCAGTGCTGGGCACGCCACAATAGCGGCGGTAAGTCCCCTCTTTGAGGAGTGGCTAGAGAGGCGCCACGGCGCCCTCACCTTCCGCCTGGCCCAGGTCCTCACCGGACACGGTTGTTTCGGGAGGTTCCTGTTCCGTATAAGGCGGGAGGAAACGCCAGGGTGTCACCATTGTGTGGATCGCCCTGAGGACACGGTGGAGCATACGGTGGAGGTCTGCCCGGCTTGGGTAGAGCACCGCCGTGTCCTCGTAGCGGCGATCGGCGGTGATCTCTCGCGTCCGACCCTGGTCCAGGCCATGGTCCGGAGCGAGAGTGCATGGCAGGCCGTCACCTCCTTCTGCGAAGCAGTAATGCTGGCAAAGGAGGAGGCGGAGCGCGTGAGGCAACGGGAATCCCAGCGCCCTCACGCCACTAGCCACCGCAGGAGACGCCCTGGTCGGGAGATGACACCAAACTCCCAGCCACCGTAAGCGCGGGCCTGCGGGCGGTGAGCCACCAAAAGGACCACCAAGGACCAGGCCCGAGTCGACGGCGCGTCGTGTTTCACGCGCGCCTCAAAGAGATGTCAGCACATCGTGACGGGGTCCACGAAGACCGATGCCTCCTGGGTCAGGGTTGCGGGTTGGTTAAACAAGAAACCGTGGCCCTGGCCGTCCCACAGGCAAGTGAAGAAACACGGGTGGGTTTTAGTCAGTAAAAGTCTGACACGCCCTTCCGCTCCGCCCAGAGCGGAAGAAGTCATTTGATGATTTCCCATCCTAACAAAAAAAAAGGACTCACATGAGCAGCCTCCCTGGCTACTCATGTATGCTGACGATATCACGCTGGCGGACGCGGACAGGGAACGGTTGGTGCGGCGTGTGAATGCGTGGAAGGACTCGCTTGAGAACGGAGGTCTGAAACTCAACGTGTCGAAGACCGTATACTTGGCCAGCAACACGACAGACCCCATGTCTGTGCGCATAGGCGGAGACATGGTTGAGCGCACGGACCAGAAATACTTGGGGTCTGTGCTTCACGCGTCCGGCGACATTGATTGCGACGTCAAGGCACGTATTTCCGCAGCTTGGGCGAAATGGCGTGAGGTGACAGGTGTCACTTGTGACCCCAAAATGCCGGTTAAGCTTAAGGGACAGGTCTATAAAACCAGAATGCAGAGTGAGGCGTGGCCTGTGCTTGAGCGACACAAGCAGGAGCTGCGTGTCACGGAGATGAATATGCTGCGGTGGATGTGTGGAGTTACGCGGAAAGACCGCATCAGGAACTCCCGCATCCGGGGCAGCCTTCGTGTCCGTGACATTGCAGACAAACTGCAGGAGGGTCGCCTACGCTGGTACGGCCACGTCTTACGGAAACCGGCATGTTACGTGGGTAGCAAATGTCTTGCCATGGCGCCTCCGCCGGGCAAGCGGCGTAGACCAAAGAAGTGCTGGCTTGACGTTGTAAGAGATGACATGCATGCCAACAAGCTCTTACCACAGGACGCTAAAGATCGTGCGAAATGGAGGAGAATGTGCAGGAAAGCGGACCCCGGGCTCCAACGCGAAAGCCGCGGATGCAACCGGGATAAACGCTGAGATGATGATGATGATGAATGATGATAATGATGATGAATGATGTAGCGATTTAGGTGTGCCTTTGTTATTTCGTTTTTTTATGACTGCATGAAAAGTGAATTTATCACATGAGTCGGTATGACATCGCGAGACGGCTAGGGTTAGGATTTTTCACGCACGTGTGATATATTGATTTCTTTATGCGGCCTATAAGTTATGTGTGTGTAGGTATATATTCTTTTATTTTTGCAGTTTGGATTGCAGTCAAGCACTAGTTTAAAATTATTAATAAAAGAAAATATAGACGCCAGCTGTAGACAAGGAATCCCGAAACTGTAAAATTTTACCAATCAACCTTGAATCTTAATACTTAAGCGATACAGTGGACAACCTAAAAAAAAAATGACACATTGTAGTAGCTTGCTGTGAGCTACATTACCTCGTGTGGGATATGATGAAAAAATATTTAATCAGTCAGTTACGACTGACAAACACCAACGAACGACAGATAGCACAAGGAGATGCCTCCTGATGCATTAAATATCGTCAATGGATTTACCCATCCATCCAGGAAGCAATCTTCTTGGAAACTTCGAATATTTCTTTTTTGGTTTTATACTATACACTTTCTTATTATTCTCTTCTTGTTCTTACACATTATTGTCTACATTTCTGTTTCACTTTCAAATTTAAATTCAGTTCTGTGTCAAATTTCTTAAGATCTTAAGCACCTTTGTTTTCGTATTTTATTTTGTTATATCCCTACGTATTTTACTATTTGTACACTAACGGCCGCCCGCGACTTTGTTTGCCTAGAGTTAATTATTTAAACATTTTATTTTAACCCCAAAATATACAGCACACATTTTAATTTTTTTTTATGCTGCGCTCCTATTAGTTGCAGCGTGATGTTATTTAGCCTTAAGCCTTTCTGGATTAATGTGCTATCCAACGCAAAAAGAGTTTTCCAATTCAGACTAGTAGTTCCTGAGATTAGCGCGTTCAAACAAACTCTTCAGCTTTATATATTAGCACTAGCTGCGCCCCTCGGCTTCACCCGCGTAGGTTCGATATGTTTACTTTTTGTATATGTTGCGCTCCTATTGGTCGCAGCGTGATGTTATGTAGCCTAAAGCCTTTCTGGATTATTGGGCTATCCAGCAAAAAAAAAAATGTTTTTCAAATCGGAATAGTAGTTCTTAAGATTGACGTGTTCAAACAAACAAACTTTTCAGTTTTATATATTAGTATAGATGAATCGACAATTAAATAAATAATTAAGAATATCGTATTTCGTATTCCCCATCCTACGCAAGTTATGAATCCAGACAAGTTATTTTAGGATAAAGCTTTTCAAAAGTTATTTTATTTCTAGACTTACACGTGTATGTAATAATACTTGGAAATTTTTGAGGTTCAACTGAATAACAGTAAACAGAACAGTAGGTTATCTAAGACCGCCCGCCGAAATATTTGCCTACCCTTGCGTTGACCCCCAGGGTTGTCTATTTAGCTTTATGTCCCATTTAGCTAAAAGTAAAAGTGGTGGTAACCTTAAGCGTTAGTCAGTCACATCTTGCTATAATTTTATTTAGTTAATATTATGATTAAGACGCCATATTTGTATCAAACAATACATATGACAATAGAAAAAAATAATAGTATTTTGCAGTACCTAGTAAGTAATTATTGTGAAATTGCCCTTATTACACTATACGGGACAAATACGTTTACCTAAACGATATTTCGTACTCAGTCCTCTGTTTTCTAGGAAAACTAGGCTTCATAAAATAAACTTTAGCTCTAAACATAGTATTCAGGAAGTAAATTTGGGAATATGGAAAATGGCGACTCGGGTACGCTCTTAAAAAACCAAATAAACTGTGAAATAAGCAATACAAATATTTTCTAAAAAGATTTAAGTATAAGTAGGTACTTATACATCTGGTTAGTAGGAATTATGAAGAATGATAAGTCCGGGTTTGCGAAATCATTATTGAGGCACCCAAAAACACTACAATATTTTTTTCCCCTTTTTGTAGTCATTAATATTATGGTAAGTGGCCGGCCAGAGTTGACGAACGCGAGCGGTCATGTAACCTACGCGCGTACTTACAGTCACGCGGCACAGCCCGTACTGCCCCCTCTTTAATTCCCAGTTACATTATGCCAGCGTGTGCGTGAAATCGCGTGCCGACACGGCGCGCGGCGCGCACGCATACATTCAAACCGAGACCGGCACGTTTGTATGTAGATGTTTTACTGTTCTGTTTACTGTGACTGAACATGATTGAGTACGATTCTCGCATCTTGTAGTGTTTATTTTATTTAGTTGGTAAAATACAATAAAGTATAACACAAGGAAAAACAGAACTAACAATCAAACCCCAATTTATTAAAATATATACTTATCTAATTTATATTTTGACTAGCTTTAGCTGCGCCACGCGGTTTTACCCGCGGTTTTTTATATGCCCCGCTCCTATTGCTCGCAGCGTGATGTTATATAGCCTAAAGCCTTCCATAATAAATGGGCTATCCAACGAAAAATATTTTTTTTAAAATCGGACCAGTAGTTCCTGAGATTAGCGCATTCAAACAAACAAATAAACTCTTCAGCTTTATATATTAGTATAGATAGAAACTTAAAACTTTTCTTCTATTAAGCACAAGGAATTTATCTATATTTGTACGTCTCTATTTGTGACAGCCGCGTGTTAGTAATTACTGGGTTTTCATCTCCAAATTCTCAGTAATACTTTGGCATAATGTACCGTTCGGCTTTCATCTTAGCTTATCGACTTAGACTGCTATTCTTAGCCTTAAATACACGGAAATATTAAATGACAGCCTCCGTGGTTTAACGGTAGCGAACGCGGCCGCTGCGCAAAGAGGCACGGGGTCGATTCCCGCGCAATGCAAATATTTGTATGCATGAATATGAATAGGTATTTGCACTGGTCTGGTCGTGTTTCTGGTCGTGCCACGTTGAGCCGTTGCTCCCGGTTGCCATATTAACAATGGCAGTCTTTACGGGGTGTTGGAGCCCTCAAAAGTCCAACAATTGGTCTAACTGCAATGCTTCGATATCGCCTTCGGATTGTGGAGGTCAGACGGTAGTCGCTTCACGGAAAATATCAAAGTTTAGCCAAAATCAGCAGTTAGACTGGTAAAGACTCCCAAAGCTTAAAAAAGCTTCTGATGCGAATGGGATTAACGCTGAGATACACGGAAATATTATATTGATAGACAGATCTCCATTTGTACTTGCTTCTTAGATCTCTTTTTCTCTCTCGAAAGCATTTAACCGAGTGTTTTACGATATGTTATGCTAGAAGCTAAAAAACCGGCCTGACCGCCAAAGTTGACGTAAACTTTTAGATATTGGGTACCTTCATCAAAAGAATAATGTACAATGGCGGGTGAATTGTAAAATAAGTACAGGTTGGAATGCGGAGTGAGCAAACAGTAAAGAACCGTCATACCCGATGACATATACTTGTGATAATCCTATCTAGGAGGTTCCTAGTGATGTATGGTAAGAACCGCACCTGTAATGAAAGCTGGTCAAGCGTTTGATTGCAATTTGTGACGTCAAAGGAGACCTTAATAAAGTCAAGCGAGGGCAGCACTAGGATTAAAATGACGGACTAGACAAAGGGCACTCATCTAGCCTTTAACGGTTATATGAGCAGACAGATTGTAGGTTTATGTAGAAAAGGGTGTGCAATTAACATTAATTACCGTTTATTTGCATAGCGGTTAATTGAATCTTGATCTTGATAATAAAATCTTAAAAACTAATTACTAAGACATTGGAAAGAGTAATTTAAATATGATATTTAAGTTGTTACGGGTCGATAATACATATAATTAAATAAATAAGAAAGAGATATATTTGTATAGTAGGTATGAAAAATAACACAATAAATTCACGCCTTATTGTTCAGGTTGTAAGCAGTAACAACAGAATGCCTCCTGCTACGTTCCAAAAGAAGTTCTTTTGCCTCGTTTCCGTTCATAAAACTTATATACAAATCAGTTGCTAGTACTACGCATCTTACCTTTCTGAATAAAATCATCAATAAGGTCACTGTATACCACAACAATAATGAATGCAATTGAGAAATAGTTTAGAAGAAAATTGCCTTTTTATTAGAAGAAAAATGTTGAAAAGTTTTATTTGTAAAACATAGATAAGTATAAAAATAGGTTTTGTAGTAATTATGGTGATCTCTATGTTTTGCCGTTAACGGCGTACAAATATTAGTAGAAATAGCTATATCATCATCATCATCATTATCAACCTTTTATCGTCCCACTGCTGGGCACAGGTCTCCTCTCATACAGAGAAGGATTGAGCATAATCACCACGCTTGCTCAATGCGGGTTGGTGATTTCAGACTTATAAAGTCCAGGTTTCCTCAAGATGTTTTCCTTCACCTTAAGTCATTGGTGTCCAAGAAATACTTAGAAAGCTGTATACATAAAATAGCTATATACATGTTACAATTTAACTTAACTGAAATTTAAATAACAATTTAATTCCCCCATCTCCGTTCCACCATCGGGTGACCAGGCGAACGCCGAGTTTCCACCCTTACGTTGTTAACACTACTACGATCCGGACGAAGCGTTTCGCCTCCTCCTTTATACCGCGTACACCAAGGGACTGGAACAACTTGCCTGCGGCGGTGTCGGAATACAATTTGAGTGTCTTCAAGGCTAGAGTGAATAGGCTTTTAATAAACTAGCGCGCTTTACTATCAACGATCGCATCACTGCCTACCATTAGGCGAAATTGCGGTCAAGCGCTAGTTTATAATTTATAATAAAAAAAAAAGTATAAAAATAGGTGTTATAGTAATTATGGTAATCTCTATGTTTTGCCGTTAACGGCGTACAAATATTAGTAGAAATAGGTCATGCTACAATTTAATTTAACTGAAATTTAAATAACAAGATAACTTATAACTAAAATATTCTTATAATATTTTAAAACAAACTTAATAAAATTGCAAACAACTAGCTGATCTTATGAGTATTAAAGAAATGTATTTGTAAATATCGAGCACAACTAAAATTTAATAATATTAACAATAATGCACACATTTAAAGCACATATTTATCAACATATCTTTCATTGTCTTCTAAGTATTCATTAATAGAATAATATGCCTTTTGAGCTAGGGAATCATATACATGTTTTTTAAACTATTTTAGTTCTTGTTTTTCTCTAATAAATAAAAATAAATAAATAATTTTTTTATTTTATTTTATTATTATGTTTTTCTCTTACAGGCTTTGGTATTTTGTTATAAATTCTGGGTGCTATACCTAAAAACCTTTTTGTATTGATCTTTTTGAAATGGATCCTTATACATATAGATGAAATTTAAAAAATAATTGAAGAGAAAATTGCCTTTGACTAGTACTTCTGCTGACTACCGGAATACTGCCGAGTCACCGCAATATTACCTTGAAATCGCATTAATTTCATCTGTTTGTGCTACCCTTATATTTTACCAAGAAAAACATTGCAACAAACACAACCACACAATTATTAAAACAGACACACCCACATATAGATTACAATAAAAGTTTACATCATATCGTGAGAAAGGTCATATTATACCGAAGGGAAGCAAAATAAAAGTGTATCCTTCTGAAAGACGATATTAGGACCCTCGCACATAGCCGACATGCGCACGGAATTTCTATTAGGTACCTAACAGAACGTTTTGCTATATATTCTGTCTGGGGGTAGATACGGATAAATCTTCTGACGAACTATATTAAAATCTATTGGAAACATAACATGTTTATATGTTCGACATAATCATATAAGTTGCTTAAAATTATCATACATTTTAAACATTTGCACGTCACTTAACTGTAGTCATCGTTTATGAATAAACCCCTATTATATGGTATTTATTCATAAACGATGATTAAAGTAAAGTGACGTTAAAAAGTTAAAAATGTATGGTTAAAGAATCGCTAATCACTAGATAATTTTAAACAACGTTTATGAATAAGGGTGATTATGTCCTTGAAACCAATGCCAAGGGGAAGTTTGAAACCCTCTGTGAATTATTGCCCCTGTGGAATAGATACCACAATTTTGCCAATAACACGTGTAACAAATTGTAGAAACTCTTTGAAAATTTTATTTTACAATAATGGCGGATATCGCTAATTACAGTCGAAAAAGGCGGCCGCGTGAACCGTCCACGTGAGAGGTTTGAGGCAAAGTCATGATGTCGCCACTATGCTGCGATATTTCAATGTTCTTTATGAATTATTTACTGAATGCACTTTTTACTACATAAATCACGCCCTTTTATTTAGTAAACGACACTATAAATAATTTAAAATTCCAATGAAAAATGAGCGTGAGACTCATCTTAGCTTTCCCGCCAAACCTCTCGTAAAATATATATATTATATGCAGATGACAGCACAGTTGTAGAGAGATACCTGCCGGATGCTCGGGCTAGTAGGGAATCAATCCGGTCCGAAAGAGAGGCCATGGTTGAGAGAACGAGTGTTGCACTGCAGGCAGTCTCCTAATGGGGCAATGCCAATCTCGGAGCATTCAATGCCGCCAAAACACAGGCGTGCCTTTTCACCGCCAAAAGGAGCCCGTTCACCTTGGCTCCTACTTTTCGAAATGTGTCCTTGGAGTGTTCCGACCGCCTTCAGCTTTTTGAGTCTAAGGCCAAAGTGTCTGCCAGGAAACTTGGCGTTATCGCAAAGGTCCGGCGGTACTTCACACCACGGCAGCTTCTAATGACGTACAAAGCACAGGTCCGTTCGTGTGTGGAGTACTGCAGCCACAGTTGGGCTGGTGCTGCTAAGTGTCACTCGGCCACTTTGGATTTAGTGGAAAGGCGCGCGAAGAGGCTGATTGGTGACCCTGATTAAACTAACGTACGTACTAACTACTAACGTAACGTTGTTGTTTTTAGTTAGTGGATACGGATTTTGGCACCATTATGATACCATTCTACTTAGACTAAAATTATTCCACGTTCGCACGTATAACTCTCCCCATGTTTTCAAAATAGGCTCTCATCCTAGATCACGGTGAGCCGTGGACAACGCAATATGAGATGAAAGGGATTGTTCCATAGTACGCGATAAAAATAACACGAATACCGCCCTTGTTGTGTATTTATAATAACATTGTGTGTCCTCTTGTTTTTGGTACATTCCTGCCTTCAAATAACGGCATTGAATATAAGGATTGTGAATAAAATGCCGTGTATTGATAAACGATGATTAAGTGTGACATTTAAACATCGATCATATACTAGATACACAGACTCGAATAAAAGTTTTATCAAAATTCATCATTAACCTTTTTATCGTCCCACTGCTGGGCACAGGTCTCCTCTCATACAGAGCAGGATTGAGCGTAATCACCACGCTTGCTCAATGCGGGTTGGCGATTTCAGACTTAAAGTCCAGGTTTCCTCAAGTTGTTTTCCTTCGCCTTCAGTCATTGGTGTTCAAGATATACTTGGAAAGTACATATAACTTTTGAAAAGTTACATTGGTACTTGCCTGACCTGGAAGCGAACCCGCGCACTCATACTTGAGAGGCTGGTGTTTTAAGCACTAGGCCACCACGACGTGTTATCAAAATTGGCAACAAGTATTAAACGGTCTAAAGTAGTCAAAATAAATATACATTATTTTAAAATCAGCCTGAAGTGCAGTGTTCTTATCACAAAGCAGTGTACAAAAAGCCCTTA
Source organism: Sesamia nonagrioides (assembly GCA_017933935.1). Classification (NCBI taxonomy): domain Eukaryota; kingdom Metazoa; phylum Arthropoda; class Insecta; order Lepidoptera; family Noctuidae; genus Sesamia; species Sesamia nonagrioides. The sequence continues at coordinate 1,168,212 of JADWQK010001182.1, forward strand.
TTTTTTACGACCGAGGCAGTACATCAAACATCAAACCAAATTCAACTTTACACTCATGCATTAAAGTCAGAATTATAAAGTAAGTACTAAATGAAAGAAGCACCCAAGTGCGCTTGTTCAGTTCAACCATATTTTTACGCTGATTGTGAATCTAGTGTATAAGTGATCGATGCATTTAAATGTCAAAAAAGTATGGATAAATGTCAAAAATGTATGGTTAAATGTCAAAAATTTCTGGTTAAATCTCAAAAATGTACAGTTACATGTCAAAAATGTTTGATTATATATAATACGTGTATAGCATTTACTTAACGTATATAGTACTTACTTAACGTTATTTTAGTATTATTCCTTTTAATTTTTTTATTAGTGTGTTGTAAATCCTATTTATATGAGCCTCGGTCAATTTAAAAAAAAAATATTATTCTTTACTGTAGCGACCTTTATATCCTATTAGCAGTTAACGTTTTCCATATGCTCATATTTGTTTAAATTTTTCAAAATCAATAGCCATTAATATTCAAATTAGGCTGAGAATTAGCACTTTTTGTCAATAGTCAATATTACATAAGATAGTCCCCCAAAAGCCCCGCCCTTCTTTTCGAGCACAGCAAAGTATAAAATTAAACTATACGCAACAAAGTTCTAAGCTCAAAAAGCTGTTACGCCGTAGCCAGCCCGAAAATGTCACCGCTACGCAAGCTACGCCGTAGCGCTACGTGCCGAAACAATAATTATAAATAAACAATAGTGTGGTATAAAAGGTTATTTGATATTTTGTTACTGTATAATTTTAACTGTACGGTTTTAATTAAATCGGTAATTTTCAAAAGAATGATTTCTAATTAACCCCTTCTCTTATAAATACATTTCATCGTCCTAACGATGTATTTTCGGGTTTCTCTCCCAACCACTCATGTACTCACAATATTTCATAATACATACAACCTTTCCACAACACCAATTGTCTTTCTATATGCGACAGATTAAAATGGATTTTACAGAAAGGGTATACCTGCCGGTTTGAACAAAAGCTGATGAAATTCATCAGTTTTCAATTAACCCTGGACCTCCGATCCGTTTGTTTGAAATAGATTATTTCCAGCTCAACGGATTAAGCCGAAAAAGTTCAATTTCATTGATTACTGTCTATGGTGTTGTATTGTTCTATAGGTTGTCAATGTAGTTAAATTGGGGTTTGAGTTGTTAGTTTGAACATACATCCTATTAGAATTGGTTGTTTGTCGGGAAATGAGTTTTCACTGTCTGGTTTAGATTGTACTGCGTTAATAGCGATGTATGACTGTGGAGGCATGATGAATAGGGAGTAAAGTTCACTCGTCCTCCATAGAAAAGGGAGGATTTTCCGACCAGACGGGTGTTATGTCTGGCGGGCACTTGCCCAACGGTTGATTTTGGTAAGTTGTATGTATGCCAGTTGCACGGTAAACTCTGCTTGCGAGATATAGAATTCGTGTGACGCCAGTATGACGCGTGGTGTTCGCTTGTGGTGGTTGTTACATCACTCCCCTACGGAGACCGGAGGTCGATAGTGGGCTGAGTCTTATTATCTTGTGATGCTTGCCAACCCAACTGAGATTCCAGTGAGTTAGCATAGCTTACAGGGCCAATATGGAGTGTCAGTAGAAGGAGAGAGACGGGGAGCTAGTGATCCCACAAGAAGGTTGGCAGGGGAATGGGGAGGTCTTTGCCTAAGAGTGGGATACTATATTAGTATGACTGTAGTATGACAAAAATATCGATGTGAATAGAATTTAAATAAAATTAATAAATATGCAGCAAACAAAAAAAAACGACAATTAATAAGTAACTTTCAGTTTCTTAATCAGACTATAATATTCCCAATACTGATACCCAAGTTTTCTCGCTCCATGAGGGAGTGGGGCTGTATTCTAATCACATGGACTACTGCAGGTTGGAAGATATCTCATGTCTTCGATTTCTAGAACTAGGAAATGCCGATATCCTTCGCACAATTCATTGACATTTAACAGCAGTGGAGTCGAAGTTATTTACACCTTATATAATCTTCACCGATTTGAGACCGGTGGTGTGGAAGTTGACCACCACTGATCACCAATAATATGGCTGATTTTTTAATGCATAAATGGTAGTAATGGACAAATTCAAATTTAAAATCTTTATTTGTGGTTGTAACGGAAAACATTCATCATCATTTCAGCTGAAAGAGGTCCACTGCTGGACATAAGGCTCCCCGAAGGATCTCCACGACTATCGGACCTGCGCATCCCGTATCCAGCGACTTCTCGTGACCTTCACTAGGTAGTCGGTCCACTTTGTCGAGGGCCTACCCACGCTGCATCTTCCGGTGCGTGGTTGCCACTCGAGAATCCGTCGGCGCCATCGGGCATCAGTCCTACGGGCAATGTACCCGGCCCACTGCCACTTTAGTCTGGGAATTCTTCTGACTATGTCGGTTACTCTCTTTCTTCTGCGGATCTCCTCATTCCTGATTTGATCACGCAGTGAAACCCCAAGCATAGCCCTCTCCATTGCCGTTTGAGTGACCTTGAGTTTTCTTATAGGGCCTATTGACGTGGTCAGTAGACCACGTCTCAGTTCCACAAGTCATCACTGGCAACATACACTGCTCGAAGACTTTTGTCTTGAGATAATGCGGTATTTCGGACCAGAAGATTCTACGTAGCCGTAGAAATCGTGTTACTAGATTTAGAAGGATTTTTATATGTTTTCTAGATCCTTTTGATAGATTTTCCCATATTGTGTAAATATGATGGCATCTGTAGACCGTTTCTTATTTTATCAAGTATCTGGTATTTGTTGACAGGCATATGCTATCCTCCCATAGCCACTGTAATTTGAAAACATTGTTATTATTTTTAAAAAGTAACTGTTGAATTTATTTCCGGCTTTACGTCATGGCAAACAACCAATTGGAACCGAGCACGCAGGTTTTAACGTTTTATAAGTGTCTAAGTTGGTGAAATATTTTGACTTTGAGTTTCCTTGGGGAGAAGAAAACAGAACAGCCCTTTTCTTAAATACAGGCTATATCATCATAGGATACATGGCTACAAAAAACGACGCAACGTCAGCGCCATCTAGCGTTCATAAGTTTACACAAGATTCAAACACACATTGTATACTCGCCCATAACCTCGAAGCATTACGTATTCTATGGTCAACTTGTAGTAACTCGTAACATGTTTGCAGTTTGTCCCTAGCACGCATAAGTTTTAGGCAATTTCCATCAAAACTTACGAATAACAGAGATTTACAAGTAAAATTTTAAGTTAAAGCTTTAGTTATAACATTAATTAGTTAAAATAAAGTTGAGCCTTTGTAGGAGTCGTTAGTTATTACTTAGATCCTAAAGTTTGTTTATAGGCTTTACTATTCAATTTAAGTAGACAATTTTGACCCTATCTTTTTAGTTAAAATCACCCTTTTATTCTGTTCATTACAATATTGTTATGAACTTCATAAGCTTTTATGTTTAGACTACAAAGTTTCTGCGAGTTTATTTATTTTATTATTTACTTACAGTTAATATTAACAATGTTTTTAAAACAAATATTAATTTCATTTCTATATGAAAGTTTTAAATGGTTATAACCGCACCCACGATACGAAAGAATATCCTAATGTCAAAGTTGTCCCATGTTTAAAGAGAATAATCCTTTATTTCTTTATTTTGTTTATATGTGCAAACGACAGCACATAAAGTACTACAATCAATCAGATATCATAATTAGATTGTCAACTTTATTTCTAAGTCATTAAGGTTCAAGATTGATTGGGAATATTTGACAGTTTCGGGTAGCTTGAACCGCTGTCGTCTGTACATACAATAAAATACTTAGAGATATGACAAAATTAAAATCTGAGTCCAAAGGTTGCTTATTTCTAAAGAAATTTCTTCTAGCAGACCTGTTTTATAACAGAAATGTAATCGTTCCTAATAATGTTTGAAACCTAAGTGAACAACTCTATTAATAACATTATTATTAGTTTTCGACATGTAATCGAGTTACTATTTAAACGTTGTTTTGATTGGATACTTGGCCTAACTTTGATGTGTTTGCGGATAAATAGACGAAGATCTTGATACTTGGAGCAAAGATGAGTATGTGTCTGAAGGGTAGTTTTAAACTTTTCTATATTTTACTTAGGTATGTGTCTTCAAGTTATGTAATTAACCTTGGGCGGTTTATGTTTAAATTAATATTTGTGAATCCTTACCAATATTATTATTATTCGAGGGACTGGAACAATTTGCCTGCGACGGTGTTTCCGTCACATTACAATTTGAGTGTCTTCAAGGCTAGAGTGAATAGGCTCTTAAAGTTTATTAAGAGCCTATTCACTCTAGCCTTGAAGACACTTGCGCTTTACCATCAATGATCGCATCACTGCTTACCATCAGGCGGGATTGCGGTCAAGCGCTAGTTTATAACTTATAAAAAAAAAAATATGAATGGGAAAGTAAGTTTGTTTGTTCCGCTTTCAATGCAATGAAATTTTGCAGACGTAAAGTTGAAAGTCCAGATTAAATAATAGGGTACTTTTTAACCCGGAAAAAATGATATTCCCAAAGGAAATCTAAAAATCGCGATATAACCGAACTCCACGAGCGCGAAGCCGCGGGCGGAAAGCTAGTAATGAATCCTTTCTGATTATTCGTTGGCTAAAAATCATAATTAAACTAAACTATAATCCCGATAACTCATGTACAAACATCAGAGATATCTAAAGATATTTTTAATAACCTCAATATATTAAACCGATACTTCGACACAATAACCGATAACTCCTCAACTGTAACCAGTCTACTCACGTAACCGTAAAACCGTAGATTCTCAGGAGCTCGTAAAATTATTACTGCCGCCTGTCAATGCCGATATTGGAAATTACGTTCGCGACGTATTACGTAAAACAAAAAGATTATGCTACGTTTTTGTGTCACAATTCGCAGATTTCGGCGTGCTGATATTTTATGTTAGAAGAGATTTATGTATTTTGGTTTAAATGTATTTACAGGGATTTCCTGTATTTACCGCGTGTATCAGAAAGGTTTGATTACAAAGGGTAAAACCTGTCAGACTGTATAACTATAACATGGTTGGCGAAGTGGCTGAGCCATACTGCTTCTACTAATACCTGCTGTTTCGGGTCTGGCTGTTTGTGTATGTGAGTTTAAGTGTTTGTAAACTAAATTTTTAGGGTTCCGTTGCCAAATGGCAAAAACGGAACCCTTATAGATTCGTCATGTCTGTCTGTCCGTCTGTCCGTACGTATGTCACAGCCATTTTTTTCCGAAACTATAAGAGCTATTGCTATACTGTTGAAACTTGGTAGGTAGATGTATTCTGTAAACCGCATTAAGATTTTGATGCAAAAATAAATAAAAATATAATAAATATTGGGGGCTCCCCATACTTAGAACTAAAACTCCAAAAAATTTTTTTCATCACACACATACGTGTGGGGTATCTATGGATAGGTCTTCAAAAATGATATCGATGTTTCTAAAACACTTTTTATACACCGAATAGTTTGCGTGACAGACGTTTCCAAAGTGCCTTAGTGAGTTCTTCTGCCGGCACTCTCGAAGTGCAAACCTTTTTTATGTTTTCATTTTCCCATGGTTTGCAAATCGTTGTTAACATAAATAAAGTTAACATAAATAATCAAAATAAATTACCTACTTGTAACTGGATGTACGGACGATACTATTATCGTCCAATATTAGACTATTTCGGGTAGCAAGGCGCAGACCTTGCTACCCGAAATAGTCTAATATTCCCAATCAATCTTGAGCCTTACTGCTTTTGCGATAAAATTGAAAATCTAATAAAACAATATGACAGATTGTAGTAGCTTGATGTGCTGTCGTCTGTATTTATACCTATACAATATATAAAGAAAACTCCGTCCGACCCAAAAGGATAATAAAGGATAGGTATACGCATGACCAAATAACATATGAAATTTTTACATAATCATCCTAGTAACAGTACTAATGAATGTTGAAATATTTTTTTTTTCCCGAATTAATTCCAACTTTCCCAAAATTTGGTAATATTTAAAGAAGTGACAACGCCATTTTAGACAGTATTATTATGAGTGACGCGACCACGTGCCGCATGCCCTGCCCCCCTTCGCTCGCGCATGTATGCCTACCGCACATGTATTAAGTTACCTCACTTTTTCAAAATAATATTTATTTTTTAGCGGGAATATTTTTTAAGTTAGCCCGTCTTTGTAGGCATTAGTAGAATCAGTTATCGATACCTAACAATACCTTCATGGATCGAACAGGGTTTTCATTACATATTGTATATGTTGATGCATGAGATTACTAATTTATCTGCCAACGAATGAATTTTAGTTGTATAATTACTCTATAAGCTTTCTTTAAGAATAAAATAAATACAATTCCTCTGCAAGATTGTAAAACATTTCCCAAATCGTGTCACAACAATTTATACAACAATCAACTAGAAAGTGTTCTCTGGAACTTATTTTCTCAACAACTACAAAGCCCTTGCACTCACTATTTCCTTGCCTTAACAAATCCTTGGTTCGCTCGCTTCGCTCCGCCACCGCTCACTGGATCGTTATCATAAAACTGCGGTAATGGCTACAGAAACTCAGCCGAAGTTAGTTACCGCTTTAGAAGCTTGTATTTAATACAAATGTAGAGTTTTAATTACATATTATGTATTACTTACTCTTACTACGTTGACAGTGTAGAAGCTAAAGTGATTGCTGTGTAAGTTTTAAGTGTTTTGAGTATATTTGTGAAGCTTTAGTTTATTTATTTATTTATTCTTTTGCACATGAATTATACAGAGGCGGACTGCCTAAGGCATTAATTACCTTAGGCATTCTCTGCCAGTCAACCACAGGTGGTGACGAGATTAGATGGCAGGTGCTTTAATTGAAAAAAATATAAAGAAATAGAAAGCTTTTAATTTACATCATCATCATCAGCCTCTACTCGTCCACTGCTGGACATAGACCTCTTCCATGGCACGCCAACAAGCTCGATCCTGAGCAGTTCTTCGCTAGCCATTACCAGCCACCTTTTTGATGTCGTCGCTCCATCTCGCCCAAGGGCGTCCTACGCTACGTTTGCCGAGACGCGGTCTCACATACATACTAACATATACATACTATTACCAAAACATATAAAAAAATGAATTAAATTGTGCAATGTGCTTTTTTTTTGTTGGGATGGGAAATCATCAAATGACTTTCTTCCGCTCTGGGCGGAGCAGAAGGGTATGTCAGACTTTTACTAACTAAAACCCACCCGTGTTTCTTTATTTGTCTGTGCGATGGCCAGGGCCACGGTTTCTTGTTTAACCAACCCGCAACCCTGACCCAGGAGGCATCGGTCTTCGTGGACCCCATCACGATGTGCTGACATCTCTTTGAGGCGCGCGTGAAACACGACGTGCCGTCAACTCGGGCCTGGTCCTCACTGGGCGGCGATCTGCCCACTGCTCACCGCCCGCAGGCCCGCGCCTACGCTGGTTGGGAGTTCGATGTCATCTCCAAACCAGGGCGTCTCCTGCGGCGGCTATTGGCGTGAGGGCGCTGGGATTCCCGCTGTCTCATGCGCTCCGCCTCCTCCTTTGCCAGCACCACTGCTTCGCAGAACGAGGTGACGGCCTGCCATGCACTCTCGCTTCGGACCATGGCCTCGACCAGGGTCGGACGCGAGATATCAAAGAGGGGACTTACCGCCGTTATTGTGGCGTGCCCAAATGTACTTTAATTTGATTTTTTTTTGTGAAGGTAGTTTATTCATAATCGTTTACTAAATCGATTTCTGCAAATTTTAAGATACGTAAATTTTAAACAAAAAACAAAAACTATTTAAATAACTGTCATGCTATCACTATACAGTCGAAACAAATCAAAATGGATGAAATCCTCACTAAGCTAGTACCTTATGCATGTGTGATTGTGTGCACGCGTATATTTGTAATGTGACCGTATTTTTCTCCCGCGTCAATAATACTTACTGTATAACTAACTTATCGAGAAAAAAGTTTTTTTTTTTTAAAAATGTCTTTTTCTACGACCATTTGGTAATTTAATTAATACATAACTATAAGCAATATCTCAATAGTCCTCATTCCTGCCAAGTCATGTTACAATGACCATTTCCACATGGGTAAACCGTACTACAATGAAACTTTTTAATATTTTTTTATGGCTATGGCATCAAAAAATGAACATATCATTATGCCAAAAAGCGCGCGTATTTGCGTCACGACTAATCTTCGAATGTTATAAGCTGTATGGATGAATGCATTTGTCTTACATTTGTGGGATTAAAACAACATTGCGCTGATTGCGCGCGGGACACAGGCCCCTGGTCGATGTCAGATGTCTTCAAAGTTTTTGACTCTAGGAAATGTCGGTTTCCTCACGACGTTTTCCTTCACTGTTTTGAGAGCAGTGGTGGTAATAATTACACAAAGTAAAGCTCCTGACGAGGTTCGAACCTACGATCTCCAACTTGTAAGGCGCAGCCGATACCACTACGCTACCACTGCTCTCCTAAAAATATTTAACTAAAAATATTGTTTTACGATTTTAAAATAAAATTTTAACTGGGGTGTCTAGTGGTGTGCGTTAATTTCGGAATATGTTGTATTTGTCAAGCTGGTCCATGCCGGCTGGTCTCTCATGCACAAGGTTGTGTGTTGTGGTCTTAACCACATTATCAATCGGTATCGGTTTCAATGTGACAGGTTAACAACATTCATTGCGTTATTTAAGTGTTGTGTAGACAAATTTTTCGAACCTATGAAGCAATGGTTTAGAAATTTGCTTCAAAATTATGCAGATTCCGATTAAAAGTCTCTTACGTAATTAGGGTGCGGGTAAGTCATCATCTTCATCATCTCAGCGTTAATCCCAGTCGCATCCGCAGCTTTTTCAGCTTTGGAATCTGGGGTCCGCTTTATCAGTCTAACTGCTGAGTTTGGCTAAACTTCGATATTTTCCGTAAAGCGACTGCCGTCTGACCTCCACAACCTGAAGGCGATATCTAAGCATTGCAGTTAAACCAATTGTTAGACTTTTGAGGGCTCCAACAACCCGTAACGACTACCACTAGATGTTCGTATGGCAACCGGGACCAACGGCTAAACGTGTTTTCCGAGGCACGACCAGACCAGTGCAAATATTCATATTCATGCATACAAATATTTTCACTGTGCGGGGATCGAACACGCGGCTCCTTGCGCAACGGCCGCATTCGCTACCGCTACGCCACGGAGGCTGTCTAGGGTGCTGGTAAGTATCCATGTAGTTTTTAAATTACTTGATATGGGTGCCGACTTTCTTGTTAACAAACTAAACTAAATTTAATTTCACTACATCTTTTTCTTTCTATACCATTATGAAAAGGACAGAAGATAAAGTATTAGTTAGTCCTATCAAATTATGATGCTCCATAAATAGTTTACGTGTAATTAAAGCTAAGGCTAAGCTACTAAAAATTCACCAGTTTGTGTCAGGCGCAGACTAATTTGAGAGGATTACACTAATATTTAGTTTTTGTCTTTCCCTTCATAATCAGCCTATAATGTTCCTCCCACAGTTGGGACACAGGCCTCCTCTCAGTGAGAGGGAGTGGGTCGTAATCTAACACGCTGGCCCATTGCGGGTTGGCAGATGTCACATGTCTTAGAGATTTTTTTTTTGGTTCTAGGATATGCCGGTTCCTCCTTCTGTGGGACTGTGATAGCCCAGAAGGATGCTACCGAGCTAGATTTTGAAAGAGCTGATCCCGCTAGTAGGCGTAGAGGACGCAACTGCCTTGATGCCTATCAAGTAGAAACCCCGCCTGCATCCCAAGCGGACAAGAGGTCGCGGGTGATTAGAATGGGGCGAGCTGAGCGACCTCAGGGAAGGCGGCGCACAGTGGTCATGTGTTGCCTTACATAGTTAGGTTCGGAGAGACCCCTTTACAGTCTCCCCAGAGATGTGCCCTAACAGGCGTTGTACGGAAGGGGCTCTTTCGAGAGGTAACAATGCCCCTTCTATGTGCAGATGGTGACCACCAGGGTGGTTTTAGTGAGATAAGAAACCCACACTCCCTGGTCCTATCTCCGAGGACCAGGAACCTTTAGAAGGTTTCTTCTCAACAAAAAAAGGATATGCCGGTTTCCTCACGTCTCCTTCTCTTAATAAAATGGAAAAAAAAGAAGCACTGATCTTAAATTTAGTTTACTTTATGAACAAGAGAATGCCCTTACCTTAGTTAATAATTGACTGGTATAGAATATCCTAGTTATCTGTTATTTATAGAAAGTCATTGGACCAAATCAAAGTATCTATAAAATCTAAGTACCTATAAAATCCAGGGTTGTGGCGGCTCTTATTCATATAACTAAGTTAAGGGTATCATACAAGGAGGATACGGGTCCCTTGGTCACCCTTAACAGCAGAGATGCCTTAAATATATACGAGTATCATGGAGGTACTTGGTTCTGTGGCTGTCTTCCGCGTTTGTGTTTGTGTCTGCGTTTTTTTATTTGCTCCGCTCCTATTGATCGCAGCGTGGTGTTATATAGACTTAACTCTTCCTGGATTAATGGACTATCCAACGCAAAAAGATTTTTTCAAATCCAGCCAGTAGCTCCTGAGACTAGCGCGTTCCAACAAACAAACTCTTCAGCTTTATACAGTATGTTAACTAACAGAGGGCGTTGCCGTTAACCCGAAATAGTATAGCATACATACATGCTAAAAAAATATTTCCATTCGAAAACAAAATGTTTTAAAATTTTTTCCAATAAGAAAATATTCAATAAAAATTTTAAATTGGCATGTAAAAGAAACACACTGTACACGCGAACATGAAAGACGGCAACGTCGCAATTTATTTATACATGACGACTACTATTTTGATTTAAAATAGGAGGTTTCAAATTTATTTCCAATTAGAATTTTTTTTTATTCGGATTTTTTTATGCTTATTTTTCTATGCTGATATTTTTATTTTAATCTATTAATGATAATATATATTAACGAGTTTTAAGGGAACGCCCTCTGTTATTTAACATACTGTATATTAAAAAGTACAGATTTCCAAAGTTGACATTTATGTCTTCTTTGCTGGATGCCAGCCGCGTCCAACCGCTCTTTTTGGAAATTTTTGGGGGAGGCCTATGTCCAGCAGTGGACTTCTTGCGGCTGACATGATGATGATGATGATGACATATTTTGTGTTAGCAGTAATGATGATGTCAGACAAAAATGTAATGAATAGGGGAGAATACTGTAACTACAGAATGTAGTAATGTATAATCTTTATATATATAATTCTGCTGTACGTGTGTATGTCATTGAACTCCTCCTAAACGGCTTGACCGATTTTAATGAATTTTTCTGTATGCGTTTGAGTGGCGCCCTAAATTGTTTAGATTCACAAATCAGCCCGGCAGATGGCGCTGATTGCTTGAAAAAGCATGTGATCTCGGAAACGGCCCTAACGATTTCGCTGAAATTTGATATGTGGGGGTTTTCGGGGACGAGAAATCGATCTAGATGGGTCTTATCTCTGGGTAAGCGCATGTTTTCGAGTTTTCTCTTTCGCAATATTTCCCGCATAATATGGGCGCTAATTTCGCGCGGCTTGACATAGCCCCTGTGGCGTAGTCGATAGTGGTATGGTCTACTCGCGATGGCTGGTGTTCCTCGGTTCAATCCCGGGCAATCACAAGTCTTTTTTTTATTTTAGACAAGTTTATAGTTTTTTTTTTTTAATTTTTGTAATTACTTAAAAAGAAAATTGTACATAAAAACTAAAAGGGGAAAAAATAAACAAAAATACCTATTTAAAATTTTTTTATTTATTTAAATTGTACTTAGGTATGAACTAAAAGAGAAAAAAATAATTAGAAATAAATAAATATTTAAGATTTTTTATTTAACCTTAAGAGACTGAAACAAGAGCTCTAGATTTGTTACAAATGTGGATGACAATGCTTTCCATGGGTATATTCCTAAATCTGCTGTACCTGTGTACGTCACTGAATTCCTCCTAAAGGGCTGGTCCGATTTGAATGAAGTCTATGTATATAAATGAAAGTCGTGTTAGTTACTCTATTTATAACTCAAGAACTGCTTAACCAGTATGGCTCAAAATTCGTAGGGAGGTAGATAAGAACTGGGAGAAGGAAATATCACATAGGATACTTTTTATCCCGTTCCCGTTGTTCCCGTCGTTCCCGTGTGACGTGACATAAGACATGGTATAACAAAACGCAACTGACATGGAATTACAAAACAACCCAGTCAAAATATACAGTTAGCGGTTCATTTGTTAAAAATGGTACAAACACACTGCTGCACTACTCAGCATATTAAAAAAAAATCTTACCGGTTGAATGTTGATGCATTCATTTAAAGCAAGGAATATAAATACTAATAAAAGCCCCAAAGCAAACTTCAACTTCAAAATTTCTAATATTGTATTGCTGTGCCATTTACCACTTCACTACATACTATAAAACAAAGTTACCTTCGCTTTCCCGATGTCCCTTTGTATGATTAAATCTTTAAAGCTACGAAACAGATTTTGATGAGGTTTCTTTTTATAGATAGTCTAATTAAAAAGAAACGTTTATATGTATAATAACATCCATTAAATTGTGGAGAAACACTATCCCTCGAACACATGTGGGAGTGACGAGAGGAGGCATAACTCCGTTGCCGCGAAAAATCGCAGTACAGCGGACAGAGTTCCGGCGGGACCTCATGGCGACATGGAAAGTGTGATTGTCGCAATCCAGCACTGAACACGCCACATTAGCGGCGGTAAGTCCTCTCTTTGAGGAGTAGCTAGAGAGGCGCCACGGCGTCCTCACCTTCCGACTGACGTAGGTCCTCACCGGACACGGCTGAATCGGGAGGTTCCTGTTCCGTATAAGGCGGGAGGAAACGCCAGGGTGGTCACCCTGGCGTGTGCATCGTGCATGTGTGCATGTGTGCATCGCCCTGAGGACACGGTGGTGCATATGGTGGAGGTCTGCCCGGCTGACCCTGGTCCAGGCCATAGTCCGGAACAATAGTGCATGGCAAGCTTTTACCTCCTTCTGTGAAGCAGTGATGCTGGCAAAGGAGGAGGCGGAGCGCGTGAGGGAGCGGAAATCCCACTACCCTCACGCCTCAAACCGCCGCAAGAAGCGCCCTGGTCGGGTGGCAACATCGGACTCCTGACCACCGTAGGCGCGGGCTTGCGGGCGGCGAGCGATAGGCAGCTCGCCTTCTGGTAAGAACCAGGCCCGGGTTGACGGCGCGTTGTGTTTCACACGCGCCTCAAAGAGATGTCAGCACACCTTGACGGGGTCCACGAGGACTGTTCCACAGGGTTGCGGGTTGGTTAAAAAAGAAACCATGGCACTGGCCGTTGCACAGGCAAGTGAAGTAACACGGGTGAGTTTTAGTCAATAAAAGTCTGACACGCCCTTCCGCTCCGCCCAGAGCGGAAGAAGTCATTTGATGATTTCTCACCCTAACAAAAAAAAAAAAGAACTGAAGAAGAGCAAGAAATTGCACTTGAAGAGCGCAGCCTTAGTATGGCTCGACTTCGTGCTTCTCACTCACCAGAGCATTACGAAGCACAAGAAGAAATTCATCAAATACTGATTTGAATCGGGCAGCGTTTCAATATGCATAAAATATAGCGCAATGACGTTCGCATTGGGCCAATGGATGATGTATGCGAGTATTGTAGCACATTAAAGATTTCCGGAGAACCGCCAGGATTGTGCTCCCAAATAAAGAATCATTGAATAATAATAGTTATTTATTTAAAATTATCCTGATTTAAAAAGTACTCATGTGATATTGCCTTTAAGGCGGAACGAAGTTCGCCGGGTCAGCTAGTATTAATATAATTTTTCGAAGATTAAAATTTTTAATTACTTATTTAATCGGAACTAAAATTTTAAAAATGACTAGCGGACGCCAGTGACTTTGTTCGCGTGGGATTAGTTATGCTCCGCTCCTATTGGTCGCAGCGTGATTTTATATACCCTAAAGCCTTCCTGGATTAATCCAACGCAAAAATAATTTTTCAAATCGAACCAGTAGTTCCTGAGATTAGCGCGTTCAAACAAAGAAACAAACAAACAAACTCTTCAGCTTTACATATTAGTAGTTATATAGAGTATAGACAACCTCCGTGGCGTAGCGGTAGCGGTCGCGGCCGCTGCGCAAGGTGGCGCGGGTTCGATCCCCGCACAGTGCAAGTATTTGTATGCATGAATATGAATACTTGCACTGGTCTGGTCGTGCCTCGGAAAGCACGTTAAGCCGTTGGTCCCGGTTGCCATACAAACATCTAGTGGCAGTCGTTACGGGTTGTTGGAGCCCTCATAAGTCCAACAATTGGTCTAACTGCAATGCTTCGATGTCGTCTTCGGGTTGTGGAGGTCAGACGGCAGTCGCTTCACGGAAAATGTCGAAGTTTAGCCATTTCAGCAGTAGGACTGGTAAAATCGGACCCCAGACTCCAAAGCTGAAAAGGCTTCGGATGCGACTGGGATTAACGCTGTGATGATGATGATGAGTTATATCTTTATATATATAATTCTGCTGTACGTGTGTATGTGATTGAACTCCTCCTAAACGGCTTGACCGATTTTAATGAATTTTTCTGTATGCGTTTGAGTGGCGCCCTGAATTGTTTAGATTCACAAATCAGCCCGGCAGATGGCGCTGATTGCTTGAAAAAGCATGTGATCTCGGAAACGGCCCTAACGATTTCGCTGAAATTTGATATGTGGGGGTTTTCGGGGACGAGAAATCGATCTAGATGGGTCTTATCTCTGGGTAAGCGCATGTTTTTTCGAGCGAGTTTTCTCTTTCGCAATATTTCCCGCATAATATGGGCGCTAATTTCGCGCGGCTTGACATAGCCCCTGTGGCGTAGTCGATAGTGGTATGGTCTACTCACGATGGCTGGTATTCCTCGGTTCAATCCCGGGCAATCACAAGTCTTTTTTTTTATTTTATTCAAGTTTATAGTTTTTTTTTTTATTTTTGTAATTACTTAGAAAGAAAAGTACATAAAGACTAAAAGAGGAAAAAATAAACAATATTTTTGTTTATTTTTTCCCCTTTTTCGCCCTATTTTTTTTTTATTTATTACAATTGTACTTAGGTATGAACTAAAAGAGAAAAAAATAATTAGAAATAAATATATATTTAAGATTTTTTATTTAACCTTAAGAGACTGAAACAAGAGCTCTAGATTTGTTACAAATGTAGATGACAATGCTTTCCATGGGTATATTCCTAAATCTGCTGTACCTGTGTACGTCACTGAATTCCTCCTAAAGGGCTGGTCCGATTTGAATGAAGTCTATGTATATAAATGAAAGTCGTGTTAGTTACTCTATTTATAACTCAAGAACTGCTTAACCAGTATGGCTCAAAATTGGTAGAGAGGTAGATAAGAACTGGGAGAAGGAAATATCACATAGGATACTTTTTATCCCGTTCGGCGCCCTGGTCGGGTGGCAACATCGGACTCCTGACCACCGTAGGCGCGGGCTTGCGGGCGGCGACCTATAGGCAGCTCGCCTTCTGGTAAGAACCAGGCCCGGGTTGACGGCGCGTTGTGTTTCACACGCGCCTCAAAGAGATGTCAGCACACCTTGACGGGGTCCACGAGGACTGTTCCACAGGGCTGCGGGTTGGTTAAAAAAGAAACCATGGCACTGGCCGTTGCACAGGCAAGTGAAGTAACACGGGTGGGTTTTAGTCAATAAAAGTCTGACACGCCCTTCCGCTTCGCCCAGAGCGGAAGAAGTCATTTGATGATTTCCCATCCTAACAAAAAAAAAAGGACTGAAAAAGAGCAAGAAATTGCACTTGAAGAGCGCAGCCTTAGTATGGCTCGACTTCGTGCTTTTCACTCACCAGAGCATTACGAAGCACAAGAAGAAATTCATCAAATATTGATTTGAATCGGGCAGCGTTTCAATACGCATATAATATAGCGCAATGACGTTCGCATTGGGCCAATGGATGTTGTTTGCGAGTATTGTAGCACATTAAAGATTTCCGGAGAACCGCCAGGATTGTGGTCCCAAATAAAGAATCATTGAATAATAATAGTTATTTATTTAAAATTATCCTGATTTAAAAAGTACTCATGTAATATTGCCTTTAAGGCGGAACGAAGTTCGCCGGGTCAGCTAGTAGAGTATAGATTTCTACTAACTATTAAGAATTACGCGAGAAGTGTGTAAAAGGTAAGAACTCATTGCGTTTATAGTTTTTATATGCAAATAATGCATTTGAAACTTGCAAGGCGTTATATCCATTGTGAAGTAATTAGAAACATTACGGTTACTTACTTATTATGCACTTTTTTTAAAAGATAATAATAATTTGTCTAGCTTTAATTAGTAATGGTAGAATTAATTGCACACCACTGAAGTAGTCTACATACACTTCCAATCATCTTTAGCTACAAATGCCCTCACTACATAAACTACCAAAGATTCAATCACGGAAAATACTTTCAGTTTTAATCTGTATCTCGTAAAGTAAGAATAAAAACGAACATCCCCCCAGAGGGCGCTAATTATGGGATAGGTATCGTGAAGTTCGCAACAACCTCAGCCAACTAATAATTAATAGAACATGCCGCTTCAAGGTAGCTTCACCGACTTGTTGAGAAACTAAATTAAGGAATGATGTATTTTAGTTTACCTTTTTGTGAGAGCTTTAGCTGTTGGATTTGTTTGAAATGAGACGAGGACCTTCTAAAGAGGCCTTATCTTGACTAATTGCATTCAGTAAACATAACTGGCTGTATAGATTCTTTCAAAGTAAGATGAAATCGGTGGTAGGCCATAACATCGGCTACCGGCAGAAGTTATCACCCACCAGACAAAGTCTCGCCGTCAAGCTATTCGTCGTGTTCCGGCATGATGTCTGGTGAAGCCGTACGGAGGACGGATCTGCGAAGTTGTGTTGCGATGTGTGGCGGGTACGATGCGCCAAATGTTGTTGTGTCGAGAGTTTGGTCGTGGAGAGTCTTCAGATCAATCTCCCTCTAGCGCAGCATTGTTTGGTCGTGTTGATCTTGGGTTTAACATTGCATCACCTCGCTCAACTGCCGTCATCCTTCCTATTCCTAAGTTTTTTAAGTGAATAGGCTTAATAAACTAGTGCGCTTTACCATCAACGATTGCATCACTGCTTACCATCAGGCGGGATTGTAGTCAAGCACTAGTTTATAATTATTAAAAAAAAAAACATTAAAACTATAACCATGAAATAGTTTTAACCTTGCTTTACCCAATAGTATTAAATACTTGTTAAAATCGAGCCAAAGAAGAAAAATTGTGTTTAAATCTTATTTACCGTGTCTAGGCACGATCATCTGGGATGTATAGATCAATATGGAAGCCTGACCTGACAGCCATGTTAATCGTTGTCAGCAGCTTACACTTCGTGTTCACGATTCGTAAGTAGTGTATGTATCACTGTTTAAGCTTCTAAAAAGACACATATTTTCTGCGGTGTATCTTCTTTACAGTACCAACTGTACAAAGATCGTGTTGTTTACAAAGGGACAGTGGAAACACAGACAAGAAGATGTGATTTAATATAACAGTTGGTACACCGAGGGACTGGAACAATTAGCCAGCGGCGGTGTTTCCATCGGACTACAATTTAAGTGTCCTCAACAATGTAAGTTTATAATGTAATTTTTAATATCGTGATAATATTTTTTTTTTAAATTGTATAACTCTATTATTTTGCACGTCATACAGTGACAAACATGTTGAGCTTAACATTATTTACTACCTTGTATGCACTTTTTATTACCCGACTGCCAGAAGGGTTATGTTTTTACCCGACTGCCAGGAGGGTTATGTTTTTAGCTCCTATCTTGTATGTATTATTCTTTATTACCTAGTATCTCCAGAACCGCTGAACGGATTTTCACATTTGAGGTATCGTTAGATTTGACTTAATTGCCCAACTGCTACTAGATAGGTGACATTTAAAAAAAATCCAAAATGGCGGATGTATGACGCCATATTGTGAGATATGAAGAAATAAATTTCTACCAAACATATCGAGTGGGATATCAAAATGAAGGATTTTAAACACTGATTCTAAATATGTATATAACTTAATATTAAATGGAACAAAAAAAAAAGAATTACATGTTTTTTTCTGCCAAGCATATCGAGTTGGGTATCAAAATTAAGGATTTTATTGACTGATTTTAATAAAAATATTGATTCTAAATATATTTTATATAAAAACGTCTTTAAATATAAAATTGCCGTTTAATAGGAAAAAAAATCTTTTGTATTAATTGAAGTAATTACCCATGCAATCAATGTATTTTTGCCAACACAGTGGCAGTTTATTGATTCTTAAAGAAATCAGCTGGACGAGAGGCAAGTGGCAGTTTCCGAATGGGGCAATGCCAAACTTGTAGCATTCAATACCGCCAAAACACAGGCGTGTCTTTTCACCCCCAGAAGGAGCCCGTTCACCTTGGCTCCTACTTTTCGAAATGTATCCTTGGAGTGTACCGACCGCCTTCAGCTTTTGGGAGTTGAGATTTCCTCCACCCTAAACTTTGGGCGGTTCATTGAGTCCAAAGCCAAGGTGCCTGCCAAGGAACTTGGCATTATCGCAAGGGTCCGGCGGTACTTCACACCAGGACAGCTTTTAATGTTGTACAAAGCACAGGTCGGTTCGTGTGGAGTACTGCAGCCACATTTGGCCTGGTGCTGCTAAGTGTCACCTGGCCACTTTGGATTCAGTGGAGAGGCAGGCGAAGAGGCTGATTGGTAACCCTGACTTAACTCGAGACGGTCTCCAAAGCCTAGAGCACAGGTGTAGAGTAGCCTGCCTTTCGGTCTTCTATAGGATGCATTTTGGGGAGTGTGCGAGGGAATTGCAAGATTTAATTCCCCCATCTCCGTTCCACCATCGGACGACCCGTCGTACGGCAAGTTTTCACCCTTACGTTGTTAACACAACTACCATCCGGACGAAGCGTTTCGCCTCCTCTTTTATACCGCGTACATCGAAGGACTGCAACAGTTTGCCAGCGGCGGTGTTTCCGTCGGACTACAATTTGAGTGTCTTCAATGCTAGAGTGAATAGGCTCTTAATAAACTAATAGTGCGCTTTACCATCAACGACTGCGTCACTGCTTACCATCAGGCGGGATTGCGGTAAAGCGCTAGTTTATAATTTAATTTAAAAAAAAATCTATTCAAATTAGGTATAAGCTCTCGAGCCATGCTAAGACTGAACATCAGTGCTAACCATGGGCTGGTTAACGGTGCTATGGGTATTATCCGACGAATAGATTGGCCAGCACTACGCAGAAAGCAGTTGGAGCCACGAAAACTACCACAAGCGGTATTTGTGGAGCTCGATGACACAAGTATTACAGGGAACCTACCTGGTATTGGAGTCTGGATCCAGTCTCGTGCTACAGAATTTGATGCTTTACGTGGTAAAGGCAAGATTGAGCGACAAATGTTTCCCTTAATTTTATGCTGGGCAGTGACGGTGCATAAACTACAGGTCACAACTTTAGACCCAACAGTTGTAGATTTAAGTAGAAACTTATTTGCAAAAGGTCAAGCTTACGTTGCTTTGAGTAGAGTGAGGACTCTTTCCGTACTTGATATCAGTTTTCTTAACCCTAACAAATTGCTAAATCAACCACATGTCATAAACTCATTCATGGAATTAATCCGGTTACGTAATATTTCTTAACTAAAAAGACATACATTTATTAATAATTAAATAAACAAAAAAACCACTCGCATGGATAACTACAATTAAAAATCAAATGAAAAGACTAAAACAAGATGAAAATTCAATGATAAGGCATTTACAAAAAATTACAATGATAAATCCAGAAACCTACATTGAAACAGTACCAAACCTATGTACAGACGACATCACATCAAGCTACTACAATCTGTCAGATTTCCTTATTAGATTTTCAACTTATCTCTACAGCATTAAGGCTTTATGTTGATTGGAAATATCTGACCGTTTGGGGTACCTTGACCTGCTGTCGTCCGTACCTACGTAATTAATGTACACTTAGAAATTTCAGCACAAAAGTCAGTCAATTTAAATTTTTTTGCAAAATTATAAACAGAATTACATTCGAAGGCATACACAAAGCGCGTATCTTGTACATATGAATGTATGTAATATTCTTTATTATCTTGTATCTCCAGAACCGGCTAACGGATTTTCACATTTGAGACATCGTTAGATTTGTCTTAGAAGGTGTCATTAAAAAAAAAAAAAAAATGGCGGATGTTTGACGCCACAATTATGAGGTAATTTTTATTAACCAAACTTATCGAATTGGTTTTAAAATGAAGGATTTAAAATACTCATTAGAAAATATGTATATAACGTGCACTTTTAATATTAAATGGAACGATGAAAAAAGAAATTAAACAATTTTTTTAAGTTTTCCTACATTAGAAACATAATTTGTTAAAACTAAAAAGATAGAAATAAAAAATATTATTTAAAAACAAAAAACCCGCCTGCATAAAACTCTAACGAACTGAAGAGGTAGAAACAAGTTGAAGAATCGCAGTTGGGGGACTTCTTAGCTAGATAAATAAGTATTCCATAGAACAGTCCCCCAACTGCGATTCTTCAACTTGTTTCTACCTCTTCAGTTCGTTAGAGTTTTATGCAGGCGGGTTTTTTGTTTTTAAATAATATTTTTTTGTAGGTATGTACACACACATGTTTATGCAAATAAAATCTTATCTTATCAAGGCGTGAACAGTCTCTTAATAAACTAGTACGCTTTATCATACAAGCACTAGTTTATCTATAGGTTTTAATTAATATATAAAGCTGAAGAGTTTGTTTGTTTATTTGTTCGAACGCGCTAATCTCAGGAACTACTGGTCCGATTTGAAAAATTGTTCTTGCGTTGAATAGCCCATTAATCCAGGAAGGCTTGAGGCTATATAACATCACGCTGTAACCAATAAGAAAGGAGCATATAGAAAACTAGCTAGTATTTAATATAAAAAAGTTGATTAATTGACATTTTTTTTTTTTAAATTATAACCTAGTGCTTGACCGTAATCCCCCGTAATGGTAAGCAGTGACGCAATCGTTGATGGTAAAGCGGGCTAGTTTATTGAGAGCCTATTCCCTCAATAAAACTGAGTGGATATGAAAGAAGAAGGCAGTTGAGCGAGGTTATGCAATGTCGTTACACCCAACAACACGATCAACCATGCTGCGCCAGAGGGAGATTGATCTGGAGACCCTCCACGACCAAACGACAAAACTCTTACTCGTCATTCATCATCATCATTATCAACCTTTTCATCATCCCACTGCTGGGCACAGGTCTCCTCTCATACAGAGAAGGATTGAGCGTGCTCAATGCGGGTTGGCAATTTCAGACTTAAAGTCCAAGCTTCCTCAAGATGTTTTCCTTCACCTTCAGTCATCGATGTCCAAGATATACTTAGAAATTACATATAACTTTAGAAAAGTTACATTGGTACTTGCCTGACCTGGAATCGAACCCTCGCACTCTTACTTGAGAGGCTGGTGTTTTAACTACTAGGCCATCACGATTTTAACTTTAACTTTTACTCATTAAAGGAAAATTTTTTTGTCTAACTTGAGCCACTTATACAAAATACATATTACAGATTTCAGTTCTATGAAACATTTCCACAAGGAACTCGTACTTCCTTACTGAAAATCCTAATTATAAGCCACACGAGTTAGCCGGAGCCTAACCCTCTATAACGCTAGGCAACCAAATTTAACAGCTACTGACCATCTGCAGTTAGTAAGTGGAACAAAGTTACCGCCTCCATATAAAGTTCTGCCTCGACCGGTGAATTTAGTCTGCAGCTAAAAGCTAGATGATTACTTGTAGTTATGACTGTTTCATTGAGTTTGGGCGTGTCGCCTGCTGCTTGTAGGTACTTGCTATAAATTGGCATAGATGGGCATCGTTAATCAAATAGTTAGCTGCATTAATCTCTAATCTGTTACTGGAATAGAATATATAATATAAAATAAAATAGAATTGTTTATGGTTGTCTGTAAAAGACGCTCTTAGCGATAAGTCCGCCCATTGTGAACCCTTTGTGAAATCTTTATATTTATGTTTTGTAATTTATATGGTGTACGCAATTAAGAGTATTCTATTCTAGAATATATAATAGGTATAATAGTATATGGACTGAAATAGATTATTTATTTACTTTACTTTTTTTACTTTATTTTTGGTATTTTTTTACATAGAACTAAAAAGTAAAAGCCTACTTTCGGAAAATAAATCATTCATACTTAACTAACGATTAACAGATTGATGTAAAGTTAACGGAATTAAATGAACGTTAACAATTTTAAAGATAGCTTCAATGGTAATCCGTCTTTTATGTTAACTTCGTTACTTTACGATAAATGGTCTTGTGCCCAATTTGTAAATTGGTTTATTATAAAAAAAGGCTTCTTCTTGATTAGCTAGGATTTGGTTTGAATTTGTGCAATGAATGTTAGGTGTCTGGCGAGAACGTTCCAGACTTGGAACTTTCTGGAACCACCTGGAAAATTAAAGACTCCAAAGAAACCTTTTGGAACATTCTAAACTCCGATGGAACATTCAAGATATCACTGGAACCTTCAGGAATCTCAAGGAACATTAACATTCAATAGTCTCTTTTGTTTTTTGGTATCACTTTTTTCATAATATTTAGGTATGCTTTTAAAAATACCCAAGATTTCGGTGGTCAGTGCTCCAGACGTGGGAACCTCCTGACAATGCGAACCGTGTCAAGAAGTACTGCTGTCTGAAGCAAGTCAATGATCCAGCTGGCCAACGAGAGCCTTCCGAGGTGTTGGTCGAGGCTCTTGGCTATTAAGCCATTGGCAGTCACAACTATAGGTACAATGATTTATGAATCAACATCCAACACTATATCAGGTTTATTGATTTATAACAATAGTCCTGTCAGTGATGATGGATCAATCTCACTACAATGTGATATTGCCATTTTCGAAAACTGGCTTGGGTATATAACTTGTAGTACGGCGCCTCGGATTCCACGAGGTTGCGTTATCACTATTATTTTTGTAATTTTTCAGGAAACGAAGAACGGCCAGAACGGTCTCGAAAGCCTGGAGCACAGGCGTAGAATAGCAAGCCTTTCGGTCATCTATAGGATGCATTCTGGTGAGTATGCAAGGGAATTGCATGATTTAATTCCCCCATCTCCGTTCCACCATCGGACGACCCGTCGTACGGCGAGTTTCCACCCTCACGTTGTTAACAGCACTACGATCCAGACGAAGTGTTTCGCTTCCTCTTTTATTCCGCGTATATCTAGGAACTGGAACAATTTGCCAGCGGTGGTGTTTCCGTCGGACTACAATTTGAGTGTCTTCAGGGCTAGAGTGAATAGACTCTTAATAAACTAGCGCGCTTTACCATCAACGATCGCATCACTGCTTATAAGATTACCATCCGGCGGAATTGCGGTCAACGCTATTAAATAATTAAAAAAAAAAATAACAGCAAGTCTGTTCTAACCGAGCGACTGAGAAAAAGGCAACTATAAACTAAAAGCAGCAAACAAACCTCGCTAATCTTTATTGTGGTGTTACTATCATCTCCATGACCAATGGTTGGGTGTGGGTTGGTGGGTGGACCAATGGTTTCTGGCAATGAACGAACTAATAAGAAGAAATTTCTATGACATCGTTAGTTTAAGAAACTTTTAACGGGTCCTAATACTCTTTTCTGCCAGACAACCTAACTAAGTTCGAATATTGGTGTTGGAAACAATATGAGCACAGGAAAATGACCAAAGTGGTAAAGAATCGGCTATCCTTAGGGCTTAGTATGTAGTTAAATAGTTTTACTAGGTGAAAGGTACTTTGTGTCAGGAAAGCTGTCCGATTGTTTACGAACGCGTATAAAACTTATCGAAATATATATTTTTTTAACCTACTATTATTGAGTTATTCTGATTGTTGGCTTAACCGTGTGGTACCTGCCCCCTAATCGGCGAACACATTTCTGTCAAATGATTGCGACTGGTTGGGATCGTTGGACTGAACGGACCAATGGGCGGTCTAAATGATCCCAACTGATACCAACTATTCGCAATCATTTGACAAAAATATGTTCGCCGATTAGGGGGCTGGTTTACAATAGTACCATCCCATATCCTACGGTGGGTGTCATAAGAGGCGGCTAAGGTAACTCTCATCGGGGAAGCGGGCAGCAGCGCTTCTTCTGTGGAATATCAAATTACTGCGATCCTCAACCCGCCTGTCAAGCGTGGGGATTGTGGCAAACAGCCATGGAGGAGGCCTTTATCCAGCAGTGGACCTCTATAGGCTGAGAAGAAGAAGAGACTGTTGAAGAAGAATTATTACCTAACATTTCTTTCATATCTTTTTTTCTCACAACTATTGCTTTTTAAATATTAATGCAAAACCTTCTTGATAGTTTGTTTCATAAGTATATGCAATAATGGTCCACTTTTGTCTGAAATCATCAGCTTAACCTTTTCCCAACTATCTTGAGGTCGCTTTTCAGTCTCCTGTACGACTAAACACCAGTATTCTACATAGACCAACTACCTATCTAAACTCTGCAACACAGTTAATGTCTAATGTCATAATCCTTAGTGAGACTGGTTTTTTTTGACTTTCAAGATAATGACGACCCGTTAAATATCAAAGATCTAATTATGACAGCCGAGCATATCCTCTCTTTTTTTCGGGATGGGAAATTATCAAATGACCTCTCCCGCTCTGGGCGCAGCGGAAGGGCGAGTCAGACTTTTACTGAATAAAACCCACATGTGTTCTTTCACTTGCCTGTGCGCCAGAGCCACGGTTTATTTTTAACCAACCCGCAATTCTGACCCAAGAGGCATCGGTCCTCGTGGACCCCGTCACGGTGAGCTGAAATCTCTTTGAGGCGTGCGTGAAAGCCAACGCTCGCCACCGCAAGCCCGGAGAATATCCTCTCAACGTGCTTTTCGAGGTACGAAGGGCTGTTCGTATTTAAAGATGGTTACCTATCGAACCAACCGTGGCAAGCATAGCTAAACCTGGTCGACCCGTGCGTTTGTTTTCAATTCAACCAGAATTCTATAGATAAAGTTCTAGTAAAAATTCACACTCCACCTAATAGTAGATTAGTATCCAAAGGCTGTAAGGCATCAATTGCAGCCCGAGATATTTGGGCGCGCGAGCGCTGTAAGGGCGCCTATAGTTCGAGGGTGCAATTGATACTTACACCCGAGCTAACTACTCTGCTTTACATCTCGATTGAGAGTCAAGTAGAAAAAAAATGGCATTACAAGAATAAATAATAATATTGATAATTTCTGCTTCAGCTTACATTTTCATTGAATTGGTACTGCAACTTATATCTTCATCACTTACATAACTCATGTTTTTTTTCCGTGGCGCAGCGGTCAACACGCCTGCCTGCGACGTGGGGGCCCCGGGTTCGATCCCCGGCCAGGTCATGATGGAAAACGATCTTTTCCTGATTGGCCTGGGTCTTGGATGTTTATCTATATACGTATCTATTATATATATAGTATCGTTGAGTTAGTATCCCATAACACAAGTCTCGAACTTACTTTGGGGCTAGCTCAATCTGTGTGATTTATCCTTATATATATATATATATATATATATATATATATATTATTTTATATATATAATCAGCACGTAATTATATAAAGATCCCAAAAACAAACAATATTTAAAGTAAAAGGTTTCTATTCCCGCCTTTTATCATCTTTTATCATTATTATCCATGCTCATAAACTTTCACATGTATAATATATATTACAGGAAACGGTTACTATCGTCAAAATCAGTCACAACGTAAATATGCGTGTATGAATTCCTCTAATGTATGTCCTTCCCTAAACGCAGTACTCTTTGTTAAGGGCCACAGTCCAGGCACATAATATATTGGACACACACCGAATAAAAGGTTTTTGCTGAAGCGACGCATAATTTCCATGTGTTATCATAATATTTATAACTAGGCCTAAGTAAATATTCTTCGTTTGTTTTGGAAATGTGAAACCGGGATTTTTTCGTTTATTACGTTTTTTATTGCAGTATTTTAGGGGATGAGAGGAAACTGTTATGGTTACGTTTTCGTTTCTGATTGTTGTTGTTTGAAGTTTCTTGTTGAAGGGTTTCTTCATAATACTTATTTATTTCGTTGACATCAAAATAAGTGGGTGTGTAGCTGCTACGGCGTAGCAAATGTTAGTGTGTATTAACTGCTACGGCGTAGCGAAAATCAGTGCCCCTTTTACCTGCGTTTTCGATTTTTTAGCAAAAAATGAAGGACTTTTTCTCTGGGTGGGCAATTATCAAATGACTTCTCCTGCTCTGGGCGAAACGGTAATGCGTGTCAGACTTTTATTGATTAAAATACACCTGTGTTCCCTCATTTACTTATGCCTTGAGCCAAAGCATCTCTTTCAAACAACCTGCAAGACCTAGCTGGCAGCGGTCCTAGTGAATCCCACAACAATGTGCTGATATTTCGTGGAACGCATCGTTGACCTGGGCCTGGTCTTAGCGAGCTACTCATTTTACTCGCTGCCGACAACTCCGCGCCTACGGTGGCCGGGAGTCCATTTCTGTCTCCCATCGTCCAGGGGGTCACTTAACCGAGTGGGCAGATGTGCGTGAGAGCGCAGAGATTTTAACTCTTCTTCACTCATTCCATCTGCTCCTTTATGAACATTACTGCTTCGCAGGAGGAGATTCCAGGCTCCCATGCTCTCTCGCTATGGACATTCCCCCTTATTCATAAACGCTGTCTAAAATTGACTAGTGATTGTTTAACCAATTAAAGTTAAGTGCCGTGCAAACGTCAAAAATGTATGGTTAAACAATCGCTAATCACTAGTTAACTTTAAAGAGCGTTTATGAATAAGGGGGGTACCTATCTGACCTCCACAACCCAGCTGCTGGGTAACAAGATACACACACTTGGTAAGACTGTTTGTCAAACTTGTAGCCTTAAGCTTAGCGTAAACTTAACCCATTATTTTTAAAATTAATAGAATTAAAGTGCTTATAATTGTATTCAGAGTTTTAACTTAGCAATTAAAAATGTCACTGTCATTAATATAACAAGATTTATAATTTATAAAGTTTCTCTGAACATCTGCGTGTCCATTAATCATTTCCTTTGGCATGCAACGTTTTGATATTTTTTCAATCAATCAAAATAAATTAGTTCCATGTTTAGGCTTAAATTAAGTATTTGCATAAGTAATTGAAACTGACATCTGGTAGACGGATAAGGGCTAAATACTGTAGGGTATTTGCGTAATAGTCTATCAGCAGCAATGGATTGGATGGCGACTGTCAAAATGAATTGACAGTTCAACAACATTCATTGCGTTATTTACGTTTTGAGCAGACACATTTGCGAATATATGAAGTAATGGGTTGGGAATTTGCTTCGAAATCATTCCAACTATTAGTACATAATAGTGCTTTACACAATTAGGGCACTGGACTAGTTATGGTGGGGTTCGGTGATTACACATTTCAAGTTTGATATTGTGGAGGCATGATGAACAGGGTGTAAAGTTCACTCGTCCTCCATAGAAAAGAGGGGATCCTCTGACCAGATGGGTATTATGTCTGGCGGGCACTTGCCCAACAGTTGAAGTTGGGAAGTTGTATGTACCTATGCTAGTTGCACGGTAAACTCTGCTTGCGAGGTGTAGAATTTGTGTGACGTCAGTATGACACGTTGTTTTCTTGTGGCGTTTGTACCTAAGTGCCGCTACAATCATCATCATCATCATCCCAGCGTTAATGCCAGTCGCATCCGAAGCCTTTTCAGCTTTGGAGTCTGGGGTCCGCTTTACCAGTCCAACTGCTGATATGGCTAAACTTCGACATTTTCCGTGAAGCGACTGCCGTCTGATCTCCACAACCCGAAGACGACATCGAAGCATTGCAGTTAGACCAATTGTTGGAATTTTGAGGGCTCCAACAACCCGTAACGACCGCAACGGCTTAACGTACTTTCCGAGGCACGACCAGACCAGTGCAAATATTCATATTCATGCATGCAAATACCTGCGCTGTGCGGGGATCGAACCCGTGCCACCTTGCGCAGCGGCCGCGTCCGCCACCGCTACGCCACGGTGACTGTCAAAATGTGCCGCTAAAGCCTAGGGTATATTGTAGCGGCTAAGTATCTATAAATAAAAAAAAAATCAGTATATGTGTGCATGTTATAGTAAGTTAATTATTATCCCCCTTATTCATAAAAGTTACTTAAAGTTAACTAGTGACTGTCTCATCATACATTTTTGACGTTTGCACTTCACTTAACTTTAATCATCGTTTATGAATAAACACCAAAGTGTTTAAGGGGTTTAATCATAAGCGATGATTAAAGTAAAGTGACGTCAAAGCGTCAAAAATGTATGGTTAAACAGTCACTAATCACTAGTTAACTTTAAGCAACGCTTATGAATAAGGGGGATAATAATTAGCTTACTTTAACATACACTGAACACTGTCACATATACTGAAAGTGTTTTATTTTCAGGAACATAAATCGGTCAGGTAGGGTTCGGAGCAAAGTAACTTATACAGAGTGGTGAATGGATTCTTTTCCATTTACAGGACATTTGATGGACGTCAAAATGGCTCATGTCAAAAGAAGTTTTTTTTTTTAATTATTATAAACTAGTGCTTGACTGCATTCCCGCCTGATGGTAAGCAGTGATGCAATCGTTGATGGTAAAGCGCACTAGTTTATTAAGCCTATTCACTTAAAAAACTAAGGAATAGGAAGGATGACGGCAGTTGAACGAGGTAATGCCATGTTAAACCCAAGACCAACACGACCAAACGAAGCTGCACTAGAGGGAGATTGATCTGGAGACTCTCCACGACCAAACTTCCGACACAACAACATTTGGCGCATCGTACCCGCCACACATCCCAACACAACTAACTGCTCAGATCCGTCCTCCGTACGGCTTCACCAGACATCATGCCGGAACACGACGAATCGCTCACGCACGTCATCTGTCTCTCTGATTCTAGAACATTCTAATTTCGGCCTGATTGGAGGGAACTGGAAGAGTTCTGTTCTTCCTCTTTACTATTGAAATGGCTAAGACCATATTCGTGCTTTAAAAAAAATAAAACAGTCATCTCCTTCCTTTTGACTTGAATAACTTTTTTAGGATTCCGTACCTCGAAAGGAAAATGGAATCTTGATAAGTTCACTTTGTTGTCCGGCCGTCCGTCCTGTCGGTCCGTAATTCCGTGGGTCGTCGTGTAATAAGTATATTTTGATTTCGTTGGCGTGAAAGTTTGATTCAACACTCTAATTCACGCGTTCCTGAGAAAAAAGGTTTTGACAGACAGACGGACGGACCGATAGACGGCCGTGCAACAAAGGGAAATCACACTAAATCTACATATCGCAATCAGAGTTTACCGTGCAACTAGTATACATACAACTTCCCAATTTCAAGCATTGGGCAAGTCCCCGCCAGACATAAGACCCGTCTGGTCGGAGGATCCTCCCTTTTCTATGGAGGATGAGTGAACTTTACTCCCTGTTTCTCATTCCTCCACAATTACATTTTCCTTTCAAGGTACGAAACCCTGTGCTTTTAACCAAATCAAAAGGAAAGGAAGAGAATTTTGGACTCCTCCTGACTTTCTGTTAACTCTGAATCTGGAACTACAAAACAACGTTAACAAAAACTATACATTTTTATCTACATATATGGTACTTTTACAGGTGTGTACGGTACCCTCGGTACGCGAGTCCGACTTGCTCTTGGCCAGTATATTTTTTCTTGGGGTCCATAGAGGTACAGGCTGTATGTAGTTTGGGACCCGCTGTTAAAATAATCAAAATCCAAAGTTTTCTGCTGCTTATAATTGCATGCTAATAGATACTTGTATCCTGGTGAACTATGTGCAATTAATAAAAATAAATCATCATCGTCACCCTTTCTTTTTATCGTCCCACTGCTGGGCACAGGTAATCACCACGCTTGCTCAATGCGGCTTAATGTCCAGGTTTCCTCAAGATGTTTTCCTTCACCTTATAATCAGTCATTGGTGTCCAAGATATACTTAGAAAGAACATATAACTTAGAAAAGTTACATTGGTACTTGCCTGACCGATTTTTTTTTGGAGGCCAACCCGTACACTCCTACTTGACAGGCTGGCACCTTAACCACAGACTTTGAAACATAATAATAATTTACTCTACCTACTATTCAAATTCCAGACTTCATGAAAGTCATAGCTCATATATTCCAGTCCCACAATGGACTTACTCAAGATTTAGTAAACAAAAGACATCAATCAAAATTTTCATTTCAAACTTATAATATTAACCTAACTTATACAATAAAACATTTACCCTTCAGTCACCTTTCTAACAACTACAGACTTATACGCGTGATTCTGATACAAAGCCGGGGCTCAAAACAAAAGCATTAACAGCCAAGCTCCACAAATAAGGCTATCTTCCAACGATCACGACAGAGTAATGTTCGAGTCTATTTTTAATACGAAAATCTCATGATCTCGATTCGAGTCATGCTTGAGGGCTCGGAGACCCCCGAGCTTCGTCACCAATGCCCTATGACAATAAAGTTATAAATCTCATACATTTTTATAACGCAATTTCAAATAATTTATATGGTTTTTGTGATAGTTATTTTTCTTTGAGGTTCTTTTGATATTCTTGCGGCTTCTTGTTTTAGTTGAGTCGGGAATATTGGGTTTGGTTCGTGTTGATATTGTGGTTAGTTTGAGTTGTTCAAGATATTTTTTGATGTATACAGGTACTTTAATATGCTAATTTATCTTGGACAATGTTTTCGTTTGACTTTTAAGGTCAAAGTCAAAGTAATTATTTTAAGCAAGCTTTCCGCCCGCGGCTTTTCTCGCGTGGTGTTCGGTTATATAGCGCTTTTTAGATTTCCCTCGGGAATTATTCCGGGATAAAAAGTACCCTATTATTTAATACGGACGTCTAACTTTACCTCTGCAATATTTTAAAGCAATCGTTTCAGTAGTTACGGCGTGAAAGCAGAACAAACAAACAAACAAATTCACTTTCCCATTTATAATATTAGTTAGGATAGGCACACAAAAGGCACTTTTAGACGTCAAACATTAAAATAAAATGATTTTATTCACCCCTTCTATATGATAGTTTTCATATAAAGGAATATTCAAGTTTTATAGATTTTTTTTTTAAAACAAGCTGCGCCTGGTTCACCCGCGTTAGTTTCAACAAGTTTTTTTTATATGCTCCGCTCCTATTGATCACAGCGTGATGTTATATCCTAAAGCCTTTCTGGATTAATCAACGGGCTATCCAAGGCAATTTTTTTTTTTAAATCGGTCCAGTAGTTCCTGAAATTAGCGCGTTCAAACAAACAAACAAACAAACTCTTCAGCTTTATATGTTAATATAGAATATATTGTTGTTTTGTTTATTTCTTTTTTTCGTATGTAATTAATGCAATAGAGCGGTAATGGAGCGCTGCATTATAAGCGTGGTTCGTGTTAAAAACACCACCCTGCGCTCCTTATCTCTAGTAGTGGGTGTTGGAGAAAAGGCTAAAGTGGGAGTGAGCTGAACATGTCTCGTGAGTGCACCCCGACAGATGAGCAGAGATGGTCACTCACTGGACGCTTGAAAGAGGTCATGACCGTCGCGGTATATCTCAATGAAGGTAGTGTGACGTTTGTAGGGCCGGTGGTAGGCCATAACATCGGCTGCCGGCAGAAGTTACCACCTACCAGACAGTCTTGCCGCCAAGCAATTCGTCGCGTTCTGGCATGATGTTTGGTGAAGCCATATGGAAGATGGTTCTGAACCTTGTGTTTCGATGGGTATACATCCCAACACTACTGCTCAGACCCGTCCTCCGTACGGCTTCACCAGACATCATGCTGGAACACGATATTTATTAACTATTACTATACTACTGCTGCTGGCCATAATACCTCTTATTCTTTTCCATCTTTCTCTGTGACGTTCTTCCAAGGACCAATATTTACTCGAGAAGTCGAGCTTCTCTCGCTATGTCCGTCTGGACATGCTGAAATCGTTTATACTATAAAAAAATACATATATAGATAGACAAATATTATTTTAATAAGAACCGTCAACAAAACTTAAGTAAATATTCCACTTGAAAATACAAATAAGCAAAGAGATTCAATATGTTTTCATATATTGTATTTATTATGTTTATTTTCTTCTTACATAGTACCTTAGTAGGTAAATAAAGACTGAAAACATATTGACGATCGACTTATTGAAATACTATGAATATAAAATATTTGTTTAGGTGCTATTCAATAAATACGGTAGATTTTTTGGTACGGGGCAGAAAGAAACGTCGAGAAGGTCTTCATCTATTTTCAAGGTGAGATCAACCTCAACTCTTGATCAATGTTCTCTGTGGAAAAGATACCACAATTTTGCCAATAACACGTGTAACATTATTATAGAATTTTTTTGACAATTTTATTTCACAATAATGGCGGATATCGCTAATGACAGTTGAAAAAGATGGCCGCGTGATCCGTCTATGAGGGAGGTTTGAAGCAAAGTCATGTTGCGGACACTACGCTGCGATATTTCAATGTTCTTTTTCAATTACTAGCTTTCCGCCCGTGGCTTTGCTTGCGTGGAGATCGGTTATATCGCGCTTTTTAGACTTCCCTCGGGAACATAATTTTTTTCCAGGATAAAAAGTACCCTATTATTTATCCGGACTCCTAATTTTACGTTTGATAAATTTCAAAGAAATCGATTCAGTAGTTACGGCGTGAAAGCGGAACAAACACTCTTTACTACATAAATCACGCACTGTTATTTAGTAAACGACACTATAAAAGTGCAATGAAAAATGCGCGTGACACTCATCTTAGCTTTCCCGTCAAAACTCCGCTCAGATCGATTCTCTAAAAGTCTTATGGTGAAAAGATGGGTGAAGTGAACTTAGAATGAGATGTCAATACTGTCAATCCTTCAGGATTAGTTGGAATAGCAACTTGATTACAGAATCGGACCAATAGGCCTGGTATGAGTTTTCATTAGGTACGAGACTCCTCATCATCATCTCAGCGTTAATCCCAGTCGCACCCGAAGCTTTTTTTTCAGCTTTAAAGTCTAGGGTCCGCTTTACCGGTCTAACTGCTGATTTTGGCTAAACTTCGACATTTTCCGTGAAGCGACTGCCGTCTGACCTCCACAACCCGACGGCGCTATCGAAGCATTGCAGTGGTCTAGCTGACCACTTGTTGGACTTTTGAGGGCTCCAACAACCTGTGAGAAGCTGTCGGGTAGACTCAGTTCTGCCGCCTTTGCTGTTAAGAAAATTAGACAGATAACTGATGTGGATACAGCCAGAATTGTTTATTTTAGTTATTTTCATAGTCTTATGACTTATGGGATTCTTCTCTGGGGAACTTGTGCGGACATCAATACCATCTTTGTTTTACAGAAAAGGGCTGTTCGAGCCATTTACAACCTTGGTCCTAGAGAATCTCTTAGAGAAAAGTTCAAAGAGGTGAACATTCTGACTGTAGCTTCACAATATATATTTGAAAATCTTATGTATGTTCATAAAAATATCTCTAATTTTAAGTAATAAGCGATATTCATAATATAAATACCAGGAACAAACACAATCTTGCTGTACATCACACTCGTCTCCACAGAGTAGGCAACTCGTTCATGGGTCAATGTATACACTTTTACAACAATCTTCCCATGGACGTTCGAAACTTACCCATTAAACGATTTAAGAACCATATAAAGGCCAAACTTTGCAAAAAGGGGTATTATAAAATCACAGATTATTTAGAAGACAAAAAAGCTTGGGACTGAGCTGCTCGCTCTGTTAAGCATTGTTAATTTATTAAGCAATATGCGTAATTATAAGGTAAATTATTGTAAACATTTTCATTTTTAATGTCTGGACTTGAAAAAAGACGATGATCCCTGAGTTTGTTTCGGCTATTTCTTCTCAGAGGTAGTCAGTTAGGAAATGCCGGCTTCATCTAGTTAAAAAAATAAAATAAAAAATAAACATGACGTGTAAAAGTGATCAGTGATCCTACTTTCTTAATAAACGATTTCATTTCATTTCATTTCTGTAACGACTGCCATTACATGTTCGTATTGCAACCAAGACAACGGCTTAACGTGCTTTCCGAGGCACGAGGCAGAGTGTTCATTACGAGACTCGATCGTCTTTATCGAGCGCGTTTGGCGCTCTCATTGGTTGAGAGTTCTTACAACCTTGAAGCAGGTCAATCAATGAGTCAAAGGCGCTCGATATCGACAATCGAGGCTCGTAATGAAAAATCAACTACACCTACAGGTTCTTTAGTCTGCTATTTGTATATGTCGGAAATCTTTGGTATAATTTTAATACAGGCTGCTGATTTGATTTACGCAGTAGTGGGGCAGACGCACAGGCAAGTGAAGAAACACGGGTGGGTTTTAGTCAGTAAAAATCTGACACGCCCTTCCGCTCCGCCCAGAGTGGGAAATCATCAAATGACTTCTCATTTGATGATTTCCCATCCCAATGAAAAAAAGGTATAAAGTGCGTGAAAGCTGACATATTTATGGACTGTAAAAAAGCAAATTATATGAACTCATATCGCTATATACTCTACATTGTAGAGTATATAGCGATATAAAAAAAAAAGAACAAACAAAATATATAAGTACCTATACTGTAGAGTCTATAGTATACTCATATATTTTGTTTGTTCTTTTTTTTTAATAATTATAAACTAGCACTTGACTGCAATCATCAATGATGGTAAGCAGTGATGCAATCTTTGATGGTAAAGCGCATTAGTTTATTAAGCCCAATCATTTAAAAAAAAACTTAGTGAATAGCAAGGAAGACGGCATTTGAGCGAGGTGGTGCAACGTTAAACCCAACAACACGACCAACGATGCTGCGCCAGAGAGAGATAGAGGTGGAGACCCTCCACAACCAAACTCCCGACACAACAACATTTGACGCATCGTACCCGGCACAAATCGCAACACAACTGCTCAGACCCGTCCTCCGTACGGCTTCACCAGACATCATGCCATGGCGTTGTCTAGTGGGTGGTTACTTCTGCCGGCAGCCAATGTTATGGCCTACCACCGAGAAAAAATCTTCTATATGCTCATATATTTTAATTATGGCATCTCGTAGTTGACCTTGAGAGGTCGTGACTACTTAACCGGACTGTCTTGTGGCTGTTTCAAAAGAATTTAAAGCCTCCAACCAGGACTATTTTATCATAAACCCAAGACCAACACGACCAAACGAAGCTGCACTAGAGGGAGATTGATCTGGAGACTCTCCACGACCAAACTTCCGACACAACAACATTTGGCGCATCGTACCCGCCACACATCCCAACACAACTAACTGCTCAGATCCGTCCTCCGTACGGCTTCACCAGACATCATGCCGGAACACGACGAATCGCTCACGCACGTCATCTGTCTCTCTGATTCTAGAACATTCTAATTTCGGCCTGATTGGAGGGAACTGGAAGAGTTCTGTTCTTCCTCTTTACTATTGAAATGGCTAAGACCATATTCGTGCTTTAAAAAAAATAAAACAGTCATCTCCTTCCTTTTGACTTGAATAACTTTTTTAGGATTCCGTACCTCGAAAGGAAAATGGAATCTTGATAAGTTCACTTTGTTGTCCGGCCGTCCGTCCTGTCGGTCCGTAATTCCGTGGGTCGTCGTGTAATAAGTATATTTTGATTTCGTTGGCGTGAAAGTTTGATTCAACACTCTAATTCACGCGTTCCTGAGAAAAAAGGTTTTGACAGACAGACGGACGGACCGATAGACGGCCGTGCAACAAAGGGAAATCACACTAAATCTACATATCGCAATCAGAGTTTACCGTGCAACTAGTATACATACAACTTCCCAATTTCAAGCATTGGGCAAGTCCCCGCCAGACATAAGACCCGTCTGGTCGGAGGATCCTCCCTTTTCTATGGAGGATGAGTGAACTTTACTCCCTGTTTCTCATTCCTCCACAATTACATTTTCCTTTCAAGGTACGAAACCCTGTGCTTTTAACCAAATCAAAAGGAAAGGAAGAGAATTTTGGACTCCTCCTGACTTTCTGTTAACTCTGAATCTGGAACTACAAAACAACGTTAACAAAAACTATACATTTTTATCTACATATATGGTACTTTTACAGGTGTGTACGGTACCCTCGGTACGCGAGTCCGACTTGCTCTTGGCCAGTATATTTTTTCTTGGGGTCCATAGAGGTACAGGCTGTATGTAGTTTGGGACCCGCTGTTAAAATAATCAAAATCCAAAGTTTTCTGCTGCTTATAATTGCATGCTAATAGATACTTGTATCCTGGTGAACTATGTGCAATTAATAAAAATAAATCATCATCGTCACCCTTTCTTTTTATCGTCCCACTGCTGGGCACAGGTAATCACCACGCTTGCTCAATGCGGCTTAATGTCCAGGTTTCCTCAAGATGTTTTCCTTCACCTTATAATCAGTCATTGGTGTCCAAGATATACTTAGAAAGAACATATAACTTAGAAAAGTTACATTGGTACTTGCCTGACCGATTTTTTTTTGGAGGCCAACCCGTACACTCCTACTTGACAGGCTGGCACCTTAACCACAGACTTTGAAACATAATAATAATTTACTCTACCTACTATTCAAATTCCAGACTTCATGAAAGTCATAGCTCATATATTCCAGTCCCACAATGGACTTACTCAAGATTTAGTAAACAAAAGACATCAATCAAAATTTTCATTTCAAACTTATAATATTAACCTAACTTATACAATAAAACATTTACCCTTCAGTCACCTTTCTAACAACTACAGACTTATACGCGTGATTCTGATACAAAGCCGGGGCTCAAAACAAAAGCATTAACAGCCAAGCTCCACAAATAAGGCTATCTTCCAACGATCACGACAGAGTAATGTTCGAGTCTATTTTTAATACGAAAATCTCATGATCTCGATTCGAGTCATGCTTGAGGGCTCGGAGACCCCCGAGCTTCGTCACCAATGCCCTATGACAATAAAGTTATAAATCTCATACATTTTTATAACGCAATTTCAAATAATTTATATGGTTTTTGTGATAGTTATTTTTCTTTGAGGTTCTTTTGATATTCTTGCGGCTTCTTGTTTTAGTTGAGTCGGGAATATTGGGTTTGGTTCGTGTTGATATTGTGGTTTGTTTGAGTTGTTCAAGATATTTTTTGATGTATACAGGTACTTTAATATGCTAATTTATCTTGGACAATGTTTTCGTTTGACTTTTAAGGTCAAAGTCAAAGTAATTATTTTAAAGAAGCTTTCCGCGGCTTCTCTCGCGTGGTGTTCGGTTATATAGCGCTTGTTAGATTTCCCTCGGGAATTATTCCGGGGTTAAAAAGTTATACCCTATTATTTAATACAGACTTCTAACTTTACGTCTGCAAAATTTTAAAGCAATCGTTTCAGTAGTTACGGCGTGAAAGCGGAACAAACAAACAAACAAATTCACTTTCCCATTTATAATATTAGTTAGGATAGGCACACAAAAGGCACTTTTAGACGTCAAACATTAAAATAAAATGATTTTATTCACCCCTTCTATATGATAGTTTTCATATAAAGGAATATTCAAGTTTTATAGATTTTTTTTTTAAAACAAGCTGCGCCTGGTTCACCCGCGTTAGTTTCAACAAGTTTTTTTTATATGCTCCGCTCCTATTGATCACAGCGTGATGTTATATCCTAAAGCCTTTCTGGATTAATCAACGGGCTATCCAAGGCAATTTTTTTTTTTAAATCGGTCCAGTAGTTCCTGAAATTAGCGCGTTCAAACAAACAAACAAACAAACTCTTCAGCTTTATATGTTAATATAGAATATATTGTTGTTTTGTTTATTTCTTTTTTTCGTATGTAATTAATGCAATAGAGCGGTAATGGAGCGCTGCATTATAAGCGTGGTTCGTGTTAAAAACACCACCCTGCGCTCCTTATCTCTAGTAGTGGGTGTTGGAGAAAAGGCTAAAGTGGGAGTGAGCTGAACATGTCTCGTGAGTGCACCCCGACAGATGAGCAGAGATGGTCACTCACTGGACGCTTGAAAGAGGTCATGACCGTCGCGGTATATCTCAATGAAGGTAGTGTGACGTTTGTAGGGCCGGTGGTAGGCCATAACATCGGCTGCCGGCAGAAGTTACCACCTACCAGACAGTCTTGCCGCCAAGCAATTCGTCGCGTTCTGGCATGATGTTTGGTGAAGCCATATGGAAGATGGTTCTGAACCTTGTGTTTCGATGGGTATACATCCCAACACTACTGCTCAGACCCGTCCTCCGTACGGCTTCACCAGACATCATGCTGGAACACGATATTTATTAACTATTACTATACTACTGCTGCTGGCCATAATACCTCTTATTCTTTTCCATCTTTCTCTGTGACGTTCTTCCAAGGACCAATATTTACTCGAGAAGTCGAGCTTCTCTCGCTATGTCCGTCTGGACATGCTGAAATCGTTTATACTATAAAAAAATACATATATAGATAGACAAATATTATTTTAATAAGAACCGTCAACAAAACTTAAGTAAATATTCCACTTGAAAATACAAATAAGCAAAGAGATTCAATATGTTTTCATATATTGTATTTATTATGTTTATTTTCTTCTTACATAGTACCTTAGTAGGTAAATAAAGACTGAAAACATATTGACGATCGACTTATTGAAATACTATGAATATAAAATATTTGTTTAGGTGCTATTCAATAAATACGGTAGATTTTTTGGTACGGGGCAGAAAGAAACGTCGAGAAGGTCTTCATCTATTTTCAAGGTGAGATCAACCTCAACTCTTGATCAATGTTCTCTGTGGAAAAGATACCACAATTTTGCCAATAACACGTGTAACATTATTATAGAATTTTTTTGACAATTTTATTTCACAATAATGGCGGATATCGCTAATGACAGTTGAAAAAGATGGCCGCGTGATCCGTCTATGAGGGAGGTTTGAAGCAAAGTCATGTTGCGGACACTACGCTGCGATATTTCAATGTTCTTTTTCAATTACTAGCTTTCCGCCCGTGGCTTTGCTTGCGTGGAGATCGGTTATATCGCGCTTTTTAGACTTCCCTCGGGAACATAATTTTTTTCCAGGATAAAAAGTACCCTATTATTTATCCGGACTCCTAATTTTACGTTTGATAAATTTCAAAGAAATCGATTCAGTAGTTACGGCGTGAAAGCGGAACAAACACTCTTTACTACATAAATCACGCACTGTTATTTAGTAAACGACACTATAAAAGTGCAATGAAAAATGCGCGTGACACTCATCTTAGCTTTCCCGTCAAAACTCCGCTCAGATCGATTCTCTAAAAGTCTTATGGTGAAAAGATGGGTGAAGTGAACTTAGAATGAGATGTCAATACTGTCAATCCTTCAGGATTAGTTGGAATAGCAACTTGATTACAGAATCGGACCAATAGGCCTGGTATGAGTTTTCATTAGGTACGAGACTCCTCATCATCATCTCAGCGTTAATCCCAGTCGCACCCGAAGCTTTTTTTTCAGCTTTAAAGTCTAGGGTCCGCTTTACCGGTCTAACTGCTGATTTTGGCTAAACTTCGACATTTTCCGTGAAGCGACTGCCGTCTGACCTCCACAACCCGACGGCGCTATCGAAGCATTGCAGTGGTCTAGCTGACCACTTGTTGGACTTTTGAGGGCTCCAACAACCTGTGAGAAGCTGTCGGGTAGACTCAGTTCTGCCGCCTTTGCTGTTAAGAAAATTAGACAGATAACTGATGTGGATACAGCCAGAATTGTTTATTTTAGTTATTTTCATAGTCTTATGACTTATGGGATTCTTCTCTGGGGAACTTGTGCGGACATCAATACCATCTTTGTTTTACAGAAGAGGGCTGTTCGAGCCATTTACAACCTTGGTCCTAGAGATTCTCTTAGGGAAAAGTTCAAAGAGGTGAACATTGTGACTGTAGCTTCACAATATATATTTGAAAATCTTATGTATGTTCATAAAATATCTCGAATTTTAAGAAAATAAGCGATATTCATAATATAAATACCAGGAACAAACACAATCTTGCTGTACATCACACTCGTCTCCACAGAGTAGGCAACTCGTTCATGGGTCAATGTATACACTTTTACAACAATCTTCCCATGGACGTTCGAAACTTACCCATTAAACGATTTAAGAACCATATAAAGGCCAAACTTTGCAAAAAGGGGTATTATAAAATCACAGATTATTTAGAAGACAAAAAAGCTTGGGACTGAGCTGCTCGCTCTGTTAAGCATTGTTAATTGTTATTAAGCAATATGCGTAATTATAAGGTAAATTATTGTAAACATTTTCATTTTAATGTCTGGACTTGAAAAAAGACGATGATCCCTGAGTTTGTTTCGGCTATTTCTTCTCAGAGGTAGTCAGTTAGGAAATGCCGGCTTCATCTAGTTAAAAAAATAAAATAAAAAATAAACATGACGTGTAAAAGTGATCAGTGATCCTACTTTCTTAATAAACGATTTCATTTCATTTCATTTCTGTAACGACTGCCATTACATGTTCGTATTGCAACCAAGACAACGGCTTAACGTGCTTTCCGAGGCACGAGGCAGAGTGTTCATTACGAGACTCGATCGTCTTTATCGAGCGCGTTTGGCGCTCTCATTGGTTGAGAGTTCTTACAACCTTGAAGCAGGTCAATCAATGAGTCAAAGGCGCTCGATATCGACAATCGAGGCTCGTAATGAAAAATCAACTACACCTACAGGTTCTTTAGTCTGCTATTTGTATATGTCGGAAATCTTTGGTATAATTTTAATACAGGCTGCTGATTTGATTTACGCAGTAGTGGGGCAGACGCACAGGCAAGTGAAGAAACACGGGTGGGTTTTAGTCAGTAAAAATCTGACACGCCCTTCCGCTCCGCCCAGAGTGGGAAATCATCAAATGACTTCTCA
Source organism: Sesamia nonagrioides (assembly GCA_017933935.1). Taxonomy (NCBI): domain Eukaryota; kingdom Metazoa; phylum Arthropoda; class Insecta; order Lepidoptera; family Noctuidae; genus Sesamia; species Sesamia nonagrioides. The sequence goes on from JADWQK010001182.1 coordinate 1,209,406, forward strand.
TTTGATGATTTCCCATCCCAATGAAAAAAAGGTATAAAGTGCGTGAAAGCTGACATATTTATGGACTGTAAAAAAGCAAATTATATGAACTCATATCGCTATATACTCTACATTGTAGAGTATATAGCGATATAAAAAAAAAAGAACAAACAAAATATATAAGTACCTATACTGTAGAGTCTATAGTATACTCATATATTTTGTTTGTTCTTTTTTTTTAATAATTATAAACTAGCACTTGACTGCAATCATCAATGATGGTAAGCAGTGATGCAATCTTTGATGGTAAAGCGCATTAGTTTATTAAGCCCAATCATTTAAAAAAAAACTTAGTGAATAGCAAGGAAGACGGCATTTGAGCGAGGTGGTGCAACGTTAAACCCAACAACACGACCAACGATGCTGCGCCAGAGAGAGATAGAGGTGGAGACCCTCCACAACCAAACTCCCGACACAACAACATTTGACGCATCGTACCCGGCACAAATCGCAACACAACTGCTCAGACCCGTCCTCCGTACGGCTTCACCAGACATCATGCCATGGCGTTGTCTAGTGGGTGGTTACTTCTGCCGGCAGCCAATGTTATGGCCTACCACCGAGAAAAAATCTTCTATATGCTCATATATTTTAATTATGGCATCTCGTAGTTGACCTTGAGAGGTCGTGACTACTTAACCGGACTGTCTTGTGGCTGTTTCAAAAGAATTTAAAGCCTCCAACCAGGACTATTTTATCATAAACCCAAGACCAACACGACCAAACGAAGCTGCACTAGAGGGAGATTGATCTGGAGACTCTCCACGACCAAACTTCCGACACAACAACATTTGGCGCATCGTACCCGCCACACATCCCAACACAACTAACTGCTCAGATCCGTCCTCCGTACGGCTTCACCAGACATCATGCCGGAACACGACGAATCGCTCACGCACGTCATCTGTCTCTCTGATTCTAGAACATTCTAATTTCGGCCTGATTGGAGGGAACTGGAAGAGTTCTGTTCTTCCTCTTTACTATTGAAATGGCTAAGACCATATTCGTGCTTTAAAAAAAATAAAACAGTCATCTCCTTCCTTTTGACTTGAATAACTTTTTTAGGATTCCGTACCTCGAAAGGAAAATGGAATCTTGATAAGTTCACTTTGTTGTCCGGCCGTCCGTCCTGTCGGTCCGTAATTCCGTGGGTCGTCGTGTAATAAGTATATTTTGATTTCGTTGGCGTGAAAGTTTGATTCAACACTCTAATTCACGCGTTCCTGAGAAAAAAGGTTTTGACAGACAGACGGACGGACCGATAGACGGCCGTGCAACAAAGGGAAATCACACTAAATCTACATATCGCAATCAGAGTTTACCGTGCAACTAGTATACATACAACTTCCCAATTTCAAGCATTGGGCAAGTCCCCGCCAGACATAAGACCCGTCTGGTCGGAGGATCCTCCCTTTTCTATGGAGGATGAGTGAACTTTACTCCCTGTTTCTCATTCCTCCACAATTACATTTTCCTTTCAAGGTACGAAACCCTGTGCTTTTAACCAAATCAAAAGGAAAGGAAGAGAATTTTGGACTCCTCCTGACTTTCTGTTAACTCTGAATCTGGAACTACAAAACAACGTTAACAAAAACTATACATTTTTATCTACATATATGGTACTTTTACAGGTGTGTACGGTACCCTCGGTACGCGAGTCCGACTTGCTCTTGGCCAGTATATTTTTTCTTGGGGTCCATAGAGGTACAGGCTGTATGTAGTTTGGGACCCGCTGTTAAAATAATCAAAATCCAAAGTTTTCTGCTGCTTATAATTGCATGCTAATAGATACTTGTATCCTGGTGAACTATGTGCAATTAATAAAAATAAATCATCATCGTCACCCTTTCTTTTTATCGTCCCACTGCTGGGCACAGGTAATCACCACGCTTGCTCAATGCGGCTTAATGTCCAGGTTTCCTCAAGATGTTTTCCTTCACCTTATAATCAGTCATTGGTGTCCAAGATATACTTAGAAAGAACATATAACTTAGAAAAGTTACATTGGTACTTGCCTGACCGATTTTTTTTTGGAGGCCAACCCGTACACTCCTACTTGACAGGCTGGCACCTTAACCACAGACTTTGAAACATAATAATAATTTACTCTACCTACTATTCAAATTCCAGACTTCATGAAAGTCATAGCTCATATATTCCAGTCCCACAATGGACTTACTCAAGATTTAGTAAACAAAAGACATCAATCAAAATTTTCATTTCAAACTTATAATATTAACCTAACTTATACAATAAAACATTTACCCTTCAGTCACCTTTCTAACAACTACAGACTTATACGCGTGATTCTGATACAAAGCCGGGGCTCAAAACAAAAGCATTAACAGCCAAGCTCCACAAATAAGGCTATCTTCCAACGATCACGACAGAGTAATGTTCGAGTCTATTTTTAATACGAAAATCTCATGATCTCGATTCGAGTCATGCTTGAGGGCTCGGAGACCCCCGAGCTTCGTCACCAATGCCCTATGACAATAAAGTTATAAATCTCATACATTTTTATAACGCAATTTCAAATAATTTATATGGTTTTTGTGATAGTTATTTTTCTTTGAGGTTCTTTTGATATTCTTGCGGCTTCTTGTTTTAGTTGAGTCGGGAATATTGGGTTTGGTTCGTGTTGATATTGTGGTTAGTTTGAGTTGTTCAAGATATTTTTTGATGTATACAGGTACTTTAATATGCTAATTTATCTTGGACAATGTTTTCGTTTGACTTTTAAGGTCAAAGTCAAAGTAATTATTTTAAGCAAGCTTTCCGCCCGCGGCTTTTCTCGCGTGGTGTTCGGTTATATAGCGCTTTTTAGATTTCCCTCGGGAATTATTCCGGGATAAAAAGTACCCTATTATTTAATACGGACGTCTAACTTTACCTCTGCAATATTTTAAAGCAATCGTTTCAGTAGTTACGGCGTGAAAGCAGAACAAACAAACAAACAAATTCACTTTCCCATTTATAATATTAGTTAGGATAGGCACACAAAAGGCACTTTTAGACGTCAAACATTAAAATAAAATGATTTTATTCACCCCTTCTATATGATAGTTTTCATATAAAGGAATATTCAAGTTTTATAGATTTTTTTTTTAAAACAAGCTGCGCCTGGTTCACCCGCGTTAGTTTCAACAAGTTTTTTTTATATGCTCCGCTCCTATTGATCACAGCGTGATGTTATATCCTAAAGCCTTTCTGGATTAATCAACGGGCTATCCAAGGCAATTTTTTTTTTTAAATCGGTCCAGTAGTTCCTGAAATTAGCGCGTTCAAACAAACAAACAAACAAACTCTTCAGCTTTATATGTTAATATAGAATATATTGTTGTTTTGTTTATTTCTTTTTTTCGTATGTAATTAATGCAATAGAGCGGTAATGGAGCGCTGCATTATAAGCGTGGTTCGTGTTAAAAACACCACCCTGCGCTCCTTATCTCTAGTAGTGGGTGTTGGAGAAAAGGCTAAAGTGGGAGTGAGCTGAACATGTCTCGTGAGTGCACCCCGACAGATGAGCAGAGATGGTCACTCACTGGACGCTTGAAAGAGGTCATGACCGTCGCGGTATATCTCAATGAAGGTAGTGTGACGTTTGTAGGGCCGGTGGTAGGCCATAACATCGGCTGCCGGCAGAAGTTACCACCTACCAGACAGTCTTGCCGCCAAGCAATTCGTCGCGTTCTGGCATGATGTTTGGTGAAGCCATATGGAAGATGGTTCTGAACCTTGTGTTTCGATGGGTATACATCCCAACACTACTGCTCAGACCCGTCCTCCGTACGGCTTCACCAGACATCATGCTGGAACACGATATTTATTAACTATTACTATACTACTGCTGCTGGCCATAATACCTCTTATTCTTTTCCATCTTTCTCTGTGACGTTCTTCCAAGGACCAATATTTACTCGAGAAGTCGAGCTTCTCTCGCTATGTCCGTCTGGACATGCTGAAATCGTTTATACTATAAAAAAATACATATATAGATAGACAAATATTATTTTAATAAGAACCGTCAACAAAACTTAAGTAAATATTCCACTTGAAAATACAAATAAGCAAAGAGATTCAATATGTTTTCATATATTGTATTTATTATGTTTATTTTCTTCTTACATAGTACCTTAGTAGGTAAATAAAGACTGAAAACATATTGACGATCGACTTATTGAAATACTATGAATATAAAATATTTGTTTAGGTGCTATTCAATAAATACGGTAGATTTTTTGGTACGGGGCAGAAAGAAACGTCGAGAAGGTCTTCATCTATTTTCAAGGTGAGATCAACCTCAACTCTTGATCAATGTTCTCTGTGGAAAAGATACCACAATTTTGCCAATAACACGTGTAACATTATTATAGAATTTTTTTGACAATTTTATTTCACAATAATGGCGGATATCGCTAATGACAGTTGAAAAAGATGGCCGCGTGATCCGTCTATGAGGGAGGTTTGAAGCAAAGTCATGTTGCGGACACTACGCTGCGATATTTCAATGTTCTTTTTCAATTACTAGCTTTCCGCCCGTGGCTTTGCTTGCGTGGAGATCGGTTATATCGCGCTTTTTAGACTTCCCTCGGGAACATAATTTTTTTCCAGGATAAAAAGTACCCTATTATTTATCCGGACTCCTAATTTTACGTTTGATAAATTTCAAAGAAATCGATTCAGTAGTTACGGCGTGAAAGCGGAACAAACACTCTTTACTACATAAATCACGCACTGTTATTTAGTAAACGACACTATAAAAGTGCAATGAAAAATGCGCGTGACACTCATCTTAGCTTTCCCGTCAAAACTCCGCTCAGATCGATTCTCTAAAAGTCTTATGGTGAAAAGATGGGTGAAGTGAACTTAGAATGAGATGTCAATACTGTCAATCCTTCAGGATTAGTTGGAATAGCAACTTGATTACAGAATCGGACCAATAGGCCTGGTATGAGTTTTCATTAGGTACGAGACTCCTCATCATCATCTCAGCGTTAATCCCAGTCGCACCCGAAGCTTTTTTTTCAGCTTTAAAGTCTAGGGTCCGCTTTACCGGTCTAACTGCTGATTTTGGCTAAACTTCGACATTTTCCGTGAAGCGACTGCCGTCTGACCTCCACAACCCGACGGCGCTATCGAAGCATTGCAGTGGTCTAGCTGACCACTTGTTGGACTTTTGAGGGCTCCAACAACCTGTGAGAAGCTGTCGGGTAGACTCAGTTCTGCCGCCTTTGCTGTTAAGAAAATTAGACAGATAACTGATGTGGATACAGCCAGAATTGTTTATTTTAGTTATTTTCATAGTCTTATGACTTATGGGATTCTTCTCTGGGGAACTTGTGCGGACATCAATACCATCTTTGTTTTACAGAAAAGGGCTGTTCGAGCCATTTACAACCTTGGTCCTAGAGAATCTCTTAGAGAAAAGTTCAAAGAGGTGAACATTCTGACTGTAGCTTCACAATATATATTTGAAAATCTTATGTATGTTCATAAAAATATCTCTAATTTTAAGTAATAAGCGATATTCATAATATAAATACCAGGAACAAACACAATCTTGCTGTACATCACACTCGTCTCCACAGAGTAGGCAACTCGTTCATGGGTCAATGTATACACTTTTACAACAATCTTCCCATGGACGTTCGAAACTTACCCATTAAACGATTTAAGAACCATATAAAGGCCAAACTTTGCAAAAAGGGGTATTATAAAATCACAGATTATTTAGAAGACAAAAAAGCTTGGGACTGAGCTGCTCGCTCTGTTAAGCATTGTTAATTGTTATTAAGCAATATGCGTAATTATAAGGTAAATTATTGTAAACATTTTCATTTTTAATGTCTGGACTTGAAAAAAGACGATGATCCCTGAGTTTGTTTCTGCTATTTCTTCTCAGAGGTAGTCAGTTAGGAAATGCCGGCTTCATCTAGTTAAAAAAATAAAATAAAAAATAAACATGACGTGTAAAAGTGATCAGTGATCCTACTTTCTTAATAAACGATTTCATTTCATTTCATTTCTGTAACGACTGCCATTACATGTTCGTATTGCAACCAAGACAACGGCTTAACGTGCTTTCCGAGGCACGAGGCAGAGTGTTCATTACGAGACTCGATCGTCTTTATCGAGCGCGTTTGGCGCTCTCATTGGTTGAGAGTTCTTACAACCTTGAAGCAGGTCAATCAATGAGTCAAAGGCGCTCGATATCGACAATCGAGGCTCGTAATGAAAAATCAACTACACCTACAGGTTCTTTAGTCTGCTATTTGTATATGTCGGAAATCTTTGGTATAATTTTAATACAGGCTGCTGATTTGATTTACGCAGTAGTGGGGCAGACGCACAGGCAAGTGAAGAAACACGGGTGGGTTTTAGTCAGTAAAAATCTGACACGCCCTTCCGCTCCGCCCAGAGTGGGAAATCATCAAATGACTTCTCATTTGATGATTTCCCATCCCAATGAAAAAAAGGTATAAAGTGCGTGAAAGCTGACATATTTATGGACTGTAAAAAAGCAAATTATATGAACTCATATCGCTATATACTCTACATTGTAGAGTATATAGCGATATAAAAAAAAAAGAACAAACAAAATATATAAGTACCTATACTGTAGAGTCTATAGTATACTCATATATTTTGTTTGTTCTTTTTTTTTAATAATTATAAACTAGCACTTGACTGCAATCATCAATGATGGTAAGCAGTGATGCAATCTTTGATGGTAAAGCGCATTAGTTTATTAAGCCCAATCATTTAAAAAAAAACTTAGTGAATAGCAAGGAAGACGGCATTTGAGCGAGGTGGTGCAACGTTAAACCCAACAACACGACCAACGATGCTGCGCCAGAGAGAGATAGAGGTGGAGACCCTCCACAACCAAACTCCCGACACAACAACATTTGACGCATCGTACCCGGCACAAATCGCAACACAACTGCTCAGACCCGTCCTCCGTACGGCTTCACCAGACATCATGCCATGGCGTTGTCTAGTGGGTGGTTACTTCTGCCGGCAGCCAATGTTATGGCCTACCACCGAGAAAAAATCTTCTATATGCTCATATATTTTAATTATGGCATCTCGTAGTTGACCTTGAGAGGTCGTGACTACTTAACCGGACTGTCTTGTGGCTGTTTCAAAAGAATTTAAAGCCTCCAACCAGGACTATTTTAACAAAACAAACAACATTTTTTCAGATCGATATTTTCCCCCAAACTTGTTCAGAGAAAAGAAAGTCACGACGGAAGTTCAAATATAATAAGTTTAATTTTATTAATAATATTAAGTCTTTGTTCGTGTTGCGCCACAAGTTACCCATCTCCTTTCCTTATTTATTCAATTCAACAAGACATCAACAAAAGAACAAGGCTCTTTCCAATTAACGATCTAGAGAAAAAATAACTGAAATTTTCCATTTATTTTGCAATTCTGTCCAAATGTTAAACAGAATCCAACCTTCGGCCCGAATTTACCCTGGAATGTTGACTGCCTTGACAACATTGCCAAAGTAAACACAATTTGCATTGCCAACACCTTGCCGATCCGAAAATTTCAATATTTAGCTTTTCGGCCTCGGAAAATATCGATTATATTGGCGAAGCTTGATTGACAGCGTTTGTTGAATACACGAGGTAAGGGACGTAAAATTATACTATGAATTCAGTATCTGATTCGGACAAAATTTATCAAGAGTGATTATTAAAAAAAAATTACGGTGTTCAGTCACAATGAGAGATGAGTAACCAGGGTTAGACTTGGTTGTACTTTAGTAAAAAACCGATTCACATTTTTAAATGAAATTCTAAAAAGTTGAGTGAAATTCTATAAATCTGTTATAAATTTTGTATCATGTATGGATGTATACATCAAAGTAATCCGTTTGTATGAAATTTGATTTGATTTGTATGAAGTTTGGCACTCAGAAGGTTTATTATACCCAGAATCAACATAAGGTAGCTTTTTTCTAAATATTACCACGTGATCAAAACCCATGCGTAAAGTGACGTTTGGTTAGGTTTTACAAACGAACTGTTTACTTTCTATTAATTAAACATTTTTTAACCGCAAACATCAACCCATTCTTTATTAAATTGCAACTATATTCAATAACCTTGGTTTCTTGTGTCTTTTGGTGACCATCCTTTTCCTATCTGTTTCTCAGTCTTTGGAGGTCCACTACTGGACAAAGGCCTCCACCAAGGCTTTCATTTCATTGGGGGCATTGTCATATCCCTACACATGGCAGGCGAGTTGGGGATCGCAGTAATTTGTTATTCCACAGGAGAAGCGCTGCTGCCCGCTTCCAAGGTGAAAGTTTCCTTAGTCGCTTCTTACGACACCCACGAGAGGATATGGGTTGGTACTATTCTATGCCCGGTACCACACGGGAGATTAGCATATTTGTTTCTGAATAACCAAAAAGGGTTCTCAATAATGTGCAGAGTTCTTGGTAAGAGTTTGTACGTCAATGTTCCTTATTCATTTATATTGTACCAGCTTTCGGGCACATTGCTCGTAGAACTTATGGCGGATAGGGCAGTAAGGTTCTGGAGTGGCGGCCACGTACTGGAAGATGCAGCGTAGGGAGGCCCACAACAAGGTGGACCGATGACCTGGTGAAGGTCGCGGGAAGCAGATGGATGCGGGCAGCACAAGACCGATCAGCGTGGAAAGCCTGGGGGAGCCCTTTGTCCAGCAGTGGACATCAATAGGCTGAAGAAGAAGATACCAGCTTTCTGCCCGCGGCTTCGCCCGCGTGCAATTCGGTTATATCGCGCTTTTTAGATTTCCCTCGGGAACATCAAATTTTTTAATAAAAGGTAGCCTATGTCCTTTCTCAGGGTCTAAAGATTGTCTGTTCCAAATTTAATCAAAATCGGTTGAGAGGTTTAAGCGGGAAAGCGTAACAGACAGACAGACAAAGTTACTTTCGAATTTATAATACATATTAGTATGAATAATAAAATAATTTATTGCATCCCGTAATATATACCTGAAGCTGGTATGTTTAAATATCGAATCGATAATGGAATCTCATTATTGATTCGATATTTTAACATACCAACTGGCCACAATAAAGTTATTTTTTAATAGGAGAGTAAATGAAAACCACGATATCTGCATAGAAAGTTTTGCTCCCAGTTTACTTATGAAATAATAACAAAGCGTTTTGTCTAAACACAATAACATTGATTTTAAAGCCGTATTTATTTTGAAATTTGGAAACATTCGACATTTACATAGACTTGTTAATATTTGTAAAGAAATATTTCAACATAGCAACGCCCAGTTTCCCTTGTTGATCCCGTGACAATGTCGAGATAAAAGTCTTCTTTGTATTATTTTGTATACAAAACTAATACTTCAATGTATCTATACTAATATATAAAGCTGAAGAGTTTGTTTTATTGTTTGTTTGAACGCGCTAATCTCAGGAACTACGGCAGTCTTCGTGGCCGTGACATTGCAGACAAACTGCAGGAGGGTCCCCTACGCTGGTACGGCGTTTTACGCAAACCGGCATGTTACGTGGGTAACAAATGTCTTGCCATGGTGCCTCCGCCGGGCCGGAATAAGCGGGGTAGACCAAAGAAATGCCGGCTTGATGTTGTAAGAGATGACATGCGTGCCAACAAGCTCTTACCACAGGAAGCTAAAAATCGCGCGAAATGGAGGAAAATGTGCAGGAAAGCGGACCCCGGGCTCCAACGTGAAAGCCGCGGATGTAACCGGGATAAACGTTGTGATGATGATGATGAATATCATGCTGCGACCAATAGGAGCGGAGCATAACTAACTCCACGTGAACGAAGTCGCTGGCGGCCGCTAGTACGCTATATTACTGTAGAGTTTTACCAACATATGTTGTGCAGTTTTTGCGTGAAATGGTAACAAAGATCCATCCATTATTTTTCTCACCGAACTTTATACTTTTTATTATAATTAAATTAATAATATTTATTTATTTATTAAATAAATTTGACAGATTGCAGTAGCGTGATGTGCTGTCGTCTGTACAAATTTAGACTGTATTCTTTCACTCAGTAGGATTGCGTAAGAAAAAACATTTTTTTCTATTAGCCAATATCATTCCACTGCTGGGCAAAGACCACCATTTTCTCCTTCCGCTTCTCTGTCCAGAGCTGCCAAAGACTAATCTTTATCGTAGGAGTCCTGCTCGCCCCGTCATACGTTTACACTTGCCGTGCTGTCGTGTACCACTAACAAGGATCCACTGGGACTTAACTTTACCCATTGATCATCTGATGTCTTCAAAATTTCCGCCTGATGCAGGTCCTTGCCGGAAACGGCTGTTTTGGGAGGTTCCTGTTCCGGATAAGGCGGGAGGAAACGTCAGGGAGTCACCACTGTGGAGATCGCTTTGAGTACACGGTGGAGCATACGATGGAGGATTGCCTGGCTTGGGCAGAGCAAAAAATAAAAATAAGTCTTCTGCATATTTATTTAAGAGTCCGTGCACAAAATTCTCTCGCTACAGTTTAGGTAAAATCGTTGCGATGCTATCTTTGTGTGCATCGTTCTAGCAGCTGGACGCACACGCGCGTAAATATCGAGCTTAGTGAACGCTTAAACATTTTTGATCCTTTAGAAGATATTATTCTAAATTATATAAAGTATAATTTGTGAATAGTCGGAAACGAGTGCACATTGTATATTTATCACAATTTAGATGAATATTGATACATTTTGACATTAAAAAAATATGGTGTAATGATAGTTTATTACATAGGCAATTTAAGAAATAAAAACATATACGGTAAAATGAAACATTAGAATAAGTAATCAGTTTAATTTAATATTCCTCACATTTAGAAATCTATTAACAAAATTTTAGGGTTAACATAATTATTACGCGATAATATATCGACGCTTGAAAGGCAATCATATCTAAGCGACAAAAATTCGTAAATTGAGTTATATATAATTATACACCAAACGACGCAGAAAAATCTGGCGGTTCGAATGGTGTATATAACTCAATTTACGAATTTTTGTCGCTTAGATATGATTTCTAGGGTCATCACGAATCGTCTCGCTCGCAGGTTCGACGACTTCCAGCCTCCCGAACAAGCAGGCTTCCGAAAAGGCTTTAGCACCATAGACCACATTCATACGCTGCGGCAAGTTATACAGAAGTCTGAGGAGTATAACAAACCACTATGCTGGCGTTTGTGGACTATGAGAAGGCCTTCGATTCGACTGAGACTTGGGCAGTGCTACAGTCTCTCCAGCGGTGCCAAATTGACCATCGATACATTGAGGTGATAAAGTGTTTGTACAAAAACGCCACCATGTCAGTCCGTCTCCAGCATCAGGACTCGAAACCGATCCAACTGCAGCGTGGAGTGAGACAAGGAGATGTCATATCTCCTAAATTGTTCACTGCTGCGTTGGAAGATGTCTTCAAGCTCCTGGACTGGAAAGGACTTGGCATCAACATCAACGGCGAGTACATCACTCATCTCCGTTTCGCAGATGATATCGTGGTCATGGCTGAGACCCTGGAAGACTTGGGCAAAATGCTCAATGACCTCAGCAGAGCTTCCCAACAAGTGGGTCTAAAATGAACATGGATAAGACGAAGATCATGTCGAACTCTCATGTCGCACCCACTCCAATTGTAGTTGGTTGCTCTGCACTCGAAGTTTTTGACGAGTATGTATACCTGGGACAAACAGTCCAACTAGGTAGGTCCAACTTCGAGAAAGAGGTGTCTCGGCGAATCCAGCTACATCTTTTCGTCGTCCAAGATACCACAGTGTCTCAAGACTAAAGTCTTTGACCAGTGTGTGTTGCCAGTGATGACTTACGGAACTGAAACGTGGTCGCTCACAATGGGCCTCATACGAAGGCCCAGAGTCACACAAAGGGCAATGGAAAGAGCTATGCTAGGAGTTTCTCTGCGTGATCGAATCAGAAATGAGGAGATCCGCAGAAGAACCAAAGTCACCGACATAGCTCTGCGAGTCGCTAAACTTAAGTGGCGGTGGGCAGGGCACATTGCTCGTAGAACCGATGGCCGATGGGGCAGTAAGGTTCTGGAGTGGCGGCCACGTACTGGAAGACGCAGCGTAGGGAGGCCCCCAACAAGGTGGACCGATGACCTGGTGAAGGTCGCGGGAAGCCGATGGATGCGGGCAACACAAGACCGGTCAGCGTGGAAATCCTTGAGGAAGGCCTTTTTCCAGCAGTGGACATCTATAGGCTGAAGAAGAAGAAGAAGATATGATTGCCTTTCAAGCGTCGATATCTATGTCCTACCTACTCTAGTAAGTATATACAACGTGTAACAAAAAGGGTATATACATACCAAGGGCATGGCATCTTCAGATGATATCAAACGATATTGGAAAGGTTTCAACTCAAAATAAAATACTCAAAAAATTGGTACCAATTTTCGGCTTCGTGTTTCTTAAAATCAAATCATAACAAACGTGGCAGCACACTACATACGTTAATAACTACTCCTTACCCGTCACATTACTTGCCAAAATCCGACAAATGTCTTCAATATCTCTGTGCGACTAGTATGATAGTAGCCTATCACAGGCGGTGTTTTTCCTCATAACTTCCTAACATAAAGAGATAGGATTAAAAAACCCTTCCAATATCGTTTGATATCATGTAAAGATGCCATGCCTTTGTTATGTATATACCCTTTATGTTACACGTTGTATAAATAAATTAATTTTTCTTTTGAGTTTTTGCAATAACTAAATAATTCGTTTATGGATACTAATAATAAAGTGTAGTGTAAGTACCTACATATACATTATCTTAATCATCTGCCTAGCCTTTTTTCCAAGTAAGTTCGGACCGGCTTCCAGTCTAACCGGATGCAGCATTTAGGAATACGATAGATACCTCCAGTTAGATAGATTTCCAGTATTTAGGTAAACGATATATAAAACAAAAACATGTACGATACAACGATATATAAAAGAATACCTTAAAGAAATCTCTTAGATGAACTTCAGGACCTAGCTGCCGGCATTAGCCTCCTATTATTTTAAAATGAAGTGTCTCGTAGAGGCATTGAACGAGATTTTCTTGGATCGACAATTTCGGGCAATAGACAAAAGTTGGTTTTTTGTCTGTGCAGTAATAGTTTTCACATTGTGAATGGTCTCCAAAAATATGTTTTGGGCTGTTGATAATGTCTTTTTGTTAGTTTTTGATTTGCTTAGTAAATGGAACATTTTGAGCTCCTCGAAATCTTACTGCTGCTTTCACAGCAATGCGTAATCGGTTCACTCCATCAGAATGTAGTAGCTTGCGTTCGTTTAATGGGATGGACGTATCTTTCATCAAACTTAAATTTTCCCCATTATAATTGCGCATTAAGTGATTGGAACACTCCACTTTTTCAACCGTAACATTTGAATATGGCCTGCTTTCCAATATGTTTTTATACACACTTGAGTCACCATCAGCATTAAGTTTTGCATACACCAAATTATGTGTTTTCACTGATTCTCTAAATCCCTCAACGATTATTGATTTCTCCATACTAGTGGAAGAGCCAGTATGATTTTTATTACACCGGTGTTTCAGGGGTGTAATATTTTTATTAGCTGCACGGGAACATGTAACACAGTATTTATTTTTAATACCAACATGTAATAATTTGCCACTTTTCACCCCTATTATAGCTCCAACGCCTGCTGCGGAAGAAAAATTTGTTTTATATGAACGTTTTCCCCAAGCAGCATCAGCTGTTACGGCTATAGTTGGTATACCTGATGGACTTACATTGCTACTTTCGAGAGCTATAGAAGCCTCTTCCTTACCAGCTTCTATCATTGTGGCTTCGGCTGTAGTTTTCCACCAGTTAAATAAATTGACGTGACATTTTTCATAAATGGATTTATTCATAAGTGGCAAATCTATGGAAGCTTTGGATTATTTTCTTTACTCTGCAATAAATAGCTTATGATTATATAAAGAAAACAGTAACAAGCTGTATTTGATTGAAAGACTTGTGAAATAAAATTAATAAATAATTGTAGGTTATTCATGAGATAACACAGGTCAGCGAGGTTTGGAAGTAAAAAGGGGAGGCCTTTGCCCAGCAGAGGGAGACAAAGTAGGCTATTAAAAAAAAATGAGATAACAGAAACGTACTGTGCCTACATCAACTTCGACACTCTTATTAGATGACGAAGTGGTATCCAGTTGATTAAAAGTACGTTCTTTAAGCACTTGTCTGGCTCTTGCCATTCCCTCTCTATTCCTCTTTCTTTTATTGATACATTGGTAATGTGCTCCCTTGTTTCGCCCCATTATCTTAAAAAAAAAATGAGTTTAGGTATAACAAAAGCATTATGTGAATTGACTTTAATAGAAAACTAAAAACCCAAGATATTTTTAAATTGGTTCACAAATGATGGAAAAATTTACGAACTTACAAAAAAATATACTCCTTCATTTTTAAAGTCGGTTAAAAATTAGTTAAAGCAATCCAAGGGATAAGTCGTAAATATCCTAATATAATTCACAACTAATATAATATTAGTAAGAAAGAAAAATAATTAAAGGACCAAGTTGTGGTAGTCGCAGTATATTTTTTACATTAACCTACGTAAAACTCGCGAGCTGTTGGGACACAAAGTGATACGTCCTCTCTTTGCCCTAGCCGAGTTACCACTGAGCCGGCTGCGTTGGCGCGCTCGTAAATATAGTAGATTTTGACATTGATTTTCATGATGAAAAAAAATTTTTTTTAGAAAATAAACGTTTTGTTTCTATTATAAAAATACCTTAAAATTAATGAGGCATTTTTAATTTTTTTAAAAAGTTGCTTTATTATAGAAAAAACCATACTTGTTTGGCTGCAGTTTTCCCTTGAATTTCTTAATTTCTATCTTCTTTTTTGGCTGAATTATGAAATAAACTCGAAAAAGTGGTCAAGCTAGCAGCAAGATAGTTATATGCTGATGTGGATAGTACTTTTTTTATAGGCAAAATCGCTTGTAGTTTCTTCAGAAACTATGGTCTAACTTCACTCGAACGTGAAATTTGAGAAAAAGAGTATCGGAAATTGTAGATTTACTACTAATTATGAAGTTTCTTGAAAAAAGTAGTCAAGCTAGCGGCTAGATGAAGAGTTGTACTATCCATATCATACATAATTTTACTAATATTATGTAACATATTCTCACAATCATGGAACAAAATTGATCAAAATGAGCAGATTAACAGGACGGACCCTTAACCAATATTCACATACCTTTTATTCGTCGTGTAGACTGATGCCTATCTGTAATAGGGTAGTTGACTAAAAAAAAACTAATTAGTCCGTCAGTCAGATTTCCTAAAAATACTAGACACGTATTTTTTCTTTTTTCATATACCTAAACAAAAAATGAAGAAGACACAGTGCGTTGAAAATTCGTGTGACGTCACTGCACGCTACACATTTTAGCGGGCAGTGACGTCACCAGCCACCACTCCTGATCTTTGATGCCTTTTATATTTGTCATTTTTTATTGATTTGATAAAACAAAATATACGTATCCAATATTTTTCTATAATCTGAATGACGGACTAAATAGAATATTTTTTTTTTACCCAGGAAACATCCATAATACGTCTTACTGACGACAGCAAGTCAAGCTACCCGAAACTATCAAAAATTCCCAATCAATCAGCCTTTATAGATAAAGTTGAAAATCTAATAAAAAAATCTGACACATTGTACTTAGTAGCTTGATGTGTTGTCGTCTGTACATTAGTTTTTAATAGAAGTAAGTACCTAACTACTTGAGACGTCTATGAGGCTCTATAAAAGAGCAGCAATAATATTGGACAATAAGGACGAACACATTGAGAGTATTTGAAAGCGTTTACTTAGGATTTTTTCATAGATATTATAATATAAATTGAAAAATAGGACGAATATTGAAAAAGAAAATATTTTCTTATTCAAGTGTAGACTTTTTCAAAGCATTTGGACGTTTTATTCCACAGTAATATTTGGAATTTATTGATTTCCGACTTAGCCCATCGTATAGCAGCCCCAGTCCACGTGAGAATAGAATAGAATAGAATATTCATTATTATGTAAACGATAGTGATAGTGTTAACTTATTTAAAAATAAATTGAGGACCTTTTATTTGGGAAAGGCTATTACAGTATTAATGAATATATAAATGACACATGACGTTGTATAAGACATGTTTTTGAAAAATATGTGTAGTTAGTAACATTGATATTTTCTTGACAACATGATTATCTTTATTCCTATTTCTACTTCCTTTTATTAGTTATTTTTTTATTAATTAATATGATTTCTTTGATTTTATATAATTAAAAATTAATGAGTTAATCAATGTTAATTTTATGTATGTATATTGTTCTGCGTGTCAAAATTTTATGTAATATGTTATGTTCAACACAATTTAAATTGTTAATGAATAAATAAATTATACGAAATGATATAAATTACAGAACATACATAGATATAAGGATTTTATAATAGGCGGTCTTATCGCTAAAAGGGATATCTTTGTTTGTTTTAGAGAGTAGCGGTGTCTGTGTGGTGGTGACTTTTAAATCGGAGGTTTTAATCGGAGGTTATTAAAGCATAACATAGCGGCGGCGGCCTGTCAACTGTTATGTTATGATCCTTTCTATTCCTAAGTTTTTAAAGTGAATAGGCTTAATAACTAGTGCGGTTTACCATCAACGATTGCATCACTGCTTACCATCAGGCAGGATTGCAGTCAAGCACTAGTTTATAATAATAAAAAAAATAATTGCTAGGTAAAAATATACAAGAGTTCATTGTAGTTTCATGTGAAGAGGTGTATATGTGTGTAGGTTTTCTGCTAGCACTAACAACAAGCAGGTTTCTCCGAATAGTTGAAGACACCTATACAATATGTAAAGAAAACCCTGTCCGATCCATGAAGGTACTTTTAGGTATCGATAACTAATTCTACTAATGCCTACAAAGCCGGGCTAAACTTAAAAAAAAAACCCTAAAAAAATAAATATTATTTCGCAAAACGAGGTAACTTAATACATGTGCTGTAGGCAATACATGCACAGGCGAAGGGGGGCAGGGTACGCGGTACGCGGCACGCGGTCGCGGCATCGCAAAAAAGATTATTTCGAAATTCATTAGTATTGTTACTATGTTTATTATGTAAAATTAGATATTTTATGAAATAAAATATAAAATTTTACTTAACCTTTATTATCCTTATAGATTGGACGGGGTTTTATTTACATATATATGTATAAAATCGTCAACTCTGGTTTAGTTCCATGTAGTGAAGGGCGAGCCTATTTTCGTGAGCTGGACACAAACCAAAATCTGAGATCCGATAAAAAAAAAACATAAAAACACTTCACTTGTCTCAAGAATCAAATCGAGAACCTTTGCTCAGCCGTAGCAATTATTGCCTCTAAACCATCAACGCACTAAGGATTGTTTATTTATTCAATTATTTTCAATTCATGAACTTACAAGAACAACTTCCGAAACAAATCCCAGTTTTTACTCTGCGCCCTAAATCTTTGAAACTCCACAAGATATCAGAATCTATAAATAAACTAATTAAGAAGAACTTAGTCTGGGAGATAAGGCGTCGAACTTTGCGAAATGGTGCGCAGCAAAAACAGGAAGTTAGGCAAAACAAAATGGATGCCTAAGCTGATGCCTTGGCATTTTAATTTAAACGTTAATGGAGGCCGTTTTAAATGAAACATTTAACAGAAAATAATAAGGAATTTCAAGCGCATTTCATGAAAATAATAATTAGAACGGCATTGCTTCGTTGCTTGCAGTTGGAATTTAGTATTTGTGACGGCTAATAAAAATAAAACACGATTAAATTACGTTAGTAAGTTTTTTTTTTTATAAATTATAAACTAGCGCTTGACCGCAATTACGCCTGATGATACACAGTGACGCAATCGTTGATGGTAAAGCGCATTAGTTTATTAAGAGCCTTTCACTCTAGCCTTGAAGACACTCAATTTGAGTAGTAGTTCGACGGAAATACCGCCGCTGGCAAATTGTTCCAGTCCCTCGATGTACGCGGTATAAAGGAGGGGGCGAAACGCTTCGTCCGGATCGCATTGGTGTTAACAACGTAAGGGTGGAAACTCGCCGTACGACGGGTCGTCCGATGGTGGAATGGAGATGGGGGAATTAAATCATGCAATTCCCTCGCACACTCTTCAAAAATGCATCCTATAGAACATCGAAAGGCTGGCTACTCTACGCCTGTGCTCTAGGCTTTGGAGACCGTCTCGAGTTAAATCAGGGTCACCAATCAGCCTCTTCGCACGCCTCTCCACTGAATCCAAAGTGGCTAGGTGACACTTAGCAGCACCAGCCCAAATGTGGCTGCAGTACTCTATACACGAACGGACCTATGCTTTGTACAAGGTTAGAAGCTGCCCTGGTGTGAAGTACTGCCGGATCTTTGCGATAACGCCAAGTTTCCTGGCAGCCACCTTGGCCTTGGACTCAATGAACAGCCCAAAGTTTAGGTTCGAGGAAATCTCAACTCCCAAAAGCTGAAGGCGGTCGGTACATTCCAACGATACATTTCGAAAAGTAGGAGCCAAGGTGAACGGGCTCCTTTTGGCGGTGAAAAGACACGCCTAAGTTAATGTTAATGGTAAGTAATTAAAGGGAATATTGGGCCACCAAAAAGATAAAAACGCATGCAATCTAAGGCAGCTGAGATGAGAATGCTAAGAGGGATGTATAGTGTTACATAAATAATAATAATAATAAAAACTTTATTGTTCAGAAAAGCATTACAATATTTGAGTAGTACTATTCTCCACACTAGGATTCCCTGTGTCGTGGAGTCTCCTTCGTCTAACAAGATTATTAGGTAGGTACGTTAGGTAGGTTCATATGGTCGGTATTGATTTTTGATGTGACAAAAATAGATTGTTCTTCCGAACAAATAAATTTATCAAAAAATATGAATCAAATTCTTTATGTGTGTATTTTTTAGAATGTTGAACTTGTGTGGTCTACTGTGTATTGTTTACACGGATGGATAGAATAAGAAATGAGTTCATAAAAGGAAGTCTGAAAATGGCGTCGGTAACTGATAAATTGGGTGGAAATCGGTTGTTATTAGGTATGGCCATGTGTTATCGACATCAGTTAGTTTAAAAGTCATTTCTTTTAATACATATATTATTTAATACTGTGATGGTGGCGGTGGAATAAAACCAACGATGATGACAGATAGGGGTTTATTTACTTTACTTCAAACACTTGACAGATTTTAGCAAACAAAGTTACACTGAGGCGAAACCTATTTGTGGTTCTAGGGATGGACTGCGGGGCTATCCTATCCCTTTACCTCCTAGCTAGGCAATTCCTGAGGACGACGGGGCCTCCGCTCAGGGCAAGCTTGACTTATGACAACAGTGGTGACTGCGGGGCTATCGACCACTGCGCCTCCTAAGTAGCGAGTGCGCTCGGTCTTCCATGAGTGACCGATTATATAGTCGGTTTGACGACAGTAGTGTGTGTCTTCATCATCTAATGCTTGTATGTGGTTGTGAGCATCATCTTCACACGTTGCATGATAATTGTCGCTAGTAGTCTGTTGTGTTTTACTCAGATGGCATAGTGTTGTGCACACAATCAGGTAGATGGCGTAAGTAGTCGTGTTACAATACTTACATTGTTTATGTTTGTGTAAACTTCATTGATAATGCTTTTTTTAATGGAATTTTGCCCCACACTAGGAATTTCTTTTGTATCCTGGGTGCGTTTACAAACACAAACTCACATCCCCAAACAAATACTTGTAAGCCATATAAATATTTGGCCCCTGTGGAAACCGAACCCGCGACATGCAGCTCAGCAGTCTATTGCTCAGCCATTGCGTGTCGTAATCGTTTCGTAACAAAACTATCGTCAGACTTTGATTAAAAAAAAAAACACTCCGGGAGTGCCAACAGAAGTGAAAACTTGAACATTAATGTATGCATTTTTAATTTTTTTGGAATGATTAGAGAATAATTTCAGATGGATTGCTTTATTTATCTGTGTATAATATTCTTTTATAGCGCTATCGTATACAAACATATACCATATAACAGTCGTGGTGGTCTAGTGGTTAAAACACCAGCCCCTCACGTATGAGTGTGCGGGTTTGATCCCAGTAACTTTTCTTAGTTATATGTACTTCCTAAGTATATCTTCGATACGAATGACGTATTATAAGGTAAAGAAAAACATCTTGAGGAATCAAAAATCACCGCATTGAGCAAGCGTGGTGATTACGCTCGCCTTCTCTGTATGAGAGGAGACCTGTGCCCAATAATGGGACGATAGTAAAGGTTGATGATGATACCAACATATAATGTCCGACATATTACCGATCATATCACATGTCCTGACGTGAGTCACATTTTTTCTTATCTTAAAAAGTATACAACGAAAATTAACTTCCAAGAAACATGGTATTTCTTTTATCTTATGTGTTACCGATACCCATTGCATCTGCAGTTTTGCTAGTTAAATTATTTAACCTGTGTACATTATAATTTTGTATTTGCCATCTACTAAATATGTAAATATATATAAATATTTGAATTTATAGCAATTTAGCTACTCTTCTTTAATAAGCATCAAGATGCTAATCAAAGAAGAATTCTCCTACTTTACCTTTATTTACAGCCAGTCCACGTCAATGACTAACGATAATATTGAACAAACCCCAATTCAAATGAAACGTAACTCTTGTTGTCTGACGTCATCCTCCTCGGAACTCCGAAAAACTTCCATGAAAGCCTCATAGTTGCGTCAAACAATTCTTTATCGCGTAACACAATTACAGCTTCGCAAATTCTATCGGCATCGCTAACCTCGTTTCGAGTTTGAGAGCATCGCCAGGAAATAAAAGATTCCCCTTACAAGAGAGTAATCCAAGAGCATGTGCTGCGAATGGCCAGCAAGATAAGGCAGCTAATTTATAGCGTTTCAATACCTTCTCGTCAAAGATTCGGTGAGATCTAGAAGAGGGATACGTGCGTATATGCTGTTTGTTTCCTTTATTGATTCTCATTTCGAAAAAGTTAAATGAATTTCATAAGCGACTCACCAATTTTGTTTATACAATATGTAAAGAAAACCCTGTCCGATCCAGGAAGGAATTGTTAGGTATCGATAACTGATTCTAGTTACTACTACTGTTATTGCTGTTAATGCCTACAAAGCGGGGCTAAACTTAAAAAGAAATCCTCCTAAAAATAAATATTATTTCGCAAAACGACATAACTTTATACTTGTGTGGTAGGCAATACATACGCGGGCGAAGGGGGCAGGGCACAAGGCACGTGGTCACATTGCTTATAAAAATACCGTCGAAAATGTTGGTTTCACTTTAAAAAAAATTACCAGATTTTGGGGAAGTTAAAATCAATTCACCGACAAAAAAGATTATTTCAAAATTCATTAGTGTTGTTACTATGATGATTATGTAAAATTTCATATTTTATTTGGTCATGTATTTACCTAACCTTTATTATCCTTATGGGTCGGACGGGCTTTCTTTACATATTGTAGGAATATGTAAATCAATAGGATCGCATTGCTATAACAACAAATGGAACATTGGAACAAACTTTACACTCTTGGTTTGTCTTGGAATATTCCCAATTGCCAGTGTGGCTCGTGGATTGTTGTAAGCGAGGTCAAAGATAATTATAGTACCAGAGGAACATCTTCTAGAAGAAAGAAGAACGAAGAAAGAAGACAGAAGAAAGAAAATACATTTCTTTAGCGCAGACATAAAGACACACAATACATTTAAAATAAACACACATCTGGCAGCAACAAATAAAAATCAAACAGATAGTAAAAGAAGAGAAGAAGAGAAGGTCCAGTTCAGCAAATGTCAGACACGTAGTTGTCTGACATTTTTGCTGAACCTTTATGGTGCAGCCGCGAGGCACAATTTGCTGATATTTTTTTCATCTTCTTCTTCTTCTTCTTCTTCCTCAGCCTATAGATGTCCACTGCTGGACAAAGGCCTCCCCCAAGGCTTTCCACAATGACCGGTCTTGTGCTGCCCGCATCCATCGGCTTCCCGCGACCTTCACCAGGTCATCGGTCCACCTTGTTGGGGGTCTCCCTACGCTGCGTTTTCCAGTACGTGGCCGCCACTCAGGCCTTTTTTTTCATCAGGGTTTTTTTACTATCTGTTTGATTTTTCTGACGCTGGTTTTCAACAGAACCTGATGTGAGGTGACGGTTGTAAAACAGTTTTAAACCACAACATAACGTATGTACCTATGCATATTTAAATAAAAAATAAATACATGGAAGTTCATTGAGTCGAAGGCCAAGGTGGCTTCCGGAAAACTTGGCGTCATCGCAGAGGTCCGGCGTTACTTCACACCGAGGCAGTTTCTAATGTTGTACAAAGCACAGGTCCGCTCGTGTGTGGAGTACTGCAGCCACATTTGGGCTGGTGCTGCGAAATGTCACCTGGCTACTTTGGATTCTGTGGAGAGGTGTGCGAAGAGGCTGATTGGGGACCCAGATTTAACTCGAACTCGAAACGGTCTCCAAAGCCACACAAGCACAGGCGTAGAGTAGCCAGCCTTTCTTCTATAGGATGCATTCTGGTGAGTGTGCAAGGGAATTGCATGGTTTAATTCCCCCATCTCCGTTCCACCATCGGACGACCCATCGTACGGCGACTTTCCACCTTCACGTTGTTAACACCACTACGATCCGGACGAAGCGTTTTGCTTCCTCTTTTATTCCGCGTATATCGAGGGACTGGAACAATTTACGTGTTGTTGTGTTTCCGTCACACTACAATTTGAGTGTCTCCAAGGCTAGAGTGAATAGGCTCTTAATTAACTAGCTCGCTTTACCATCAATGATCGCATCACTGCTTACCATCAGGCGGGATTGCGGTCAAGCGCTAGTTTATAACCTATAAAAAAAGTTTAAAAAAAGAAATCCTAAATCAATTTCAAGTATATCAGCAACCTTATCCAGTTCCTCTAGATCGTTGACCCAAACGCTAAGGTCAGCAGCTGTTGAGAATTTAGTTGTGCTCACGTGTTATTCTTTCTCAAGTTATTTGTGTCTAGCTACGAGTCTTCTACTTGTTTCGTTATTATATTATTTGCTTCTAAACATTGTGAAACCGATATGTTTCTGTGTTTGAGACCCGGTTGCTTTCAAGTTTCGATGTTATTACTGTGAGAAGAATTTAATTCAATAAGACACTTTAAAGTTTTACTTGTGAAGATTGTGTTTTGAAAATTCCTGATGGTGGACCAAGACAACCGACTTCCACCCAACTTCTCAGTTATCGGTGGCATTTTCAGACTTTCTCTTATGTAGGTACTAACTAGCTTTCCGCCCGCGGCATCGCCCGCGTGGAGTTCGGTTATATCGCGCTTCTTAGATTTTCCTCGGGAATATCAAATTATTCCGGGGTAAAAAGTACCCTATTATTTAATACGGACTTCTAATTTTACGTCTGCGAAATATCAAAGCAATTGGTTCAATAGTTACGGCGTGAAAGCAGAACCAACAAACTCACTTTCCTATTTACAATATTAGTAAGGATTGCTAATGTATCCATTCGTATAACTTCACAGAACCTTCTTAGCATTCTCATCTCAGTTTCATGCCTTTCGCTCATCCAGATTGTGGTGCAACATTCTGATCCGCATAGTTTTCTTAGTATGCTCCAAAAATATATTTTTATGACTAATATTGTAGGACATTAACTAAAAGAAAACGTTTACGTTTCTTCCCCATTTTATGCACGTAAAATTTAACATCTAAAGAAGCCCTTTGTGTCAAAGGGACTTTATTTATTCAAAATCAGGCAGCCCAGACCTATAAATGTAATTTAGCACGCATGTACAGACGACAGCACGTCAAGCTACTATAATCTGTCAGATTTCCTTATTAGATTTTCAACTTTATCAGCATTAAGGCTCAAGGTTGATTAGGAATATCTGACAGTTTGGAGTAGCTTGACCTGCTGTCGGCCGTACTTCACCAAGCATCATTGCCAACACTGTTGCACATATGTTAAAGTACAAATAACAAGGAACGTACATATGTCGATTTTTAAGAATATACATATGGGTAATCAGCAAGCTATACATAACTATTTTACCCTGATTTTTGGTTGTACGAAAAACTTTAAGAATTCGAGGTCAGCTAAATCTGGAGGTATATAGTTTGATGCTCAACCGTGTCTACTTGAATAACACTCAATTACGTTCTGTCACAGCCTGATAATTGACTTTCAGTTTCTGTGCATCCGTCTCAATTCCACCTCCCTCAAACAATTATGGCCTCTACCGTCTATATAATATGGTAGTTATTTCCGTTTTCTGTTCGTAGTAATTACAGCTAATATAAGTGAAATAATAGATACCATAATGTTAAAAT
Organism: Sesamia nonagrioides; assembly: GCA_017933935.1. NCBI lineage: Eukaryota > Metazoa > Arthropoda > Insecta > Lepidoptera > Noctuidae > Sesamia > Sesamia nonagrioides. The sequence goes on from JADWQK010001182.1 coordinate 1,233,900, forward strand.
TCTTGGAAATTATAATTTAAATAGACGGTGTGTAATGGAAGTTTACATTAACGAGTTGTCAAAGTAAAATATTATAACTTTGACATTTTGTGTCAGATTCTTTGAGTGTGAATATAATAAATTACTCGTATATATAATTTTACTAGATGTTGCCCGCGACTCCGTCCGCGTGGACTTCAGTTTACAGCGCGCTGTAGTTTCCGTAAATTAAAAAGATCTTAGTTGATATAAAATAAGCGCCTGTTGAAATATTGGGAGCAATATGTAGTACGTCCGCGTTAGCTCCCGTTTTCGCAACATTTTTTGTTACTGCTCTGCTCCTGTTGGTCATAGCGGGATGTTATATGGCCTATGTCTTTTATCAGGCTCTAGACCAGGGTAGGCGAACCTTTATGCATCAACGTGCCATTTTTTCTAAAAAAAAAGTTTAGTGGGGTCATTCGCGTGCCTTCAAATAATTTTGACTTTCTGATTATTGGCAAAATAATAATTATAAATACTATCAAAACTCTTTATTAAATAAAGTAAGCAAAAGAGGTACATTTTGGTATGTTTATATTAAATTTCAGTAAAATTAGTGTGACTTCTGTTGCTGCAGGTTAGATGACAAATAATTTATGTTAGGGTTGTAAGATGTTACTTTTAGCAAAATGCATGCTGAACTAGATTCATCTGTCAAACGGTTTCTAACCGAGTTTTTAATGTTATTCATCTCTGAAAATAATGACTCGCAGGCATATGTAGATGAAAACATGGTTAAAATAGCATGAGCCAGCTTCTTCAAACAGTTAAATTTAATGTGTCTGGTAACGCATTCCTTGTTTCCAGAATTTTATTATTAGCATTTTTACTTAAATTACTTAGCGTAGTAGCATCGCGTTCGATCGTCTTAAAATACCTAATTCTGCGACGTGCCCAAAATATTGTGTCGCGTGCCATCAATGGCACGCGTGCCATTGGTTCGCCTACCCTGCTCTAGACGATGTGTTTACCAAATTTCATTACAATCGGTTCAGTAGTTTTGGTGTGAAAGCCGGATAGACAGACAGACAGAGATACAGTACAGAGAATATTAGTATGGATACAGTTATGAAGTACTGTAATGGAATATTGTAGTGTAATGCTAACTTAGTTTTGTTCTTTTTATTAATTAATTACAAAAAGATAATCTCCTGCCTTGGGTTGAACCCACGATTTTAAACACGTAAAAAGTACAAGAATTAAAACCTGTATTTGAAGTAAAAACGTAAATTTCTCGAACATTTAACGATGAAAAACAGTTAATAACCTTTTCCAAATAAACGGTCACGATCTCACAATAGCAACCACATTATTGCACCAACATTATAAAAACTAAGCAGCTGTATTTCATGTTGGTAACTGTAATCTTTATGACCTAAATGCCAGAGAGTGGGATTAGCAGTAAATTTATGATACCTAAGGGCGTTAACAGACATGTTGATTGCAGCTGCGGTGACCACCGACTTATGAAAAATTCGGAAACTTTTAAACTGTAATGAGTTGTCAATCCTAATTGCGTAGCAACTTTCAATTTTGTAGAATCTGAATGATTTTGAAGGCTAGTCCATTCCTTTAATAATGCAAAAAAAAAAAGAAATGAGCGTTGTTAAACTGTCAAAGACTTATTGCTTCTGACAGTGTATTAGGTAACTCAGCCATAGATTTTTTGTATTGTTATTCAGAATATGGTAGCTTTTCAGATCAGAGATCAAAAAGACGACTGACTGAAATGCGCACCGATAAAGGAATTGCAAATTGGAATACCGTGCTTTAACGCAGCGTGTTGCCAAAACTCAATGCAGCATCGAAGTAAACATTGAAATGTATGATGTTGCTATCTCGTTTGGACCTGTTCGCTGTTATTTAACTAGATCGCTTTACTATCAACGATTGCATCAAAGCTTACGGCAGCTTGAGACAGAATCGTGACCAAGCACTATTTTATGACTAAAAAAATTGTCCTAATGCGATGCATTAATTGAGAAGTTACAAAATCGCTGCCGTTACAAGTAGCATGTCTGGTGATGCCCTAAACCCTCCGAAGCTTTGTTCTGTGCTGAACAACCTTTAGCCAGGGATTACGGTGAGTAACGGTAGTCAGCGGTCATGCCACAAAAGTGGGAAAGTAATTAGGAATTTTGAAAGTTTGGAATTGAATGGTGGCGTTTTGTAATTAGTTGTGGGTTTTAGGTTTACGAAATAGGATGTTGAGCCTAAGTTTTTGAAAGAGTTCATTCCGGGCTTAATGCCGGTTTTAGTTTGAGAAGTAGACTAAAGGTTAACTAAGGATTCGGAGCAAGTGAAGGTAATTTTTACCCGATTGCCAGGAAGGGTTATGTTTTTGAAAATAGAGGATGTTTGGCGCCATATTACGAGGTAAATAAAAAAAAATCTACCGGGCATATCGAATCAGGTATCAAAACGAAGAATTTTAAACACTTATTCTAAATAATATTTTAGGATATAGGAGAGAGATTTACATAAAGAAAAGTATAACACAAATTAGAAACAATGATTTATAATCAATAACTCAATTTTGTAACCTTAAAATGACTCTAACACAAACAGCCATCAGTTTAACACCATTTACAGCGAAATACCAACAAAATAACTGACTTACTGCAAATCGCACCGACCACCAATGCAACCATCTTACCGTCCAAGAGCTCAGGAGCAAAAGGACCTGTCAATCAGACAGCCTGCTATTTATAATAGATAGGCGTAGATATAGTAGACATAGGCATAGATAAAGTAGGTGCGAGTTGCTACAAGTCTTCAAACTTATTTCTACTAACAATATGTATATAACTTGCAGTTTTAATATTAAATGGAACGATGAAAAAAGTTTTTTTTTTTTTAATTTTCGCAATATTATAAATACAATTTGTCAGAACTAAAAAGATAGAAATAAAAAATGTTATTGAAAAACAAAAAACCCGCCTGCATAAAAAATCTAACGAACCGAAAAGGCAGAAACAAGTTGAACAATCGCAGTTGGGGGACCTCTTAGCTAGATAATTAAGTGTTCCATAGAACAGACCCCCAACTGCGATTGTTCAACTTGTTTCTGCCTTTTCAGTTCGTTAGATTTTTATGCAAGCGGGTTTTTTGTTTTTAAATAAAAAAAATAGATATAAGATGTACCCCTGTTTTTTTTTGTTACCTTGTTTTATGTCCCACTACTGGGCCTTTGGCCTTTCACATCTCTGCTTTTTTTTTTTTATTAGTTATAAACTAGTGCTTGACTGCAATCCCGCCTGATGGTAAGCAGTGATGCAATCGTTGATGGTAAAGCGCACTAGCTTATTAAGCCTATTCACTCAAAAAAACTGAGTGAATAGGAAGGAAGACGGCAGTTGAGCGAGGTGATGCAATGTTTAACCCAACAACACGACCAACGATGCTGCGCCAGAGGATGATCTGGAGACCCTCCACGACCAAACTCCCGACACAACAACATTAGGCACATTGTACCCGACACACATCGCAACACAACTGCTCAGACCCGTCCTCCGTACGGCTTCACCAGACATCATGCCGGAACACGACGGATCGCTTGGCGGTAAGACTTTGTCTGGTGGGTGGTAACTTATGCCGGCGGCTGATGTTGTTGCCTACCACCGAGAGAACCCACCATTTTGCACCCTACTTTTGCGATATCTTGTTTTAAGTGTCCGGTGAGTGAGGATCTTTACGCACCTCGCCGAGTGCATTTGTGACACGTGTTTACGGGGTCAGATTTAACAAGATAGTGAAACCCCGTCGACGTGATAGATATTGTACTTACCTATACAATATGTAAAGAAAACCCTGTCCGATCCGTGAAGGTATTGTTAGGTATCGATAACTGATTCTACTAATGCCCACAAAGACAGGCTAAACTTAAAAAAAATCCCCCTAAAAAACTAAATATTATTTCGTAAAAAGAGGTAACTTAATACATGTGCGGTAAGCAGCCCCTTCCGCGGGCAGCGGGGGGCAGGGCACGCGGCACCTGTGACGTGGTCGCGTCGCTATTCGCTTATAATAATACCGGTGTTGTAACTTTTTTAAAAATTACCAAATTTCGGGGAAATTGAAGTTAATTCCCGGGAAAAAAGGATTATTTCAAAATTCATTAGTATTGTTACTATGATGATTATGTAAAATTTTATATTATATTTGGTCAAGTGTTTACCTAACCTTTATCATCCTTACGGGTCGGACAGGGTTTTCTTTACATATTGTATACAACGTTATTTTTTCTTTGTACGAAACCTGAATACAGTTTGTTCAGAATAAGCAACTGAATCGATTCCAATCATTTTTACACCATCTTATATTTTTTCCTAAATACATTTAGAACTTGTTGCAGTGTGGTTACCGAGCGCGCAACACAGCAGCTGACGGTAGATCATAGTAATAGGCACGTGAGACATCGTTGGCCAGCCAGCGCCGAGGCAGGTGCGGCCAAGCGAACGGTGCGTCGACCATATTTAGCCCATAACTTTGTAGTTTTTCATGATACCTATCTTTTTGAAATTTTGTACATAGATTCTTTACTCTCATTGATATCCAAGATCATCATCATCATCCCAGCGTTATTCCCAGTCGCATCCGAAGCCTTTTCAGCATTGGAGTCTGGGGTCCGCTTTACCAGTCCAACTGCTGATATGGCTAAACTTCGACATTTTTCGTGAAGCGACTGCCGTCTGACCTCCACAACCCGAAGGCGACATCGAAGCATTGCAGTTAGACCAATTGTTGGACTTTTGAGGGCTCCAACAACCCGTAACGACTGCCACTAGATGTTCGTATGGAAACCGGGACCAACAGCTTAACGTGCTTTCCGAGGCACGACCAGACCAGTGCAAATATTCATATTCATGCTTACAAATACTTGCACTGTGCGGGGATCGAACCCGCGCCACATTGCGCAGCGGCCGCGTCCGCTACCGCTACGCTACGGAGGCTGCCCTAGTCCTTGTCATTGATATCCAAGATATACTTAGAAAATACATAACACACAGCCCCCTTTCACCGACTTCAAAAGGTTCATAACTCTTTTGTTGTGTTTGGTATAACTTTTTATAACAAGATACCCTCTGCTTTGCTAGACTTGCCTTACAATGCATTTAAAGCAAAAATCAAATCTAAGCTTTGTTCAAAGGAATATTATTCCGTAAATGATTATATAAATGACAAGAATAGCTGTTCGCTCTGATTAACTCAGGACAATGTTTGTGTTCTTTCTCCGGAATTAGCTTACTGACACGATAAATGAGTTCATTTCATTCATCACTATGTAACAAAAACCCTGTTCATCCTTTCAGGGACATATATATTTACTTACAAGCACTACATTAATGAAATTATAATTTTAAAAAAGTAATTATTGTCTAGTCGAGGGGTCAACATCTAATAACTATTAAAGTCGACACATTCGACAAACTGTTTAGAATATCTGATTTTATAAGATAAAGAGATTGCCGAGAACGTTCTATTTATGTCTTCTTCATGCAGAATTGCAAAGATATTAATATTTCTTTTAATTATAATTTTTGTTGAACAAATTTTTATAAATGATATGTTTTATTACATCCGTATAGGTACTGATTCTTAAAACGTAAGCAGAAGGAACAACAGGGTTTTTGTTACATATTGTATATATAGGTATATTGTTTTGCTTTGCTGGTAATTTGACGTGGTAGCTGGCAAATGGTAAATAATTTCATTGTTGTTGTATTTTCTTGTGTTCATCACTATACATAGTATTGTATAAAGTCATCTGTTTTTTTTTAATGAACAGACAGCTGTGCTACTGGGGAATTTCTTCCGCCACTTCATCTTCCCAGCGAAAGCACTAGGAAGTGTCGATGGGTGGGCGTTTTGGGGGACTGTCTTATGTAATATTGACGTTCAAGAAGTGATGATTCTCAGCCTAATTTGAATAAATGACTTTTGATTTTGACATATAACTTTAGAAAAGTTACATTGGTACTTTTCTGACCTGGAATCAAACCCGCACACTAATACTTAAGAGCTGGTGTTTTAACCATTAGACCACCACGACAGCAGCGGTATTTTAAATGGAAAAAGTGTTATCATTTTATAATTTCGGGTTTGGATTTACAACTGAAAATGGAAATATGGAATCAAAACATCATATGAAAATATTAATATTGAAAAATGATATACGTTAGATATTAACATATGTATAAATACCTATGTATTGATATACCTACCACATTGAATAGTTTCGGTAGGTATTTCATTTGAACTTGAATTTTTAGTGTCAGTCGTGTCGTCTATAATATGTACATATTTACTTTGGACTGTTAATGGACCCTTATAGCGAACTTAATCTTGGTGAAAATTAATATTATCAAAGACAAAATCAATCATATCAAAAACAAGAACATCCAATTGAATCAGGTCGTCCTTTTAAATTATATTAACTTCAATAAACATCGTCACAGAACCATTCTGAATCAATTAATTAATTAATTAAAAAACGCTTCCTGTTTCCTTCCTTCCTCATACAAAAAAAAAATCCTGCACAGAAAAGTAATCGCCAATATACAAAAACAAAAAGAAATAACATCGTAAACCAAACACATAAACTCCGGAGTACACCTTCCAATGAAAATATTCCACTGACGAGGGCAAATTTATTGAGCTGGAGGAACTAGAGTAGAGAGCCAGTATAATCTCTGGCAAAGTTACCTACAGAGTGTATACTGCGAATCGATAATGCAAATTTTATGTAAAGAGACTGTGAGAGGGCAAATTTCAGTAGGGGAGCTCCAGCCGATCCAATCAGTGAATCTTAATAATATGTATCAAATGTTTAGTTTTCGCAGGTTTACATTTGCTCCTACTATGGGAGCTTTCTCGAAAATGAAGATGAATAATGTTCGAGAAATATGGTTAAGAGGGAACACTAGTGGTACTTTCTGTATACAAACGTATTCCGCTGTTTTCTTCGTGGATAATGCTTTTACAGCAAAATTAGTTTTTTTTTTCTACAATTTTACATCGTGATTATACGTGCCCGTAGCATTTGATTTTTTCCGAAACATAATGAATAAAAGTCTTGCCGCCAAGCGATTCGTCGTGTTCCGGCATGATGTCTGGTGAAGCCGTACGGAGGACGGGTCTGAGCAGTTGTGTTGAGATGTGTACCGGGTACGATGTGCCTAATGTTGTTGTGTCGGGAGTTTGGTCGTGAAGGCTCTCCAGATCATCCTCTGGCGCAGCATCGTTGGTCGTGTTGTTGGGTTAAACATTGCATCACCTCGCTCAACTGCCGTCTTCCTTCCTATTCACTCAGTTTTTTTGAGTGAATAGGCTTAATAAGCTAGTGTGCTTTACCATCAACGATTGCATCACTGCTTACCATCAGGCGGGATTGCAGTCAAGCACTAGTTTATAACTATAAAAAAAAAAAAAAAGAAATACGATACTTCAAAATCGCGAAAAATAACCCTGTTCTACCATGATGAATCTTCTATCATTTTCTTTTTTGTCAATAACTTATCACGTTTGTCTAACAGTCATCTGAACAGAATGATGACTATTAGACAAACGTGATAAGTTTTTGACAAAAAAGAAAATAATAGAAGCATAGGTATACTTTTCCTCTAAAGTTTGATATAAAAATATTTGACATCTGTCGTGTTTTGAGAAAGAAAACAGCGGAATACAAAACGTCTTTTAGTCAACGTTTTTGTAGGTAAAATCAGCCCGAGCTGCAACTGTCCTTTTCGCACTTTACCGTGAGAGGTTGGAAGCAGCACGACGGCAATAGTTTCTTCAAATACCTATTTTCCAAATTCCTCGGCACTAGAGTACCATTGATGAATTATTGTTTGTTAAGAGGGTCCCCTCTTAACAAACAATAATTCATCAAGTGACAACGACCATGACTTAAGGGTTGTAGGTCATGGCAGGCCGTCACCTCCTTCTACAAAGCAGTCATGCTAACAAAGGAAGAGGCGGAGTGCGTGAGGGAGCGGCAATCCCAGCGCCTTTAGCCGCCGCAGGAAACGCCCTGATCGGGAGACAAAATCGAACTTCCGGCCACTGTAGGCGCAGGCTTGCGGGCGGTGAGCAGTGAGCAGCTCGCCACCCGGTAAGGACCAGGCCCGTGTCGATGGTGCGTTGTGAATCACGCGCGGCTCAAAGAGATGTAAGCCCATCGTGACTGGGTCCACAAAGACCGATGCCTCTTCGGCCAGGGCTGCGAGATTGTTAAAAAAGAAACCGTGCCTCTGGCGCACAGGCAAGTGAAGTACCAAACTAAGTAAAAGTAAGTAAAAAACTGACACGCCCTTCCACTCTGCCCAGAGCGGGAGAGGTAATTTGGTGATTTCCTACACAGAATAAAAAAAAAGGGTTGTAGATCATAGGTTCGAACTCGGAAAGACGTTTTGTTTTGTGTATCTCTTCACCACAGCTCTCACCAAACGGTAAAAGAAAAATCGAACATGTCCAAGAACCAAAAATTCAAACACAATATACTTAGGAATGTTATAATTCGAATTGTAATGATGCTAAATTGAAAAGTACAGTTGTAACATAAAATAATAATTGAAGTGACTGGTATTACTTTTTAATTATTCATCATCATTTCAGCCCAAAGACATCCACTGCTGGACATAGACCTTCCCCAAAGATCTCCACGACGACCGGTCCTGCGCCTCCCGAGTCCAGCGGCTTCCGGCGACCTTAACCAGGTCGTCGGTCCACCTTGTCGGGGGCCTACCCACTCTGTGTTTTCCGGTGCGTGATCGCCACTCGAGAACCCGTCGGCCCCATCGGGCATCGGTCTAAGGGGCAATGTGCCCGGCCCACTGCCTTTTAAGTGTTGCATTTCTTCGGGCTATGTCGGTTACTCTCGTTCTTCTGCGGATCTCCTCATTCTTCTGATTTGAGCACGCAGTGCAACCCCAAGCATAGCCCTCTCCATTGCCCTTTTAAGTAACCTTTTAAGTAACCTTACCGACCACGTCTTAGTTCCATAAGTTATCACTGGCAACACACACTGGTCGAAGACTTTTGCTTTGAGACACTGCGGTTTTTCTAACGAAAAGATTCTACGTAGCTTCCCGACAGCAGCCCAGCCGAGTTGGATTAGACGATTGATCTCTTTTTCCTAATTGGACCTACCTAACTGAATAGTTTGCTTTTTCTATATAATTCTGCGCAAGCCGCAGAGGGCGATGGCCATCAGGGTCGTCCGCGGGTACCGCACGATTTCCTACGAGGCGGCTTGCGTCCTGGCCGGATCCCCGCCCTGGGACCTAGAGGCGAAAGTACTCGCGTCAATGTACCGATGGCGCGAGGAAGAGCGGAAACGGGGCTCCAGTCCGGTGCAGCGGCAGATCGAGCTGCACCGAGAGGAGCCTCCGTCAGGTCCTGGTGGCGGACTGGCGGCAGAGGCTTATGCGCCCTACCGCTGGCCTCGCTACCGTCGAGGCGATTCGGACAGTACTCGACGACTGGCTCGGGAGAAGGCACGGCACCCTGTCGTTCAGGGTGACGCAGGTGCTGTCGGGGCACGGCTGCTTTGGCAAGTACTTGCGTCCCTTAGGCAGGGAGCCGGACGCTCGGTGCCACCACTGCGTCCAATGCGGGGAGGACACGGCGCAGCATACGCTCTCCGAGTGTGTAGCTTGGCAGGAGCAGCCGTGTCCTCACAAATGAAGTAGGAGGCGACCTGACGCTGCCGGCAGTAGTGCAGAGGATGGTCGGTAGCGCAGAGTCGTGGGACGCAGTGGTGTCCTTCTGCGAGGACGTGATGTCGCAGAAGGAAGCTGCGGAACGGGAGAGGGAGATCTCGACTCCCTTCCTGGGCCGCAGAAGATGCACCGGGCGCCGAATAAGGGCGGATAACGGCCTCTTCCGCCCCCCATGAATGGGTCCAGGGGCGAGAGACATGGGGAAGTCCCCGCCCCCTATTCGATGGACCCCGAGGCGGAGGCGCGCGCGTGTGTCGACGCACGCCCCTGAGGCGATGCACGGGGTAGTTTAACACCCCATTACCCCGTGCAGGAGACGGGGCCCGGACAGACCGGGCTAGCACGAGGGTGTGGGGCCGTGGAAGAATTTAGACTCCCGCGTTTGCTCGTGATAGAAGAGACACTGGGGTGGTTTTAGTCAGTAAAAGTCTGACAGACCCCGTCGCCCAACCCAGGGTGGCGGACATCCTATGAGGATTTCCACCCCGAAAAAAAAAGGTATACGTAACTAACAAACGATGGATGGAATGTGTGAAGGATGATATGGCTAAGAAGGGGGTGACTGCCGAGATGGCTTCTGATAGGGATGTATGGAAGAAAAAGACATGTTGCGCCGACCCCAAATAAATTGGGATAAGGGCAGGAGAATGATGATACGTAACTAACAACTTCCAGAATAGAGTTTCCGTTCTTTATAGGAGTCGTCACAATATGGTCTTGGGCAATAAGTCGCGTGGTTTTTAGTTTATCTTTAGTTAATATCCCAACAGTGAAAATATTTAAGTCATATGTGTTATCTGATCTAAGTGTATACACACTAATAAGTTCCAAATAAATTAACATCGAATACTATGTAAATGTGTCGCGGTCGGTCATCCCATGCAAATTGTAATTGTCTATTGAAATGAGATGAGGGAGTTACGATAACTGTTTGTTATGCAGTATTTGAATTAACCCAGCGAACATTATAACAAGTCTAGTAACGTTTCCAATGATAGTTTTAGCGCTGTAGGCCAAATTGAATTTCAATTTAAGCTGGGTTTGTAATTTGGAACTATAATAAGACAGACAGCGGGCATTTATATAAATATATATAATAAGCGTACAGTACTCTATTTAAATACTGTTGCAAATTGCAGGTACTAAATTGTAAGTTTATGCGTATATAAATTGACAATAATAATTGCAATGACAGGGTCTTAGTTTAAATAATTATGATTTTAACAGAGCTAGTTGTGGAATGAGGAATGACATTCTCAAAACACTGAAGGAAAACGTTGTGAGGAAACTGGCATGTCCAAACAAGACATGTGACATCTACCAACCCACACTGGGCCCACGTGGTAGATTATGACCCACCCCCTCTCACCGAGAGGAGGCCTGTGGCCCTGGAGTAGGAAAATCATAGACTGGTTATGTATGTATGTTGTAGTTGTGAAATTGTAGTATTTTAGATAACTGATTCTACTAATCCTACAAAGCCGGGCTAAACTTAAAAAAACCCCCTAAAAAAATAAGTATTATTTCGCAAAAAGAGGTAACTTAAAACATGTGCGGTAGGCCATCCAGGCGCGGGCGAAGAGGGGCAGGGCACGCGGCACGCGGTGGCATCGCTATTCGCTCAGAATTATACCGTCAAAAATAAAGTTGCCGCTTTTTAAAAATTACCAAATTTTGGGGAAGTTGGAATTAATTCGCGGGAAAAAAAGATAATTTCAAAATTCACTAGTATTGTTACTATGATGATGATGTAAAATTTCATATGTTATTTGGTCATGTGTTTACCTAATCTTTACTGTCCTTACGGGTCGGACAGGGTTTTCTTAACATATTGTATACATATTTATTTTTAGCAGTAAATTTATAATACTAATATTATAAAGGCGAAAGTCTGTCAGGAAGGATGTTTTGATTACTTTCTCACGCGAAAACTACTGAGCCGAAGTTGATGAAACTTTGCAAGGAATATAAGCTTATATTTACACATAATCAAAGTTTATGGGCGCAAACTGTGAAGCGCTAAAAATGTAATACATCTATTTATCTTTTGTCCGAGCAAGCAATTGTTATAAACGGACAAATATTTTTGTGAGTTCCAATCGAGTTCCCTTAGTAAGCCCTTCAGTTAATATATGTAAACGTGGGCGTAACACATTGAATAATGTTTGTGTACGTTTGTTCTAGGGCATATCAATATCCTCCGTCAGCCCTTTAGCATAGTTCGCTAAGCGGAAAGGTCGCCACACCCTAACATTAACTGTTGCAATGTTAAGCATTCCGGCCTTGAGCTGGGTGTTAAAGGATTTGTGCTCTGCTTTAGGGTACGAAAATATTTACAACTAAATGATCTTGTCTTTGAAATGTAATTATGTAAAGTTTAGAAAATGAGGGTAAAATACCGTCTGCGGGCGGTGAGCAGTGGGCAGCTCGCCGCCCGGTAAGGACCAGGACCGAGTCGACGGCGCGTCGTGTTTTACGCGCCCTTCAAAGAGATGTCAGCACATCGTGACGGGGTCCACGAAGACCGATGTCTCCTGACCACGGTTGCGGGTTGGACAAGAAACCGTGGCCCTGGCCGTCACACAGGTAAGTGAAGAAACACGGTTGGGTTTTAGTTAGTAAACGTCTGACACGGGGCTTCCGCGCCGCCCAGAGCGGGAGAAGTCATTTGATGATTTTCCATTCCAACAAAAAAAAGTCATTTGATGATTTTCCATTCCAACAAAAAAAAAAGGGTAAAATACCGTGACGTTACAGTAAAAAAAGTACTTAGCAATGCACTAATCGCCCTTACGGTTTTTGAAAGTTCCCCTTGATTTCTCTGGTCTTCCATCATCAGATCCTGACCTGGTGATTATAGCACTGGAACTGGACTGGAAAGTATAGGTACCTTTTCAAATAAAAAGATAATTTTGCAAATTGGTCCAGCCCTCTTAGAGTAATCGGTGAAGATAAATAAAAAAATATTCCGAAAACAATGGATATACTCCTTCTTTTTTTGAAGTAGGTTAGAATACCTATCTATCTGGTATAGGTACAATTAATTTAAAACATAAGCTGTCCTCCCATACCTACTGTAATTTTTAAATAGTGTAAAAGCCAATGAATTTTAAAAGAGTGACCATGGAGATTCTTGCCAGCTAAAATATTTTAATTTTGAATGATTACTGTGTTGATGAATGTATAACAAGGTAGGGGGCAGTCGCCCCCCCGAAAAACTCCCCTGATTAGTAAATGAAGTTTAAATGAGGACCTGTCTCTAACTTTTAAACCATGCAGTCGATACTAACAAAATGTACGGTGTAACTGCCAAAAAATGTGTCTGACTATAGCGCATAAAGATTACTCGCTCAAAAAAATTTACTTGCCCTCCCCTAAGTCGGACTTGCCCACCCCTAGGGCAGAAGCTGGGTACGCTCTTGAATACATAATAATATTATGGTAACTTATCAATAATATATGACACTCCTAGTCTCTTACATGTAACTTCAAGCGTTCACATACCAGTGAACAAGTTTATTTAGCAAACCACTCACTGTAAACTAACTTATTCCATTGGAATCTTAGTAATAACTTTAGGACACGTAACTGTGTGTTATTGGGTTAGGACGTGTCAAATTGGCGCTAACTCGGAGCCAAACTTGAGACTTCCCATTTGACAGAAGTGAATTTGTAACTCCACTTGCCCCTTGGAGATGAGTTGTGAATGTAGGTTGATTGTGCATACAGCCTTATAGTCCATAGCGGTTCGGAGTTCCGGGATTCCGTATAGGGTTTATTGTAAATGTGTCCTGAAGAAATTCTCGTAATTTCATAGTTAAGTCTTCTTTATTTCCTTTAGAGTGAATACTACTTTAACTATTCAATGGCCTCTGTGGTTACATACCACATTTTGCCAATAACACGTGTAACAAATTATAGAAATTCTTTAAAAAAAAATATTTCACAATAATGGCGGATATCGCCAATGACTGTTGCAAAAACGGCCGCGTGAGCCGACTACAAGGGGCTATGATGCAAAGCCATGATGTGGCCACTATGTTGCGATATTTCAATGTTCTTTATGATTGATTCACTGAATGCACTTTTTACTACATAAATCATGCGCTTTTATTTAGTAAATGACACTATAAATAATTTTAAAGTCCAATGAAAAATGAGCGTGACATTCATCTTAGCTTTCCTGTCAAAAAACCTCCATACTTAAGTCACGGTCTCATTTCGGCGACTGTCAAATGTCAAAAACTTGTCAAAATGTACGGAAATTAGAAGGATAATATTTTTGACAGTTTGACTTTGAGATCAGACTGTGAGCTTTCTTAAAATTACGAAGTGTCTTGCTCTCCAGAGGTTTTCTTTGAAGAGTAGCTCTCGAAAACAAAAAAATAAAATATTAGACAAGGTGCTTACATTTTCAACACCATTAAAAACGAGGAAACTTTATAAATAACTGTCGAAAAGGCTTTGTTTATATAATTTGAAGAATAGAAGTTTTTTTTTTAACTTCTGCCAGCAGCCGATATTATCCTACCACCGAGGAAACGGAGAAGGACCGTTGTTATATTCAGATAATAAGTATTTCAAGTCCAATTCCTGGTCCTGGTCTACTCATGTGCCAAGTTTAATTCACATATACGAAAGCATATCAAATCAAAACAATATATACATTTTTCACGGTTAATTTGGTCGTTTCCTATTAGGAAAGGCGACAAGAAATTCCACAATAGTTCTATTCAAAAAATCAAAGAAACGTACAAAATATCTGATTTTTTTTTTTGGCTTGTTTTATAAATAGCACGTAAACCATTAGCGGACGTGGGTTTCAACCTGATTGATACTTCATTCTGATATATTAGGATAAGCGCCCGCGTTAATAAAACACTGTGAGAAAAATCCTGGCTATTTCAGGATAATACAATAAAACCAATCACGCAGTTTACTTAACATATTCACGGCTTATATTTCGGCTTTGAGTGTAGTTGGATTCAGTTAAATACCAGTATTTTCCATGAAGTGGTACGGCCCATCTGACATGCAAAAGCTGGATGTATGATGCCATCGACCCGGGCCTGATTCTTACAAACCCGCGCTTACGGATGCCTTCAGTTCGATGTTGTCTCCCGGCCAGGTCGTTTCCTGCTTGCCACAAGCCCCTCAGATATAAATATATTGATATGCATAGATTGTAGTACCTTGTGCACCTCACAAGGTAATCTGTTAAATTTCTTTATCAGATTTTTAGCTTTATCTCTAAAGCATCTTGGCTAAAGTTTCCTTGGGATTTTTTTTAGTCTCGGGTAGTTTGAATACACGCAATCGGAAAAATTTATGTATTCCTAAATAATTTGTTTTATTATCACCATGTACCCATAGTAATGATGTTCTATGTTCCATGTTATTGGTTTGGTTTCCGCACTCAGTCCCTCCAGCGGACCATTGTGCGTGGACCATGGCGGCCTTTGGCGGTTATTCCAACCAGCCCACCCCTCCAGAAACCCATCAGGTCTCCCAACCTGTTGAGAACATCTGTGTAAGATCTTGGTGCTCCTATGGTTTCGTTTCTAATTTGTGTAACGCCTGTACACTCGAAGAGTACATGCGCAACTGTCTCGTCAGCCTCTATGCAGGCTCTGCACAGAGGGCTGTCCGTTATGCCTATTGTGTGGAGATGCTTATTCAGCGAGCAATGGCCCGTAATGATCCCCGTCATCAATAGTAGGTTCCTCCTATCCAGGCGCAGCAACCTTTTGGTTAGCCTGTCATCCAGGGATGGCATGGCCTCCCTGGACTGCCTGCAGCCCGGTGACGAGGACCACCAAATCTCCGCTTGTTCGTAGGTATGCTTTTGTAGCCATCTGCGTATTTGAATAAAGGGATAGGCACAATGGGCTCCGGTCCGCTGACCAACGCGCTGGATGCCCTTCTAGCCAGCTCGTCAGCTGCGTCATTGCCCAGTGAACCGCTGTGACCCTTTATCCACTGTAGTGTCACAGTGTTGCGGTTTGGTACGGTTATCCGTTCCAATGCATCGTGGCACTCAAGTATTAGACTTGATGTGATGCATCCCTGCTTTAGGGATTGGAGGACGGAAGCAAAGTCAGTGAGTATGCGGACACGCGTGTCCACAACTCTTCTGGCTTTTATGGCTAGGGCCGCCAGAGTTATGCCCACACACTCTACTTGATAGACTGTGTTGAGCATCCCTAGCGGTCTGGATATATTTATGTTGAGGTCCTGTGAGAATACTCCAACGCCCGTTCCTTGATCGGTTTTCGATCCGTCGGTGTACACTCTCAACTCCTCCGGACCTGAGTGGTCGGACTGCTCTTCTTCAAGTACTATCTGATAGTGCTTTTGAAAGCAGTACTGTTTTGGTACCCTGTGATTGGGTGCTTGTAATATTGTAATATAATAATGATTGTTGTTGAGTTAATGTTGAAAACGGTTAAAACCGTCAAAAGCTTTGAAAGGCGAATCGCTATCCTCATAAGGTACCTCAATTATATTATGTGGTAGTAAATTCTGTGAAATCAATCATATTGTGTAGTGTTATGGTGTGATATAACTATTTTTGATACATAGTATACAAGTTATACGCAGATTCACAATCTTTGTGAGAGCTGGAGTCTGTGCTGAGATTGGGACCTATATTGGGAAAGATTTCTAAACTCACAGCCTTAAAATAACGTACTTCACGCATTTTGCTACGTCCCCTTATGGGTAAATAAAGACAGAAATTAAATCAATAAAAAATCCATTTAACTGGAGTTTTATATTACCGACTACGGGTCCCCAAAAGCATTCCACCACGATATCCATATTTAGGGAACACAAGAGGCGTCTGATTCCGCAACAGAGAAACTTCTCGATTTAATTTATACACTTGTTTGGTTTTACTCTTATCGAGTGCGGGGACCAAGTTTGTAGGAATCAGGAGAAATTACTGCCTCCATTGTGAGATCTCACACGGAAAAGTTTCGGAGTCGGAATGATCAAGTTTTGAATAGGTCTGTATTTTAGATATTCGATATTCCAATACTGGGAGAATTTTGTAGTACGAAAACCAATGGAGTGGAAGTTATTGGAATATTGTTGAGCAGTTGAGTTGTATTATTCAATTTGAGTTTGAAGTGTCTACGGCGTTGATATTAGAAAAAATCTGCGATGTGCAGCTTGCATTTTTGATTGCGTTTAATTTAGTTTACATAGGTTTATGATCTTCCTATACGAGGAATTTCAAGAATTGACGAGGTAGGGTAACTCCAAATATTGACCTCTCTGCTCTGGCGAATTTTAGTCTTCCAATGAGGCCCATTATAAGCCAATTCGTTTCAGTGCCTAATTGTGCACAACAATATTATAGGTACAATTAAAATATTATATTTTTGTGTATTTATGGCTTGACAACTTTCAGAGTAAACAGATCGAAGCATCAAAAACTTTGTGTTCAACGCGCGACCCAAAGAAATCACTTGGTGGGGTTCGCCAGGGTCGTCGGATCTTTGAAAGTGATGCCGTGGTCCCTCACGCAGAGGCAAATGAAGGAACACAGGTGGTGTGTTATTTCCACCCAAAAAGCATCAATAACTGAGAATGAATGTAATGTTGACTGAATCCCGAAGTTACGAGTCAGAAAGACTGAAACGTAACATCAGACAATGGTTATTTAACTACCAAATCCTAGAATATGAAAAAAATAAAACACCTACAACAGTAGATGTTAAACTAGGTAAACTATTCGTTAAATAGTTTTCGATAGAACTTTCCTTTAAGCAAACTCAAAACGCCCCTGTTTAGCATCAAAGTGGAAATCTAAAATCCCTTAAGCCGTGTTAGCTATTTACAATCTTGTTTGTGCAAATCTCCTGATACAAAATTGATACTTGTGCCTATAGCCATAAGGTTGATATTGGCGGTATATTTAAATTTGTTTCGCAGTAAATGTGAGCGAATTCAACTGGCAACTTTATTTTCAAGCGACAATTGCCCAACTAGGTTTTGCCAACTAATTGTTGGGATTACAGTTCACTTCGCTTACCAACTTGGCGCTTAGATATTCGGATTTAATCTTGTTTAGGCCTTCTGCTTTACTAGTTTCATGGTTAGGTTGCGTTCTTGTTGGCGGAATCGGAAGGTACATAGAGTCTAAGTCTTTTTTTTTTCCTTCGGTTATCCTATGATAAGAAAACGTTATAAACTGAGGATGACAGTATCTTCAATGATTTTGTTTACCTCGAGAAAATATTTTACTGGTAAGTACAATATTTTTTTGCTATGTTGCTCTGTATTTGTTTAAATTTTCATCTTGTTTTTTGGACGGCCTTTTATAGTAATCTTAGTCGCAACATTTCTTCAGCAAAATAGTGTTTTTTATCTATACTTAATATACAATATGTAAAGAAAACCCTGTCCGACCCATAAGGATAATAAAAGTTAGGTAAACACTTGACCAAATATAATATAAAATTTAACATAATCATCATAGTAACAATACTAATGAATTTTGAAATAATCCTTTTTTCCCGGGAATTATTTAAAATTTCCCCGAAATTTGGTAATTTTAAAAAAAGTGACAACACCGGTATTATTATGAGCGAATAGCGACGCGACCACGCGCCGCGTGCTCTGCTCCCCGCCCCCCGCAGTAGGGTTGCGTACCGCACATGTATTAAGTTAGCTTTTTTTGCGAAATAATATTTATTTTTTTAGGGGGATTTTTATTTAAGTTTGGCCCAACTTTATACCCATTAGTAGGATCAGTTATCGATACCTAACAATACCTTCACGGATCGGACAGGGTTTTCTTTACATATTGTATAAAGCTGAAGGATTTGTTTGCACGCGCTAATCACAGAAAATACTGGTCCGATTTGAAAAATTATTTTTGCGTTAGATAGCCCATTAATCTATGAAGGCTTTAGGCCACACAACATTACGATACGACCAATAAGAGCGGAGCATATAAAAAAATATGAATCCTTCTTTAAATAAATTAATAGTATTTAATTGTGAACAAAATTGAGCAGTGGTCACTGGTGAGCTCGCCGCCCGCCTCAATGAGATGTCAGCACATCGTGACGGGTTCCACGAAGACCGATGCCTCCTGGGCCAAGGTTGCGGGATGGTTAAAAAAGAAACCGTGTCCCTGGCGCACAGGCAAGTGAAGAAACACGGGTGGGTTTTAATCAGTAAAAGTCTGACACGCCCTTCCGCTCCTCCCAGAGTGGAAGAGGTCATTTGATGATTTCCCATCCAGAATAAAAAAAAAAAAACAAATGTCTGACCCCATAGCCTTACCAAGGGGTACAGTATTACTAGATCAGATAGGAAGTCGCTCTATATGAAATACTGGTATTCAGCTAAATCTGGTTAGATTGGAAGCCAACCCATAGTTTTGAAAACATTAGTAAAAAGTTGATTTATTATCTGTAAACTATTTAATGCAGTATGTATAGACGACAGCCAACAGGTCAAGCTACCCGAAACTGTCAAATATTCCCAATGAACATTGAGCCTTAATGCTTTAGAGATATAGTTGTAAATCGAATAAAGATATCCGACATATTGTAGTAGCTTGATGTACTGTCGTCTGTACATTTAGCACTGATTCTACCGCTATTTTGGGGTATGTAAGTCTTATCTCCTTATCATCAAGATCCAACACTCCTCTAATGTAAGCATCATTATTCATTCAATGTTCACCACTCGGTTCTGGCTCAGCTTCACTGGTTTCAGTAATTTCTACTCCATCTAGAATACCATCGTATTCAAAAGGGATTTCATTAACGAGTGCAAAACCTACATAATGAAACATCTCTTAGTACTTGAAATGAAAAGCAACGTTTAATATTCACATAAAGATATTTCTATGAAGACGGAGTACAACGGAGCGCCAAACGGTAATACCGTTGATGGTATTAAACAAATTTAAATGCATTCCTGCTGCAGTAATAAATTACTTCGCGGGCCATTGGGGCGCGGGATTACGTGTGAAAGGTTTTTTTTAAATTAGTTTTTTTTCTTTGATGCATTACAATGGCGTTCATTAAGTGTTGGAAGTAATTAATCTAGGAATAGGAGGTAATACACCCTTTTGGGCGCCCACCCACTAGGTGGTCGGATGATCTGACCAAAATCGCAGGGAAGCGCTGGATGCAGGCCACGTCCAACCGCACTTTTTGGAAATCCTTAGGGGAGGCCTATGTCCAGCAGTGGACTTCATGTAGCTGAGATGATGAACGATGATGACCCTTTTATGTTATAAGAGTACTTTGCTTAATTTTTGACTAATTTATAAAAAACGATGAGATTCTCTATTGGGTTGTTTATTTACATATATTCTCTTATGAGCGAACTTTCGTATTACTGGGAGAGGTTAGAAAAAAAATATGCAAAAAAAAAATGGAGAGCGGCCATTAAAGTAGAATAGCACAAGCTCACAAAACAAAACTGTGCTCTGAAGCCAACGATGTAATCTTAACAAAAGAACGTTGAAACTCATTGAAAAGTTGCGAGCTTGCATAGAGTGCTCGTGTTACAAGTAAAGGGTATGCTATTAATCGCGAGCAAGTCTTAGTAATAACGTAGGTACAATAGTATTAACACTCATGACGACGTGAAAAAGACCACATGCTATGTGCATATACGTGTTTGTTTTACAAATTTGTCATTTTATATACAATATGAAAAGAAAACCCAAGAAAAGATCCGTGAAGATACTGTTAGGTATCAATAACTGATTCTACTAATGCCTGCAAAGCCAGGCTAAACTTAAAAGTAAAACATATTATTTTGTGAAAGGAGGTAAATTACGGAGGCACACGGTCGCATCGCTCATAATAATAAGGTCGAAAACGGGGTTGTCACTTTAAAAAAAAAACACCAAGTTTTGGGGAAGTTGGAATTAATTAGCGGAAAAAAAAGATAATTTCAATATTCATTAGTATTGTTACTATGATGATTATGTAAAATTTCATATTTTGTTTGGCCATGTGTTTCAATCAATCAAACGTTTTACATTTCTGCGAATGGGAAATCATCAAATGATCTCTCTTGCTTTGGGCGGAGTGGAAGGGAGTGTCAGACTTTTACTGACTAAAACCCACCCATGTTCCTTCATTTACCTGTGTGACATAGAGCTACGGTATCTCTTTCGGAAAACTCGCAGCCTTGGCAGACATCGGTCTTCGTGACTGCCATCTCCATCTCCATCTACTTTCCTTCAATAAGAACTAGGACTCAGACGCTTTTGTACAGAAAGAAATGGAAGGAAAGTAGAGGGCCTTCGCCTTGCAGTGGGATATCAGGCTTTTAATAGTTGACAATTTAATAATAATAATATTTTTTTATTTATTCGAGTATCAGTGACTCATTTTGTTAGTAACAATTTTAAACTTACTTCTATGTTAGGATACTAAATTCTACAACACATAAATAGATACTTAAACAATATTACACACAACACAACGCGATACTTAAACAATATTTTACATTTTTATTTCTCTAAATGATTCTGACATCTCGACGCTTTTTTATTAAATTTAATCCATTTTTAAGCGTTGATGTGTATTTTAATTTAATTAGTAGCAATTTTACTTTGAACTTTTATTTGTGTCAGTTGTTTTAATTTAGATGGAACGATACAGCGAAAGCACTAGGAAGTGTCGATGGGTGGGCGTTTTGGGGAACTGTGTTATGTGATACTAGCGGCCGCCAGCGACTTCGTTCGCGTGGAGTTAGTTATGCTTCGCTCCTATTGGGCGCAGCGTGATCTTATATTGCCTAAAGACTTTCTGGATTAACGGGCTATCCAAAGCAAAAATAATTTTTCAAATCGGATCGTTCCTGAGATTAGCGCGTTCAAACAAACAAACTCTTTAGCTCTATATATTAGTATAGATTGACGTTATTGATTCTCAGCCTAATTTGAATAAATTACTTTCGATTTAATTTGATTTGATGCAAAGCATTCCGAACACCCTTGTGGCATCGCTTTAAGGGTGTGAGATTAGTCGCAAACCACTCTCATTGCATACTTCTCGTAATGCGGCGATACCATCAACTCTCACAACATGCAGTTCTAGGGATGGGACGATGTCGATAAAACGTGTTTTGATCTTTAAAACTGAACCCACCCACCAGACAAAGCCTTGCCGCCAAGCGATTCGTCGTGTTCCGGCATGATGTCTGGTGAAGCCGTACGGAGGACGGGTCTGAGCAATTTCGTTGTTCAAATGTTGTTATGTCGGGAGTTTGGTCGTGGAAGGTCTCCACATCAATTTTCCTCTGGCGCAGCATCGTTGGTCGTGTTGTTGGGTTTAACATTGCACCACCTCGTTCAACTGCCGTCTTTCTTCCTATTAACTAAGTTTTTTTTTAAGTGAATGGGCTTAATAAACTGGCGCGCTTTACCATCAACGATTGCATCACTGCTTACCATCAGGCGGGATTGCAGTCAAGCGCTGGTTTATAAATATAAAAAAAAAAACAGACTTTTTCTTCGCTTGTCTTCAAAATATTAGCTAGCCAATAAGGTTATAACTATTAATAATGCTTATTTATAAGTTTTCTATTAAACGAGTAGTATGAGGTAATTACTAAAAGTTCTAACAGACCGACGAATCTATCAAATATGATTTAAAAAAATCATTAATTGTTCTGAAATTTGACGATATAACTCACCAAAAATACTATACCATTATGGCCAAAGCTTAAGTAACTTGTTTTAAGTTAAAGTTTCTCAATTTAAACACTTCGAGTGTTCCTTTTTACTTTATCGATAAAAGGCCAGCACTAAGAGACGCTCAAGGTAAGTGTTGGGG
Organism: Sesamia nonagrioides; assembly: GCA_017933935.1. Lineage (NCBI taxonomy): Eukaryota > Metazoa > Arthropoda > Insecta > Lepidoptera > Noctuidae > Sesamia > Sesamia nonagrioides. The sequence goes on from JADWQK010001182.1 coordinate 1,256,464, forward strand.
CTATCGCTATGGATCGCTCTAAGAGTCTAAGCTCAACTCCGAGCAACAGTCAGAGATCTGATTACATAGAGGAACATTTGAAGTTGACCATCCATTTACCTTTATTCTTTTCTTTTTTATTTCATTTTGTTGTCATGCTTTATACAATACTAGCGACCCGCCCCGGCTTCACACGGGTGCATGTATTATACATATAAACCTTACCCTTGAATCACTCTATCTATTTAAAAAAATTGTATCAAATACAGTTGCGTAGTTTTAAAGCTTTAAGCATATATATAGGGATGTAGGGACAGAGAAAGCGATTACCCCTGCAAAACACCTACCCAGGAAAGACACGGATAGCAAAATGATTCGAAGGTCAATTCACAGACACCGACAGTAACATCGACTACGCAGTCATTATCCGCAGGCTGCATAGATGGTCTTTATGAGGATGTTAAATGAAAATATTCAAATATAATTAATACTAAGTTTTCACATTCGCGAATTAAATTTCTTAAGGTTGGTACGATGATTGATCGCAACGATAGCTGGTCTGCATCCGAAGTAAAATATATTTTTAAGAATTATGGATTTTGGCCTGATGGTGGTAAAACGCTACCAATGAGATGATACACCTGTTCTTCAATTTTAAAAGTGGGCATAAAATTACCTACCCTAGTTTTTTTTTACACCAAAGGAAGAGACAGAAAGGAAAAAGACTATTGTATTTACGTATATTTGTTAAAAAATGACCAGATAATGGATTGTTATTAGTTAGAAGATTTTTTATTGGTTGTGGCGCCTCCTGAAGGTTAGAAAGACAAACTTTACTGGAGCGCAGCACGTACCATTAGGCTCGTCCGACCATTTTTTGGTAGAGCAGTTCGATCAGATCTTATTCATGACTCGACGATTTGGACTGACGCTTGTTGTGCATAATCAACCTGCCGATCATATCTGAAAGCCAGTCTGTTGCTGATTGCTAAAATTCGATTGCGAACACTATTTGTGGACAACTGCTGTCTCTCTGCCTAAGCTCTAAGTCTCTGCAAACGCTCGACACTTGACTCTCTTTCGTGCAACGGAGAGGTCCTTATATTTTGTTTAAGAAGTCATTGGGAACGCTTCAGCCTCAGCTCTTGAGCGCGTAACTTGGAGGTTCTCAGACTTTGTTCGGCAAGGCGTTGCGAACGTTCGACACTCGACTCTCGTGTGCGTGCCTGAGAGTTTCTCTGATTTTGTTCAGCAAGACGTTGTGAACGTTCAGGTGAAGATTCTCCCATACGACGTATTCATGCTGCCCGTGCTTGAGAACTATGTTTAGAAAGTAGAGACCTGGCTCTCTTAGGCATTTTCAAATGTTTAAGAAAATGTTAATAGCGTGTAATATTCTAGCTCGGAAAAGGACTGTTGTTTAGCCCTGAAAAGAACTGTTGGTTAGCCCTAAAAAGAACTATTGATTAGCCCTGTAAAGACCTGTTAATTAGGTATGAGAAGAACTGTTGTTTAGTTCTGAGAAGAACTTTTGCGTAGGTGTAGTTTTCAGTTAGTAACCTCGCGTTTGAGCCGCGCGGTCGCGCATAGATCTAAACTCCCCTCCCGTATGCGTCGAAAGAAATCGTAATATTTTAATTTCGCCATAACTTCAAAACCAAACATCCAATATTAATCATTCAAAGACCAAATATTATCTACATAAACTTTACCTAGTGATGAAATAATTTATTTTGATAAGGATAAATAGCATGAGTAAAATAAATGCGTTTAAAAGTAGTCCGATAAAAATTCAAGATTTTTTAATAAAAATATGGTTGTTGTGCCTCACTCGACATAGATAGGTATAGTGTGTCGCGGACTTTTCTGTAGATATTTATAAGATCTACAATTAATTAGAACATTTCATGGTTATATATTTTATAGTTTAGGCAGCGTACGCAAGTAACTTTTCTGGTTGATTTTTAACACCTTGTGTTCAAAAAACCGAAATATCTTACGGAACCCAATTGTTTTCCAAAATAAAATTTAGCCTATGTCATTCACACTTTTTGAGTTTATTCGTTACATACAAAGTTACAAATTTTACCTCTTTATAATATTAGTATAGATGTACTGTGTATTTCGTTTAGTGTACATTACACATTCGCACAGCAAAATCTACAGAGGCGGACTTAGGCATTCTCTACCAGTCAACCACGGGTGGTGAAGAGATTAGATAGTAACCAGAAGGTGATTTACTAAAAAAAAAATGAAAAAAAAAAATTAGCACTATTTAAACAGATACTTGAATAAGCTACACGTACATACTATTACGGAAATAATATATAATTATCTTATTTTTTTTAGTAATTATAAGCTAGCGCTTGACCGTTATCCGCCTGATGGTAAGCAGAGATGCAATCGTTGATGGAAAAGCGCACTAGTTTATTAAGCCTATTCACTCAAAAAACAGAAACTGAGTGAATAGAAAGGAAGACGGCAGTTGAACAAGGTGATGCAATGTTAAACCCAACAATACGATCAACGATGCTGCGCTAGAGGGAGATTGATTTTAAGACCCTCCACAACCAAACTCCCGACACAACAACATTTGGCGCATCGTACCCGGCACACATCGCAACACAACTGCTCAGATCCGGCCTCGGTACGGCTTTACTAGACATTATGAACACGATGAATCGCTTGACGGCATATTGGTAGGTGGTAACTTCTGCCGGCAGCCGATGTTATGGCTACCACCGAGAGAAATGAAACAAAACAATTAGAGAAAAAAAAAACTTACAAAACTAAAACTTGGGAGTGAGGTGTTGAGATGACACAATTCGCGACAGCAGTCACAAGTTAATAACGGTTGTTTTTAAAAAAGACTTTATAATAAATTGCAATATTTCAACAAACTATGCTTTGTTACAGTTAATATTTATTATAATCTACTTATAGACGTACATTTATAAAAATTGTTACACTTAAATCAACTCATATGAACTATCTATCTTCTGAATTTATGAGACTCAAAATTAAATAAATTATTTAATTTTATGTAAACTACTAGTATTCATGTTAAAAACCTAAAATAATCAGGGCTTGTCAGACATTATTATTTTACGTTGAGATTTCCTCGAACCTTAACTATGGGCGGATCATTGGGTCCCAAGCCAAGGTGGATGCCAGGAAGCTTGGCGTTATTGCATAGGTACTTCACACCAGGACAGCTTCTAATGCTGTACAAAGCACAGATCTGTTCGTGTGTGGAATACTGTAGCCACATTTGGGCTGATGCTGCAAAATGTCACCTCCATAAGGCCACTTTGGATTCAGTGGAGAGGCGTGCGATGAGGCTGATTGGCGACCCAGATTTAACTCAACACGGTCTACAAAGCCTAGAGCACAGGCGTAGAGGCGCCTTTCGGTCTTCTATAGGATTCATTTTGGTCAGTGTGCGAGGGAATTGCATGATTTAGTTCCCCCATCCCCGTTCCACCATCGGACGACCCGTCGCACGGCGAGTTTCCACCCTCACGTCATTAACACCACTACGATTCGGACGAAGCGTTTGGCCTCCTCTTTCATACCGCATCGAGGGACTGGAGCAATTTGCCAGCGGCGGTGTTTCCGTCGGACTACAATTTTAGTGTCTTCAAGGCTAGAGTAAATAGGCTCTTAATAAACTAGTGCGCTTTACCATCATCGATTGCGTCACTACTTACCATCAGGCGGGTTTGCAGTCAAGCGCTAGTTTATAATTTATAAAAAAAAAACTTACTAGAAGTCTACCCAAGTCTACCAAATCTAAAATGTCCGTTGTGACAGCAGGGTTTTATTTTATACCGCGTGTTTGATTGTCATTCATTTGTCGATACTTGTGAACGTTAACTTGTCTATTTAGCATGAGCATAAGATAATTTACTATAAATCATCATCATCAACCTTTTCATCATCCCACTGCTGGGAACAGACCTGAGGAGGTCACCAGAGGAGGAGGAGGTCGTATGAGAGGTCATACAGAGAAGGATTGAGCGTAATTACCACGCTTGCTCAATGCAGGGTGGCGATTTCAGACTTAGTCCAGGTTTCCTCAGGATGTTTTCCTTCACCTTGTAATCAGTCATTGGTGTCCAAGATATATTTAGAAAGTACATATAACTTAGAACAGTTACATTGGAACTTGCCTGACCAGACGGGGGCCCGGGAGATACTACTATATTCGCCGCACCCCCGTCATTCATCATTACCAAGTGCACCCGATACCACGACCGCACAGACCACCCCTAAGACGCACATACTGCATGTTCCCTCCTTGCGACGACACGGCCCCAATTTTGTCGTTCGCATGGTCTTTCCTATAGTGGCCGCAGATCGTTAAGCGCCCTTCGCATGCTCTCTCTCCCTCTCCGCAGCCTCCTTTGCATGCATCACCTCCTCGCAAAAAGAGGCAACAGCATCCCACGCTTCTTTACTTCCGACCATGGACTGTATCACGGCTGGAAGCGAGAGGTAACTCGCACCAAGTGTCGCGACGAGGGCACAGTACTTGCCTGACCTGGAATCGAACCTGCTCACTCGTACTTGAGAGGCTGGTGTTTTAACCATTAGGCCACCACGACTTTACTTTTATTGTACCCACTAAATTGCCACAATAGAGTAAATCTGAGGCTTTGCTGGGACTCTGGGACCTAGGCCTAATCTGGGGTGGCAGATCGGCATAGAAAGAGGCTGGCATGGTAAAATTTATTTTTCGGGGTTATTATTGGCGCCTAATGTCGTGTCTAATAAATTGGGAGACAGGAATGACAGAACATAAAAAAAAACTATAGTTATTACTAAGATTTACAAACAAACCGATAACAATAGACTTAATAATCAAAAAAACCTTAAAACACAATGTTTTTGTTTATTTATTCTGAAATCTCAAAGGGCGAAGGCTCAAATGACAGGGAATCCGGAAAACTTCCCAAAATCGTAAATTCTTAGCAGTCAACGCGAATTTCTACAACCCAACTCAATATACATTCACTTTTTAAAATTAAATGATCAATTCGCAAATTGGGAATTTGAAACCAGGATTTTTTGTCGTTGACATTTTTCAAGAGTAATTGTTTGATTATTATGTTAGAGAATTTTGTTTCGAGTTGCGCTTATGGACAATTTTGAAAATAAAATATTTTTATTTATTGTTACATTTGGAAGCTATATGTAAATTCGGTGTATTGTTTTATTACTATTTCATAAAAATATGAAAGAAAAATATTAGGTTAGTTCTGTCAATTTAGTCAGCGCCGGACGACAAAATATTAGTCGTCATATTTTTAATTACGTCTAAATTGTCCATGGAGTATTTTAATTAAATTTCCTTAAAATACCCTTTTTATGATGTCCACCAAAGGAACATTTCTAATTATTTCAATGTTCCGTTTATTATCCTTTTTAACAGGCTACAAAAAGATTGCTCAATTCGACCGTATCTATGGTTTTTTTTTATGTTTGTTCTCGGATAACTTCGTTGTTTTATAATATACTGTAAGGTATGTTATAATAAGTTATGTTATAAATAGAATAGACAGCGCACAGGTAAGTGAAGGACGACGGGTGGGTTTTAGTCAGTAAGAGTCTGACACGCCCTTCCGCTCCGTCCAGAGCGGAACAGTTCATTTGAAAAAAAAAGGTATGTTAAAATCCTTTAGCTTTATGTGACTACTGAACTTCTCCAGGCTGTTTTGATCATTTTTCTTCATCAGACTATAGAGGTTCACAGCTGGAGAAAGGCCTCCCCAAGGCTTTCCACAATGACCGGTCTTATGCTGCCCGTATCCATCGGCTTCCCGCGACCTTCACCAGGTCATCGGTCCACCTTGTGTCCTACCTACGCTGCGTCTTCCGGTACGTGGCCGCCACTCCAGAACCTTACTGCCCCATTGGCCATCAGTTCTACGTGCAATGTGCCCCGCCCACTATGTTTTTAACACATTTATTATTCATTTAAATCACAAGTCATTCATTTAAATAAGGCTGAACATAAGCCATTACGAATTTTCTAAATTACCCAAGACCGGAAACAAAAACGCCCGCTCCTCACCATTCTTAACATAGCATTAATTGATTTTGTGTTATTTTACTATCTCATTTTGACGTAAAAATACTTGAAACAAGGAAAGTATGTACTCATAAAAATCACTTCCTATAATTAATGGGTACTGCACAAAACAGGTTCTCCAAATAACTTCTGCTTCTGGAACAGTTTCCAGCAGGTTTTACTGGCTACAGGTCTTTTTAAAATATCTCTCTGTCATCGGCTGTCGCTGAAAACCAGCGTTGGGCTCTGTTTAGCATAGGATCACAGCATAATGTTGTGCGACAGCTGTTTTGCGTGGATGTGACGCGTGTTTCCCTCAACTATTTCTTATTTTTTGTGTTTTTGTAAATTTTGCGTCATGTTTACCGCAAATAAGCTTTCTTTCTTTCTATAGAAGATAACTGGCTGCGAAGAGCTTGCATGTAAGATGACAAAACAGCAGCTCATGTGTAGCTAAGCTAGGTCCTTGAGATTTTCTATAAGACTAACGCGTTGTCGGCCTTCGTTGAGGGGCTAGGGTGAATCGAATAATTGATTTATGCACTTGTACTCAAAATACAGTGGTGTAGAACGGTGATCATATAGTGGTATCGGTCTCAACTTACAAGTTGTAGGTTCGAACCCCATCAGACGCTTTAGTTTTTGTAATTTATTTCATCACCATTGCTATCCAAAACGATGACGAAAAATATCGTGAGGAAACTGGAATAAACCAAAACTTCGAAGACATGTGACATGTACCAATCCGCACTGGGTCCGTGAGGAAGATTACGGCCTCTCGCTGAGAGGAGGCCTGTGTCCCAGGAGTGGGGACATTATAGATTGATTATACAACGTGTAACAAAAAGGGTATATACATACCAAGGGCATGGCATCTTTAGATGATATCAAACGACATCGGAGGGGTTTCAACTCAAAATAAAATACTCAAAAAATTGTTACCAAATTTTCGGTTTCGTGTGTTTCTTAAAATAAAATCATAAAAAACGTGGCAGCACACTAAATACGTTAATAACTACTCGTTACCCGTCACGTTACTTGCAAAAATCCGATAAATGTCTTCAATATCTCTGTGCGACTAGTATGATAGTAGCCTATCACAGGCGGTGTTTTTCCTCATAACTTCCTAACATAAAGAGATAGGATTAAAAAACCCTTCCAATATCGTTTGATATCATGTAAAGATGCCATGCCTTTGTTATGTATATACCCTTTATGTTACACGTTGTATATGGCATATAATAAATAATTTCATTGTTATTGTGTTTTCTTGTGTTCATTACTGTACTTACATAGTATTCTATAAAGTCATGTGCGGTTTTAAAATGAACAGACAGCTGTGCTGCTGGGGAGTTTGTGTCGCCACTTCTTCTTCCTAGCGAAAGCACTAGGAAGTGGCGAAGGCGGGCGTTTTGGGGGACTGTCTTTTGTAATATTGACGTGCAAAAAGTGCTGATTCTCAGCCTAATTTGAATAAATGACTATTGATTTTGATTTTATGTATATTTGTTATGTACTCAAAATAGCCGCATTGAAATGGAGTTTCATAAATCAGCCTTTATTACATTGATCTTTAAAGTCAAACCTAATCTTTTAGTCTTTTCTTGCTACCTACATCCATAAGGAGCAGGTCAAAGTACTCGAAACTATCAAATTTGAATCTTAACCCAATCAACCTTGAACCTTACAGCTTCGGATATAAAGTTGAAAATCTATTAGAGAAATTTGAGAGATCTCTATCATACAATACCAGGCCCAACTTTTATGAACATTTGCCTCCAACCCACTCATGTAGTAAACATTATAAAAACAAATAAAACACTCTCGACATACAACTAGAACGATGTTTAATTTTGTGCAGCGGTTATGTAGGCCCCCAGGGCTTTATGGAGCTTTCGATGGCACGATACCACGGAATGTGAAACAAACGTGTGAGCAGAATAGAAAGAGGCTGTGAACCCGAAGGTATAAAAGGATTTCTCTCTCGACAAATTTTTATTGAGGATTTAGAGAAAGGATTGGAATTTGCGGATTCTATACGCGCTAATATTGATGGCAATTTATGTATGGCATCTAAATGTTTTGTTAAAATATTAGGGGTGGGATGAAAAGCCTCATTGCTACCTGTACTTTGTACTAGTTTTGCTAATGGAAAAGGGAATACAAAAAATTAAATTGAGCCCACATTATTCTATTAGTGCCCTTGATTCTGCGATGAAAATGAACTTAAAGAGAAGAGTAATGGCAAACTCAAACTCTAAGTATTTATATCAACTTAAACATTTTCAGACACTTTTGAATTCTCAAAATTAAAATGAAATAGTTAGTCTGATAGTCAGAAAGTTGAAGTTATCTGCCTAATCTAAAGTGTAGATCTCTATTGAGTACAACGGAAAAGAAACTCCAAGGTGCGATGCGAGAGTCGATGGCAAATCGTCAGATTTGCCATCCACTCTCGCATCGCCTCCTTCTACGAAGCAGTGATGCTGGCAAAGGAAGCGGATAATAAATAGCGGCTAGCCGCTGCAGGAGACGCTCTGGTCGGAAGACAACAAGGGACTCACGGCCACCGTAGGCGCGGGCTTTCGCAGGAGGTAAGAACCAGGCTCGGGTCGACGGCGCGTTTTGCTTCACGCGCGCCTCAAAGAGATGTCAGCATATCGTGATGGGGTCCACGAAGACCGACGCCTCCGGGGTCAAGGTTGCGGATTGATTAAAATGAAACCGCGGCCTTAGCGTACAGGCAATTGAAGGAACACGGATGGGTCTTAGTCAAAAAAAGTCCGACACGCCCTTTTGTTCTGCCCAGAGTTCTGTGTCTTAAATCTAACTGCACAAACAGTTACTGGCTGAGTCTGGCTGTTTGTGTATGTGAGTTTATATGTTTGAAAACGCACCCACGATAAAGGAATAATTACTAGTATGAGACAAACTTAAAAAATACATCGTACTAGCTACTAATAGAACTAAGAAACTTAAAAGAAACATACGCCTAAAATCTATCAACTCCAAAGACTTTCCGGGTTTCATGTAGTGTAGCAATTTGGCTGAAACATGCATCATAAGCATTGCCGTGAGAGAAACAAAACTGATAGACCGTGTTTTTATTACTGACCGTCAGAAGAATTTGTTAGAGAAATGCATATTTGCAATGGTTCGAACACAGCCGCTTTGCAAACTGTGGTGAGCAAAGCAAAAGGATAACTTCGGGAACGTAGAATGGAATTAATTCATTCCAGGATTTTGATTTTGGAGAGTTTGATAATGAATTGGAATTCGTGTTTTTGTATAGTTATAAACTAGTGCTAGACCGCTATCCCGCTTGATAGTAAGCAGTGATGCAATAGTTAATAGTAAAGCGCGCAAATTTATTAAGAAGTTGTTCACTCTGACCTTGATGTCACTGAAATTATAGTCAGACGGAGACACCACCCCTGGCCAATTGTTCCAGTGATGTTTCGATGCTTAAAGCTAAATCAATCAGATAAAGCTACGCTATGAGGCTTTTAGCGTCGAACTCCCGGCCACCGTAGGCGTGGGCCTGCGAGTGGTGAGCAGGGGGCAGCTCGGCGCCCGGTAAGGACCAGGCCCGAGTCGACGGCGCGTTGTTTCGCTTCGACATTACTACCGCGTACATCGAGGAATTCGCGCGAATTTCTAAGCACAAAATTTATAAATTAAACCATTTTGATAGACGTAAAAAAACCTTTATTTACAATACATATACCACATAATTGTTCAATATGAAACAAAACCTAATCCATTAACCTAAGGTAATAATTCTACTCCTAACAGGCTTCACGAATTTCGTATAATTCGTCTTAGTTCTTGATATAATCGGTTTATATTTAAACTGTATTTGTTTTGTCGTTGTAAACACCTTTTCTCCTTCAGTAGTAGCCGAGATATTATTTACGTAGTTCTGTGCGTGATTATTCTTATTCAAACCTGACTGTTCTGCCATCTTCCTTAGCCATATTTCGAAGTTTGATAGCTTCATACTTGCTTTCTTTAGGGGTATGTTATATTTCTTTGATTTTCCTTTTCTTTCTATAATATGCATGTTTCTTTTTGAATGGTGGATCGCATTAGGTTTTATTATATCTACTTTTATTTTGTATACGATATTCAGGTTTTCTTGCATCGCCACTCCTTGGATCCGATCAAAGTATTTCTGGAATTGTGTGTTTGCATCATAACCTTGCAGTTCGAAAGATCTTGGAATTTCTTTGAAATGCGTTCCAATTTTTGAGTCATGGAGATCTGGAAAAAGTTTGTAATAATAAAAATTATGCAATTTACATTTATGATGTATTATGGTTATGTATGTTATTTAGTACCTATGTATGTTATTTATTTAGTATGTACGTATGTACCTACTTTTATGTCGAATACTAGAAATCAAAATCATTCATCATTTCAGTCGAAAGACGTCCACTGCTGGACATAGGCTTCCCCAAAGGATCTCTACGAAGACCGGTCCTGCGCCTTCCGCATCGGGCGGTTTCCCGCGACGTTCACTAGGTCGTCGGTTTAACTTGTCGGGGGCCTACCCACGCTGCGTCTTCCGGTGCATGGTCGCAACTCAAGAACCCCTCGGCTCCATCGGGCATCGGTCCTACGGGCAATCTGCCCCGCCCACTGCCACTTCAGTGTTGCAATTTTTCGGGCTATGTCGGTTACACTAGTCCGAAATACCGCAGTGTCACAAGACAAAAGTCTTCGACCAGTGTGTGTTGCCAGTGACGACTTATGGAATTGAGACGTGGTCGCTAACAATGAGCCTTATAAGAAGGTTCAAGGTCACTCAAAGGGCAATGGAGAGGGCTATACTTGGGACTTCACCGCGCAATCGAATGAGTAATGAGGAGATCCGCAGAAGAAAAATCATTAAATCATAAAAAATTACTTTTGAGTTTACCGAAGATTAATCTAGCCGCAGTCTCATCTCGGTGACAGAGAGAGAGAGAGAGAGAGAGAGAGAGAGAGAGAGAGAGAGAGAGTATTACTGTGCTTAAAATTACGAGAATGACAACTTTGTTTTTTATTCATTAGTCTTTTTGAGAAATTTCATGCACCTGCCCCCTAATCGGCGAACACATTTTTGTAAAATGATTGCGACTAGTTGGGATCACTTGGGATCGTTCGGACCACCCATTGTTCCGTTCGGTCTAAACAATCCCAATTAGTTGCAATCATTTGACAAAAATTTGTTCGCCGATTAGTGTGCAGATCACAGCAACCTAATTGCGCAACACACTATTAGTATCAATTCAAATCATTTTAAAGCATATTGTTAGTCCATTGCTTCATAAGTTGGAAAACTTTTTTTGCCCAACAACTTTAACTACGCAATGAATGTTGTTGAACTGTCAAAATGAAACCCATTGCTACTGATAGTTTGTTACGCAATTACCCTGCAGAACAATACCCAAAAACATTAATGTAATAATCACGTTGTCTACATCCGCCTACATTAACTATGTCAAATTATAGGCAAACTAGCTGTTGCTCGCAACTCGGTCCGCATGGACTTCAGTTTATAGCGCGCGGTGCTTCCCGTAAATTAAAGAGAACTCAGTTGATATAAAAAAAGCGCCTGTTAAAATGGGAGCAATATGTATGTCCGCGTTAGCTCCCGTTTGCGCAACATTTTTTGTTACTGCTCTTCCCCTATTGGTCATAGCGGGATGTTATATAGCCTATGTCCTTTCTCAGGCTCTAGACTATCTGTGTACCAAATTTCATTACAATCGGTTCAGTTGTTTTGGCATGAAAGCTGGACAGACAGACAGACAGAGATACTTTCGCATTTATAATATTAGTGTGGATGTCCTTTCTCAGGCTCTAGACTATCTGTGTACCAAATTTCATTACAATCGGTTCAGTAGTTTTGGCATGAAAGCCGGGCAGACAGACAGACAGACAGACGGACAGAGATACTTTCGCATTTATACTATTAGTATGGATTCCTTTCTCAGGCTCTAGACTATCTGTGTACCAAATTCCATTACAATTGGTTAAGGCGGCTCCAGAGGAAAAACACACCGCAGGCCGTTTTTATGTAGTTTTTCGGAGCTATCTACTCTTTATCCAAAAGAAATATCAACTTATTAAAAATACATAAATTTTCTCCATAATCTTGGCTCCAAAATTGTAGATTATTTTTTTTTACTAAGCATAATGTTTAAATAATTCCTTCACAACGAAACTTCTGACAAGAGAAATAATGATCAAAAACGTGCATCTCCTCAAAAAGTAAGCATTATTTAGATTTCTTTCTTACACTAATGGATAGACAATTTCATGACGAACATTATTGTAGAAATATTTTTTTAAAACGACCAAAACAAAAATTTTATTCAACAATCTGAGCGTATTCCCCATCATTTCTCTTGCCCGAGCTATTGAGATTCAGTATGCCACAAGCTCTCGAAGGGGGAACCCGTGTCGTTCGTCATCGCGCGGTCCGCTAGCATAGCGGTCGGCGCGTGAGCGAGAAAGCATCTGCTTGCTCGCTCACGCACCGCATGTCGCATAGAGTATAATACTATCATAAGGTGTCTCTGTTATTCATGTTCATTTTGGTGTTCGTTTTTTTAACCGATTTCAAAAGGGAGGAGGTTATATTATGTTTTTTATGTTTGTTTGCGGATAACTTTCCTATAATATAAATAATAGGGTATTTGACTAAAAAAAACTAATTAGTCCGTCATTCAGATTATAGAAAAATATTGGATAGGTTTATTATATACGTTTTACATTTCGTATATTTTGTTTTATCAAATCAATAAAAATTGTAAAAAATGATGGCTGGTGACGTCACTGGCCGCTAAAAAGTGTAGCGTGCAGTGACGTCACACGAGTTTTCAAAGCACTGTGTCGTATTCATTTTTTGTTTATATGAATAAAGAAAAAAATATGTGTCTAGTATTTTTTGGGTAGGCCCCCGACAAGGTGGACCGACGACCTGGTGAAGGTCGCGGGAAACCGCTGGATGCGGGAAGCGTAGGACCGGTCGTCGTGGAGAACCTTGGGGGAGGCCTATATTCAGCAGTGGACGTCTTTCGGCTGAAATGATGATGATGAGTATTTTTTGGAAATCTGACTGACGGACTAATTAGGTTTTTTTTTGTCAAATACCCTATTGCATAAGTTGATAAAAAATGCTATGCAATAGCTTTACCGCGGCAGTTCCCGAGTGCCACATATTTTTTTTTAATTAGAAAGATTATATCTTCAAGGTAGTCTCATGTTAAGGAAATTAGGGTCTGATGATAGAAGACTAAGGAAACCTAGGAGAAATTTAAAAAATCATAGTTGCGCCTAGGGCATTTCTATGTTTTTTCATTAAGTGTTTTAACGCACTACAATTTAGTAAAGTTCGGACTTGATGATGGAGCCGGGAGACAGCCGAGGGATCTCCTTAACGATTCACATCAGCTGCCTCGTGTTTGTGCTTAATAAATTTATATTGATAAGAACTTTACACCTAAATGAGTTGTGATTGTCATTAAAGCTCTGATGATGAAGACAAAGGCCAGTTAAAGTAACTCCTCAAAGGTTTACAATAGTTACCTTGTGTTTGGACTTAATTCATTTATATTGATGAAAACTTTACACACATATAGGTTTAAATGAAGGTCTGCAATAGATCTGATGATGAAGCCCATAGACAGTCGAGGGAATTCCTCAACAATTTACAACACTGTACTTTAACATAGTACAAACACTACCTACTCGTCATGCTTATGCAAAAATCAATTAAAATCAAGAGACTGAATTTAATTTGTGTTATTTCATTGCGTTATTTCTAGAAATGCTCATACTTTCATTGTGGTCTTATAGGAATTAAAGCAAACGAAATACGTCGTTTGCTTGCACGCCTTTTCCAAATATGCTGCCAGCGTCCAGTCTGACCGGATATTGTATTAGTCAGATGTTTATTATTTTTCTGCAAAAGGAAGCTTTGTGTAAATAATATTATAGTATATGTATTTGTTTTTAGGGTTCCGTACCTCAAAAGGAAAAAACGGAACCCTTATAGGATCACTTTGTTGTCCGTCTGTCTGTCTGTCGGTCTGTCTGTCTGTCTGTCAAGACCCTTTATCTCAAGAACGCGTGGACGTATCAAGCTGAAATTCACATGAAATACTCGGGTCTATTGTCCCTTTAAGCTGTGAAAATATCAAACTTCTAAGCCAAGCCAATCAAAAGATACAGCCGATTATGTCGATATTTTCAACAAATTTTCGACACTCGCAAAGGAATCAAAACCTACAGGATACTTCCCGTAAACTCAGAATCTTGAAAATTGGCATGAAGCATTGTCATATAATGCAAATATAGGAAAAATTGCGAAAATCACATTTTTTTAGTTATATAATATAATAAACATATTTTAATAAAATGGAACTTACTACCTTATTTCTCACGAACGAATAGAGTTATCAAATTGAAATTTATACCAAATACCTAGGTCTATTGTCCCTTTAAGCTGTGAAAATATCAAACTTCTAAGCCAAGCCAATCAAAAGATACAGCCGATATGTCGATATTTTCAACAAATTTTCAACACTCGCAAAGGAATCAAAACCTACAGGATACTTCCCGTAAACTCAGAATCTTGAAATTTGGCATGAAGGATTGTCATATAATGCAAATATAGGAAAAATTGCGAAAATCTTATTTTTTTATTTATATAATATAATAAACATATTTTAATAAAACGAAGCTTACTACCTTATTTCTCACGAACTAATAAAGGTATCAAATTGAAATTTATACCAAATACCTAGGTCTATTGCCCTTTAAGCAGTGAAAAAATCAAACTTCTACGTTAAAGCGATCAAAAGATACAGCAGTTTATAGCGACACCTTAGACAAATTTCCGTCACACGCTAGGGAATCAAAACCTACAAGCAAAGACATTAAAATTATATTTACAATAGATAGGACATCACGAACAAAATCGTAAGCCAATACTTTTATCGACTTGGTTAAAAGGCGCTCAGTCTAGTCTGCGCGTCAGGACGTAATTTGTGTCCACCAACAATAAACATTTTCTAAGGAAATATGCCATGTTGCGCTTTGTGTTACTGTACATCTCGTTATAGTAAAACGACTGGACCTAACTTCGGAATGTTTTTCTATGAATTATTTATATTCCGTCTGCAATTCAAATTAAAAAAAAAAATCTTAAATAGTTCTAGAAAATTTTCCATTATTGTAATAAGCGCCCTCTATTGTTGAGTAGTTTTACTATTTTCTTGTAGAAATGTAGTAATGTTGTTTATCGATTTAGTTATCGATAATACTTATTAAGATAAATACATTTTGTTGTATTTTATTGACATTTAAAAAGTAGCTAAATAAACTTAAAATATTGCTATATTTCAAGTTTATTTATTATTAACTCTATTTAAACATAATCATATCATATTAATAAACAAAATTGAATGAACAATTACTATTCATTTATCTAGGTTTTTGTTATTTTTGGTTTCCGAATAAAAATAATGTTGTAGGGAAAAAGTGGATACGATTTGTCCAGATAGACCGTAGAGAAGAAAATTGGCTTTATCTACTTTGGAAAGACTTGTCGATCAAATTTAAAAAAAAAAGAATCGGTACCTTGTATTAGAAATGAAATAGTAAGTTATTAATTTCAGTACTTTTCTACTTAACCGTAAAAATTGGAATAAAATTTACGGTTAAGTGGATAAGTACACACATCAAAAGTGTCTAGGGATCAACATATATTTTTGCAATAACTTTTCTCCTGATTGATATTAATTAAAATTTTCTTTAAGGATTCATCAAATAAAGTGTTTTCGTTTGTCACAGTAACGATAAACCAAGTCACCTTTGCATTAATAAAGAAATTTGCCATTTTCCTAATAAAGGGATATTTGACATTTGAACCACTAACACAAAAGTTCGAAAAAAAGACTGAAATAACAGTTTTCTCTAAAATTTTATTGGGTAACTTAAACAATTAATAATCCGTGTTTCTACCGCGAACACTAACAACACAAGAACATCGGTTTGGCATACTCAAAATGAGTTCATCCAAATCACGCTGTGGAATGGCCGCCCATGTTCGTTGCAACAACAAAAAAAGGTCTTCTTGCGACTGGATACCCTCCATATTCGGCAGAGCTCTTCTCTGTAGCATATCCCATGCATGCTCAATCGGGTTCAAGTCTGGCGACTGAGCAGGCCAGGGCAGGACATTGATGTTAGCTGCGGCGAGAGTCTGTCTTACAACTCTTGCGGTGTGCGGTCGTGCATTATCATGCATTAACTGAAATAAGGGACCGATTTGCACTTGTAGAGGAACGATGACGTCTGATACACTCGTTTCAGCATAAATTTGAGCGTTGAGGTTGCCTCTGATCCAAATCAACTCAGTTCTTCCGCCGATCCAAATACCCGCCCATACCATGATGGTTCCACCACTATAAGGATGGACTTCCTGGCAGGATTTTAATCGCTGTTGGCGTCCAGGGGTTCTCCAGTGTCGTATACGTCTTGTATCCGGTCTCATACCAAAACGAGACTCATCAGAAAAGCACACGAAACGCCATTGTTCTTCTGCCCAATTTCTGTGTTCAAGAGCCCATTGATATCGAATCCTACGATTGTGCATTGCTATAGGTGGTACCCGTAGCGGTCTTCGGGAATGAAGGTTCACTTCATGCAAGCGGTTTCTGACTGTTTGGTCGCTAATTAAGTTCCCTGAAGAGTGATGAAGCCTCACGGCTAACATCATGGCGGTTATTGTTGGAGCTCTTCGAGTTAAGATTTGAATGTATCGGTCTTGTCTCCGTGTGGTGCAGCGATACCGTCCTCCATGGCGCTCAGCCACGGTACCAGTGCTTCGGTAACGTGTCCAAAGTCGACTGATAACACTCTGACTTGTATTCAGAGCTAAAGCCACAGTACGTTGCCGGGAACCAGCTTCTATCATTCCCACGGCTCTGAGCATTTCTTCCCTGCTTAAATGACGTCGCCGCTCCATAATAACGTTGGTTTTAATCAGTAGTAGGGAAACAGTAGCACTAATAATGTCTTCAATGCGTTGTATGTTTTTATAGGGAAAATATTGACAGCTGATTTTCATCTTTTACTCGAATTTGATTCACAGTTCCTGATTCAAATTATGAAATGCACCAAAAAGGATCCATATAAATTTATAAAATCATAAATTTATTACAAAGCCACATCTCAATCTCAAGAAATCCGCATAAAAATGCTTGATCCCTAGACACTTTTGATGTGTGTACATAAATTACATAACTTATTTATAATGAAATATATTCATAAAATATGTAGGTACGTATATGTAGTACAATGATTGCGAGCTACTTTGTAATTTTGAGGATTCCGTACTTATAAGGTAAAACGCACCCTATTCATGAGACTTCTCTGTTCGTCTGTCCGTCTGTCACCAGGCTGTATGTCATAAACCGTAATAGCGAGACAGTTGTAATTTCCAGAGATTGTGTTAGTATTTTTGTTGCCGCTATAACAACAAGTACTAAGAATAAAAATAATAAGATATTTAAGGGGGCTCCCATTCAAAAAATGTGAATTTTTGCCGTTTTTTGCTCCATATTAATAACGGAAACAGATAGACGCTTAAAATGTTCACAGAATATTTGGTTATATATTCAAATTACAAATAAATAATTAAAATAAAATAAATACTGAAGGCGGGCTCCCATACAATAACCGTGATTTTTTTGCCGTTTTTAAAGATAATGGCGTACGTATCTGGTAAAGGTCTTGCTCCAGCAGACTACCATTTTTGTCGTGATTTGGACAATTATCTACGTGACAAGAAGTTTTCTTCCCAGGAGGCAGTTCTGCTTTCACACAGTTTGTGCAGTCTAGATCCTCAGAGTTCTATCACAAAGGCATAAACGATCTTCCTATATATTGATTATAAATGAATTATTAAAAAATTAAAAAATAAGCAATTATTTAGATTTTCAGTACTAATCGGCAATTTTAAACTTTAACGCCTATTATATTAAAAGAATTATATAAGTAAGAAACTTGTAAACTTAAAATTACCAATAATTATTCTGCTTCCTAATTTTTTGTTTCAAGCTATCATAATGCGACAAAACATCGTCGTAGTAACTTCTTTGAATATTATCGATTACTTTATATCGAAATGATACAAACCCTACCACAGTTTTTTGCATTGCCGTTTAAAAATATTTGCAAACAAACGTGTAAAAAGAATAATTTTGCTAAAAACGAAATGCAAACGAAAATTGCAAAACAAAATGCGCTTTATGGCCTAAAAGGTCTGTTACACTCAAAAATCGCAATAAACTGAGCGTTAATAATTCGTAAGCATAAAACATCTAAAATGCCAATAGACGGTGTCACGGTAAATGAATAGTAGGGAATAAAATTCTAAAACAGCTTTTGTTTGTACAAGACAAGTTTCACTTAATTTGTTTACTTTTCAATATTTATTTACCCGATTTGAACTATACTAGGGTATTAAATCGGCTGTGGCAACACAGACCACACTGGCCACCTACCGGGCAATAGCTGAATATATTTTTTAGAAACTTATTTCATTTTTACTATTTGATGTCTCCAATTGTCGATCTAATTTTGCTATATTGTACTAGATGGCGGAACTGAGCCATGGGATCACAGTTTTTCTATGCCATTTTGACACATGCCCTCTCTATATATCTTAAATCTCTTTGCCTACAAGGTACTTCCCGTGAACTCAAAATCTTGAAATTCGGCACGAAGCAAAGTTATATTATAGTACAGACAGATAAAGGAAAAATTGTGAAAATGATAAATTTGAAGTTACATAACTTAATAAAATATTATTTTTGCTTACATGACATGAAATATTTTTTTAATAATTATAAACTTATTACCTACCCTTTTTCACATGAACGCGTAGAGATATTAAAGTTGAAATTCATATCAAACACTTCTTAAATCTAATCCATACTAATATTATAAATGCGAAAGTAACTCTGTCTGTCTGTCTGTCGGTCTGTCTGTCTGTCTGTCTGTCTGTCTGTTACGCTTTCCCGCTTAAACCTCTCAAACGATTTTGATGAAATTTGGCACAGACAATCTTTAGACCCTGAGAAAGAACATAGGCTACCTTTTATTCCGGAAAAAATTGATGTTACCGAGGGAAATCTAAAAAGCGCGATATAACCGAACTCCACGCGGGCGAAGCCGCGGGCGGAAAGCTAGTTGCCTATATACTGTGAAAAATTCTAAATCAATGCTAGTATTATAAATGCGAAAATAACTCTGTCTGTCTGTTACGCTTTCCCGCCTAAACCTCTCAACCGATTTTGATGAAGTTTGGCACAGACAATCTTTAGACCCTGAGAAAGAACATAGGCTACCTTTTATCCCGGAAAAATTTGATGTTCCCGAGGGGAATTTAAACAGCGCGATCTATCCGAACTCCACGCGAAGCCGCTGGCGGAAAGCTAGTACGTCATAAATTGTAAACCGCTACGTTTGTACGGCGGAACCCTCGGTGTGCGAGTCCGACTCGCATTTGGCCGGTTTTTTTTTATGTAGGTTTCCTGTCTGCAGAAATTTATTTGACCCTGATTACGTTTTCCCTTAAAATAATAAATAATGACAAATTAACCTTTATTATATTATTTTTCTATCCCTTTGACCATCTGACTTAGCTAACTTTCAATCTACAAAACTAACTTCCAACCCTGAAGTTACAGTCATAACATATTTAGTTGTAAAGCTCTAATCAATACAAATTAAGTAAGCCCAAACACATTACAGTTGCTTCCGATGTGGATTCCCTCAATTCTCTGTCATCTCCATCATCAGGTCAGGCACAAATCTTAACGGTTTTATAGTATCATCCGATATAAATACGAGTATCAAGTTTTCACCCGAAGCATGCCTACAATTTTCGATAATTGGCCTAAATTTCTTAGAATTTCCACTATCGACACTGACGTGGTAACAATGAGATTACATAGGCAGCATACTCTTTCATATAAAAAAAGAATGGTCAAAATCGGTTCATTAACGATAAAGTTACCAGCGAGCACACATAAATCGAATTGAGAACCACACTTTTGGGAAGTCGGTTAAAAAATAAAATACGCAAAATTTTTATTATGAAGTATCGTCAACATTTGTTTCAGTCTATAATAACCAAAAGTATTTGAGCGCACCAATAAACAAAAATAAAAGTGCCATGTCTGTTACTTCTGTGGTCTATGAATTTAACTTGTATTTGTAAGTACTTCGTCCGCCAGACGGCGCTAGTAATATTTTGCGAAGTATTGTAGAGGTGGGGCGCGGTGAAGAGGGAGCAAATGCTCGAGGTCATTTGGTGAGGGTACGACCTTAAATAATTTTGACATGAAAGCCGGACAGACAGACAGAGATTTATTCGCATTTTTATTTTTTGTTTAGTACAAACCAGTGCTTGGCCGCAATCCTGCCTGATGGTAAGCAGTGATGCGATCGTTGATGGTAAAGCGCGCTAGTTTATTAAGAGCCTATTCACTCTAGCCTTGAAGACACTCAAATTGTGGTCCGACGGAAACACCGCCGTCGGCAAATTGTTCCAGTCCCTTGATGTACGCGGTATAAAGGAGGAGGCGAAACGCTTCGTCCGGATCGTAGTAGTCTTAACAACGTAATGCATTTATAATATTAGTATGGATGTTACTCTTTGCGAACTAAGTAGGTATCTTAACTACTGTATGCAATTTTATCTACATAAAAAGTTTAATGGCTCTACTAACCGCGGCCCATCGCATCATCTACCCACGCTATTAATTCGTATTCGCTTAGCGGTTTTTTCTTACATTTTGCTCAGCTTGAACCCTTACGCTAAGACAAGGCCACGCCCCCTAACTTGATGTTAAGTACCCTATAAACATTGTTTTTTTGGATTTTATAGCCCAATTGTTGATGAAGACTTCAAGCGTTGGACTATCAAGTAAAAAAAAAAAAACTATCGGTTGTTTTTGAGATTAGCGTGTCTAAACACAATAAATAGAAAAGCAAACAAACACACACACACTATTTTTCTATCTTTTCTTTCAACAGCTAAATTTTCAGTAACGATATAGATATTAGTATAGATAACTTTCCGCCCGCGGCTTCGCCTGGGTTCGGTTATATCGCGCTTTTTAGATTTCCCTCGGGAATATCAATTTTTTTTGGATAAAAGGTAGCCTATGGCCTTTCTCAGGGTCTAAACACTGTCTGTGCCAAATTTCATCAAAATCGGTTAGAGGTTTAAGCGGAAAAGCGTAACAGACAGAAAGACAGAGTTACTTTCGCATTTATAATATTAGTATGGATAATCTTGCAGATTTGTTCAAATCCTGTAGGTACAATTGTTATTAGAACACAATTTGCTTGCTAGCATCGAGCAAGCTACTTCTTCTTCTCTCTTCTTCGCAGCCTATAGACGTGCCTTCCCCAAGGCTTTTATTCCATTGGGGGGCTTGGTAGGAGGGTTGGGAATCGCAGTAATTGGTTATTCTACAGGAGAAGCGCTGCTGCCCGCTTCTCTGGTGAGAATTCCCTTAGTCGCCTCTCACGACAGCCACGGGAGGAAATGGCCAAGCTACTTATTAATATCCAATTTAAAAAAAAAAAATAATCATACAGTAACTTACTTTCGATGTATTCTTGTGCGGCAATCCAACTTAGAGATAGAACGAGAACTATTAATTTTAATTTAGTACTATGCGCCATTTTGAACGAAACTCGGTGAAGGACAGGCTAAAGTACAACAGCACAGATGGCTTTTATCTAGAGAGATTTTGTAAACAAAAAGTAGTAAAAATCTGCAAGCATTCACACTTGTCGCGGCGCTAAGCGTATTAACCCTGCATGCGCTAATGTGTTTTTTGAAGCCAGGTGTTTGAAAAGATTAAGTTTTTGTTTTGGACATAATGAATTCGGAATTTTTAGACGATGTTATTCTAATGAAGGACATGAGTCTATGTAAAAACATCCAAACGGTTCGATCCGTTAGGTTAAGGTTCTGGGTTGTTAATTTATTTCTGTACTAGCTTTCCGCCCGCGGCTTCGCCCGCGTGGAGTTCGGTTATATCGCGTTTTTTTTATTTCTCTTTGGAATATCAAATTTTCCGCAATAAAACCCTATTAGTACCCTATTATTTAATTCGGACTTCTAACTTTACGTTTGTAAAATTTCAAAGCAATCGGTTCAGCAGTTACGGCGTGAAAGCGGAACTAACAAATTCACTTTCCCATTTATAATATTAGTACCTAAGGATTAGCAAGTTTTTTTTTTTTTTTTTGTTCAAACTATATTTATTTTTATTGTTGCCAAATTATTTTTTTGTCACAAGTTCCTAATAACTGTACAAAGTTTAAATTAAATCTATCGGTGTAAAGTGCACATCGTGGGATCGCGGTCAAGCACTGTTTTTGATATGTAAAAAAAGTGGTACGAAATCGGGTCAAAACTTATTTATGAGCTTCACCGATTAGTGAATCTCACAAAGGAATATTTAAAAATATCTAATGCCTTTGTGCTTACCACCATTACAAGCATTGCAAGCATTGCATCATTGTAAGAGTCAATCATCTCACCTCGCCAGGTATTAGAACATAAATTAAACTTTGTACGAACATACTTCCTATAAAATAAATGCATACTCGTATACCCTACTATCTTGTAATAAACTTTATTAACTTAGAAAAATTGTAATATAATGTAACTCTCAGGCGCGGGCTTATTACAAGAAAATCTTATTTTGTGTCGTATGTACTTACGTTTCAACGTTAAATTTATTTCATAAGTCACTGAACTCTGACATTAAGTTGTGTTTGTAATGTACTTTAAGCTACAAACATGAAGTTGGCATCCATCCTAGAACCCTAAAGCTACATGGTGCCGACTCTAAATATATTAGTCTCCTAGCTGCGCAACGCGATTTTACCTATTCATATGCAATATAATTTTTTGTTTAGGCGAAACCCGAAACACGTGTCCAGTATTTTTAAGAAAGAATCTATTTATTAAATTTCAAAAAGATGTAATGGAAAATCAGAAAGCTGTGAGCTTGCTATTCTACTTGGTTGTCCCAACAAAATATGGTCAATGCATTGACCTCTGGCGTCAGCTATGGCGCACCCGCAAGTACTATGATCTATAGTAACCGCTCGGTAACTACTCTGCAACAATTTCTAAATGTATTTGGGAAAAAATATAACGTGGTGTAAAAATGATTGGAATCGATTCAGTTGATTATTCTGAACAAACTGTATTCAGGTTTAGTATAAAGTAAAAATAACGTTGTATGTACCACATACATATTATAATACCACAATAAGGGATGTTAATGCAGATTTTAATCTATCTTTGTGCCAAATTTCATCCAGATCCCTTTAGCTGTTTGAATGTGAAATGTAACAAACATACATACTCACTCACAAGTTTCCATCTTTATATATACAAATGTATATGTAATTAAGTTATTTTTATACAATATGTGATACTAGTGCATTTATAAATTTGATCCAAATCTGTTCAATGGCGTAAGCGTAAAAATTTCAATGTTTGTTTTTGTTCGAATTCTATTTTTGAAAAAAATTAAACTTGTTTTTTCATTATTTTTTAAAAGAAATTTTGCCTGTCACTAAGAATTTCTCCTGTATTGCAGGTGCGTTTACAAACGTTTAAACTCTTATACATAAACACCACTCCACTCTTTATAACATAATAATTTGGTCTTGTCGTTTCGGAGATATTCCGTAACAAACAGATACAATTGTTTACTGTCCCGTCTGTTTATAAGTTCATATCATACCCAGCTGCATTCGGTTAGATTGTTCGGTTAGAAAAAGCAGATAATAAGTTTAGTAGGTATGTAAGGAAAGATTCACAATCGTAACCATATAGCTTCACATAGTGATAGACATGTAGTACTTTGCAAAGAATAGTACCAACCTAAAACATATCCTCCCGTGGGTGTAGTAAGAGGCGACTAAGGGATGCGGGCAGCAGCGCTTCTCCTGTGGAATAATAAATTACTGCAGTCTCCAACCCACCTGACAGGCGTGGGGATTATGGCAATGCCCCCCAATGCTTTGAAAGCCTTGGAGAAGGCTTTTGTCCAGCAGTGGACCTCTATAGGCTGAGAAAAAAAAAAGTGATAAATATATACTTAAAAAATGTAAAGACAGGTTACTAATTTCTTCAGGCTATAACTTGGAAATATGGAGTTCAGTTCAGTATAATATTATCAGTGTTACAAGTTAACAACTAAGTATGTAGAAATTGTTTATTATGAGAGAAAATTTCGTAAGATTTGTTGAAGGAAAATTTGTTAAAAACTTTTTGACTGAGCATGCCAACAGGCAGACAACTTCAATTAAAACTAATTTTATTCAAAAAGTTAGCTCAAAATTTCATTAAACATGGCTTCCCACAGACAATAATTAATAATAATAATTGACAAAGCTTACTAAAAGTTAATGTGTACAAAAAGTCACAACTGAATTCTACCTACGCCTAGTGGTTTTAACCTGCATAATTGTGGCCAGGAGAAAAAGTATCTTAGATGTTAAATTTGTTTAAAAATCTATGTATCTGTGTACCTAATCTCAACATCATCAGCATGTCAGCTACAGGAAGTCCACTGCTGGACATAGGCCTCCCCAAGGATTTCTAAAAAGATTGGTTGGACTCGGCCTGCATCTAGCGCTTCCCTACGATTTTGGTACGATCTCCCGACCAACTAGTGAGTCGGTGTCCGACGCTGCGCTTGCCGGTACGTGGTCGCTATTCAAGAGCCTTACTGCCCCATCGGCTCTGCGATCTATGTGCCACGCCAACTACCACTTCAAAAAGCTTATTATTCCGCTGAGCTATATTGGCGACTTTTGTTCTTCTACGAATTTCCTCATTCCTGATTCGATCACATAGCCCGCACCCCATACCATACCTAGCATAGCCCGCTCCATAGCCCTTTGTAGTACCTTGAGCTTTCATATAAGGCCTATAATCCAAACATGTTCAGTAGTTTTTTTGCTTGAAAGAATAACGAACATCCATCCATATTGTACCGACTTCTATAAAGATTGGAAGCTCTGTTTTCGAAGTTGTTGACAGCTACGTATAGCTGGGACAAACTATCTAGTTAGGAAGGTCCAATTTCGAGAAAGACGTCAATCGTCGAATCCAACTTAGCTGGGCTGCTTTCAGGACGCTACGTAGAATCTTCTCGTCCGAAATACCGCTGTGTCTCAAGACAAAAGTCTTCGACCAGTGTGTGTTGCCAGTGATGACGTATGGAATTGAGACGTGGTTGCGAATAATGGTGCCTTGTTATAGGCACAAGGTCACTCAAAGGACAATGGAGAGGGTTATTCTTGGGGTTTCAATGCGCGATCGAATCAGAAATGAGGAAATCCACAGAAGAACTAGAGTAACCGACATAGCCCGAAGAATTGCAACACTGAAGTGGCAGTGGGCTGGCCACATTGCCCGTAGGACCGTTGCCCGACGGGGCTTATTAACTTATCGATTGTAGGGAACTTAGAAGTATTATATGATAAAATGAGATTGAGATCAGATTGTGAGAGATTACAAGAACTATCTCTCTGGTATGCGCTGCTTAACTACTCTCTAGAAATTCATGTAAGTTTCATTAAACGGTCAATTCATCATCATAATCATCATTTCAGCAAGCAATTCTTCGGGCTATTCACAATTACGTAAACCGTTCACAGACCTTAAATCAACCATAAAACAGTCATCAACGCCATATAAATCATGGTCAGAACAGTACCTTACTACTCGAAGTAAATCAACGGCGGTGTAAATGAAATTAGTAGCGCAGTTATACCGAACTGGACCCGTATCATGAATTACAAATTGGTCGATGTAATTACCATCTCAAGAAAATGGCTATTATCGTTGTAAATTAGGTGTGAGGCCTCATTTCAATAATATAGGCATAACTTTACTTCGATTTTTAAGACCAATAATGTATAAGATACCCTATACAACGTATGAGAAATACATGGTCTTAGGTACTTTCAAAAAATATTTCAGACTCCAGATACAAGTAATTTTCTTCAAACGTATCTGAAATACTATTTTTTTTAATAGTTATAAACTAGTGCTTGACTGCAATCCCGCCTGATGGTAAGCAGTGATGCAATCATTGATGGTAAAGCGCACTAGCTTATTAAGCCTATTCACTCAAAAAAACTGAGTGAATAGGAAGGAAGACGGCAGTTGAGCGAGGTGATGCAATGTTTAACCCAACAACACGACCAACGATGCTGCGCCAGAGGATGATCTGGAGACCCTCCATGACCAAACTCCCGACACAACAACATAAGGCACATCATACCCGGCACACATCGCAACACAACTGCTCAGACCCGTCCACCGTACGGCTTCACCAGACATCATGCCAGAACACGACGAATCGCTTGGCGGCAAGACTTTGTCTGGTGGGTGGTAACTTATGCCGGCGGCTGATGTTGTTGCCTACCACCGAGCGAATACTAGATACAAAAATCTTTTGAATACTTCGTAAAGATAACATAGTTTTGTAAGAAAACAACATTTAATTGAACATAAAAGAACTTTATGTGAAAGGAGAAGAATCGCTCCACAAGGGCAGAGCTGGCAAATTGCTCCAGTCAAATTGGTGAGCCTTTAAGTCACTCAATTCGCGCGCAAAATGCATCCTATAGAAAACCGGCGAGCTAGCGAATTAATAGGAGTAGAAGGATTTGATAAAAAAAAGCTTTGAGGCTTTTTAAAATAAAACGTTGCCCCATAAGAGAAATTACTCTTGTATCGTAGGTGCGTTTACAAATAATTTAAAATCACATATACAAACAACCAGATCTGGAACAACAACCTGCAGCCCATGCAAATATTTGTTCCGCAGCAGTCAATCATACAGCCACTGCGCCAACGTGAAGTCGACCACTCATTTGTATTTTTCGTGTAAGAAATATTTAAGTACAATAGTTTTTTTTCTACAGAATAATTCTATATTATTTTATCTATCCCATAGGCAGGCGAACAATCGAACGTAAACTGATAATTAAATTCGGTCAACATTACCGAACCTTATGAACATTAATCACAGTAGCATTGAAGTGTTAAAATCTCTTTGAATTAGGCTCCTTATCCGACGCCATTGTTCGGAGGCAGCTGAATACAAATGTTTATAAAAAATTTAGGTTCAATGGAAAATTCTCACTCTATACCAGTTTACAGATAAAATTCATCATGGAGCTATCTATGGTGACAGCAAAAAGTACATTACTCCATGTCAGGCATGAACACAAAAACCAAACATAAAATATTAAGGTATTATACACGGCTATGAATTGATTGTGGTAAATGAAAAAGTCGTGAGAGATCAGAAATGAAGAGATTGTCAAGAACACCAAGGTGATCGACATAGCTTGAAGAATTGCCATACTTATGTGGCAGTGAGCCCCACATTGCTGTCTTAACCGAGGGCCAATGGGTTCGAAAGATTCAGGAGTGACAACCGAGTACCGGAAAACGTAGCATTGGAAGGCCTCTCACAAAAGGAACCGAAGAGTTTGTTAAAACCTCTAGCACCTTTTGGATACAACAAGCGTGGAACTGGTCAAAGAGGAAGGAATTGGTCTAGGAAGCGGAGGTGTTTAGAAGAGCCCAAACATCTCCGCTTTCTAGGCTTCCGCCTATGTGCATCAGTGGACGTCTTTCAGCTGAAATGATAACGAAGCCTTGAGGTAGCGTGGTGATCTATACTAATGCCTTCTCTGTATGAGAAGAGGACTTTGCCATACAGTAGGATAATTATAGGTTGGTATAAAAACTGTGAAGTCAATCAAAAAATTGTTATTTTGTTGGCTCGCCTTTAGCGACAAGGCCGGTTGTGTCACCACTTAAAAAATTTCTACATTAACCAACACCATTAACCAAACAACTAGAGAATAATTCTGTTTGTTCTTTTTTTGTTCTTCTATTCACGTTTACCACAAATTAATAATGAAGAGTGTTCTATTCTATTCCATTCTAATTGGTTTAAAACATGATTTTATCTAAAAGTGTAAGTGGTTGGTAAAATCGTAATTTTCAAAACATTCACGTAATGGAACGTATGATATGTAGCGATAACCGATAACGTTATAAGTTAGTTTTGTGTTCGCAATAGTTATGACACCTAGTTCGTGACTTATTGTTTGTGGTGTTGTGTTTGTGGTTTACCTACACTTCCAGTTTGGTGTGAGGTGCCTTGACACAAAAATACATAACATAAACTCAAAGAGGGCATATTTTTTTAGAAAGTACATATAACTCAGAAAAGTTACATTGGTCTGACCTGGAATCGAACCTGCACTTTTGGACTTAAGAGGCTGGTGTTTTAACCACTAGGCCACCAGGACTCAGACCAAAAGGTGCAATCAAATCAAAATCGTTTATTTCAAATTAACCATCACTTGGTACTTTTCAATAGTCAATGTCGGTCATTTCAAGAAAAGTGAAGCTAAATTGCACGTTCCAAAGCGTAGATCTCTATGGAGAAGAACGTGCAAGAAACTCCATGGACACTCTTTTAAAATCATAATATATGGGTTACATTTCTTCGTTACATATTTATGTTGCTTCTATCATGTGAGCACAATGTAAAATTAATAGGCTCTTAATAAACTAGTGCGCTTTACCATCAACGATTGCATCACTGGTTACCATCAGGCGGGATTGCAGTCAAGCTTTAGTTTATAATTATAAAAAAAAAACAATTAATTGTAGATATAGTAGCATAAAGTGTGTAAGTGTAGTAACATAAAGTCTGCCAATACCAAATTTCATCGACCATTTTTTTAAACAACATTTTAACAAAATTCGACCTCCTTTTTAAGCTTCCAACAGCACCCATTGCCCTTTCAATTTCGATTCCATGTCGACGTGTATCGATATTAAATTTCGATACATTATATAACAATAGCATTTCACATCGAGTGCTCGCAATCGGTTAGTTTTATCCGTTTAATCTCTGTATTGATATGAGAATTCCTGATCTTGAACAACTCGGTTAAAGGTAAGAGTTGTACGGAAATATCTGCGCACTGTGTATGAGATTAGCGGCTAGATTTCAGTTTAATAACTTTCTGGGCCACTGTAGTTTGAAAATTTTATTGGTTTACAGATAGCGGGTTTAAATCTTAAAGTGTAGGTACTTGATATGTTGGTGGTAAGTTTTCTGTATTTTGTTGATTTGCTTGGTATACGTGTACTTCTGTATCTCATTCAAAATTTCATATTTCATTTTTCATCAATTAATTTATTGTATTGTTATGTCTCGGAGAATAACCTCTAATGTTGTTTAGCTATCCAACCGGATAGCTAAACAACATTAGAGGTTATTGCCTGTTTGTTATATTGTACATAACAAACCTGTTATGTACAATATAACAAACAGGATAATAATATGAATGGTTTTACTGCCATTATTATGAGTAGGTGCGCATCCCTGATGACGCGTGTTCGCCGCAGTAACAACAGTATTCTCAGTGTGTTCGCGGATCGGTGGGATTCTCCCATGTGGCAGAGGTGGATGCAGCTCCATGCTAAGTTTTAAGATAATTTTATGTATATTTGTGTCTGTAATCTACAAACACTAGAAGTTAAGTAAAATTGTTACTAACTAAAAAAAATTCTGAAATAAAAGTATTCTATTTCATTCCATTCCGATCCAATCCGTTCCAATCCAATCCATTCCATTCCAATCCATTCCAATCCATTCCAATCCATTCCAATCCATTCCAATCCATTCCAATCCATTCCAATCCATTCCAATCCATTCCAATCCATTCCAATCCATTATAATCCATTCCAATCCATTCCAATCCATTCCATTCTATTCCATTCCATTCCATTCCATTCCATTCTATTCCATTCCATTCCAGTCCATTCCATACCATTTCATTGCATTCCAATCCATTCCATTCCATTCCTTTACATTCCATTCTATTATATTCTATAAGTACATTTAAGGTCAATAGATCAGGCTAAAGTACACTCTCCATGGTCAATCTGTGATTGGGTGAACACCCTAACATATGAAGATCCCTTTGTTCCTCGAAAATACTTTAAGCTATTGGTTCAAGTTGTCAGTCACACCTTTGACAGTTGTTACGGATATTCAGAGGACAGAAAATCTGACAACCACAGGGGAAATTCTCTGCATTTACATTTATTGGACTTCTACCGAATGTTTCAATAACACCAGCGGTCGCCCGCGACCGAGTTAGTTATTTCAACATTTTATTTTAACCCCAAAATATACAGCATATCTTTTAAATTTTTGTTATGTGCCGCTCCTATAAGGCGCAGCGTGATGTTATAAAGCCTAAAGCCCAAAAGCAAAAATAACTTTTCAAATCGGACTAAGATTACGCGCGTTCAAACAAACAAACTCTTCAGCTTTATATATTAGTAGGTATGTAGATTAAGAAATATGTTTCGACCTACGAGTGAACGCGTTCTCAACACTTGTCGTTTCATGCTACTAGATTTAAGAGTTTGTTTTTAATCATTGTTCTTATGAACCAAAGCACCTGCCAGCTAATCTCTTCACAACTTTTAGTTTTTTACTTGAATAGTAAAGAATGCCGATAGCCTCCGTGGCGTAGCGGTAGCGAACGCACCGCTGTGCAAGGAGGCGCGGGTTCGATCCCCGCACAGTGCAAATAATTGTATGCATGAATATGAATATTTGCATTGGTCTGGTCGTGCCTCGGAAAGCACCTTAAGCCGTTGGTCCCGGTTGCCATACGAACATCTAATGGCAGTCGTTACGGGTAGTTGGAGCCCTCAAAAGTCCAACAATTGGTCTAACTGCAATGCTTCGATATCGCCTTCGGGTTGTGGAGGTCAGACGGCAGTCGCTTCACGGAAAATTATCGACGTTTAGCAAAATCAGGAGTTAGACTGGTAAAGCGGACCCCAGACTCCAAAGCTGAAAAAGCCTTAGATGCGACTGGGATTGACGCTGAGATGGTGATGACGATGATGCGTAAAGAATGCCGAAGGTATCAATTAATTCCGAATCTGTACTTTTGTGCGAAAAGTTGAAATAAATTGTACCTAGTTATTTATTTTTATTTGTATGTTATTTACTTTCTTTTTTTAGTGTTTTATTAACTTGTTCTTCATAACAAGTAGTTATGGTTATATTTTTGCACTGACAGGCAGGTATCAGGAATGCATTCCTTCAACGGTCGGAATATAGGTACTACTATTAAAATATATCGATTCCATAAATAAATTTAATTAGAGAAATCGGCGTCAATAACGTTAACAATAACTGACTAGCGGCCACCAGCGACTTCGTGCGCGTGGAGTTAGTTACACTCCACTCCTATTGGTCGTAGCGTGATGTTATATAGCCTAAAGGCTTCCCAAATTAATGGGCTATCCAACGCAAAAAGAATTTTTCAAATCGGACAAGTAGTTCCTGAGATTAGCGCGTTCAAACAAACAAGCAAACTCTTCAGCTTTATACAGTATGTTAACTAACAGAGGGCGTTCCGGTTAACCCGAAATAGTATAGCATACATACATGCTAAAAAAAATATTTCCATTCGAAAACAAAATGTTTTAAAATTTTTTCCAATAGGAAAATATTTAATAAAATTTTTAAATTGACATGTAAAAGAAACACACTGTACACGCGAACATGAAAGACGGCAACGTCGCAATTTATTTATACATGACGACTACTATTTTGATTTAAAACAGGGGTTTTCAAATTTATTTCCAATTAGAATTTTTTTTTTATTCGGATTTTTTTATGCTTATTTTTCTATGCTGATATTTTTATTTTAATATATTAATGATATATATTAACGAGTTTAAGGGAACGCCCTCTGTTATTTAACATACTGTATATTAGTATGGATTATAAACGAAGCAAAACCGATGAAATAATAAATTACATAAAATAGAAACAGCTCTGAACTTTGTTAAAAATTTAATTCCAATACCAGCAAACATTTCCTTAGAATTCCATCGTCCATCACAACGAACTGCCAAGTGACTTCTTCAATATTTTCTCGAAAAATTATGACAGAAAGCAGTGTCCAGTCACTGTGCAAGTTGGTACTAAGTTATCACGCTCAATCAATACTTATTGAGAAGTTTCACGCTGTTCCCGGCTATATTCCGTATGATGTGGCCTTCCCAGTGGGCGACAAATAAAATATTGAAGGCTTCCCTCCGAGTACGGTTAGTGTTTGGTTGAAGTTGTTGTAGCCTGTTTTGACGTGTGTCCAATTATATAATGTGGTAGTGTTTCATTTCGTGTGTGTTATTTTTCGTGACGGTATTGGTCACACTTTGAGTAAACTGCTGGGAATATCTATACTGATATATAAAGCTGAAGAGTTTGTTTGTTTGAACGGGCTTATCTCAGGGACTACTGGTCTGATTTAAAAAAATAATACTTTTGCGTTGCTTTGTTCGCAACAAAATCCACACGTGTGCTGACCGGCGGACGATTAGAGGGGGGAGACCACGGGGTCTATGAAGACAGATGCCTCTTGGGTCAGGGTTGCAGGTTGGTTAAAAAAGAAACCGTAGCCCTGGCGCACAGGCAAGTGAAGAAACACGGGTAGGTTTTAATCAGTAAAAGTCTGACACGCCCTTCCGCTCCTCCCAGAGTGGAAGAGGTCATTTGATGATTTCCCATCCAGAATAAAAAAGGGGGTAAAACGGGGGTGCAAAGTAAGTGTTAAACTTTGCCGTTTTTGAAGTTATTCAAATGAAATTCAGTAGAAAGCTATGAAAACGTATAAAATATTTTTTCGAAAATCATTCCTTAAAGACAGGGGTTTGGAAGTTTGTATGAAAGTCCTATGTTTTTGCAAGAAGAGAATTGAAATTCAAAATGTACACATCGATCGTCGGTAGAAATCGACCCTTTCGGGGTTAAAATAAAATATTGTAAATAATAACTAACTCCACGAGAACGAAGTCGCGGGCGGCCGCTAGTTAATCCATACTAATATTATAAATGCGAAAGTAACTCTGTCTGTCTGTCTGTCTGTTACGCTTTCCCGCTTAAACCTCTCAACCGATTTTGATGAAATTTGGCACAGACAATCTTTGTACCCTGAGAAAGAACATAGGCTACCTTTTTTCCCGGAAAAATATGATGTTCCCGAGGGAAATCTAAAAAGCGCGATATAACCGACCTCCACGCGGGCGAAGCCGCGGGCGGAAAGCTAGTATGTAATATAAATTTCCTAGACAAACAATAAACTAATTAAGAACTTTAGGAGTATTGTCTGTCAAGCTGGATTCCGTAGAAGCTAGTGATCATCAAACCGCGCCGTGTCATGACTCTTTCAAAAGTTATGCCATTTTTCTCATAAATATGTATATGTACCCAGCTATTCTCTTTTCGGTTATAAGTCGTTGTAGGTGAGAAGAGGTCTTGATCAGCTTACTGTAGCTTGTAATTCATTGCAAGCATTGATTCTTCCAGTTTCAGAATTTATAATTTGCCAAATTGTTTTGATTTTATTTCCAAAAGATTTTAATTTATTTTTAATGTGTAGGTATTGCTTTTGCTGAGGAACAGGCTCTTTTAAAAGTTTTTGAATAATATTTTACAAAGTTATATGTTTTTTCCTGATACAATTCAAAAAAAAATTCCCTGCTTTTATAAATACCTGAGGTATCTGACTCAGAGGAAGACCACAAATTACACTAAACAAAAAAAAAAAAAACAAAAAACACCAATTTAAAAATAGAAATGTCCTTCACGAGAAACAGTTCATTCCTATCTCAGTGGAGGTAACTAGACTACTACAGTACCACGCGGGCCCAGTGCCAACTGATAGATGAAATATCTTTGAAATTTTGGTTTTAAAACATGTTGGGTTTCCTCACGCCGAATTCTTAATCGTTTTGAGAGACGTGATGATGAAATTATCCAACGTTAATTTTTCTTCTTACGAAACCTGAATATAGTTTGTTCAGGATAAGCAACTGAATCGATTCCAATAATTTTCACACCATGTTCTATTTTTTCCCAAACACATTTAGAAATTATTGCAGTATTGTTACCGAGCGCACAGTTTACGGTACATCATAGTACTTGGTGCCCGCTCAACAGCTGACGCCACAGGTCAACGCACCGCTCGCCCGCCGATCAATGCGTTGACCATATTTTTGTTGGGACAACCAGGTAAGATAGAGAGCTCGTAACTTTATGGTTTTTCATAATATTTTATGAAATTTTCTACAGATTCTTTACATAAAAATACGTGTCCAGTATTTTCAAGTCGTATGTTTCAGATTTCGCATATACAGAAAATAACATTGCATACACAGAGTACAGATCCTGTCTGGTGTCGAACCCGTGACCTAATAATTACGGTAGTTACCATTGCACAACGACGTGCTGTTCTTATGTTCTTATGTAAATCAATAGCTACCAACCAATAAAAACCCTCCGCCCTATACAGTCGGACAAGTAGAGTCATGATGGAAAACGATCTTTTCTTGATTGTCCTGGGTCTTGGATGTTTATTAAACATCGTGTACCTCGACACATTCTCAGTCTACCCATAAAACATCATATAAATATGTCCATTAGTTTAGTCACAGGAAATTATTTTTCATTTTTCACATTTTCTACATGATGTACATGTTGATAAGGAAGCGCTTACAGGTTAATGACCGCCGCATCCTGGGGTACCAAACTTTAATAACAATGGCGCGAAAAAAGCAAGTCGATACAGGATCACGCTGTCGACGATCGGAGGTCAGTGAACCAATATTTTTAAACAAATGAAAATTTTACGGACGGAATAGAACATATTCCGTCCGTAAAATTTTCATTTGTTTATTTTTGATGCTAGGTTTTTGTCTATGGTTTAGGATTATTCCTATGAACCAGCATTGTTCGTGTTTTCATTTATTGTCGTATTGTCAGCACCACTCTTTATATTTATTTATTTTATAAATACTTAGCAGAAAAAAAACTATTTCTATTGAAGGCCACATCACGTCGCTCTATCTCTAATTTAATATACGCTGACCCCTTAATTGCCATTTCAAAACCCACACGTATATACCCAAACTAAACCGGGGTCTTAATTAATAATGTCGGAGTCACATTAATTACTAGCTCAGAAATCCGATTAACGCGTTAATTTGCTTTTATTTAAGTTTCAACTTTATTTGTATACTCTTTGAATTGTATTTCATTAATGTGTCCAGCGTTTATATGTTTGCTTGTTTTGTGTCAGGTTAATGATTTGAGGTTTCTGACTATATATATAAGTATTTTTAATGGATTTAATGTGTAGATAAGTATATTACATTTAATATACATTATGGAGATACTATAGGACTGCATCAGAAATGAGGTGATCCGACAGAGGACCAAAATCACCGACATAGCTTAGAGGATTAGCAAGCTGATGTGGCAATGGGCTGGTCACATATGCCGCAGGACCGACAACCGTTGGGGTAAACGAGTCCTCGGGTGGAAACCGCGTCTTGGCAAACGTAGCGTAGGACGCCCTTGGGCGAGATGGAGTGACGACATCAAAAAGGTGGTTGGTAGTGGCTGGCGGAGAACTGTTCAAGATCGAGCTTGTTGGCGTGCCATGGAAGAGGCTTATGTCCAGCAGTGGACGAGTAGAGGCTGATGATGATGGAGATACTGTTTCAAAGGATTGCATTCTTAAGTACATAACATACTAATACATATACAGCCTATAACGTTCCCACTATTGGGACACAAGCCTCCTCTCTCAGTGAGAGGGAGTTGGCCGTAATCTAAAACGCTCGCCCAGTGCGAGTTGGTAAATGTCATATGTCTTCGAAGTTCTTGCCTCTAAGACATGCGGGTTTCCTCACGATGGTTTCCTTTACCGTTTTGAGAGCAGTGGTGATGAAATAATTTACAAAATGTTACGCACCGGACGGGGTTCGAACCTACGACCTATAACTAGTGAGTCACGGCTGACATGCCGAGGATGCCATATAAGGATATGATTCTTGTGATTTCAACCCACTGGTTCGTTTCTTAACTTGAGTCATCATCATCTCAGCGTTAATCCCAGTCGCATCCAAAGTCTTTTTCAGCTTTGGAGTCTAGGCTCCGACTTTACCGGTCCAACTGCTGAAATGGTTAAACTTCGACATTTTCCGTGAAGCGACTGCCGACTGACCTCCACAACCCGAACCCGCAACCGAACCCGAACCGCTACGCCACGCAGGCTGTCAAACCTGTGTTTCTTAACTTGAGTATTTGACATTAATTTCAACTTAATAACTCCGCGAGTTCCTGAGAAGAAGGGTACCTATTGACAAATGGCGGACACGAACATCCAAGTGAATTCATAAGGGTTCCATTTTCCCTTTTGAGGTACGCAACCCTGAAGATTAAGGGTCATTTATAGCATTGCTTACCTCCCAACAACAAATGGAACCCTTCAAAAACTTCTCCAAAAAACATTCCACTTATCCATTGCCAGTCTACTCCACAATATCAAATAGATCGTGTATCATTATTTCCCAACCACCCCACGAAATCAAAAACATCATTATTTTCGTAAAACTTTAACATAAACACGATGACTATGCATCACTCTGTATAGGCTTGTTTTCTACTACTCCTAAATGTAAATAGTTGATTCGGAATGGTCGAACTTCAACCATTATCCTTTGGCAAACAAATAAACGAATAATATTCCATAAAATCGATCGAGAAATGAATGTATATTGGTAAAGTTGGCCAATTATTATATTTATACTAAAGTGGGGTTGATGTAAATGATGATTTAAGTCATGTTATGCTACGTAATTAGGGCAATTTAGGTTTTTATTGCAGTCACGCTATAGTGTAAGATTTGACATAGATTAAATGTTGTCTTTTTTTTTGTTGGGGTGGGTAATCATCAAATGACATCTCCCGCTCTGGACGGAGCGGAAGGGCGTGTTAGACTTTTACTGACTAAAACCCACCCGTGTTTCTTCACTTGCCTGTGCAACGGCCAGGGCCACGGTTTCTTGTTTAAGCAACCCGCAACCTGACCCAGGAGGCACCGGTTTTCGTGGACTTTGTCACGATGTGCTGAGATCTCTTTGAGGCGCGCGTTAAACACAACGCGCCGTCAACTCGGGCCTGGTCCTTACCGGGCGGCGAGCTGCCCACTGTTCACCGCCCGTAGGCCCGCGCATACGGTGGCTGGGAGTTCGGTGTCTTCTCCCGACCAGGGCGTCTCCAGCTAGTGGCCAGTGGCTGAGATTCCCGCTGCCTCACACGCTCCGCCTCCTCCTTTGCCAGCATCACTACTTCGCAGAAGGAGGTGACGGCTTGCCATGCACTCTCGCTCTGGACCATGGCCTGGACCAGGGTCGGACGCCAGAGATCGCCGCCGATCGCCGACCGCCGAACCCAAGCCGGGCAGACCTCCACCGTGTCCTCAGGGGGATCCAGACAAAAAAAAGTTGTCTCTCGTTATGTTTTTTTTTAATCTTAGGTATACCGACGACACGATTGATACCAGCACGGAACAAATATTTATATAGCCTACAACCAATGATATATATTATTAACAGATATGATATGTTCTAACAAACTAACCAAAATAAATGTGCCGTTCAGAGCAGCAGCACACACATGCAAATTTTTTATTCTGCGTACATTTCACACGTTGATAGAGTGTGAGATGGGGCGCAATCTAAAACATAGAGAAGAAAAAGATGGCTAGTGTTTGTCATTTGCGCTGTTAGTGTTTGTCGTTTGTTTTTACGAGTGTATCGAGAGTGACTAAAGCGAGATACTGGACTTACCTCCTTTTGTACGCTTCATTTTCAGTGTGCTAGTGAGATATCTACCTTAGTTTAATATTATATCAATGCCTACAACTAGTTGTTCCGGGTCTGCCTGTTTGTGTATGTTAGTTTATATGTTTGTAAACGCACCCACGATACAGGAGAAATTCCCAGTGTGGGGCAACGTTTAAAAAAAAACTGTTCCAATGCTTGTATTGGTATTACATTTTTCTCAAAATAATCTTGTTATATTCCGTCAAATAACTCCTCCCAGTGAAAATGAGTGTTAAGGGCCTTTTTTTTGAGGACCTGAAATCATCAGCGCCCATTGTGTCACCCTTTGTAAAATCTTTATATTTGTGTTCTGTAATCTATATGGTGTACATATTAAAGAGTATTCTATTCTATTCTATTCTATGGCCCTCTCCAGCTCTCTGTGCCACTTATGCGCCAAGGCCCAGGGTGTCTTTTTCGGACTATCGAGCGATCGAAGCCACGATGACGTCATTAGAGGCCTTAAACCACCACGTACACCACGTAGACACAGAGGTCCAATGCCAGTTTGTAGATGTGTTGTTGTGATTGTATTTGACAGTTTCTTCCAATTTTTGTTGTCATGCATCATAAAGTGTTGTCATTTTATCAACTAAATTACGAAATTGCCTGACATCCTAAAATCCATAGTAAACGCACCTTAATTTGCTAGAAAGGGTAAACCGAAAGGAGAAAGCGTAGTCTTGGCGCACAGGTAAGTGCAGGAACACGGGTGAGTTTTAGTCAGTAAAAGTCTGACACGCCCGCCCAGAGCGGGAGAGATCATTAATTTGATGATTTCCCATATCCAGAACAAAAAAAAAAGACTATCTACTATTTTATCTAAAAAAAGAACACGACTTACGTTTTTTTAGTCTATAGAGTATCATCATTTGACAGGACTTAATTAATATTTACCTATTTTCTGTCCTTTTATTAATAAAATAGAAGGAAACAGACAAACTGAACGTAATTTTAGTTTAGTTTGTAAACAAGACAATCGACGCCATTGTCACCTCGTGAATGTAGACCGTACAATGTAAACAAGATCACTAAATTGTCCAAAGTCTCGCCCGACAATGGCTTAAGTTGAAGTAGGTACAATGTTTCACGAATATAGTTCCAATAGATCTATATCTAAAACATACAAATCTTATCCTATTTTCTACTAATCTTTAAAGGAAATAGAAGTAGGTAATCCTATAAAAAATCATACTAATTCACAAGTATTAGAAAAAGTCACATAAATTATTTTTCTTCATTATCTCGCTCTGATTACAGATATAAACAGTTTTTCAACTCATCTTACTTTTTCTTATGATTGAGTTTGATGTTGGAACACAGTTTTACTTTCAAGAGAACACGCCGGACATTTTAATATTAGTTTTACAAGAGCAGCGGTGGCCTAGTGGTAAGTATCGATCGCAAGTTACAAGCTGTAGGTCGTAAGTTCGAACCACGTCAGACTATTTATTTTGTGTATATTATTAACTGTTACTACTGCTCTTAAAACGGTAAAGGATAACACAGTAAAGAAACTAACGTGTCCTGGAGCCAAAAACTTTAAAGACACCCGTCCTGGGCCCGCATGGTATATCAAAGTCCACTTCCTCTCACCGAGAGGCATGTTTCCCAGGAGTGGGAACAATTATAGGCTGACTAGCGGCCGCCAGCGACTTCGTTCGCGTGGAGTTCGTTATGCTCCGCTCCTATTGGTTGCAGCGTGACCTAAAGCCTTCCTGGATTAATGGGCTATCCAACGCAAAAATATTTTTTCAGATCGGATCAGTAGTATCTGAGATAAGCGCGTTCAAACAAACAAACTCCTCAGCTTTATATATTAGTATAGATTATGTATGTAAGAGTATTATGTATGTATGTATAGTTGGAATGGCTGAGAGAATAGTTGCATTGAATTGCTTTTTTAGATATTGATATATAGCATTATCATCTTCATCTCAGCGTTAATCCCAGTTGCATCCGAAGCTCTTTCAGCTTTGAAGTCTGGTTCGCTTTACCAGTCAAACTATTGATTTTGGCAAAACTTTGATATTTTCCGTGAAGCGACTGCCGCCTGACCTCCACAATCTGTATATCTCCACGATACCGAAGCATTGCAGTTAGACCAATTGTTGGACTTTTTGAGGGCTCCAACAACTCGTAACGACTGACATTAAAATATGTTCGTATGGCAACCGGGACCAAGGGCTTAACGTGCTTTTCGAGGCACGACCAGAGCAGTGCAATATTCATGGATACAAAT
The DNA here is from genome assembly GCA_017933935.1 of Sesamia nonagrioides. Taxonomy (NCBI): domain Eukaryota; kingdom Metazoa; phylum Arthropoda; class Insecta; order Lepidoptera; family Noctuidae; genus Sesamia; species Sesamia nonagrioides. The sequence goes on from JADWQK010001182.1 coordinate 1,296,676, forward strand.
ATTTTCACTGTGCGGGGTTGACGCCTCCTTGTGCAGCGGCCGCGTTCACTACCACTACACTACGGAGGCTGATATCGATATATGTATACCATATTTGAGATATTTGTATCGTTATTTATAATTCCTGCATCCTCCATCGTTGAGAGGGTGAATGTAACGGGCCATCAAAACTAGAAGGTAGAACTAAGAAGGCAGATGTAATTGGAAACACTGGAAGACATATAGATTCAAGATATTTGACTGCTGCTAACGTGAGTGTACATACAATAGAGCATAAAAGATGGGCAAGTAATAAAAATTCTGTCGAAGTCAATAAATGATTTAAAAAACAATCTTCTTCTCCTTCTCAGCCTATAGAGGTCCACTGCTGGACAAAAGCCCCCGAGGCTTTTATTGCTTTGGTGGGTTTGCCCATTATCCCCACGCTTGGTAGGCGGGTTGGGGATCGCAATAATTTGATATTCCACAGGAGAAGCGCTGCTGCCCGCTTCTCTGGTTCCCTTAGTCGCCTCTTACAACACCCACGGGAGGATATGGGTAAAACAACATAAAAAAAAAAAATAGAAACAGAAAAAGTCAAAACAAGAGAAGTCAATTTCGAAATAGGCAGGTGCAGTACAAACAATTACAATTCAATCCGATTACAATACAATTTAATTACAATACGATATAATACAGTTTAATTTATGTATTCCATGTCCTACTCTGGGTTCATATTTCATTTAATTACAGTTTGCGCGTCGAGTTATGAAATATACTGTAATGAAATTAAATTATGTTGTTTATTCTTTTAACAGGATTTCAGAATCATATTTACACCTCATTTATCAAGGAAAAAAGAACAGAATAGAATAGAATATTCTTTATTATGTACACCATTGATGTCATGGTGGCCTAGTGGTTAAAACACCAGCCTCTCAAGTGTGAGTGCGCGGGTTCGATTCCAGGTCAGGCAAAGTACCAATGTAACTTTTCTAAAGTTATATGTACTTTCTAAGTATATCTTGGACACCAATGACTGAAGGAAAAGGAAAACATTGTGAGGAAACCTGGACTTTTTAAGTCTGAAATCGCCAACCCGCATTGAGCAAGCGTGGTGATTACGCTGAATCCTTCTCTGTAAGAGAAGAGAGGAGACCTGTGCCCAGCAGTGGGACGATGAAAAGGTTGATGGTGATGATGATGATCATACTAGTTTAAATAAAAGAAACTGATTTCTGAACATGATTCTATTTTAGAATCGAAAATTGTGCTGAATTATTGTTTTCTTGCACCGCGCTTGTGGAGTTTACCCCGCAAGTACCAAATACAACTCGCTGTATTTACGCTACATTGGCGACATTAATTTAACGATTTGAGCTAGTGGCTAGTAATCATACAAACTATAACAATAAAAGTAATTCTATCTTTAAATATTTCTTCCTCTCTTTCCTTCAATACTACTCTTTGCTCCGTTATTAGTTTTAATTACATACATTGGTGGAGGCATGAGGAACAGGAAAAGTTCACGCATCATCCATAGAAAAGGGAGGATCCTCCAACTAGGTAAGTGTTAAGTCTGGCGGGCAATTGCCAACGGTTGATTTTGGGAAGTTGTATGTATGCTAGTTGCACGTAAACTCTGCTTGCGCGATGTAGAATTCGTGTGACGTCAGTATGACGCTTGTTCGCATGTGGTGGTTGTAGATACCGCTACACATTGATGCGATATTATGACAGTACAGTTTATTATCTATAATCATTATTTGAGTACAGGTTACCCCAAGGCATGATTTAAAAAAATTGAAAATCCTGACTAATATTATAAATTGTATATTATAATTCGTTTGTTTGCTCCGCTTTCACGCCGAAACTACTGAACCGATTGCTAGAAGTCCGGATTAAATAATAGGGTACTTTTTATCCCGGAAAAAATTGATATTCCCGAGGGAAAACAAAAATATTGTCAGCTTCACACCGGCTCAGTGATAGATGGCGCTGTGAAAAGCGCGATATAACCGAATTCCACGCGGGCGAAGCCGTGGGCGGAAAGCTAGTAATTAATAAATTATAACGTTTAATGAATTTAAAATTTGTTCATAGAACAAAAACGGAAAGCCGATAAATGATGCGTTAAATTAATGTCGCCATTATGTCTCAATCTGTAAACAATTTCCAACATCGGGCAATTGCTTATCAGAACCTCACTGTTAGGAATGAATTTTGAAATAATCTTTTTTTTCCGCGAATTAATTCCAACTCCCCCTAAATTTGATAATTTTTAAAAAACTGACAACACCATTTTCAACGGTATTATTATGAGCGATGCGGCTGCGTGTCGCGTGCCCTGCCCCCCTTCGCCCACGCATGTTTTGCCTACCGCACATTTATTAAGTTACCTCCTTTTGCGAAAAAATATTTATTTATTTATGGGGTTTTTTTTAAGTTTAGCCCGGCTTTGTAGGCATTAGTAAAATCAGTTTTTGATACCTAACAATACCTTCACGGATCGGACAGGGTTTTTGATTGATTGTATGTCCCATAAAGGAATAACAGGGTTTTTGTTACGTAGTGTATAAGCGAAGCCTCATTTAAGTGCAAGTAATAGGTAATACGAACTTAATATAAGTTCTCGTAGTTAGCCAAGACAACCAATTTAGACATTTGTGAACCTCTTGCAAAGTATAAAAAGTGCCTCAAAGAAATAACTAGTCACATAAACGTAACAAAAGAATACAAGAATACAGATCAAACGTAACAAAAGAATACAGATCAAAAACTATCAGTTTTTGATCTTAATTATGGTTTTGACTTGTTCATGTACGTATTTAGTTTGTTTTATATAATATGTTACCGAATATGTTTTATTTTAATTTTATTACTATTATTTTAAACTTTTAATTTGGTTCGCTTAGTTACAATTTCTTTAATGTATGCTGCGGTCTCCTGTAAGTGAAGGAGTATACCTTCGTGATAATATTGTCGTCCATTTTTACTTTTTCCATGTGTTGTGTATATTCTTTGTTAGAGATCCTAAATAAAATAAATAAATAAATCATCATCATCATCAACCTTTTATCGTCCCACTGCTGGGCACAGGTCTCCTCTCATACAGAGAAGGATTGAGCATAATCACCACCAAGTCCAGGTTTGCTCAAGATGTTTTCCTTCACCTTCAGTCATTGGTGTCCAAGATATACTTAGAAAGTACATATAACTTTAGAAAAATTACATTGGTACTTGCCTGACCTGGAATCAAACCCGCGCACTCATACTTGAGAGGCTGGTGTTTTAACCACTAGGCCACCATGACAAATAAATATATATGTCTTCCAATATGTATCTTGCCTTTTATTTTCAATTCAATACAAAATTGTTAAACTCACACAGTCATATCAACTTATATTATCTACACGTGACGTATGACGTACATACGTGAGATGTCAAATATAATAAGTTGTTGCAAACCCTGGGGGAATGAAGTTATGTAACAACCCTTGAGCAATGGACTTCCGAAGGGAGGAAAGGGTGAAAAAGGGTGAGAAATACCTCAAAGTTAGCTTGATGAATCAAATAAGTAATATTGGAAAAAGCTTCAACTTTTGCTCTTAAGCTGAGTCAGCTGGCATTTTGTAAGTGATTTTTTGCAAACAGTTTTTTTGTTTTTATTTTACAGCGTAATAACATTTTATGAAAGGCTCTTGGTTAAAGGATAACGGTTGTGCGGTTTTTTTTAAATATAATTATAAAATAGTGCTTGATCGCAATCCAGCCTGATGGTAAGTAGTGATGTAATCTGTGATGGTAAAACGCGCTAGTTTATTAAAAGCCTTTTTTTAAGCTTTTTTAAGAAGGAAGGCAGCAGTTATTTGATGGAGGTAATGCAATGTTAAACCCAACAACACTAACAACGATGCTGCGCCAGAGGGAGATTGATCTGGAGACCCTCCACGACCAAACTCCCGACACAACAACATTTGGTGCATTTTACCCGGCACACATCGCAACACAACTGCTCAAACCCGTCCTCCATCATGCCGGAATGACGAATCGCTTGGCAGCCAGACTTTGTCTGGTGGATGATAACTTCTGCCGGCAGACGATGTTATGGACTACCATTGAGGATCGATTAAAATTTTAGATTAGTAACCATTCATCCATTACACACCGAGACATCGCTGTACCTCAGAAGAATTAAAAAGATACAAAAATATTTGTTTTTGTACGATACACTGAACTTTATTCCGAACGAATTAATAAATTTATTATTCCGTAAACTCATTTTTAGTTCCATTTTTGGCAAATTTTTCGCAAATAGAGAATGGGTATTACATTTACATGTATTTGTTTCGGCTATTTCTTCTCAGAGGCAGTCAGTTAGGAAATGCCGGCTTCATCTAGTTTAAAAAAAAAAAAACGAAACATATGTTGTGTAAAAGTGATCAGTGATCCAACTTGCTTAATAAAATAATTTCATTTTATTTCATTTTATGTATGTAACGGCATAACAATAAGGTACATTCTTCTCATGAGACATACCTAGCAGAAACTCTAGAATTTTACCTGCAAACTTTAGGCTTGTTTACGTTCGTAACACATAATAGACAACATCTTTTATCTGTTCTGCGGTTCATACAATGGAGCATACATGTAGGCTAGTTGCAAGTACTTCACACTTACCCTTTCTGAAAAATATTACCAATGAGAATTACATGACATACATACTCCACCCATACGTTGTTGACACAGCTACGATCCGGACGAAGCGCTTCGCCTGGTTTTTTATATGGGTGGTCTTCCCATCTCAGTATAATTTGAATGTCTTCAAGGCTAGAGAGAATAGACTCTTATGAAACTGCTGCACTTTCTGTTTAACGATCGCATCACTGTTTACCTTTTTTTTGGATGGAAAATCATCAAATGATCTCTTCCGCTCTGGGCGGAGCGAAAGGGCGTGTCAGACTTTTACTGACTAAATTCCACCTGTATTCCTTCACCTGTCTGTGCGCCAGGGTTACGATTTCTATTTTAACCAACCCGCAACCCTCACTCAGGAGGCATCGATCTTCGTGGACCCCGTCACTAAGTGCTGACATCTCTTTGAGGGGCGCGTGAAACACAACACGGCGTTGACCCGGGCGTGGTGCTTACCGAGCGGTGAGCCGCCCACTGCTCACTGCCCGCAATCGCGCACCTACGGTGGCCGGGAGTTCGATGTTATCTCCCGACCAGGGCGTCTCCTGCGGCAGCTAGAGGGATGAGAGCACTGGGATTCCCGCTCCCTTATATGCTGAGCCTCCTCCTTTGTCAGCATCACTGCATCGCAGAAGGAGGTAACGGCCTGCCATGCACTCTCGCTCCAGTCCATGGCCTGGACCAGGGCCGGACGCGAGAGATCACCGCCGATCACCGCCATGACAACACGGCGGTGCTCTACCCAAGCCAGGCAGACCTCCACCGTATGCTCCATCGTGTCCTCAGGACGATCCCCACAGTGGTGATACCCTGGTGTTTCCTCCCGCCTTATCAGCAGAGCTTATTAACAGCCGAGTCCGGTGAGGTCCTGCGTCAGGCAGAAGGTGACGGCACCGATGCGCCTCTCCAGCCACTCCTCAAAGAGTGGCTGGAGAGGCGCATCGCAGGCGTTTATAAATCGTATGTAAGGTATTGGTGGAGCGTATTCTTCTACGCCCTATTTAGAATAAGACTAGACATTTAAATAAATCATTTTTTACAGTCCTTTCAACCGATCTTGCTCTCTATAGCGTTTGTGACATGATAAGCAGCAGCTGCAGTAAATATCTAGTTGGTATTATAACCACATTTTGCATTCAATGGCATCCTTATGCCAACGGAATAGAAGACAAAATCGGTCAAACCGACTGCAATAAGGTTTGGTGTAATGTCTCATCTTATTCCGAATAGAGTATAGGGTGTTCTTTTGTTTCCAGGCCTCACACACACTCACTCATATTTGCCTTGTATTTTAGGCGTTAAAAAACCACAACATTTTCTTTGCAAATTGCATGGCCAGAGTTGTAAGGAAAACTAGGTCACAGGGCGATGTAATCACTTAGCACAGGTGAAGTTGTTTGAATTTGTCAACAAATATTTAAAAAAAATGCATACAATGCCTACGTTATCGCTCCGAACAAAAAAGAAACGGTGTGGGTACGAGTAATGTTTCCACTTTAATTTTTGCTTCAATATGAATACTACAGGCTATTTCTGATTACTACAGACTGTCTCTGATTGGGGAAAAGCCAATCTTGTAGCATTCATTGCCGCCAATATACAAGCGTGTCTATTCATCGGCAAAAGGAGCCCGTTCACATTGGTTCCTACTTTTCTTACTTTTGAATGTATCCTTGGATTGAACCGAACGCCTTCAGCTTTTGGGGGTTAAGATTTCCTCGAACCTTAACTTTGGGCGGTTTATTAGGTGTACATTATTTCATCAGCACTGCTCTCAAAACTGTGAATTAAAACATCGTGAGGAAACTGGTATGTCCTAGAAGCAAAACTTCGAAGACATGTGACATCTACTAACCCGCATTGGGTCAGCTGGGTAGATTATGGCCCACTCCCTTTCACCGAGAGGAGGCCTGTATCCCAGGAGTTAGAATAGCCTGATCATGTACAGCCTGGTAATAGACAGATATAAAAACCAACAGATAGACAGACAGATAGTGGAATCTTTGTAAAAGGGTCCCTTTCACCCCCTTTTTTTTTGGGTTGGAAAATCATCAAATTGCCTCTCCCGCTTTGGGCGGAGCGGAAGGGCGTGTCAGACTTCTACTGACTAAAACCCACCCGTGTTTCTTCACTTGCCTGTAAGCCAGAGCCACGGTTTCTTCTCTTGTACACCTTAGGTACACAACCCTAAAAGGTAGGTTATACTAACCTTGGATAGTAAGTATACTGAGAATTTGCAACAAACATCACGTAAGCATTTAGTAGATGGACACAAAAGCTCATTTTGTATTAATTAAATTAAAAATAAAATTGGCTAAAAAGACACGGCTTATTTTACAAAAAGATTGATAAATAAAAAATAAAAAAATCACACTTAAATAAATAAATATATAGGTACGGACAAATCACAAAGATTGAGCTAGCCCCAAAGTAAGTTCGAGACTTGTGTTATGGTATACTAACTCGACGATACTTACTATATTTATAATAGATACATATATAGATAAACATCCAAAACCCAGGCCAATCAGGAGAAGATCGTTTTCCATCATGACCTGGCCGGGGATCGAACTCGGGGCCTCCACGTCGCAGGCAGGCGTGTTGACCGCTGCGCCACAGAGGACGTCAAATACACACTCACACTCACTTACCACCGCTATCACTTATTACCGTACCTTATCCGAATAAAACCTAGTTACATAGTAATAACGCCATTAAATTGAAAAGAGAAATAGCGTAACAACCGAAACAACAAACACTATTTTCTGTTTCTCATTCAATCTGGAATACGAGTCGTTAATACAACGTCAAATTGCGTCATAAAAACAGGAAATGGTACAGAATAAAAATAAAAAGTACTAACGAATGAGGCAAATTCAACTTCGTTTTGACATAAACAGGAAGTATGTAAAAGGACGTGACTGAAAAGCCACAATGACGTGACGGGCCCGATAATGAAGAGTAAGCGAAATTGAGTGATAAAAGTTTTATAACCAGTAGTGACCCGTAAAAGGATTTTTTTTATGTTTTGACTTCAACCGTGAATGTTGGGGGCTGTTTTGAAATCAAAATATTTGTCCAGAAATATGAGGGAGGAGATAAAATTGGTTAATTCATACAGATGTAACAACACAAGCGGCACTTGAAGCTATACAGTACAATCTGTAAACTTTTTTTAATAGCTATTTTTCGGATTTAGGTTCAAAGTTTAGGCAGCTCGCCGCCCGGTAAGCACCAGACCCGGGTCGACGGTGCGTTGTGTTTTACGCGCGCCTCAAAGAGATATCAACACATCATGACGGGGTCTACGAAGACCGATGCCTCTTGGCTCAGGGTTGCGGGTTGGTTAAAAAAGAAACTGTGGCACACTGATTTTCTGACTGTGTGACACACTGGTGGTGTGGTCTGACACGCCTTTCCGCTCCACCAACAACAGGAGAGAATTGAGATTTATTTAATCGTTTTTTAGTATTGAATAAGTATGTATCACATCAGCCAAATTTCCGTTAAGTAAAACTGATAATTCAAATACATGTCATAACACTACCCATAGTCGTTGATACAGAATAAATAATATCATTATTTTTATCCTGAATCCCCGGTTTGTGCTATTCTAAAGGTACTGAATGCCCTTCTGATGGCCAACCTTGAATTTGAAGTGTTTGCCGATGAACGGAATAAGCTTATGCGTGTATGATTCGTTTTCTGTGAAAGGAAGTATGCGAGAGAGTCATGTTAGTTTTAGTAGTAGTTTTTAAGTAAATAATGTAATTGTTTCTTTCTTTATTAATTAACTAGCTTTCCGCCCGCGGCTTCGCCCGCGTGGAGTTCGGTTATATCGCGCTTTTTTTAGATTTCCCTCGGAAATATCAATTTTTTCCGGGATAAAAGGTAGCCTATGTTCTTTCTCAGGGTCTAAAGATTGTCTGTGCCAAATTTCATCATAATCGGTTGAGAGGTTTAAGCGGGAAAGCGTAACAGACAGACAGACAGACCGACAGACAGACAGACAGAGTTACTTTCGCATTTATAATATTAGTATGGATGTAATTGGTGTTGTACAGTTTTAATTAACCACAAATCTATACTAATATATAAAACTGGTCCAATTTGTAAATTATTTTTGCGTTAGATAGCCCATTAATCCAGGAAGGCTTTAGGCTACATAACATCACGCTGCGACCAATAGGAGTGAAGCATAACTAACTCCAAGCGAACAAAGTCGCTTGCGACCGCTACCACGGAATAAGTATTATCTCTTCTGTGACCGCTACTAAGTAAATAAATATTATCATGTTAAGTTTTCTAGTTTAATTCTATCCTGAAGGTAAAATTAGAGTGAAAATAAACACAGTCGTGTTGTTATTTTAAAACTGCTGATCTATAGGCTAATTTCTTAAAATTATAAGCGGAAAATTTCTACCAGTAACAGTGGTAATTCATTTTAAAGCCTTACTAAAACTGTAATAATATCTACCCAGATAAAGTTCACTTTTAAAATGAGCTGTTCATCTCAGCCTCAAACTAAAAGTAAAGTTATATCAACTTGTAAATCTCATCCCTTACAAAATTAACTTGATGGTTTTCCTCCTAAATTTTAGATAACAAAACACGAGTCAGAAATAATAATCGAGACCGATTGGAATCGAGTTCACAACTTGTTCGCAAGTTTCTAACTTGTCAAAATAACAAAGAACTAATGAAAAGACCGCTATCGAGTGTCAACAGCGCGTATCGATAATCGATAGTAGCGATAGTCGAGTGGCTCTCGTTCGGGAAAAATATCGTTTGTGGCGAGTTTCTTGTTTGGAGTTCGAGGTGTCAATCGGGTTGTAGATTACGCGTGCTTTAACAATCTGTGGGATATTTGTGTAACACACTGTAACTAGTATTGATTTCATTTTTACCTCTTCTTCTTTTTTCAAGGTGAGATTCAACCTCAACACTTGATCAATGGTCTCTGTGGAATAGACATCACAATTTTGCCAATAACACGTGTAACTAAACTATAGAAATTCTTTGAAAATTTTATTTCACAATAATGGCGGGTATCGCTAATGACAGATGAAAAAGACGGCCGCGAGAACCGTTTAAGAGGGAGGTTTGAGGCACAGTCATGATGTAGCCACTATGTTCCGATATTTCAATGTTCTTTACGAATTATTTACTGAATGCACTTTTCACTACATAAATCACGTGCTTTTATTAATTTAATTGGACTTTTAAATTCATTTATAGTGTCCAATTAAAAATGCGCGTGACACTCATCTTAACTTTCCCGTCAACACTCCCATTTTTACCTCAATTTTTGATGTTAAAGTGTCAATCCATTAGCATCACTTAGAATGACAGCTCACTCATCCTAGTTTTTACAGAGAGATGGTTTTAGTATTTAACTGCAGGCATAATTTTTGTTTTTTTTGGAGTTTACTCCTTAAGAATCGATTTTCATATATAAGGCGCCCGGTATGAGAAAAATCCGAGGGGTAAAACCTACTAACGAGTAAGGAATTTTAAGCGTTACTATTTTAGTGCGCACCTTAGGTGCGCAACTTTCTAATCTAAAAAACTGGCATAATTATTTTTTTACAACTATATTTTGTTAGTTATTAAGATAATGTTATATTAAAAAAAAAAGAATTATAATAATTTAAAAAAAATGTTTATAAAAAAAAAATTATTATCAACTTTCTTAAAATTGGTTAAATTATTTTAAAATTTATTTTATAAATAATTTTTAAAATAAAATTTTTTTTATTTTTTTTAATATATTCTTTTTCAATTTTTTTTTATTATAATTTTTTTTTTATTTTTTAATTTTTTTTTCTCGTACTTAAGGAGTAAACTCCAGTCGTGCGTCGGAGCTGACACACACACTTTTTTTTTTTATATTTCTCGGGACCCTATGGTTCTGCACCTTTGGAATATTTGCTGGGTCAAAGTGACTCACACTGACTTAAGGGGTCAAAGAATTGCATGACTTAATTCATCTCTGTACCATCATCGGATGATCCGTCGTACGGCGAGTATCCACCTATATGTTGAAGATTAGGACGAAGCATTACGCCTCGTCTTTTATAAACTAGCGCGCTTTACCATCAACGATTGCATCACTGCTTACCATCAGGCCAGATTGCGGTCAAGCACTAGTTTATTAAGAGCCTATTCACTCTAGCCTTGAAGACACTCAAATTGTAGTGTGACGGAAACACCGCCGCTGGCAAATCGTTCCAGTCCCTCGATGTAGGTACACGGTATAAAAGAGGAAGCGAAACGCTTCGTCCGGATCGTAGTGTTGTTACTGTTAACAACGTAAGTGTGGAAAGTCACCGTACATATGGTAATTAATTGTTCAAACTTTGCAAGTGCACCCAAGGATAACCCCCGGTTAACATAAACATCGTCTTTGACCAGTGTGTGTTGCCAGTGATGACTTACGGAACTGAAACGTGGTCGCTCACAATGGGCCTCATACGAAGGCTCAGAGTCACACAAAGGGCAATGGAAAGGGCTATGCTAGGAGTCTCTCTGCGTGATCGAATCAGAAATGAGGAGATCCGCAGAAGAACCAAAGTCACCGACATAGCTCTGCCAGTCGCTAAACTTAAGTGGCAGTGGGCAGGGCACATTGCTCGTAGAACCGATGGCCGATGGGGCAAGGTTCTGGAGTGGCGGCCACGTACTGGAAGACGCAGCGTAGGGAGGCCCCCAACAAGGTGGACCGATGACCTGGTGAAGGTCGCGGGAAGCCGATGGATGCGGGCAGCACAAGACCGGTCAACGTGGAAAGCCTTGGGGGAGGCCTTTGTCCAGCAGTGGACATCTATAGGCTGAAGAAGAAGAAGGAGAAGAACATAAACATAACATAATCAGCCTATAATGGTCCCACTGGTGTGACACAGACTTCCACTCGGAGAGAGGGAGTGGGCCGTATCTACAACGTGGGTCCAGTGTAGGTTGGTAGATATCACATGACTTAACAGTTTTACGTCTAGGACATTCGGATTCATACTCCCGGTTGTTGTAGGACTGTTACAGGATATGGAAACAGAATTGGGTTATAGGAATAGGTGGTTAGACGTAGTCGCAGTGGCCTTATGGTTAAAACACCCGCCTTTCAAGTATGAGTGTACGGGTATGATTCCAGGACAGGCAAGTACCAATGTAACTTTTCTAAAGTTATATGTACTTTTGACAACAATGACTGTTCTTGAGGAAACCTGTACTTTAAGTCTGTATTATTATTAGCATGCGTGTTGATTACGCTCAATCCTTCTCTGTATGGGACGAGACCTGTGCCCAGCAGTAGGCCGATAAAAGGTTGGTGATGATGATGATGATGATGAATAGGTGGTTAAGATTAACTGTTAACTTAGGACTTTGGGAAGTCTATACTAAATAGTGTGTCCCCGAAGACGGTTGCTAGAACAAAGTATCATAAAGAGAAGGAAATATTGTTATTATTGTTGTTCGGTTAATTATTACAGATAAATAAGTATATCAATATATTTTGAACAACAACACTTATAGTGTTAGTGGCAATGTGCTTACAAACTATGTTTATTTTTTTATTTATTTGTTTATTTCAGGCGACGCAGGCCCATACATAAATACCTTAACCTAAACATACATATATTTATATTATAAAATAGTGCTTCGCTTAGCATGTTCTTATGCTGTTCTGTGGTATTTGTCCGCGGAAGCGACGGAAAACCACGTCTTGCGGCCAGAAGTCCTCTTTCATGGCGATAGGCAGAAAACAATTCGGTATGCGCACATTGCGCACCACCAACGCCTTGAAGTTGACGTTGCGACGCAACTCCAGTAACTGTACCCTCGGTGAGGAATACATCGGTGAGGTGATCGGGTAAGGTGGTCGGTCTAGTAATACATTTACAAACAAAACCAATCGAAACAGAACAACATTGTTGCGAGGTGAAAGGCCTAACCTTGCAGCAATGGTTGACAAACTGACAGTCCACCCTACCAGCTATCATAGCTATACAGCAGTTGATGCTGCCCCGCATCCTACGGACCAAGGATGAGCATTGTTTCCGCATCACGTTGTGGAAACAATTCGCAGGAGTTTCAGCAAACATATCTCATGCAAGATGCAAGTTGGTATCTTTTGTTACTACGACATGGCTAACCCTGTCGAGTTTTCTATTCATTTAGTTTGTTATTTCTGGCATTCAGTTTGTTCTTACATAAGTTTTGACCTAAATTATGGAAGAACATTCTGAATGCCATATTTAATATAGAAATTCCTTTAAAACTCAAAACATATTGGGATTTTTTGTCAAAAATAGTCGCTCAAATATCAACATAGAATACATTACACTAAAGTTAATAATTTATTATTATGTGAGATTATGAACACTGCCATAGAAGTATCTGCAACAAGGAAAAACAGAGAAAATATCTCGGCAATAATGATTATTGAATCAGAAAAAAACAATTAATAATGGTGCAACTCACGCACGAATAATTGCGTAGCGTAATCGATTTAAAAAATATTAAGGGAACAATCAGTGATTAAAATCCTTCATTTTGATACCCCACTCGCTATGTTTGGTAGAAAAATTATTTAATTCGTTTTTATCGTCCCATTTAATATTAAAAGTGCAAGTTACATACTTTTTAGAATCAGTGTTTAAAATCCTTTTATGACGTCAAACATCCGCCATTTTGGTTTTGTTCTAATGTTACCAGACCAATGTTGTTAGACCTACCTAATAACATTAAGACAAATCTAGCGGTACCTCAAATGTGAAAATCCGTATAGCGGTTCTGGGGATACAAGGTTGTAAAGAATATTACATACATACATTCATACATACAACATACGAACTAAAAACATAATCCTTCCGGGCAGTTGGGTAAAAAGGATTATTTTTAGTATGTTTTGTTATAGCAGCATCATAATATATTCATCATGAAAATTGCAACATTACAACAGCTGTCACGATTCATAAGATACAAGTCTGGTGCCCGATAGCGTAGTCTTAGAAAAAGGGTACCGTGTTTATCCATTGGGTACGGAAGCCTACAACTAGACCACATAGATAGCACTATCGAAAAAAACACTAAATAAAGGACGAAGGCAGAATATGCGTTGCAAACTACTAGGACCGATCAAAAAAGATTTTCCATATCTCCCCGCAAAGTCGTCGCCTGGCGTCAAAAAGTTGGTCGGCCATAAAACAGCGGTTACCCGGTATTCATACGAGGGAGTTGATGGTCCGTTAACTAGCTTGGAAAACATGGCGCCCGAGTTTCGTCTCCGCTTCACTAGCATCGGCTAATGACGTCACAATATCATTGTGTATTTTGATGTACAGATATCTAAAGTGTGATGGTAATATCTTATAATCGAATATTTGGTTGGTTTGTAAATAATTTATTAATGCCAGTATATTTATAACATACAGATATTTGGTATACAAATAACACCACGGAATGTTGGTTCGATAGGTAAAAAACATTGAAAGTACGCATGCGAAAGCTGTCACGCCCTTTATGCCCGGTGGCTTTTATTTAGGTGTTAAATTTTGTTTCAGGTGTTATATTTTATTTTTCATGCTAGAGTAGTACATTTTATTTATTGATATATTGGAGTGGATAACCAATGTATTGAAAAAAGTTTCATTTGATGTAATGTGTCTCATAAAGTTAATTGCTTTGCATGCCTACTAATGTATCTTGTTTCTAGAGGACCTCTGTAGGCTGAGAAGAAGAAGACTTCTTCTATGCTTACAGAGGTCCACTGCTGGACAAAGGCCTCCATCAAGGCTTTTCATGATGACCGGTTTTGTGCCGCCCTCATCCATCGGCTCCCTGCAACCTTCACCAGATTATCGGTCCACGTTGTTTGGGGCCTCCCTACGCTGCGTCTTACGGTATGTCGCTACCCCTCCAGGACCTTACTGCCCCATCGGCCATCGGTTCTACAAGCAATGTGCCCCGCCCACTGTCACTTAATTTTAGCGACTCGAAGTGCTATGTCAGTGACTTTGGTTCTCATTTCTGATTCGATCGCGCAGAGAAACTCCTAGCATAGCTCTTTCCACTAATGTATAAAACCAAATTTACTATCTGAACAGACAGTTGTGCTTCTGAGTAGTTTGCTGGAGGGCAGGAGATTTGGGACGTTATAATTATATAATGTCCCAAAAAATCTTATTTATTATTAACATTATTTGATCAACAACATGTAACTCTATTTCCTTAAAGTTTGATATGTCATAAAACGTCGTATTACCTAGCTACGTTATCATCATTAACATCATTTCAGCCGAAAGACGTCCACTACTAGACAGGCCTCCCCCAAGGATCTCCACGACGATCGGTCCTGCGCCTCCCGCATTCAGCGGTTTCCCACGACCTTCACCTTGTCGGGGGACTACCCACGCTGCGTCTTCTAAATAATTATATACGTGCGCTTTGATAATTACAGTTGCTGATATCTAGTAGCAATAACACCTCGGCACTAATTTTCAACATACCGCACTTTTATTATCATAATGTACTATTTCGCATCTATAAATAAAAGGAGGTTTTATAAAATAACCTGAATACTGACTTTGTTTTTCAATCCAATTAACTAAGACTAATCGATTACAATAACATTTCTTGATTACAGTTACATTTCAAGACTAGACTGTTAGCTATCATCAAACCTTCGCCTTAACTGTACGATGAGTTAGGTTTTCATTGATTAAATACAATGGCCTTAAGGCATACCTATCCAAAAGATTTGTCGGTTTCAAATCGATTCATATGTGACAACGTATTAAGTTAACAATGTAAACCTGCCTTATTGAGTTTGAAATATATTATTTTGAACCTAGTTTAAATAGAAAAGAAATGTGTGAGATCGTGTGACCCCGATAAGAACGAATTTCCTTTAGCAATAATCTCACACACACACATGTATCCTGCGTACGAATATGAATTAATGGAAACTTTATAGAGGCATTGGAATTGGGAAACAGGGAGTAAAGTTCACTCAACCTTTGCTAGTTGCACAGTTAACTCTGCTTGTGAGATGCAGGATTCGCGTGACGTCAGTATGACGCGTTGTTCGCATGTAGCGTTGTAGGTACCGCTACATTCACCTTTTTTACTAATGAATTCTGTTCGTTTTCATCTAGATCGGTTCGGCATCGTTTTTCGATTCGTTGGGATCAGTTCGGGATTAGTACGGTACGTCGGGATCAATTAAGGATCACGTCGGGGTCACCAGTATAGGGACATGAGGAGCAGGTAGTAAAGTTGACTTCTATAGAAAAGGGAAAATCCTCCAACCAGATTTGGTTGTCTGGTGGGCACTTTCCTACAGGTTGATGTCGCGCACTTGTATGCGTGCTAGTTGCACAGTAAACTCTGCTTGCGAGATTCAAGATTTGCGTGATGTCTGTCTGACGCGTTGATCGCATGTAGCGTTGTAGGTACCGCTACATCTTAATTAGTTCAGTTTACGCTACAACTCCAAACATGTTAATGACTTTTATTAATAGTGAGTGTCACTTCGAAATCACCTTACTGGCACTTTGAAATAAAGTTGATATTTGTCTAATTTCAAATAGGTGTATATAGTGGCAATTAGTAATCGATACTTTAACAAATGAGAGGACTCGTCATAACAAACAAGTTTATTTATTTAATCATTTATGTACAGACGGCAGCACATGAAGGTACTACAATATGTCAGATTTCTTTATTAGATTTTCAACTTTATTACTAAAGCGTTAAGATACAAGTTTGATTGGGAATATTTGAGTCTCGAGTAGCTTAATCTGCTGTCGACTGTTCGACGATAAGGAAAATAAAAGAACAGAATAGATAATATAATAGAAATAGTATATAGAATAGAATAATATATGCATAACTTTCCCAACTACATAAGGTTTTTTACCCCCGATCGCTGCAATAGAATATTGAAAACTAGTGCATACCAAGAATAATACAATTGGAAATTTATAAATAAAGTTATCAAGTAAAGATTTCTGCTTTTCTTTGTAAATATTGTATATTTAATTTTCAAGCTATCTTATGTAAACTCCCGTATTACTCATGAAAGCTCTTTAGTATGACTTAATCCTACCGGAGAACCAAAGAAATTTAGTTATTAAGAAAGTAAATATTTCAGATTCAACGTTAGAAATTACCTATCCAAATTAGGCTAAGAATTAGCACTTTTTGAACGTCAATATTACATAAGACAGTCCCTCAAAACACCTGTCCTTCGCAACTTCCTAATGCTTTCACTGGAAAGCGGAACAAATTGTATATCTGGGATGAGTATTATCATGCGTACCTTTTTAAAATAGTGCTTGATCGCAATCCCACCTGATGGTAAACACAGTGATGTAATCGTTGATGGTAAAGCGCGCTAGTTTAATAAGCCCAATCATTCCAAAAACTGAGTGAATAGGAAGAAAGACGGCAGTTGAGTGAGGTGATGCAATGTTCAACCCAGAGGGACACGGTCTGGAGACCCTCCACGACTAAACTCCCGACACAACATTTGGCGCATCGTACCCGGCACACATCGCAACACAACTGCTCAGACCCGTCCTCCGTATGGCTTCACCAGACATCATGCCGGAACACGACGAATCGCTTGGCGGCAAGACTTTGTCTGGTGGGTGGTAACTTCTGCCGGCAGCCTAAGTACCTGCAAACATATTAGACAATTTAAATAATTACAATCCTACATCTCACTTGTATCATCATCATCATCAACCTTTTATCGTCCCACTGCTGGGCACAGGTCTCCTCTCATACAAAGAAGGAGCCACTCGTATAAACAGCCTATAATGTTCTTATCACTCCTGGAACACAGGCCTCCTCTTGGTGAGTGGTCCGTAATTTACCATGCGGGCTCAATGCGGGTTGGTGGGTGTAAAATGCCTTCGAAGTTCTAACTCTAGGACATGCCGGTTTCCTCACGAAATTTTCCTTCACCGTTTTGAGAGCCGGGGTGATGAAATAATTTATACAAAGTAAAGCTCCTGAACTTACGACCTACACCTTGTAAGTCGTGGCCGGTACCACTAGACCACTGCTCCATCTCATTTAGGTCACCATAAATGATAAAGAACTTTAAAGAATAAGATTATTTTGATAAATGAGTGCCATTGTTCAATTGAAGACGTTGTAAGAGATGGCATACGTGCCAACAATCTGACACCACAGGATGCTAAAGATAAGAGGAGATTGAGGTCCACTTTCCTGAAAGTGGACCCCGGGCTCCAACGCGAAAGCCGCGAGTGCAACCGGGAATAAACGCTGAGATAATGATGATTGTTAACTAGAAGACTATTTGGATTACAATTCTACAATAGCTGCCTCTGAAATTTGTACATCACTTGACCTTTTTTGATGATTTTTATTTGTTTATTTATTATTTATTTATTTTCTTAATCTCCACGTGTACAATACATTGGGATAAATGCTATGCCCCGCAAAACCGTTTTCACGGTTTGTCTGCGGGAACGGAACAAAAAGTGCATCAGCAATAATTAAATATGCAACAATATTACAAAAAAGTTACATCAACAATATCAGGTCTTATAGAATTGCTTACAGACTACTGAGTAAGAACATTTTAAGTGCTCTGGAAAATTTTCTTTTTGTTTTCTGACCTCTTATGTCAGCAGGCAATTGGTTGAGCCAGTATGGTACTCTTTTGTCCAGCGTTCGGGCGCCAAAATAATTACTAACTGTTGTGATATCGTTTAACCAACTCAATAATTCAAGTATTTATTGTGACATGTCACTGAAATTATATCACATTAAATTGATTTTATTCCTCCGTGGCGCAGCGGTCAACATGCCTGCCTTCGACGTGGAGGCCCCCGGTTCGATCCCCGGCCAGGTCATGATGGAAAACGATATTTTCTTGACTGGCCTGGGTCTTGGATGTTTATCTATATATTTATCTATTATAAATATAGTATCGTTGAGTTAGTATCCCATAACACAAGTCTCGAACTTACTTTGGAGCTAGCTCAATATGTGTGATTTATCCGTATCTATTTGTATTATAAATTTCTAATAAACTCTTGGATTTTGTTTGACTTTCGATAATATGACATAGGACCGAGACAAAAAAAGTTTTTTTTTTTTGAACTCAGCGCATCCAGATCTATATGATTATCTATAGTGGTGAGGGTTTTGAGCAACTTCGGGCACATACATACATACAGACAGACATACAAACATACGCACTTTATATTAATGGATAGTGGTGAGGGTTTTGAGCAACTTCGGGCACATACATACATACAGACAGACATACAAACATACGCACTTTATATTAATGGATAACTGAATCTAATTGACATTTATTTTTTCTTTCAAACCTGGAATGCTTTTAAAGTTTATACAATCTTAAAAGTTAAACATCAGCTTTTTTACAAAACTAATTATGCTTAAATTTTTATATTTAACTAGCTTTCCACCCGCGGCTTCAGTTATATCGCGCTTTTTAGATTTCCCTCGGGAAAATCAAATTTTTCCGGGATAAAAGGTAGCCTATGTTCTTTCTCAGGGTCTAAAGATTGTCTGTGCCAAATTTCATCAAAATCGGTTGAGAGGTTTAGGCGGGAAAGCGTAACAGACAGATAGACAGAAAGAGTTACTTTCGCATTTATAATATTAGTATGGATACTGTAAACGTGAATATAAGTTTCTTTGTTACGCTTTCACGCAAAATCTACATAGCCGATCATCATGACATTTTGTACACACATTATTGGAGGTCATCATCATCATCCCAGCGTTAATCCCAGTCAAATCCGTAGCCTTTTTCAGCTTTTGGAGTCTGGGGTCCGCTTTACCAGTCCAACTGCTGATATGACTAAAATTCGACATTTTCCGTGAACCGACTGCCGTCTGACCTCCACAACCCGAAGGCCACTTCGAAGCATTGCAGTTAGACCAATTGTTAAACTTTTGAGGGCTCCAACAACCTGTAACGACTGCCACTAGACGTTCGTATGGCAACCGGGACCAACGGCATAACGTGCTTTCCGAGGCACGACCAGACCAGTGCAAATATTCATATTCATGCATACAAATACTTGCACTGTGCGGGGATCGAACCCACGCCACCTTGCGCAGCGGCCGCGTCCGCTACCGCTACGCCACGGAGGCTGTAAGAAATTAATAAATTAGAATATAATTATTGGAGGTATTAGAAGTAAAATAGGATATGTTTATCGAAATTCGGTAAAAAAATATCAAAGCTTTTGCGGGTGAAACGCAGCAGAAGAACTTGCTTATCTGTAACACCTCATACCTTCTTGTAATTTGATCTGTATTCACAAATAAAACATTCTGATTCTGATTTAGAATGTACAAACGCCAGCATATAAAGACATCAGAAACTGTAAATTTTTCCAATTAAGCTTGAACCTATAATATTTCAGCATTAAACTCAAGAAATTTGACGGTGACAGCTTAACATTTTCTTGTATAAAATCGATCTTTCTTGTATGTACTCGAGATGGTCTCCAAAGCCTAGAGCACAGGCGTAGAGTAGCCGGCCTTTCGGTGTTCTATAGGATGCATTTTGGGGAGTGTGCGAGGGAATTGCATGATTTAATTCCCCCATCTCCGTTCCACCATCGGACGACCCGCCGTACGGCTAGTTTCCACCCTTACGTTGTTAACACTACTACGATCCGGATGAAGCGTTTCGCCTCCTCCTTTATACCGCGTAAATCGAGGGACTGGAACAATTTGCCAGCGGCGGTGTTTCCGTCGGACTACAATTTGAGTGTCTTCAAGGCTAGAGTGAATAGGCTCTTAATAAACTAGTGCGCTTTGCCATCAACGATTGCGTCACTGCTTAACATCAGGCAGAATTGCGGTCAAGCGCTAGTTTATAATACATAAAAAAAAGGTTCTCCCTTTTCTATAGAAGTCAACTTATAATGTAGGTAACATAAAAATAGCAATAAAAGTAACAATAGTAAAAAATAGTAATAATATTAGAGATAAAAATATTATTTTATATCGTAATTAACTTTTTAAAATATAATTAAATACAATAGAACAAAAAATAATATCGAAGAGTACATATTATATACTCTTTGTTACGTAGGTACACCAGATAAATTATAGAACATAGTTATCAAGTTTTAAGAAAAATAAAAATATAAGTAAAAAATCAAGGAAATCAGAGACATTTTCAAAAGATTATAAAAACAGATCCTGATCAACAGCAATCATTCTGTTGGAGCAAAAATATGATTTAAATTGATAGTTATAGTATATTACCTAATTAGGGTGCGAATGTTCTTTTAAAATTTCAAGAATTACATTCACTTCACCGTCGTGCCCTCGTGGCGACGATCGGCGGCGTTCTCTCGTGTCAGCCGCTAGTCCAGGCCATGGTCCGGAGTGAGAGTGCATGGCGAGCTGTCACCTCATTCTGCGACGCAGTGAACCGCAGTGCGCGCCGCTCCTATTAGTCCCAGCATGATGTTATAATATAGCCCGTTCCTAGATTGATGGGCTATAAAACGCAAAAAGAATTTTTCAAATTTGACCCGTAGTTCATGAGATTAGCGCGTTCAAACAAAGAAACTCTTCAGCTTTTTATATTGGTAGTATACTTAGTATAGATAGGAAAGAAAAAATTAATTTGCTATGGATGCTTTAATTATTTATTTAGGCAATTTGTTACAGATACAGGAAATCGATACACTCTTTTAGTAAAAGTTCTATTGATATTTTGGTTTTTCTTTTTAAATTATAAACTAGTGCTTGACTGCAATCCCGCCTGATGGTAAGCAGTGATGGAATCGTCGATGGGAAAGCGCCCTAGTTTATTAAGAGCATATTCTCTCAAAAAAACTTAGTGAATAGGAAGGAAGACGGCAGTTCAGCGAGGTGATGCAATGTTAAACCGCACAACACGATCAAGGATGCTGCGCCATTAATCTAGATACCCTCCACGACCACTACACACGACTCTTGACATAACAACATTTGGCGCATCGTACTCTTCACACATTGCAACAAAACTTCTCAGACCAGTCCTCCGTACGGCTTCACCAGAGATCATGCCGGAACACGACGAATCGCTTGGCGGCAAGACTTTGTCTGGTGGGTGGTAACTTCTGCCGGCAGCCTAAGTACCTGCAAGCATATCAGACATGCAAGAAATTTTATTTCATGGTTCCAAGTCAGCAAGATCAGAAAACAGAAAGGAAACTTAGTAATAATTTAGGGCCGGTTGTTTGATCCCTAATAAAACTCAACTAATAGGGCATTTGACTAAAAAAAACTAATTAGTCCATCAGTCAGATTTCCAAAGAATACTAAACTCGTATTTTTTCTTTTTTCATATAAACAAAAAATTAAGACGACACAGCGCGTTCAAAACTCGTGTGACGTCACTGCACGCTTCACTTTTTAGCGGCCAGTGACGTCACTAGCCACCACTCCTGATCTTTGATGCGTTTTATATTTGTAAATTTTTATTGATTTGACAAAACAAAATATACGTGTCTAGTATTTTTTTGGAAATCTGACTGACGGACTAATTAGTTTTTTTTTTAGTCAAATACCCTATTATGGGAAATGGGAACTAATCTATACTAATATATAAAGCTGAAGAGTTTGTCTGTTTGTTTGTTTGTTCGCGCTAATCTCGGGAACTACTGGTCCGATTTGAAAAATTCTTTTTGCGTTGGATAGCCCATTAATCCAGGAAGGCTTTAGGCTATATATCATTACGTTGCGACCAATGGGAGCAGAGCATAATTAATTCCACGCGAACGAAGTCGCTGGCGGCTGCTAGTGATTGATAAATACAGAGGACAAAATATATTTCTTTCTATAAAGCCTCAGAAATTGTTTGAGGAAATAGAATATCTTTTGAATTTCTTATGTTTACTTCGTAAGAAAAGTTTACCTTAACATCTCGTCTTTCGGCATTGACTGAGAATAGACTAAATACTTTGTAGGTGTGGCAAGTCCCTTTCAGATTTCCCGTAGGTATTGTTGGAGTCGAGAAGGAAAGATTAGAGAAATTCTGTTTATTTGGTAGATACTTACTTGCACATATCATCATCATCATCATTATTTCAGCCGAAAGACGTCCACTGCTGGACATAGGCCTCCCCCTCTGGTGAAGGTCGCGAGAATCCCGCATCCAGCGGTTTCCCGCGACCTTCACCAGGTCGTCGGTCCACCTGGTCGGGGGCCTACTTACGCTACGCACATATACTTTCTAAGTATATCTTGGACACCAATGACTGATAACAAGGTGAAGGAAACATTTTGAGGAAACCTGAACTTTAAGTCTGAAATCACCAACCCGCATTGAGCAAGCGTGGTGATTACGCTCAATCCTTCTGGTATGAGAGGAGACTTGTGCCCAGCAGTGGGACTTAGTGTCGTCCCGACGTAGTGGTCCTTATCTAGGTCATGTTCGACTCATGTGCCAAATTTCATCAATATTCGTTTACCCGTTATGTCATGAAAGCTTCTCTTTTTAGTTTTGAAAATGGCGGACTCCAAACTCCTAAGCTGAAAAAGGCTTCGGATGCGACTGGGATTAACGCTGAGGTGATGATGATGATTAGTTTTGAAAATAGTTTCTTACGTATCCTTCCTATCCTTATATAAACTAGTGTTAGACTGCAATCCCGCCTGATGGTAAGCAGTGATGCAATCGTTGATGGTAAAGCGCGCTAGTTTATTAAGAGCCTATTCACTCTAGCCCAGAAGACACTTAAATTACAGTCAGACGGAAACACTACCATTGGCAAATTATCCCTCGATGTACAGTCTGCAAAAGTTAAGCATGCCCATTTAAGAAAAATTTCGTGCGAAGGCGCAGCTAGTGAGAAATCCCGCCCCCTTCTTCTTCCGGCCAATGAGAGCCAATATCTATTTGTGTGAGTGCAGGGCGTGCCACAAAATAATGACAAACATTATAAGCCAGTAGCAATTTGCATTCCGCTAAGATTTCACGCTTCCCGTTCTCATCGCATTTTTTACGACTTGTATAAACATCGGACTGATTGCCTGCCCAACTGTGACCCTTTGCTTGTATACCGGACTGTGATCGAAAGCCTTTTGTTGACCCTAGCTCGAACCCTGGATTCTGTGTGTGTTAATGTGAACTGTGACTATGTCAACGCGAAACCTTAATCAAGACGAGAGGAACGAAATTATTGTCTTGCATAGACAGGGGTTTAATATATCCCAAATTGCAGTGGAACTGAATATGCAGGCAAGTTTTTTTAGATATCTCTAGATAGAAAGTGCACGTATAATATTGCTGTTTATCCCAATTTGCATAAATGTTAAATTTACCATAAATTGCAATTTACAAATTAATATATATTTACAACTTCCTTATTAATACTCAATATGACAGTTTGTTTAAAGCGCCTGGACGTAATTAATTTCAGTTATTTATTTATTTGTAACTGATAATTATGTTTTATCTTACCAGCAAACATGGTGTCATAAATTCTTTGTTATTGTAAAAAAAAAACAAGGACAAACAAGTAGCTGACAGTGTGAAGTGGCAGACTGTAAAAGCTTTTCATATTAGACTAGCGGCCGTCAGCGACTTCGTTCGCGTGGAGTTAGTTATGCTCCGCTCCTATTATATTATATATTGGTCGCAGCGTGATGTTATATAGCCTAAAGCCTTTCTGGATTAATGGGCTATCTAACGCAAAAAGAATTTTTCAAATCGGACCAGTAGTTCCTGGGATTAGCGCGTTCAAATAAACAAACTCTTCAGCGTTATATATTAGTATAGATTGGATACAA
Source organism: Sesamia nonagrioides (assembly GCA_017933935.1). Lineage (NCBI taxonomy): Eukaryota > Metazoa > Arthropoda > Insecta > Lepidoptera > Noctuidae > Sesamia > Sesamia nonagrioides. The sequence goes on from JADWQK010001182.1 coordinate 1,321,159, forward strand.
AAAAAAAATACTTATCAATTCATGTTTTTATAATTTTTGAGATACATGTGTGAAACCGACAACTAAGTTTCTTTTTTTCTACTTCTTTTGTTAATATCGGCTCGTTCAAAGACGTCAAACTATTATGACTTGATAATAAATATTTTAGCCCCTAAACAATGGCCCTTTGTTTGAAGTTGCCGACGCCGGCTTATTTTTTTTAACTTTGCGTAATCGGCCTTATGCACTTCAAATATAGCACAAGTTTGCTTGGCAAAATTTCATACAAAGTTGGAATTTTCGCTATGCATAATTGCATTGTGTTAAATATTTCATGTGGCTGTGCCTGAGAATAAAATACCTAATTATTATATTTAGTTTCTGTATTATGTGATAAATTGATGCTTATTATTATTTTATTACAGAGATCCACGGTGCGCCGCTGGGTGCGGAGATATGATGAAGAAGGAGGACTAATAGAACACGAGCGTGCACCTCGGACCAGGGCGATAAATTCTATTCAATTAAATGATAATGATATGATAATGATATGATAGAAACATATCAAGTGAACCCATTCACACCCACTAGGAGCTTTGCAGAGGAGTATGACGTATCTATGCAAACTATACGCAATGAATTGCATCGCGCTGGAGTCCATCATAGAAGACCTGCAAAAAAAATTCTATTGACACAGGAGCAAAAAGATGCTCGCTTGCGATTCGCACGTGATTACAGGGACTTCGATTTTTCTTGCGCCATATTTTCCGATGAAAAATGTTTTAAATCAAGCCAACAAGGTCGTCGGAATTTATAGCGTATAGATAATACAAGATACGAGCCTCGAAATGTGATTTCAAATGTAGAGTCTGGGAGAATTATAGTAAATATGTGGGGTTGGATGAGTGCTGCTGGACCAGGCGAGCTAACTTTTATACCGGGGAGTGCGAATGGCCAAACATATAAAGAAGTGTTAGAAAACATAATGCTTCCCACTGTGCGCACGGTGTATCTACAACAGGATGTGCCAGAATTTTATTTTTTTCAAGATAATTGCCCGATACATCGTGCGCGAGTAGTTCAAGAGTGGTTGCGAGAGCAACCACAAATAAAAACAGTACCATGGCCGTCCCGGTCTCCAGACATAAACCCCATTGAAAATTTATGGGGTTTAATGGTCCAGAAATGGGACAATAGGGCAGAAAGAAATAAGGAAGCACTCATCACCCATTGCGAAGAAGTTTGGGATTCATTGAGAGGCTCGAATTTGTGTGAAGTCCTGGTTGGATCTATGCGAAGGCGGTGTGATGCAATAATCGATGCGGGAGGTGCAGCGACTAAGTATTAAATGTTATTTAATACTTACGCACTACTCTTTCCAATCCAAACCCATTTTATTTTATATCAAGACGAGTTTTCTTTCTCTACTAAAATGCCAAATATAGGGATAATCGAACTACCGTAGCTGAAAAAATATGTCATGATAATGGAAACACATAGCGATCTAAATGAAAAGGCATTTGAACTGCAAAGAGTAGTACTAAATGATTATTTAGTTAGAAATTTTGAAAAACAAAAATAGTGTCCTTAAAAATGGCTTCAAAAATAGTAAAAAAAAAACGCGTTTTTAGCATTTCCCGATTGGTATATTTCCAAAACCCAACGCGCTAGAGTAATTCTTTGTTCTGGCCATCGATTCAGTAATAAATAGTCAACAAGAAAATATCGACGGTCTGAAGACAAACGTGCTAAATACAAAATTTCTGCCTTTCAATTTTGCACTTTAAACCTATGGATTTAAAGTGCAAAATTGAAAGGCAGACATTTAGAGTTAGATAAAAAATATATTCAAACAAAGTAATGAAAAAGTAAACATGTTTTAAATATTCTTTGTTAAGTATAATATTCTTTGTTCTTTAGTAACAAAAATGTATTATTAAAAAATAAGTGTGTGGCTGTAATCATTCCACTTTGTATTATTCTGTCATTAATTTAGGTTATCCATTATTATTTTTAAATGCGACAGTTTATGTTGTGGACCATTCTTAATTTAAATCATTTCGTTTTTGTTAATTCTTGATCTTTGTTTATGTGTAACTTATGTAATTATCTAACAATGACTGTTAATATATATGTGAGGACTAATTCACTCTAAAATATCTTCGTTTGTGAATATGCATTTTATGATTTTATCATTCCTAATATATTTTAAATAAGTGCCTGTACTCTAGGGAAAAATGAAAAGATGGGTGTCAATAACCTATTGGTTGTTGATGAGATGGGTGCCATTATATTTGCCCTATTGGTCTATTCCTACATTTTTTCAACGCTCTAGTATTCAGCGCAATAAACGCACAGATTCGGTAGTCTACTACCGAATCTGTGCGTTTTGCATAATATATCTTACCACTCGTAAATATTTTTGTATTTATTTGTTTTTATTTTTGTGTTTTTATAGTTCGAAATAGGATATTTTAAGGAAGTTCTTCAAAAATGTAACTTTCTTTTGTGAAAAAGAAGTTTGATTTTTGAAGAAATTCCTTATAACGTGGTATCACTGCAAAATCGGCAATCTGCACAGACCAGACAGTATTAATACTTAAGATCGAAAATTCATCTTCGCGGTTGGTGTAGACTGCTGTTTTTTTGCAATAAAACAACAAAATATCTTATTTCGAACTATAAATAAAAATAAAAATATTTACGAAGGGTAAGAGGCCTATGTTCAGCAGTAGACGAGTAGAAGCTAATGATGATGATTATGATGATGATAGTTTATTAGTTTTTAGTTATTGACACTCATCCTTTGTTTACTAAACAACTTAATACGGAACGATAATTCCCATTACCAATGCTTTTCTAGTCTCCCTGTAATCATATAAACTTTATCCCCCTTATTCATAAACCCTGCTTAAAGTTAACTAGTGATTAGCGATTGTTTAAACATACATTTTAGACGTTTGCACGTCACTTAACTTTAATCATCGTTTATTAATAAAACCCTTAAACTCTGTGGAGTTTATTCATAAAGAATGATTAAAGCTAAGTGACATTAAAAGATCAAAAATGTATGGTTAAAGAATCGCTAACCACTAGTTAACTTTAAGCAACGTTTATGAATAAGGAAGTATGTTGTTAATTACATTTGTTATTGTAATACACATAACTAGTTAAAACTACAATATTTATAAGCCGTTGTATTTTTTCCGTTTAGTTTCTTCTGTACTGAGAAGTTTATTTATTTTTTGAATAAATTTTCACTGTATCCTTATGACATCTTCAAAAGTTTATCAAATAGGCAATAAAGAAATAATTGTAATATGTGTTTTTTCTGCAACTCTTCATCCTTTCGATCCTTACAATCATTCTGTCAAAATTTCTTATTAAAATTGGCTAATAAGATTCATATTTTTTTTATGTAAAAAAATGAATTGAAAGCATGCCTAAAAGCAAAGCAAGCAAAGCGGTGATGACAAAGTTCCTAGCAACACACCTATCTATTAAAACTTCGTTATTTGGTTTCATAACATTTTTAAAAATACAATGAATCATTAATTAGTCATAAACATTATATGCAGTATGCTTTTTAATGAACACTAGCTTCCGTCCGCGGTTTCACCTGCGTCCCAAGGGAACTACTTACCGTATAGTAACGAAATAAAAGTATCCTATATCTGTGTCCTGCTACCTCCCTAATTCCTCCTAATTTTCAGTCAAATTCATTTAGCCAATCTTGAGTTATAAATAGTGTAACTAACACGACTTTATTTTATAAGTATATAAAATATACATAAAAGCAAGTTAATTATAAATGACATTCTCAGACAGTTATATTATATCCAAGAGCTTCATCGCACTAAAATGTAAACCGACAGTTGCGCTTCAAACAATATTATTACGATACTGCTATGCTTTAAATATTTTCATACCTTATAATATATTTTATATTAATTATTCAAAGATAATTTAATTTTTTACTACCTGTAAATATAGTCATTATTTTTAATATATAATCATTTTCTGTAATAAAACAATAAAGCATTTTCTAAAACAAACAGAAGGCATAAGAAACTCATAACTTTTTGTCAACATTCAATATTCTAAAGAACTCACGTCGGTCGGTTGTATTCATAAAAAATCTTACAAACACATTATCGGCCACGCGCTTAGTGTCACACTAATGTCATGCTCAATTATACTAACTACGCACACAACTAAAAACGCTTTGTCGCTTCCTATTGGACAAAAATCACGCGTCGAGACACCGAGCCGAGAGCCGTGCCATGCGATTATGATCCTTAAGGTGGGCAAGCAGATGTTTGTGCGATTGTACCTACACGCTATAAAATATGAGAAGAAACGCTTCGTCCGTCGTTACAAATTGACATTATTTAAAGTTAAATAAATATTAACCAATAAGGTTAACATTTATTTAAAATTAAATAAATATTAACCAATAAGGTTACATTTATTTAAAATTAAATAAATATTAACCAATAAAGTTAACATTTATTTAACTTGAAATAATGTCAATTTGATAGTTATTAAGTTGCTTTTATATTTTTTGCGAATAAATTACCACTACTCACAAAAAAGGTGAAGGAAAGACTCGTGAGGAAATCTACCAACATACATCTACCAAGCTACGAGGGACATGTGTGGTTGATTACGACCCACTCTCTCTCACTGAGTGGTGGCCTGTGTCTCGGGAGTGGGAAAATTATATGGTGATTTTATGTATGAACTAGCTGCCGCCAGCGACTTCGTTCGCGTGGTTTAGTTATGCTCCGCTCCTATTTGTCGCAGTGTGATGTTATATAGCCTAAAGCCTTCCTGGATTAATGGGCTATCTAACGCAAAAAGAATTTTTCAAATCGGTCTAGTAGTTCCCGAGATTAGCGCGAACAAACAAACATACAAACAAACTCTTCAGCTTTATATATTAGTATAGATAAGAAATTCCTTATGGGACAACTTTATAACACTTTGCCCCATCCGGAACTTGAACCCAGGACCGGGTTTGCGCTAGCCACCACGAGACTAAGGGGGTCGTGATTACATAATTATGGTAAAATATGATGAATCACTTTAACTTACTTTTTTAGCCAAAAAAGTATCTCTTTAGTGAAGTAATCATTCCATTGATATATTCCTCATCTATAATGGCTAAATGAGCGTAAAATTAAAATTAATAAAAGTTTCTACAATATCTTTTTGGCCTGATTTCAATATTGGAGATTAAGTTACTGTCTCGACTTCAGGTGAAGGCTAGGAAACTTTAATTGAAATTAGAACCTAGAGTCTAAAAGATAAGGATCAATTTTGTAATGCTCATTTATTTTATGTAACTAATGGTAAACCCTCGGTAAGGCCCCGTATGGTACCGGGCTTAGAATAGTACCTACCATCCTCCCGTACCCCGTACCCCGTACTACATCGTCCCGTACCTCCCGTGGGTGTCGTAAGAGGCGACTTAGGGAACTCTAACCAGGAAAGCGGGCAGCAGCGCTTCTCCTGTGAAATATCAAACTAATGCGATCCCCAACCCGCCTGCCAAGCGTGGGTATTAGGCCGCTGCCTCGAATATTCCGGGCAGCGGGGCGGCGGCGGCGCGGCGGCAGCGGCGCGGGAGCCGGGCGGGCATCGATGACCCGTTCTCCAAACTAGCGGGCAGATCGCGCGTCACTATAGCCGCGTAGTGTTGTGTTCACGATTGTGTCGACGAGATATTTGTTTTTATTCGCGAAAGAAATGTCTGAACAATGGCGGCAACATCTTTTTAATTCAAATTTATTCCTAACGCTCGATCACCGCTCGCTGCCCGCCCGCTGCCCGCCTGCTGCCCGCAGGATTCGAGCGCGAGAAGTACACCGCTCGCTGCCCGCCACCGTTTTCGAGAACCGGTCCGTTTGATTTTACGCATAAGATCCTGCCGCTCACTCGCCACCGCCGCCGCCGCCCCGCTGCCCGCAAAATTCCAAGCAGAGGTCTTATGGGACACTCCCCCAGTGTAATGAATGCCTTGGGGGAGGCCTTTGTTCAGCAGCGGACCTCTATAGGCTGACGAAAGTTGAAAAAAACACGTGACTTAGTAAGCCGACTAAACGTAATACCAGTCAGTTCAGTTGTCATGCTACACTACAGTTGTACTCTTCAATTTAGCAACATTATAAAATTATAATGTGTGGCGTGTTTGCGGTGTTTCCGTCACATTACAATTTGAGTGTCTTCAAGGCTAGATTGATGAATAGGCTCTTAATAAACTAGCGCGCTTTACCATCAATGATCACATCACTGCTTACCATCAGGCGGGATTGCGGTTAAGCGCTAGTTTATAACATATATATAAAAAAAAAAATATCATGCTTATATTGAAGAGTACAGCTGTGACATGGCATGACTCAGATCTAGGCTTATAAGTTTCAGTTAGCAACGAAATATTTGTACAATAGAATTCGTAAATATAATGTTATTATAAGAACTTTGACGAAATTACGACGGTCTATTTCCATTTCGCTTCCCCCATTAAAAACATTTTCTTTGTTGTAATCTACTTTCCTTCAGTAATGAGGTAGTTTTTCTAGATTAGTATTAAAAACTTAATTATAAACTGATCAAAATTACAGTACAAATTTTGCCGTTTTAGAATCTTATCAAACCATAGCTAACTAAATATATCGATACTAGGGTTGTAACGGAGGCTTGTTAGCGGAGGCGGAGGCGGATGCGGAGGCGACGAGTCTCACCTCCGCGGACGCGGAGGTTAACGGAGGCGGAGGCGGAGGTGAAAGTACATATAGAAAAAATTTTAATTTATGGTTAATTAAAACAGAATTTTTATTTTAAATAAGTACATTAATAGTAGCATACTTAGCAAAAAAAATATTACCTTCTTGTAATGAAAATTAAGGAGAAACAAATTGTGTTTGCTGCATTCCCGCCTCGCACTAGTTGATTCTTGACCATTTCGCGCTCAAACGCGGCCGGACGGTCATAGAATAAAGAGGGGAAGTAGGTTATCTGCGACCCAATCCGCGATTTAATTGCCTACTGTCTTAGGGTTGACGACTGTCCGCGCTTCGTCGGTTACGGTTGTCGCCCAAACCGCTAACAAATATTTATAGACTAAGAGCTTATGTTTAAATTATTTGCTTAGTATTTAGTTTACATATACTAGTCAGTTTTTTTTTTGTAATTTTTATTTTTAGTTTTGTACACATAAAGAACCATATTTATTTTTATTTTTAATTAATACAAATATAAATAATACAAACATAACATCTATTGAATCACACATTTAATACAAAATTACAAATTAGCTACAGAAAAATACCTACTTTCTTCGGTTTCGACTATTACGAAACGCGTTGTTATTAAACTTTAATGTGTAATATATCCGTATCCTTGTAAATAACTTTTAGAAATATAATTTGAAAAATATAAGTCTTTTATTTGTTCATAAATAGACATACCAACTTTGCAGTTTATGTGATCATTTTTTAAAAGCTAATGTGCCGAAAAGCCGTGACGCGCGAACCTCGTTCCGTGCTAGCCGCGACTAGCGCAGTCATAGGCACTCTAATATTGTGTTTAGGTGTGCGTGCGGCGACGCATAGATACTATGGCGCACACATACAAGCCGCGCGCGGTCCGTTTGTATGAAGATAACGTACTTCCCTCTCTTTATTCTATGGGACGGTTGTCGAGCGTCGCAGCTTGCGCGTTATTTATTTTATAAATACGTAAATAAACCTCCGTTATAACTCCGCAAAAATTGTGCGGAGGCGGAGGCGGATGCGAAGATACGATTTCTTGCGGAACTTCCGCAGTAACGGAAGCGGAGGCGATGCTCCGTTACAAACCTAATCGATGCTAACCTGGTTTCATCTTGTTTAGTTGCAGTTGCTCATATTTTGTATTGTAATTACGTTGTACTCTTTATTATTAATAAAAAGTGTATTACAAAAACGACATGAAAACTAGTAAGATATGTAAGCTTACTAGGTTTTATATTGTTGTTTTAATACACTTTTTCGTAAATAAATATATTATTATATTTTTTAATGACATATTCTTAACTAATAATCTGTAAAGAATAGTAGTTTCACCCGCGTAGGTTTCGATATGTTTTTGTTTATATGTTCCGCTACTATTGGTTGCAACGTGATGTTATATAGCCTAAAGCCTGCCTGGAATAATGAGATATCCAACGCAAAAAGCATTTTTCAAATCGGACCAGTACTTTCTGAGATTAGCGCGTTCAAACAAACAAACAAACTCTTCAGCTTTATATTATAATAGCTGTGTCACGCGGTCTCACCTGCGTAGGTTCCGATTTTTTTTTATATATGCTCCGCTCCTATTGGTCACAGCGTGATGTTGTATAGCCTAAAGCCTGCCTGGATTAAAGGGCTATCCAATGCAAAAATAATTTATCAAATAGGGCCCGTAGTTCCTGTGATTAGCGCGTTCAAACCAACGAACAAACTCTTCAGGTATTATATAGATTAAGGTATTTTTTTAAACTGTTTAGGGAGGTCCCCAACAAATTGGACCGATGATCTGGTGAAGGTCGCGGGCAACCGATGGATGGACCGGCCAATGTGGAAAGCCTTGGGAGAGGCCTTTGTCCAGCAGTGGACCTCTATAGGCTACTTAAACTATTTAAAATATTCAAATTCAACAGGGCAAAAGAATACTAACCATGTTCAGTTTTTAATATAATCCAACGGCTTATTGGATCTAGTAATTGTGACGAACCCCAGCCACCGTCTCTAAGGGACTGGCTCCATTCAGTTCCATTAGAAAAATAGAAATTTATCCGCTATTCGCTTTCTAGAAAGTAATTTTCGATAAAACAATTTGTCCCCGGCACCGTTCTACACATCTGTGCTTTGCGAGCCTCAATTTTTCCATTGCTACACTTGTGTGCGCTAAGTTCTTACGTATTTCTGTTATTTTTCTTGTTGGTGATGAAATTGGTTGCGGATGGGGGAGCAATTGTTGGAATTGACAATGTAAAACTTGTTTTCGAGATGTCTTCGGTAGACTGTTTTAGTTGGATGCGACTTATAAATGTATGTATACGTAAATAAACTCATTACGATTTGCACAAAGAGACGTATTCCTAATGGCGAGTATAATGTTCACTCATCCTTAAACTTACTAATATTATAAATGGGAAAGTGAGGTTGTTTGTTTGTTCCGCTTTCACGCCGTAACTACTGAACCGATTGCTTTGAAATTTTGCAGACGTAAAGTTAGAAGTCTTCCTTTTTATCCCTGAAAAATTTTATATTTCCGAGGGAAATCTAAAAAGCGCGATATAACCGAACTACAGGAGGGCGGAAAGCTAATCCTCCATAAACAAGAAAGGATCCGCCGACTGGATGGGTATCGTGTATCGTGGGCAAATGCCCAAAGCTTACTGAATATATAATGTACTCTGTGCTTACTGACGAACTCTGGTTACAATATGCAGGGTTTGTGTAACGTCAGTATGACGCGTTGTTGGTATGTAACCTTTGTAGATACCGCTATAATACCCAGGTTTTTGTATTTTATCTATCATTTTGATAGATTCCGTCATTTTGTAAATGTGAGTAATTTTCTGGTCTATCTGTAGACCATTTCTTGTCTTAGTTCTACATTAGTAGACTATTTTCGATTATTGGGATTTTTGACGGGAAGCTAAGATGAGTGCCAGGCGCATTTTTCATTGGACTTTTAAAATTATTTATAGTGTCGTTTACTAAATAAAAGCGCGTGATTTATGTAGTAAATAGTGCATTCAGTAAATAATGCATAAAGAACATTGAACTATCGCAGCATAGTGGCCACATAATGGCTTAGCATAAAATCTCCTCTTAGTCGGCGCACGCAGCCTTTTTTTCAACTGTCATTGGCGATATTATTATATAATGGTGGATATTATTGTGAAATAATTTTTTAAAGAATTTCTATAATACGTTATACGTGTTATTGGCAAAATTGGAAGAGTTGAAGTAGTATTCACTCTAAAGAAAAGAAAAGAAGAAAAAGACTAAGTATGTTCACATGTCGAGAAATACGAAATAAGGTAAATTTATATCGAATTCGAATTGTTAATCATTGTACAGAATCGGATTTTACGCCTTAGGTACTCTGGAATAAATACAAATATCAAATGAAAAATAATAAGAAAATATATTGACAATATCTACCGAAATATTGAGTTCAGCGAGTTTCATATGAAATTTAATGAATTTCCACTACATCAAAACGATGAAAATAATTCCTGCGAAATTAGATACTTTATTTTCGTGAATATTTTATGAACGTGGATATTAGGGACGTAGCGACGATAATAATATTTTTATTTTTATTAGTTATAAACTAGTGCTTGACTGCAATCCCGCCTAATGGTAAGCAGTGATGCAATCGTTGATGGTAAAACGCACTAGCTTATTAAGCCTATTCACTCAAAAAAACTGAGTGAATAGGAAGGAAGACGGCAGTTGAGCGAGGTGATGCAATGTTTAACCCACAACACGACCAACGATGCTGCGCCAGAGGATGATCTGGAGACCCTCCACGACCAAACTCCCGACACAACAACATTAGGCACATCGTACCCGGTACACATCGCAATACAACTGCTCAGACCCGTCCTCCGTACGGCTTCACCAGACATCATGTTGGAACACGACGAATCGCTTGGCGGCAAGACTTTGTCTGGTGGGCATTGATATAATATTAAACAGATATGATATGCTCTAACAAATTAACCAAAATAAATGTGCCGATCGGAGCAACAGCAAACACATGCAATTTTTTTATTCTGCGTACATTTCACACGTTGGCACAGTGTGAGTGAGATGGGGCGCAATCTAAAGCATAGAGAAGAAAAAGATGGCTAGTGTTTGTCGTTTGCGCATAAACAGAATCGACGAAAACTAAAGCGACTTGCTGGACTTACCTCCTTTTGTACGCTTCATTTTCAGTGCGCTAGTGACGTATCTACCTTAGTTTAATATTATATCAATGCTGGTGGGTGGTAACTTATGCCGACGGCTGATGTTGTTGCCTACCACCGAGAATATAATATCGTAAACATTGCCCCATATTCGTTTAAAACTTATACAAATATTTGTATGACCTACAAGTTGTTGTTCCGGGTCTGGATGTTTGTGTATGTGAGTTTATGTTTGTAAAACGCACCCACGATACAGGAGAAATCCCTAGTGTAGGGCAACTTTAAATTTAAATTAAAAGGAACGTTTAATTTCTGTATAATAAAGTTCAGCTAAGTCGTGGTGGCCTAGTGGTTAAAACACCAGTCTCTCAAGTATGAGTGTGCGGGTTCGATTCCAGGTCAGGCAAGAAGCAATGTAACTTTTCTTTTTTTTAAAGTTATATGTGTGTACTTTCTAACTATATCTTGGACACCAAAGACTGATTAAAAGTTGAAGGAAAACATCTTGACGAAACCTGGACTTTAAGTCTGATATCGCCAACCCGCATTGAGCAAGCGTGGTGATTAAGCTCAATCTTGTATCAGAGGAGACCTGTGCCCAGCAGTGGGACGATAACAAAAAGGTTGATGATGATGAAAGTTCAGTTTCCACTACAACTTTATATCATTTTTATAACTTTTTCAGTAGTGTTGGTCATTTTGAAATCAACTGAATTATTAATCCATTAAAGTTTATATTTATTTAACTTCAAATAGGGTGGCGGTGTGTAGCACTGCGCATATCGCGTAAACCCAAAGAAAGAAAGTCAAAAGTTTCGACCATCGGAATGTGCGGACGACATTTTCATCAGCTGTTGTATGAAATAACTGTCAAAATTTCAAAATGTTTCCTCAAATAAAATAAGACCTGCTCATCACTTGATTGAAAAATGAGCCAATAGGCACCAATTCTATTTCCAAGTAAAAATGTAATCAAATACCTATCTACAACATGATTGATTAGATCCTTATCAAATAACGTTGATCCAATATTATGAAGGCAATTTCATTAATTCAATCAATGAGATATTGAAATAAAAATATTGATTGAAGAACACTTTAGTAAGCCCAAAATAACATTGATGTTGTAATATATAAGGTCAGGTCCCATTTTTAGACGTCTTTGACGTCTCTACACAATATGTAAAGAAAACCCCGGTCCGTGAAGGTATTGTTAGGTATCGATAACTGACTCTACTAATGTCTACGAAGCCGGATTAAAGTTAAAAAAAAAAACCCTAAAAAATAAATATTATTTCGCAAAAGGAGGTAGCTTAATACATGTGCGGTAGGCAATACGTGCGCGGGCGGAGGGCACGTGGTCGCATCGCTCATATTAATACCACCGAAAATGGTGTTGTCACTTTTTAAAAATTAACAATTTTTGGGGAATTTGGTATTAATTCGCGAAAAAAAGATTATTTCAAAATTCATTAGTAATGTTAAAATTTCATATTTTATTTTGTCATGTGTTTACCTAACCTTTATTATCCTTATGGGTGGGGCGGGGTTTTCTTTACATATTGTTTATATGTTTCGCGTTGGAAATCTTTATGGACCCCTCGATTGTGGGCCCAAGAAACAAGAGAGGAAGGAAGAGTAAGGTATTGTTATCCAAAATTAAAGTTATGTATATTATATAATAAATCCATTCCGTCCGCCTTCTTCGAACCCTGATCCCAACAAAAGTTAAACATCGATAATCTCTAAAAAATATTGCACAACCCTTCGACACTTCATTAGCTTCGGAGTAATAGATCTTGTGAAAAAAACGAAGGCTAAAAGGCCACGGTAATCGGCCGAGTTTAACGAGAACTTGTCAACGGCCCGACGCTGCGAGTTGAGTGATTCCTAGGGAACCGATAAAGCCGAAATTTGGAATGGGCGGTAGCGAGTTGTTTCTCTCAAGAGTTCTAAAAAAAATTAATAGTTGTTAATTTTTATCATTACTTCTTCTTCTTCAGCCTATAGAAATCTACTGCTGGACAAAGACCTTCCCCAAGGCTTTGATATTCCACAGGAGAAGCGCTGCTGCCCGCTTCCCTTAGTTCGCCTCTTACCCACGGGAATACCCACGGGAGGATATCTTTACTTAATATTATAAAATGCTTTCCTGTTTTGTTAAATTTTCGATATATTAAAAAAATACACTGCAAGAAAAACGTATGTAAATTCAATACAATCGTGTCAATATGAAAAAAAAAGCGTTAATAGTAGCATCTACGTAGACGCTAATCGACGCTAGATGAGCTTGTTCATATTTCTATTCTGTAATGTATATGGTGTACATAATAAAAAGTCATCATCATCCCAGCGTTAATCCCAGTGGCATCCCGAAGCCTTTTCAGCTTTGGAGTCTGGGGTCCCCGCTTTACCAGTGCAACTGCTGATATGGATAATCTTCGACATTTTCCGTGAAGCGACTGCCGTCTGACCTCCACAACCCAAAGGCGACATCGAAGCATTGCAGTTAGACCAATTGATGGACTTTTGAGGGCTCCAACAACCCGTAACGACGGCCACTAGATGTTCGTGTAGCAACCGGGACCAACAGCTTAACGTGCTTTCCGAGGCACGACCAGACCAGTGCAAATATTAATATTCATGCATACAAATACTTGCACCGTGCAGAGATCGAACCCGCGCCACCATGCGCAGCGGCCGCGTCCGCTACCGCTATGCCACGGAGGTATTCAAGGCAATGTTTATATTCTGCAATGTATATGGAGTACATAATAAAGTATTATATTCTATTCTTGGGTAAAAGGGAAGATTTATTTTTTCATCAATTCAATATCAATTACACGTTTTTTTACTGCCTCCACCAAATTACCTGACCCCTAACTTCAAAGCTACGAAACCCTTGTAGAATAAAATTCAGTTAGTGAGCTCTCACTTAACGACAATAGTCAAAAGTCAAACTCGATAAAATTGACTGGGGATCCTTTGGTAACGGACGCCTGGTGCGCTGAGCCTCAAAAATGGACCACTTAGTTTGATTGCATTCTGGGATAGGGCGTAGTCTTAATTTTTAATCGAGCTTCGGATATTTTGAATGCCATTTTGTTGATTGATGTTAAATCAAGAAGTGAGTTGGAGTTTTATCCCTTTTTATAGACGTTGCTTAAAGTTTTATGCATATTATCTCTACATGACATTACTGATATACTACATGATTGTAGTATATTAGTTATGTAGAAATATTGAGGTATTATTACTTATAGTTAGTATCTTTTTTAGTGTTTGTTATTGCTTACCTATTTATTTTATTTATTTATACTTTCGCATAAATAAAACGTACAGACACGGACTTAATGCCTTAGACATTCTCTCCGTCCATTGTATATTTTGTAGTGTTGAATGTATTTTTTTATGTAACCTATAGCTTTGGTGCAATAAAGTATACAATATGTAAAGAAAACCCTGTCCGACCCATAAGTGTAATAAAGGTTAGGTAAACACATGACCAAATATGATATAAAATTTTACGTAATCATCATAGTAATAATACTAATGAATTTTAAATTAATCTTTTTTTCCCGCAACTTAATTCCTACTTCCCCGAAATTTTGTAATTTTTTAAATAGTGACAACACCATTTTGACGGTACGCTTATGCGATTCGACCATGCGTCGCGTGCCCTGCCCCCCGTCGCCCGCGGAAGGGTATCCTACCGCAGATGTATTAAGTTACCTTTTTATGCAAAATATATATTATTATTTTTTTAGAGGGTTTTTTTTTATGTTTAGCCCGGCTTTATAACCATTATTAGAATCAGTTAACGATACCTAACAATACCTTCACGGATCGAACAGGGTTTTCTTTACATATTGTATTTGCAACAACGACAGTCTAGGAAAATCTCTGTCCATTATAAGGTTGGTTGGAAGATATTGTATTAGCGATAAGGAAGTCCATAGTATATTTTGTAGTGTTGAATGTATTTTTTTATGTAACATATAGTTATGGCGTACAATAAAGTATACAATATGTAAAGAAAACTCTGTCCGACCCATAAGAGTAATAAGGGTATTAGGTAAACACAATATGACCAAATATGATATAAAATTTTACGTAATCATCATAGTAACAATACTAATAAATATTAAAATAATCTTTTTCCCCGCGAATTAATTCCAACTTCCCTGAAACTTGGTAATTTTAAAAAAAGTGACAAAACCGTTTTAGACAGTATTAATATGAGTGATGCGACCACGTTGCCGCGTGCCCTGCCCCCTTTCACCCTCGCATGTATGCCTACCGCACGTGTATTTAGTTACCTCGCTTTTTCGAAATAATATATATATTTTTTAGGGGGAGTTTTTTTAAGTTTAGCGCGGCTTTGTAGGCATCATTAGAATCAGTTAACGATACCTAACAATACCTTCACGGATCGGACAGAGTTTTCTTTACATATTGTACATATTGTATATAAATAAATGCTTACGTTTCCGTACGATTTCTAGGACATACAATTCTTAAGTCATGATCGTAAACAATGGGTCACCACTGCTAAACCAACACCATCATCATATCAGCGTTAATCCCAGTCGTATTCGAAGCTCTTTCAGTTTTTGGAGTCTGGGGTCCGCTTTACCGGTCTAACTGCTGAATTGACTAAGCTTCGATATTTTCCGTGAAGCGACTGGCGTCTCACCACAACCCGATATATCGAAGACGATATCGAAGCTTTGCAGTTAGACCAATTGCTGAACTTTTGAGGGCTCCAACAACCTGTAACGACTGCCAATAGATGTTCGTATGGCAACCGGGGCCAACGGCTTTACGTGCTTTTCGAGGCACGACCAGACCAATGCAATTATTCATAATGATTCATGCAGACAAATACTGGCAAACGCGGGGATCGAAGCCGCGCCTTCTTGCGCAGCGGCCGCGTTCGCTAGCGCTACGCCACGGAGGCTGTCAAACTAACACCAGTTCATTAGAAATTCATATAAATTTAACGTAGTCATTCTGCCAGTTATGCATAGTAGGTACACGATACATACTTCGACGTTGTAAATAAAATTAACAACTGAAAAAAATACCGTAACCAGATGAAATTGTACAAACTGGGGTGGCGTTTAAAATTTCGAGTTGTTCATCAAAACTGCAGCTTGATTTCAACCCCAATTAAGCTCGTTATTTATGCATTCGGGTAAATTTAGCAAGCTCGCGGCAGCTGTATTCTGGATTCGTTGAACGAGAACGCAGGCTTCGTATAAACATCTAAACATGAGATTTCAGAGCATGCAAGGACACGTAATTATCGTAATAGGGATGTATCCAAGGTATGAAAATCAAAAAAATAATTAGCCCGTCTTATAGATAACTAGCTTTCCGCCCGCGGCTTTGCTTGCGTGGAGTTCGGTTATATCGCGCTTTTTAGATTTACCTCGGGAACATCAATTTTTTCCGGGATAAAAGGTAGCCTATGTTCTTTCTCAGGGTCTAAAGATTGTCTGTGCCAAATTTCATCAAAATCGGTTAAGAGGTTTAAGCGGGAAAGCGAGACAGACAGACAGAGTTACTTTCGCATTTATAATATTAGTATGGATTTTGTCGTAATTACCAAAAACTTCGAACTGAGATAAAGCGTATTAAAGTTACGGAGTGGGGACTAATTACGTCACGCCGTGGTATATTTTGTACCACGGGGCGTGACTTCATGCGACATTTATCGACATAAAAAAATACGTGTTCAAGATTTTTTACATCTATCTGATGGAATTGAATTGGACAGCCTCCGTGGCGTAGCGGTAGCGGACGCGGCCGCTGCGCAAGGCGGCGCGGGTTCGATCCCCGCACAGTGCAAGTATTTGTATGCATGAATATGAATATTTCCACTGGTCTGGTCGTGCCTCGGAAAGCACGTTAAGCCGTTGGTCCCGGTTGCCATACGAACATCTAGTGGCACTCGTTACGGGTTGTTGGAGCCCTCAAAAGTCCAACAATTGGTCTAATTGCAATACTTCGATGTCGCCTTCGGGTTGTGGAGGTCAGACGGCAGTCGCTTCACGGAAAATGTCGAAGTTTAGCCTTAACAGCAGTTGGACTGGTAAAGCGGACCCCAGACTCCAAATCTAAAAAGGCTTCGGATGCGACTGGGATTAACACTGTGATGATGAAGATCTGATGGAATTAAATTATTTTTTAGGATACAACCCAATTAGACATAATCGGGCATAGACATAATTTAGTCATAATTTGGTATGGGTTGTCGTATCGTTATGTATTTAATTGAGTTTACAGACAGCTACTGCTAGTACTACATTCTCTCAAATTTCTTTATTACATTTTCCACTTTATCGCCAAAGCAGTAAGGCTCAAGGTTAATTGGGAATATTTGACAGTTTCAGGTAGCTTGACCTGATGTCTGTAGATAAATAATAAAATAAATTATTACCCTAGTGACCCATGATTAAGTTATATTCTCGCATTTCCCAATTGATTAGAGTTCGTATTGCCCCTTTTCTAATAATTTATTTATTTTATTATATATATTATGTAAAGACAACAAACTACTGCAATCTGTGAGATATACATTTTATATTTTCAACTTTATTTCTAAAGCATTAAGGTTGATTGGGAATATTTGACAATTTCGTGTAGCTTGACCTGCTGTCTTCCATAAATGACAATGACCCCAGACAAGCCATGTCAGTCCGCCAGAAGATTTATCTTCTTCAGCCTATAGATGTCCACTGCTGGACAATGGGCTCCCCCAAGGCTTTCCACGTTGACCGGTCTTGTGCTGCCCGCATCCATCGGCTTCCCGCGACCTTCACCAGGTCATCGGTCCACGTTGTTGGGGGCCTCCCTACGCTGCGTCTTCCAGTAGGTACGTGACCGCCACTCCAGAACCTTACTGCCTCATCGAACATCGGTTCTACGAGCAATGTGCCCTGCCCACTGCCACTTAAGTTTAGCGACTCGCAGAGATATGTCGGTGACTTTATTTTCTTCTGCGGATCTCCTCATTTCTGATTCGATCACGCAGAGAAACTCCGAGCATAGCTCTTTCCATTGCCCTTTATGTGACTCTGATCCTTCGTATGAGGCCCATTGTGAGCGACCACGTTTCAGTTCCGTAAGTCATCACTGGCAACAAACACTGGTCAAAGACTATAGTCTTGAGACACTGTGGTATCTTGAACGACGAGAAGATGAAGCGTAGCTTCCTGAACGCTGCCTAGCCGAGCTGGATTCGACGAGACACCTCTTTCTCGAAGTTGGACCTACTTAGTTGGACTGTTTGTCCCATATATTCTGCAACAACTTCGAGTGCAGAGCAGCCAACTACAATTGGAGTGGGTGCGACATGAGAGTTCGACATGATCTTCGTCTTATCCATGTTCATCTTTAGACCCACTTGTTGGGAAGCTCTGCTGACGTCATTGAGCATTTTGCCCAGGTCTTCCAGGGTCTCAGCCACGATATCATCAGCAAAACGGAGATTAGTGATGTACTCACCGTTGATGTTGATGCCAAGTCCTTCCCAGTCCAGGAGCTTGAAGACATCCTCCAATGCAGCAGTGAATAATTTGGAAGATATGACATCTCCTTGTCTCACTCCACGCCGGAGTCGGATCGGTTTCGAGTCCTGATCCTGGAAACGGACTGACATGGTGGCGTTTTTGTACAAACACTTTATCACCTCAATGTATCGATGGTCAATTTGGCACCGCTGGAGAGACTGTAGCATCGCCCAAGTCTCGATCGAATCGAAGGCCTTCTCATAGTCCACAAACGCCAAGCATAGTGGTTTGTTATACTCATGTATGTGGTCTATGGTGCTAAAGCCTTTTCGGAAGCCTGCTTGTTTGGGAGGCTGGAAGTCGTCGAACCTGCGAGCGAGACGATTCGTGATGACCCTAGAAAACAGCTTGTAGACATGGCTCAGGAGGGATATCGGTCTGTAGTTTTTCAGGAGGGTATTGTCACCTTTTTTGAAAAACAACACCACGACGCTCCTTTACCACGCCTTAGGCGTTTCGACTTTAAGTATGACGGAATTAAATAGCTTCTGAAGCGCTTTAAGAACCGGTTGGCCACCCGCTTCCAGAAGCTCAGCCGCAATTCCATCATCTCCAGCCGCCTTATCGTTCTTAAGCTGTTTCAGGGCCATACTAATCTCGTACAGGCTGACGTCCGGGATATCGTCGGTGTAGTGTCGGGTTAGTCTGGTTCTAGAATCATTAGCCAGGCTAAAAATAGGTGCGCGTGTTGATGTGTATAACTCTCCGTAGAATTTCTCAATCTCACCCAAAAACTCGGGCTTGGAAGTGACGATCCTACCATCCCCAGTCTTCAGCTTCGCAAGTAGGCTCTGTCCAACAGACAAATCTCGTGCGAACACTTTGGAGCTTTTGTTCGGCTCGATAGCCTCTTTGATACAATTCGTATTAAATTGGCATATATCGCGAGTCAGAAACTTTGAGATTTGTCTGCTATGGCATCTAATACGCGAAGCGTCATCAGGGGATTTCAAGACCACCTCCCGTCTTTCTTCCATTAGCCGACGGGTGAGACCGGAGATCTTCTGTCCTTTTGAACGGAGGGTTTTGTAAAACTTGGACCCTACCATTTGGAGAGTTTCCACAAACCTGTTGTTATAGTCGTCCACATCTACGCATTCACCGAGGCATTCGAAGCGATTTTGCAGTTCAATCTGAAAGCTTTCGGGGTGTTGGAGTTGGGTTGACGCTGGGGGGAGCGTAGACTTCATAAGTCGAGAGCGTTCGAGCCTAATATTGAGGTTCAAGATGCCTCTAACAATACGGTGATCACTCCCGGTTTTAACCGCATGGATCACGGAGATATCATTGAACACTTGCCTTCTCGTTGACATTATGAAGTCTATCTTGTTTTTGGTCTGACCATCCGGGCTAATCCAGGTCCACTTGCGGTGCAATGGTTTCTTGAAAAAAGAATTCATCGTTAAGAGTCCTTCCTTTTCCATGAAATCCATTAGCATCTGACCTCGGGGATTCCGATTTCCAACTCCAAATTGCCCCACTTTCGTCTCATCCGCCTCTCGCATGCCCAGTTTTGCGTTAAAGTCCCCCATGACAACAGTGTAGTGGGTTTTAGAAGAACGTATGGCTCTACGGACGTTTTCATACATAGCCTCCACCTCATCGTCGTGTTTAGACGTCGGAGCGTAGACCTGTATAACCTTTAACGAATATCTTTTGGTTATTCTGAGTACAAGGTACGCCACCCGAGTCGAAAGGCTGCCGACATTAACAACGTTGTTCACGAGGGACTTGTGGACAATAAACCCTACGCCACCCTGGGACAGCTGGTCGCCTTCCCGGAAATAGAGCGGGTTGCCAGACTTCAGGATTATCGAGTCCTCTCCCTCTCTTCGGACTTCAGATAACCCCACAATGTCCCAGAAGATTTATAATTGTGTTGAATTATTTTATGCACTAAAATGAAATTATGTGAACGAACGACGAATGAAAGAAAATCAAAATTACTTATCTGAACTAAAAAAATAGTTCTGACCGATAATAAAAAAAACCTACCGTTAAGCTATGGTTTATCCTACACCTATACCATCGCCTAGCTCCATAAAGAAGAGAGGTAAACAAACCAATTTAGGGTTATCACAACTAAGTTCTACAAATCTCCTGTTATTTACATGATTATCCACTTTTACATGCTAGCTATTTATTACCAATTCCTATTACAGCATATTTTAATAGAATCACTAAAATAACATGCATAATAACTTGGTATTTCGAAAAACCATTAAAAAGTCGACATTAATTTTACGTGATAGCCCTACAAAAAAGGAAAGATGGATGAAATCCAGGTATTAAACACATTTTGTGGAATTCGACCAATGAATAAAGTTGAGGCATTTGTCAATACAATTTTGCGTATTTTAATTTCTTTCAAATCAATAAACACATGCATTGTAATACTTTCAAGTATGGACTAATTATAATATACGTGTATCAAAAAATTTAACCTATTAGGAAATTAGCTTACTTGTGGGTCATATTTCATTCAAATCGGTTAAGCGTTCTATGCAAATACTAAATATCTAAACATAAACAAACTGTTTAGATTAGTAGGAAGTAGGATTATTACTTTTATGAAAATCATCTAGGTATGTAGAAAAGGTTGTTAACATCTGTCTTATAGGCGTAAACTACTCGTTGCCTAGCAAAGGTTTGTTTGCCTCTATTCTTTATCGAATTTGGCTCAAATATAATAGTCCGAGAGCTGGCAAGAATTTTTGGGTAGGTATTTGAGGCAAGCTGAAAACTTATCCTGTACCTCTCCTGTTATATCCCAACACGAAACTGCAGACCTGGCTGGTGAGTAGCGGGGCTAAATCAATGCCCAAATTTTTTAATTTTTTTTTTTTTGTTTTATCGAGAAATATACTTGAGGCAATTTGCAATTTTTATATGTTGTAGTTTAATATTTACAGAATATAAAAAAAAATAAGCCAGACGATTCAGCCGGGGTTTTAACATTGCCAGACGCGTCCAAAAATATTTTGCAAAAAAATATAAAAAATGTATTTGAGGCAACTCGAAATTTTAATAGAGTATTATTAATAACTAAAAAGTAAGACTCTCAAAAAGACAGATCATTTCGATGGGACTTTCTACCTGCCAGGTGATCTAATGCAGTGTTTTTCAACCTGTGGGTCGCGACCCCCTGGGGAGTCGCGAAGCTTTTTCAGGGGGGTCGCGGGACTTCTATTGGGGTAAAAAAAAATACATATAAAAGATTTCTGAAGAAATGGAGTAACAATTAAAAGAACAAACTAAACTAATAATTGTAATACACAACATTGTTAATGCGATGGTTGCGCTTGTTTTTTCATAAATTAATTTCTCTCATCATAGATCAGTTTTTCCACTTTCAGAATTAAATCATTTTCCAAGTTTCAATGATTTCTTTCTTTACTGTTTGCAAAAATGCAATCAAATATCAAACACTTCAAAGACTCTATTGTTAATTCTGCATATTCTGATTTCCTTTTTGACCAAAAAGTATCCAAAGTGACAGACTTAAATTCCAATTGCAGCATGCCATCGAAGGATAAATCCAGCAGATTTTCTTTGAGTTTAGTTGATAAATTTGCCTCATGTATAGCTGCATTTATGAACAGATCTAAGATCCACCTTTGCCCGGTGTTCTTTGATATCTCTTGCACTGAGAAGTAATGACACAGTTCATCTTTCAAATTTCCTAACGCCATTTTCATACCAGGTACGAATTAATTGATCTCACATCCAACTTCTGCAATAAAGGACTGTGTCGAAGAAAATGAATCGCAGTTGTTTAGAGATGATGACCACAAGTCAATTTTGTTTGTAAAGCACTGGATTTTGTCTTTAGCATTGATGACGTTTTCATCCCGCTTTAAAGAATTTTATTTAAGATATTTGGAAATATTCAAATAAGTTGAATAGAAAAGCCAATTTTAAAAGAAATTTCGGTTCACAAATCAATTTGGAGTATTTTGATTTGACCTGCTGTAAACGCAACAAAAGTTCAGCGAGAAGTTCCAAAACTCTACCAAATACTTTGCCTCTTGATAACTACCTAACCTTTGTATGATATAGTAAATTTTGGTGTAGTGCTCCCATATCTTCACAAATTTTCGGAACAGTCGTGTCTGCAATGCTTTTCCTTTTATAGAATTTACATTTATAATAATATTAAAAACTTGACTGTAATCCTGTGGCAAGGTTTCGGCTGCAAGTGCTTGGCGATGGAGAAAACAATGCGTCCAAGAATCGTTTGGCATGTTCTCTTTTAGTCTAGCAATAAATCCACATATTCATATTTTGTGTAGCTTCAAGGAATATGTTACGCAAGCATTAGCGCATACGTGGAAAGCGCTCTACAAAATAGTATTTCTTACATTAAATTTTCTTTGGATTCAAAACGCACAAAAGCGACAGCGAAGCAGACACAAATGTACTTTCTTTAAATTAATCGATGACTTGATCACGAACATCAGTCACCATATCGCTTACCTTGTGTTGAATGGTATTATCAGAGAGAGGTATACTTTTAAGTTTTCCGACATCTTGTTTACCAAACATACTTTCTGCCATATTAAAGCAGAGCAGCTGGTAAAATCAAATTTTATAAATAGTGTGAGGTTTTCCTGCTTTAGCCACATGTGAAGCTAGGTACTCGATAACTAGCCAGCAACACTTTCTTATTTAAGTTGGAAATTTGTACTAGGGCAGTATTTGATGTTGAAGAGCATTTACTTTTCTTTTTAAAAAACTCCACGGGTTTATTTTTTTCATTTGGATGCTTTGAGGTGGCGTAATAACTTCGATGGCTTCATACTTACTCATGATAAAGCTTCAAAACACGTTGTGTTTCAAATCACAGTAAATTTGGATTTCAAATACTTAGTTATCGTCATAGCGCCGTTGTGTTTTTTGTTTGATTTTCACCGCTGGCGCTAGAAGTTGGCGGTTCTATTGACCTTTAAAGAAATTTATCCATTTTCAATCATTAGCAATCACTTCATGGAATCACTAAATGGAGGCCTGTAGGTAACTGCTATACTCGCGGGACGAGTTTCCGAGGTAATAATTATGAAAATGAATAAAAATGTTGCATTGGCTGAAAATGTGTCACAGAATAAATAATCATGAAAATAAATGAGAATGTCACAGAGTAGGGGGTCGCGAAATCTTTTTTTATACATAGGGGGCCGTGTCATGAAAAAGGTTGAAAAACACTGATCTAATGAATTTGTATGGGTGCGAGTGCGGAGCGCTATAGACAAACTGTAGAGTGAGAGACAGCGTTTATCGGCAACTGTCTGCGTTCTTGCTAGCTGCGTTACTATTGGCTCTGGCGAGGTCACGCGACTTACTATAGCCATGTGGTTTTCAGTCGAAATTTTGGAGTAACTTTTCGGTGGGACTTTCTACCTGCCAGGTGATCTTATAAAGTAATGATTACAAAAATATAAAATTACAAAATCATATTTATTGAAATAGAAAAATTATATACTAATAATATAGTACAGCTGCAGAATTATGAGTATACAAATATCAATGTAATTAATTCCCTGTCATGTCAGAAAGAAATTGTCATTCTTCTTCTGTAGATGCTCCTTCATCAGAGCTATCAGAATCAACTTCAGATTCATCTGTGTCTAATTCGGATACCTCTGCATTATCTGCGAAAAGTAATATATATGGATTTATTAAATAAATCATAGAAATTAAAATGCAGCAGTAAAGCATAAAAAAAACTATATATACGCACCTGTAGTATCATTTCCAATATTATTTTGTTTATTGTTTTAATGAACAATAGCGTCGAATACTGATTGCGGCATACAATCTCCGTCGAACCAGTGGAAATGTAGCGTATCCTTATGAAGTGTCCATCCGTTTCTATTCGGTGTCAAAGAGCTGGGGAATCGCAAATATGCATTTCTCCAAATACTCGTTATATATTGCGTTCTTAAAAGATTTTGTTGTAATTCAGCTTTGCACGGAGGTAAAGTAGAGGGATCACAATTTTTTAAAGTTTTTTTGAAAGGTTCATCTTCAGTGCTAGCTTTGTAAGTTACACAAAGTTTTTGAAACCGCGCTGCATTTATATTTGATATATTTTTATATCCATAAATTTCACAAATAAATGCTTCCAAAATTGGCAAAATTTCTTCACGTGATCCGGTAATATGTGCTACTCCAAGATCTGTCAAAGCTTTTTGATCATTTTGATTTTTTTAACTTATAAATCGTGTAGCACAAATATTAGAATACGACTGAGAATAACAACTCCGGAATTCCAACTGAAAATCACATGGCTGTAGTAAGTCGCGTGACCTCGCCAGAGCCAATAGTAACGCAGCTAGCAAGAACGCAGACAGTTGCCGATAAACGCTCTCTCTCACTCTACAGTTTGTCTATAGCGCTCCGCACTCACACCCATACAAATTCATTAGATCACCTGGCAGGTAGAAAGTCCCACCGAAATGATCTGTCTTTTTGAGAGTCTTACTTTTTAGTTATAAATAATACTCTATTAAAATTTCAAGTTGCCTCAAATACATTTTTATATTTTTTTTGCAAAATATTTTTGAACGCGTCTGGCAATTTTAAAACCCCGGCTGAATCGTCTGGCTTATTTTTTTTTATATTCTGTAAATATTAAACTACAACATATAAAAATTTCAAATTGCCTCAAGTATATTTTTGGATAATTTTTTTTTTTTTTTTTTATATTTGGGCGTTGATTTAGCCTCGCTACTCACCAGCCAGGTCTGGAGTTTCGTGTTGGGATATAATAGGAGAGGTACAGGACAAGTTTTTAGCTTGCCTCAAATACCTACCCAAAAATTCTTGCCAGCTCTCCTACTATAAGTTTAACCAACTGTGTGTGGCTGCAACTAGTTTTAACCGAAGAAAAGTACGATATAGCTAAGATCAACAGCATGTAGCCTAGTTTTACGAGGTTAAAACTAGGTGTAGCCGCATTTCGGATATTAGCCATGACATATCACATTTAATGTAAAATCTTGTTATTTATGTTCTGTAATCTATATGGTGTACATAATAAAGAGTATTCAGCTTTAAAAAAAAAACAAACTTCGCTGATTTGAACAAAAATATCACTTAGAACACAGATGGACGGTTGGG
This sequence comes from Sesamia nonagrioides, assembly GCA_017933935.1. Lineage (NCBI taxonomy): Eukaryota > Metazoa > Arthropoda > Insecta > Lepidoptera > Noctuidae > Sesamia > Sesamia nonagrioides. The sequence goes on from JADWQK010001182.1 coordinate 1,346,788, forward strand.
TAAGCCGAGTGTAAATTACTCCTGCCTTTTTAGTTATCACAAATCGTACCGAGCGGGGTATTTTTGTATCTTTTATGTAATGTTGAAATTCATTGAATCATAAAAAAAATTGTATGTTTTGGGTTGAACAGTTTTTTTTTCATTAATCCCTACTAATATTATAAAAGCGAAAGGAACTCTGTCTGTCTGTCTGTTACGTTTTCACGTCTAAACCACTGAACTGATTTTATTGAGACCGTAAGGTTCTAGGTTTTTTGGGCATGCCACAATAGCGGCGGGAAGTCCCCTTATTGGGGAGTCGCTAGAGAGGCGCCACGGTGCCCTCACCTTCCGTCTGATGCAGGGTCTCACCGGACACAGTTATTTCGGGAAGTTTTTGTTCCGGACAAGGCGGGACCGAACGCCAGGCTGACACCGTTGTGTGGATCGCCCTAAAGACACGGTGGAGCATACGGTGGAGATCTGCCCGGCTTGAGTAGAGCACCGCCGTGCCCGCGTAGCGGCGATCCTTGTCCACGCCATGGTCTAGAGCGCGGGTGCGATGCGGAGCCTGTGAGGAAGCGGGAATCCTAGCGACCTCACGCCACTAACCGCCGCAGGAGATGCCCTGGTCAGGAAGAAACATCAACGACGGCTCGTTGTGTTTCACGTGCACCTCAAAGAGATGTCAGCACATCGTAACGGGGTCCTCAAAGTACGATGCCTCCTCGGTCAGGGTTGTGGGTTGGTTAAAAACGAAACCGTAGCCCTGGCCCACAGGCAAGTGAAGAAACACGGGTGGGTTTTAGTCGACAAAAGACTGACACGCCCTTCCGCTCCGCTCAGACCGGGAGAGGTCATTTGATGATTTCCCATCCCAAACAAAAAAAAGGTTCTAGGTTCTTTCATCGAGTTCAAACGTCCTCCTTCCTAGCCTACTTAGGTTTTTTGTCAAAAAATGGCAGCAAAACTCATCCTACCAACTAATATAATTGAAAAAATCGAAGGCTTGATTAGATCAGCACTAGAAATTCTATCGACACGAATACAACCGAAGGCCCGTTGATTGAATTTATGAAATCTTCCCGAGCCCTTCACAATCCATTAACACTTGTCTGGTCCAACAATTCCTCCGAAAATCGGTTACAGAAGATCCTACCAATCATTAAAGGTTTATTTACACGGGGGAAGTTTCACGAGGCGAGAATGTCAATGCAAAATGTAGACGTGAATAGCCTGCCTCTTACGTAATCAACTGTCAGTAGCAATAACATTCATTTTGAGAGGTCAATAACATTGATTACGTTATACAAAGCTGTTTTTTTATATCCCTAACTCTAGGGTATGAAAGAGACCATAGCAAAAAATCAACTCCCTTATCAATTCGTTTTCGGTTATTGCTATTTATGTTATGATTTTACGTTCAAAATAATGCGACAAAGTCGTACGGTTTTTTTTTTATAAATTATAAACGAGCGCTTGACCGCAACCCCGCCTGATGGTAAGCAGTGATGCGTTCGTTGATGGTAAAGAGCGCTAGTTTATTAAGAGCCTATTCACTCTAGCCTTGAAGCCACTCAAATTGTAGAGTGACGGAAACACCGCCGCCGGAAAATTGTACCAGTCGCTCGATGTACGCGGTATAAAAGAAGAAGCGAACCACTTCGTCCGGATCGTAGCGGTGTTAACAACGTAAGGGTGGAAAGTCGCCGTACGACGGCTCGTCCGATGGTGGAACGGAGATGGGGGAATAAAATCATACAATCATTCACTTATAATGAGAAACACTGGTTAATGTTTTTTTATGTAATTATAAACTAGTGCTTCACCGCAATCCTGCTATTAAGAACGTATTCACTCAAAAAATCTAAGTGAATAATAAAGAAGACGGCAGTTGAGCGAGGTGATGCAATGTTAAATCCAACAATATGACCAACGATGCTGCGCCAGAGGGAGATTGACCTGGATACCCCCTACGAACAAACTCCTGACACAACAGCATTTGGCGCATCGTACCCGGCACACATAGCAACACAATTGCTCAGACCGTCCTCCGTACGGTTTGTGTCAAAGGGTGGTGGCTTCTGTCAAAATCGCGTGTATACAGTATGAAACAAAAACTAGAACAAAATAAGTCACAGGAAACTCGCAACGCGATTTTATCAAAATGTGATGTGTTAATTGAATAAACAATTGAATACACAAAAAAACACACCCACACTCACTTATAAACTTTCGCTTTTATAATATTAGTGTGTTAGATAATATACAGCTAAAGGATCTTTAATGCTACTGACGTCCTACGACATCCCCCCCCCCTGTCCCCTATTATCTCCCTTTCGAGGTAAATTTACCTCTTGTGGTGACTATCGTTACGCGTAACGTACAGAATACGGCTGCTACTATTCGTTACAGGAAGCCTGAGTATTTGGCAAGCCCAATGAGCCTTGTATCATTTTAAATGAGTCGGGTAATCGGTACGTTACCGCCTTTTTTAAATGGTCGTATCGCGGCTGCATTTTGATTAATTTTTATTAGACTTTCAATGGTTCAACAGTATCGTTTTGTTGAGCTTGTTTTATGCTGGTTGGAGTTTTATTAGATTGGATGAAGAAAGAAGAAATGAAATTGTATGGATGTGTTCAGTTTATTAAAAGACAGCGTCGCTGTCACCAGTCAAAAAGATATAGCGATATTGTCTGGACTGCTTCACGAGGGCTGAAGATTTTCTGGAAGACATAAAACATAAATTAAAATAAACATTAAATATATCGTGCAATGAGTAGCACTAGACCCCACACTAGGATACCTTGTGTAGTGGGATCTCAGGTAGATCTTTGAAAAATGTTTAGTTGTCATCCCTGGATGTTCTTATAGACGACGAAGGAATTACTACAAGTTTTGGGTTACAGTTTTCCTTCTATGTTATATTTTTCATGTTACGGTTTCCACTTAGTTCTTCAAGTGGACTATTGTGCGTGGATCATGGCGGCTGTTGGTGGTTATTCCAACCAGCCTACCTCCCAACAGAAGCCTACTACTACCCCTGGCTTGTTTGACCCCTGGCTTTTTGAAGGCGACTGTGTAAGATCTTAATGTCCCGAGGGTTTCAAATCTAACTAACTCGAAGAGCACATACGCAGCGTCTTTTCAGCTTCTGCAAGAGGGCTGTCCGTTATGCCTATTGTGTGGAAATATTTAACGAGCAGTGGCTTGTGATGGTCCTCGTCACCGGTCGCTGGCCTTTCCAGTTCAGGCGTAAACATCTAACAGTCGTTTAGTGGTCATGGTGTCTTCACTAGCGATCTATGCTTAGATTATCCTCAAACCATTCTTTTCTACAAAATTTAAAGAATAATTTCCACTAAACGGCTCACATCGCACCTTTACGCTAATTGCGTAAAAACACTATCAAAAAAGATATCATTTATACAATTCAGCAGCATTCATTGCGTTGCGTACGTTTTTGAGCACACATTTTCGACTTACGAAGCAATCGATTGGCAATTTGCGAAATGATTCCATCTAATAATAATAGCGCGTTACACAATAGGGGTGCTGACTGGAAAAGGATGTTAAAAATCTATAACCGATATTAAATCGTGTATACAGTATTTAAAGTCTTATATTACTAAGCTGCACATAGCATTTTGATCGCGGGCGCTTTCGCAGCACAGGCTCGGAATTGAAAGTATGTTGCGACATCAATCGGCTTCTTTCACTTGTCGCTATTGGCATTAGGACATATCAACACGTTTAGAACTAAATTAATTGACTAGGCAAAGAAACGGTTCGGACTAGGTACATAAGTACGGAGCCGATCGTTAGCGTTGATATCATGCCGGACGCGATCAGCTGTCGCCGCATCCGTTAGTGTTCTTTCCGTTCCGTTGCGATGCGAGCCACTTGTTTCAAATCTTCCTTTTCCCCCATACAAATAACTTTCCTGTCGGTAAAATTAATACCTCAATCAGTAACCCAATTTTACGATGAGTACCTATCTACTTACACAGAGCTTCACGTAATTTCCGTGCGTTTCGACCAATCTGTTTCCAAACTACCTAACTATAGTTTAATTGAACTCATGTTAGCTCCGTATTTGTGTAATCCTCCGGAATTCATGATTCGATTATAGCTAGTAATGGCTTCCAATACTTTGGATTATATGTCGAGGATATTTCGTTGAAATTGGTTGAGGTTAAGGGTAATGTTTACGAGTGGACTGTGGTAATCTGAGTTTATAGTTTGATGGGATTCCATGTAAGTAGATATATACAAATCACGTCTTATTCTCACGGGGAAAGGCAGAAATTAAACATCACCCTATACTGCGTCGGCTATGATACTTTGGCCGGCCATGTACAGTCAAGACCAAAAGTCGAGTTGCAATCTCACAAAACTATGGCCAAGCAATACTAGTTGTAGTTACGACCTTCTTCTATAATAAAGTTTGATACACGCTCATACACTTGCTGCCCGCTTATGATTGTTAGGTACTACTTATTAATTTCAACGTCTGCAGTAAGTGTTTCAATGGCGTAACGGTTTTCGCCTTGATAGGCGTTCAAGGTGGTTCGAGTTCGAATCTAATAACTTACAAAAATATTTTTTAAATGTTTATTGGTGAGTTATGAATGCTTACAACAAAAATATCTAAAAATATCGATCTGCAACTTAAAGATGATACTTTCTTTTAAGATTTTTTCTATATTAGAGTCATTATAAAAAGATGACGGTAGACTTAAAAGAATCTGAATCACTACTTCACAAAAATATTCCGCTACCTACAATAACTATTATTAGCTACAATAACTCAAATAATATTACTTAGCTGTTGTTGGTTGGTGAACATATAGTTACCAGTTTGTGTTATTAGTTTTACTTTTTAATCAATATGCAGGCATATGCAGCAATATATCTCAAATATCATATGAAACCGGCTTTTGTGTAAGTTGTTTTTATTATTATTTATGTAAGGTGCAAACCAATCGCTTGTAGCAAGTGCGTAATAAAATTGTTATTGTTTTAGATAAATACTGTAAGCCGTTGGAGGTCAAGGTCAAGAGGTTGGAGGACGAAGGTAGCTGTCGAGACAAGTGAAACGAAACGACAATATTTACCGTTGAATAAACTTTTAAATCGTGCGAAGAAGATAGGTTGCATTTGTGGTTTAAAAATAAATTGGCGAGGCTGGTGGAGTCTTATCGAGCTAAACAAAAAAAACTATTTATAACAAAAACAGTGCAGAAGTGTCCTACAGAGTGTTTTAAATATATACCAATAAATATCTTAATAACGGACTCTAAACCATCTCTAAAGTAATTTAGCTAAGTGACAGTAATATGTTCGGTTGGCTTAATGGCTAACTGATGTCGCCTTTTGCAATTTCAATACAAATTACTTTTGGCAAATTATAAAAACAATAATTTCGGAATTCGATAAGAAATAAGTTCGTTTACTTTTGAACTAAGAAAGCGCTTGAAGATTATAATCTCATGCCTTCAAACTCCGAAAAAAAGGCATTGCAGGATGGCAGCACTAGTACTATGCTATACACGCAAAAAAAATATAAATGTAATAAGCACTATTATGTGTTCTAAGTATAGATTATTTTATGATTGCAATAATATTCAGGTTAAGCTTTAATCCTCTTTTCTTTAAGAAAATGAATAATTAAGCTATAACCTCTTTAATCATAATATACGTATAATATTATAATTTTCATATCTAACAACCAAAAATGTTTTTTGTATTTTTTACCATAACAATATCATAAGTTTGTCAAGGATTACTTTTATATAAAATATTACAATGCTGCCGTTTCAACGTTTGTTTCATTTGTTAGTATAAGTATATCTATACCGAATAATATATAACTTTATAATATATTGCATTATAATATGCTTATTGTTTTATTTTTATATATTTTTTATTATATTACCCCTATAGTAAACTAAAACATATAATAAAACCCTTTTTGGGATAAATATTCAATAAATTTTCCTATTTGTTTAAATATTATTTGCAAACATTTTTACTTTAAAATACAAATCAATTATCATAATTTTAAATTATATGAAACAACAAAAAGAGTTGCCTATAATAAGGATCGAACCCACAATCGCTCGCTTTTGATAGCACCATTGTTAAGTGCGGCCGCTAACTCAACTTCAAATGAAGTAACGAAATTTTGCATTACTTTAAAGAAAGACGAAGACTGCGATAAAAAAATAATGCGGTAGTGTGCGTGGCCGGTTTAGCGCAGGCGACAGTAGTCTTTAAGGTGGAAATGGACTTCTACAGCTGATTGTACGCATCCCTTGAGCAGTTAATCGGTGATTAATATACACGGATCACTCTTGTAGTTGTACTCAACATCTTATAGCTGCCATTGATAAGTTTACCTTAACTGCTCGAGCAGTGGTTCTCAATAAAAAAACAAAGCGGGTGGTAAGCGTGCGCGACACGATTTCACCGTGCCGTCAAACGCCCAAAGCAGTTGCAACTGCTCGGGCTGTTCGTGTATGCCCGTACGTAGAAGGTAAGAGTTTTCTATGCAGTCGCAGCTTGAAGCCGTTGATCCTGGCTGCTTCAAGCAGTCCGTGTATAGCGGCTACAGACGTCGACGTACACGTCAACGACAGTCGTAAACGTGTAGCAGCGGCAGATGTTGACGCGTTGGCGACTGCCGTCCATGATATGCCGCTGGCTTATTTGAGCAACGTGTTCCAATACACGTCGTCAACGGCTGCAGTTGTTTCAGTCTTCGACGTGTCATATGCACATATACCTAATCTGTAATCGCGACTTATTTGCTAAGTATGTAAACAAATATAAAATGATAGAAAAATAAATTAAACTTCTTTATAATAAAGTTCAGTTAACTTTACAACTACCAGCTTTTTTTTGAAGACTCTAAAATCTATTTAATTATTACGGAATTGAAGTTAATATTTGTTTAACTTGAAATAAATGCAAACAGTTGAAAGTTTGGAATATCATAATCATTATCAGCCTGTACTCGTCCACTGCTGGACATAGGCCTCCTTCATGGCACGCCAACAAGCTCGATCCTGAGCAGTTCTCCGCTAGCTACTACCAGCCACCTTTTTGATGTCGTCGCTCCATCTCGCCCAAGGGCGTCCTACGCTACGTTTGCCGAGTTTGGAAGAGAGAGTTTGGAATATACTTTAAATATTACAGCTCACTGTAAATTTTCGTCAATGAGCAATGGTTAGCAACATGCTTCAAATTTATTGAAATTGACAGTGACAGTGTGTTCGTACAATTAGGGTGCAGCCTTTATATTATTTCTTTCTTCGCAATACACTCATCATCATTTCAGCGTTAATCCCAGTCGCATCCGAAGCTTTTTCAGCTTTGGAGTCTAAGGTCTGCTTTAATGGTAACTGCTGATTTTGGCTAAACTTCGATATATTCCGTGAAGCGACTGCCGTCTGACCTCCACGACCCGAAAGCGATATCGAAGCATTGCAATTAGACCTATTGTTGGACTTTTCAGGGCTTCAACAACCCGTAACGACTGCTATTAGGTGTTCATAAGGCCACCGGGACTAACGGCTTAACGTGCTTTCCGAGAAACAACCAGACGATTGCGAATATTCATATTCATGCGTACAAATATTTGCACTGCGCGGGGATCGAATCCGCGCCTCCTTGCGCAGCGGCCGCGTTCGCTGCCACGGAGGCTGTTAGTTTCTGTGTGTGTGTGTGTATGTGTATGGCAGTCACTACATGCCAAAAATAAAGAATCGGATCCTTATTTTTGGTATTCGACAGGTCTATATGGAACATATAGACCTGTCGAATTCCAACACCTTCAAAAAGTAACCCCTGACATATCACGTTCCGAACTCAGCAACACTCAAAGAGTACATGATGAAATCTCCCGTTCTTTGAGTAACGATGAAACGAATCTGTCCATCATAATCTGTAAGCATTTGTACAAGACGGCCCCAAAGATGCTTTCGCACAACACTTGAATACTGATGACTTATTTTTTATTTATATTTACGAATTTTTTCGTAAGGATGTGTTTTGAGTCGTGGCATTTTTGTGGCCTCGTTTGGAATTTGCCTTCATTAAAGTTTACCCACCAGACTAAGTCATGCCGCCAAGCTATTCGTCGTGTTCCGGCATGATGTCTGGTGAAGCCGTACGAAGGACCGGTCTGAGCAGTTGTGTTGCGATATGGGCCGGGTACGACGCGCCAAATGTTGTTGTTTCTGGAGTTTGGTCGTTGAGGGTAGCGGAATCCGGAGCACGGTGCCCCGCTGGCCGACTGCAGGTAGTTGAGGGCCCAAGTAGAGTGCCAGCGAAAAATCCCATGGTGGCCCCATCGTGCCGGTTGGCGACAGGACGAGAGGACCTGATGTCGATCCCTGGGGGTTCGGGCGTCCCCGCAGTCTCCAGATCAATCTCCCTCTGGCGCAGCATTATTGGTCGTGTTCTTCGGTTTAACATTGCATCACCTCGCTCAACTGCCGTCTTCCTTCCTATTCACTCCGTGCGCTTTACCATCAACGATTGCATTAGTGCTTACCATCAGGCGGGATTGCGGTCAACCACTAGTTCATAAATTATAAAAAAAAAAGTACATTTGGTAGAGATGTGGCGCAAACCATGCTATCTATATACAGACGACAGCACTTCGAGCTATTACAATATCTCAAATTTATTTGCTAGATTTTCAACTTTATCGCTAAAGCATCAAGTCTCAAGGTTGATTGGGAATATTTGAAAGTTTTGGGTAGCTTGTCCGTATATATAGATTTGAAGTGCTGTAGTGTGAGCGACGAAAAGGAGAAGGTGCTAGACAGAATTGTGTTTTTTAAACCAATCATCATTAGTACATAGATGATGATAATTATCTGTGATATGGAGTTTTGGCGGGAAAGTCAAGCTGAGTGTCACGCTCGTTTTTCATTGGACTTTTAAAATTATTTGTAGTGTTGTTAACTAAATAAAAGTGCGTGATTTATGTAGTAAAAAGTGCATTTCGTAAATAATTCATAAAGAACAGTGAAATATCGCAGCATAGTGGCCACATCATGACTTTGTCCAAACCTCCCTCGTAAGACGGGTCACGCGGCCGTCGTTTTCGTCATGAATAATGATTCATAATTACGTGACATTGGCTAAATGCATGAGTGTGCGTGTATGATGCGTCTATGATGTTTCTATCTGTGTGTATAAAAATCTATGATATTTGTACATATCGCAATATGAACGAATCTTTAGAACCTCATAAGAATTCAGTTCTGTATTGCTTTTCATTAGTTCAAATGGAACGCCATTTGTTATAATCAACGTTATTCAGGTAAAATAATCTGCTTTTTTTAAAATGTATATTGAATGACGTGTTGAGAATTCAATTTAATAGTGTAGGCTAAAGTGTGTTACGGTAAAGTGGGGTAGGTATTTATAACATTCAGAAATAACACTTTAATTTTTATTTACCTAAAAACGCGCCCTAACCTAGGATTTTTTTTATAAATTATAAACTACTGCTTGTCCGCAATTCTGCCTGATGGTAGGCAGTGATGCAGTCGTTGATCTTGAAGCGCGCTTATTTACTAAGCCTGTCACTCTAACCTTGAAGACACTTAATGACGAAACATCGTCCCTGGCAAATTGTTCCAATCCTCGAGGATTGGAACAATTTGCCAGGGACGGTGTGTACGCGGTATAAAAGAAGCGGCGAAACGTTTCGCACGGGTCTAAGTGGTTTCAACAACGTAAGGGTGGAAACTCGCCGTATGACGGGTCGTCCAAGGATGGAACGGAAATGGGGGAATTAAAATGCAATTTTCTCGCACACTCTCCAAAATGCATCCTATAGAACACCGATAGGCTGGCTACTCTTTGCCTGAATTACTCCTGTATCTTGGGTGCGTTTATAAACATTTAAACTCACATACACTAACAGGCAGAGCGAGAATACAACTAATTGTGGTCATATGAATATTTGTTACTTGCGGGAATCTAAGCCGCGATACACAGCGCAAACTGTCGTAAAAATATATTCTCTCGTGTATATTGAGCGTTAAAATTAAAGCAGTTACTAAAGCTAGTAGTACAGGACAGCCTCCGTGGCGTAGCGGTAGCGGACGCGGCCGCTGCGCAAGGTGGCGTGGGTTCGATCCCCGCACAGTGCAAGTATTTGTATGCATGAATATAAATATTTGTACTGGTCTGGTCGTGCCTCGGAAGGCACGTTAAGCCGTTGGTCCCGGTTGCCTTACGAACATCTAGTGGCAGTCGATACGTGTTGTTGGAGCCCTCAAAAGTCCTACAATTGGTCTAACTGCAATGCTTCGATGTCGCCTTCAGGTTGTGGAGGTCAGACGCCAGTCTCTTAATAGAAAATGTCGAAGTTTAGCCATATCAGCAGTTGGACTGGTAAAGCGGACCCCAGACTCCAAAGCTGAAAAGGCTTCGGATGCGACTGGGATTAACACTGGGATGATGATGACTAAAGCTAGTAGTAAGCCTAATTATGGATTCATAGACCGAATCTTCTGCTTCTCAGTATATCTAGGAAGTAGTGGAGGGGGCGTTTTGGGGGACAGTTTTTGTTATTTTGACGTTAGAAAAGTGCTGATTCTCAGCCTAAAATGAAAAAATGTCTTTCGAACGGCTTTGTAATTTTTTACAGTGCTTAAATTATGGGAAATATCGAGAAATTAGCTCATACATATAAGTTTCTATATTCATTTTCAGGTTAAGTTTATTTATAGGCTTAAATCAAATATACATTACTTAGGGTTTTGTTAGCATAAGCACAATATGTCTAAGGTATTTCTTATTCATTAAGCCACTATTTGCATCACCTCGCTCAACTAAGTTCTTTAAGTGAATAGGTTTAATAAACTAGTGTGCTTTACCATCATCGATTGCATCACTGCTTACCATCATGCGGGATTGCTTGTTTAAAAAAATACTGTTAAGGGCCTAACTAAGGTTATTAATAATAGTCAGGTGGACTGTAAAACTTAATATAATATGATTCAAGACAGTAGAATGTTGGATACTATGATATTGACACCAAGTGCGCGCGCGCGTCCACGACCGAGTCCGTAGCAGAGTGAAGAGCCGGCCGCAATGCGCCTATTACCGCTGTCGTCCCGCGTCGCGCCGTCCTCTTCACGCGTCCCCGGGCGCGGACTCTGTTCACGCCTTGGTAGTCCTGAACAGCTACAATAGAACACTGACTCCTAAGTCACAGAGTCTTCCTAGTTTATCACTATTTCATCATTTCAGCCGAAAGACGTCCACTGCTGGACATAGGCCTCCCCCAAGGTTCACCACGACGACCGGTCCTGCGCCTCCCGTATCCAGCGGTTTCCCGCGACCTTCACCAGGTCGTCGGTCCACCTTGTCGGGGGCCTACCCACGCTACGTCTGACGATCACTCGTGATCACTATTTGTACAGCCTTTATTTTTCCAAATTTAATATGCTTATATCGGCGGCCACGTACTGGAAGACGTAGCGTAGGGAGGCCCCCAACAAGGTGGACCGATAACCTGGTGACGGTCGCGGGAAGCCGATGGATGCGGGCAGCACAAGACCGGTCATCGTTGAAAGCCTTAGGGGAGGCCTTTGTCCAGCAGTGGACATCTATAGGCTGAACAAGAATATGCTTATATGAAATGTACTTATTTTAAAGTTATTTTATTCTATTCTGAAGGAATATTCCGATAAAATCTTATATATGAATTATAGTTATAAATCATACATTATATTTGCCCAATTTCAACTAGATCCATTCCAATTTTAGTGAAACATATCTATCTACATCCATTATTCCACAACAACTTTGAAGTTTATAACATTAGTAGAATTACTGTTTTGATTCAATTAAACGGTAGCCCGGTTTGACCACGTTTTAAAAAAATTATTACTTAGTATACCAGAAAACAGAGAGAGATGAGGAGAGCTGGGGCGACGACATCAAAAAGGTAGCGGGTAGTGGCTGGCGGAGAACTGCTCAGGATCGAGCTTGTTGGCGTGCCATGAAGGAGGCCTATGTCCAGCAGTGGACGAGTAGAGGCTGATGATGATGATGATGATATCAGAAAACAGACGAAGAAAAGACGTTGTTCATCTGCTCAGTCTTTATGGTAGCTATGGTAGGGTAAGCTTCCCGTTCAACGTGATGTAAACTGCATACCAAAATTTTATATAAACCTATATATCTGAGCAACCAGTTGCTGAATAAAACGATATCTCTGGGCAAGGCTGGTGATCAAGCTTTTGGGATTCTGACGACCCGTACCGACCTACAAAGGCCCACAAGCACAGCCGGGCCTACGACCGTACTTAGCGAGGCTCGGATTTACATCTTCCTACAATGTCAATAAATCTAAAAAGCTTCAAAAATATGGTCAGAAAATGAAAATCACTGTTCGGGTGCATTTAAATAAACCAATGAAGTATTAAACAGCATTAACTTAATCACGGCCGAATAAAACCGTCGATCAAACTCAATGCGTAAACAAAATTCGCCACATAACTGTTCGGTAGGCGCCATAGGACGAAAATAACAGAATAAATAGTTACATACAGAAGGCTCACTTCACACAACGAGCTAAACCGTACGCACTTTTTTTTTCTTCTTTTGTGGTTATACGCGATCATTTTTACTTTTCGCGGATGAGTGTGGAGTAAACATTGGTGGGAAGAGCGTGACTTCAGCGAGTCATCTACGAGTCTTGTACGAACTCGTATTAGTATGGGTATGGGTTGGTATGGGTAGTCTTTTTCTGTAATTTATTGTTTTCAGTGTCGCAGCTGGATTGTTGGGGTGAAATAGATAACCCAAAACTAAGCGAGCCTTGGTAAGTGGTGGTATCTTGGTGCCAATATAGAGGGTTGACTATTGAAAGAAATTTATTATTATTATTTTTTTTTTATTTATTTGGGAAAACAAACAGTGACACATTATATATAATAGAGTAATACAGAATACACAAAAAAAATATATAATATTTACAAATCATGCTATTAAAATTTAAACCTACAAGTAAGTAATATAAAGTCAAATCCTAGTAACAGAGCAAAAACTTAAATGTATAAACGATGCAATAAAAATTATTGTTATTGACTAAGCACCTTTAGAACAGTATTTTTGAAACTACAAGCAGAAAGAGCAAACATATCGATATGATGAAATTTATCATTGTAATTTTTCTGTAATTTATTGTTTTCAGTGTCGCAGCTGGATTGTTGGGGTGAAATAGATAACCCAAAACTAAACAAGCCATGGTAAGTGGTGGTATCTTGGTGCCAATATAGAGGGTTGACTATTGAAAGAAATTTAAAAAATGTTTGGTAATAAGAGTAAATTAAGTTTGCTTCGACATAGCCCGAACAATTATTGCAACACTTAGTGGCAGTGGGCCGGGCACATTGACCGTAGGACCGATGCCCAATGGGGCCGATGGTTTCTCAGTGGCGACTACGCACCCGAAAACGCAGCGTGAGTAGGCCCCGACAAGCTGGACCGACGATCTGGTGAAGGTCCCGGGAAGCAACTGGGCAGCGTTCGGGAAGCTCCGTAGTGTCTTCTCGTCCAAAATACCTCAGTGCCTAAAGACAAAAGTCTTTAACCAATGTGTGTTACCGGTGATGACATATGGATCAGAAACGTGGTCCCTCACTAAAAAAATATTAGAATCAAAATTATAGAAATCATAATAAGTTTAAAAATTTTAAAACATCAAATTAAGAATTAAAGGAAAGTGTAAAGTTCTGATCGTTGTTTAAGAACTTGTTCAGAGAAAATAATAAGCGGAATAGTTTTAAATATTCAAAGAAATATATTTTAGAGGTTACGAAAAATATATAATACAATTAGAACAGCAGACAACCGTCCATAAACTAAACATAGAACCATGATAAACAAAGAGTATGTATAGGTACCATACTTAACATCCTCGGAGGTTTTTAAGAATTTTGAGATAAATTCTTTAGTCCTATTCTAGAACTTAGAACTTTTAATCTGGGCCCATATAAAGGTTTAGTAAGCATGTCTGCTAATTGGTCTTCAGAGGCAACTTGCTCTACAATGAAATCTCCATTGCTGACACATTCTCGAATGAAGAAGTGTTTTAACTTAATGTGTTTTGTGCGCTTATGGTATTCATACTTTGGGTTATGAGCAAGATACACCGCTGACTCATTATCTAAGTTCAAGATCGGTTTTTCAGTCTTTAACAGGTCATCTAATAAACGATTCAGCCATAGAATTTCTTGAGCAGATTCGCTTGCTGCTATTATTTCAGCTTCCATTGAAGATAGAGATACAGTTGGCTGTTTCTGGCTTCTCCAACTTATAGCAGCGCCAGAGAATATGCACACTATGCCGGATGTAGACTTTCCCGTAGTTTGATCTCCGCCATGATCGGCGTCACTGAAGCAGACCATGCGTGGCGGTGACTTATTTGTGAATCTTAAGCCTTGTTCTAGGGTTCCTTTTAAATACCTAAATATACGCTTGATAAGCAAGACATCTTCTTTAGTAGGCGCTGAAAGGTTTCTTGAAGCGACACCAACAGCATATGTGATGTCTGGTCTTGTACCCACTGATAAATATGACAATGCACCAACGGCTTGTCTATAAGGAAAAACCGACTTGGTATTACTATCTTCATCTTTTCCAATTTCATTATTTTTAATAACGGGTGACGGTGCTGGTTTACCTTCGGACATTCCATATCTCTGAAGGATTTTCTTTGTATATGCCTTTTGACATAAGAATATGGAGTTGTCTTGTCGCACTATTATTTCCATTCCGAGAAAGTACGATGCAGGTTTGAATGTAATTTTAAATCTAGATTTAAGTTCATTCAAAAACTCTTCGCCTGCTGCTGTCGTATTGTGCGCTATAAGCCCATCGTCAACATAGAGAGCTACAGCAACTTTTAATTGATTTTTATTTCGCACAAATAAACATGGATCAGCTTCGCTCTGTTTAAATCCAGATTTTAGCAGGAATTCTGCAATGCATATATTCCAGCAGCGTGGAGCCTGCTTCAAGCCATACAGACTGCGTTTTAATTTACAGACTCGTTTCGTGCCATCTTCATAGCCTTCGGGTTGTTTCATGTAAATTTCGTCTTCTAACTCACCGTTTAAGAAGGCGGTTGTAACATCAAATTGAGTTACTTTTAAATTTTCCTTGGCAGCTACGGCTAGAAGTGACCGCACAGTGGTCAGACGAGCCACTGGACTGAACGTTCTGTCATAGTCCACTCCAGGTATCTGAGAATAGCCCTTGATGACCATTCTGGCCTTGTACCTGTCAACGGATCCATCAGGATTGAATTTTATTTTATACACCCACCTGCATGGTAAGGCTTTTCGTCTTTTAGGTAAATTTACAAGGTCCCAGTTATGGTTCTCTTTTAATGAGGTTATCTCGTTTTGCATAGCTTCTTGCCATTTTAATTTATCAGGAGATTCCATAGCTTCCTTAAAAGATTGCGGTTCTTTGAGTTTGTGAAGGTTTTCTACTTCTTCAGCAGCAGCCATAATAAAATCGTCATAACGCTTTGGAGCTGTAATTGCTGACCTGTTCCTCAAAGAATATCTAGACGAAGCTTCGTCAGCATTATCACTGACAACTTCGTCATTTTCGTAGAAGTGGTTGGAACCAGAAAGTGATTCATAGTCACTTTCGCTGTTTTCTTGTTCTTCTGGTTGAACATCTTCAGTGTAAAAATCATTAACATTTTGTTGCACATTTTCAGAGTCAATATTATTGATATCGTCTAAATATGATGTGACATCTCTAACATTGTCAAACTCAGTTGCGACTTGTTTATGTTGTGATTTTCTTGAACACATTTGTGGTTTGTCATCAAGGAGATCGGTGATGTAGTTTTTATTTATTTCCTTATAAAACATGGATTTCATCACGCGGATATCTTTTGAAATGATGACTTTATTTTTGGATGGTAGGAGAATTTTGAATGCTTTCGAGGTTTCAGAGTATCCAATAAACATGCCAGGAATTGCTTTTGGTGCGAATTTGTGACTATTGGAGTCTTTGATGAGAACAAATGTTTTACAGCCAAATACATATAAGTGATTTATGCACGGTTTTCTGCCAACCCATAGTTCAAATGGCGTTTTATTCTCAATCGCACTGTTTAAGCTCCTGTTTGATAGATAATTTGCTGTTACGATTGCTTCACCCCAGCATTTTAATGGTGCATTCGCATCTATGAGTAAGGCTCTAGCTTTCTCTATAAGAGTGCGGTTCTTGCGTTCAGCTACTCCGTTTTGGTGCGGTGTGTAAGGCGCACTAAGCCTTCGTTGTATGCCACATCGTCTCAAATAAGCGTCAAAATCTTTATTAATATATTCGGTACCATTGTCCGACTGTAAGAATTTTATTCTTTTGCCTGTGTGAGTTTCTGCAATCTCTTTAAATTCTTTAAATTTATCCAACACTTCATTTTTATTTTTTAGAATGTATACCCGACTGTAACGACTATAGTCATCGATAAATGTGACAAAGTATTTGTTTCCTTTTATTGTGGGCGTTCGAATAGGTCCACAAACGTCGGTATGAACGATTTCTAGAAGTTCAGATGTTCGTTGAGCAGTTTTCTCACGGGGAGCTGGTACTCGATGCATTTTTGCTAGAATACAGGTTTCGCATTCTCCAAGAGTTTCTGATGGATTAAAATTTAAACCAAGTAGATTTTGATTTTGTAGTGCAAGTTTTAAATCTTTAGCGTTCATGTGCCCAAGTTTTCTATGCCAATCATAGATGTCTGACGAGTCCATTTTCTTTCTTGGTGTCGAAGTTTCGACATCTTTATCATTAGCCAGATTGTTGCACTCATGTTTGCTTGGTTTGATGTAGTAGAGTCCATCTTCTTGTCTGTGAGCAATGAGAGTTATTCCTGCGTTTGGGTTGTTCACTGTCGCTTTGTTCTTGGTGAAGAGAACCGAACAACCGGCATTTGTCATCTTGCTAACAGACAACAGGTTCGTACAAAGACTAGGAACATAAAGTGTGTCCTTCAGGTGTGTGAGTGCGTCACTATTTCCATTTTTAGATATGAAAGAAACTGTACCTTTTCCTTTAATCTCTGCAGTATAACCTTCAGTTGCAAAGTTGAGTTTTCTGGAAATTTTCTCTATATTTTTAAATAAGTTTCTTTGATGGGTCATATGCGATGTACAGCCACTGTCCAGAACCCAAATGCTGTTCTCAGGCTCTTTGTTGCGTGTAAGAAGGCACTGTGTAGCAAAATTGTTCTTGTGAGAATCTGTGTTTTGTTTCTTAGACTTCTCATTGTTTTTCTTCCAACAATTTGTACAGATTTTGTGATTCTTGCGTTTGAAGATATTACCTCTTCGTTTGCAAATTCTACAGGACGCGTATAATGCTTCTTCTTCATATGAGGACTCAGGTTCATTGGTATAGGTCATAGTTTGATTATGACGTGCTTCAAATTCTTCAAATATTTTTGTTTTAAGCTCTTCTGGCGTTGGAAGAATATCACGCGTTTCTATAGCAATTCTGAAGTTCTCATATTCACGAGAGAGACTGTATAACATCATAATTGTCAACAAGTCGTTGTGTATAATGACGTCCATGTCAGCCAGTTTGTCCACGACATCCAGAAACTTGTTGAGGTGACTATGCACATCTTGTCCTTCAAGTTTTGTTAATATTAATTGTTTTAAGAGAGAGGCCTTACGTGCAGGTCCCTTACTGGCATAAGTATTTTTCAGTTTGTCCCAAACGTCTTTGGCAGTGCCGCAGTTTTTAATTTGCTTAAGCTCAGTTGGAGCAATAATAAGTATAAGCTCAGATTTTGCTATTCTGTCCTTATCTTTTTCGTCGGCAGTTGCATTTGGCGACAAGGGAGTCTCAATATATCTCCATAATTTTTGTCTTACTAAGACGGCTTCCGCTTGAATTACCCACGTATCGTAGTTGTCTTTTGTAAGTGATTCAATTTTAACACTCGACATTTTGTATGATTTGGGTACTTACATATTTTTATTTTCTTGAACTGCACGCTCTGCTACCATGTAAAGTTCTGATCGTTGTTTAAGAACTTGTTCAGAGAAAATAATAAGCGGAATAGTTTTAAATATTCAAAGAAATATATTTTAGAGGTTACGAAAAAATATATAATACAATTAGAACAGCAGACAACAGTCCATAAACTAAACATAGAACCATGATAAACAAAGAGTATGTATAGGTACCATACTTAACAGAAGTACTAATAAAACTTAAAAAACACGAGTGTATGATCATGTGAAGTGGATGAGTGTTTTGCTTAAAAAAAATAACCCGTGAGTTATGAGATGCAAAATAAAACGCGTTGTATAAAATCAGCCTTCTGTACTCATATATTTTGTGTCGTGAACCCAACACCCTCCAATGGGCGTAATTCGGTCTCAATGATTGACACTTTCACTTCAGCTCGCTCTGAACGCTCGAAATACTCCTACCAAGAAAGTTCACACCCAGTTAGCTTTACCAATTAAGATGGTACAATGGATTCGTTCGGTTTAATTTCTGACTTGAATTATCTCTTCATTCCGATTGAGTAGTTGTTGGGGATAGAAATCTAGTTTTGATAAGATTACAGCCGCCCAATCGATCGGTCATGGTGTTTAATCTCAACGGAGATTATTCAGGTATGCAGGTGATGTTATAGTGTAAAAGTTTGTCCGCAAACTCAGGCTTAGTCTCTTTTTTTTTACTCTCCGGGCCGGGCTGGGGAGAAATCTGGCATAGTACCTGGCAATTATAATCTGGCATATGCTTTAAATGCTTTTCGAAGCACGAGGTATTAAATCGCCTAGTTATTACTAAGAAATTTCTATTAGAAAACTTCATAACAATGCGGTTCAGGAATCGAAGCCTGGAAGGAGATCACCCTCAGCATTCAAGCTTGCAATCAACAGAAAGTAAATTGTAGCACCCTAATCCAGTAACACACTTTCTAATTCATATTTATATATGATGACATCAGGGACGGCGGAGCAATAGGTCGTCACCATCTTGGTGTCTTGGTAAAGGTCCCATTTCGTAGGAGGCGTTTTGAATTGAAGCACGAAGTGTACCTTTACCCTCCAATCTTGGCAATAACTATTTAAATAGGCAAATCGACAGTTTCATACATAAATCAAATAAGCAACTGTTATTAAAACGATATCGATGATATCCATCATCATCTTCATCATCATCTCAGCGTTAATTGCAGTCGCTTCCGAAGCTTCGGATGCGGACCCCAAGGTCCGCTTTACCAGTCTAACTGCTGATATGGCTAAACTTCGACATTTTCCGTGAAACGACTGCCGTCTAACCTCCACAACCCGAAGGCGACATCGAAGCATTGCAGCTAGACTAATTGTTGGACTTTTGAGGGCTCCAACAACCCGTAACGACTGCCATTAGATGTTCGTATGGCAACCGGGACCAACGGCTGAATGTGCTTTCCGAGGCACGACCAGACCAGTGCAAATATTCATATTCATGCATACAAATATTTGCACTGTGCGGGGATCGAACCCGCGCCTCCTAGCGCAGCGGCCGCGTCCGCTACCGCTAGGCCACGAAGGCTGTCAATATCGATGATATCCATGACAGATATATTTACAAGTAGGTGAACTAAGTAACTACCTACGCTTTTAATTAAGCTTATTTTGCTAATGATCTCTTACATTATGTAAAGTATGTTATTCCAAATTATAAATAATTGACTAAATAATAGTGTTTAATGAAATAAAATATTTCTGTAAAACGAAAACGCCCAACCGTGTAAGTAAATGTATTTTTATGTTATAAACTATTGTTTGTCCCCGGTTACGCTTGATGATAAGCCCTCCGCTTGGTGGTGGTATGTTAATGTCACTGAAAAAGCGCCACAACAATTGGTAACATTTTGCCAATAACCGCTAACGGTTTCTCGTAACTATTATCTATGTGACCAAAACACCAAGCTCAAAACGCCACAGTGATACTACTACAACCTAAACGGCAATAAAAGAAAAAATCCAAAAAATATTTTCCCGCACAAAAAAGCGACGTAATCGCTTCCATTCCGTAGCCGTGTCGCCGCTGCAGCATGGAACAGATAGGTTATATACCTGCACAGAAGGCCAATTATAGACGACTTCTGAAAACGCAAGCACACATAAATATGCTACAAGTACAATAATAAAGTCTTTCACCAGTGTGTGTTGCCAGTGATGACTTATGGAACTGAAACGTGGTCGCTCACAATGGGCCTCATTCGTAGGCTCAGAGTCACACAAAGGGCGATGGAAAGAGCTATGCTCGGAGTTTCTCTGCGTGATCGAATCAGAAATGAGGAGATCCGCAGAAGAACCAAAGTCACCGACATAGCTCTTCGAGTCGCTAAAATTAAATGACAGTGAGCAGGGCACATTGCTCGTAGAACCGATGGCCGATGGGGAGGTTCTGGAGTGGCGGCCACTTACCGGAAGACGCAGCGTATGGAGCCCCCAACAAGGTGGACCGATGACCTGGTGAAGGTCGCGAGAAGCCGATGGATGCGGGCAGCACAAGACCAGTCATCGTGGAAAGCCTTGGGGGAGGCCTTTGTCCAGCAGTGGACCTCTTTAGGCTGAATAAGAAGAAGTACAATAATTGCAAGTATATGTGAGTGGGTTTTAGCTTTGTTGATTTTTCACGGTCCAACGGCTTGACAAATTTAGCACACAGATGATTACCATCAGCACCCTAGTTGCATAACACACAATTACTATCCATTTGTATTATTTTGAGCCATGGTACTAATAAATGGCTCTATGTGTTTGAAGAATTTGTTTGCTCAAAAACATGAACTTGTTTTTGAACTGCCGAAATCAAACCCATTGCCGATAGTCTGTTAGGCAATACCCCGCAGGTCAGACCCATGGTTTCAAAACGTGTGTAGGTCAAACCGTGGGGCGCAGGTAGTTTTAATATAACTGTGTAATGTGACAATGCAACATGTTTGTTAAAAGAGCGATCAAGAGCAAGTCGAACTCGCATACGGTCATTACATTCTATATGATAAGGCAAAAAACTTCAAAAAGAAACCTCCTTGTGTGGTTGTTAATTTCCCCATGATTTTTTATTGATCTTTTTTTTTATAATGGTTATAGAGAAACACTGTATAAATATTTCAAGTTATACTCTTGCTCTTATTTCTTTGTTCGTTCAGGTTATCTTGGAAATAATGAATCAAAGCAATTGGCATTAGAGTAAAATATTTGACGGGACATATAATCCTTCCTTTCATCTAGTATACATATATAGTATGACACTATAATGGCACGAGTATCATGAAAAATATTCTTCTGCTGTCTCTTTCACATCTTGAGACAGTTTAAGTACGCTGTACATCCATTCATGCGTCCATCAGTTTTCGCCCATTGTGTGTTGTCGCCCTTCTGCACCTTGTTATCTATTCTGTGACGCATCCGCGTGACAACCGAAGTCTGCATACCCCGGACATTAATATCGACGATTTTCAGCGGTAACGATCCACTTGTACCTGGTGTATTGTCTCTTGCGCCAACTGTTTGCGGACTCTAGTCTGGTCCGGCATTACTAGCACTTTATAAAGTGTCCCACTTTTGATTAAATCATGTTATGCTATGCAGTGTGTTTTGGGTAAGAGTAATTTGGTTGTAAGAAATGTAATATTCGCTCTAATTTTTCATGTCATCCGCAATCCTGCCTGATGGTAATACAGTGATGCAATCGTTGATGGTAAAGTGCGATAGTTTATTAAGAGCTTCACTCAGAGTATTCACTAAAAACACTGAGTGCATAGGTAGCAAGGAAGACGGCAGTTGAACAAGGTGGTTCAATGTTAAACCCAAGAACACGATTAACGATGGTGGGCCAGAGGGAGGTTGATCTGGAGACCCTCCACGACCAACTTCCGACATAACAACATTTGGCGCATCGTACTCGGCACACATCGCAACACAACTGCTCCGACCCGTCCTCCGTACGGCTTCACCAGACATCATGCTGGAACACGACGAGTCGCTTGGTGGTAACTTTAGAAAAGAAAGAAAAGGAAGGAAAGAAAGAAAGAAAAAAAAGAAAAGAATGAAATAAGGAAAAGAAAGAAATGAAAGAAAAGAAACACATTGTGTTTTTTAGTTCACTTAGGTTTTTTTTTTGTTTAGTAATCGAGGGTAGATTTAAAGTACTATTGAGATTACAGCGTATGTATGATGCTACTGCGTGTGTACATATGCCTGGTTCTCTGAGTATGAAAAGCTGTCCAATTCTAAAAATATAAATATTTGTAATGGTCTCTATGTTATTAAGGGTGAATGAAAATATGGATCAAATAAAATATGAAAAGACTGATAAAAAACTAGCAGGAAAGTGTGCCTCCTGGCTGCGCCAACGAGGCCCAGTTCAGCAAAAATGTCACACAGATAATGCTTGACGCTGGCTTTCAACTGGACCTGACGTAAAACAGTTTTATACTACAACATGAAGGGCACATTCCACCAAACTTGTAAACCTAGAATCTTATTCTGGGAACAAATTTTGAACTTAGTTTTTGGCAGTTTTTTTTTTCACACTTAAACTATCAAATGTCTATTTACCTGTGAAGAGTTTGATAAAATTAGCCCTTAATGTAATCGTACCATTTTAATTACCTGTAGAATAATTAATTAAATGTCAGTGATGTCATTCGCCTATAAATTACAGACGCTTTGTTGCGGTCACCGCTCCTGGAGGAAACTATAGGTTTAGCCACCGACATCGATTCACCCCCGGCGACATGACACATTACACACAATACATGATATAAACACAATTAGCTCCATTGACTTATGTAGGTAAATGTACACATACATGTATTGGTTGAGAATGCCTAAGGCATTAAGGTCCGTATTCCAGAAGGAAACTCAAGCATTGATCTCTGCATTACTTAAAACTAGTTTCAACCAATCAAATGGCTTGAAACGAGACTGAAGTAGTAGAGAAGTAAGCACCTAAGTCCGCCTCTGTACAATTTATGTGCGAAAGAATAAATAAATACTAGTCAAGATATAATTATTATAAATATAATTGTCAGGAAAAAATCACGTAACTTAGTTAACCGTTAATATTTCAGTTGTCAAACTAAATCATCTTCTTCTTCAGCCTATAGAAGTCCACTGCTGGACAAAGGCGTCCCCCAAGTTGGGGGAATTCGCCATTATCCCATTATTATATTAGTTGAATGATTTCTATCGACCCGATAAGGCCGAAATTTGGAATGGGTGGGAGCGAGTTGTTTCTCTCAACAGTCCTAAAAATTATAGTTTTAAAATATTATCATTACTTCTTCTTCTTCAGCCTATAGAAGTCCACTGCTGGACAAAGGCCTCCCCCAAAGCTTTCATTCCATGGTCATTAGGCATTATCCTCACACTTGGCAGATGGGTTGGGGATTGCAGTATTTAGATATTCCACAAGAGAAGCGCTGCTGCCCGCTTCCCTGGTAAGAATTCCCTTAGTCGCCTCTTACGACACCCACGGGAGGATATGGGAAGGTACTATTCTAAGCCCGGTACCACACGGGTCTAAATTTGCTACATCTAAACTACGCCATAGTTTGAACTATTTAATTTTACAAGGTTATTTACAAATCATATATAGTTCATCATCATCATCATCTCAGCGTTTGTCCCGGTTGCATCCGCGGCTTTCGCGTTGGAGCCCGAGGTCCGCTTTCCTGCACATTCTCCTCCATTTCGCACGATCTTTAGCATCCTGTGGTAAGAGCTTGTTGGCACGCATGTCATCTCTTACAACATCAAGCCAGCACTTCTTTGGTCTACCTCGCTTGTTCCGGCCCGGCGGAGGCGCCATGGCAAGACATTTGTTACCCACGTAACCTGCCGGTTTACGTAAGACGTGACCGTACCAGCGCAGGCGACTCTCTCGCAGTTTGTCTGCTATGTTACGGACACGGAGACTGCCACGGATGCGGGAGTTTCTAATGCTGTCTTTCCGTGTAACTCCACACATCCACCGCAGCATATTCATCTCCGTGACACGCAGCTCCTGCTTGTGTCGCTCAAGCACAAGCCACGCCTCACTGCCATACAGAAGGACAGGTCTAATGATGGTCTTATAGACCTGTCCCTTAAGCTTAACCGGCATTTTGGGGTCACAAATGACACCTGTCACCTCACGCCATTTTGCCCAAGCTGCGGAAATGCGTGCTTTAACGTCGCAATCAATATCGCCGGACGCGTGGAGCACAGACCCCAAGTATTTAAATTGGTCTGTGCACTCGACCAAGTCTCCGCCTATGCACACAGGCATAGGATCTGTGGTGTTGCTGGCCATGTACACCGTCTTCGCCACATTGAGTTTAAGACCTCCGTTCTCAAGCGAGTTCTTCCACGCATTTACCCGCCGCACCAACCGTTCCCTGTCCGCGTCTGCCAGCGCGATATCATCAGCATACATGAGCAACCAGGGAGGTTGCTCATGTGAATTCTTGATGCTGTCTGACAAGACATCTAATATCACGCTGAACAGGAACGGACTAAGGACGGATCCCTGGTGTACTCCGACGGTGATAGGGAAGGGTTTAGTGTCGCCAACAGAGGTCCTAACAAAGGAATCGGAATTGAGGTACATGTCTCGAATTATGTCAACATAGGCTTCTGGTACCCCTTTGGACCTCAGTGCCCACCAGATCACCCCCCGAGGGACACAGTCGAAGGCCTTCTGCATGTCTAAAAAGAGCATATGCAGAGGCGTGTTCTTCGATCTGTATCTCTCCATGGTGATCCTTAGGGCGAAAATAGGGTCCGTGGTTCCGTACCCTGGACGGAACCCATATTGACACGTCGAGACAGCACACTCCTGCCGGATTCGGGAGTCTAAAATCCTCTCAAAGATCTTCATGGTGTGGGACATGACCTTTATACCGCGATAGTTGCCACACTCCTGTACCGAGCCCTTGTCTTTGAAGACTGGAGTAATAATACTCAGTCTCGATTGGCTCGGGATCAGGAGCACGCGTTTCAAAAAACAAGTTAACATGCCCACACCGCGAGGACCCATTGCCTTCCAGGCCTGAATGGGGACTCCATCAGCTCCGACAGCTTTTCGATTCGCCATGCGACGAAGAGCCGTGTGGACTTCCTCAGGCGTTATCGGGGGCACTAATCCAAGGTTCGGAGAGAGTTCCGGTGTCTGCACCTCTTGGTGCTGCTTATTCAGCAGCTCGTGGAAGTTCGTGCGCCATCTCTCCTTCAAATCATATTTAGTTATCTACACAAAATCGTTGGACTACTATCCACATAATAGATTCCATGGTACTATCAAAATAATCTTTTATACCCGTTTCATAAGAACAAAACAAACACATAACCTAATTATTCACAATTGTCTTCTACGTTTTATCTAACAAATTATACCTACCAACCATGTTATCATGAACAAGGACGCGCCGCACACACCACCCAATCTCTAAGCCTTTAATAGTTATTATTAAGTCTATCAAACTAACGGAAACTCATCCACACTAATCCTTGGTACGGTCGGTATAAAAATCGGTGAATCTCTTCACAGCTGAAATGAGTTACGAGTACTATCCGCAGCAGCTAAAGGCACACCTGTGGTACACCGAGGCTATTAATATTTTTTTAGGTAATCCTTTTTTGTTAAGTTATTTTTGTGGGTTTTATAAAATAATATTATTTGAGACGATGCTCGCAAAGTTTATGTCTATCTACCAGTTTTTTAGGCACGTGCCCAAAATCAGTGCTGACCATGGCGCAAATACAGAGGTGCTAACACACCATTTTGATTTTTCAATACATTTTAAATTACAATCATATAAATTTTTACTAATAACGCCATCCTTTTTTTTTGGGGAAATCATCAAATGACCTCTCCCGCTCGTCTCGGTGTGCTGACATTACTTTGAGACATTACTTTGAGACGCGCGTGAAACAGACAGTTTATCAACATTCATTGCGTTATTTCTGTTGTTGAACAGACATATTTTCAAACATGTGTAGCATCGGATTAGCAATATGCTTCGAAATGATTTCTATTGATAATAATAGTGTATTACGCAATTAGGGTGCTGCCCACGCCCAAGCCCACGCCAACGGTGGCCGGGAGTTCGATGCTGTCTCCCGACCAGGGCATCTCCTGCGGCGGCTAGAGGCGTGAGGGCGTTGGGATTCCCGCTCCCTCACGCTCTCCGCCTCCTTCTTTGCCAGCATCACTGCTTCGCAAAAGGAGGTGACGACTTATGCATCTCGCCCGACCATGGCCTAGACCAGGCCGGATGCGAGAAATCGCCGATCATCGCCACGAAGACAAGGCGGTCCTCTACCCAAGTCGGGCAGACCTCCACCGAATGCTCCACCGTGTCCTCACGCCACCCAAACAACATTATTCGAATGCCAAAACACCATTGTAGGAATGCAGGTTGTTTTATGAAAGTTATATCGTTAAGTCTTTATCAGTAGGTCCATTCTCGTAGTTCAAAGCCACACACATGTCAAAAACTTATCAAAATTCCAGGGAAATTTCAGGATTTTTGTCAGATTGCGGCTGAGACAAAACTGTGAAGATTCTTAGAATTACTTATTAATTTAATTAAATAAATTATATTTTTCAATGCCCCTCTGGTGTTAACATACCAGTTTCAATAGTTACCTGATCCTAATCTTGTATTAAAGTTTTTTTATAAGCTCAGTCCCTAGGGTGTTGTGGTTTGTGTTCAAATTAAGACACAGGAAACAGCCAGTTAAAGCTTTTCTGGACCGCTACACTGGAAAATATACAAAATACATTTCAGTGATTTTTCAAAAAGTTAAGATCGGAAATCAATGTACGAATACTCTGCACGGGTTACCTAGTTTGTTATTAAACAGTTTAAAAGTCCTGAAACAACCTAAATAATTAATTCCGGCCTAATTGCGACTAAAACTAATTTATTCTGTTGGCCTAAAATATCTCGACTCAGTTACAATTTTAAATAGGTAGATATCATTTTCCGAAATAGCCGGGACACCTGCGTTTTACCGGGAATTATTCTCAAATGACCAGGATAAGGCTTTTAGTGAACATTAAAAGTAATTTGGTAATTACTTTATGAATATTTTTCTGGGCGGCTGTACAGTGAAATTTTTAGGGAAGATTTTAATTTGCTACTGGTGACAGCGTGGTTGAAGGATCGTTCTAGCAAATTTACTGATAATCATTAAAAAAATATGTAACTAGCAGTGCCTCGCGGTTTCACCCGTATAAGTGTCGATCTCTGGGAATATCGGGATATTAAGCAATTTTTTTTAGAATTACATACGGTCAAGCACTAGGCTTGACCGTAATCCTGTCTGATGGTAGCAGAGATGTAATCGTTGGTGGTAAAGCGCGCTAGTTTATTAAGAGCCTATTCACTAAAAAAAAAGAGTGCGTCATAGGAAAATTGGTCTGGAGACCCTCCACAACCAAACTCTCGACACAACATCATTTGGCGCATCGTACCCAGCACACTTCGCAACACAACTGCTAAGACCTGCCCCCTAATGATGGCGACTAGTTGGGATCGTTTGAACCTAACGGACCAATGGGCGGCCCGAACGATACTAACTGATCCCAACTAATCGCAATCATTTGGCAAAAATGCGCCGATTAGGGGGCTGTCCTCCGTATGGTTTCACCAGACATCATGCAGGAACACGACCGATCACGACGGTGGTATCTTCTGCCGGCAGCCGATGTCCATAAGAACACGTCTGTGAAGCATTTACAAAGAAAACTGAGTTTTTAAAACTTACATTATTAGTGACACAAAATAAATTAATTTGATCTTGTAAACACAACGTATAAAAAAGCATGTAAAAGAGGTTAACAGTCCAAAAAAAAAACTGATTAAATTAATTTATTTTTTAATTGTTATGTTTTAATATCAAAACTAATCTGCAGAGTTTTGCTAAATAAATTATTTATACCAAGTATTTATTTAATTTTCATCATCATAGTAGTAGTATCATTCATAGTATTTTTTTTTCAAATTACGTTTGAGTAGTCCCAGTCGCCGGAAGAAAATTATTTGATTTTTATGAATCCGGCGACTGGGACCGCGGTCCGAGACTTGCGGTCCCAGTCGCCGGAAGCCTGCATTTTGGGGTGTGCGCGGAAATTGCTTGACTTAATTCCCACATCTCCGTTCCATCATCAGACGACTCGTCGTACCACGAGTATCAATTCTTACGCCTCCTCCTTGTTGACAGTACTATGAGCGTCTTTTAGACCGCGTACATCGCGGGACTAGAACAATTTGCCAGCGGCGGTGTTTCCGTCTGACTACAATTTAAGTGTCTGCAAGGAGTGAATAGGCTCTTAATAAACTAGCGCGCTTTACTATCAACGATTGCATCACTGCTTACAATAAGGCGGGATTGCGGTCAAACACTAATAATTAAATATTTAAAAAATATAGTTTAAAAAACCATAGAAAAAAAAAGCGTGAGGCGTTTTGTGCCATAAATTTTGTATATTAAGTGCCTTACGCTTTTTTTTAAACTATTTTTAACTTTTTAGTTTGATATTCTTTAAAATGTTTTTATTTTAGTTTTTTAAACTATGTTTATTTTAAATTTTTAATTCGATATTCTTTAAAATAAAAACGAACGAACGGACGTATTGAAAACGGTGAGACATTTTACAGTAATGAGCCGCTCACTCGTAGTCCAAAGAGTTAGAGACGGACAAACAAACAAACAAGCAAACATACAAGTGAAGCTAATAAAAAGCATGTAAAAAAATAAAGCAACACACAACCCATAGCATCAACACCTTTACGACGCGACGTCCACGACTATTCAGGGAGTTGAATCGACATTTTAATTGAGACAGCCTGCGTACTAACGATCTGATGTACGCCGTTTAGATAAAATATATCCCCAAACTGAATGGAAGTTTTTAAAATATGGCTGAAAGGATTTGTGACGTGAAATATTTTTGAAGTGAAAACTTATTTAACGGCTTGTGCATTTTTTGTATTGGTAAAAAATTATATACTCGCACCAGGACACGTGACCTGATCAAAAATTCATAAGATGGACGGAGAGTAGAACACCGGGGAGGCGGAGGAGAGGAAGTAATATCTTCATCTCTTTCTACCGTGTGGCGAAAATGTATTCCTGCTGTTTCTGTTTCGTTTAAGAGATGCAGGGCGCTTACGCAAATGTTTTGTACTATAGCCTGCTACGTGCATCCACCGAAGGTGACTGCTGATGGCACGTTTCTGTCGAGAATTGATTAGTACATAGTTTATTTTACAAAAGGATTTTATACTGTAACGTTGTGATTATTTCTTATTTTATTTATTATTTTTTGCCTTTACTAAGCATAGGGAAACGCACCTTTTTGTGGTCTATGGTTATTGATACTAATTAAATTGTCTATTACTATTTGTTTTGCTTTATCTGTGACATTTATTGTCGTTTTGACGTTTCAGTGTGACAGTTTTTTGTCAAATTCCCAAGTTTGTGGGGAGTATTGTTTTGTAATGTTGGCATTGCGTTGTTTTTTTTGGTATATCAACAACGTAATGGTCGCTGCTAGCATTGTGAAAATGAATTGTCGTATTTTTTTTCATTAAGGGATTTTTGTAGACCAAGTTATATTTTCATTGGATTTCTGCAGATTGGAATCTTGTAAGCGGGGAAATCTCCCACCGTTCAAAGGGGTAATTTGGGTTTCGGGTGTTTGGCACCGAGAGAGATTCTTGACAGCCAAAGAAAAAGGAGGCGAAGATACCTGTGGAGTCACGTAGCGATCGGAAAAAAGGCTTTTCGATGTCGATAGATCTGACCGGCAGGGCGTCGGGCAGACGGCCT
Source organism: Sesamia nonagrioides (assembly GCA_017933935.1). Classification (NCBI taxonomy): domain Eukaryota; kingdom Metazoa; phylum Arthropoda; class Insecta; order Lepidoptera; family Noctuidae; genus Sesamia; species Sesamia nonagrioides. Next base: position 1,376,679 of record JADWQK010001182.1, read on the forward strand.
GGACGGGCTTAAAGAAAATAAAGGCTTCTGACACGGTGTGCTGATTTTGGGACAATCGCGGCCGTGTGGACCAGCCAGCAAGCAGCACTAGGCCCAAGCAATCCTGTGCATGTGGCTGGGTCTCCCAGGCGGAGAATTTTTCTATTGGAGCGCCACCTGGGCGTGTCTTTTTTTATTTTTGTCATATTCTTCTACCTTCAACCCCGTTGGTTTGGAGAGGCAGGACACATGGTTTCAAGGACAAAGAAGGCCAGGAACTTCCAAGGATGTGTCGCAAGTACCCTCTTATCTCAATTTAAATAACATTCTTGTACCCGTAGAAAACTCATTTACTATTATATTACCGGTGGTGACCTTTTGTGACCTTTTCTGATATATAATTTTCCCCATTTTGGATTTGTATAATTCTGTAGTCATAGTGGATGAAATCCACAGCCTGAGTAAGCTGAGCTAGAGTTAGTGGGCAATCTGCTAGGCTACTGTTGCGCGTGAAACCTGGACGCCCCAACAGACCACTCTTGGAGCCGCTAGGATTGACCCAACCTTATTGAGGTTAACAATAAAGCTATATTGTTTATTTACATTTAATAAGAGTTAAAGATAGTTTCCTGTTGTTACATATAAAAGCTTGTAATTAAAACATAGTAGTCCAACAAACTATCATTTTTTTTTATTTTCACACCCGATTAGCCGAACCTCTACTTTTCTCTTTTTTTTTGTCAGGGAGTAAAACCCGGGCAACCTCTAATTTTACACACTGACAATACATTCTTCTTCTTAACCTATAGACGTTCACTGCTGAACAAAGGCCTTCTCCAAGGCTTTGCAATGCATTGCAATGCAAGGGATGAGGATCGCAGTAATTTGTTATTCCACAGGAGAAGGGCTGCTGCCCGCTTCCCTGGTGAGAGCTCCCTTAGCTCTTACAACATCCACGGGAGGATATGGATTGATACTATACTAAGCCCGATACCACACGGGCCTTTATTATATATTGCGCCCATTAAAAATACCGACCAAACACGAGTCCCAGTGACCCATGGCCATTCCATACCATTATCGTTATTATTTTATTATCATTATTTTTTTATATATTCTTTTCACAGAACACAGAAATGCGTCGTAAATGTCATACTGATTATTAGTAGGAAGTAGGATAGGATAAGGCTTTGTCCTGAAATCTAACTAGGATAATCACCACAAGTTAATACTTAATTAATTTATCGTTAATAAACATGTCTGCTAATCTATTTGCGAGCCAGATAATGATGTTGGTTTCAAGATATACGTTGTTAAGATATATGTTGGTTTCGACTATATTTTGTACCAAGACGGCTTGTTAATCCATTAACACAAAGTTACTCGCCCGAAACGAGCTAATCGTCACTTTTTATTAGCCTTTAATGTCTAATTGCTGAGCGAAGGCCTTTTCCATCATCATAGTCATCACCAGCCTCTACTCGTCCACTGCTGGACATAGGCCTCTCTCCATGGCACGCCAACAAGCAGTTCTCCGCTAGCCACTACCAGCCACCTTTATGATGTCGTCGCTCCATCTCGCCCAAGCGGCCCAAGGGCGTCCTACGCTACGGTTGCCGAGACGCGGTCTCCACTCGAAGACTCTTTACTCTCCTTTTATCTCTCTCTGTCCACAGCTGCTAAGGACCAAATTTTATCAAAGGAATCCAGCTCATTCTATCATCTCCATCTGGCCCCACCGCGTTGTCGTCTGCGTTTTATTTAAACTAGTATGATACACTTAACGTACATATTTATCCAAAAATCTATGTAAATTAATAATATAATAAATGAATATAATAAATAATATATGTATAATCTATGTACTGTAGACTACCTACGTTACTTCTCTCTCCTTCCTGTTAGTATTCCATCCAAAGGTTGTCTGTAAAAGATCGCTCTTAGCGATAAAACCGCCCATTGTGTCACCCTTTGTAAAATCTTTATATTTAGGTATGTTCTGTAATCTATACGGTGTAATAAAAAAGAGTTTTCTATTCTATTCTATTAAGCGGGACTGATTCTTAAGTTTGACCCATTGACTATCTGACATGCGGCAGATGTGACCAGTTGTCCCTAATTCTATTTGAGCGTGGCACCGTCTCGAGTGGCATCAGTTAATTTACTAGTCTAATAGATGGTTTTATTCTTGATCTGGTCCACAAGTTTAGGAGCCATAATATTTCAATCCATCGCATTATAGCAAACCTTGGGTTTGGACCTCTGCTAGATTTAAGAACCATATTTAAGAACCATTCATTCCATTGGAGTATCGGGATAAAAAACATGGAATGTATTATGTTTGTTTAATTTTTTTTTTTCTTACTTTGTATTTGTATTTGCTTGTGTGAAGTTATGGGTCTTGCCTGAAATAAATTATTATTATTATAAACATTTTTTGTGCCAAATTTGCCTGTGTATAAATAGAATATCTTTGTTTTTGTAATAATAGCTCATGACACGCGTGGGTTGCAGCTGAAAATCAGCTTCAGATGGTACACTTTGTGTAGTCATCTGACATTATATTGAGCTGAGGCCCTTTTGGCATTATAATATTTGTTTTATATTTTTAGTTGTATCTCTTCTGGCTATAATATTTGTTTTATATTTTTAGGTGTATCTCTTTTGGCATTATAATATTTGTTTTATATTTTTAGGTGTATCTCTTTTGGCATTATAATATTTGTTTTATATTTTTAGGTGTATCTCTTTTGGCATTATAATATTTATTTTATATTTTTAGGTGTATCTCTTTTGCTTTAATGTCATTAACGCATTTTTCTTTCTTTCTTCATCCAAATCCGTTTAGTAGTCTTTGCGTGAGAGAGATACATCCATACATAAGCATAAGAAAAATTTGTATTTACAAGACTACCCCTCGGCTTCAACTGCAAAAGTTTCGATTCCGTCAAAATATCGGGATTAAAACCATCCTATATCGATCCTGGTTATAAGCCAACTGTACGCTAACTTGTATTGTTAATTTTACTAGGATAATAATCATCGCCATCATTTCAGGATAAGCTACGCTTGTCACGATTGGTCCGTTGTAGGGTGACCATCATTACATATTATGACACCTCTGTGTCTCGAAAACACATTACGCCGCTGGTTCCGGCTACGAATCGCGAATCTTTGAAAAGCATTACGGGTCGTCAGAAGGCCGGAAATCTGACCACCAGTCTTACCAAGGGGTATCGTGTTACCTAGTAACAAGGTTGTGGAGGCCAGATAGGCGGGAACTCCTTGTAAAACTGGTATTCACCTGCATCTGGTTAGATTGGAAACCCACTCGAACATAGTTGGGAAAAGGTTGATTGATTTTTATTTAAGTATTCTTTAGTTAAGTTATGCTCCACTCCTATTGGTCGTAACGTGATGTTATAATATAGGCTAAAGCCTTCCTGGATTAATGGGCTACCCAACGCAAAATTTAAACAAAGAATTTTTCAAATCAGACCTGTAGTTCCCGAGATTAGCGCGTTCAAACAAACAAACATACAAATTAAGCAAACTCTTCAGCTTTATATATTACATAGTATAGATAGATAAGCTGCGCCTGGCGGTTTCACCCGCGTAGATTTTGATATGTTTTTTTGTTTATGCTCCGCTCCTTTTGGTCACATCGTGATGTCATATAGCCGAAAGCCTTCTTGGATTAATAATCTATCTCGGGAAGAATAATTTTTCAAATCGGACCAGTAGTTACTGAGATTAGCGCGTTCAAGCAAACTCTTCAGCTTTATACAACGTGTAACATAAAGGGTATATACATAAGAAAGGCATGGCATCTTTACATGATATCAAACGATATTTGAAGGGGTTTTTAATCATATCTCTTTATGTTAGGAAGATATGAGAAAAAACACCGCCTGAGAAAGGCTACTATCATACTAGTCGCACAGGGATATTGACGACATTTATCGGATTTTGGCAAGTAACGTGACAGGTAACGAGTACTTATTAACGTATGTAGTGTGCTGCCACGTTTGTTATGATTTTATTTTAAGAAACACGCGAAACCGAAAATTTGGTACCAATTTTTTGAGTATTTTATTTTGAGTTGAAACCCTTCCGATACCGTTTGATATCATCTAAAGATGCCATGCCCTTGGTATGTATATACCCTTTTTGTTACACGTTGTATATTAGTATAGATGTTTTTACAGAGTTTTTTCTGCAAAGAATATGTCACCCCGATGGTTGTGTACAAGTACTTACGTTACTTTATAAATAACTAATCTACCCGTAACCTTATACCCATAATTATCCTTACTAATATTATAAATTGGAAAGTGAGTTTGTTTGAGTAACTGCTGAACCGATTGCTTTGAAATTTTGCAGACGTAAAGTTAGAAGTCCGGATTAAATAATAGGGTACTTTTTATGCCGGAAACAATTTATACTGCCGAGGAAAATCTAAAAAGCGCGATTTAACCGAACTCCACGCGGGCGAAGTCGCGGGCAGAAAGTACTCTAGCTTCATCTGACAATGGAGAGGACAGGATGGTATTAAAGAAGCCTACATTAGCATTATTGTCAAAGGCAACCTTTGGACTTTCAAACGAACACACTCTGCAAGGATATGATGCAAACCTTCAATAACCATGGGGTTATGCAGAAAAATTTGGTGAATCGACTTTGCGCATCATAAATCCAAAAAGGTTGATTGATTTGTCCAGCATAATTCCAGCCGAAAGACGTCCACTGCTGAAATCAAAGACACTCCTCGTCAATTTTGATTAATTTCTATAACTTATCCTAGAGAGCAAATTCCAGCAACCTTATCTGAAATTAAATAAAATATTGAATTTTAGACAGTTAATCGATACGAAATTGACGTCTGACAGTTTTAAATGTCACGTCAATTTTATTGCAAAGAAGACTTTACCAGTTACTAAAATAATTTCGTAGACACCCACTGGATAAGTGCCATAAGGATGGCAAGGTCGCCATATAAGTACGGGACACATGTTGATGATGCTCGGTGAAGCTGTACGGAGGACGGGTCTGAGCAGTTGTGTTGCGATGTGTGCCGGGTACGATGCGCCAAATGTTGTTATGCCAATTGCCAAAATTGTGTCGGGCGTTTGGTCATGGAGGGTCTCGAGACCAATCTCGCTCTAGCGCAGTACCGCTGGTCGTGTTGTTAGGTTTAACATTGCATCACCTCGCTCGTCTGTCGTCTTCCTTTCTATTCACTCAGTTTTGTAGATTGAATAAGCTCTTAATAAACTAGCGCGCTTTACCATCAACTATTGCATCCGTGCTTATAATCAGGCGGGATTGCGGTCAAATACTAGTTTATAATTATAGAAAAAGTATAATGCAAGACTGCCTCTATTTCGAGTTATCATCATCAACCTCTTTTTTTATCTCTTTTCTACTGGGCACATGTCTCCTCTCATACAGAGAAGGATTGAGCGTAATCACCACGCTTGCTTAATGCGGGTTGGCGATTTCAGACTTAAAGTCCAGGTTTCCGATGTTTTCCTACACCGCTTAATCGGTCATTAGTGTCCAAGATAGAAAGTACCTAAAGCATAGAATAGTTACATTAGTACTTGCCTGGCCGGAATGGAACCCGTACACTCATACCTGAGAGGCTGGTGTTATAACCACTAGGCCACCACGACTTTTATTTCGAGTAAAACACGAGTATTGGTTACACACATAGAATAATAGGTACTTACATACTACGTCACAATACAAATAATTTCATTAGTCAAAGATGACGTCTCCATTCCACAGACAAAAGTTATCCGTCTTGTTTATAACATTTTCCTGACTATGAAGTAATAACAACCGTTATAACTTAAATAGACTCGACGGGCCACCATATTATCGTAGGTTAATGACATTAACATAACTACACGTTTATGAATGCGGCGTTGATGCTTTTTATGGCAATAAACAGTTTCAATCCACTGACAATTCCCATTTTCATTAATATGAAAAACTTTAGTAACTCACGCGATTCTGTATCCTCACAGTAGACAGAGAACAGTAGATTATATAAGGCCGCCCGCCGCGTTATTTGCCTACTCTTGCGTTGATGCCCAGGGTTGTCTATTTAGCTTTATGTCCCATTTAGCTAAAAGTAAAAGTGGTGGTAACCTTAAGCGTTAGTCGGTCACATCTTACTATAATTTTATTGAGTTAATATCATAATTAAGACGCCATATTTGTATCAAATAATACGTAAGACAATAGAAAAAAAAATAGTAATTTGCAGTAGTAGGTAATTATCGTGAAATTGCCCTTATTACACTATACGCGACAAATACGTTTACCTAAACGATATTTCGTAGTCAATCCTCTGTTTTATAAGAAAACTAGGCTTCTTAAAATAAACTTTAGCTCTAAACATAGTATTCAGAAAGTAAATTTAGGAATACATTTATATGGAAAAATACGACTCGGGTACGCTCTTAATAAAGCAAAGAAACTGTGAAATAAACAAAACTAATATTTTCTAATAAGATATAAGTATAAATATAATATATTTCTGGTTCAGTAGGAATGATGAAGAATGATAAGTCTGGGTTTGCGAAATCGTTATTGAGGCACCCGAAAACACTACAATATTTTTATCCCCTTTTTGTAGTCATGATACTCGTAATAATTAATATAATGGTAAGTGGCCGGCGAGAGTTGACTAAAGCGAGCGATCATGTAATTTACGCGCGTGCTCACAGTCACGCGGCACAGCCCGTACTGCCGCCATCTTATGCCATCCTATATTATGCCAGCGTGTGCGTGAAATCGCGTACCGACACGGCGCACGGCGCGCACGCAAACATTCAAACCGAGAGCGGCTCGTTTGTATGAAGATGTTTTACTGTTCTCTGTCTATTGTGGTATCAGTTTCAAGTGTAATAGATAAAGTAGAAAAACTAAAATTGCTAAACGTTATCATAAATACTGTTAGTATAATTTTAAGAGAATAAAATAGATGTAACTGGTTTAAGTACATACAGGCAGATTTTTCGCCACAAATATTATTATACGCGCTGTGCCGCGTAGGTTTCGATAAGTATGTTTTTTTTATATGCTCCGCTCTTATTGGTCGCCGCGTGATGTTATAGCCTAAAGCCTTCCTGGCTTAATGGGCTATCCAACGGAAGAAGATTTGTTCAAATCGGTCCAGTAGTTCCTGAGACACAAACAAATAAATTATTCAGCTTTATATATTAAAACACCGGCCAAGTGCGTGTCGGACTCACGCACAAAGGGTTCCGTACCATTGATTTATGAAATTATAGAATTTAAGTTATTTGTATGAAAGATTACGCAGTAATAAGCGGTTAAAAACAATTTTCGTTAGTAGTTTTTATAGTAATGTACATCATGTGTTTTTTTTTTTTAGATTTTTCATTTCTTATTTTAGAAGTTAGAGTCACTTTTTTCCACTTTGGAAGCGTCTGTCACACAAAAAATCAAGAAAAAATATTATAGAAACCTCGATATCATTTTTGAAGACCTATCCATAGATACCCCACACGTATGTGTTTGATGAAAAAAAAAATTGAGTTTCAGTTCTAGCTATGGGGAGCCCCCAATATTTGTTATTATTTTTTTTATATTTTCATCAAAATCTTAATGCGGTTTACAGAATACATCTACCTACCAAGTTTAAACAGTATAGCTCTTACAGTTTCGGAAAAAAAATGGCCGTGACATACGGACGGACAGACGGACAGACAGACATAACGAATCTATAAGGATTCCGTTTTTTGCCATTTGGCTCCGGACCCTAAAATAGTATATAGATTAGGAAAAAATAGGCCAAGTGCGAGTCGGACTCGCGCAAGAAGGGTTCCGTACCATTATCTTTAAAAACGGAAAACAAAAAACGGCATAAAATCACGTTTGTTATATGGGAGCCCCCCTTAAAAAAATATATGTTTAGTATTTGTTGTTATAGCGGCAATATGAATACATAATCTCTGAAAATTTCGACTGCCTATCTATTACGTTTCATTAGATACCTTTCTGTAAATTACAAATGCGTTGTTGTAATATTAGTTAAACCTGTGGGGTTCGTCAAACGTAATTTCAGTTGTTTTCAGTTGTCATGCAACGTCATAGTCATAGCATTATACTCTTCAATTTAGCGACGTTATAATTATTTATTAATGTTGATAAGTTGAAGAGTATAACTGTGCGTAGTATGATAATTGAATAAGTTGCTATTACATTTGGTCGGTTAACTAAGTCACGTGGTTTTTTTTTTTAATAGTTATAAACTAGTGCTTGACTGCAATCCCGCCTGATGGTAAGCAGTGATGCAATCGTTGATGGTAAAGCACACTAGCTTATTAAGCCTATTCACTCAAAAAACTGAGTGAATAGGAAGGAAGACGGCAGTTGAGCGAGGTGATGCAATGTTTAACCCAACAACACGACCAACGATGCTGCACCAGAGGATGATCTGGAGAGCCTTCACGACCAACTCCCGACACAACAACATTAGGCACATTGTACCCGGCACACATCGCAACACAACTGCTCAGACCCGTTATTTACCTTTACTTTATTACCTTGACAAATGGATTAACGGAACGCGAGATAGTTTCTGATCGCATGTTCCACCTCACTGCTCGCTCTTCTCGATTCTCTTCTAAAAAGCAAGACTCTGTCAAGCGCAGCAGCACAGCTTTTGCATCCCAGATAGTCAAACGAATGACTCCATATGATCATAGTAAATATACCAAAAAACTCCAAAAATGGCTTCCATCAATATTTCCCAGCAATAATTCTTCGAATTTCTCGACATCCCAGTACCTCCAGTGATTGTACATTTACGCCACACGTTGCCCCACTAAGTGACTTTCGATAGAACATATTGCTCGCAGACCTTTTGGGGCGGTACGGGGTGGTTTTAGCATTTTTTCTTATAAATTCAGTTCCATGTTAGCGGTCGTAACCGGCGACCCGGTGCGGTGCGAAAATTTGTAAATTGTATAAAATGACTGGTTCTGATGGAATACAGTTGTACTTTTGCTGGAGTGTTGAATATTATTTCACTGTTTTTTTTATATATTTTTCATATTGTCTTTCAGAATACAATAGAAGAATTTTTGCCAGAAACATGGTCACTTAGTGTTATTTTATATGATACATTATAGAATTTCAGCCTTTTAATCGTGATTTTAAGATTTTCGTTTTCTTCGTCTTGAAATAAACAATAATTATTGTATTTATTACGTTGTCAGCCACCTGACAGAGGGTATTCTTGCTAAAGCACTTTACAAAATTGTTTAATATTTAATGACATAGCCAAGCGGCATTTTTGCGCATTCGTCTGAAAGTTATGGAGAAATTATATAGTGATGTTTAAAACTAACAAAAACAAAGAGCTGAAATAGTTTATTTAAGCACAAAGCTATGGCTACATTTGGCTCTAAGCAAAGGAGATTTAAGCTTTTATTTTTGAATGAATTTAATGTAATTTTTTTTTTTTAATTATAAAATAGTACTTGGCCGCAATCCCACCTGCGGTAAATCGGATAAGCGGTGATGCAATCGTTGATGGTAAAGCACGCTAGTTTACCTATTAAGAAATAATAAACTAATTGTAGTCAGACGGAAACACCGCCGCTGGTAAATTGTTCCAGTCCCTCGATGTAGGCGGTATAACATACGAGGCGAAAGGCTTCGTCCGGATTGTAGTGGTGTCAATCACGTAAGGGTAGAACCTCGCCGTACGACGGGTGATCTGATGATGTATGTTGTAATCCAGTAACAGTCTTACACGCCCTTCCACTCCGCCGAGATCGAGAGTTTCATTTGATGATTTCACATCACTAAAAAAATACTAGAGCGAATAGGATTATCAACGATTGTATCACTGCTTAACATCAGGCAGGATTTGGTCAAGAAGTAGTTTATAATATTGCTACAAATGGATCTTAGAGAATACCTACTGCGACAACTGTAGCGAGAACTGTGAGTACTACGAGAAGTAACATCTGATAGTGTTATTGTGTGTTTACAACACGGACTTCGTGGACATAAGAGAAGACTTCGGTGCGACATCAGCTACATTCTACGTGTCATTGCCTACAATCGACTGTACCTTCGTTGCCAATAAACTTCGTAACCCTTAACCGGCGTTTTAGTACCCCTAGCCCGTAACAATATAAAAAAAAATATTAAATGCACCAGGGTTTAACAATACTAATTAAATTGTTATTCTAATAATAAGGTTGTTGTGGTTTTAATTGTTGTTCTATTAATAAGGTTGTGGTCGCCTAGTGGTTACAACACCAGCCTCTCAAGTATGAGTGGTCGGGTTTGATTTCAGGTCAGGCAAGTACCAATGTAACTTTTCTAAAGTCATATGTACTTTCTAAGTATATCTTGGACACCAATGAATGAAGGTGAAGGAAAACATCTTGAGGAAACCTGGACTTTATAAGTCTGAAATGGCCAACCCGCATTGACCAAGCGTGGTGATTACGCTCAATCCTTCTCTGTATGAGAGGAGACTTGTGCCCAGCAGTGGGACGATAAAAAGGTTGATGATGATGATGATGATGAATTAAATTGAAAAAGAGGTACCCGAAAAAAATACGGACTTAAAGTTACTAAATTCCGCACCATAGACACATTTGTTTACATCAAAGCGTGCAACAAGTCAATAACATAACGTTTAACTAAAAAGTTCACACAACACTGAACACACTGAGCACAATCAACTTCATACTTCATTGTGTTTAAAAAATATTTCAATACATTTTGTTGTTTTTTGTTTCAATGGGCTTTGCACGGATTTGAACGATTTGCATTCAGCAAATCGCTGACAACTTCTCAAGTTTCTACATCGATATCTAAGGCTTTAATATTCGACAGGAGTGCTGTCAGTTATTAAACTTCAAAATTATTTGTTACTTATCACCTTAAATTTTTATACCCCTGCCTTTCTCTTCAGGTATTATTATCTTAGGTTACATTATTTTTTATAAATTATAAACTAGTGCTTGACCGCAATCCCGCCTGATGGTAAGCAGTGATGCAATCGCTGATGGTAAAGCGCGCTAGTTTATTAAGAGCCTATTCACTCTAGCCTTGAAGACACTTAAATTGTAGTCCGACGGGAACACCGTAGCTGGCAAATTGTTCCAGTCCCTCGATGTACGCGGTATAAAGGAGGAGGCTAAACGCTTCGTCCGGATCGTAGCGGTAAGCAGTGATGCAATTGCTGATGGTAAAGCGCGCTACTTTATTAAGAGCCTATACACTCTAGCCTTGAAAACACTTACATTGTAGTCCGACGGGAACACCGTAGCTGGCAAATTGTTCCAGGCCGATGTGCACGATGCTATATAAGAGAAAGCGAAACGCTTCATCCGGATCGTACATGGTTTGTAAATTTCAAAAACCACGCCTACTTACCACTCTTTTTGTGGGTAATCATGAAATGCTTAGAACGGAGGGTGTGGTCATGTCAGACTTTTACTGAGTAAAACCTATCCTTCATATACCTGCGCGAGGAGCTTCAAGGCCACAGAACTTCTTTCGAACAATCCGCGGCCCTGGCAAGTATTGGTCCTAACGGACCCCGTCACACGTCTACATACTTCGTGATTTCAGCATTAATCCCAGTCGCATCCGAAACTTTTCAGCTTGGGTCTGGGGTCCGCTTTACCCGTCTAGCTGCTGATTTTGGCTTAACTTCGATATTTCACGTGAAGCGACTGCCGTCTGACCTCCACAACCCGAAGGTGATATCGAAGCATTGCAGTCAGACTAATTGTTGGACTTTGAGGGCTCCAACAACCCGTAACGACTGCCACTAGATGTTCATATGGCAACCGGGACCAACCACTTAACGTGCTTTCCGAGGCACGACCATACATGACCATACATACTCATTACAGGCAAAAAAAGACACATTACTAAAACAAGGAAATACAATTAACTTCAAATGTTCAACATAAAACAGTTACGACATTCAATGATTAAATAGATAACAATAAAAAAATCTAAGTACTAAAACAGACGGTGCGTCGATAAATTTTTAATTGGTCCTTCTAAATTGATTGGACTGTTTTAATCTTCATTGTCTTATTTTGTAGCTTTGTATTGGAGCCAATGTTGGTGGCCAACATTTGTTGTAACAATTTACTGTAGTATGGCGTGGGTACTTACTAGCAGAGTAAATAATTGTTTAATCATAAATTTTTGACGTTTTAACGTCACTTAAGTTTAATCATCGCTTATGATTGACGTTATATCATTTAAGCTATAGCATTTAAAAGGTTTATTAAAAAAACACTGATTATAGTTATGTGACCTGCAAACATCAAAAATGTATAGTGAAGCAGTCGCTAATCACTAGTTAACTTTAAGCAACGGTTATGAATAAAGGGGAATAATTCCAGTGATGACCCTTGACAGCCTCCGTGGCGTAGCGGTAACGGACGTGGCCGCTGCGCAAGGTGGCGCGGGTTCAATCCCCGCACAGTGCAAATATTTGTATGCATGAATATGAATATTTTCACTGGTCTGGTCATGCCTCGGAAAGCACGTTAAGCCGTTGGTCCCGGTTGCCATACGAACATCTAGTGGCAGTCGTTAAAGGGTTGTTGGAGCCCTCAAAAAGTCCAACAATTGGTCAGCTGCAATGCTTCGATGTCGCCTTCGGGTTGTGGAGGTCAGACGGCAGTCGCTTCACGCAAAAAGTCGAAGTTTAGCCATATCAGCAGTTAGACTGGTTAAAGCGGACCTCAGACTCCAAAGCTGAAAAAGCTTCGGATGCGACTGGGATAAACGCTGAGATGATGATGATGACGTCCAGTCAAAAGTTAATATTCCGTAAAAACGTGCAAAATCGTGTTGTGTGTCTAGTTGGCGTTAAAGCGACAAAATAAAAAAAAACCGTCACGTGCGAGTCGGATTCGCGCACGAAGGGTTCCGTATCTTTAAAACCGGTAAATGTCACGGTTGTTGTATGGGAGCCCCCCTTAAATATTTTATTTTTAGTGTTTGTTGTTAAAGCCGCAACAGAAATACATAACCTCTGAAAATTTCAACTGTCTAGCTATAATGGTTCATGAGATACAGCCTGGTGACTGACGGACTGACAGACGGACAGCGAAGTCTCATGAATAGGGTTCGGTTTTATCTTTTAGGTACGGAACCCTAAAAATATGTAATTTAAAGATATTGTTCATAGAAAGCGAACATTCTATAAAAATACGGAAAAATTCATAAAACTTTCATCTTCGTCTTTCGGTAAATAATTTATGACAAAAAGTAATTTATGACAGTTGATTAATTACTGGTAAAAATAAATCTTCTTGCTGTATAATTATGGAAAAATACCTACTTTAGTGGTTTACAGTCGTGGTGGCCTAGTGGTTAAAACACCAGCCTCTCAAGTATGAGTGCGCGGGTTCGATTCCAGGTCAGGCAAGTACTAATGTAACTTTTCTAAAGTTATACGTACTTTCTAAGTATATCTTGGACAGCAATGACTGAAGATGACGGAAAACATCTTGAGGAAACCTGGACTTTAAGTCTGAAATCGCCTACCCGCATTGAGCAAGCGTGTTGATTACGCTTAATCCTTCTCTGTATGAGAGGAGACCTGTGCCCAGCAGTGGGACGATGAAAAAGGTTGATGATGATGATGACCTACTTTAGTCGATGTCTTCGTGTTAGAGTCAACAGTTAACCAAGTTTTCGGGAGCCTTATAACGTTTGCTTAATACAAGAAACGAGAGACAATGCAGTAAATGTTTGGAAATCAACTATGAAACTGCGGTCTGTTATCAGAATGCTTTCCTACTGTGTGTATGCGAGGTTGGTATTTGCTGCAATAAGAATGAATTGTTGGTTTTTTTATAATGATAAACTAGTGCTTGACTGCAATCCCGCCTGATGGTAAGCAGTGATGCAAACGATGGTAAAGCGCACTAGTTTATTAAGAGCCTATTCTCTTAAAAAACTGAGTGAATAGAAAGGAAGACGGCAGTTTTTGGAACATTATTTTTTATTACCTTTTTTAAAATTATATTAACTTGTAATGTGCGTTTTGTTTGTGCAGTATAAAAAAAATGCTTTCTTTCCTTTATTATAATTTTTATATATATACAATATGTAAAGAAAACCCTGTCCGATCCGTGAAGGTATTGTTAGGTATCGATAACTGATTCTACTAATGCCCACAAAGACAGGCCAAACTTAAAAAAAAAAATCCCCCTAAAAAAATAAATACACACATCAAAAGTGTCTAGGGATCAAGCATTTTTATGCGGATTTCTTGAGATTGAGATGTGGCTTTGTAATAAATTTATGATTTTATAAATTTATATGGATCCTTTTTGGTGCATTTCATAATTTGAATCAGGAACTGTGAATCAAATTCGAGTAAAAGATGAAAATCAGCTGTCAATATTTTCCCTATAAAAACATACAACGCATTGAAGACATTATTAGTGCTACTGTTTCCCTACTACTGATTAAAACCAACGTTATTATGGAGCGGCGACGTCATTTAAGCAGGGAAGAAATGCTCAGAGCCGTGGGAATGATAGAAGCTGGTTCCCGGCAACGTACTGTGGCTTTAGCTCTGAATACAAGTCAGAGTGTTATCAGTCGACTTTGGACACGTTACCGAAGCACTGGTACCGTGGCTGAGCGCCATGGAGGACGGTATCGCTGCACCACACGGAGACAAGACCGATACATTCAAATCTTAACTCGAAGAGCTCCAACAATAACCGCCATGATGTTAGCCGTGAGGCTTCATCACTCTTCAGGGAACTTAATTAGCGACCAAACAGTCAGAAACCGCTTGCATGAAGTGAACCTTCATTCCCGAAGACCGCTACGGGTACCACCTATAGCAATGCACAATCGTAGGATTTGATATCAATGGGCTCTTGAACACAGAAATTGGGCAGAAGAACAATGGCGTTTCGTGTGCTTTTCTGATGAGTCTCGTTTTGGTATGAGACCGGATACAAGACGTATACGACACTGGAGAACCCCTGGACGCCAACAGCGATTAAAATCCTGCCAGGAAGTCCATCCTTATAGTGGTGGAACCATCATGGTATGGGCGGGTATTTGGATCGGCGGAAGAACTGAGTTGATTTGGATCAGAGGCAACCTCAACGCTCAAATTTATGCTGAAACGATTGTATCAGACGTCATCGTTCCTCTACAAGTGCAAATCGGTCCCTTATTTCAGTTAATGCATGATAATGCACGACCGCACACCGCAAGAGTTGTAAGACAGACTCTCGCCGCAGCTAACATCAATGTCCTGCCCTGGCCTGCTCAGTCGCCAGACTTGAACCCGATTGAGCATGCATGGGATATGCTACAGAGAAGAGCTCTGCCGAATATGGAGGGTATCCAGTCGCAAGAAGACCTTTTTTTGTTGTTGCAACGAACATGGGCGGCCATTCCACAGCGTGATTTGGATGAACTCATTTTGAGTATGCCAAACCGATGTTCTTGTGTTGTTAGTGTTCGCGGTAGAAACACGGATTATTAATTGTTTAAGTTACCCAATAAAATTTTAGAGAAAACTGTTATTTCAGTCTTTTTTTCGAACTTTTGTGTTAGTGGTTCAAATGTCAAATATCCCTTTATTAGGAAAATGGCAAATTTCTTTATTAATGCAAAGGTGACTTGGTTTATCGTTACTGTGACAAACGAAAACACTTTATTTGATGAATCCTTAAAGAAAATTTTAATTAATATCAATCAGGAGAAAAGTTATTGCAAAAATATATGTTGATCCCTAGACACTTTTGATGTGTGTATTATTTCGTAAAAAGAGGTAACTTAATACATGTACGGCAAGCAAGCCCTTCCGCGGGCGGCGGGGGGCAGTGCACGCGGCACCTGTGACGTGGTCGCGTCGCTATTCGCTTATAATAATACCGGTGTTGTCACTTTTTTAAAAATTACCAAATTTCGGGGAAATTGGAATTAATTCCCGGGGAAAAATGATTATTTCAAAATTCATTAGTATTGTTACTGTGATGATTATGTAAAAATTTAATATAATATAAATAATCTTTTTTTCCCGGGTATTAATTCCACTTTCCCCGAAATTTGGTCATTTTTAAAAAACTGACAACACCATTTGTGGCGGAGCGAATAGCGATGCGACCACGTGCCGCATGCCCCGCCCCCCTTCACCCGCGCATGTATACGCGGGTGAAGGGGGGCGGGGCTATCGGGTTGTCTACGGCACATGCATTAAGTTACCTCGCTTTTTCGAAATAATATTTATTTTTTTTGGGAGATTTTTTTTTTAAGTTTAGCCCAGCTTTGTAGGCATTATTAGAATCAGTTAACGATACCTAACAATACCTTCACGGATCGGACAGGGTTTTCTTTACATATTGTATATATATTATAAACCGGCTCTTGGCCGCAATCCCGTCTGATGATAAGCAGTGAAGCGATCGTTGATGGCAACAAAACCTACGCGGCGCAACTAGTAAATTATAAACTAGCGCTTGACCGCGCCTGATAGTAAGCAGTGACGCAATCGTTGATGGTAAAGCGCGCTAGTTTATTAAGAGCTTATTCACTCTAGCCTTGAAGACACTCAAATTTGTAATGTTATGTACATATTCAGATATACTTACACTTATTATTTATACTCATATTCATACTTATATATGTATCATTCATTTCCACGGTCCATAATATGCTTTCCATTATTATGAGGCTCTGTTTTGATCATATTCCACTACACCAGGACTCATTTTTCTGTTTACAGACTCAGTCCTCAACTTTACGCCTAAGTTTCGGCGACTTATTGACCCCTTAGCGTAGGAAGCCGTACCTATGCAGGACTGTATCACTTTTTCCTATCAAACACTGCACTTTTTAATTTAATACCATTTATATTTACATTGTTACGGAACATTTTCATTATTTTGACATTTTTTTGACAACATTGTTGATGAGGTATCTATGACAACCTTCTCATCAAAATTCTTGTTGGTCTGCTATTTTTATTTCATAATTGTTATTCGAACTCTTTTATGGTAAAATTATTTACCGTTCCTCGTCCATATTTTCGAATATTTTAAATTTCGACCTCCAACCGTTCTGCGAGGTTTCTTTAGGAATCATCGCAGAGCAGTGGTCAGTCGAGCTCTGGCTTCCAAACAAGCCTCTTAAAAGTAGGTCTCCAGTAAACGCTGCCTCGAGAGCCCTTCTAGGGTGTTTCCTGCTGTGCCAGTCTCTATATAACTGGTGCGCCTGGAGCTGCCTGGCCCTTTGCCGCCGGAGCCCTCGACTGCTGCCGGCCTTGTGACGCCGGGGCAGGTAGCTGCCGCCGGTTCTTCTTCTGTAGCTGCCGCCGGTCTACCAGGGCCGTTCTTCTGTAGCTGACGCCGGTCCACCAGGGCCGCTCCTCCGTAGCTGCCGCCGGTCCACCAGGGCCGCTCCTCTGCAGCTGCCGCCGGTCCACCAGGGCCGCTCCTCTGCAGCTGCCGCCGGTCCACCAGGGCCGCTCCTCTGCAGCTGCCGCCGGTCCACCAGGGCCGCTCCTCTGCAGCTGCCGCCGGTCCACCAGGGCCGCTCGTCCGTTGCTGTCGCCGGTCCACCAGGGCCGCTCGTCCGTTGCTGTCGCCGGTCCACCAGGGCCGCTCGTCCGTTGCTGTCGCCGGTCCACCAGGGCCGCTCGTCCGTTGCTGTCGCCGGTCCACCAGGGCCGCTCGTCTGTTGCTGTCGCCGGTCCGCCAGGGCCGCTCGTCTGTTGCTGTCGCCGGTCCGCCAGGGCCGCTTCTCCGTAACTGCCGCCGGTCCACCAGGGGCCGCCCTTCACCATCACCCATCAATCATTCATCTACATTATTCATTTTTATACTTCCATCTTGTCTTTTCTGTATACTTAATAAATACTGTCTCCCTCTAAAGTCTTTTCTTGTCGTTATATGACAGTTTGGCGCCCAACGAAAATTTCCTGTACCCCCTTAACTTCCTAAATTCAAAAGAAACACTTCGTCTAGTGTCGTACATTCTCAGCTCTTTGGTTAAATATTTTGGCTATTCTATGCCTTTCATTTTCTCTTAACACACACATAACTCATTCACTCATATATACTTACTACACCTAACTTAATTTTCTTTCCCTAACAGGAAAACAAGGTATACTTTTACATACTTAACTATCTTTTTCTAACTTACACTTAAATATGTCTCGTCCAATCAAATTTGAACTCTTAAATAAAAACGAGCTTGAATATGAAGTTACAATTAGACTGGAGGAACCAGCAAAAACAGTTATATTGTTAAAGAAGCAGATACTTCTGCTAGCTCCTTCTACTCCATCGGAAGATATTTTAACTTCTCCCATTCCTATAGAGGAGGAGTTAGCTCAGATAGATAGTACTCTGAGTTATTTAAATATTAAAATAGATAATCTATTACAGGGTGATTCCAAATACCATCGCTTAATAGAATCTTTTATTAATCATTTATTTTACAGGTTGGAACGTATAGACACAGACTTAAACCCTGACTATAAACTTAATCTAGACACTTTAAAATCAAAATTTGAGACACTTGAAGGAAGTTTCAAGATTTATTGTTCAAATCTAAACTCTATGAATCCTCATTCATATATCACTGCTCCCTCTACCCCTCCTATTCATACTCCTCTCGCCACTCCCTCTCCTCCTCCTATTTCTCCTCGTCTCACTGCTCCCTCTACTCCACCTATTGACCCTCCTTTCACAGCTCCTCTTTCCTCTCCTATTTTAACTTCTCCAAATCATAATTTATTCAAAGATCTGAAACGATATACGTTTAATGGAAAATCTTGCCCTAGATCGTTTTTACAAAAACTTGACGAATATTGTCTTGTGCGGAATATACCCAAAAATTTGTTAATTACTCAGGCGTATGATATTTTTACAGACAGTGCCCTACATTGGTTTAGATTTAAAATAAATCAAAATCCAGACCTAACATGGGATGAAATTTCTTTGTCTCTAATTAAAGATTTTGGCGGTTTTGACTATGATTTTAAATTATTTGAGGCCATCAAAAGTCGTACCCAAGGTCGTGATGAACCAATCATAATTTATATCTCAATTATGTCGGGAATGTTCTCTCGTCTGGCTAAAAAATTGTCTGAAACGGAACAGTTAGAAATCATTCTAAGAAATATAAGACCATGTTACTCAGTATTCGTGGCACTAAAAGATATTAACTCTATTGATGCACTCTTGGCTACATGCCAAAATTATGAAAAATTCTTAGATCGAGACAAACATTTTAAAGAACCAAATAACCAACAAAAACCCCTTATTTCAGAATTTGCTTATAAACAAATTCATCCAACTTCTTCGGAATTTTCTACTTCTGATCCAAAACCTCCTTCATACACAAATAGATTTTACAAAAACCCTCCTAAACAAGTAAACAGTCTAAAACAAGCTAACTCGCAAGAAAATTCATTTTGCGTTCGTTGTCGTATGCATGGTCATACCTTAAATACTTGTACTCAACGTCACTTTCTAATTTGTTTTAAATGTGGTCTTAAAGGTTTTAAAACCCCAGACTGTCCTAATTGTTCACCTAAACCTAACTCTAGTTCAAAAAAACTAACGACTGACTTGAAAAGTAAAACAAACTTTGATGCCAACGATTGGAACGATTGGATTAAAACTCTTAAGAATTTCTTTTCATGCTATAAAATCTCTTCAACTCTATACTCTAATGAAAAGGATTTTAAACGACCTTTTGTTAACATCAAAGTTTACAATTTATCTTTGACTGGATTACTTGACTCTGGTAGTTCAATCACTATTCTTGGTAATAACTCTCACTTAGAATTTCTTAAACTAGGCTGTAAACTTTTCAAGTCAGATAAAATTACTATTTCTACAGCCAATAACCAGAAAATTAATTCTGTAGGTCATTGTTACCTTCCTATTTACTTTAACACACAGACCCACTTGATTAAGGCTTATATTTTTCCTGATATTTCACCGTCTTTAATATTAGGAATAGACTTTTGGAAAAAATTTAATCTTCTACCGAATATTCTCTCATCGACTGGTCTTTCAGAACTGGAGTGCTCAACCATCGAGACAATGAATGTCAAAGTTTTACCTTATGATCATTTAACTGCAAATCAGAAGAATATTGCTGACGATATCATCCAACGCTTCAAGACTATCTCATTCGAAGAAAAGGGTGTTCTGGGGAACACTAATCTCATCACTCACAAGATCGATACCGGAGATTCGCTACCCATCAAACAAAGATGTTACAGACTGTCTCCTGAAAAACAAAAAGCTTTGATTACTGAAGTTGATAAAATGTTGAAATGGAACGTTATTGAACAATGTGAAAGCCCTTGGTTATCTCCAGTCTTAATTACTCCAAAGAAGAACGGTGAATGGCGTTTTTGCGTAGATAGCAGGAAGCTTAACGCAATTACAAAACGTGATGCTTATAGTCTACCACTTATAAGTGAAATTTTGGACAACCTCAGAAATGCTAAATACCTGTCAAGTATAGACATTGCGAAGGCCTTCTGGGAGATTCCTCTGAACCCTGCTGATAAGGACAAGACTGCTTTCTATGTACCTGGAAGAGGCATGTTCAGATTTAAAGTAATGCCCTTCGGACTCACTAATTCACCAGCTACTCAACAAAGATTAATGGACATGCTGTTCACTCCAGAATTTGAAAATAAAGTGTTCTGCTACTTAGACGATATTGTCATAATTAGCGAAACTTTTGAGGAACATATATCACTGCTCCTGAAAGTTCACGAAAAACTTTCCTTCGCTAAATTAACTATTAACTTTGACAAAAGCCAATTCTTCAGAAAAGAGTTAAAATATCTTGGCTTCGTAGTGGATGAACATGGCTTACGTGCTGATTCTGATAAAATCAAGGCTATTGTGGACTACCCAATTCCTACCTGTAGAAAAGAAGTTCGTAGATTCATTGGCACCTGCAGCTGGTTTCGAAGATTTATTCCAAATTTTAGCACTATTGCTACGCCACTCAACAAACTAACCTGCTCCGGGAAAAATGCTCCGAAATTCGGATGGAATACAGAAGCGGATGCAGCCTTTCAGAAGCTTAAGGATGCTTTAATAACTACTCCTGTTCTGGCCTGTCCAAACTTCGACCTTCCTTTTTCAGTTCATTGTGATGCATCGAACTACGGTACTGGCGCAATGCTCACTCAACATCAGGAAGGCAAAGAAGTTGTGATTGCCTATATGAGCAAAGCTTTCAACAAGAACCAACAGAACTACTCAACTACTGAAAGAGAAACACTTGCCGTAATAACTGCTTTAGAACACTGGCGTTGTTATCTCGATAATGGGAAGGAATTCACAATCTACACCGACCACGCTGCACTCAAATGGTTTCAGAATTTATCCAATCCTTCAGGAAGACTTGCACGTTGGACTTTACGCTTATCTTGCTTCAACTTCGTTCTAAAACATAAGAAAGGAAAAGATAATGTAGTACCGGACCTTCTATCAAGAGCCAAGTCACAAGAACTCCCTGAAATACAAGAAAATAGTAATGTACCACAAGGTGTACATCCTATTTCTATGAATGATACTACTAGAGAACTGGAACAATACAATAAAATATTTCTGGGCTGTTCGAATAATCCTGATTCTTACCCAAATTATACGATAAGAGAGAATAAACTCTATCGTTGTATTCACACGCCTGACCGCCTGAACGACGACTTCATTTGGAAAGAAGTTCCATTACCTCAAGAAAGACGTTTAATAATTGAAACAAATCATGGCTCTAGTCAAGAACCTCACCTAGGAATTTTTAAAACATATAAAAAAATATCTTTACTATACTATTGGCCCGGCATGTTTAGAGACATTGCTAGGATAATTTCTAACTGTGAAACCTGTCTTGCTTATAAACATCCTAATCATTCTCCATATGGCCTAATGGGCAAACCTAAGATTTGCTCTAGACCTTTTCAAACTATATCTCTAGACCTAATGGGTCCACTTCCTATGACTAGAAAACGTAATAGGTTCATTTTAGTAATTAATTGCATCTTTACTAAATATACTTTGATTTTCCCTCTAAAACAGGCGACTGCATCTAATATAATTAATATTATGGAAAATTCTGTTTTTCTAGTTCATGGAGTTCCACAGACTTGTATAATGGATAACGGTCCACAATTCCAGTCACGTGAATTCCACTCTTTTCTTAATAGATACAAAGTTCCTTTCATATTCCATTCGGCCTACTATTGCCCACAATTTAACCCGACTGAAGGTTATAACAAAACAATAATTACGGCTTTAGCTTCACTAGTAGAGGACGACCATAGATCCTGGGATAAACATCTTAGTAAAATTCAATTTTCTATGAACAATACTACTAACGTTGTAACGGGCTATACTCCATCCTTTCTAGTCTTTGGAAGGGAAACAATTCCTTGCGGTTCTTTTTACTCTCCGTATCAGAACCTCGAAGAATTAATCTTTATGCCCCGTGATATTTACGCAACAAATGCTGGGTTCCTCACGTCTATATTTCACAAAGTTCAGTCTAACTTACATATAGCTTACGTTAAAAACAGCGCTCGTTATAATCTTCGGAGGTCGTTCAAAGAATTCAACGTCGGGGATACGGTTTGGCGAAAGAATCATGCATTAAGCGATGCTGGTTCATATTTCAATGCTAAACTAGCCCCTAAATTTATCAAATCCAAAATTTTAAATAAACTATCACCTTTAGTGTACATATTAGAAGACCCAGATGGTGCCATAGGTAAATGGCACATAAAAGATATAAAATGTTGAATTCTTTCTAAACAACTCTAAATTATTAATGTCAATTAAATCACCTACTAATTATTTATGTAAATATTACTTCTTTCTTTTGTTTACAGCTCCACATTCTATTTATTTTTTATATTATATATTAACATCACTCACTACACAAACATTACATTACATTTGCTCGACCCCACTCTTCAGTCTCACTCTTTTACCCTATGGAGCGGATTGCAACTCATTAAATAAGCCTATGCAGGAGCGGTTGGTTACTCCTAAAATAAGCCTAAACCAAATGCTAACTCTTTCGCTCTTCTAGGAGCTTAAATTTCTACTTACATTATCTAATGTTTCCTTTTTTTTCCTTCCAGTCTGGAGCGGCTGACAACTCCAAAAATAAGCCTTGTCGTCATTCTAAAACACACTTCTATGAGTGGCAGTCATCAACTGTGAACTCCACCCATACCTGTATGAAGAAGATTGCTTGAAAGGATAGGTGGTACGAATGGGTGAATGGAGATGGATGAATGTGTGAAGTGTTGTTTTACAGTCCCTACTTGAAATCTTATTAGAAAATTTTCTACAGTTGAAAATTTTTTCCAGGGTCGGGGGGAAAATGTAATGTTATGTACATATTCAGATATACTTACACTTATTATTTATACTCATATTCATACTTATATATGTATCATTCATTTCCACGGTCCATAATATGCTTTCCATTATTATGAGGCTCTGTTTTGATCATATTCCACTACACCAGGACTCATTTTTCTGTTCACAGACTCAGTCCTCAACTTTACGCCTAAGTTTCGGCGACTTATTGACCCCTTAGCGTAGGAAGCCATACCTATGCAGGACTGTATCACTTTTTCCTATCAAACACAGCACTTTTTAATTTAATACCATTTATATTTACATTGTTACGGAACATTTTCATTATTTTGACATTTTTTGACAACATTGTTGATGTTGTATCTATGACAACCTTCTCATCAAAATTCTTGTTGGTCTGCTATTTTTATTTCATAATTGTTATTCGAACTCTTTTATGGTAAAATTATTTACCGTTCCTCGTCCATATTTTCGAATATTTTAAATTTCGACCTCCAACCGTTCTGCGAGGTTTCTTTAGGAATCATCGCAGAGCAGTGGTCAGTCGAGCTCTGGCTTCCAAACAAGCCTCTTAAAAGTAGGTCTCCAGTAAACGCTGCCTCGAGAGCCCTTCTAGGGTGTTTCCTGCTGTGCCAGTCTCTATATAACTGGTGCGCCTGGAGCTGCCTGGCCCTTTGCCGCCGGAGCCCTCGACTGCTGCCGGCCTCGTGACGCCGGGGCAGTCCCTCTTCTGTAGCTGCCGCCGGTCTACCAGGGCCGTTCTTCTGTAGCTGCCGCCGGTCCACCAGGGCCGCTCCTCTGTAGCTGCCGCCGGTCCACCAGGGCCGCTCCTCCGTAGCTGCCGCCGGTCCACCAGGGCCGTTCCTCTGCAGCTGCCGCCGGTCCACCAGGGCCGCTCGTCCGTTGCTGTCGCCGGTCCACCAGGGCCGCTCGTCCGTTGCTGTCGCCGGTCCACCAGGGCCGCTCGTCCGTTGCTGTCGCCGGTCCACCAGGGCCGCTCGTCCGTTGCTGTCGCCGGTCCACCAGGGCCGCTCGTCTGTTGCTGTCGCCGGTCCGCCAGGGCTGCTCGTCTGTTGCTGTCGCCGGTCCGCCAGGGCCGCTTCTCCGTAACTGCCGCCGGTCCACCAGGGGCCGCCCTTCACCATCACCCATCAATCATTCATCTACATTATTCATTTTTATACTTCCATCTTGTCTTTTCTGTATACTTAATAAATACTGTCTCCCTCTAAAGTCTTTTCTTGTCGTTATATGACAAATTGTAGTGTGACGGAAACACCGCCGCTGGCAAATTGTTCCAGTCCGATGTACACGGTGGTATAAATGAAGAAGCGAAATGCTTCGTTCGGATCGTAGTGGTCTCAACAACGTGAGACTCGCCGTACGACGGGTCATCCGATGGTGGAACGGAGACGGGGGAATTAAATCATGCAATTCCCTTGCAAAAAAACATTCAAAATTTTTCTTTGATATTTAGCCCATGTTGTTCCATTACAGGGCATTGGCCTGCCTTTCTTCTTTGCAATCCTGTCTGTCTTGAGCTAGTGTGAAACAAATCTGTCGGTAAGCATCAATCTTGTTCCGGTATCTCCTGGGTTTGTCGTGATGTCGTCACCTATTGTTTCCGACGTTTCCCGGTTCCCACACTGTAGTATTTGGCTCAACTATGAGTGTGCGGGTTCGATTCCAGTTCAGCCAAGTACCAATGTAACTTTTCTAAAGTTATAGGTATGTACTTACTAAGTATATCTTGGAAACCAATGACTGATTACTAGGTGAAGGAAAACATCTTGAGGAACTTGGACTTTTAAGTCTGAAATCGTCAACCCGCATTAAGCAAGCGTGGTGATTACGCTCAATCCTTCTCTGAATGAGAGGAGACCTGTGCCAAGCAGTGGGACGATAAAAAGGTTGATGATAAGGAAGAGACGAGAAACTCTGAAAACCGCCAAAAATATAAAAATACATGTTCAACTTTAAAGTTCTCTCACATAATTCCAAAATGTCTGTGAAATTCAATTCCAAGAAATTCATTGGAATGCAGATTCTTAAGGAAAATGCACTTCGATACTCACAAACGTATCTCTACTCAAAGGTTGGGCTCATATACCATTCTTTCATGAACGTAAAGACAGGTCTGCTGTTTTTCAACGCCACTAAACCGGCATTACCCTGGGGTTCTAATAAACCTACGGTGGTAAGGTAAATCTTTTTGCCGTACTCGTAAAAGTAGAATTTTACGATGCGTTTACCACGTTATGGGTAGTAGGTACATGCCGGGCGACACACGTGTTGAAAATTACGCGGCGTGACTCGGTGTTGAATAGTACGCTTCGACGCCCAACCGAAACTATACATCTTTATAAAGGACTGAAGCTGAAATTCCGCTCGACCGATTTTTACGCTCAGTCTGATTTTTAGCGTAACGTCAGAGAGCAATATCAAAAATTATGTAACGGAAATCGCACTGACCTCTATTTTATTTGACAATCCCCCGTTTTTTAGTCTGTGGTAATTTTGAAGCATGCTTAAACGGCTTAAGCACGCCTTAACCAGCTTATAACGTTCTCATTGCTGGACCGCGGAACTCCTTTCATTAGGAGGCAGTGGGCCATGTCCCAGTGCGTGTGGGTAATTGGGTATATGCGACATATTTTATGTTCTGGAACATCCGAATTTCCTCACTGTGCTTTCTTTCGGCGTATCGAGGGCATAGGTAATGAAAAACTTTCATCATCATCATTTCAGCCGAAAGACGTCCCCTGCTGGACATAAGTCTTCCCCAAGGTTCTCCACGACGAGCGGTCTCCTGCCTCCAGCGGTTTCCCGCGACCTTCACCAGGTCGTCGGTCTACCTTGTCGCAGACCTACCTACGCTGCGTCTTCCGGTGCGTGGTCGCCACTCGAGAACCCGTCGGCCCCATCGAGCATCGGTCCTACGGGCAATGTGCCCGGTCTACTATCACTTTAGTGTTGCAATTCTTCGGGATAAGTCGGTTACTCTTCTTCTACGGATCTCCTAATTCTTGATTCGATCGCGCAGTGAAATCCCAAGCGTAGCTCTCTCCATTGTCCTTTGAGTGATCTTGAGCCTTCTTATAAGGACCATTGTTAGCGACCAGGTCTTGAAATCTAATGAAATACTTTACAAAAGTAAAACTCTTGACAATGGAGAGGGATATTATGTTTGGAGTTTCCTCTATCATTATATCAGAAAAGAAGAGATCCGCAGGAGAGCCAAGGTGTCTGACATAGCTCGAAAAATTGGCAAACTTAATACTGACAATAAGCAGAACAGATGGCCTGTGGGTTGAAAGTTTCCAGAGTGGCGACCTCGTACCGGCAGACGTAACGTTAGACGGCCTCCCACTGGGTAGACCAACGACGTTATTAAAAAGGCTTTATAAAGGTGGTTGGTGGTCAGGACGCAGTCGAAGTGGAGCAGTTTAAGGGAAGCCTATGTCAAAAGTGGGCATATTTCAATTAGAATGTTGATGATGAAGCACTTGACTAGGTTTGACCTTATGACCTACAAGTTTTAAGTCGCGGCTTTTACTGGGTGATCACTGCTCTCAGTGTAGCATCGTTGCAGGTGTGTGGTTACCCTATATCTACTGAGTATATTGCGGGAAACAATAAGGTGGGGCAGGTGGGGTAGTTGTTAAGGAGGCGCGGGTTCGATCCCCGCGCAGTGCAAATATTTGTACGTATGAATATGAATATTTACACTGGTCTAGTCGTGCCTCGGAAAGCACGTTAAGCCGTTGGTCCCGGTTGCCATACGAACATCTAGTGACAGTCAATGCGGGTTGTTGGAGCCCTCAAAATCCAACGATACGTCTAACTGCAATGCTCCAATATCGCCTTCGGGTTGTGGAGGTCATACAGCAGTCGCTTCACGGAAAATACCGAAGTTTAGCCAAAATCAGCAGTTAGACTGGTAAAGCGGACCCCAGACTCCATAGCTGGTATAAATAAAAATAGCTGAGAAAGCTTCTGATGCAGCTGGGCTTAAAGCTGAGATGATGATAATGAGTTGTTGTGATTATTTTTATTGATGCTTTTATGAATGTCAAAGTTTCTCGACTGTAATGGATGCTTAATATTTGTGAGTAGATTTACTAAGAATTCCTTTGTTACTGGGCAGACTTGTATGTTAAAGGTCACCTTCGAAATAAAAAGGTCGCGTAAAATAGTAAATGTTTTTCATATTATAGATTTTTGTTAGAATATTTAGGTGCTATTAAGCCGTCAAATAGAATTGAAGCATTCATTCTAATTTATTCATATTCGGTATACAGGTACGATTACTAATAAAATAAATTAAATATTTAACGCCTGTTCTTTGAATTGTTTTGCTTTATTTATATTTGTTTAATAAATTTTTACGCACCATTCAACATTCAAATAGAAGACGGACGAATCAAGATGGAATTCTTATGACCTCGTTTAATGTAACAAAATGAGAATAAATCAAAAGACAAATCGGGCATAAAGAAAACGGCCCCTGTTAGCTCAATTATCTTTTTATTGCGAGGCGTTAAGAAAACACTTAGGAATTTTATTGAAAATATTCTTCATCTATTTAAACAGTTGTTTGAACGGTCAATTACTAATGAGCGAGTCATAACTCGTGAAGTCTTGGTCGCCTAGTGGTTAAAACACCAGCCTCTCAAGTATGAGTGTACGGGTTCCATTCCAGGTCAAACAAGTACCAATACAACTTTTCAAAGTATATAACTTTTGAAACAAGGACACCAATGACTAATTACAAGGTGAAGAAAAACATCTTGAGGAAACCTGGGCTTTAAGTCTGAAATCGCCAACCCGCATTGAGCAAGCGTGGTGATTACGCTCAATCCTTCTCTGTATGAAAAGAGACCTGTGCCCAGCAATGGGACGATAAAAAGGTTGCTGATGATGATGAGTCATAACTCCCTACATCCGTGACAATGAAGAGAATTTCGCTCGTTTTTCTCAAGAGTTCTCAACAGTTACGTACAACTGTTGATTTATGTAATTTTAAGGCATTATCTTATTATTTTTAATAATATTTATACTCGTATGAGACGACTACATAATCTACAGTCGATAACAGGACAAGCTACCCGAAACTGTCAATATCCCCAATCAATGTTAAGCCTTAATGCTTTAGAGATAAAGTTGGAAATCTAATAAACAAATCTGATAGATTGTAGTAGCTTGATTTGTCGTCTGTATCTTAACAGACAGAAATTGTATGCAGTTATTTTTACACATAAATTGAGACAGCAGGAAAGTGATAGATTGGAACATTTTTTTTTATTGCGTTGTCCCACGTTAGGAATTGCTCCTGTATCGTGGGTGCGTTTACAAACATGTTAACTCATATACACAAACATCCAGACCCGGACCAAGTACTTGTAGGTCATACAAAACATTTTATCTCAAAATATTATATTTTTCAAAATATTTCTTTTTATATACAACGTGTAACAAAAAGGGTATATACATACCAAGGACATGGCATCTTTAGATGATATCAAACGATATCGGAACGGTTTCAACTCAAAATAAAATACTCAAAAAATTGGTACCAAATTTTCCGTTTTACTGTGTTTCTTAAAATCAAATTATAACAAACGTGGCAGCACACTACACACGTTAATAACTACTCGTTACCCATCACGTTACTTGCCAAAATCCGATAAATGTCTTCAATATCTCTGTGCGACTAGTATGATAGTAGCCTATCACAGGCGGTGTTTTTCCTCATAACTTCGTAACATAAAGAGATAGGATTAAAAAACCCTTCCAATATCGTTTGATATCATGTAAAGATGCCATGCCTTTGTTATGTATATACCCTTTATGTTAAACGTTGTATATATGTTTTTTTTTTAATATTTCTATTTTATTTATTTATTTGGGGACGGGTCTGAGCAGTTGTGTTGCGATGTGTGCCGAGTACGATGCGTCAAATGTTGTTGTGCCGGGAGTTTGGTCGTGGAGGCTCTCCACATCAATCTCCCTCAGCATCGTTGGTCGTGTTGTTGGGTTTAACATTGCACCACCTCGCTCAACTGCCGTCTTCCTTTCTATTCACTAAGATTTTTTAAGTGAATGGGCTTAATTAACTAGCGCGCTTTACCATCAACGATTGCAGCACTGCCTACCATCAGGCGGAATTTCAGTCAAGCGTTAGTTTAAAATTAAAAAAAAAAATAACACGATATTCTTTGTTGGCTTGGATGTTTGTGTGTGTGAGTTGAAATGTTTGTAAACGCACCCACGATACAGGAGTAATTCCTAGTGTGAGGCAACTTTAAAAAAAAAGAAGAAAAATAAATCTCACTGGATTGAAACTTATGAGGGAACACCGCAGGGTGATCTATAAAAATTATTTATAGATCACCCTGCATATTGTACGTTAATTTTTGTACGTTTAAATTATTGTACGTTTTAGCCAAGCATATTGTACGTTACGGAATTGTATCGCTGACAGAGGTGTTCGGCACTTGTACAGCTACACAGGAGCTAAACTTAGTATTCGGGAACACTGTTGGAGCTGCTGAACCTTGGACAAAACTATCTTAGCATTGTGTAGATTCAATTCCTTAGTATTGTATAATTGCATGGCAAACGTGTGAGCACAATGTACGAATGTGCTGTAAGGCATTTTTTTGTTGGGTTAGTCTTTTTATTGACTTGATAGTGCTCTGGCTGTTGAGAGTATGTCATGCTCACTCAAATGTCTCGCTGATGGTGGCGTGTGTGTTGGGTCATTAGGTTCCCTTGAATATGGTTGAGCTGAATGATGCTGATCCATTCGTCATGTTCGTGAACGGACGCCGTCGGAGGGACTGGTCATCTCTTAGCTGCCACGGCGTATTTTAATTTCTGAATTGATTTTTGTGTGTTTTCCATAATGGACGCTCTCGGCGTACAATTTATTTCTGCATCGTTTTCACACGGTTGATTTCAACATGAATGATGTAATCAAATATTTGTAATAATAGCTTGAAAATTTAAAAGAGTGTCCATGGAGTTTCTTGCCCGTTCTTCTCCATAGGTACCTACTCTTTGGAATGGGCGACTAGCTTCATCTTATTGACTGACCGACCTTCTGACAATTCAAAAGTGCCTGTAACTGGTTTATTTGAAATAAATGCTTTGATTTTGATTTTTATTACCTCAAAATGTAATGCAATCTCTTATCTTGTTTACCTGTGTATTCACAAAAAGTTTTTCTAAAATGCCAAAAGGAAGTCAAACTTGCTACTTGATGAAGAAGAGAGGAATCTGTCAGCGTTCAGTCATTCGCATTTTTTCAAATCTTACAACTTTAGAAACAGGGCCACTCTACCAAACATGAATTATTCAATTTGCGTGAACTAGCGAGAATTGAGTCCGGCCCTCGCCACTGCCGGTCTTCTCAGTAACAACGGACTCCCCGAGCGTATCAACTGAGTCATTGCTTATATACAAACTGCAGAGAAAACTTTAATATCGCGATACAGGCCTCGGCGTCTGATTGGCTGTTGAAAGTGAGCGTGTGCGTTCCATTGGCTGAGCAAGTGGCAATCGATTGAAACGAAACAATTGCTGTAATTAAATAAAGTATGTTGCAGTACAGACAGCACATCGAGTTACAATCTGTCGAATTTCTTTAATATATTTTCAACGTTATGGCTTAGGGATTAGGTTCAAGATTGAATGGGAAAATTTTGGCAGTTTCGGGTCTGTGCAGTGTAATCGATTGGAATTTTTATGTTATGGTATTAGAGTTCAACTTTGTTAAATCTTTTCTTTTCTTCTTGAGATATTATATGCTATAAAAACAAGCATCGTGACTGTCTGTCGTGTTCGTAAAATAGACGTTTGACAAAAAATCGAACCGCCTGTTATATTGAGTTATGAGGTAGAACGTTCGTCAATGTTTCGAAATAAAAAATACCGCAAGCCTTTAGTTATTTGGCCTGGCCAGATAATTATAAAAAAACACCTGAATGGACTATGCATACGTAGACCACATAAAATTATAAACTAGTACTTGACCGCAATCCCGCCTGATCGAGCAGTGATGCAATCGTTGATGGTAAAGCGCGCTAGTTTATTAAGAGCCTATTCAATCAAAAACTGAGTGAATAGGAAAGAGGACGACAGTGACAAAGACACTTCAATTGTAGACAGCTGGAAACACCGCCGCTAGCAAATTGTTCCAGTCTCTCGATGTACGCGGTATAAAAGACGAGGCGAAATGCTTCGTCCGGATCGTAGTGGTGGCAAGAACATAAGGGTGGATACTTGCCGTACAACCGGTCGTCCGATGATGGAACAGAGATAGGGAATTAAAAAATAAAAAATGTTTATTCAGCAACTTAAATAACTTATGCTAGTTACATTTAGGAGCATCCTTTTAAACAATTAATTTGCTTGTGTTAGGATGCTCCGCTCTCCGTAAGTTATACAAAAACATAAAAGTTATTTTAGAAAACAAAATATATAGAAAACCAAAAAGAAATGCAGGAAAAAAAAAATACAAATTGGATTAATACTTCGCACGCTGGAGTGTGATACGGTTTGATGTGAGGGTGTGTTTGTGAGAGTGAAAGTGTGGGAGTATGTGCATGTGTTTATGATGAGAATCAAACTGTGGAAGTGTGTATATGGATGTCTAAGGAGAGTGGTAATGTTGGAGGAGCAAACAGATTATTAGATTTGAGTGACCATGGTAAAACGATTGCGTATATGCCAGTTAACCCTGCGACACGGTCTTGGGATCGGAAAATGACGCAACACATCATTTACCATTAACTGCATAAAACATTCTGGTTTAGTTTATAATTATATTTTTATTGACTGTACAATATTTTCTACCTCGTCATAGGTTTTAGTTTTCAGCCATGCAGTCATTGTGTTTTTACACTCACGGTAAGAAAGTGAATAGATATTGAGTTCTTCGTTTAGTGGATTGTACAAATATGATGACTGACTAGGATATTGTCTCTTTGCGAATGCTGACCTGGATGCTACAGGGGGAGCAACCGGGTTCCTCCGTCTGCTTGTCGTCTCATGTGGCTTGTAAGGCAATGATTTATGTTTAATTGGAATTAAGTCATGCAATTCCCGCTATCCCGCATTTATTAATATCACAAAAATCCTTTATATTTATTGCATTCACTGAGTCCATTTCAGAACTATAATAATACCGGAATACCTACATACGACGGCATATCAAGCTGTACATCTCCAGTTTTATATACAAGGCGAGGTCAGCTAAAACTGAAAAAGTCTATACTTTTCTTTTTATACATTAGAAGTAAGCTTACCTATAGTAGCATTAGAAGTAAGTATACTGAAAATGTTAAGTTTGATAATATTGTACCGTCATATATACATATTTTTTAATATAAATTATAAACTAGCGCTCGACCGCAATCCCGCCCGATGGTAAGCAGTGACGCAATCGTTGATGGTAAAGCGCACTAGTTTATTAAGAGCCTATTCACTCTAGCCTTGAAGACACTCAAATTGTAGTGTAAGGGATACACCGCCGCTGCCAAATTGTTCCAGTCCCTCGATGTACGCGGTATAAAGGAGGAGAAGAAACGTTTCGTCCGGATCGTAGTGGTGTTAACAACGTAAGGGTGGAAACTCGCCGTACGACGGGTCGTCCGATGGTGGAACGGAGATGGGGGAATTAAATCATGCAATTCTATTGCACACTCTCTAAAATGCATCCTATAGAACATCGAAAGGCTGGCTACTCTACGCCTGTGCTCTAGGCTTTGGAGACCATCTCGAGTTAAATTAGGGGTACCAATCAGCCTCTTCGTACGCCTCTCCATTGATTCCAAAGTGGCCAGGTGACACTTAGCAGTACCAACCCAAAAGTGGCTGCAGTACTCCACACACGAACGGACCTGTGCTTGTGCATGTGCCAGCCATTTGACCATCTATACACACTAAGATCCCTCCATGTCTCTGCTGTTGCTATAGTTATCATTCCTAGACCTTTGATAGCCGTCACAAGTCGTAGGAATCCCGAAAGTATGACAATGTCTTACTAAAGTGTTTCGCGTTACCCAGTTATTGGGTTGTGGAGGTCACACAGTAGTCGCTTAATGTGAAATGCTGGTATTCGGCTGTATCCAGTTAGACTAGTAGCTGACTTAGGAAACATCTAGAAAATATATACAATATGTAAAGAAAACCCTGTCCGATCCGTGAATGTAATAACTGATGACTGTGTGATAACTGATTCTTCTAATGCCTAGAAAGCCGGACTAAAGTTAAAAAAAAACCCTCTAAAAAAATAAATATTATTTCGCAACACGAGGTAACTTAATACATGTGCATAGGCAAAACATGCGCGAGCGAAGGGGGAAGGGCCCGCGGCACATAGCTCATTGCTCATAATAATACCGCTAAAAGGTGTTGTCACTTTTAAAAAAAATACCTAGTTTTGGGGAACTTAGAATTAATTCGTGGAAAAAAAGACTGTTTAAAAATTCATTAGGTAGTATTGTTACTATGATGATTATGTAAAATTTCATATTTTACTCGGCCGTGTGTTTCATCATCATCATCATGTCAGCCGAAAGACGTCCACTGCTGGACATAGGCCTCCCCCAAGGTTCTCCACGACGAGCGGTCCTGAGCCTCCCGCATCCGGTCGTGTGTTTACCTAACCTTAATTATCTTTATGGGTCGGACAGGGTTTTCTTTACATATTGTATTATAATATGCTGGATAGTTAATGATGTCCTCTCGAGAACAACTTATTAAGACAATTATTCATCTAGACCGCACTATAACAGACTATCAAACAATCTACACATTTCCACTTTTAAACCTGTCCGTACTTTAATCAATCTTTCTCGGCATAATTCCTCATGTTCAAAGCATCGAAGCGTCTATTCTCATACACTTTCCCTTTCAAACTTATCTGCGCCATCTTTTTATTCCGCGTACGATATAAGACTCTTTCTGCACTTCACTGAACGTTAGAATTTCTACTGCATTTACTTTTCTCTGGTGCTTTTTATCATGTCTTGCTTACAAATGGAATGCAACGGTTTGGACTATGAATATATCTTTTTATACATATTGCTTTAGGAATGAGTTCATCATAAATACGCAGATAAGCTTCAACAACAAACTTAGAGGTCAACGTCCTTTCTGTCCAAGTAAAAAGACTAACGTTTTTTGAACAATGTGTGATCCAAAGACTAAAAGCGGGTTACTATCTATCTTTCTGGCAACAACAGGGTAATTTCATAACACACTATCGGGAGTAATGACCAGAAGACATTAAAGAACAGAATAAAACTAGTATATTTTTATTTAAATAAAAGCAATACCTAATCAGGAAAAGATACTATACGTTACAAGAATATTTAACAGATAAATTCAATAAAAATACATAACTGTTAAAAAAGGTATATTTACAAAAAAAAAAAAACTTTTAATATACTAAAATACTTAATTATATACACACATCAAAAGTGTCTAGGGATCAAGCATTTTTATGCGGATTTCTTGAGATTGAGATGTGGCTTTGTAATAAATTTATGATTTTATAAATTTATATGGATCCTTTTGGTGCATTTCATAATTTGAATCAGGAACTGTGAATCAAATTCGAGTAAAAGATGAAAATCAGCTGTCAATATTTTCCCTATAAAAACATACAACGCATTGAAGACATTATTAGTGCTACTGTTTCCCTACTACTGATTAAAACCAACGTTATTATGGAGCGGCGACGTCATTTAAGCAGGGAAGAAATGCTCAGAGCCATGGGAATGATAGAAGCTGGTTCCCGGCAACGTACTGTGGCTTTAGCTCTGAATACAAGTCAGAGTGTTATCAGTCGACTTTGGACACGTTACCGAAGCACTGGTACCGTGGCTGAGCGCCATGGAGGACAGTATCGCTGCACCACACGGAGACAAGACCGATACATTCAAATCTTAACTCGAAGAGCTCCAACAATAACCGCCATGATGTTAGCCGTGAGGCTTCATCACTCTTCAGGGAACTTAATTAGCGACCAAACAGTCAGAAACCGCTTGCATGAAGTGAACCTTCATTCCCGAAGACCGCTACAGGTACCACCTATAGCAATGCACAATCGTAGGATTCGATATCAATGGGCTCTTGAACACAGAAATTGGGCAGAAGAACAATGGCGTTTCGTGTGCTTTTCTGATGAGTCTCGTTTTGGTATGAGACCGGATACAAGACGTATACGACACTGGAGAACCCCTGGACGCCAACAGCGATTAAAATCCTGCCAGGAAGTCCATCCTTATAGTGGTGGAACCATCATGGTATGGGCAGGTATTTGGATCGGCGGAAGAACTGAGTTGATTTGGATCAGAGGCAACCTCAACGCTCAAATTTATGCTGAAACGATTGTATCAGACGTCATCGTTCCTCTACAAGTGCAAATCGGTCCCTTATTTCAGTTAATGCATGATAATACACGACCGCACACCGCAAGAGTTGTAAGACAGACTCTCGCCGCAGCTAACATCAATGTCCTGCCCTGGCCTGCTCAGTCGCCAGACTTGAACCCGATTGAGCATGCATGGGATATGCTACAGAGAAGAGCTCTGCCGAATATGGAGGTTATCCAGTCGCAAGAAGACCTTTTTTTGTTGTTGCAACGAACATGGGCGGCCATTCCACAGCGTGATTTGGATGAACTCATTTTGAGTATGCCAAACCGATGTTCTTGTGTTATTAGTGTTCGCGGTAGAAACACGGATTATTAATTGTTTAAGTTACCCAATAAAATTTTAGAGAAAACTGTTATTTCAGTCTTTTTTTCGAACTTTTGTGTTAGTGGTTCAAATGTCAAATATCCCTTTATTAGGAAAATGGCAGATTTCTTTATTAATGCAAAGGTGACTTGGTTTATCGTTACTGTGACAAACGAAAACACTTTATTTGATGAATCCTTAAAGAAAATTTTAATTAATATCAATCAGGAGAAAAGTTATTGCAAAAATATATGTTGATCCCTAGACACTTTTGATGTGTGTATAATACATTTATAATAATGAACAAATGTTAATCGAGTACCAATTAAAATAATATCAATATATTTAAAGAAATTGTTAATGAATGAATACTTAACAATTAATATAATATATATAATATAAAGACGAAGACGAATATAAAGAAGAAGAAATAAACCATACTAATATTATAAATGCGAAAGTAACTCTGTCTGTCTATCTGTCTGTCTGCCTGTCTGTTACGCTTTCCCGCCTAAACCTCTCAACCGATTTTGATGAAATTTGGCACAGACAATCTTCAGACCCTGAGAAAGAACATAGCCTACCTTTTATCCCGGAAAAATTTGATGTTCCCGAGGGAAATTTAAAAAGCGCGATATAACCGAATTCCACGCGGGCGAAGCCGCGGGCGGAAAGCTAGTAAATAAATAAATGGAAATATGAAACGCTCTTCCTCTCTCTACTTGTTTAAAACTTGCTGTGCCCAACAAGGTCCATGATTGTTTCCAATATTATATTATTATATTTACCACCTGTAATTGTACATTATGGATTGCAATAAACGATTTAAATTGATTTGATGGTTCATTTTTTCATTGCGTAATTAATGTCGCTTAGCAGACACATTTTTAGGACATATGAAGCAATAGTTTAGCAATATGCTTCAAATTTACATTTTTTTTTATAATTATCGACTATTGCTTAATCGCAATCCCGCATGATGGTAAACAGTGGAGCAATCGTTAATGCTAAAGCACGCTAGTTTATTTTAAGAGCCCATTCACTAAAAAAAACTGAGTGAATGGGAACTAAGACAGCAGTTGAGCGAGGTGATGCAATGTTAAACCCAACAACACGACCAACGATTTGACTCATAGTACCTGACACACATCGCAACATAACTGCTAAGACCCGTCCTTCGTACGGCTTCACCAGACATCATGCCGGAACATCTAATGGTAGTCGTTACGGGTTGTTGGAGCCCGCAAAAGTACAACAATTGGTGTAACTGCAGTGCCAAGCAAGCAAGCAGTTTAGCCAAAATTAGCAGTTAGACTGGTAAAGCGGACGCCAGACTCCAAAGCTGAAAAACTTCGGATGCGACTGGGATTAACGCTGAGATGGTGATAATGATGACGACTTGTGCACGTTATCATAAACCCACCAATCAATGCGACAATTTGGTATCAACAAATACAGATAAAGCGGTCAGAATGGCGCAGAATGGTGTACGGACAAATACGCGAGTTTGAGGAGCAGCGCAAAGCCCACCTCGATACCAAACGCGACCAATTAATGCCCCGCCCATCTGCTACCATCACATATAACTACGTCGAAGGCGTGCTTACGTGCCTTCAGTGTGCACGAACTTTCGCCGCCAAGATAGGCTACATAAGCCATCTTCGGGCGCATGAGCGCCAAATCATCGGCTAGGAGTCGAAGTGGTTGCCGTGGCCGAAATCGGTCGGGAACATCATCATCATCACATATATGCACAAAGCATACATATGTTAAGTACAAATGTCTGGCATTGACTAAGCTACATAGCTTGACCTTTCTGAGATGCACTTTAGTCCATGAGTTCGCTCATGCTTTAGTGTCAGAAATGTACCTTCCTTTATATACGTGTGTTTTTAGTAAACGTATTCTAACGGCATATGTTTGTATAGCGGCTACGGAAATATATCATGTGTAATTTCTGTCTAATATCCCGGTTCATGAGAAAATGGCCTAGTAATACCCTTTTAACACGTTCATTGCATTACGAGATCTATCAGATCTCTTGCAGGACTTTTGTATTGTGCGTTGAACATAATCGTGTTATTTCACTCCTTGCGGGAGGATCTAACGTGTAAAGTTCTTTAGGTATGAGTACGACAAATATACATATTTGCTTCATACTTAAAACTGAATTCAAGGACATTAAAAAAGAAATTAGAGATGGATTAGGTCCCTAACGCACAGTACTGTAATTATTTTCATTCATTGCGTTAGGAGATATGTCGGAGCTCGTGGAATCGTACGCCTCGTAGACGCAAGAGAGGGAAGGTGGGCGGCGCGGGCGCTGCATGACTTGTTTTAGTGTTGTCCTAGCATCACGAAATAACACTCGCGTATATACCTACGTGTTGATTATCATTTTTATTATACAATGAGTTTTTGAAATTGTCTTAGCTTAGTAGCATTTCTGGTGGGCTTTGCTACTTATCTCTAATGATAGAGTGTTTTAATTATGTAAGCAATATACTACACAGGGGAGGGGGGGTATCACTCTCTGGTGAGTTTTTGGTAGCCTAAATTTCGGTTATTAAAACAAAAACGTTGTTATAATAAACTTACAAGAGACCTGTGACATCCAGCTTTTATTTAATACCTCCGTATATTTTTTTCAACAACAGCCTAGGAATAAAAATATACATAAGACACTCGAATAACGAAACTAATAAAATTAGATTCCGTCGCATTTACTTCACTGACATAGTTGCATGCTGTTTATTTATACAATGCATTTTATTACAAAATTACCCGAAGGAAGATGTACTGATCATGTTTTCCATCGTGGCGACAAAAAAGACGTTGTGTGGGTTGTTACGAAAAATTACGACGCACATTAAACAGCACTAACGCTTCTAAAAAAACTAAACGAATAGTTACAATTTGCGTGCAATACAAGCAATCAATGTGCTTACCATGTTTTAATGAAAAACACTTTACATAATTAATAAAACTTTTTCAATCGACAACTGAGATATTATTTTATTCCCATCAATACTTACTACACATATTGAACTATCTTCGGTTGCGGTACGAGATACAATCGATATCATATTTTTTTTTGTATTTGTAGTTTATTCAAATGTCATAACTGCGTGCGAAACTAGGAAAATATAAAGCAATAGGCTATCTTTCACCCACAAAAACTTCAAAATATATTTGATTGTTTTTTGGAAGATATAAATTATTTTCAAAACTGTATCTTTAGGAGACTGATTAGGTCTCAAACGCACCAAAAGGTAGGTTAGTTTCGAGATCTTTTAGGTCTCCAAAGCACCAGCTGAAAGTTCTTTGAAAGTGATGGCGCAGGGAATGTGTTAACCATTTGAGTCATCATCATCATCCCAGCGTTAATCCCAGTCGCATCCGAAGCCTTTTCAGCTTTGGAGTCTGGAGTCCGCTTTACCAGTCCAACTGCTGATATGGCTAAACTTCGATATTTTCCGTGAAGCGACTGCCGTCTGACCTCCACAACTCGAAGGCGACATCGAAGCATTGCAGTTAGACCAATTGTTGGACTTTTGAGGGCTCCAACAACCCGTAACGGCTGCCACTAGATGTTCGTATGGCAACCGGGACCAACGGCTTAACGTGCGTTCCGAGGCACGACCAGACCAGTGCAAATATTCATATTCATGCATACAAATACTTGCACTGTGCGGGGATCGAACCCGCGCCACCTTTGCGCAGCGGTCGCGTCCGCTACCGCTACGCCACTTTGCTATTAGAAAAAGATCTGTTCTAGGTATATAAATTGCCTGAATTTCGCCCTGAGTAGGTCGTACAAAAACGTAAACGTTAACCACATTTTCAAAAGTATATGTAGCTTTAAAAAAGCATAGGTAGCTTTAAAAAGGATAGTAAAAGTATAGCTTTTATTATATGAGTAATCTGAAAAGTCGTGGTGACCTAGTGGTTACAACACCAGCCTCTCAGGTGTAAGTGTGCGGGTCCGAGTCTAGGTTATGCAAGTACCAACGTAACTTTTCTAAGTTAGGTATATGTACTTCCTAAGTATATCTTGGTCACCAATGACTGATTACAAGGTGACGGAAAACATCTTGAGGGAACCTGGACTTTAAGTCTGAATTCACCAACCGCCATTGAGCAAGCGTGATGATTACGCTCAATCCTTCTCTGTATGAGAGGAGACTTGTGCCCAGCAGTGGGACGATAAAAAGGTTGATGATGATGATGATGAATTAAATTGAAGAAGAGGTACCAGAAAAAAATACGGACTTAAAGTTACTAAATTCCTATTAAATTCAGACACATTTATTTACATCAAAACGTGCAACAAGTCAACAACATAAGAGAGCAGACCTGTGCCCAGTAGTGGGACGATAAAAAAGGTTGATGAAATCATCGAATTTTTTTTTGCCTTAATTGATACATTTGAATTCAATCGACGATCCAATTGACGTCCTCTGTGGCGCAGCGGTCAACACGACTGCCTGCGACGTGGAGGTCTCGGGTTTGATCCCCGGCCAGGTCATGATGGTAAACGATCTTTTCCTGATTGGCCTGGGTCTTGGATGTTTATTTATATATGTATCTATTATAAATATAGTATCGTTGAGTTAGAATCCCATAACACAAGTCTCGGGCTTACTTTGGGGCTAGCTCAATTTGTGTGATCTGTCCGTATAAAGGGTGTCTGACATCGACGCACAAACGAGTACCATTGATCCAGTACATGATTCTGAACCCCACAGTGGTGGAATTTTTCGTCGGTTTTTTCATGATTTAAAATAAATAAATGTTTTTTTTTTTCACTTCATACTATTCGCAATTGCTATACTTTTATAACCCAATAAGATTTAAAAGTCAAAATTAAATTGTTCGCTAATTACATAAAAAAGCGCAATGAAAACAAAACCCGAAAAACGATCTTATCAGCTGATTTAATAGAGTTCACATCAGGGATCAACGTTATACCTACAAACTCGCACGGCGGCACGCTTGCAACGTTCAAAAGCCGAGCCGACACTTTTTTAAACACTGTGTATTCTGTAACCGTTCATTAACGACATAAATGACTATCATAATTTTATTAGTGGCATGCGGTCTAGCCTTTTCGCGAAGTTTGCGTTACGATGTCAGATACACCCTGTATATTTATTATTATTTACCTTACCACTTAGAGCACTAATTTGAACGGCATTTCCGCGAACAGCACTTGAGCATTACCGCTAACCGCACCGAAACAAAATTTCGTAACGTGCCGTTCGGAGAAACAGTTAATGATTTCAGTTCACGAACAGAAACTATTACAAAACACTTACTGATAATATTACATGAAGTTACGTACGTAACGTACGTGGAGTTTAAACGCTATAAATATTTAAGTAAGTACTTAAATAACAACTAGTTCATAGCCGATGCAGTATTATTTATGATTAAACGAACTTACCTGTTGTGAAGTTCAATCATAATTACTCGAAAAGCTTCGTTCGAAGATATTAGCATTGTCACACTTGTAGTTCCACATTCAAGCCCACTATTTTGCACATTCTTTTGGAGGTAGGAGCAACTATTAAAAATAAAAAATGTTAAGGAATATGAGGGTATCCGAATATACCCCGACACTTGTGATTCCCGCCTGTCCTAGCCGATCATTAAGTTTGGAGGTTGATACTGAGCTGATCATTATTTCACGACCATGGGAGCCAGTCTTGGCGGGGAGGGAGGGATGCTAATATCTTCGAACGAAGCTTTTCGAGTAATTATGATTGAACTTCACAACAGGTAAGTTCGTTTAATCATAAATTACTCTTCAAGCATTCGTTCTCGATATTAGCATTGTCACACTTGTAGATGTTGAGAGAAGCAGTCGTGAAATAAGGGTAATATTATGTAAATATGTAGATATTATTAAAAGTATGTATGCATATAAAGCTTTAATCAACTGTATTTTGAATCCATCACAATATTTCTAATTGTATAATATTTTGTAACAAGGAAGAACTGTATATACTTTTGTTATAAATAATACTTTAGCTCATTTATGGGAGATGTCCCCTTGTACCTACATAATAAGTAATTGAAAATTACATCTTTTAAATAATTACTGATTAATATACATATGTACCTTTATGATGTTAATATGTTAATAGCAAACTCATTTTGGCTGTCTAACTCAACAATCACCTTATTGTAATGCATAGTGAATACACGAGAATTAGCACCCCAGCCAGCGGTGTTTTTTATGACGTCCAGGCTTACACCAGACATGTAAGCCTTTGAGGAGGACGCGTGTCTGGTGCTGTGAGCGGTAAATATACTAGTATCGATACCACTGCTTTCCAGAATAGATTTAACCCATCGGCTCAATGTTTGAGAGGTAACTGGGCGATGAGGTTTTCTGAACGAAATAAATAACACTTGGTGATCTGAGCGTAGATTTAAAGTCTTGTCAAGATACGCTTTTAGTGTACTAGCTGGGCATATTTGTGGTCTTTGAATAAAGAACGGTAAGAACAGCACCAGCCCGCGAGGTTTATAAAAGGTCTGGAATTTTAATGTTAAAGCCAGATTCGTACGACACTATATTATTAATCTTTATCTTAGACTATGTTTGTACGCGATGTGCTGTTATAAGGGCGACAAGAGTAACTAATTTTTTGCTTATTTGCTCTAAATTAAGAATATCGTTTAGATACATTTACGCCATGTGATTTAATACAATGTTCATGTCCCATGTTCGTGTCCAATGTAATGTGGGTCGCAATTTAAAAACGCCTTTTAAAGACCTCGCGACGGAGTCATTGTTGAACGTTCCCGAGTCTAACAGTAACGATAATGCTGATCTATAGCTGTTAATAGCACCGTACTGAGCGCGTTCATTAAAAATCTGTGCGAGGAAGCAGAGGACGTGTGAAGTTGAAGCGCTATAAGGATTAAAACATTTTTCCTGACAATACCTAAAGAATTTTCCTAAACAGGAATCATATTGTTTTACCGTATTGTCTAATAATGAGGCTAGCATTATGGGCAAGGACAACATTCCTGCAACCAGAGTAATCTTCTGGTGTATCCTACGGTCCCTACAACGAGAAATGATTAAATCTTCACTTGAATGCAAAACTAACTGTTTTGATATAAGTTATTAAAAAGCGGATACCAGGCTTGTGTAGGCAATTGATGCACTACTACAATACCGATTACTTAGTCATTTATAATTTTACGTAGTGTTTTTAAAATTATGGAATTGGGGGGGAACGCATAAAAGAATAAGTGTTCCCATGACATTG
This sequence comes from Sesamia nonagrioides, assembly GCA_017933935.1. NCBI lineage: Eukaryota > Metazoa > Arthropoda > Insecta > Lepidoptera > Noctuidae > Sesamia > Sesamia nonagrioides. Next base: position 1,420,131 of record JADWQK010001182.1, read on the forward strand.
TAAATGCATTTATTTTATAAGCATCTGGATCTCGATGCCAAGATACATAAATATTGCATTTATAATTAGTTCTGCTTGCAAAAAGGTCTATTTGTGGGAAACCGAAATAATTTGTAATTTTATTGAAAGCCCGTTCTGAAATTTCCAATTCGATATCGGGATGCGATTTTCTAGATTCAGCATCTGCGACACTATTGTCCTTAAAACTAATATAAACGGCGTGAATTATTATTATGTGAGCTCGACACCATTTCCATAATTGTTGGGTAATATCTGTTAGATGGAGGTACCGTACGCCTCCCATTCTATTAATATAGGCCATTGCGGTGGTATTGTCAAAGCGTAATAGAATTTGGTAATTGTAAAATTTTTTCACAAAAGTTTTAGTTTCTAAAAAGGCTGCAAGAATCTCCAGGTAATTGATATGTATGGACTGTTCTAACTCACTCCAAGGGCCTCTAGCAGTGTCAGTGCCATAGACTGCCCCCCACCCCGTAGTTGAGGCGTCCGTAAAAATCTCTAAGGCGTATTCATCCGTTTTAATTTTACAAGAACTGTGAATAGCCTGTAACCACCAATCAAAAATAGGAATCAGGGTCTCTGGTATAGTCACGAAATTATCATGTTCGATTGATTACTCGAAATCTTTCGTGTAGAGCCAGCCATATTCAATAGCTTGGCAAGCAGATGTAAGTAATCCTAAAATTCGAGCAAATTCTCTGATTTTGCACCTTTTAACAGACTTAAATTGTAATATTCCATTTTTGATTTTTTGAACCTTGTCACTGGGCAATCGAGTTTCAAGTTTAATCGAATCGATTACGTTTCCTAAGAATTTAGATTCGTGACCAAATCCAGGTGCAGCAGGTGCTTTGTGTCATTTATAAAATAAACATTCATTATATGTTTGACCAAATAACCAGATATCATTCAAATAAAAAGTTGATAGATATCCCATAGATCCCATATTACCCTAGCCACAGGTTTTATAATTTTCGTAAATACATAAGGTGCGGTATTCAAACCAAACGGTAAAACATTAAACTGGTAAAGATTTCCATTGAATTTGAAACGTAGACATTTTCTCGAGTGCTGATGAATATTTACCAAAAAATATGCGTCTTGTAGGTCAATTGTACTTATATAACCATTTTTTGTTACAACCTTGACTGCGGTTCTGAGGTATTCAAGCTTAAAGTGTTGTGTCGAAATAAATTGATTGAGTTGTTTCAGATTTAGTATACCTAAATCTATTTTTACCATTTGATTTCCGAATGCGGAAAATACTAGAAATAAATTGATTTTCGCATGGTTCACATTGCGAGATGGCACCAGAGCTTAGCAGATTATCTATGCATTCTTTATACGATTTGTGTTCAGACGATTGATCATAAAAAAGATGGTCGGCCTGCTGACTTTACCGTGCTTATCGTCTGGGACGAGGCTGCTGCTGACGCGATGACGTCCTCGAAGCGCTGTGATGCGTCCTCAATCTCATCGTGTGCCTCGTCGCTGGGGCCGCCGCCGCCGCCCGTGCGCTCCTCGCAACCCCCGCGGGTGGCGCCCGTCGATTCGCGGTCGCGAAGGGTGCTCTGTAGTTTAAACCTCTTGTCGATGGTCTGCCACGAGCGTTTGCGACTGATTTTACATTTGTAGTAGACCGTAACTGATCGCCAGTGTTTATAATGGTTTTGGCAGATTTTACAGTTTCTGCCAAACTGCTACCGAAAAGCATCTCGTCAATTTTTGTCTTCTCCAGCTGATGTTTGAGCTGCTTGTTCACTGTCGATAGAATAAAATATCGTCGTGACATTGAGTCTGTGTGTTGGATGTCGCTTAATGTACGATCTGTGTCCATAAGTAATTTAAGAAAATCAGGATTTCTTTGGTCAGACGAGAGAAGCAAGGTTATGGCTTCTGCCAGAGATGATAAGGCACAGCAAGTAAGCATTTGTTTATACTCAAAACCATTATCTCTCTTGGCCTGGCTTTCTTGAAGCGAAATTAGTATTTCGAGATTGAGGGTAGGTGCCTTTATAAATTTACAATTTACTGTAGTGAGATACTTTAGTTCTTTTCGTTTCTTTAAGCAAGCCTGATGTAGCAATATGGTTTAGTCGAATAGCTGTTTTGTCGAGGCTGCAGATACGCTCGCAGCTTCAGCAATACTTGTTCAATAGTTGGGGTATATTCAGAAGCTTCAACCTGGGTTGAACCTATTTGGTTAGTGCTCGGTAAGACATGAGGTGATCGATCATCGACTGTTTTTCCGACTACTATTGGCGTTGCATTGTCGGTACCCCAATATGAGCAGCCTGGCTGGCATAAGTCTGAGTCTGCGTAAATTTCAGCTATTGATGCGCTGTCGGTAAGCGAAAATAATATTTTTCACTCGCATGTTACGGGTAGTGAGACTCCTGGTGAGAAACACGCATTCCCAGAACTAAAAACATACACGTAGGTACTCGCTTCACACGACCGGGTAGCCATACAATGCGCATGGCGCAGGGTGGTAAGACTCCTACTGAGGAACACGTCAACCCTCTATGATATGTCATAATATAGGGCAGTATGTGAAGCTCCTATTGAACAACACGCGAGCCCAATCAATTGTCTATATAAAAATTAATGAATAATATGTAGGGGTTGTATGTGAGTCTCCTTTTGAGAAACACGCAAACCCGTAGCACTCTTTTGTATCGGTATAGTTGTCCTAAATTATTCTTAATTTGCACGGTAGTTATAGCAAGTGAAATAAAGGAAAATATTTGTTCATCCATATTTTTACTTTTAACTAACATATTTATGTAGAATACTCGCCACAAATTCAAAAATTTTAATGTAGGGCAGTATGTGAAGCTCCTATTGAACAACACGCGGGCCCAATTAATTGTGTATATAAAAGTTAATAAATAATATGTAGGGATTGTATGTGAGTCTCCTTTTGAGAAACACGCAAATCCGTAGCACTTTTGTATCGGTATAATTGTCCTAGATTATTCTTAATTTGCACGGTAATTATAGCAAGTGAAATAAAGGAAGATATTTGTTTACCTATATTTTTACTTAACTACCATATTTATGTAGAATACTTGCCATAAATTCACATCGTTTTTAAAACGTAACATGTATAAAAACACTTTAACGCAACCGTCGTAATAAAAATTCTCGTTTGAAACCGTTTACTCAAGTGCGCGTATTTATTCCACAGAACACAAAATATAAAACAAAGACTCACCTGATTGCTAGCGAGATGAGTCACTCGCTGATATACTCCTTCGACGACGTCGCCGGTGTTTAGGTTGACGTCGTAATTTTTTAACTTGTTTAGACAAAAACTCGTAATCATCATCCCTGCACTCACGTTTCCTTTTAGGCATTACTGACTATCAGAAACAATTTTAAAATACGAATTTTATCAAAAATAAATTTAAATACGAACGAACGTGCAAAACAGCGAAGCACAAAAATGTGAATGATCGGCTAGGACAGGCGGGAATCACAAGTGACGGGGTATATTCGGATACCCTCATATTCCTTAACATTTTTTATTTTTAATAGTTGCTCCTACCTCCAAAAGAATGTGCAAAATAGTGGGCTTGAATGTGGAACTACAAGTGTGACAATGCTAATATCGAGAACGAATGCTTGAAGAGTAATAGTTGAGATAAAACGCAGCATTAACTTCTGCTGCATGTGTACCTCTGAATATTAAACTTAGCTCACAATACAGGGTGACTGGTTCCACGAGGTTTATATTGATATGAACGAGGAATTTCATTACCTATTTAGCAAAAGTTCTTTGTGATTGGATTTCCCAGAAGAAATACTATTCCTGTTTCGTCAAATTTTGCCACCAAACGCACAAATCCAGACTCCAGGATTGTAATAATAAATTCTGTATGATAGATAGATGACGTGATGAATGTACATGCATTTTTACAGTCAATCAATGTTGTATTCAATCTCAATATTGCATTATTACATAGCATGCGTGTTGAATATATACTCTGATTTGTTGTTGGGTTTGCCATTGCATCACCTCGCTCAATTGCCGTCTTCCTTCCTATTCACTAAGTTTTTTAAGTGAATAGGCTTAATGAACTAGCGCGCTTTACCATCAACGATTGCATCACGGCTTACCATCAGGCGGGATTACAGTCAACCACTAGTTTATAATTATAAACCCACGTTTATAGATGGTTTACACATTTGTATTGTTAAGAATCCTTTTGATTATTTGTTAATTTTAAATTGTTTTTAGCTCTTTTCGCCTGAAACACAGGATATCCCAGTTCAGGCACGTAAGACTTAGATTTAAGCTTATATTTAAGACTGTATGTAATTTATCCTGTAAAGATTATTGAATAAAAAAAAATATTATTATTATAAAAAAGTATATTTTTTCATTACGGTCGCTTTTATCCTTTTCGTCTTTCTGTATCGTTCTCGCATGGATAATTTCAAAATGAATGATGTAACATACATATGTACTTTGTAACAATTTTATGATATAAAATTGGTGTATGTGAAGCTCCCGGTCTTCACTATAGGTATCTACTATGTTTTGAAATGGTAACTATGCGTATATAAAATTATAGGTACATGAAAATTGCGACATATTCGCCATAAATGTGAACAAATATGTATTAATGGAAAAACAATTAAATTTACTAGACAATAAAATTATGCTACAATTGCGTCTCTCTGCAATATACTTAATTTGTTATAGAAATAAAGAGGCGTGCGAAGAGGCTGCATGGCGACCCAGATTTAACTCAAAACGGTCTCCAAAGCCCGGAGCACAGGCGTAGAGTAGCCAGCCTGTCAGTGTTCTGCAGGATGCATTTTGGTGAGTGTGCGAGGGAATTGCATGATTTACACATATGTCCGTTCTACCATCGGACGACCCATCGTACGGTGAGTTTCCACCCTTACGTTGTTGACAACACTACGATCCGGACGAAGCGTTTCGCCTCCTCTTTTATACCGCAGAAATCGAGACTGGAATAATTTATTAGCGGTGGTAAGTGTCTTCAAGGCTAAAGTGAATAGGCTCTTAACTAGCGCTCTTTACCATCTACGATTGCGTCACTGCTTACCATCAGGCTGGATTGCGGTCAAGCTCTATTGCATAGCTCCAGCCTTATTTTTACTCTGTCGTACCTTAGTTTTATCGTTCTGACTGAGCCCTTCACAAATTTATAGTGGTTAATAATTGGTTTATTTGTTGCTTTGAGTTTGAATTTGTTGTGTTTGTGGTTGGTTTAAAGGATTTGGATATGGTTCTGGTAGATAACTATTGGCGAATCTCTATTGACAGTCGTCGCCTTACATAACCCACTTTGAACCACAATCTGGATTATTTTGAAGATATAGGCTCTTAATAAACTTATTCTATATTTCTATTATATACTTTTTGTATTATTTATTCTTCTCGGTATTTTTCAGGTAGGCCATAACATCGGCTGCCGGCAGAAGTTACCACCCACCAGACAAGGTCTTACCGCCAAGCGATTCGTCGTGTTCCGGCATGATGTCTGGTGAAGCCGTACGGAGGACGGGTCTGAGTAGTTGTGTTGCGATGTGTGCCGGGTACGATGCGCCAAATATTGTTGTGTCGGGAGTTTGGTCGTGGAGAGTCTCCAGATCAATCTCCCTCTGGCGCAGCATCGTTGGTCGTATTGGTCTTCGGTTTAACATTGCATCACATTTTTTTTTTTTTCGGGGTGGAAATCCTCATAGGATGTCCGCCGCCCTAGGGTAGGCGACGGGGTCTGTCAGACTTTTACTGACTAAAACCACCCCGGTGTCTCTTCTGTCACGAGCGCGCGTAGGGCCGCGGGAGTCTAAATTCTTCCGCAGCCCCACACTCTCGTGCTGGCCCGGTCTGCCCGGGCCTCGTCTCCGGCACGGGGTAGTGGGGTGTTAAGCTACCCCGTGCATCGCCTCAGAAGCGCGCGCTGACACTCATGCGCGCCTCCGCCTCGGGGTCCATCGAATAAGGGGCGGGGACTTCCCCATGTCCCTCGCCCCTGGACCCATTCATGGGGGGCGGAAGAGGGCGTTATCCGCCCTTCTTCGGCGCCCGGTGCGTCTTCTGCGGCCCGGGAAGGGAGTTGAGATCTCCCTCTCCCGTTCCGCAGCTTCCTTCTGCGACATCGCGTCCTCGCAGAAGGACACCACCGCGTCCCACGACTCTGCGCTGCCGGCCATCCTCCGCACTACTACCGGCAGCGTCAACATTGCATCACCTCGCTCAACTGCCGTCATCCTTCCTATTCCTAAGTTTTTTAAGTGAATAGGCTTAATAAACTAGTGCGCTTTACCATCAATTATTGCATCACTGCTTACCATCAGGTGGGATTGCAGTCAAGCACTAGTTTAAAATAATTAAAAAAAAATGCTAATCAACAAGGCTAAACAAGGTGATAAATATAAAAGTGTGAAACAGGAGAGTCACTTTTTTCTTTCACCACGCTGCCTCGCGTGCTACGAAATGAATAAGCCGGCACAGAGGCTTCCGTACCACCGTACCGTTAACATTATCTTTACAAAAACAAAATCTGCTTCAAGTATTTGTCGATAGACCGGCCACAGAAATACATAAACCTGTGAAAATTTCAACTGTCTAGCCATCACGATTCATGAGATACAGCCTGATGACAGACAGACGGACAGTAGAGTGTTACCTCTCTATTCATAAACGTTGCTAAAAGTTAACTGGTTATTAGCGATTTTTTAACCATACATTTTTGAGGTTTCGACGACATTTTCGAATAAACACCATGGTGTTTATTCGAAAATGTCGTCGCAACCTACAACCTACCTATGTTGTCGAAACAGTGAATAAACCCCTTAAACACCATGGTGTTTAAGGGGTTTATTCACTGTTAAAGAATCGCTAATCACTAGTTAATTTTAAGCAACGTTTATGTAGGGTTAGTTTATAGGTCCCGTTTTATCCACTATTTTTCCGAGTGGGAAATCATCAAATGAACCCTTCCGGCTTTGTGTAGAGCGGAGGGGCGTGTCAGAATTTTACTGACTAAAATCCCCCCGTGCTCCTTCACTTGCCTGTGTGCGCCAAGGGTAGAGAAGAGCACAGTCTATCTGGTCTTCCATTGGGTAAAAACACTGACCACCGTACCTCATAATATCGCTTCTTGTACCCTTAAAGGGTGGCCAGAGGGTCACATATATTTCGCTAGTTATCTTTAAGTAAAACAGTCCAGGGTTATCACCCAACATTGTTCCCGCTACTGGGTCCCCACTCGATGAGAAGGAGGCCCAATGTGGATCGGTATTTTTTCACATTAGAAACTATGTAGTGCTTGACTACGATCTCGTCTGGTGGTAAGCAGTGGTGCAACAGTTGATATTAAAGCGCGCTAATTTACCATAAGCCTATTCACCGTCGCCTTGAAGACACTTACTATCTTATATGTAAATAGCTTTCCGCCCGCGGCTTTGCCCGCGTGGAGTTCGGTTATATCGCGCTTTTTAGATTTTCCTCGGGAACATCATATTTTTCCGGGATAAAAGGTAGCGTATGTTCTTCCTCAGGGTCCAAAGATTGTCTGTGCCAAATTTCATCAAAATCGCTTGAGAGGTTTAAGCGGGAAAGCGTAACAGACAGACAGACAGAGTTACTTTCGCATTTATAATATTAGTATGGATTACCATTTACAAGCACAACTCCACACTTCAGGCTGCTGCTAAGAAATTCTAGGTAGAAAAATTCAATAACATTTTGCTCGATTTGAAAAGAGTTTCATTCTCAGAAGCTTGCGACCCTTTGCGACCTTCATTAGAAGTGGCCTACGGACGGCGGTATAGGGCTTCGTCCGAACACACAGGCCATTGGCGCCGCAGTGTTCAGAGCGCCAGTTTTGAGATGCGACGATTGTGGTAATGGTCGGGGAGGTGAGATCCGCTATAGAATGGTCCTAGTTTGCCATTTTTTATAAATTTGTCATTCCAATACGATTCCATTCTCATTTTGCTTAAAAGTTCATAATCTACTAAGTTCATAGTGATCGGTCAATTATCTCAGTCGTCTTGTAATGGAATGGTAACAGAATAACATTGCCGTATTGGCATTATTATAAAACCCGTTAGACTCAATTTGAACATTTATTAACATTGAGTGAAATATCAGTGGTTGACCACTGGAAAGTTATACTAATGCAATTTTTTTTGTAGATTACGAAATTTGCCAAAATCGATCATTATGATATCATTGATCAACCATTCTGACACTATTGTAATAGCAGACGGCCCCCGGTCGTGATCTGAGGGGGTGAATGCTTATGCGGATTCCATATCCCTGTCGATACAACGCTTGGTGGAAACACCACTGCGGTGTTAGCCGGTAAGAGTCCACAATACCCTTCTGTCAAACCTACGCTAGATGAGGCAATGAGGATTTGCACCGCCCTACCAAAAAATAATCTCGCTGGATTTGTTTTTTTAATGTTTTAAACCAGAGCTTGACTGCGATCCCGCCTGATGGTAAGCAGTGACGCAGTAGTTGATGGTAAAGCGCACTAGTTTATTAAGAGCCTTTTCACTGTAGTATTTAAACACTAAAATTGTAAATAGACAGGAAGACCGTCTCAGGCAAATTATTCCAGTCCCTCGATGTATAAAAGACGAGGTAAAACAAGATCAATGAGAGAGTCCATACCATTCAGTTCTGTAACATCATCATCATCAACCTTTTTATCGTCCCACTGCTGGACACAGGTCTCCTCTCATACAGAGAAGGATTGAGCGCAATCACCACGCTTGCTCAGTGCGGGTTGGCGATTTGTGACTTAGGTGCGTATTCCAGAAGGAAACTCAAGCATTGATCTCTGCTTAAACATTACTTAAAACTAGATTCAACCAATCAAATGGCTTGAAACGAGACTTAAGTAGAGCTTGAGTTTTGAGTGACGTTCTGTAATACGGACCTTAAAGTCCAGGTTTCCTCAAGATGTTTTCTTTCACTTATGCTTAGAAAGTACATATACATAACTTAGAAAAGGTACATTGGTACTTGCCTGTCCTGACATACTTGAGAGGCTGGTGTTTTAACTACTAGGCCACCACGAAATCACACTATACCATCGCTTATACACAAACTGCCTGTATTATGGAGTAAATATATGCACATACAAAATAATTAATGTTAAAGCCACTGGTCAGAATGAACTTTGTTTTGACAATGTCGAAGTTCATTATATGGCGGCCAGTTGAGGTTGCGGGTGCCCAATGTGTATAAACCAATTGATTACATTTATCGACTTAACAGTACCTAACTATTTAAGCCTTACTGTTGTTCTATTTGACCCGTTGAAGTTATCACACAACGTGTCGATATTTGAGTATTCAATCAATAATTATTTACTACAACAAAAACCATTCGAAGAAAAGAATATTATAGTTTATTTTGTCTATTTACTTAATTACTTAATTATATTTTTAAATGTTTTTTCTTCTTCAGCCTATAGAGGTCCACTGCTTGACAAAGGCCTCCCCTAAGGCTTTCCACAATGACTGGTATTGTGCTGCCCGCATCCATCGGCTTCCCGTGACCTTCACCAATTCATCGGTCCACCTTGTTTCGGGCCTCCCTACGCTGCGTCTTCCGGTACGTGGCCGCCACTCCAGAACCTTACTGCCCCATCGGCCAACGGTTCTACGAGCAATGTGCCCTGCCCACTGCCACTTAATTTTAGTGACTTGAAGAGCTATGTCGATGGCTTTGGTTGTTCTGCGGATCTCCTCATTTCTGATTCGATTATGCAGAGAAACTCCGAGCATAGCTCTTTTCATTGCCCTTTGTGTGACTCTGAGCCTTCGCATGAAGCCCATTATAAGCGACCACGTTTCAGTTCCGTAAGTCATCACTGGCAACATACTCTGATCAAAGACTTTAGTCTTGAGACACTGTGGTGTCTCGGACGACGATAAGATGTAGCGTAGCTTCCCGAACGCTGCCCAGCCGAGCTGAATTCGACGAGATACCTCTTTCTCGAAGTTGGACCTACATAGTCGAACTGTTTGTCCCAGGTATTCAGGCATTCCAGGTATCCCGCCAACACCTTCTAGTGCAGAGCAACCAACTAGAATTGGAGTAGGTGCGACATGAGAGTTCGACATAATCTTCGTCTTATCCATGTTCATCCTTAGACCCACTTGTTGAGAAACTCTGCTGAGGTCATTGAGCATTTTGCTCAAGTCTTCCAGGGCGGTCCCAGTATAAATAAAACCAGGCTTCAAAGTAAGGCAACATTTAATATAAATACCGCGCCCTAATTGCGTAACGCACTATTGCTAACAATTGGAATCATTTTGAAGCATAATGCTAATCCATTGCACCGTATGTTGAACATACTATGTTCAAAAATGGTCTACTTAATAACGTAAATAATGTTGCGCATTAGCGCAATGAATATTGTCGAACTGTCAACATGGAACTCATTGTTTATTACCCTGCCGGAGTGATCATCCATCGCTAGAGACTCTCACCACCGCGATTCACAAACGTGACGTATTGACACAACGCCATCTGTTATCTAATAGTCGTACTAAATTAATGACATGTTGACACGTTTAACCAGACTAAGATTTAATTAGACAACTGGGTACAATAATGTCGACTGTAGTAACGAAGTTTTACTCTTATTTTTTTGTAAAGGCGCACTTGTTTTACTTATTAATTAATATACTGTTGAGTATTGATATTCACAGAATAATCGACATCGGTTTACTATGATTAAAATTGAATAGAATGGAATCAATGGTATCGGGTTAAAAACCAGACGTTCAGTAACCTCTACTAAGTCTACTAAGTTGGGCTTTGCCTAGCTGAGGAAATTCTCGTAATTTTGTGAATGTTCACAGTTTCTCAGAATTGTGGTGTCTATCTATCAAAGATCCACGAATTACTGCAGGGACAAGCGGTTTTACAATCTTTAAGGGGCACGGAGAGGTCTTGCAACATAAACATTGACACCCATCCATAAAATAGTCGCTTCAAGGAGAACTTGACGGCAATTATTACCAGAGCTAAACAACAATGGTAGTCCCAAAGCCTAACTATAAAGGAAAAATAATGGTGATACTGCCGATCGAGTCCAGATTTGTTACTCTGTGACTTTACCCGTATTGTGTTAGTTTAGCGAATTAGCTTTGTTTTTGATTACAATATTTGCAAGTTAATTATGTGCGTAAACATTTTGAGCTGTGAGCGCTTATCTGTTTCTGCATTATTCATGGACCCAACCTACTTTATCGAAACAAGTTCAGTTATTCGTAGCTTACAAACTGTGTTTGTTATGATTTAAGTCGCTGTTGATTTAAGTGAAAATTCTGCTGAGTTTGGATGATTTTGCAAGAAATTGTTGGTTTTCAGCCCATTTACACGCCTTAACTTGTCTTATGCTTACGAGAATTACCTTCAGCAGAAGACCGGTGTTTTTTTTTTAACCGGCTGGGGCCATTTGAGAATCAGCCTTTTATCCGGACGAGAAGTGTAAATTGGTCTTTTTTTTTGGATGAGAAGTAAGGTTCTGGAGTGGGGGACACGTACTGGAAGACGCAGCGTAGGGAGGCCCCCAACAAGGAAGCCGATGGATGTGGGCAACACAAGATCGGTCATCGTGAAAAGCATTGGGGGAGGCCTTTGTCCAGCAGTGGACATCTATAGGCTGAAGAAGACTAGTTTATCACAAAAAAAAAAGCAAACAGTTCTAAGGCAATGTTTTCGGTTGATACTTGTCTTTTGTATTAATTTGTGCTAAAACTAAATAGTATTTAAAATATAACTCTAAAAAATAACTCTAATTTTCCAATTTTTTTTTGACATTTTGACAGTTTTGGTCGCTTCCATTTTGACAGCTCTACAACAATAATTGCGTTGTTGAAAACGTTTCGTTCGATTCAATATGCAGTGTGTTTTGCAATTTAAAAGCTATTTTACGCTTGTTATGAGAATTGATCTTATTTAATATGTTTATGTACCTAAACACAATAAACTGGCTATATAAGGTCTTCTGCTATTTAAACAAACTACTTCGCCAGAACTGCGGCTCAAAGTGCATGAACTAAAATTCTTAATGAAACTTCCACTAAACTAAAACTTCACAACATTACCTCCCATTCTTTTCGAACAACTGAGTAATTACCGCAGTATATCATAAAGGAAAGTCAGAAGTTTTGTCCAGGAACTACTTTGAATATAAACAGTTTTGGAATTCAAATAAAAGAGTTTTGCACGCTTCCTTAGAGTAGTAACCTTCTTGAGAACAATTTCTTTGGAGGCCGTATATTACACCGTCTGGGAAAAGGCATGGGCTTTGTTGAAAATTCAATGTAATAGGACATATATAGGTACCTAATAGACAACAGATTTTTTGTCTATAATACGATTGAACACGTTTTCAACTGAATTGATTATTAACCTCTGACATTAGGAAATATACCTATTGACATAATAAATTGACTCAATATTTTAATTTAAATTAACGCACTTAATTTAATGTAAATCATCATCATCCCCATCATCAGTTCATCAGTTCATCATTCATGCAAGAGTTGTCAGAATTTTATGCGCAAAATGTGGTCTCAGACGTAAACTCCCCAATTACCAAGAGCGACTTACACACTTTCACATGAGGAGTCTTGAGAGAAGGAGATGGGTCAGTGATTTAAGTGTACTGCATAAAATTGCTAACGGCTCCTTTGATACTAAATTACTTGACCAGTTAAACTTCAAAATACCATCCCGATCTGTACGCACTCCACAATTATTCAGTATTCCCGCTAGTAACAATAATGTTTCAAAGAATAACCCGTTATCCAGATGTGTCATCAATATAATATAATATGCGCTAAGGTAGACTTGTTTCTGAGCAGTTTTAACAAATTTAGAAATTGTTTGTATATTGTAGGTTGTAATTGTTTGTATAATGTCACTTGGTAACTTACCCATATTAATTCCGTCTCTAACGAAGCATAATTATTAATCATTGAATGTTATGTACAGGAATAATTGGACTTCAGATTAATGTACTGTATGTTGTATTAACTGTGTTGATTGTCTTAGTCTGTAGTTCGTCACTGTACTTATAAAATAAAATAAAAATTAATCATCATCATCAACAACCTTTTTATCGCCCCACTGCTGGGCACAGGTTTCCTCTCACACAGAGAAGGATTAAGCGTAATCACCATGCTTGTTCAATGCGGGTTGACGATTTCAGACTCAAAGTTAAGGTTTCCTCAAGATGTTGTCTTTCACCTTTTAATCAGTCATTGATGTCTAAGATACATATAGAAAGTACATATAACTTAGTAAAGTTAATATAACTGGTTTACTTAGAAATCAATGCGTTGGTTTAGATTTTCTATACACCACAAATATTACATATATATGAGTATGAAAATTTCACAAAGGGTGTCTGTCACCCCTTGTAAATCGGCGGTCTTGTCACATTTTTCCCTTTTAGTCAAGACTAGGCCTCACAAATTATATTAGATCGACGCACCACCTTTAACTTAGTCCTATCTCGATGTTCACTTCCTGGTTTCCAACAGCTGGACACAACACAGGTAAAAAAATCTGGTATTTGTTTAGTAGGTTTCTGTTATGAATGATAACTACTGATTCCGTGCTTATAACTAATAAACTTTTGGTTAATGACATTTTATGTAAAACCACTATCAACACTAAAGCCAACACGAAATCATCACCAAAATTTGTTCTGTGTGTGTTCAAAACTATGTACCATGCACTTGTTTGGCACATCACATTCCATTCACCAGTATTCGTTGGAGAACAAAACCATCCCGATGTAATTACTACTTCTGTATATTCAATTTTATCGCCCGGTTCTTTTGATCAAATTCTACTAAAGATAGGCACGAGTTAAGTATAAGAGTTATGAATTGAGAAAAAGTTGACTTCTAAAAACTGCTGATCACAAGAGTTCACGCTTTCCACTTTCGCATTCATTAGTTAGCTAATAACATAATCAGAACAGATTATGAACGTTATTGCTTAGAGTGAATGCACAGTTGTAGCCGGAAAATTCAATTAAAGTTAAATTTGGACCAAAATAACTATTCAGAGGTTGTCTCTGTTGTTATGATTTAAACCTAACTAACTTTCTCGGTGGTGGTAGGCCATAACATCGGCTGCCGGCAGAAGTTACCGCGCACCAGACAAAGTCTTGCCGCCAGCGATTCGTCGTATTCCGGCATGATGTCTGGTAAAGCCGTACGGAGGACGGGTCTGAGCAGTTGTGTTGCGCTGTCTGCCGGGCACAATGCGTCAAATCTTGTTGTGTCGGGAGTTTGGTCGTGGAGGGTCTGATCGATCTCCCTCTTGCGCAATATCGTTGGTCGTGTTGTTGAGTATAACATTGCATCACCTCGCTCAATTGCGGTTTTCATTCCTTTGAAGTGTTTTTTTTTTAGTGAGTAGGCTTAACAAACTAGTGCGCTTTACCATCAGCGATTGCATCTCTGCTTACCATCAGGTGGGATTGCGGTCATGCACTAGTTTATTATTATCAATAAAAACAAAGATGTACTCGTATTGATGAGTAATTGATTAGAATTCTGTTAATACCTTTATAAGTACCTTTTACAGTTGCGGATCTAAATTTTGATTAATAAGTACACAACCTAACACTGACGCCAGAAATTTTCGAAAAACGTAAGTAAGAAAACTTGCATTTTGCGGTCTGCAACTACGAATTCGCCTTAAATTGCACGTGTCGGTGTAACAAACCCCCAATTATTCGGGTTTCAACGGTCCAGCTTGATCGCATAAGACTGAAACAGACTCCGGGCGCTCGCTTCCAACTAACTTCTTACACTTCCATGCTTATTTAACTTGGAAATACATTCTTTATATTCCCTTTTAAACTTGCTTTAAATATTATTTTTTTGAGATGTTGCAGTACTTTTTATAAATAAACTAACGACCCGCCCCGGCTTTGCACGAGTGCAATCATTATGTCAGCGTTAATCCCAGTCGCATCCGCAGCTTTTCAACTTTGGAGTCTGGGGTCCGCTTTACCAGTGTAAGTGCTGATTTTGGCTAAACATCGATAGTTTCCGTGAAGCGACTGCCGTCTGACCTTCGCACGAGTGCACTCATTATCTCAGCGTTAATCCCAGTCGCATCCGCAGCTTTTCAGCTTTGGAGTCTGGGGTCCGCTTTACCAGTGTAAGTGCTGATTTTGGGTAAAATTCGATATTTTACGTGAAGCGACTGCCGTCTGACCTTCGCACGAGTGCAATCATTATCTCAGCGTTAATCCCAGTCACATCCGCAGCTTTTCAGCTTTGGAGTCTGGGGTCCGCTTTACCAGTATAACTGCTGATTTTGGCTAAACTTCAATATTTTCCGTGAAGCGACTGCCGTCGAACCTTCGCACGGGTGCAATGGTGATACTAAATACACTACAGAAAAACTGTGAACGTTGTATATATAACTCGCGCAGATAAAGAAAAGATCTGAAAATGGCGGCGGATACTTATGGTACGGTTGACAAAACATGCCATTGTTCAATCACAAACTAAATGATAGGATAGAAAAATGTCAAATTTACGTTGTAAATAACAATATTTACAACGTAAATTTGTCATTTACATTTCATTTTTTTGTTATGTAAATAACAATGTTTACAACGTAAATACGTAAGTAACGAAAACTGAAATGAGAGAATCCAAAATGCGATTAATACAATGAGTACATGTGTGTGTGTGTGACCTATGTGCTTTATGTGTGTACATTTTGATTGACGTGTATTTTAACGAACCAGGGAACCGCATTGGGATGGAAAGGATCCCGGGAGGGAGTGGGTCATCAAACAGATGGTGCTCTCCCTCTCATAGAGAGGAGTCTCGTGTCTCAGCTATGGGAATAGAATAGGCTGATTTATAAAATGAAAATTAGTGCGGTCATATATTTGTTCATAGTGCTAACCTATGTTGATATATCTGATAGTAGAGCGTGTTGCATTAACTTCGACTCCTTTATCAAGTCTACTGTCAGTTGCGAAGTATACTGGTGATAGCTTATAGGACTATTGATATGGCCTTTATTGCATTGCGACGAATTATCGCCAGAACTAGGTACTGCAAACTACGACGACATGACCTCTCCCGCTCTGAACGGACCGAAAGTAGTATCAGTAGCTATGAGTTTCATTTTGATAGTTGAACAACAATCGTTGAGTTCATACGATGTTCAGCAAACAAATTTTTCAAACTTATGGGGCAATGGATTAGCAATATGCTTCGAAATTATTGAAATTAATAGTAGTCAAAATCAAAGCATTTATTTCAAATAAACCAGTTACAGGCCCTTTTCAATTGTCAGAAGGTCGGTCAGTCAGTAAGATGAAGCTAGTCGCCCATTCCAAAGAGTAGGTACCTATGGAGAAGAACGGGCAAAAAACTCCATGAACACTCTTCTTAATTATCAAGCTATTGATACAAATATTTGATTACAACCGTGAAATCAACCGTGTGAGAACGATACAGAAATATATTGTAGGCGGAGAGCGTCCATTTTGGAAAACACAACCCAACGAATAGGTGCTTTATAGCAAGTACATTGTGCTCACACATGTGCCATGCAATTATAACTACACAAATTGTATCTACACAATGCAAAGATAGTTTTGTCCAAGGTTCAGCAGCTCCAACAGTGTTCCCGAATACTAAGTTAAGCTCCTGTGTAGCTGTACCAGAGCCGAGTATGTAATAGTTTGTTACGCAATTAGGGTACTAAATCTTTGACAATAGTTTCAAAACAGAGTCTTTATTCAGGCAAGCCCAAAAACAAACCCATATAATATTCCAGTGGACACAAGGTCGAAGTTAACACTAAAATATTACCAAAACGTGTCAAACCCTATTCCAACAAAGGTCAACTAAAGCTGTACAAACAAGTATAAAACAAGATAAAATACCGCCAAAGAATTCGTAGAAACATAAACAAAGTTTTGAACAAAAAAACCATTCCAGTTTTCACCAGACATTTCCAGTGACACTCCCATTAATATGTTGGCTATCGCGAGGCGGTGTACAAAAGACGTACACCCAGTAGGTACTAAATCTAAAGCATGAGCCAAATCAGGCGTCTGTCAGCTAATAACAATAACAGTGTCGCAGCCGCTCTGGACGGTGCGGGGATTTACGGTCGTCGTTTATTTTGCACAGGTGCCGGCGATAGGATTACTTGCGGTCAAGCTGCGGCCAAACAAACGCGGATGTGGAAATGTCCTTAGTTTTGAGTGAGGTAACGCTGAAATTGGTAAATTTGTATCGAAATTTTTTGAATCGGAACCGTTGGAGGTTTTTTTTTTTTTAATGATTTAATTATTAGTTGTTGCTTTACATTTAAGGGAATGAATAATCAGCCACAATGATCCCACTGCTCGGACGTAGGGGAAGAAGGAACTGTCTGGAGAGAATCTACCACCCAGTGCTGGTTGGTAGATGTCACATATCTTCGATTTGTTTTTTTTTTTTTTTTTTTCTATGACATGCCGTTTTCATCACGACTTTTTCCTTCATCATTTTAAAAGCTATTTATCATTCATTACTTGCCGAACGCGGCAGTTGATGTTGGGATGATGTTGTTCAACATTAATATTTGTTTATGCGAAACCGAGTTGGTCTCCAAAGCCTAGAGCACAGGTGTAGAGTAGCCAGCCTTTCGGTGTTCTATAGGATGCATTTCGGGGAGTGTGCGATGGAATTGCATGATTTAATTCCCCCATCTCCGTTCCACCAGCGGACGACCCGTCGTACGGCTGGTTTCCACCCTTACGTTGTTAACACCACTACGATCCGGACGAAGCGTTTCGCCTCCTCCTTTATACCGCGTACATCGAAGGACTGGAACAATTTGCCAGCGGCGGTGTTTCCGTCGGACTACAATTTGAGTGTCTTCAAGGCTAGAGTGAATAGGCTCTTAATAAACTAGTGCGCTTTACCATCAACGATTGCGTCACTGCTTACCATCAGGCAGGATTGCGGTCAAGCGCTGGTTTATAATATGTAAAAAACCGAAACACGAGTTCAGTATTTTGAAGTAAAGAATCTGTGTACTAAATTTCAAAAAGATATAATGAAAAACCACAAAGTTACGAGCTTGCTATTCTACTTGGTTGTCGCAACAAAAATATATTCAAAGCTCTGCACGGGTGGGCAAACGCCGTGCGTTAACCTCTGGCGGCAGCTGTGGCGCGCGGCGCAAGTACTATGATCTATCGTAATTCGTAACCACTCGGCAACAATTTTTAAATGTATTTGGGAAAAAATATAACTTGGTGGAAAAATGATTGGAATCGATTGAGTTGCTTATTCTGAACAAACTGTTCAGGTTTCGCATAAACATATACATACAACAATCATCATCATCATTTCAGCCTAAAACGTCCACTGCTGGACATAGGCCTCCCCCATGGTTCTCCACGACGACCGGTCCTCCGCCTTCCGCGTCCAGCGGTTTCCTGCGACCCTCATCAGGTTGTCGGTCCACCTTGTCGGGAGCCTACCCACGCTGCGTCTTCCGGTGCGTAGTCGCCACTCGAGAACCCGTCGACCCCATCGGGCATCGGTCCTACGGGCAATGTGCCCGGCACACTACCACTTAAGTGTTGCAATTCTTCGGGCTATGTCGGCTACTCTCGTTCTTCTAAGGATCTCATTATTCCTGATTCGACATACAACAATGATAACGTTGTATAGGCTAGTTGCACGGTAAACTCTGCTTGCGAGATGCAGGATCTGTGTGACGTCAGTATGACGTGTTGTTAACATGTGACGTTTGTAGATCCCGACACAGCTACCTAAAGCCTATATTTTTGGACCACCAATGATCTTGAGGAAACCTGAACTTTAAGTCTGAAATCGCAAACCCACATTGAGCAAGCGTGATGATTACGCTCAATCCTTCTCTGTATGAAAAGAGTCCTGTGCCCAGCAGTGGGACGATAAAAAGGATGATGATGATGATGATGAATGCTGTCATTGGGGTCGACGCGTCCTGGAGTGGCAACCACGCACCGGAAGACGCAGCATGGGTGGGCCCCCGACAAGGTGGACCTACGACCTGGTGAAGGTCGCGGGAAGCCGCTAGATGCGGGAGGCGCAGGACCGGTCGTCGTGGAGATCCTTGGGGAAGGCTTATGTTCAGCAGTGGGCGTTTTTCGGCTAAAATGATGATGATGATCATGAATGCTGTCATTTTGATTGTCAAAGTCTACTGCTAATGAAACATAAACTATATTATATTAGTGCCTTTTCACTAACTCAAAGTAAATAGCTGTTAAGACAAATTGATTTTTTTATGTTATAAGACAGTGCTTGACCGCGACTCCGCCTGATGGTAAACAGTGATACACTCGTCGATGGTAAAGTGCACCGCTATACCAAGAACATACATAACTTAAAAAATACAGCGGAAGCAGATCCGCAGAAGAACCAAAGTCACCGACATGACATAGCTCTTCTAGCGACTCGAAGACATTAAAAGGCAATGGGCGGGGCACATTTCCCGTAGAACCGATGGCCGATAGGGCAATAAGGTTCTAGGCTAGCGGCCACGTACCGGAAGCATGGGCGTAGCTGCACTGCGGCAAGCTGGGGCACTTGCCCCACCCTGACTCTGGTCTATAAGGTGCCTAATTAAATAAAAGGAAAAAAAACGGTGAAGGGGGGCATAGGTTGACTGCTGCCCCACCCTCAGCTCGAGCCTGGCTACGCCCATGACCGGAAGACGCAGCGTAGGGAGGCCCCCAACAACGTGAAATGATGACCTTGTTAAGGTCGTGGGAAGCCGATGGATGCGGGCACACAAGACCACTCATTATGGAAAGCCTTGGGGGAGGCCTTTGTCCAGCAGGGGACCTCTATAGGCTGAAGAAGAAGAAGAGAGTAATTACATCGAAAAAATTCGGAACTCACAACACTATTCTCAAAAGCACCTAAAATTGTAGTTTCTTTTTTTTTTAGAACAGCAGATATAGCATGAACACAAAATGTATCAACTTTGCGTTAAAAAACACATAATCTGTATTTCGTTACTCACAACAAGTAAGTTGCGAGTGACAAAAATGTCATTGTTGTCACCTCCAAACTTTTCTAACAGCAAGGTAGCAACGCCTACATCGTCACAATGGCAGAGAATTTTCAGAACGCGCCTTTGTATTATTTATACCTCTTTCAGTAAATGAATTCACGTTTTATTCAGAAATTTATAGGTAAGTACTCTTTGAACTTAGGTTGAATAATAAAAATGGGACCTTATTAATAACACTCCACTGTCCGTCTGTCTGTCACCAGGTTGTATCTCATGAACCGTGATCGGCAGACAGTTAAATTTTCACAAATGATGGATTCCTTTTGCCATTTTAACAGAAAAATAAGTACTAAATTTTTTTTGTCTAAATGTATATTTTTTTTAATATAATTATAAACTAGAGCTTAACCACAATCCCGCCTGATGGTAAGCAGTGATTCAATCGTTGATGGTAGCTTATTACGATCCGATTCACTCAAAAAAAAAAATTGAGTGAATAAGAAGGAAGACGGCAGTTGAGCAAGCCACCCAACAACACAACCAACGATGCTGCGCCAGGGGGAGTTTGATCTGGAGACTTTCCACGACCAAACTCTCGAAACAACAACATTTGGCACACAACTACTCAGACCCGTCCTCCGTACGGCTTCACCAGACATCATGCCGGAACACGACGAATCGCTTGGCGGTAAGACTTTGTCTGGTGGGTGATAACTTTTTTCGGCAGTCGATGTTGTGGCCTACCACCGAGATGGGCTCGATTAACAACTACGATGCTGATCTTTCAAGAGAATGAATACAGTGCGCGGCATTTACAAACCCGTACAATTGGCGAAACCAGTATTCGTATGTACGAAGCTGATAGATGCCAGTGCAGAGTCTATTCAATCTAGTCCGGCACTGGTCTGCGCTCTCCAGTGATGCCCTAAGCAGAGGTTCATACTCTAGTCTTACCAAGTACTACAGGTGCACCCACTGTGGGGTAAGAGCCTTAAGAGCTTGTAGTCGTATAAGTTGTTTAAGTTACCGCCCCTGACTGGTTGATCTTGCAGTTCGTAACACCTCAACGACGATGTCCATCTCCTCGGGTGTATTCACGGCAGTTGTCCGTCCTACGTGTCCATCTTGTACCTATGTGTAGGGGTCAAATTGGAAACATCCTCCTTATATTGTCTGTTAAAGACACATCGTTTTGATTATTGACATTCAAATCTAATACCAAGCCTGACTTGATAGCCGTTTACGTAGATGCGACGCAGATTTTCACCATCACCAGTTTGTTCTTGTGCGTTGTGTTCTTTTTGTGTCGCGTTTGCCGCAAATAATTGTATTTTCTTTCTTTGTTCAAATGACACTATTCTTAAATGACAATATTACGAAGAGTTTAATTCCTTATTAGTCTTTTAGGTTACATTGTGATCAATAGATGACAACTCGTTCTTATTAATAAAAAAACAGTCAATTGGCTAAACAAGCAGCTGGATAGGTCGATCGATTTAACTCCCGTCGTACGGTGAATTACCACCCTTGCGTTGTTGATACGTCTACGATCCGAACAAAGCGTTTCGCTTCGTCTTTTATACCGCGTACATCGAGGGCCGGGAACAATTTTCCAGTGGTAGTGTTTCCGTTGGACTACAATTTAAGTGTCTTCAAGGCTAAAATGAACAGGCTCTTAATAAATCAAAAAATAAAATAAAGCTCAATATAGCGCGCTTTACCATCACCGTTTGCATCACTGCTTACCATCGGGCGGGAAAAACTCTTCGTTTTTTCTAAACGGCGTATACCCGAGGATCACTTATAAAACTGAACTGGTCATACGCAAAGCCAGATCATTGAACTTCATCGAAGCTTTTACCATGAGGTATTTACAGAAAAGCACTGAAATAGTTAAAAAATACAATTATAAACCACCCCGCAAGTAAATAATGCATTGTTAATTACGAATCGTTTAAATGTAATGAGGTTTAAATTACATGAAATTCGTTGGAATCGGTTAAATTTTTTAATATATTCCTGTGTTCAGGAAATGTTTCATTCATGTCTTTGTGGTTGAAAATGTTTCTGAAATATGTAGTCCAATGAATTTCTGAACTGAAAATTCTGACGTAATGTAGGTACCTTCTCAAAGTGAAGGTAAATTCCTGGAGTCGTAGAAGTATTATTATCTAGCTAGAAACTACCAAGGGAAGATTCGTGCTAGATAAAGATCATCTTACTTATTCATTTTATTAAGTCTATATTGTGTTCCACTGTTGGACAAAGACACCCCCTTTTTTTCCTTTCGAACCTTAAGATTAACCTATCAACATGGTCAGATATCGCACAGAGCCCTGCCTGATCCCTGTTTGATCCTGTTTAGACCTTGCAGTACGTCACACTATCTACATCCACCCCGACGGTGATGACCATCTCTTCAGGTGCATTCACATGAAGTGTCTGTCCTGTACTTATTTATATTAATAAAAATCTTGTAATTGAATGAAACACTCAAAAATAAGACAGATTATGTGCTTGGCCAGACTGAACACGCGGCGCGGGGCGCGGTGCGGGAGCGGTGCCGCGCGCGATTTGACTGTCCGCAGTCAAGCGCGGTGTCGGCGCGCGTGGTAAGTACGGAATGGTTTGAGATCCCCGCTCACCGCGCGGTTTCTCGCTTGCCGCCCGCGCACTCACTGTGGACACTTTCATGAACGAACTATGGTTTGAGTTGCACGCGTGCTCCTGGCGTTAAGTCGCCCACGCCTCTCGCCGCGCCCGCGTGGTCACTATGGACGCTTGTATTAGGTTTCATATGTTTAAGTACGACGCACCGCGCCCGCCCCGCGCCCGCGTTTGCAGTCTGGCCAAGCACTTAGAGCTAGAGCAGCAACACACGCACGGGTCGGGTCACCGACAAAATTAAAATTAAGAGTCAATTTGTCAAAATAGCACGAGAATCAGCACTTTTGGAACATCAAAATTACCTAAGATAGTCCCTCAAAACGCCTTTCCAACTTCCTGACTTCCCAGTAGATACGACATGCTTGCCGAGGTTGGCTCGTTTTATGTATTTACAAAATAAAATCCCTCAGTGCTTTGGAAAACATTAAACTGTTCAACC
Source organism: Sesamia nonagrioides (assembly GCA_017933935.1). Lineage (NCBI taxonomy): Eukaryota > Metazoa > Arthropoda > Insecta > Lepidoptera > Noctuidae > Sesamia > Sesamia nonagrioides. The sequence continues at coordinate 1,443,335 of JADWQK010001182.1, forward strand.
TATTTCTGCCTTTTCAGTTTAGTAGATTTTTATGCAGGCGGGTTTTTTGTTTGTAAATAAGATTTTTATATTTCTATCTTTTTAGTTTTCTTATTTATTAATATGTTATATACATATTTAGAATCAGTGTTCAAAATCCTTCATTTTGATACCTCACTCGATATGCTTGGTAGATTTTTTTTCTTTTTTTACATTATAATATGGCGTCATAATCCGCCATTTTGGTTTTCTTTTAATGTCATTTGGCTATTAAGACAAATCAAACGATACCACAAATGTGAAAATCCTTTTAGCGGTTCTATAAACACAAGGTAATAAGGAATATTACATACAAGATACCCGCTAAAAACATAACCCTTCCTGGAAGACGGGTAAAACAACTTGGTCAGAGTCTTACCATGATCCTTCTCCCAAATGTTATACATATCAAAACAGAATAACTGAAATAAAAACCGGCCAAGTGCGTGTCGGACTCACGCACAAAGGGTTCCGTACCATTAAGATGAAATTAAGGATTTAAGTTATTTGTATGAAAGATTACGAGGTTTACGAGGTATTAAAAAAAACTACTTACTAGATCTCGTTCGAAACAATTTTCGTTGGTAGTTTTTACAGTAATGTACATCATATGTTTTTTTTTAGATTTTTAATTTTCTTATTTTAAAAGTTAGAGGGGGGGGGGGGCAACATTTTTCCACTTTGGAAGCGTCTATCACGCAAACTATTCGGTTTAGAAAAAAATATTTTAGAAACCTCATCATTTTTGAAGACCTACCCATAGATACCCCACGCGTATGTGTTTGATGAAAAAAAAAATGAGTTCAGTTCTAAGTATGGGTAGCCCCCAATATTTATTATTATTATTTTATTTTTGCATCAAATTTTTAATAAGGTTCACAGAATACATCTACCTACCAAGAGAGACAGATATGACAAATCTATAAGGGTTCCGTTTTTTTGATATTTGGCTACGGAACCCTAAAGATGACTCACGAAACCACAAAACCCACGTTCCCACGAACCCACAAAAACGTCCACGTCACAGATAATAACAGAGTTTAAACTTAATGAGGTTTTAATTAGATGGCAATCGTCGCTGAATCGGTCCGACGCTGTGTGGATTAAAAGGAATTCTGTGTGGACAGCGCAAAAAATAAAAAGCGAAATGCTCGCGAATAAGCCTGTTAGCCGTTAACTGTAAGTGGGTCGTATGTAGAAGATAATGAAAAATACGAATGCATTTTCGTTTTCAAGTTATAAATGTAAAACTGAAACAAAGAAGTGATATTATTTTCGTGTTTTGACATCGAAACAAACAGAGCCGTCTAAAAGGGAATTAACATTGTTCTATAGAGTGTCAAAAATATTGTGTTGGAATTCAATTTAGCAAGAATATTGGGCAAGCTTGGTGATTATGCTCAATCCTTCTCTGTATGAGAGGAGACCTGTGCCCAGCGGTGGGACGATAAAAAGGTAAGTGGGACGTAGCATGACAACTGAAGTGACTGGGATTACGTTTAGTCGGTGAACTAAGTCACATGGTTTTCTCTTTCATCATCATCATCATGATGATGAAAGAGAAAACCATGTGACAGACCATTCAGCCGAAAGACGTACCTATTCCTCTCCCAAGGATCTCTTCGACGACCGGGCGACCGGTCCTGTGACTCTCGCATCTAGCGGTTTCGCGCGACCTTCACCAGTTCGTCGGTCCAGCTTGTCGGGGCCCACCCACGCTGCATCTTCAGGTGCGTGGTCGCCACTTGAGGATCCGTCGGCCCCATCGGGCATCGGTCCTACGGGCAATGCGCCCGGCCCACTGTCACTTTAGTGTTGAAATTCTTCGGGCTATGTCGGTTACTCTCGTTCTTTTGCGGATTTCCTCATCTGATTTGATCACACAGTGCAACCCAATTTTCTCTTTACCTTTATTTAACTACTTAAATCGATGGAATAAGTACAGTAATTATCTACTTGAATTAATGATTGAATAAATTAAACATTGTATTAATGTTTGTTATAACTTACTTCTTTTCATCTCTTTTATTTAAGGATATTTATAATCACAGGGTGTATGTCAGTCCCATGGTGCCCTAAATACACATTTTTCATATTTTGACCATGAACCTGAACAGACTCTTCGCATTATCGCCATTTGTTTAAGCCAGGATTTCATGAAATATACCAATTTGGAGTCTGTTTAACCTCTAGACTCTAAACAAATAATTTCTATCTGACTCGTTCCGGACACAATCCATCATTAAATGGCGTAATTCTCCACACATCACATAGGGAGATCGTTTTTCTTATCATGATTGTAAACTCATTATATTTAATGTGTCCAGGTCTGAGTCTATGAGCCGTAACAATTATTTTCTACTTAAATTACTATGTATTTATAAACCACGGTATAAGAAAAGGCTGACTAAGCATGGTTTTATACCAAATCCCTAACTTACTGTTAGGCCCAGCATTAAAATGCACCCCGAATTAAATATTACTGTTAACTTCATCAAAAGAGTAGCGCTGAATGAAAACAAAATTGGTGTATCACTTCAGCAAAAACAGTTCTTCACCATCCCGAAATCAAGAAACGGCTCTTAAATTTTCAGTAAAAACATTTCACTGGAAGCTATCCGCTTCATTTCAAAATGAAATGAGATGAACGCAGAACAAAATACAATTATAAAACGGTCCATCTGAACAATCATCAGAATATGAACTTTTAAAAGCTGATAAACGGAACCCGTAGGCCTATTGTCCAAATGCAATTAAAACGATTTCGGAAAACGGCTGTCGAGTTAATAAACATGCAGGTAAATGTTCCCTTTCACTCAATAATCTCTTACAAGAGAAAATTGGTTGTCCACCAATTATAATACGGTTATCGTGAAAAGTTTAACATGGTTTAAACATCTCAGAGTATTGATTACTGTATGTAGTGATGCACTCGACAGTTAATTTGGTTTTCAATTTGGAATGACAGGTGAATTTTCTGGTGTGTTTGTGATCAAAATAATGTAAATGTAATATGTGTATTGCAAATGTAATTATTGAAATGATACTTGGTTACGTTTTTTTCATGGGCTCGTTTAACCACGAGCCCCTGTAAAAAGTCTATAGTTGCACAGGTAAATTGATCAGGTTAAGCTACGCTTTATGCGTTTCATTTGTGAATGAATCTTCTTTTTCTTCTTAATCAGACTATAGAGGTTCATGGCTGGACAAAGGCCTCCCCTAGGGCTTTCATTGCTTTGGGGGGTTCACCATAATCCCAGCGCTTGGCAGGCGGGTTGCAAATCGCAGTAATTTGATATTCCACAGGATAAGCGCTGCTGCCCGCTTCCCTGGTGTGACCCCTCAGACTGACGTCTGGGAGGACCTCTTATCCGAATGGCAAAGTATGTGGGATAATTCCATCAAGGGCCTCCATCTGTTCTTTCCATCCGTTGGCGATCGGCTGGCTAAGACATGGCTGGAGGTTGACCACTGTGTTGCCCAATTTCTCACAGGTCATGGCAACTATACAAGTAAACTGTATTCTTTTAAACTTGTTCCTTCGCCTTTGTGTCAATGTTCTACAACAGACTGTGAATTTGAACAGTCCGCACATCACATCTTGTGGGAGTGTATTCTTTGGCAGAATGAACGCAATATTATGTTGGATAGTGTACAAGTTACATCCGGAGTTGTATAATATACGGACCTTGTAGAAACTGGAACTAATTTCCGTGCGTTCAGGCGCTTTTGCCATACCTATTATTGGAATCAATTGTAACAGCACATACCTACTTAGGACCCATTAACTTAATCAAATTTTATTCCGTGGTGCTTGGCAATCGGGGCTTCTCCCAGTTGCAATAATATCCCTTTGTGCCGATTGGCCTAGTTCTGTTCTGTCTCCTGCTTGTTATGGAGGGAAGTGGAAAAAATATATTTTTTCTTACTCCTCCTCTTTCTTTTCTGATTAATTTCGTTGCGGGACCCAAGGCAGTTGAATCGTTTCTCCGGGACTCGTCGAGCTTCATTGCTCGGCGTTTTTCTGGCGGTCTCCACTGTTGATTCTGGCTTTCAGGAGTTGCAGTGGGTTGGGAACAGTGTCCTTTAGTCGCCTCTTACGGCACCCATGAGAGGATATGGGATGGTACTATTCCATTGCCGGTACCAAATTATTGTTTTTTTCTTTCTATTTCATCAAGAAAAGTATAGAAGTTAACATACTAGTTTAGTCCTATCAAATTAAGATACTCCTTAGACAGTTTAAAGCCGCTCAGCGAGCTATGGAACGGGCTATGTTGGGCGTATCTCTGAAGGATCGCATCAGAAATGAGGTGGTCCGACAGAGGACCAAAGTCACCGACATAGCTGAGAGGATTAGCAAGCTGAAATTGCAATGGGCTGGTCACATATGCCGCAGGGCCGACAATCGTTGGGGTAAACGAGTCCACGAGTGGAGGCCGCGTCTCGGTAAACGTAGCGTAGGACGCCTTTGGGCGAGATGGAGCGACGACATCGAAAAGGTCGCTGGTAGTGGCTGGCGGAGAACTGCTCAGGATCGAGCTTATTGGCGTGCCATAGAAGAGACTTATGTCCAGCAGTAGACGAGTAGAGGCTGATGATGATAGACAGTTTAGAGGCGATTAAAAACAGGTCAACTAAAATATGCCCGGCGTGGATTAATTTGAAAGCAATAAATTATTATTTATCTTCTGTCCTTTTCTGAATGAAGAAGCAGTGCATCTTCTTCATTCAGAAAAGGACAGAACTTTAAATTTAGTATAGTTTGTGAATAAGGGAAGCGAGGTCCACGTGGTGGCCTAGTGGTTAAAACACCAGCCTCTCAAGTAAAAAGTAAAAGAATAGTAGTAGTAGTAAGTAAAGTGTAGGTTATCTGTAAAAGATCGCGATAAGACCGCCCATTGTGTCACCCTTTGTAAAATCTTTATATTTATGTTCTGTGGTATGATATGGTGTATATAATAAAGAGTATTCTATTCTATTCTATGAGTGTGCGGGTTCGTTTCCAGGTCAGGCAAGCACCAATGTAACTTTTCTAAGTTGTATGTACTTTCTAAGTATATCTTGGACACCAATGACTGATAATAAGGCGAAGGAAAACATCTTGAGGAAACCTGGACTTTATATCTTAAATCGGCGACTCGTATTTAGTAAGCGTGGTGATTACGCCCAATCCTTCTCTGTATGAGAGGAAACCTGTGCCCAGCAGTGAGACAATAAAAAAGGTTGATGATGTGATGTGGAAGCGAGGCTATTGACGGAATCGATTTAAATATGATCATTCGTTGTTGAATTGGTCTCAAATATCAGAACAACTATGATAACCGTGGAAAAAAAAAACATGAAGACAGAATGAAAATACTATAAGCATGTAGAGCGTGTTTATTAAAAACTAGCGGCCGCCAGCGACTTCGTTCGCGTGGTTTAGTTATGCTCTGCTCCTATTGGTCGCAGCGGGATGTTATATAGCCTGAAGCCTTCCTGGATTAATGGGCTATCCAACGCAAAAAAAAAATTTTCAAATCGGATCAGTAGTTCCCGAGATTAGCGCGAACATACAAATAAACATACAAACAAACTCTTCAGCTTTATATATTAGTATAGATAGGTTAACATAAATGTTATGCATTCAGCGAAAGTAAGAAGTTCGGAGGGTTGGATAGTTTTTAATAACATCCTTTATACAAAGGCGTTTCAAGAGACGTTTGACGGTCTGTTAATCTAACCCATGTCAGTCCAACCTTTCTTCACGTACAATTGTCTACAGCTTACCTCACATACGCGATTTGCATAAACCTTAGAAGACGGTCCCTGCATGGGAAATGAGAGATCGTGACATCTGAAGCCAACTTTCGTAAAACCAATGAAATAACTTTGAGTGGCCCCTCATCATAATTATTGTTCAACTATTCATGATTTAACCACTTCTGAGAATCACCTCCTTCAAAACCATGTTTCCCTGGAAGCGTAATTGTCATTAAAATCAAATATTAGCTTCCTAAACAATAACTCTGGAACCGTACCTCACTAATAACACAAGAACTTGAAAGCGACCTCTGTTAATTGAGCTTTGAAAACTTATTGTGAAAAGGTTCCATTGTCGCAAAACCAATAACAGAGCTACCTTATCCAATTTTCACTTCATTCTGGGCAAGCACTTTGTTCTTTGAAGGATAGATCGGATCGCGAGTGGAATACTAAAAGATACTCTAGGAAAGTAAAAGATATTGCTAAAAAGTACTTACGTTTAGATACATAGCTACATGTCCTAATATTGATCGTTATGGTCAAATACTTAGTATTAAAGAAAGTAAATGAATAAGTGATTTGTTTCTACATGCTTTTAAACAAATGGTGCTTGCATAGTTTAAAAAAAGGCAAGTACGACTTGGTAATCAAATGATGTCATATTTCGATAATTAATACTGTTGATTCTTATGAACTGAAGTTACCACCCACCAGATAAAGTCTTGCCGCTAAGCGATCCGTCGTGTTCCGGCATGATGCCTGGTGAAGCCGTACGGAGGACGCGTCTGAGCAGTTGTGTTGAGATGTGTGCCGGGTACGAAGCGCCAAATGTTGTGTCGGGAGTTTGGTCGGGGAGGGTCTCCAGATCAATCTCCCTCTGACGCAACATCCTTATTCATGTTGTTGGGTTTAACATCGCATCACTTCGCTCAACTGCCGTCTTCCTTCCTATTCACTCTATTTTTTTTTTAGTGCTTAATAAACTAGCGCGATTTAACATCAACGATTGCGTCTCTGTTTACCATCAGGCGGGATTGCGGTCAAGAACTAGTTTATAACTATTAAAAAAAAGCAATCAGTTCAGTGCAGGTTTGTAGACGCATTTCTATAATGACAAATAATAATAAATGTAATTTAAAACGATCCTTATGCAAGACCATGTTCGGTATCACCATGGGGTCCCATCACGTACAACAGACTCTCAGTTCTTATCAAAAGATAATAGATGGCAGCATTTTTAATATTTTTAACAATTTGAATTTACTTATTTAATGCTACTCCGCATATGTACAAGTATAAATAACGTAATTAAACAAAACGGTAAAATGCGCTCAGTAGTGACAATGTTTTTTATTTTACACTCGAGACAATAGATGGCAGTGTACTCAATTAATCCTGTCATAACATATTTTTTTAGGTTAAGATAAGATGTCTTCTAACCATTATATTGCTGTTATCTTCTCTCAGAATCCACATTTCTCGATGCACGATGCATGGATGTATATATGACAATGTAGACAAGACATAGATGAAGCCGGTCAAGCGCGCCCTGGTGGCCCTCTAGTGATCTCTTTAAGAAACTTTTTTTGCTCGACGGTCTGCCCGAATTGAGCTGGACTCATTTTGTTGTTCACCATTGGGTATCTGTATGTAGTATTCTGTAATCTGTGGTATTACATACTTTTTTATCTAATTCCATAAGAATGGTTACAGATGGTGTACATTCAGTGAATAATATAACATTTTCTATAGAATTATAGTGCCTAAAAATAAGCTTAAAGTAAAATATTTCTAATAAACTACGGTTCTGGTTTGTACTTAGAGTGTTAGGTAGCGACCCGCCCAACAGAGGTTAGCTTTTTATAATATAACACCACAAAATATGATTAAGTAAGTCTGAAATCACTGAGGTGTAAAGCACAGATATATGCATTGCACGTCTATTGTACTCTGACATTTCACCAGTTACTTTTTGTGATGACCGACGAAGTAGGTATGTATATTATATTTCATATATAAAATACTAGCGACCCGCTCCGGCTTCGCAGGGTGCAATTTTGGTACTAAAACGCTACAGAAAAACTGTGAACGTTGTGTAAAAAACATAGGCCCGTCGTTCGGCGCTGTAATATCTACGAAAATTTTTATTTAAATCATATGTTGTAAAGGGCGATATATCATCATCTCAGCGTTAATCCCAGTCGCATCCGCAGCTGTTTCAGCTTTGGAGTCTGGGGTCCGCTTTACCAGTCTAACTGCTGATTTTGGCTAAACTTCGATATTTTCCGTGGAGCGACTGCCGTCTGACCTCCACAACCCGAAGGCGATATCTAAGCATTGCAGTTAGACCAATTGTTAGACTTTTGAGGGCTCCAACAACTCGTAACGACTGCCACTAGATCTTCGTATGGCAACCGGGACCAACGGCTTAACGTGCTTTCCGAGGCACGACCAGACCAGTGCAATATTCATATTCATGCATGCAAACTTTTGCACTGTGCGGGGATCGAACCCGCGCCTCCTTGCGCAACGACCGCGTTCGCTACCGCTACGCTACGGAGGCTGTCGCGTGTAAAGGGCGATATATATCTATATTAAATCAACAACGTATTTAAGGTATTAAATTGGATAAGGATTAATGCTTTATTGGTTAAAATCACTTCAACCTCTGAGTTGGTCAGGTTTTTTTCTCGAAAGACCAGCTCAGGCGTCGATTTTACATATGACTTAACTATGATTAGTCAAATACCACGTGAAAAACAAGACTACACTGAATTCGTATTGAACTCAGTTTAGCTTGTGCTGAGAATCAGCACTTTTTGGACGTCAATATTACAACATAATACAATTTGCGGAACAAACTCCCCAGCTGCTTTTGCGGTATCTTAATAACATAACAAAACACAGAACACTAAATTAAAATATTTACAGCCTAGTCTGGCCAGACTCTCCAGTATGAGTGTGCGGGTTCGATTCCAGGTCAGGTACATACCAATGTAACTTTTCTAATTATGTACTGTCTAAGTATATCTTGGACACCAACAACTGATGACAAGGTGAAGGAAAACATCTTGAGGAAACCTGAACCTTTAGTCTGAAATCGCCAACCCGCATTGAGCAAACGTGGTGATTACGCTCAATCCTTCTCTATATGAGAGGAGGCCTGTGTCCAGGAGTGGGTTGATAAAAGATTGATGATGATGATGAATATGAAGCCAGCTACCACCCCAATATACCAGCAAAGCCAAAATAAAAAAAAATCATTATAAATTATAATTAAATTAAGTAAAGACTAAACTGGGTCGTACCTTGAAAGCACGTTAAGCCATTAGTCCCGGTTGCCACATGAATATCTAATGGCAGTCGTTACAGGTTGTTGGAGCCCTCAAAAGTCCAACAATTGGTCTAACTGCAATGCTTCGATATCGTCTTTGGGTTGTGGAGGTCAGACGGCAGTCACTTCACGGAAAATAATGAAGTTTAGCCAAATCAGTAGTTAAACTGGTAAAGCGGACCCCAGACTCCAAAGCTGATAAAAACTTCGGATGCGACTGGGATTAACGCTGAGATGATGATGATGATGAAATTTACTAAAGACTTATTACCTAAATAAAAGCCTCGAAGCAGCTTACATATTTATGCACTGTATAAAATAAATAATTTTATCTACTCTCATATCAAAAAATTAAAAATATAAAACCAAAAAGGAGTTTATATTGGCGTACTTTACCAATAGTATATCGAAAGGAAATTAAAAAATTAAATTATAACATTATTTCTCTAACAAAATAATGTTATAATTTTTTTTTTTTCATTATGGTACAGACCATAGACAGCCATTGATATAATATTAAACTAAGTTAGATAAGTCACTGGCGCATTGAACTTGAAGCGTACAAAATATCATAGCTGTTTAATATTGTATCAATTTAGACAGTACTATTTCATTTTTTATCTGTGGCTGCGCGCGCTTTGGCGCATGCGCTGTGATGCAGGGTGCAGAATTGTAAACATTTTGCATATTACAATTATGAAACTGAATAAATGGAATTGTGTTGCGTTGGCGTTAGACGCACTGAGATTAGATAAAGTAGTGTATGAAACTGTACATAATTAGGTATTACACACTCGTGTGATGCTATTAAAAAACTCGCTTCGCTCGTTTTTTAAACTCACACTCGTGCTTAATACCCCTCGTTATGTATCAGTATCATAAACTACTGTTACGAATGGACCTTATGTCGATGGCATAAGGTTCAATATCGCGTGACATGCAGTGTGTCACTTTTGAGCCCTATTTCGCCAGATCTAGACATTTCCTAGGTACAATAATAAAACGCATTACTAGACTTAGGACGGCCTATAGAATGGTACAGGTCTCAACAGTTTTGTCAACAAAGTGTCGACATCGAAATTTCTAGAAACCCGTTTCCGGGAATTACCGTAGGTACTTCCGAGTGACCTCGAAGTTATGTGCTATTATTATTACGTCTAGACGAATCTGGAATGTTCGATCAGCTGGGCTATATAAGGCGCCGCGACGCCGGCACACAGTCAGTCTACACTCGACTAGCGATACGAAAACAGCGACAGTTAAGAAGCGATCTTAAAGAAGACCTACTGCGACAATTACAACGAGAACTTCGAGTACTACGTGAAGTAACATCTGTACTGTTATTGTGTGTTTACGACACGGACTTCGTGGACTTAAGTGAAGACTTCGGTGCGACGTCAGCTACATTCTACTTGTCATTGCGTACAATCGACTGTACCTTCGTTGCTAATAAACTTCGTAACCCTTAACCGGCGTTTAAGTACCCCTAGCCCGTAACAATTGGTGTCAGAAGCGGCATGCCGGTCACGCCAAGGGAAGACGAAAGGGTTCGCACGCGACGACAAGCAGCGATTGATTTGGCGCGTCAAGAGGAAGAATCGGTCGGTGTCCCTGCACCCGGAGTAGATGCGGCCGTCGTAACACCGACGAATGTGAGTGCGCCTACTACCACCACTATTCCCGGAAGCAGTGGATGCGATTTATCGGCGTTGCTAGCTCACTTGACGCTGCAAATAAAAGGTATAGCAGAATCCCAGGCAGAAACCCAGGCACAAATAAAACAATCCCAGGCAGAAACCCAGGCACAAATAAAACAATCCCAAGTAGCAACTCAAGCAAAAATAGAAAAATCCCAGCAACTGGTATTAGAATTAAATGAAAAATGGAAAAAAACCAAAGAAGAGGTCAACGAACTTAAAATAAAAACAGCACAACAAGATACCCGTCTGGACCAGCAAGATACGCGCATAGGCCAGCAAGATGCTCGTATAGACAAACATGATGCGCGTTTCGATAAACTAGACAATACCATCATGGAGTTTGGAAAGGAAGTAGAATTTTTGCATGAGAAGGTACAAAAAGGAGTTATATAATAAAAAGTTAAAAAACTAAAACCCAACTACAACAAAAAACGACGCTGAAAAAGTATAAAACAAGATTTTCAGAATACTGAACTGAACAAAGTTGCTAATATAGTTGCAAGTAAATGGACACAGTAGACTCTACCAAGATGCCTTCGTTGTAAATTGACAATAAATTTTAAAAAATAAATTTTCATGTTTGGAAAACCGCAGTCACACGTTATGAAAGTGCTACGGTAGGTATATGTAACGTGTGACTACGCCTTTCCAAACATGAAAATTTATCTCTAAATAGTGAATATTGCATACTTCAGAATAGTATCGTAAGACATTATTGTCAATTTACAACGAAGGCATCTTGGTTGAGTCTACTGTGTCCATTTACTTGCAACTATATTAGCAACTTTGTTCAGTTCAGTATTCTGAAAATCTTGTTTTATACTTTTTCAGCGTCGTTTTTTGTCGTAGTTGGGTTTTAGTTTTTTAACTTTTTATTATTTGTACTATTTTGGTGTTAAAGCGTATTTGTGGCGCATAATATTAATAAAAGTTAAATTGACGAACTAAAAACTAGGTAGTTAAACATACGACATCTCTTTTGACTTATGTATCGGCGTATAGTAATATGTAGAGATGTCCTATTTTACTATTTCGTAGCGCTTGGAGCGTAGCGCGTATAGCAACGGTTTTCCCGCATGAAGCTCCCGGTTTTTTGTAGTAGCGACGCACATTTGCGTCGATGGCACCGAATGGGTCATGAATTAGTGGATGAGGCCGTTAGTATAAATAGATTGGATGTTTTTCTAACGGTGGTAGGCCATAACAACGGCTTCCGGCAGAAGTTACCACCCACCAGACAAAGTCTTGCCGCCAAGCGATTCGTCGTGTTCCAGCATGATATCTGGTGAAGCCGTACAGATGACGCGTCTAAGCACTTTGTGTTGCGTTGTGTGGCGAGTACGATGCGCCAAATGTTGTTGTGTCGGGAGTTTGGTCGTGGAGAGTCTCCAGATCAATCTCCCTCTGGCGCAGCATGGTTGGTCGTGTTGGTCTTGGATTTAACATTGCATCACCTGGCTCAACTGCCGTCATCCTTGCTATTCCTAAGTTTTTAAGTGAATAGGCTTAATAAACTAGTGCGCAGGCATCAAGGATTGCGTCACTGCTTACCATCAGGCGGGATTGCAGTCAAGCGCTAGTTTATAATTATTAAAATAAAAAACTTATATTAAGAGGACCTGGGAAGATTTCTTAATCTATCTAATTCTGCTAACGATCGACTGTCATGTGGATTTTTAAGTAATTTATTATGATCCGAGGCACTTGTAAATAATCCCTGTATGGTTTTAACTCTACTGAGAGCGACATAGGCCTGTCCTTTAGCAAACAATGACTTTCCTAGATCTGTAACTTTATCTAGAGTACAACCTTGTAATTTATGTACAGTACAACCCCAAGAAAGAATCAGCGGGAGCATTTTACGCTGAATTTGCCCAGAACCCCTCAAGCCGTCAAATTCAGTGAGGCAAGGCTCGATTTTGATAAGTCCGTTAGTATCTGCTTTTATGGATGCGTCGTCAAATTGTATGAGAACAGCGCTTGGCTGTCCTCCTGTTCCAACTGATCGCGCCGAAGAGCAGGCCATTCGAAGGCCTTCACCACTCCCATCGCTCCGTTTACCAAACCCTGGTTTACATTCAAATTTCTACGAAGCATTACTAGGGATTATGTACAAACATAAAGTACTCGTGAAGCTCTTTCAGATGATGCCAAATACGATATATTTATTTTAATTTTGTATTAACATAGAACTTTTTGTCCGCTAGAGGGCGTAATACTAAATTTGGTGACAAGCTTTATAGCTCATAACCAACAGAATATCAAGGCCCTTCTAATGGTGCTGCAGTGGTCTTATTCTGATAAGTAGTAAAGAAGCTATCTATGAACGAAAAGATGTGAATTATATGCAATCAGCCCATGAATACAGGTAAAATCACAAGCAAATGCTAGTAATATATATATATTCAAAATGTACAAGTTAAGCCCTTTCAAATGATACCAAACACGGCATATTTATCTTAACTTTATTTTTTTACTCTGTATATTTTGTCCGCTAGACGGCGCCACGTTAGATTTTGTGAAACTCCATATAGCCTATAACCAGCAGACAATTAAGACGCTTCTAATGATATGTCATTTATCGAATTCGAATAAGTAGTTTAGAAGTTACGAGGGAACAGATGAACATACATACATACATACATACATACATACATACATACATACATACATACATACATACATACATACATACATACATGCATACATACATACATACATAGCCTGTCAAAATCATAACCCTCCTTTTGCTTTGCCGTAGTCGGGTAAAAAGGGGTGATACCTAGTGCTTTGCCGACGTTCCAAGTACCTCATTTTGATGGAACAACGTCATGGGTGGCCTTCCGTCTACAGTTTGAAAAAGTCGCAAAAGGCAACAATTGGGATGACGATCAAGCGGTAACCGCTCTTACGCTTGCTCTGCGTGGTGATGCGGTACAAATTCTCGAAAATATTTCCGGCGATTGCAATACCCTAGCCTGTCTGCTAGAAGCGTTGGAGTCTAGATACGGGGAGAAACACCTCGAACATGTTTACAGGGCTCAACTCCGCGATCGCACACAGAAAAGCAGTGAGGGTTTGCAACAATGGGCATCGGAAATAGAACGTATTGTTCGGAGGGCGTATGCTTCAACGCCGGGAGCAATTGATGCTACTACGGTGCAAGCTTTTACTGATGGAATCCGAGATGCAGAAGTCAGGGCTGCAGTTCGTCTGGGTCACCATCAGACTCTGAAGGCAGCCTTGACACACGCTCTGGAGGTGGAAGCAGTACGCCAAGACGGCCGACAACAGCACCGCATTCGCGAGGTAACCCCAATAATAAAAACTCGGCAAGGACCAACCTGCTGTGAGTGCGGCGAAAAGGGTCATATTCGGATCAATTGTCCCAGGAAGTCTAAGGGAAGAAGTACTTCTGGGACACAGGTGGAAGCCGAGGATTTAAACTAAGAACAGCCAGGGCTATGGGGCGAGTACTGGCTGGTCGACCTGAAGCCCTCATTATAACAGTATCACAAGTGGGCGATGGAAACAGTCTTATTATAGAAGGAGAACTGAATGGTAAGTCATGCAGTTTCACGTTGGATACTGGTGCATCAAGAACTATTGCACGACCGGAGCTATTTCCTCGGACCATAGCATGGAAAAGAGGGTTTTCACAATGCCGATTACAAACCGCCACCGGCCAACCAGTACTCGTCCTTGGTGAAACGAATGTGACCTTGAAAATGGGTGATAAGACATTTACGCACCCTGTTTTAGTAGCGAATATTACAGATGATTGCATAATAGGACTGGACTTTTGAAGAAACAACAGTGCATCCTTAATGTAGCAAAAGGAGTATTGAGTTTCCCAGAACAAGAAGTATTTCTTCAAGGTGGAAAACAAGGGTCAGTGTACTGTTTAAGGAGAACGGTATTACCACCAAGATCAGAAACCTTAGTAGATATTAGACTATCACCAATAGGATGCCGTAAACGTTGCATTATAATTGAAGATTCTGGAGACCACCCAGACTGGATAACAGCAAGGACACTGATGATGATTTCCGATAAACCAAAAGTGCGCATTATCAACGTTAGTAACAAAGAAATAATTCTTGAAAAGAATTGCATCGTGGGTGTGTGCGACCATGTAGCATCGTTGAGAAAAACAGAGGCGCACGAAAAGGAACGTGATAAGCAGTGGCAGGAACATGTATCGACACTACTCGAAAATTGTAAGGGCAATTTAAACAAGTTCGAAAGTCACAAAGTTAAGCAACTGTTGTATAAATTTCATGACATCTTCTCTAAGACCGACAGTGACGTGGGAAGGACCGGGCTCGTCAAACACCATATAGATACGGGCGATACACAGCCGATAAGACAGAGACCACGTCGTATCCCCTTTGCAAGAGAACAGGAAGTGTCGAAAATGTTAAGAGATATGGAGAAAAATCGGATTATCGAAGCGTCTACCAGCCCTTGGTCATCTCCAGTTGTCCTAGTCAAGAAAAAGGATGGCAGTACAAGGTTTTGCGTTGACTACAGGATGTTGAATGATGCCACGAAAAATTACAGTTATCCCCTGCCACGTATAGATGACACTTTGGACTTGCTAAGTGGCATGAAATGGTTCTCCACAGTTGACCTCAAAAGTGGATACTGGCAGGTGGAAATCTGTCAGCAGGATAAAGAAAAGACCGCTTTCACCACTGGTCCTGGGAACGGTCTCTGGCAATTCAATGTCATGCCTTTTGGACTGTGCAATGCTCCAGCTACATTTGAGCGCCTAATGGAGCGCATCTTGGTGGGGTTGCTTGGTGATGCATGCCTGGTCTATTTGGATGACATCATCATTATGGGACGAAACTTCGCAGAGCACCTACGCAATTTGGAGAAAGTCTTTCAGAAACTGCGTGACGCGAATTTAAAACTCAGTCCTAGTAAGTGTACACTATTCCAGAAAGAGGTTGGATACTTGGGACACATTATTTCGGCGAAAGGAATTCGAACAGACCCTGAAAAAATAAAAGCCGTGTCGAAGTGGCCTACGCCTCGCAATAAAACTGAGGTACGCTCTTTCTTGGGTCTGTGTGCATATTACCGTAGGTTTGTGAAGAACTTCTCCGAGTTAGCGAAGCCGTTGCATCGTTTAACAGAGGAAAAGTGTCAATTTGAATGGAACTCTGACTGCGAACAGGCATTTGCGCTACTGAAAACTCACTTGTGCGAGACTCCTGTATTAGGTTACCCTAGTCGGGAAGGTCGATTTTTGGTAGACACGGATGCCAGCAATGTTGGTATTGGAGGAGTTCTCTCTCAAACACAAGGAGATAGGCAGGTCGTGATTGCATATTTCAGCAAATGCCTTTCCAAGCCAGAAAGAAATTACTGTGTTACCCGCCGAGAACTTCTAGCCGTTGTTAAGACCTTACAACACTTCAAGAAATATTTGATTGGGAGACAGTTTACACTTCGTACCGATCACGCCGCCTTACAGTGGCTCCTCCAATTCAAAGACCCAGAAGGACAAGTAGCAAGGTGGATTGTGCAACTGCAAGAATTTGACTTTGTCACTGAACATCGAAAAGGCAAGTCACACAATAATGCTGATGCTTTGTCTAGACGACCTTGCGTAGAATCTTGCCGACATTGTGCCAAACAGGAAAAGAAAGAGAACGTAAGGATTATTCAGGTGAACGCTTTGGACGGAGACTGGGACAATCAATCATTGGAAGACGCACAAAAGGAAGACAGTGACCTGAAGACAGTAATCGAATGGAGGAAACGTGGCCAAAGGCCCACTTGGAGTGAGATATCAGCGCTCAGCCCAACAGCGAAAAGTTACTGGGCTCAATGGGACAGCCTGATAATTGATAATGGAGTTCTCAAGAGGAAATGGGAATCACCCAGTGGACAGGAGGTCACCTTACAGATAGTTGTCCCCTGTGATAAGGTCGCGTCAGTGCTACGACAGGTGCACGACGGAGTATCCGGAGGACATCTAGGAGTAAAGAAAACCCTGGAGAAGGTGAGAAAAAGATTCTATTGGGTGCATTGCCGTGAAGACGTAGAGGACTGGTGTAGAAAATGTGTAGCTTGCTCCTCAGTAAAGGGACCGCAAACGAGAGCCAGAGGTCGGCTGAAAGTGTACAATGTTGGTGCACCATGGGAAAGAGTTGCTGTCGATATAGCTGGGCCATTCCCTGTTACTGAAGAAGGGAATAGGTATATCATCGTCATGCAAGACTATTTCAGCAAATGGCCAGAAGCTTTTGCAGTACCTAACCAAGAAGCTCATACAGTCGCCAAAAAGCTAGTTCACGAGGTGTTCTGTCGATTTGGCATTCCTTTGGAGTTACACTCTGACCAGGGTAGAAACTTCGAGTCTTCACTATTTCAAGAGGTTTGCCAACTACTCGGGATACATAAGACTCGTACAACACCATATCACCCACAGTCAGATGGAATGGTCGAAAGATTCAATCAGACGTTGGAGAATCATTTGGCCAAAGTAGTGGAAGAACATCAAAGGGATTGGGACCAATACATTCCACTCTTCTTAATGTCATACCGCTCTGCAACACATGATAGCACAAACTGCACACCGGCGAAAGTCAACTTCGGCCGAGAAATTAGACTACCCATAGATGCACTAACCGGAACACCTCCCGATACTCCTATCCTAGCTGTCGACTATGTGGCCGACCTGCGGCGTAAATTAGATGGAATACATGAGCTAGTGAGAGAGAATGGTCTGAAAACCAGTGAGAAGATGAAGATCCGATACGACCGCAAAGCTAACGTGCCCGGATTTGAAGAGGGAACTTTGGTATGGTTACATAATCCCATTAGAAGAAAAGGGAAGAGTCCAAAGTTCCAAGCCAAATGGGAGGGTCCGTACACGATAGTAACCAGAATAAACGATGTCACCTACCGGATTAAGAAAGGACCTAGAGGGAAGCTGAAAGTCGTACACGTAGACCGCCTAGCTCGCTATTATGGATCAAATCATGCTCGGGACGAGCATGACTAAGAAGGGGGCAATGTTACGAATGGACCTTATGTCGATGGCATAAGGTTCAATATCGCGTGACATGCAGTGTGTCACTTTTAAGCCCTATTTCTTCAGATCTAGACATTTTCTAGGTACAATAATAAAACGCATTACTAGACTTAGGACGGCCTATCGAATGGTACAGGTCTCAACAGTTTTGTCAACAAAGTGTCGACATCGAAATTTCTAGAAACCCGTTTCCGGGAATTACCGTAGGTACTTCCGAGTGACCTCGAAGTTATGTGCTATTATTATTACGTCTAGAGGAATCTGGAATGTTCGATCAGCTGGGCTATATAAGGCGTCGCGACGCCGGCACACAGTCAGTCTACACTCGACTAGCGTTACGAAAACAGCGACAGTTAAGAAGCGATCTTAAA
The DNA here is from genome assembly GCA_017933935.1 of Sesamia nonagrioides. NCBI lineage: Eukaryota > Metazoa > Arthropoda > Insecta > Lepidoptera > Noctuidae > Sesamia > Sesamia nonagrioides. The sequence goes on from JADWQK010001182.1 coordinate 1,461,557, forward strand.
GAAGACCTACTGCGACAATTACAACGAGAACTTCGAGTACTACGTGAAGTAACATCTGTACTGTTATTGTGTGTTTACGACACGGACTTCGTGGACTTAAGTGAAGACTTCGGTGCGACGTCAGCTACATTCTACTTGTCATTGCGTACAATCGACTGTACCTTCGTTGCTAATAAACTTCGTAACCCTTAACCGGCGTTTAAGTACCCCTAGCCCGTAACACTACTATTATGAACTCCATATAATATTACTCCATATTTATCCCTATAACAACCCAACAGCGTTCAACAAACATAACTGCAAGCTACATCACAGTTTATGCACAGCTTCCATTGACACGAACAAACATAACTTTTGGCAAGATGTCTATCTGTTACAACTTGTGCTACACTATCTAATGCCACTGTAACTGTTCTGAGAATATTAATAATACCTGTTTCCCTCTGGGAGGGAGTAAGTCTTCCGTGGATATTACCGCAAAGCAATTGAAACAAAGTTATTAAGTTGGTAAAGTATAAGCTGACATTTTATGCAAAAAATGTATAGCATTTATATGCTATACATTTTATATTTTTATAAATATAACAAGGAAAACCTTTTTAAATAACAAGCTTTAATGAAAAGTATTAAAAAGATTTAGTTATATGTACTTTCTAAGTATATCTTGGACACCAATGACTGAAGGTGAAGGAAAACATCTTGAGGAAACCTGGACTTTATAAGTCTGAAATCGTCAACCCACATTGAGCAAGCGTGGTGATTACGCTCAATCCTTCTCGGTATGAGAGGAGACCTGTACCCAGCAGTGGGACGATAAAAGGTTGATGATGATTAAAAAGAAAAAATGCAAAAACTTTTCAAGCTAAAAATAACTAATATCGTCATTTCGTATTCCACATTCGACACAATTTATATAATTTAAAAGCTTTACACGAGATCTAAGTACTCGTACTTACTTAGTTTGAAAATTTTAACACATAAAATTATTCACATCAAATTATTTAATTTGCTTGTTAATCTACTCAAGTAAATACAGCAACGTGACAAGCTTATGTTTATGCCAAACCCGAAACACATGTCCAGTATTTTTAAGCAAAGTATCTACATACGTACAAAATTTCATAAGATATCATGAAAACCACAAAGTTATGAGCTTATTATCTTACTTGGTTGTCCCAGCAAAAATATGGTCAACGCATCAACGCACCACTCGCCCGTAAAAATGATTGGAACCGATTCAGTTGCTTATTCTCAACAAACTATATTCAGGTTTACTATAAAGTAAAAATAACTTTATATAAATTGCCTAGTTCTCACGTTGGTGATATATATATATATATAGCTAGGTCCAACCTGCTAACGGACAGACTGGTGTGTCACTTAAGTAATCTTTAAAAGATAACTAAGGACATTAGGGGCTTTTGGCCTCTTATAAGATGTTCTATAATTTTTTTTTTAGATTTTTTCTGATTTACAGTTACTTACTAAATTAATCTTAATTAGTTTCAAGTTCTTTCATTTATATATTTGCACAGAATCAATCTGCCTAGCCTTTTCAACCATTATGGGTTCAGCTAACAGTCTTAACCAAATGCAGCTGAATACCAGTATTTTGAGGCGACTGCTTATCTGACCTACATAACCAACTCATTAGTACACGACTTATATTTGGCTCTTACCATCAAAATATTATCACAAAATTAGCCTCCTTCCTTTTACCCCCAAGGCGTGTCAAAAGCCATTATTTACTGCTTCACTAAATGAAGCAAGATGTCCCATTCCAACTTTTTGACATGAACTTCTTATTGTCTGTTAATTACCCAAATTCATAACAGACCGAAGAATTCCCAACACGGGGACTTCAACAAGGGTTTCTTTGAAATGCATAATTCAGTTTATTAAAAAGTTTACTGAACGATACGGTCAGCAATTAAAGATGATTACAAATTTTATTTTTACATTTCCTTTAATAAAAATCTTAAATGCGTTCATTCACACTCTGACAGATCAGGAAAGGAAAGGAAAAAATGAAGAAAATAAAAAAGGAGAGTAGAAAAAGTTTACTCCCAAGAAAGCGGTGCAGTATGGAACGCACGGAGTAGTATGGAAGAAATAAACATGTTACGTCGACCCCAAAAAAAATGTAATTAATCAACTCATCCAATCGTACTTTAGTGTCTAGTAGTTTTAGCCTCAAAATTGAGTCACAACACCAAATCCTCTATCATCTACATCAGGATGTAGAAGGTAAAAGACTACCCAAAAGTGTTTAGAAAGGCAATTCTTCCCAAGACACATTTAGGTCTTACCTAAGGCGGATATAGCACATACCTGTGGTTCTTTTCGGAACATAGTTTGCAGAGTAAGCAAACTGAAGTGGCACGTTTATCAAAGGACTGGCGATGGCAATGGCTATTAACCAAAAAGCAGGCCGAGCAAAAGATTCCTAGAGTATCAAGCGTGGTGTTGGACGGCCCTTACCTGCTGAAGGCCGTCCAACTGCTTGCTTGCAACGTGCTTTTTGGTTAATGGCCATTGCCATCGCCAGTCCTTTGATAAACGTGCCACTTCAGTTTGCTTACTCTGCAAACTATGTTCCGAAAAGAACCACAGGTATGTGCTATATCTGTGGTTATTTTCGAAACATTCTAAATTTTATCCTTCGAAGGAAGTCCAAGCCATAGCTCGCTCGATAGCGCGTTAAGTAAACTTTCATTTGGAAAACGCAGCAGAATGATGCCGATTCTCTGACAGGCAATGCTCAGCATGCCCTGTTAGATACAGCATATTGCACAAGAGTTCCATGAGGAAGGATTACAAAAGGAGCACTAAGTAAGGTAAAGGTTCTTAAAGTTAAAGTTAAAAAGATTTTACATGGAAGTTGCAATTTTTGTCTAAAGGAAATCTCATCGGCCATACCGCTTGCGTCATATAAGTATAATCATCATCATTAACCTTTTTTATCGACCCCCTACTGAGCACATCGGTATGAGTCTCCTCTCATACCGAGAAGGATTGAGCGTAATCACCACGTTTGCTCAATACGGGTTGGCGATATCAGACTTATCAGTCATTGGTGTCCGAGATACACTTAGAAAGTATATATTACTTAGAAAAGTTACATTGGTACTCGCCTGACCTGGAATCGAAACCGCACACTCATACTTGAAAGGTTGGTGTTTTAATCACTAGGCCACCACGAAATACGATACGACGATAAGTACATATAATCAGCTTATATTTTTCCCACTAACGGGACACAGGTCTCCATTATGTGGGAGGAAAATAATCCACCTTCAAAGCGCTTTGGCTGCCTTTCATAGGAATTATACATAATTATAGTAAATATAAACTAATAATGATTATGCTTTTCTATACATGTTTTTTAGTCTTTCAGGTATTACTTCAAAGTTGCGTCATTTTAGAAAGACTTTGATAACTCTCAGAAAATATATAAAACATTTATTTGAAAAATTCAGAAAGGATTATTTATGAATTGTCAAGGAGTTGGTCAGTAAAGAAGATGATGTGGGTTGGTATTGCTATTTTTTTTTGTATTACATTTTAGTTGCGGACGTATAAGGTATACCTTCATTGCTGACTGTACTACCCAATTAACTTGTCATTATTATTGCAGAGCCAAGACCCGTTCCGAAGTTGCATTTCGTAAATATTAGTCCACACTCAAAGCTGGACGCTTGAATTATTTAGCCAATGAAATATAACTGTTTGTAACTCAGTTTGACTCAGTGATGTTTGGAACAGATTTGTTTTTGATGATAAATGGCTTGAGAGTTACAGGAAATTGTGGAATCCGACCAGGTTTAGTTCGGTTAGCTTTGTGAATTAAAGATACGGTCTGAATGAACGAGATATTTGTTACGAAGTTACTGAAGTAGTAGGAGTTTATTTCGAAGAAATGTATCGTTTTTGAGCTTAATTGAGAACTAGGTACACTTCATCTGGCTGAAACAGAACCCATTTAATGGTTAAACCTCAAGCGATGCTTAAACAGTACGCTGGTTGCGTAACATGCTTTTTCAATGACCATTTGGTAATTTACTTAATTCATATCTCAGTAGAACTCATTCCTGCGAAGTCGTGTTACAATGATCATTTCCACACGGGTAAATCGTACTACAATGAAAATTGTTAATTTTCTTATGGCTATGGCATCAATAAATCAACATAGTGATTATGCCAAAAAGCGCGCGTATTTGCGTCACTATTAAACATTGCATGTTATTACGTTGTATGGATGAATTGCCTTTGCCTTTCATTTGTGGGAATAAAACAACATTGATAAAGTTCAAAATTGACGGCTTTTTGTACTTATTTATTTCATGATCGTAGAATTTTTTGTATGTCACTGTCGCAAACAGCTATTGTAATACTCGTGATGATCTATTTTGCCACGAAGCGAAGCTGAGTGGCACAAACTCGCGACCTATTGTGCCACTCAGCTTCGCTTCGTGGCACAAACTATCACTCATATTATCATAGCTATCATTACTTGGTACTAACTATTTAATATCAATGGAAAGTTTGAAGCATGTTGGTAATCCATTGCTCTATATATTCGAAAAATGTGTTTGCTCAACAAGACAAAACACGCAATGAATCTTGTTGAACTGTCAGAATGAAACCCATTGCTACTGATAGTGTATTACTCAATTACCTTACGGACTTTGTTAATTACGACACTCTTTTTTAAGTCCCAGCCTAATGAGTTTAACCAAACTCTATAATATTAAACTTTGGACTTCCCTTTGTAAAGTCTTCTCCGCTGAGTTTTTTTTTTATAAATTATAAACTAGTGCTTGACCGCATTCATGCCTGATGGTAAGCAGTGATGCAATAGTTGATGGTAAAGCGCGCTAGCTTATTAAGAGCATATTCACTCTAGCCTTGAAGACACTTAAATTGTAGTCAGACGGAGAACCGCTGCCGGCAGATTGTTCCAGTCGCTCGATATACGCAGTATAAAAGAAAAGGCAAAACGCTTCGTTCGAATCGTTGTGGTATCAACAACGTAAGGGTGAAAACTCGCCGTACGAAGGATCGTCCAATGATGGAACGGAGATGGGGGAATTCAATCATGACATTCCTGTCAGTAAAAAGTGTATCATCTCTCTGTGAGATGGAGCAGGCGATTATACACCATGCAGGTCTGTTTCAGGTTGATGAATGACACATGCCTTGGATATTTTGATCGTAGGACATGACGATTTCCTAACACTATTTTTCCTTCGTCGTTTCTTAGTCGTAGTGGCCTAGTGGTTAAAACACCAGGCTCTCAAGTAGGAGGTTGCGGGTTCGATTCCAACTCAGGCAAATACCAATGTAAGTTTTCAAAGTTTATGTACTTTTTAAGTATATCTTGGAGACCAATCACGAATTACAAGGTGAAGGAAAACATCTTGAGGAAACCTGAACTTTTAGTCTGAAATAACCAGCCCACATTGAGCAAGCGTGGTGATTACGCTCAATCCTTCTTTGTATGAAAGGATCCCTGTGCCCAGCAGTGGGACGATAAAAAGGTTGATGACGATTTTTCCTTCACATTTGTGGGAGCAGTGTTGCTGAAATTAATTAGACAAAGTATCCTGCTTGTCTATCTCGACTCACCAAAAATATAAGCAAATATAAGTAGGTATGTATATGGGAAAAATAACTTCCTACACAATTAAATTCAGGTTACTCTACAACTTCAAACATAATATCACTTTTTCAATAGTGCTAGTCATTCTAAAATCAACTTAGTTTTAATTGAGATAAAGTTTATATTTTTAAATGTGAAATAGGGCGGGCGAGTGCAGCATGGCGCATATTTACTATTTGTTCGAACCCACGACTTAGGAAAGGTAAGTCGGGGGGGAGTCGGGGGAATCAATGGACACTCATTACCTTTTCGATATTGACTAAACTGTACCCGTTACGTGAGTCTGGAGCAATGTGTTATCTATGTTTAGACAATAAAGTTAACTTTTGTAGCAACCATCGTCTCTTTAGCAATTTTGATAAGGTTTTTCTTGATCCAAATAAACAATCTTTCATTATTTTCCTCTCATTCAAAGATCGTATGTAAGTAATAAAAGATGTAGCACGTACGAAATAAGTAAGCAATCATTCAATATCATTTAGAAATCAACTTCCAATCTTCACATTTCACGGCGCGTGTACCGAATACTTTGAAAGGAATCAAAGATTCTTAGTGTTGATTTAAAGAACCTCTGCCAGAAAACCTATTCAAACAATGTTTACAGTTTTTAAAGACAATTCGCGAACGCAATGAATACTAAACGTTTGACCTTCTACAGCGTAGGATGAAAGGTCAAACGTTTCCCCAAATTATAATTCGTTCAAATCAACTTTCGCTTTACACAAAGGATCACAGGCATTAAGTACCAATAAAGCTATAATAATAAAAGTTCTATTCAAATCTAATATTTACGTAAGATTCAAGTTCCCTGGGGATATCGGGGTGAACTTAACAACCGACAGGTTTAATTAGGGAACGAAGCTAATTCCCAAGTTTTGATGAATGCGATTTCACGGATACAACCCCATTTCACCCTCGGCGGGAGTAGCATAATTTGAAATTTTGATTTAAAGCCCTGTTTGCTTAATTGCTGTTAATACTATCTGTGCTGGCTCGGTTATGGTGACCAAAGAGATCGTAACCCTTTTGTGATTAATATTCGATTGTGTTTGCTGAGTTTTGATTGGATTCTTCTTGTGTAAATGTTGGGATTTAGAAATAGATTGCTGTATAAGTGGAGTGTGAAATTTTAAACTATTGAAACTAGTGATTTGAAAGTAGAATGGAACGGAGAGAATATTATGAAGGCAGAGAAAAAAAGAACATGGCAACATACGATTACGAAATAACACTATATTTAAATAAAAGACAAGACAACAGGGGTTTTGACGGGAAAGCTAAGATGAGTGCCACGCGCATTTTCATTGGTCTTTAAAATTATTTATAGTGTCGTTTACTAAATAAAAGCGCGTGATTTATGTAGTAAAAAGTGCATTCAGTAAATAATTCATGAAGAACATTGAAATATCGCAGCATATTGGCTACGTCATGACTTTGCCTCAAACCTTTCTCACAGACGGCTCACGCGGCCGTCTTTTCAACTGTCATTGGTGGTATCCGGTTTTAAATTATTTTTAACTTTTAAGTCTGATATTTTTAAAAGCACGTTTTCTTAATTTTTAAACTATATTTATTTCCAACTTTTTAGTTCAATAATCTTAAAAAAAAAAAACAAACGAAGGAACGTATTGAAAACGGTGGGACATTTTAGTCCAAAGAGTTAGAGACGGACAAACAAACAAGCAAGCAAACAAGCAAGCAAGCAAGGAAACAAACAAGCAAGCAAGCAAACATACACGAAGCTAATAAAAAGCATGTAAAAAAGAAGAAGAAGAAGACAAGGCAACAGTTGAAATATGAAGAGGAGTCAAGCAAATAAGAAAACAATGTGTTAACATTGATTCAATAGAGATCAGAAGGCATATTAAAAATGTTCAAAATGTAGTCACAGTCAGCGAAAATCAGAGCCATTACGCACTTGGACTCGGTCGATGAAGACTGTACCTTATATAGTTTAAATAGGTGCTTACGAACTTGGTCGACGGTCGCCTGGGTGACTTTGCCTATATTTTGTTCCTGAGGGACCGAGTGGCCCGCGACTAGCTGACAGCGCGTAATGGTTCTCAATGTGTACTGAATGATATTGGGATTAAATCTGTTGATTTTTTTTTAAGAGAAATTTGAACCAAGATGAAACTGTGAACGTTTTTAAAATTATAAACAAAACCGTTCGGAAGTCACTACATACTGACAAGCGCAAAGTTGAGTGTAGGTCTTTGACAGTCGACAGTCAGTGGGTAGTAAGAAGCTTAAAAGGGACTGACCAGCTAAGCAGTCGTACCAAGGCATATCACGATGCCCTGTAATTGGATTCAATATGTCAGATGTATAGGTCGCTCCACCAAGATGTTTACTAGAACCCGCCTGCAGACACCAATATAAGTAAAACCGTTGGATAAATGAAGATTGATTTCTAAATAAAAATTACATGTGATAATAAAAAACAGTCGACACATTATTTATGTACAGACGACAGCACATCACGCTAATACAATCTGTCAGATTTCTTTATTAGATTTTCAAGTTTGTCTCTAAAGCATTAAGGCTCAAAGTTGACAGTCCTATATCTGACATTTTGGGCTAGCTCGACTTGCTGTCGTCCGTACACAATAAATTACATAAGGATTAGACAAAATTACGATCTGTGTACAAAGCTGCTGCTTATTTCTTAAGAATTTTTTCCAGAAGACCTGCGAAAAGGGAAGTAAAACAGAAATGTAGACAATAGTGTGTAAGAGCAAAGAGAGAAGAATACGAATGTGTTAAGTTTAAAACTAATAATATTAAATATAATCAACGAATAAGTATAATAAGTATACTTAAATAAATACATAATAGTAAACATAAATATGTACGAAAAACTTAGAAAAAATTAATAGATTACTGCACAACCATACCAACAAGAGTAATAAAACATAACAAGGATACATAAAAATATGTTTTTAATATATACATGTTTATACAGACAAAGCATATAACAAATATATAGATTATAAAAACAGTGGATTAAATTTAAAAAAAAACCTAATACAAATATTAAAAACAAAAAAAATAACGCAAGCAAAAATAAAACAATATTATAACCCATATAAATCAGTAAAGTCGATAGTATTACAACGCAAACAAAATAGATACATTACAGAAAAGGTCTGTGACTACGTCAGGGTGACACTTAGAAAAGCAGGAATGGGTTTTAGCCGGTAAGAGTCCGGCACTGCCCAGACAGGCCCACAAGTGAGGCAGTCTGGGCGTCCATGAGGACTTCCCACACCTGCAATATTAAAAAAAAAACATAAATATGTAATAGTATACAAATTCTCACGATACATACAGAGGAAAGGTGTAGCCATTATGTTTCCATTCCAACTTGCCATTTCGTTTCAGACAAATATTTAGCTTAATAAATATAGAAATTGAACGACAAATGTAGGCAAATATAATTAATTAACAGCCAGTCAGTTTCTTTCTGGGTCACTAGCGTTCTATTATGAACGAGGGGTAATATGATTCTTACTTACATTTGGAGATGATTAATGCTCTGTTGGATTATTATCTTACTGTATTATTGATCTATTAGGGTGGTCTATCACTGGGTGATTTGGGGATGTCCAGAATTTGAGATGAGTAGAAAAATTGGCACGTAATGTTTTTTTAAGTCTTCAGAGCTTACTGATTTAACGTTTTTTTTGTAGGTGGGAAATATGCAAACGATTTCACTCTTCGTGTCAGACTTTTGCTAACTAAACCCTACTAGTGTTTCTACTTTATTTGTCTCTGCTAGAGGACACGGTGTCTCTTTTGAAGATCCCGCAGCCAGTGGATCAGTGGACCTCATCGCTTTATGCTTATATGTCTTTGGGGCGCACTTTGAACGCAACGCGCCATCAAAGCGGGCCTGGTCCTCTTCGGGCAAGCTATCTATTGCTCGCCGCCCGCAAGCTCACACTTATAGTGGCCTGGAATCGGTTACTGACTCCCGACGTGGCTTGACTTCCTCTCATACCTATATGTTAGGCAACTAACAAAGGCGGTAAGCACCGCACTGCGTGCTGGTTCGGAAAAGTTTTAACCATAAATTAGTTTCACTTCGCTATGCGCAAGGTGGTTGGTTACATTTACTTATTGATTGTAATGCTAGTATACATCTCATAATTGTGGTATTTTCAGTTTCTTGTTTAGGGCTTCCTGAAGAATTATCCTTGAGAGAGGTATTTTTAAAATAATAAAATTGGTGATTCACTCAATGATATATAATATTAACAGATATAATATGTTCTAACAAACTAACCAAAATAAATGTGCCGTTCGGAGCAGCAGCACACACATGCAATTTTTTTTTATTCTGCGTAGGTACATTTCACACGTTGATAGAGTGCGAATGAGATGGGGCGCAATCTAAAGCATAGAGAAGAAAAAGATGGCTAGTGTGTGTCGTTTGCGCTTAAATGGAAAGAGCAACAAGGTAGCCAAAGAATAACAAAAAATACAGATAGGAAATATAACAGAGTTAACGGTAACTGGTAATTTCGTAGGTGGTAGTGTAGTAGGCGTTCAATAGGTGCATATATTTTTTTTATGAAAAGTTTTACACTTCAATTAAGTATTACAAAACTTTAATGCTTGTCATTGAAGTTTTGTAATACTTGATTAAAATGTATTTAATATTTTGTGACTTTGATCAAAGGAAACCTAATGCAATAAAATAAACAATTATAAACCATTGTAATTAGTGAAATTAATTCGGTTTAATCTATACTTACTATATTTCAAATAATATTTTAATTTTAATTTTTAAATGTAAATCATTATGCAAACATTGTGTATATATTTCTAAATGCTTGGCTTAATTGGTGTGAGCGTAGGAAATATTTATTTATATTATTATATACTTGGGAGTGTGCGAAGAAATTTGAATGATTTAATTTCCCCATCTCCGTTCCACCATCGGACGACTCGTCGTACGGCAAGTTTCCACCCTTATGTTATTAACACCACTACGATCCGGACGAAGCGTTTCGCCTCCTCCTTTATACCGCGTACATCGAGGGACTGGAACAGTTTACCAGCGGCGGTGTTTCCGTCGGACTACAATTTGAGTGTCTTCAAGGCTAGAGTGAATAGGCTCTTAATAAACTAGTGCAGTTTATCATCAAGGACTGCGTCACTGCTTACCATCAGGGAGGATTGCGGTCAAGCGCTTGTTTAATATCCACTGACACTTTCCCATTTTATAATTTCATGTCATTTGACTCTATTACTTAGCAACGCAAAATAAACACGTAATTTTATAAATGTTTTACTTAACTGTTGCAATAAGATTTTCATAAATAATATTAAACAGAACTATAATTGTAGGTATAAAAGTCACCATAAACATTATCGCTTCTGTGCAACTAATCTATGTCTAATGCCTTCGCGTCTTTTTCACACTCGCAAGAAATCCAATTAGCTCTCTCTTTTTTTACTTACTATGGGAACCTAAGCATCATTTGTAAGAATGTTTGACAAAATAATCGAAACTATATTATTTATCTAAATATTTTGAAATAATTACTTATGATATGTGATTCCATAAGTTTTGTTGGTTTTTTCTAAAATAATTCGTGCATTTACGCATTACACAAAACGCCATTTTGAATGCGGAAAAGATTTTCTTAGCTACCGAGGACAGACGCCCGTACGGAACGAGAGTATCGAGAGTGACTAAAGCGAGATACTGGACTTACCTTCTTTTGTACGCTTCATTTTCAGTGCGCTAGTGACATAGTCTACCTATCTACCTTAGTTTAATATTATATCCATGACTTCACTACAAACAATAGCGATACTGCTGCAAAACGAAAAACATAACTTCGAAGCCACCTCATACTTACCACCTCTTCTCGCTGAAATCAAAAACAAATTCACTAACTAAGACTATAGGTATAAGAAATACACGATCATTGAGAATATTCTAGGAACTTTCTTCTAGTAATTTCAGCGTAATTGTCAGCTCTAAGTTCGTAGCTTGATTCTAGTAGCTTCTAAATAAACTCTACATTTACTATTATTAACTTTTCTTAGTCGCTGAAATAATTTCATTCACTTTTCTTAATAGTTGCTTAAAAGCTAAATAAAGGTCCATTTCTGTACACCTACTAAAAATCAATACCATTCAAGTTTATGTGATAAAGACATCTGCTTATATTTTCACTGAGCTTTGGGTCATACGTTTTCTTTACATTGTTCACTATATGGATAGAAGAAAATCTTAGCCGAATATCATTTCCTTGGCCCTTGGTTAAGCGGACCCCGGGCTCCAACGCGAAAGCCACGGATGCAACCGGGATAAATGCTGAGATGATGATGATGATCATTTTCTTGGCCCAAAACAGACAAAAAAGGGTCTTGATAGACAGACAAATAGACGGACACACAACAAAGTGATGGTATAAGTATTCCTTTATTTCCTTTCGAGGCACAAAACCCTAAATAAGTACATCATACCGTGAAACTGCTAAAATTTTGGGCCAACCAAATTGTATATACAGTTATGGCATCGACACAATGAATTAGATTAATACTAATTTTGGGTTTCATTATCAAATTGAATAACTAATCACGTAAAATGAAAAATACATTTTGGTCAGCTAATTTCCTAATTTTCGGTTTCAGCACAAAATTATCGAGCCTCTGCGGATTTAATAATATTTAACTGCGTAAAAGGGAGCTGACAATTATTGGAATTGGTTCAAGTTATGCGGGTCTAATCGGCGAATGTGAAATTAAAGTGATTGCTTTTCCATGAGGTCGGTCATTTTATAGTCGAGTTGGCAATTTAAAAAAAATAAATTCAAAAAGTTTTGTCGTTAAGTTGCGGTATTACAATGAGGTTTTAAATAAATCTTGTTCTCTCGACGGGAGATAGAATCTGTAAGAAGATTAGATAGTAAATCCTCTCTGACATGTTGATTACTTCAATTAGATACCAAGACTTGCAAAACTTAGTCATTCTGCTACTAATTTATGTAGTTTGTGGTGACGTGACAGAGGAAGAAGATAGTATATTCAAATTCCTCTTGCCATCTGATGTCATGTCCACTAGTATGAATAATTATTCAAATTTATGGTAGTTATTAAGTAAATTTCAGAACGACAAGTACTATTAAAAATGTTTGTATGAATTTATGAACAAATTTCATATCTACCATTTTAATTTGGCGTTTTTGTCCACACACATCAGCACCTTGATGCACTGATAGACGATTTGGCACCATTGAATCCCGCAGTACAGCCCATGTCTCGATCGAACAAAGGCTTTGTGGTAAGTATATAGAAGTTACCCATATTTGATGTATGGCCTATGAGAAGCATAGAGGTTTAAAGGAATGAGGAACAGAGTGTAAAGTTCACTCATCCTTCATAGAAAAGGGAGGAACCTCATCGTTGGGAAATTATAATATAGGTATGCACGGTAAACACGGTTATGAATAGTTGCACTGGTCTGGTCGTGCCTCCAAAGCACGTTAAGCCGTTGGTCCCGGTTGCTATACGAACATCTAGTGGCAGCCGTTACAGGTTGTTGGAGCCCTCAAAAGTCCAACAATTGGTCTAACCGCAATGCTTCATTATCGCTTTCGAGTTGTGGCGGTCAGACGGCAGTCGCTTCACGGAAAATATATGTAGAAGTTTAGCCAAAATCAGTAGTTAGACTGGTAAAGCGGACCCCAGACTCCAAAGCTGAAAAGCTTCGGATGCGATTGGGATTAACGCTGAGATGATGATGATGACCAGTTCGCGGTACGCTAGTCGCGAAGTGCAGAATCAGTGTGATGTCAGCAAAACGCGTTGTTCACATGTGGCGTTTGGTTGGTAGATACATACCGCTGAAGAAGTAACTAATACATATTTAAATTAAAATTTCCCAGGAACACTGCAAAATTTTCTGTGATTATATTCAGTTTTAACTAAAAAAACATAAAACTATTCCTAGAGTTGCCGTTTAATGCACTTGATCCGCACAAACGGGTTCGTTATTTCAAAGAACAGCTGAATCGCACAAAGTGACGGGGACATACTTTAGTTTCTACTAGATTTATTACTGCTGACGTGCATTCTCGAAGACTACTAAAAGAATTTACTGTTATATACGTCAACAGTGTACCCGCGTCTCCGGAAAGGTAATGATTCCTCATAATCCTGAGATTTTATCGGTTCGTGCGATTTAAAACGGTTGGTAGAAAAATGGGAGTAGGTGGTCTTTGATGTCGTCAAATCAATTTGCTACGTGTGAAATGGTGAGGCGCGCGATCGATGAATGACTTTTCCGCTTCTATAGATTGCGAATTTTCTTTGACCTGTTAAATTCCGTTGCTTCAAAATATTCAGCTGAGTAAATTCTGAGTTTCGTACCTATAAGGTAAAAACAGGATCCTGTCACTAAGTCTCAACTCTTTGTCTGTCACCGTGAAATTTTCACAGATACAAAACACAGTATTTCTGTTGCCGCTGTAACAAAAAATACTATGAACGGTTTTTTTTTTCATCATTTCAGCCGAAAAAAGTCTACTGCTGGACATAAGCCTCCCCCAAGGATCTCCACAACAACCGGTCCTGCGCCTCCCGCATCCGCGATTTCCCGCGACCTTCACCAGGTCGTCGTCCACCTTATCGGGGACCTACCTACCCACGTTGCTTCCAGTGCATGATCGCCTTAAGTGTGTAGGTACTTAAGTGCTGCATTTTTACATAGTTACCGAAATGTAGAATAAATAAGAGAATGGTGCCGAATCCTTTTTTAGTTTCTTGTTCCATGTTGTTGTTGTAGTTGTCAATCAATGAAGAGGCAATCAGTTGATAAAATAGTAATCGCTCATAGATACCCAAGATGTCGTAGATTCTTTGCAATTCTGCGGACAAAGTGGTGAATATGTCTGATACCGCAGCCATTCTGTACTTCAACGGTTAAGGTAAATAACTAAAGGTAAACAAAAAAACAACATGACTTAACTAGCTAACCGATTAGACTTAAAATCTACACAGTTGAAATGCTACGTCACAGTCGTGCCCTTCAATTTAGCGTTTATAATTCGTAAATAACTAATTCTTAGGCACTCTACACACCAAAACCCCGGCGTTGCCGACATATGACCGGTGTATTATGTCGGCAACATTTTGCTGGCAGGCTAGGTTGGCGGCTCCAGTCATTGCAAGTCGTAAAACTTTGCCACATCACTATAACTGAAATGTCGCCGGGCAACTGAGCGCTTGCGTACGCTAGCCGCTGGCAAGCCGCCGACATGACGGCGGCCACCACGCGCGGGCGATGGTTGTCGACATGCTTCTTTCAACATAAACCGATTGTGTCGGTGGGCTGTGCCCAGAGGCTTTAGTGTGTAGAGAGCTTTAAATTCAGGAGAAAAACAAATGATTCTGGGCTCTCTAAAAGCCTGACAATCTAGAGATTTCAGTCGTTGAAACTTTTGTTTTGAATATGTATATTGATAAGATAGTTTGTAAAATTTCTAAAAAGGGCTATTTGAATTTAATTAGGTAGTTATATAACTAATATAATTGTGCCGTGTGGTACCGGGCATAGAATAGTACCAACCCATATCGTCCTGAGGGTAAGAGGCGACTAAGGGAACTCGCACTCTCAACAGGGAAGCGGGCAGCAGCGCTTCTCACATGGAATATCAATTTACTGCAATCCCCAACCCGCCTGCCAAGCGTGGGGATTATTGCAACGCTCCCCATTGGAATGAAGGCCGTGGGGTAGCCCTTTGTCCAGCAGTGGACCTCTATAGGCTGAGAATGAGAAGAGGTACTTAATTACAACTATTTATAGTTATATTTATCGTTAAAAAAAGCAATTTAACCATCTCATATCTACCAAAACCGGTACATTTAAGTTAAAGCACTCGCTGTAAAACTTAATACTGCGTATTAAGTTTTGTGACCTAATTCTAAGACAACAAGGGGATTTAAGTCTTGTTCGTAATAAACTTGATCATAAAACTTTGAAGGCAAGGATAGGAATAAAATATTATAGGATATACGCGGTTCTTTAGGAACCAGCTTAAAATATTACCGAGATTGTACTTAAGTTGTTATTTGGATTTTTATCACTGGATGGAGTGGGTGACTTGCATGCCAAATTAAAGTGAATTCGTGTGTGTAGTTTTTGTAATTGGAAAAATGACAGACTTATTTATAAGGGAGGAAAGTATTGACAAGTGGTGGGGATGCTTTTTTTACAGAGATAAGCAAAAAAGATAAAAATAAGAGGTGCGAAAATGAGAGAGAGCAAAATAAAGGCATGACGCACGCAGTTCTAAGAAATCGTTTTATTTTATAACTATTTGAAAGTACTTTTTTAAGAAGAATAACATCACAAATTATTTGCAATAAACGTGACGCAGAAAGAACAAAAACACAATCACATTCGGTAGAAATGACACGATCAAAATTTTTGGTTTCAAAATAATGAGGCGAATGTAAAATGTATATTGCTTTCTATCTCATTCACTCCCACTTTAAATATTATGAATTTATGTGCTTTCTCTTTTTCCTTTCATCAACTTTCAAATCACAACAATGTTTTTTTTTTCCTTCTTTGGCAACTGAGTCGGTTTCGACTATTCTGCCAGTGTCACGTCACAACAATGTTCTTTAGCATGACGGCGCATCCGTCAACGTTTGACTTTGACAGGTAAAAGCCAGCTTAGCAAAGCGTCATTAAAATATACACTATCTCTTAAACAAACAGACGCGAAAATAGAACAGAATATCCAATAGCAATTCGTTTTAATTTCTCCAACACTCTACCCCATTTTAATCATAAAATTCCATCTCTATGGCTCACCATAAAATATTTAATACTTGAAACACAAACGCCCATTACGATGATATCAAACGGTACCACCAATTCACCCGCTTGGAACACCTAAAAACTGGATTGAAACGTTTATCTTTCGATCCTAAAGCATTCACTTTTTCATTCACCATTCTTCGTATTTTAAACTGTGACACTTCGCTTTAATAGTTCCCTCTAACGATCGCTGGCTACATAAAAGATAAGATAATTCCAGCTATCGACACGACGAACGGGAAATTTCCAACGTATTTGATCGCCGGAGCGCGGATAAAGGTCCATGGCTAAATTTTAAAATTTTCATTTAAATCTTTATTCTTTCATGCAATTATCAACGTCCATGTTAAACGTGACACTGTAAAATGAATTATAGTAATGTTCTATCGACTTTAATTCTAAAAATGTTTAATAAAATGCTCGTAATAGTTGATTGACGGAAGGCGGAATTCAGAAATTGCTGATGCACTTTACGCCGTGTAATACGGAACACTAAAATGCACGATGAGTTCTACATAGTTGATAAGGAAGCAAGGTGAACAACGGAGAGCCGTAAACTTGTAATGTGCTGTATCTTTGATAATAACTCATCATCGTCTCCTGAGAGTTTGCTCTAATTATAATTAGAGCAAAATCACTCTAAATACTATCAAGAACTATAGTTCTTGATAGTATTTAGAGTGATCTGCTCTGCTCCTCTGTGGTGTCAATCAGTTGCTGGAAAACTAATCAAACATAGACACAGATAAGCAATGTCTTTAGGCAACATTTTAAGATTTAAAGTATCTAAAAACTTTACTTGGTTCATATTGTTTATTTCAAATAATTTACTGGCTTTTTTGAATTGTTATGGGTAGAAAGATGCAGCTAATTGCCAATCCCAAAGCTTAGTTGGTATGTATGGAGAAGAATGGGAAAGAAAGGGACTCGAATCTCTACAAGAACTGCGGCCCTAGCCAATGTAACATCGCTTCGCTATGAAGCGATGTTACATTGGCTACAGGCCCTGGTCTCTATTTATTTATTAGTATATTTTTATCGTTAAGTGGCCGATTTTGATTTTAAAAACATGTTTAAGTTTATTTTTCAAATAAATAAGTCAGTATCAAAAAAAAAAAATCTTATTGAAATTCCATTTCATTTACATTTTACTCTCATTCCATTCCAGATTTTGAATTCACGAAGTCACTGGCTACATTAAAATGAATACTATCCTCTAATCATAATAACATTATATTCCCAAACAATATCGGCAAATAATCTCTAACGAACAAACAGAACAGAAATTAGAATAAAATCTCTATATTACGTGCTGAACAGAACTACTCGTTAAGTGTAGTTGAGTAAATCCAAATGAAATGAAGGGTAGCTTGTCTAATTACGATGGTATTAAGTGTAACGATCTCTAGACACGGAATGAGATCACGCGAGCGTAGCATATTGGGCCAAAGAATAGTTTATGGAGACCGGACAAAGTGTTACGGGGAAACCATCCACCAGACAAAGTCTTGGCGCCAAGCCCTTGGTCGTGTTCCGGCATGGTGTCTGGTGAAGCCGTACGGAGGACGGGTCTGAGCTGTTGTGTTGCGATGTGTGCCGAGTACGATGTACTAAAATGTTGTTGTGTCGGGAGTTTGGTCGTGGAGGATCTCCAGATCGATTGAACTGAAGACCCTCAGAGAGGAAGATTTTTTTTCTTTTTTTTTTTTTGAGAGGGACGTCGCTCTACGGCCTTCTTCCTTCCTATTCACTATTTTTTTTTAGTGAATAGTAGCTTATGCATCAACTGTAGCTTATGCATCAACAAGCTAGTATAATTATATGTAGTCATCATTATCATCTCAGTGTTAATCCCAGTCGCATCCGAAGTTTTTTCAGCTGTAGAGTCTGGTGTCCGCTTTATCAGTCTAACTTCTATATTTTCCTTGAAGCGACCGTCGTCTGACCTCTACAACCCGAAGGCGATATCAAAGCATTGCAATTTGCAAAAAGCTACCATAGTAATCCGTACATACTTAGTACATACTTAGTAACCGTACATACTCATTCGCGTTGCGTACCCGCATCTGTGTGGTCGTGTTTACGTGCGCTCTGTAAAATGGCTACTAATTTGGTAAAATGTGCTACTTGCAATATTGTAATTAACGAAGTGCTTGCATTTGTGAATAACAAAATCCAAGTAATGGACGAGGAAAGTATTAGCCGAATATGTGTTAGTGCCTTTTCGGATGCTGACATAGTTGCTGCCAAGAACCTGTTGTTTGCGTCTATACCCAAAACTAAGAAGAAGACACAAAGAAAGGGTGATGGAAAAACGCGAAGGGATATTGATGATATTATTCGTCTTTTGAAGGAAACAGATCCGGAGAATATTCCAGTCTTCGTTGCGCGGGACCTAGAAAAACTACCCCCTGTCTTGTTTGATCATGTCGACGTTACGCATATCTTAAAGGATTTATTGAGAATGCAACAAGATATTAATTGTATAAAGGAAAATTATGTTACAGTGGATCAACTGGATACAGTGAAAAGAGACCTGAAATCTCTCAATGAAAATGTGATAAAATCTAAGCAGAATAATTTTGGAGGTAGCGTTAATAAAAAGCGAGGTGCCTGTTTACTAAACAGTTTTGAGCACTGTAGCGGTCCGATGGGATTGCTCCCCGAGTGCGACGCAGCCTGCACTATGATCGACGTACCCTGCGACACGGGAAACAAGGCGGCTCCGAACGTCAACAGTGTCTTATTAGGCAAAAATAAATCAATGGACGATGTTGTACGCGTTGGCGAGTGGAAGGTATCCAAAGAATGCGACACGGGACACACGGCGTCTCCGAACGTTAATAGTGACGTATTCGGCAAAAAGAAATCGATGGCCGATGTTGTACGCGTTGGCGAGTGGAAGAAACACAAAGAAGACACAGAATGGACCGTAGTGCAGAGGAGGCGTCTGCGGAACCGCTTTGCTGCAAACCGAGGGAAGGCTATTTCGAGTCCGAATTCAATGTTCAAAGCTGCGGATATAAAAATCCCTATTTATATTTATAATGTTGCGAAGGACGTGCCCGTGTGTGACATTCTAAGTTATATTGCGAGTAAATCTGATGTGGCGGTACACGTAGAAAAAATGACTATGAAATTACCAAAACAATATGATGCGTACAAAATACTGGTACCAAAGGAATATTTGGAAATGTTTCTCAATGATGACTTTTGGCCAGAAGGCGTCGCGTATCGACGTTTTGTGAATTTCAAGACAAAACCAAATGGAACAAGTGGGTAGTACGCCAATGAAACTTGTTAGTTTTAATTGTAAAAATGTTATTAGATCGGTGGATTGCATACGGAGGTTGTGCAGGACAACTGACATAATTGCTCTACAAGAAACGTGGTTATTGCCGCATGACGTACATTTTCTTGGTACTATTGACGACGGGTTTGCTTTCACGGGCACCTCGGCCGTTGATACCACAGCTGGAGTATTAAGGGGCAGACCATACGGTGGCGTGGCTCTGCTCTGGAGGAAGTCTACGTTCCCGTGCGTTACAGTGATACCGTGTGATAATGTGCGTATTGCGGCCATTAAAGTAGTGCTCAGTGATAGATCGATTATGGTCGTATCAGTGTATATGCCAACCGCGGGTGCTGATAATTTAATTGAATTCACTGATTGCCTTAGTGAAGTTAATGCATTGATTGAAAATAATGCCGTGGAGTCTGTTTTTATACTGGGGGACTTTAATGCACACCCAGGTGAGTTGTTTTCAGGTGAACTAATAAACTTTTGTACCGAGCGATCATGGTCGTGCGTAGATATGGACTTGCTACCTACAGACACATATACATTTGTGAGTGAGGCACACGGCTGTCTGCGATGGCTCGATCACTGTGTGACGACCAGTGCGGCGAGACGCTCAATACATAAAGTGTCCGTATTACATGATGCTTACTGGTCAGATCATTGTCCCTTGTTGGTTGAGTGTGATTTAAAATTAATAAGGCCGAAAATCATTGCGACGGATAACATTTTTAATAAAGTAATCTGGGGAGAAAGAAACAGTGAACAGACCGGAAAGTATTCTGAAAGTTGTCACTCGCAACTAAGAAAGATTAATTTTCCTGTAGAATTTATGTACTGCGCCGATCACTGTTGTTATAATAACGATCACAAGCGTATTTTGAAGGAAATGTAACGCCTTACGATATTGTACAAATAATTAGTAAGGCGGCGGTAGACAGCTATGCTGGTCCTGTGTCTAAGAAACACAAATATATACCAGGGTGGAACAAGCACGTTAGCGTTGCTCACAGAGAGGCTCGATTATGTTATCAACACTGGTTATTGAATGGTAAACAAAGAATTGGACCTATCTATGATAAAATGTGCCAAACGAGGAGAATTTTTAAATCTCGGGTAAAATTTTGTCAAGATAATGAGAAACAAATCAAGTTAGATATAATTGCACAGCATCATTCAAGTAAACAATTTGGTAAATTCTGGAAAAAGACAGATAAATTGAACCCAAAATCGAGTCTACCTGTGAGCGTGGCGGGCGTGTATGAGCCTCGTAATATAGCTAACCTGTGTCGGAGTCATTTCAAAGTGGAACCTCCTACCGTGGGCTCTTTTGACCTGATGCGAGGTGCTGAAATCGTGCCAGGGGACGTTGCTGTTCGATTTAGTGCCAAGGAAGTTGCCTCCGTAATTTGTAAAATGGTGCGAGGTAGGTCCCCTGGTCATGACGGTCTTAGCATTGAGCATCTGCAGCATGCTGGTTTCCATTTGTCTCGAGTGCTTGCTTCGTTTTTCAGCTTATGTGTGAGTCATTGTTACCTACCGGATGAGCTTATACGGACCGTGGTTGTTCCGGTTATAAAAAACAAAACGGGGGATGTCTCTGATCTGGGTAACTATAGGCCAATCTCGCTGGCTACTATAATAGCTGGCTACTATAATACTATAAGTGCTGGACAGTCTGCTTGACAAACACATGGATAGGCACATAAAGCTTCATGATGCTCAATTTGGCTTCAGACCAGGGGCCCTATTCTGCTATAACGATAGCGTTAGAATGATCAATCAGTGATCTCATAATGATCGATTTTGACAAGTTTTGTAATCTACTAACAAAATGGCGACATTGTGACTTTCCAGTGGTCAATCACAGTCACTCCACTCCGTATAAATTTTTTTTGAATTAAGTAGTAGTATTTATAATAACGGGATTTATAATAACAGCAATACGGCAATGTGATTCAATCACCATTCTATTACGAAACGACTGATATAATTGACCGATCATTATGAATTTAGCAGATTACGAACTTTTAAGCACAATGACAATGGACTCGTGTTGAAATGACAAATTTATAAAAATAGCAGACTAAGGCCCCTGGTCTCTCGACTGAAAGTGCCATTCTGTGCCTCAAGCAGACTGTACAGTATTATTCAGACAGGAATACGCCGGTCTATGCCTGTTACCTGGACTTGTCCAGGGCATTTGATCTGGTGTCATATGACGTGTTGTGGCAAAAATTGAAAAATGAAACGGATGTGTCAAGTAATATTATCGCTATTTTGAGATATTGGTACTCGAGTCAAAGGAATACTGTGCGATGGGCAGGCACACACTCGGACATGTATGGGTTGGAGTGCGGGGTGAGGCAAGGGGGGTTAACCTCTCCTCGTTTCTTTAACTTATACATGAATGAGCTGATCGGCGAGCTCAGCAGAGCAGGCATAGGGTGCCATATAGATGGACAGTGCGTAAATAATATAAGCTATGCGGATGACATGGTGCTGCTGAGCCCGTCGATTAGTGCCATGCGCAAGCTGCTAGTAGTTTGTGAAAGATATGCACGAGCCCATGGACTCAGATATAATGTGAAGAAGAGTGAAGTGATGGTGTTTAAGGCTGGTAACAAATCATTCGCTAGTGTGCCTCCTCTGTATCTTTGCGGTGCCACCTTAAACAGAGTAACTAATTTCAAGTATCTGGGTCACTGGGTCTCTGAGGATCTGTGTGATGACCGTGATTTGGAGAGGGAACGCAGGGCGCTGTCTGTGCGCTGTAACATGCTGGCCCGCAGGTTTGCATGGTGTACCGAGCAAGTCAAGGTGACTTTATTTAGGGCCTTCTGCCAGTCCTTCTACACCTGCAGCTTGTGGACCAAGTACACGCAGCGTACATGCACCGCTCTGCGGGTCCAGTATAATAATGCGTTCAGAGTACTGTTCGGACTACGGCGCTGCTGCAGCGCTTCAGCAATGTTTGCTGAAAAAAGAGTGGATGGTTTCCATGCCATCATGCGGAAGCGCTGTGCATCTCTCATGAAGCGAATGCGAGATAGCCCGTCAACAACAGTCTTCTGAGTGTGTTCGTGGACCGCTGGGACTCGCCGATGTGGCGGCACTGGATGCGACTACACACTACGGGTGGTCGCGTCCTAGGGTTGGCATAACTTGGTACTTCTGTGCGGTTCCATTTCATCGTGTTTTATTACTGTTTTGTGTACTAACAATAGATTTATAAGGTTTTATTTGTATTTTGAATTTTTGTATTACTAACATTATATGGTCGTCGCGTCTGAAATAAATTATTATTATTATTATTATTATTATTATTAGGACGCTGCCTACACTTTTTTAATAACCCGTAGGTTTTCGCGGCAAAAAAACGTGTTTTTTTTAATAATTATAAACTAGTGCTTGAGTGCAATCCCGCCTGATGGTAAGCAGTGATGCAATCGTTGATGGTAAATCGCACTAGTTTATTAAGCCTATTCACTTAAAAAACTTAGGAATAGTAAGGGTGACGGCTGTCGAGCGAGGTTATGCAATGTTAAATCCAAGACCAACACGACCAACGATGTTGCGCCAGAAGGAGCTTGATCTGGAGACTGTCCACGATCAAACTCCAGACACGACAACTTTTGGCGCATCGTACCCGGCACACATCGCAACACAACTGCTCAGACCCGTCCTCCGTACGGCTTCACTAGGCATCATGCCGGAACACGATGTGTGTTTACAAAGTGCCTGAGATGGACCCTCATCGTACTTAAGTCACACGAAAAATATGTCACACATATAGAGCAATAGATATATAACTTTCAGTATGAGTGAGCTCATTGTTGATAATACAGATACGTGATCATCTTTTGATGCGATCGCATTCATATGCTTAGCTGTTAAATCTTAGGTTAATGAATAAACGATTACGTTTTAATTACCTACGAAGGTCTGAATAAGCCAAGGGCGGGATTACCCCGGGGCGCTTTTTTGGCGCACTGCGTTTTCTACGTACTACGTACTTAACAACAAGTGTTGATCATCTAGTACAATTTTCCGAGTAAAGTGGAAACTCTACTTCATTATCATTATCATGATGGACGTAGGTGGCTGGTAGTGGCTGGCGGAGAACTGATAAGGATCGAGCTTGTTGGCGTGCCATAGAAGAGGAATATGTCCAGCAGTAGAGGAGCAGAGGCTGATGATGAAAGTCTACTTGGAAAATTTAATGTAAGTGACTTCAATGCTAGAGTATATAGGCTCTTAATAAACTAGTACGCTTCACCATCAACGATTGCATCACTGCTTACCATCAGGCGGATTGCGGTCAAGCACAAGTTTTTAATAGTAATTAAAAAATGCACAATAAAAGACAACGCGATATTTTTGCCCCAATGTAAATATAGGCTTAATTGTTGTTTTTTAAGTGGAGTGGGATTCAAGATTGAAAATTGTTGTGTAAGAGTAAATTTCTCGGTGGTAGGCCATAACATCGGCTGCCGGCAGAAGTTACTACCCACCAGACAAAGTCTTGCCGCCAAGCGATTCGTCGTGTTCCGGCATGATGTCTGATGAAGCCGTACGGAGGACGGGTCTGAGCAGTTGTGTTGCGTTGTGAGGCGGGTACGATGCGCCAAATGTCGTGTGGGCAGTTTGGTCGTGGAGAGTCTCCAGATCAATCTCCCTCTAGCCCAGCATCGTTTGGTCGTGTTGGTCTTGGGTTTAACATTGCATCACCTCGCTCAACTGCCGCCATCCTTCCTATTCCTAAATTTTTTAAGTGAATAGGCTTAATAATCTAGTGCGCTTTACCATCAACGGTTGCATCAGTGCTTACCATCAGGCGGGATTGCAGTCAAGCACTAGTTTATAATTATTAAATATATATATATATAGTAATCTCTTATGAACGATACTCGTAATTTAATGATATGATATGATAAAATAAAATTACGAGAATTACCCCTCATGAATGAGGCACGTATTTTACTGATTGTGTCCATTTATGTTAGTAAGAAGATAGTATTTTCAGAATAGATAGATATGTGGGTGGATGAGTCTAGACTCAAGTAAGTTATGATTATGTATAACACTGATCCCTCGAAAATCTTCAATATCACCTTCATAAAACGAATCTCGAGAATATAGTAAACAACAAACAAGCAAATGTTTTGCTTATATCTTACTTACATATCGCTACATATCGCTGACCTACTAATCTATACTAATATATAAAGCTGAAGAGTTTGTTAATAAAGGGTTATCTCACTAAAAACGTTTGAAGTAATTAATTTTATATACTTATATAATTAATTAATAGACTTTTATTTTTATGAAAATATTTTATTTTTTTCTTTTTTATATATATAGCGTACATAGTGGTGACCCAAAATTAAACATCTCCTTTGGAAACACTGTCCTTTCCTTAGATAGAATAGAGAGAAAAAAAATGAAAATTTATTTTAATGTAAAAGGGCTTCGTGGCTATTTTCAAAATAAATGAAATTTTTAATGTAAAAGGGCATCGTGGCTATTTTCAAAATAAATGAAGTTTTTAATGTAAAAGGGCTTCGTGGCTATTTTCAAAATAAATGAAGTTTTTAATGTAAAAGGGCTTCGTGGCTATTTTCAAAATAAATGAAGTTTTTAATGTAAAAGGGCTTCGTGGCTATTTTCAAAATAAATGAAGTTTTTAATGTAAAAGGGCTTCGTGGCTATTTTCAAAATAAATGAAGTTTTTAATGTAAAAGGGCTTCGTGGCTATTTTCAAAATAAATGTTTTTTTTTTTTTTTCAAAAGTCGATATGCGTTTACAAGATCATTTATATCTATATGTACGGAATCCTACATATGTTTCCTCTTCAGCTTTATTATTAGTGTACCTATCACTCACCATGTAATATATCCGCACATCTACGTTTTTCATAATTACATATGTTATAGAAGCAAGGATTAAATCTATACTAATATATAAAGCTGAAGAGTTTGTTTGTTTGTTTGTATGTTGTTTTGTTAGAACGCGCTAATCTCAGAAACTAGTGGTCTCATTTGAAAAATTATTTTTGCGTTGGATAGCCCATTAATCCGGGAAGGCTTAAGGCTATATAAGATGCGCTGCGGTCAATAGGAGTGGAGCATAACTAACTCCACGCGAACGAAGTCGCTGGCGGCCGCTAGTATATTATACAACTTTATATTTTCTTTATACAAAACCTGAATACTGAAATAAAACTTAAATATCATATTATATCTTTGAGACTATACATTTTTAAATACATATTCTAAGACTTATTGCATTATTTTTACCTACCTTACAGTTAGGCAAGTGAAAAAAAAAAACATCAAATTCATCTTAATTCAAACTAACTCATTCAAAAAAGCTCTCTACAGACTACGAAACTCTCTAAAGGTTAAGTGTTTTCCTATTGAGATACGGAGCCCTAAAAAGTATTCTTACGTTACTACTACTTAACGAGAGCTCACAAAGACAAATTTAGCCAATAAAAATACGCAAAAATTCTACAAAAAAGAAAGACACGTAACTTCAATCATTCGTGCATGAAATATGCTCGCCGCGGGGCTGCTGGGCGGCATATTTCAGTAGCTTGTCCGGTATTTTGCCGGCCATACATAACGTTCTGCCCGAGCACAAAACGTTCCCACGGGAATATTGCCATTATCACAGAGCTTAGCAGATTGTACTCTAGTGCAGTACGATGTTATTAATTTTGTAGTCGACACCAAGCTGTCCAGTTGGCTCTAAACGGTTTACAATAGTTGTTGAAAATATGTTGTCTTTCTGAATTGAAAATAACGTTTCAAGTTCATGTTATTAATTACTAGCGGCCGCCAGCGACTTCGTTCGCGTGGAGTTAGTTATGCTCCGCTCCTAATGGTCGCAGCGTGATATTATATAGCCTAATGCCTTCCCGGATTAATGGGTTATCCAACGCAAAAATAATTTTTCATATCGGGCCAGTAGTCCCCGAGATTAGCGCGTTCAAACAAACAAACAAACTCTTCAGCTTTATATATTAGTATAGATTTGTTTCAATGCAATGTTATTACGTATATTCTTCTTTCTTTCTATCTATCTTTTGTGGCTTCGCATGGTTTGTGCATTTAGCCAATGTCACGTAATGAATTATTCATGTTGAAAAAGACGGCTGCTTGAACCGTCTTAAGAGGGAGGTTTGAGACAAAGTCATGATGTGGCCACTATGCTGCGATATTTCACTGTTCTTTATGAATTAATAGCTTTCCGCCCGCGGCTTCGCCCGCGCGGAGTTCGGTTATATCGCGCTTTTTAGATTTCCCTCGGGAACATATAATTTTTCCGGGATAAAAGGTAGCCTATGTTCTTTCTCAGGGTCTAAAGTTTGCTGTGCCAAATTTCATCAGAATCGGTTGAGAGGTTTAAGCGGGAAAGCGTGACAGACAGACAGATAGACAGACAGACAGACAGTCAGACAGACTGACAGACAGAGTTACTTTCGCATTTATAATATTAGTACTAGCTTTCCGCCCGCGGCTTCGCCCGCGTGGAGTTCGGTTATATCGCGCTTTTTCGATTTCCCTCGGGAACATCAAATTTTTCCGGGATAAAAGGTAGCCTATATTCTTTCTCAGGATCTAAAAATTGTCTGTGCCAAATTTCATCAAAATCAGTTGAGAGGTTTAAGCGGGAAAGCGTAACAGACAGACAGACAGACAGGCAGGCATCCATACTAATATTATAAATGCGAAAGTAACTCTGTCTGTCTGTCTGTCTGTCTGTTACGCTTTCCCGCCTAAACCTCTCAACCGATTTTGATGAAATTTGGCACATACAATCTTTGGATCCTGAGAAAAAACATAGGCTACCTGTTATCCCGGAAAAATTTGATATTCCCGAAGGAAATCTAAAAAGCGCGATATAACCGAACACCACGCGGGCGAAGACGCGGGCGGAAAGCATACGATCTTTAGACCCTGAGAAAGGACATAGGCTACCTTTTATCCCGGAAAAATGTGATGTTCCCGAGGGAAATCTAAAAAGCGCGATATAACCAAAATTTACGCGGGCAAAGCCGCGGGCGGAAAGCTAGTTTATAATATTAGTATGGTTTTACTGAATGCACTTTTTACTACATAAATCACGCACTTTTATTTAGTAACCAACACAATAAATAATTTTAAAAGTCCAATGAAAAATGAGCGTGAAACTCAGCTTGACTTTCCCGCTAAAACTCTGTTTATTCTTTTCTCATCTAAAGAAGAGGAAGAAACATATTTTATTTGGTACATGCTAAGTAATTAAAAATTAAAAAGAAAAAACTATACAGCCAGTGTTATTTGTCCTCTCTCCTATTTGAGATATGCTGTGCCTGACAAGATTCATAATTGTGACAAATGATGATGATGATGATCTTCCCGACCGATTTCGGCCACAGCGACCACTTCGACTCCTAGCCGATGATTTGGAGCTCATGCGCCCGAAGATGGCTTATGTAGCCTATCTTGGCGGCGAAACTTCGTGCACACTGAGGGCACATAAGCACGCCGTCGACGTAGTTGTATGTGATGGCAGCAGGTGGGCGGGCCTTTAATTGGTCGCGTTTGACATCGAGGTTTGAGGTCGAGGTTTGAGTCGTGTGACAGCACTATATTTGTAGCTCATAGGTTCGAACCATATTAGGTGCTTTACTTTGTGTAAATTATTTCATCACCACTGCTCTCGAAACGGTGAAGTTAAACATCGTGAGGAAATCGGCATGTCCTACAGACAAAACTTCAACACAAAGACAAAGACATGTGACATCTACCGATCCGCGCTAGGTCAGCCTGGTAGCTTACGGCCCACTCCCTCTCATCGAGAGGAGGCCTGTGTTCCAATACTGGGAACATTATAGGCTGATTATGATGATCATTATTTCCCTACCAACTACATATACAATATGT
This sequence comes from Sesamia nonagrioides, assembly GCA_017933935.1. Taxonomy (NCBI): domain Eukaryota; kingdom Metazoa; phylum Arthropoda; class Insecta; order Lepidoptera; family Noctuidae; genus Sesamia; species Sesamia nonagrioides. The sequence goes on from JADWQK010001182.1 coordinate 1,490,300, forward strand.
AAAGAAAAACCTGTCCGATCCGTGAAGGTATTGTTAGGTATCGATAACTGATTCTACTAAAGATTACAAAGCCGGGCTAAACATAAAAAAGAACCCCCCCAAAAAATTAATAATATTTCGCAAAAAGAGGTAACTTAATACATGACTGTGCGGTAGGCAATACATGCGCGGGCGAAGGGGGGCAGTGCACGCGGCGCTTGGTGCCATCGCTATTTGCTGATAATAATACCTTCAAAAATGGTGTAGTCACTTTTTAAAAAAAGAAAACAAATTTTGGGGAAGATGGAGCTAATTTGTGGAAAAAACATTTTTTCAAAATTCATAAGTATTGTTACTATGATGACTATGTAAAATTTCATATTTTATTTGGTCATGTGTTTACCTAACCTTTATTATCCTTATGGGTCGGACGGGGTTTTCTTTAAATATTGTTTAAGTACATTATATGCTACCAGTATCACCGGATGCAATTGGGTACCAATATTTTATACGGAACGGTTACTGATCTGATCTCCTCAACCCAGATACTAGGTGATACGAAACCTCTTGGTATGACTGATTGTCACACTTTCTTGTTCCAGGCAACCCGTAACAACTGTCAATGAACCACGAATAGCAGCCTAGAGCTTGACATGCTTTCTAAAGCACGGAAAGGACTTCATATACAACTTTGTTTTTTGTTTATGCAAAACTTGGAACACGTGTCCAGTATTTTTAAGTAAAGCATCTATGTACAAAATTTCAAAAGGATATCATGAAATACACAAAGTTATGAGCTTGTTATTCTACTTCGTCGTCCCAACAAAAATGCACCCGGCTTGCCCGTCCAAACAGAGCGTGGACCATACGCTCTGTTTGGACGGTCAAGCCGGGTGCATTGACCTGTGGCGTCAGCTGAGCGCGGGCATGCGCACGCGTAAGCTGCATAGCGCGCTCAGTAACCATACTGTAATAATTTCTAAATGTATTAGTGAAAAAATATAACATAGTGTAAAAATGATTGGAATCGTTTCAGTTACTTATTCTGAACAAACTATATTCAAGTTTCGCATAAACAAAAAAAAAAAATTGTATAAAGGTGGTCACCCAACCACATACTCATCATCATCATCCCAGCGTTAATCCCAGTCGCATCCGAAGCCTTTTCAGCTTTGGAGTCTGGGGTCAGCTTTACCAGTGTAAGTACTGATATGGCTAAACTTCGATATTTTCCGTGAAGCGACTGCCCTCTGATCTTCACAACCCGAAGGCGACATCGAAGCATTGCAGCTGACCAATTGTTGGACTTTTTGAGGCCTCCAACAACCCTTTAACGACTGCCACTAGGTGTTCGTATGGCAACCGGGACCAACGGCTTAACGTGCTTTCCCAGGCACTACCAGATCAGTGCAAATATTCATATTCATGCATACAAATATTTGCACCAGATCAGTGCAAATATTCATATTCATTCATACAAATATTTCCACTGTGCGGGGATCGAACCCGCGCCGCCTTGCGCGGCGGCTGCGTCCGCTACCGCTACGCTACGGAGGCTGTCAAAGTCTGTCTGTGCTGGTCACCCAAGCACATACTAACTACGGCAAACACAGCTTAACCTTAAGAATCGACCCGTGCTACTAATCACCTAACCACAAAACCCTACAAACAGCATAAATCTTCATACTATACATGTTTTAAAAGTAGGGCAAAACAGAAGTCTACTAAAGAGTTGTCAAATAAATCGAATATCAATCAAATACCAATTTGTCGCGATAAAACGTCGCGATGGGCGGAAAAGTCGATATTTTGTGAGAAACTAAGGCATGTCCGCGCGTTCACTCGTGCGGCGTTAACTAGTTGCGGAAAAACTCTGAAAAACCGTCGTGAAATAAATACCGAGCCGTTTCCGCATGTTATTAACTTTTTTTGTGACGGAGTTCAAATGTATACCGTTTTTGTGAAGGTATAGTTATGTTGAATGTGTAATAGAATATGTCAGAAGATATGTTGGAGGCGAAAGAGGAATGAAGTCAGGGTGATAAATAGGAACCAACTGGTGCGATCACCAATAGAATCTCCTTCACACCCATAGTTACATATATGGCTATAAATATTCAGTCGTAGTCGTACGTACGTACTTACTTATAGTAAAGCGGTACCTCCGAAATGCCACCGACAAACAAAGCGTCATAGTCAGTATGACGCTTTCGTCCCATGAATTCTGCATCTCGCAAGCAGAGTTTACCGTACAATTAGCATACATATAACTTCGTAACATCAACCATTGGACAAGTGCCCGCCAGACATAATCCCAGTCTGGTCGGAGGATCCTCAGTTTTCTATGGAGGATGAGTGAACTTTACTCCCTGTTCCTGATAGCTCTACATATAGATATATGTATATATATCACCTGCACGAATGTACGGTGAGCAACAAATGTCTATTAATAAGATAATATATGATTAGCTAATGTAATTTTTAACATTACATAATAGAAGAGAGGCCATAACATCAGCTCGGTGGTAGGCTCTAACATTGACTACCGGCAAAAGTACCAGACAGACCCACCATAATCTTGCCGCCAAGTGATTCGCCGTGTTCCGGCATGATGTCTGGTGAAGCCGTACCGAGGACGGGTCTGAGCAGTCGGGAGTTTTGGTCGATCATCGTTGGTCGTGTTGTTATGTTTAACATTGCATCACCTCGCTCAACTGTCGTCTTCCTTAATATTCACTCATTTTTTTTTTGGAGGAATTCGTCCTTAATAAAATGCGCTTTACCACCAACGCCTCTACCAGTGCTTACCATCAGGCGGGATTATCAAGCACTCGTTTATAATTATATTAAAAAAAAAACATTACAATTAATGAAGAAAGAGAAATAAATAGGTATACTGTTCTTTAATTAAGTTTCACTTCGTTATTGATTTTAATTGAATATTTCGTTTAGTCATTAAGATTTCGAAAATAAATTTCTTAATCGGCTTTCATTTATTTTCTTATTTACCATTTGTATACAACCGAGGGTCGACTTGGAGAGGATGGTTAAATGAGACTATTGGACTACTGTACCAACCCGTATATATTAATTTAGTTACAGTGAATCACAATAGAGGCGCTGCTCTTACTCACAAAATTATAAAAATCCAAATCTCTTATACTTTTGTTTGTAACGAAACCATAGCGCGATCTAATTCGACGCCAACGCCATCTAGGGAGGTAGTCGGTACTAAATTGCGAACCCATACACATTTTATATGCGATCGCGCTAGGGTCTCGTTACTTGCTTGAACACCATTAACGATACTGTAAAAATGTCACCGTGAAAAGATAGGTGAAATCAAGGACATTAAAAATATATTGAAATGAGCTTAGAATCAGCCGTCAATACTGTCTATCCTTTAGCATTATATGCAATGACAGCTCATTTCACAGATGTATGACAGATGACACATTCAGCCCAAATTATAGTTTTGACGGGAAAGCTGCGATGAGTGTCACGTGCATTTTTCTTTGGACTTTTAAAATAATTTATAGTGTCGTTTACTAAATAAAAGTTAAAAAAAATTGATAATGATGAAGATGAACTATTAGCCTGAATTTTTTTGGAAAGCATGATAGGACTTCTGATTTATCTTTCTATAAGACTTTGGGACAAAAGATTGTACCTTTAGAAGTTACCTCTAAACCTACCTAAGTGTACCTATAAAGGTACACTTTTTCCTCCACATACCTACTTTACATTTTTTCTCGGTGGCAGGCAACAACATCAGCCGCCGGCATAAGTTACCACCCACCAGACAAAGTCTTGCCGCCAAGCGATTCGTCGTGTTCCGGCATGATGTCTGGTAAAGCCGTACGGAGAACGGGTCTGAGCAGTTGTGTTGCGATGTGTACCGGGTACGATGTGCCTAATGTTGTTGTGTCGGGAGTTTGGTCGTGGAGGGTCTCCAGATCATCCTCTGGCAAAGCATCGTTGGTCGTGTTGTTGGGTTTGCACATTGCATCACCTCGCTCAACTGCCGTCTTCCTTCCTATTCACTCAGTTTTTTTAAGTGAATAGGCTTAATAAGCTAGTGCGATTGCATCACTGCTTACCATCAGGCGGGATTGCAGTCAAGCACTAGTTTATAACAAATAATAAAAAAAAAACATGTTGTTTGCTTTACCCTGTTCCTCATGGAAAAGGATGTAAAGTGCACTCATCCTCCATAGAAAAGGACATCCTCCGACCAGAATGGTGTTGCTCTACGGCTTACTTACTCGACGGTTGATGTTGTATACATGCCAGTTGCACTGTAACTTCTGCTTTCGAGATGCAGCGTCTGTGTGACGTCACTATTAACCTTCCGTAAACCACGTGGATAAAATTTATGTCCTGCACTATGTGGGGTTTCGCGTACCCCAATATTGTTCCATCTTTAAATAGATAGTATTTTATTAAAGTTTATTTTACATGTATTATTATTATTTATGGACTTTAAGGGGATACAAATAAAACCATTTTTTAAATATAATAAACATTTTTAATGTCTCTAGGCATTATAACAAAAATAGTACTTCTATTATTAACTAAGAGGAGACAACCTTCTTTGGCTTAGCTTTATAAAAAAAAACTTATCTACTAACTTGTGATTGCCCTTTATTTCAGAGCCTAATGAGACAAAAACAAAAATTAAATAAAAATAACTAAATATAATTAGTCTTCTTGGCAGCTCAGTCGGTTTAAATCTGAACAATTTTTACAAAAAAAAATGTGATGTGTGCGGATGTGTTTTACCATCTTTACTAATATAAAAGGCTTGCAAAATAGAAGACTCACCAACTGAAATAGTTTCCTCAACTTCCTCTTCAATATCACTTTCAGATTGAATACTCAAATGTTCCGAATCACCTTCACTTCCGGGTAAAAACAGCTCATCTGTGTCGTAATTACTATCATCCATAAATCAAGATGCTATTACATTTTCATTTAGAGATGTACATCGAGCCATTATGAGTCCTAGAAAATAAATGAACATACATAATTAGAATAAGTCATTAAAACTAATTAAATAAATATTTATGTAGAAATACATATATTTTCCATGTCCATACTGGTTACCTTTTAGACGACGTCCCGAACTACGTGGGGTTTGTGACACCCGACCTCACTTTGCAGGCAACCGTCCTCTGCGCCTGTGACGGCACTACTAAATCAATCTTATGATACGATTTGGAAACGTCACAATTCCAGCTACACGAGGTTTCGTGGAATTCGCGCTGTAGTTGAAAAAGATTCGACAATTTTTGTTTCGCTGGGGTTTATAAAACCCCACGTGGTTTACGGAAGGTTAAGAGTCGTTGGCGTTTGTAGATCCCGCTACACACCTATGAATCCGCACATACCTACGTACTACAATATCTGCCGCGCCGAAGGCTAGGCACCGTTTAGATAAGCTGTATGGCTGAAAAAAAGAAAGAGGTACAAACATAAACATATAAAAAAAATATGACATCAAACACAACCCCAAAAAAATCAACACTCCCGTACAATATTCCGGTCTTATCCCACAGTTACGCTACCTTTATCTCTTACAATGTTTACAGCGCACCTACCATTTAATTCCCACAATGTTATAATTGAAACACGCGCGCAATACGCGCGCTGCATTCATAATAGATTTTAAACGGTCAAACTTTACATTTTTTCCGAATAATAAAACCTTTTTAATGTAAAAAGTTTTAAGAGTATATACATCGCTTTTCTGGTTATAACTTTTTTCGGAGATTCCATTTTTAATTTTAGATTAAAAAGGCGCCTCTTTATGTCGTTCTCTGAGGTCACTTATTGTTTTTTTTTTCTTTTTGTATTAAGAAGAGCTTCAGTTTTGTTGAATGTTTTAGGTAAGATTTTTTTTTTAAACTTTGTTAAATTTTCGTTACCCGTCGAATGATTTTTTAGTTATTGGATCAAAAATATTTGTATATTTTGGAAACGTGCAAACAATTTGATCATATCGCAGATTCAACGTTTATTGTCTTCACTTTTATATCAAAATGAACTATAACCGTAAGAAAATTTGCACTTATTTGGTTACATCTATGATCATCCATCCACCTTTTAATCGTCCCACAGGGAAGGTTTCAGCGTAATCATCACGCTTGCTCAAAACGAGTTGGCGATTTCAGACTTAAAGTCCAGATTTCCTTGAGATGTTTTCCTTCACCTTGTAATCAGTCATGGTGTCCAAGATATACTTAGAAAGTACATATAACTTAGAAAAACTACATTAGTACTTGCCTGACCTACCTGAGCATAAGGATTTGAGGTTCGTACTCGCAAGTAAACAACCATTGTTTAAAAAAAAAACTGTTAGTACAGTTTTTTTAACCTTAGCATAGAGACCTCCTAGACTTAGACCTACAGTATCCCTGGAGTGCACCAACCACCTTCAGCTTTTGGGAGTTGAAAATTTCCTCGAACCTGAACTTTGAGGCCAGGGTGGCTGCCAGAAAACTTGGCGTTATTTATTTGGGCCAAAAACAATTAAATGTTAGAATATTAATAGTCGGCTAAGGTATAATAATAAACAAATATATTACCCACATCAGTGTCCGCGGAATCATCACGGAATCACACCAGGACGCTTCTAGTAGAGAGCCACTTTCCGCCGCTTCTTTAGAGTACCACGTAGACCACCTCGTAAACCCATAACACCGTTAACTCCACCTCTTCGCCATACAGTGTCTGGTGCTAATTCACCTGTACCTCGCATGTGCAAACTGTTAAACGAACGCAGCGACCTGGTTGACGTCCACGCTGACTCAATATCTACATTTGTCAGACGTTATTAGTGTGTTAGGTCTATTGAGAATCCAGTCTGGTTAGAATATAAGTAAATACATTAGTAAAATTACAAAGAGCACTTAGCATGTGGTGTTTGCCTGTAATTGGTGTGCAGTTAGATTTAAGTCAATAATTTGTATGTATTTATAACGTGTGTAATATCTGTAGCAACTGTTGGCGAACTTTAATTAAATAAATAAATCATGTTATACAAAGCCCAGGTCCGTTCGTGGGTAGAGTACTGCAGCCACATTTGGGCTAGTGCTGCAAAATGCCTCCTGACTACTTTGAATTCGGTGGAGAGACATGCGAATAGGCTAACTGGCGACCCAGATTTGGCTCAAAAGGGTCTCCGAAACCTGGAGCACAGGCGAAGAATAGCCAGCCTATCAATGTTCTATTGGATGCATTTTTGGGAGTATGCGAGGGAATTGCATGATTTGATTCCCCCATTCCCCCATCCCCTTCCCATCGTCGGACGGCCCGTCGTACGGCGTACCCTTACGTTGTTGACACCGCATCGATCCTAACGAAGCATTTCGCCCCGTCTTTTATACCGCGTACATCGAGAGACTGAAACAATTTGAATAGGCTCTTAATAAACTAGTGCGCCTTACCATCAACGATTTCATCACTGTTTACCATCAGGCCTGATTGTGGTCAAGCGCTAGTTTAAATTGTATAAAAACAAAAAAAAAAAATTAACATATAAGATATTTTTATTCCAAAACACCATCAGACGGGATTGTGGTCAAACACTAGTTTATCCTTACTAATATTATAAATGCGAAAGTATCTCTGTCTGTCTGTCTGTCCGGCTTTCACGCCAAAACTACTGAACCGATTTTTATTAAATTTGGTTCACAGATAGTCTAGAGCCTGAGAAAGGACATAGGCTATATAACATCCCGCTATGAACAATAGGAGCAGAGCAGTAACAAAAATGTTGCGAAAACGGCGGCAAACGCGGACGTACATATTGCTCCCATGACTTTAACAGACGCTTATTTTATATCAACACGCGGACGGAGTCGCGGGCAATAGCTAGTAATTTATAAAAATAAAAAAAAAATCTTACGGGATCGAAACTTGCACAGGTACAAACAACTTAGCGCAGGTAAAGTCAGAATTTTAATTCGATTCCAGATTTGACATTAGCTACTATCATTTTGTGAAATAATGATACCACATATTATAATAGTCAAAAACTAAATTATCGGTTCAGAAATAGGTATTTAATTTCCTGATATACTTAGTTTACGAGAGTAAAATTATAAACGAGAAGAATCGATTCGGAAACATTCCATTTCCATATCGAATAATTTCGCAACGTCACTATTTAGTAGGTACTTTTCATAACATTGCAACACTGAAATTGTCAAATCTCGAATCAAATTAAAGTTCCAAGTATAGTCATTATGATTGTCACTTCATTGTTATATTTTTGTAATGTATATGGTGTACATAATAAAGAGTATTCTATTCTATGATTGATAATAACTAGAGCGACATATTGTCCATCATATATTTAAAATACCGTTTTCATTAAATGATTGCCACATAATACCTTTATCATAATAAGCCCTGAATACGGTTTCCATTAAATGTATGTATATTGGAAAAGCTTGTATCTGCTTACCACTAAAATGAATTCGTACATTCAGAAAAAAAAAAACCGCAGCCCTAGCAGGGACTTTTCATGTATCAAGGCTGAGCATTGTCCAAATGATCAGACACTATCACGAAGGGTGTTGGAGGTGGCATCTACCAAGCAGTCTACTTTGTTTCACACCGCATTTCTTGGATACACCTCGTATATGGTTGCTATCCTCAGCGTTGACGGAACTTCATAGAAGCAGAATGCACCGCACCTCCAAGGCGAGCATAAAACTTAATGACAAATCAACTACGCGCTAATGGCACTCCCTATAGGGTACAGTACTCTGCTGTAGTCCGAAACTTCGGGTCGCTTGGAGGCCAGCAAGGGGCAGGCTTGATCAGATCATAAATATCATCATCAACCACACACACACACACACAAACACATCACATCACATCTTGAGGAAACCTGGACTTTTAAGTCTGAAATCTCCAACCCGCATTGAGCAAGCGTGGTGATTACGCTCAATCCTTCTCTGTATGAGAGGAGACCTGTGCCCAGCAGTGGGATGATAAAAAGGTTGATGATCACAAATATGTATGGCTCTATATACATACACATTTATCTTAAAAAACTACGGTTTATTCACCGAGTGTAATTAATTATAGATCCTCCGAGTGGTACCGGGCTTAGAATAGTACCAGTCCATAACCTCCCGTGGGTGTCGTGAGAGCCAACTATGGAAAGTCTCACCAGAGAAGCGGGGAGCAGCGCTTTACCTGTGAAATATCAAATTACTGCGATCCCCAACCCTTCTGCCAAGCGTGGGGATTATGGCAAACCAAATGTAATAGAAAACCTTGGAAGGCCTTTGTCCAGCAGTGGACCTCTATAGGCTGAAGCAGAAGAAAAATTATAGATGGTAGTGTTTTAAGGGTCACTCTGGAAGCTTGTTGACGAAAATTTCTTAAAGAGACAAAACTATGCCTTATAGAAATAGCTTAAGCGTACCTCCTCCTTACATAAACTTACTGTGAACTAAATTAGCGATGCAAAGTTGTTATAAACTAATTAACTGACAATCTAAATCCTACCCACATAGAAAGTTAGAATCAATAGAGTGCCATCGTACCAGATGCAAAACTTCTCGAAGGTAAAACAAAAAGAAAACAAAACATGAGGGTTTGACGTGTTTTCCAATACTGGTGAAGAACCGAAGAACTTAGTTCTCTAACTTCGAACGGCCCGGTCCGGCAAAAACGAGTGGAAGTTTTTAATTTAAGTTTAAGTCCAGATTTTGTAGTCTTAGTTTAATGTAAACATTATTTTGTAGTTGTTTATATATTATGTATAGCTGTTGTATCATTAAAAGTTGAGGCTTGTGTCGCGCGACTCAATTTGCTTTTTCTTGCCTCAACGCGTGTTGTTGGATTTAATTTATTCTGTTTGCAATTTGTTGTGTTTTCACGATCGATTTTATTAATGTTATTGAGTTATATTAAAGGACATATCTTATTTTATAATTGGATCTTGGAGGACAGTCTCTCGATTATAAAATAAGGACCGAGACAAAAACAATTTTTTTTTTTTTTTTGAACTCAGCGCATCCAGATCTATATGATTATCTATAGTGGTGAGGGTTTTGAGCAACTTCGGGCACATACATACAGACAGACATACAAACATACGCACTTTATATTAATGGATTATGTACATCCCAGTAGAATTTTCTACCAGTATTTAGCCGGTTTCCTCCGAATATGATCCTAAGAAAGTTGGGAAAAAGCTTAGCAGATATTAATTATCTTTTGTGGAATTTTGTTTTTTTAACCTTTTAAGTATAATTAATACTAAGTAATCTTGCCTCTTGAAAAAGGGACCAATTTCACTTTTGTATCGCATAATATTGAAAAGGCGACACTAGACAGCCTACGTGGCGTAGCGGTAGCGGACGCGGCCGCTGCGCAAGGTGGCGCGGGTTCGATCCCCGTACAGTGCAAATATTTGTATGCATGAATATGAATATTTGCACTGGTCTGGTCGTGCCTCGGAAAGCACATTAAACCGTTGGTCCCGGTTGCCATACGAACATCTAGTGGCAGTCGTTACGGGTTGTTGGAGCCCTCAAAAGTCCAACAATTGGTCTAACTGCAATGCTTCGATGTCGCCTTCGGGTTGTGGAGGTCGGACGGCAGTCGCTTCACGGAAAATGTCGAAGTTTAGCCATATCAGCAGTTGGACTGGTAAAGCGGACCCCCAGACTCCAAAGCTGACAAGGCTTCGGATGCGACTGGGTTTAACGCTGGGATGATGAATATTGAAAACGCGACAGGACGTTCAATAATGTATAAGCCGTGGTACCTTTCGAATCGCGTCTTCCTATCACAGTTTCCTTTCATTGACAATCCTTAAATAATATCTATGGATTTAGACACAACACAGTTTTTAATTTAACTTAAATTTGTGAAGTAATTCGTAGAAGCTATACAAAAAATTCAATCAGCCTATAATGTTCTAATTCCAGGAACACGGAGTTCCAGGCCAGTGTGATGGAGTGGGCCATAATCTACCACGCGGGCCCAGTGCGAGTTGGCAGATGTCACATGTCTTCGAAGTTTTGCCTCTAGGACATGCCGGTTTCCTCCCGATATTCTCCTTTACCATTTTGAGAGCAGTGTTGATGAAATAATTATCACATGGTAAAGCGCCTGCCGGGGTTTGAACCTACGACCTACAATTTATAAGTCGCGACCGATACCACCAGGCCACCGCTGCTCTTTCCGTAAACAAGACTTTCATTTCCTTATGCAAGTAAAGATGTTCGACATCGGAACAAGTATAGAGTAAATCGGGTAATTCTATGATTTCGAAAGCGTTGAAACTTAGCCTGGATTTCTTTTTAACTATAGCCTGTTCAATGAGGGCCAGTATATGGTTTTCACGGATAAATTTTAATATTGCACTCATTTTTTTTATCTATTTTTGGTTACATTTCTATTGCGTTTTTGAATTTGTTGTGAATGTGAAAAAACCGAATGATGACCGGTTCGCAAGATTAATATAACAATATTACTAGCTTTCCGCCCTCGGCTTCGCCCGCGTGGAGTTCAGTTATACAGTATGTTAACTAACAGAGGGCGTTCCCGTTAACCCGAAATAGTATAGCATACATACATGCTAAAAAAAATATTTCCATTCGAAAACAAAATGTTTTAAAATTTTTCCAATATGAAAATATTCAATAAAAATTTTAAATTGACATGTAAAAGAAACACACTGTACACGCGAACTTGAAAGACGGCAACGTCGCAATTTATTTATACATGACGACTACTATTCTGATTTAAAACAGGAGGTTTCAAATTTATTTTCAATTATAATTTTTTTTTTATTCGGATTTTTTATGCTTATTTTTCTATGCTGATATTTTTATTTTAATCTATTAATGTTATATATTAACGAGTTTATGGGAACGCCCTCTGTTATTTAACATACTGTATATTTCCCTTCGGGAATTTAAAATTTTTCCGGGATAAAAAGTTTAGACCCTATTATTTAATCCGGACTTCTAACTTTACGTCTGCAAAATTTCAATGCCATCGGTTCAGTAGTTACGGCGTGAAAGCGGAACAAACAAACTCAATTTCCCATTTATAATTTTAGTAAGGAAGTAAGGATTATAGTTTACTAGTTGCACCGCTCGGTTTCACCCGCGTAAATTTAGATATGTTTTTTTTTTAAATGCTCCGCTCCTATTAATCACAGCGTGATGTTATATAGCCTAAAGCTTTCCTGAACCAGTGGGCAATCCAGTAGGTCCTGAGATTAACGCGTTTAAACAAACAAACAAACTTTTCTGCTTTATAGTATACTAGCTTTCCGCCCGCGGCTTCGCCCGCGTGGAGTTCGGTTATATCGCGCTTTTTAGATTTCCCTCGGGATAAAAGGTAGCCTATGTTCTTTCTCAGGGTCTAAAGATTGTCTTTGCCAAATTTCATCAAAATCGGTTGAGAGGTTTATGCGGGAAAGCGTAACAGACAGACAGACAGAGTTACTTTCGCATTTATTATATTAGTATGGATTAGTACAGATTTACAAACAGAACTGCTTGTTCCTAGCAATGAATTACAAAAGCCACACTAGAAACCCACTCCACCTTATGTGAAATATTACCATACGATAAATTTCAAAAATAGAATTGAACTTATTTGTGTTGAGAGTTAATATCACTATATCACGCAAAAAGAAATATGGCAGCACAGACAATGGCGCTAGATAGTTTGAAACCCCTCGAGTTTCAACTTCCGAAGCAACGTCAACAAAAATGTATGGAAAAAAACGCGAGGTTTTTCATCACAATTGCTAGAATGTTATTGGAAAAGTATGTTTGGCTTATATTCGTTATTTATTGGTGCTTATTTAGCTATATATTTGCTTACTTTTTTTTATGTTGAAATGTATAAGTACTTCGATTCCCATAGAGATAATTCATAGTTCTGCTATCTGTCAGGAATATTAGGCAGTTATTTATTTTCAGCTTCAGAAGTAGATTACCACTAGTTTTAGAAATTTTAATTATTGAGCAAATTGTTTTATCAAAATCGACAGCGAAGTGTATTTATCTTAGGATAGCACTTATTATTTCACTCCCTTCTTTAACTTTCCGCTTCTATTATATAATGCGAAAAAGTAGGTTCATTAGCAAATCATAATAATTATAATGTTATACGATTTTAATTGGTGACCCCATAACGTCTTTTATAACAAAAAATTGTGTGAAATTTGAAAAGGTAAGATTTTTCGTTGCCACTAAACTACGAAGGTAATAATGCCACTTTTTGATTACCTATTTTCTGTTACCTGTTTTATTTATTTATTTATAAAAACTTTATGCACAAAAAGAAACATTGCACAATGGCGGACTTAATGCCTTAGGCATTTTCTATCAGTCTACCTTAGGGTGATGCAGAGACAAAACATGGTAGATGCAAAGATATAAAAGAGAAGTTGAAAGAGAAACACAAAAAAAAGATACAATAAATACATAAATACATACATACAAAATATAAACAGTAGGGAGAGATAAAAAAATATAGATAGAGAAAAAAAAAATTCCAAGGTTGATGAATCTGCCAATTTCTTGCGTAAGTATTCCCGATCTTTAATTTTAAATGTGTACCGACTGTTCTGTTTGTTTATAAACTTAAACTATTGCTTGACCGTAATCCCCATGATAAGCAGTTATGTAATCGTTGATGGTGAAACGCGCTACTTTATTAAGAGCCTATTCACTCAAATAAACGGAGTGAATAGGAAGGATGACGGCAGTTAAGCGAGGTGATTGATCTGGAGACCCTCCACGACCTAACTCCCGACACAACAACATTAGGCGCATCGTACCCGGCACACATTGCAACACAACTGCTCGGACCTGTCGTTAGTACGGCTTCTCCAGACATCATATCGGAACACGACGAATCACCTGGCGTCATGATTTTGTCTGGTGGGTGGTAACTTCTGCCGGCAGCCGATGTTACGGCCTACCAGCGAGAAAACAAATACGGAGAATATCATCTCATCAAATATGGAATACAAATACGTTTCGCTTTATTAAAACTACTCCTGACCTCATAAAATACAGAGGAAATCTTCTGAAGTCTTTTAGTTACGCTAAAACACGCATAAATGTCACATGTTACGGATACAAAAAGAACAATCTTTTAATATAAACGAGAAAGAAACTTTGTTTACTATTGTACACAATTTTTTCCAAGATTCTCATATCAAGTTGGACGTAATATCGTACATACATATATGTCTACTAACTGAATAAACAAAGAGAGTGAAGATCTTAGCCTGTCAAGATATTTATCTTGGACAGACCTAATGGACTTATATTTCAGCATATTCTTCAAAAGACATTCGGCGATGTGTTCGCCTTTTACCCGTAAAGCAGTGCCAAAGATATGTTTTTCTTTTGCTTTATTCCAAGTTTTCGAAATGTGTTTAGGTCAAGTTTATAGTAACAAAAACTGATTACTAATAACTGAGGGTTTTACTTTGTGTGCTTTTATAACGGTGAAGTACAACAGCGAATAACCTAGAAATTATCGTTTTTCTTAATAAAATATTATTTATTTTAGATACTTATGTATAGATTATATACATGAGATAATTTGAAAAAAATTACAATTAAAAATCTTCTTCTTCTTCAGCCTATAGATGTCCACTGCTGGACAAAGGCCTCCCCCAAGGCTTTCCACGCTGACCGGTCTTGTGCTGCCCGCATCCATCGGCTTCCCGCGACCTTCACCAGGTCATCGGTCCACCGTCATCATCAGAATCAAAATCAAAATTACAATTAAACAATAATTAAAAACTACATCAAATTATTAAAATAACAGCAAATAATAATCGCAGGCGCTAGCATGCGGCTGCAGCCACCTCCGTAAAAAGGCGAGTCCCACCGCTTGCACAATACCCTCAAGAACCCGTTCCAACTGCCACAGGTACTATCAGCTGTAGAAGTCCATTCCCACCTTAAAGACTACTGTCGCCTGCGCTAAACGGGCCACGCACACTTACGCATTATTTTTTTTATCGCAGTCTTCGTCTTTCTTTAAAGTAATGCAAAATTTCGTTACTTCATTTAAAGAAAAAGAAAGAAAGAAAATACGTTTATTTGCGGTAAACATGACATAAAGTGTACAAAAACAATTGAGTGATCACAGTTGACATGCGTCACATCCACGCAAAACGGCTATCGCTCAGCATTATGCTGCGACCCTATGCAAAACAGAGCCCAGCGCTGGTTTTCAGCGACAGCCGGTGCCGACGTAAAAGACGTCACCCGGTGCAACACACAATCACAACTGACACCGAATCGGTACAAAAAAATTAATAAAAATGCAATAATAATAATAGTAACAAAAAATAAAAATCTAAATTTACATAGTGAGAGAACAGTATAAACAAACACAAACAGGAATATAAAATACAAAAACAGGATATAAAAACTACGAGAATATCATTCTCAACAATGGTTTACCTTTTACATAGTGGCAACATTAAGGAAGCGTCCGGTTTGACGTACCGCGTACGCGCATACAATTCCAGAATGTATCAAATATGAATCAATTCAGCAAAGTTTACATTGTTACATTTGTTACTAATACTTAATATATTTGGTTGAAAAGAATTACGGTATGCCCAGTGATATGTTTAATAAAAGTTACAGAAGTTAAAAAGTTATGTGTTATGTGTCAGTGTTCTCACCAGATTATGCGTCCGCGAGTAATCTGTGAAAGATGAAAGCCTGAAATTGAAAACCGAAAACTGGAGGGTGACCCGACATGCTGCACACTGCACAAGGAGCTTTAGGGCTCCAAAAAACAGGAAGGTATGAAAATATGGATGTCAAGAGGCACGAATAGATACACATTCAAAAATAAAATAAAATTAGGAAGTAATACAAAAACAATACAACTGAACTGAACGAATATTGGAATTTTATTAGAACTGAAAACGCTTTAAATAAATAGAATGTCAACAAATAAATTGCTACGGGGCAGGAAAATGATGAGGTTATCAACATGCACACAATGTGGACAGGAACAATGCTGGCATTAGTCCCGGGAAAAAGAAAGCCAAATGCCCATGCCACAGTGCTGCATATTCTCGATTGGCGAATGGAGATCAAATACCAAGCACAGCAGGCCATAACCTAAGGGGTGAGTAAAGAAGAATCATCATATTCATTTATCTGAAATTTGTGCTTGTAATAATAAGTTCTTTAGTTGATGTTTAAAAGTTCCTATTGATTTTAGGTCTCGCAAAGGTGGCGGAAGATCATTCCAACAGCGTGTGGCTGCAAACTTGAAACTGCCTCTGAAAGCTGCCGTTTTATGCCGTGGCATGTTTAGCGGGCCAACCACAGAACGAAGACCGTATTTGTAGTGATCCTGTCGCCAGGCGAGCTTTTCAAATAAATAGTGCGGCTTAAGAGTTGTAACAATTCCGAACATCAAACTCGCTAAGTGGAACTTCCGTCTGGCTGCCATTTTCAGTGTCATGAGTTTGTTCAAGTATGGCGTCACATGATGCCTGCATGGGACATGAATGCAGAAACGAACACAGGCATTCTGAATTCTCTGAATCAACCTCTCTGTCCTACCCAGCAAGCAGGGTCCATAGACAGTGTCACAATAGTTGAGCTTAGATAAGATCAGACTATCAACCAGCTGCTTCCTAATTGGTAGGCTAAGAAACTTACGTATACCATATAATACCTTAAGCCTATAAAAACAGCTCCTGAGGACATTCTTCAAATGAGCCTCAAAACGCAGCTCTGGTTCCAATATTAGACCCAGACTACACGCCTGCTCCACTCGCTCAATTCTCTCCCCCTTAATCATAATCTCTGGTTTGGCAGACAGTATTGTAGCAACTTGCTTTTTACTTCCCAGCACCAAAAACTTTGACTTCAGTGGGTTCAAAACGAGAGAGTTCTCTTCAGACCAGGCAGTCACTCTATGTAGATCCTCATTCAACCTTTGCACCGCCAACGCCGCATCGTTCCCTTTGAAGGACATGTACAGCTGGATGTCATCAGCATACATGTGATACTTGCAGTTTACAAAGGATCCAGTAACATCAGCACTGTAGAGAATGTACAACAATGGGCCCAAAATCGATCCCTGCGGGACCCCTCTGGTCACCTGAAGTGGAGGGGATGAAACAATTGTTCCATCCCCTTTGATGATCTGCACATACTGCGTCCTACCAGTCAAATAGCTTTTAAACCAATCCACAGCGCCACGGTCAAAACCATAGTATGATAGTTTGGACAGCAGTAAATTGGTATTAATGGCGTCGAAAGCCCGAGAGAAGTCCAGCAGGACTAGGATCGACCCCTCACCCCTGTCACGTGACTCCAGGATATTTCCCACTACATCTATCAGAGCCGTTGCAGTGCCTCTTCCCTTACGGAAACCCGACTGTAGTTCAGGGAGAATGTTGTTAGACTCCAAGTAGTCAACCACCTGCAGATACACTACACGCTCTAGAATCTTTGACATGCAGGGAAGTATACTAATTGGCCTGAGATCTTTCAAAGTGGCTGGATCACTGATTTTAGGGATAGGACGAACAATTGCGTGTCGCCAGAGGTCAGGGAAAGTACTCGATTCTATAGACCTGTTGATGATATCAGTGATGACTTTCAATGTAGTCGGCAATGTGAGTGTTAACATTTCCAAGCTGATACCATCAACACCCCGGGCATTTGACCGAAGACCCTTGATGATCTTCAGAATTGTCTCCTGGTTGGTTGCAGAGAGAGAGAACTCGGCTGTACCGTGCCTGCGTGAATAAAAGCTGGATATTAGCGAGACATTATCATTACAATTTCCCGGAACATCCAAAAATGCCACATTGATACTACCTGGATTGTCAAAATGACTTGGCAATAGCCTTTCTTTATGATCGGGAAGGACATCTGACTTTAAATTACGCCACAAAAGTTTGGGGTCCTTACTTTGATCATTAATGTTTTTTGTAAAATAAGCTGTCTTTTCCCTCGCTAATGCGGCGGCAGCCTCATTTTTAAGATCCAGGTAGTACTGCTTATGGTGCGGTTCATTGGTCTGACGACATCTATCCCTGGCCTCATCTCGCAGCTTGAACATGAGACGAATATTATCCGTGATCCAAGGCGTAGGTCGCTTAAAAAAGGTCTTTTTCTTGACAGGAGCGTGAAGATCAAAGAGTTGGAGCAGGCCTGTGTCAAAGGCATGCACCATGGCATCCACATCACACAAATCTCCCACAGAAGACCATGGTATCCCATTCAAATCCTTATGGAATTGATCCGACATGATATCTGAAAAAGAGCGGAACTCAATCACCCTAGGTTTAGCCTTGGGCTTCTTAAAAACAGATTCACATGTGATGAAGGAGTGGTGACCGAGTTCACTTACATGGTTGACCCTAATATTTGAAGTCAAGTTAGCGGCCGCACTTAACAATGGTCTATCGCGAGCTATAAGCGAGCCATTGTGGGTTCGATCCTTAATAATGAAATATCTTTTTGTTGTTTCATATAATTTAAAATTATGTTATCTGATTTATATTTTAAAGTAAAAATGCTGCAAATAATATTTAAACGAATAGGAAAATTTACTGAATATTTATACTTAAATAGGTTTTTATTATATGTTTTAGTTTACTATAGATGTAATATAATAAAAAATATATAAAAATAAAACAATAAGCATATTAATGCAATTTATTATAAGGTTATATATTATTCGGTATAGATAGACTTATACTAATAAATGAAACAAACGTTGAAATGGCAGTAGGTATTGTAATGTTTTATATAAAAGTAATCCTTGACAAACTTATGATAGTATTATGTTAAAAAATATAAAAAACATTTTTGGTTTTTAGATATGAAAGTTATAGTATTATATTTTATCATTAAAGAGGTTATAGCTTAATTATTCATTTTTTAGAGAAAAGAGGATTGAAGCTTAACCTGATTATTATTACAATCATAAAATAATCTATAGTTAGAACACAAAACAGTGCTTATTACATTTACAATTTTTTTGCGGGTATAGCATGATACTAGTGCTGCCATCCTGCAATGCCCTTTTTCGGAGTTTGAAGGCGTAGTCACACGTTACATATTACCGTAGCACTTTGATAACGTGTGACTGCGGTTTTCCAAACATGAAAATTTATCTCTACATAGTGAATATTGCATACTTCAGAATAGTATTGTAAGACATTATTGTCAATTTACAACGAAGGCATCTTGGTAGAGTCTACTGTGTCCATTTACTTGCAACCATATTAGCAACTTTGTTCAGTTCAGTATTCTGAAAATCTTGTTTTATACTTTTTCAGCGCCGTTTTTTGTCGTAGTTGGGTTTTAGTTTTTTTACTTTTTATTATTACATATTTTTGTTGTCAGCATTCATAATTAACCAATAAACATTTCAAAAATATTTTGTAAGTTATTAGATTTGAACTCGTACCACCTTGAACGCCTATCAAGGCGAGAACCGCTAGGCTATTTAAACACTTACTGTGAATGTTGAAATTAGTAAGTAGTACCTAACAATCATAAGCGGGCAGCAAATTGTCAAAGTGTATGAGTGTGTATCAAACTTTATTATAGAAGAAGGTCGTAACTACAACTAGTATTGCTTGGCCATAGTTTTGTGAGATTGTAACTCGACTTTTGGTCTTGACTGTACAGCGCAGAAGCAAGGCACTCCTTTTTCTAATGATACCGTGGAAATCCTCGGTTCTAGCACCGGCAAGCATCGATCACGCGCTACAAAACTTTAATAACCTGGTGCGTTTTACCAAAAACGATTGCATCACTGCTCAACATCCAGCGGGATCGCGATCAAGCAGTTTATACGGTTAAAAATAACCTAAGATCTATCTACCAATCCGCACTAGCCCCGCTAGGTGATTATTACGATCCACTCGCTCTTACAGAGTGGAGGCCTGTGTCCTACACATGGGATCAGTACAGGCTAATTCTGCCCAACGTCTGCATTGCCAGCTGGAACACCATACCTGACAACAACGTACCCCACAAGACGAGCATTCTGAAAAAAAGCGTAGGCTTTCTTCAATCTTTAACATAATTAGCCTAAAATGTTCCCACTGTGTCTTTGAAAGTGGAACCGTGGGGCCTCCCGACTAGCACCAGGTAGACCACAGTTCTAACTTAACTCATCTGATCGGAGTGTCACTAAAACTCAACCCGCAACCCTGACCCAGAAGGCATCATTCTTCGTGGACCCCGTCATGATGTGTTGACGTCTGTTTGAGACGCGCCGTCGAGTCGAGCCTGGTCCTTGCCGGGCGGTGAGCAGTGGCAGCAAGCCTGCGCTTATGATGGCCGGGTAATCGATGTCGTCTCCCTACCAGGGCGTCTCCTGCGGCGGCTTATGGCGTGAGGGCGCTGGGATTCCCGCTGCCTCACGCGCTCCACCTCCTCCTTTGCCAGCATCACTGTTTCGCAAAAGGAGTCGGGACCAGGGTCGGACGTGAGAAATCGCCGCCGATTGCCGCTACGAGGACACGGCGGTGCTCTACCCAAGCCAGGCAGACCTCTACCGTATGCTCCACCGTTTCCAGAGCTACGATCCTTACATCCTCTTAATGCCTTTGTTCAACGTCCCACATCAACAGTTGGGCAAGTGCCGCCAGACACAACACCCGTCTCGTCACAGGATCCTCCCTTTTCAATCAACGATGAGTGAACTTTACACCCTGTTCCTCATCCCTTAATACTTTATTTACGTCCATACATCTGTTAATACACACACGCTGGAACAATTAATTTAATTTCCGTTTGGAAAATCGACGAATAATGGGCAGAGAGGCACCAAACCTGGCCACTCATAAAAGCCATTTTACGAGCCATTTTGGACCACAGAATGGTCGTTTACAGGGTACAATGTGTTTTCAGAATCGTGTCACCGTCACGGTAAGCTATTAAAAATAAATAATTATTATGTTTGAACAATTTTTTGGTTAAAAAATGTTGAGTACGGCTGGAGTGTTGCTTGTTTGAACTTGTCAGGAGATAGGCTGTGAATACTCTGAATAATTCAAAGTACTTCAACCCTTAGCATCGTGTTAGCATGTAAACGACCACTGTCGAACACGAGGTACCTCATCGTAACATTTTAGAATGATTCAATGAACTGTTGCGTGAGAATTACGGATAACGGTAATTGATCTCAGTATGGCCAGAGATTAATTTGAGTAAAACTTTTTTTTTTATAATTATAAACTAGTGTTTGACTGCAATCTCGCCCGATTGAAGTTGATGGTAAAGCGCGCTAGCTTATTAAGCCTATTCACTCAAAAAAAAAACTGAGTGAATAGGAAGGAAGACGGCAGTTGAACGAGGTAATGCAATGTTAAAACCAACAACACAACCAACGATATTGCGCCAGAGGGCGATTGATCTGGAGAGCCTCCTCGACCAAACTCCCGACACAAAAACATTTGGCGCATTGTACCCGGTACACATTGTAACACAACTGCTCAGACCCGTCCTCCGTACGGCTTCACCAGACATCACGCCGGAATACGACGAATCGCTTGGCGGCAAGACTTTGTCTGGTGGGTGGTAACTTCTGCCGACAGCCGATGTTATGGCATACCACAGAGAAAAACTAATGTAGATAAGCACCAATCCTCACTATGGCTGAGGAGTGAATTATGCACACTCACTCTCACATAGAGTTGGCCTATGTCACAGCAGTAACACTCTTATAGTCTGATTATATAATAGATAAAGAGCTAAATAGATATGTAATCTGCATTTGCAACTTACGTGCTTAATATTTTAAGAAATATCAGTTGATGTAAAAACTACTTAAAACTTTACACAAATAAAGCTTAGTTTGGGTTACAATTTCATTCAAATCTTACCATATTATTTTTAAGTGTTAGTCACTTTGAAATCAACTTCATGACCACTAACATAAAGTTCATAATTGATCAACTAGAAACATTAAATTTATGAGTTTGAACGCTATAAAATTCACTATTGAACTGAACTGACTTTCGACACAAGAATTGTCTAGTTCAGCTATATAGTATATCACGTTGCAGTATGATTAAGTTACCCAGTTGTTCAAAAACTATCAAATTTCTCGTTCGAAAACTAGCTCTTCTATTTCGAAAACTAAATCGGGCATCGATCCTACGGGTACATTGCCCGTAGGACCGAAGCCCAATGGGACCGACGGATCGTCCAGGGGCGACCACGCACCGGAAGACGCAGCGTGGGCAGGCTCCTGACAAGGTTCACCGACGACCTGGTGAAGGTCGCGGGAAACTGCGGTCTGGATCGGTCGTCGTAGAGATCCTTGGGGGAGGCCTATGTCCAGCAGTGGACGTCTTTCGGCTGAAATGATGATGATGATGATTGGAACTACAGCAGCCAGATTCTGTAATCATCTTACCGTAAAAACATAGATGAAGTGAGTATGGATTGAGGTGCCATTCCAACTAAACACTAAATTGTATTTTTTTTATATATATAAATTATAAATCAGCGCTTGACCGCAATCCCGCCTGATGGTAAACAGCGATACGATTGTTGATGGTAAAGCGCGCTAGTTTATTAAGAGCATAGGCTCTTAATAAACTAGCGCGAATAGACTAGAGTGAATAGTCAGTCTAGCCTTGAAGACACTCAAATTGTAGTTCGACGGAAACACCGCCGCCGGCAAGTTGTTCCAGTCACTTGATGTACGCGGTATAAAGGAGGAGGCGAAACGCTTCGTCCGGATCGTAGTAGTGTTAACAACGTAAGGGTAGAAACTCGCCGTACGACGGGCCGTCCGATGGTGGAACGGAGATGGGGGCATTAAATCATGCAATTCTCTCGCACACTCCCCAAAATGCATCCTATACAACACCGAAAGGCTGGCTACTCTACGCCTGTGCTCTAGGTTTTGGAGACCGTCTCGAGTTAAATCAGGGTCACCAATTAGCCTCTTCGCACGCCTCTCCACTGAATCCTAAGTAGCCAGGTGACATTTTGCAGCACCAGCCCAAATGTGGCCGCAGTACTCCACACACGAACGGACCTGTGCTTTGTACAACATTAGAAGCTGCCCCGGTGTGAAGTACCGCTGGACCTTCGCGATGACGCCAAGTTTTCTGGCAGCCACCTTGGCCTTGGACTCAATGAACCGCCCAAAGTTTAGGTTCGAGGAAATCTCAACTCCCAAAAGCTGAAGGCAGTCGGAGAACTCCAAGGATACATTCTGAAAAGTAGGAGCCAAGGCGAACGGGCTCCTTTTGGCGGTGAAAAACCCGCCTGTGTTTTGACGGCATTGAAGGCTACAAGATTGGCTTTGCCCCATTCGGAGACTGCCTGTAGTGCTGCACTCGTACGCTCTACCATAGCCTCTCTTTCGGACCGGATTGATTCCTTACTAGCAAGAGCTTCCGGCAGGTATCTCTCCACAACTGTGCTGTCATCTGCATACCCATAGATGCCGGGCATCAGCAGATCGTTAATATGCAGCAGGAACAGAGTTGCAGAGAGAACAGACCCCTGAGGAACACCGGCATTGGTCGACATGGGCTCCGATGAGCATCCGTCGACAACAACTCGGAGGGACCGTCCAGTCAGGAAGTCTTTTACCTAGCCAGTCAGGCCAGTGGAAATGCCGTATACCTATACCTACAAATCATAACGAGGTAACAAACAGGGGAAGGACGACACAGACTTCACCAGACAGTGGTCTGAAGTTCCTAACGGTGAGGAAACTGTAACAATAACAACACATCTGTTCGGATCAGTGGTCAGCAAAAGGTCCAGACAATTGGCAGTATGACCGGCTACATCAGGCACCCTAGTCACCTGTCCCACCAGCTGGGAAAGGCCCATTGATAGCGCAAAGTTTCGCGCTTCTCTCCCAGCGTGGTCGGTCCTTTAGTATGGGAAAAGCCGGTCTTGGTGACAGGCATTGAAGTCCCCCAGAGCGACGAACTATGCGTCAGGGTGCCGATGCAGCGCATTATCAGCAGCTTCACTGAGGTGGTCAAACAGTCGAGTTGTCTCCTGGTCACCGCTGTGCGATCGGTAGACACAGGTGTAGACGATTTTGTCCACACCAGTGTCAACCAACAGCCACAAGGACGAAAAATGAGGGTCTTCGAGGTGACGGAGACGCCGACAACAGATGTCATTGCGAACATACACACATACCCCGGCACGCTGCAGGAAATGATGCTCCAAAGAGTATCCCGGGTAGCTGAGGTATGCCGCATCAGGCGGACATCTGATCTGGGTCTCCGTCAAGAAAAGTAGATGCGGCTTCTCAGTCTCAAGGTGATGGTGTACTGCTATGAGATTGGAGTGCAGACCTCTAATATTAGAGAGTGCACCTCTCTAATATTAGAGGTTTGAAAGAGAGGACGTGCTCCCGCTGTGCACGACTACTTTTCTTGTTGGACCTTTTCATACTTATTAAAAATTGAGTGAATTAAAAGGAAGACGGCAGTTGAGTGAGGTGATGCAATGTTAAACCCGACAATGCGACCAACGATGCTGGGCCAGAGGGAGATTGATCTGGAGACTGTGACGACGTGAGAGGATCCGATGGCGATCCCTGGGGGGGAGGGATCGCCATCGGGTCCTCTCGTCCGGTCGCCAACCGGCACGATGGGGCCATCCTGGGATTTTTCTCAGTTGGCGAGGCAGCCTTTCGTATGTGGCTGGCACAATACTTGGGCCCCCAACTACCTGCGGTCGGCCAGCGGAGCACCGTGCTTCGGATCCCGCTACCCTCCAGGACCAACCTCCCGACACAACAACATTTGGCGCATCGCACTCGGTACACATCGCAACACAACTGCTCAGACCCGTCCTCCGTACGGCTTCACCAGACATCATGCCGAAACACAACGAATCGCTTGGGGGCACGAGTTTGTCTGGTGGGTTGTAACTTACGCCGGCGGCTGATGTTGAGGCCTACCACCGAGAAAACGAAAAAAAATATACGGTGCAATTTCATTGCCAATGGCTTTAAAGAAGTTGAAGCAATAATAAAAGTTGCATTGTCTAAACACTATTTAGACTATGCAAGTCATTTGTTGCATCAATTTTATTGTATTCCATTGGAAATTATTTAATACTAGCTTTCCGCCCGCGGCTTCGCCCGCGTAAATTTCGGTTATATCGCGCTTTTTAGATATCCCTCGGGAACATCAATTTTTTCCGGGATAACAGGTAGCCTATGTTTTTTCTCAGGGTCCAAAGATTGTCTGTGCCAAATTTCATCAAAATCGGTTGAGAGGTGTAGGCGGGAAAGCGTAACAGACAGACAGACAGACAGACAGAGTTACTTTCGCATTTATAATATTAGTATGGATTCACAACTCAATCTCAAATTCACTTCTAACTTTTAATGGTGAGATTTTTACTGAATCGATTCCCTGTAAATCTTGTTTACATAAATCGACTTCTGTAGACAATATGTTGTGCCGGTTGGCTGAAGGTAGCTCTTGTTGAATTCAAATATTGAAGCGAATGCGACTTTTAGAATGAGCTTCAAAATTATCTCTATTCGATTTTTTGCTTCGCTAAAAAAGTATTAAAATAGCGTTGATGTGAAAACGTTAGTTTGGAATATAGCCTATAATTACGTAAAGTGGTACTTTGTATAATTTAAAAGCTTCCGAAGAGTAGTAGTGGTCTAGTAGTACCGAACGCGACTTACAAGTAATAGGTCGTATATTCGAACCCATTCAGGCGGTTTACTTTACGGTTTATTCGGATATGTTTTTTTTTATATCTTCACCTCCTATTGGTGGCAGGCAAGTGTTATATATCCTAAAGCCTTCCTGGATTAACGGGCTCACCTACGCAAAAAGAATTTTTCAAATCGGACCAGTAGTTCCTGAAATTAGTTCAAACAATCAAACAAACTCTTCAGCTATATATATTAGTGTAGTGTATATACATTGCTCCATGTGTCCGAAGCTGTGTCCACTCAACAACGTAAATAACGCAATGAATGTTGTCAAAATCAAACCTATTGCTACTGATAGTGGGTTACGCAATCACCCCGGAGAGTAGCGAAGTGCGCCATTTTGTACACGCAATCAGCCTTCTCCTTTTTCATAATGGTGAACTACCATATCGGATTTTAAGGCGCCGCATGGCGTATAGCCCGCAAAACTAACACAATACAAGCTCCGTTCACTGTTTTAACGTAATTAATGAGTGACTCTGTTTTGAAATTCATGTGAGTGCTTTGGCGTATTAGGGAGGATTCTGATACGGCTTTTCCCGGGGCAACTCTTTTTTTATTGTTTATGGGGTTTGTAATGTTGGTTTCGGAGCAAATTTTTTTGGCGATGAAAATACATTACAGATTAAAAACACTAGGTCATTAGGGGTTTTTTTTACTTTAAACCTTGTCTTGACCGAGCTCTGATTGACGACGAAGATAGTAATTGACTAGTACATTATGGCCAGTCCCATAGAAATATTACAGTTTGATGGTCTGTGCCACATTTAGATATGTGTATCTTCTTATATCCGTCACACACAATTGGGTTGTTATATCAAATTTTTCGTAATTTAATTCATAACCAAATACTCAGCTGGCCTTATCTGATTTTTGAAAAAATCATACAACGTTTTTTAAATTGTTGTTTTGGATGGGAAATCGTCAAATGACCCCACCCGCTCTGGGCGGAGCGGAAGTGCGTGTCAGACTTTTACTGACTAAAACCCACCCGTGCTTCTTCACTTGCTTGTGCGCCCGGGCCAAGGTTTCTTTTTTAACAAACCTGCAACCCTGACCCAGGAGACATCGGTCCTTGTGGACCCCGTCACGATGTACTGACATCTATTTGAGGCGCGCGTGAAACACAATGCGCCGTCGACTCGGGCCTGGTCCTTTTCGGGCGGCAAGCTGCCCGCTGCTCACTGCCCGCAAACCCGCGCCTACGGTGGCCGGGAGTTCAATGTTGTCTCCCGAACAGGGCGTCTCCTGCGGTGGCTAGAGGCGTGAGGGCATTGGGATGCCCGCCCCCTCATGCGCTCCGCCTCCTCCTTTGCCAGCATCACTGCTTCGCAGAAGGAGGTGACGGCCTGCCATGCTCTCCAGAAACACATTCAGATACAAACTTCTGCACCATATCCCACCCTTTTTATTTTGGGTGGGAACCATCAAATAACCTCTCTCCTTGGATACAGCAAAAAGCGTATCAGACTTTTACTGACTAATACTTAACCTAGTTCATTCGCCTGCCTGTATGCCAGGAGCCACGGTCTGTCGTCACATCCCTTTTCAACAACCTGTGGTATGAGAATCATACCCTTCCATAATTAAATCTCAGTTCATAATAAAATCAAAATGGCTTGATTATGAATTCAACAATAATTTATTCATAGACTTGTCTGTATAATTGTTTCTTTGTAAGCGCAACCGACTGACATCAATATTTCATCTTGATTTTGGACGCTCATTGGATAAAGGATTGAACATGCCTAAATATTATTGAATACAATTTTTCAGTTCCTTAACACATTTATCTTCTTTATATATATAATTCTGCTGTACGTGTGTATGTCATTGAACTCCTCCTAAACGGCTTGACCGATTTTAATGAATTTTTCTGTATGCGTTTGAGTGGCGACCTGGATCGTTTAGATTCACAAATCAACCCGGCAGATGGCGCTAATCGCTTGAAGAAGCACGTGATCTCGGAAACGGCCCTAACGATTTCGCTGAAAATTAATATGTGGTAGTTTTCGGGGACGAAAAATCGATCTAGCTCAGTCTTATGTCTGGGGAAGCGCATATTTTCGAGTTTTCTCTTTCGCAATATTTCACGCATAATATGGGCGCTAATTTCGCGCGACTTGACATAGCGGCTGTAGCGTAGTCGATATTGGTATGGTCTACTCGCGATGGCTGGTGTTCCTCGGTTCAAACCCGGCCAATCACAACTTTTTTTTTTGTTTTTAGATAAGTTTATAGTTTTTTTTTAAATTTTTTTAATTACTTAAAAAGATAATTGTACATAAGAACTAAAAGGGGAAAAATAAAAAAGATATTTTTTTTTTATTTAACTAAAATTGTACTTATGAACTAAAAGAGAAAAAATAAATAGAAATTAATAAATATTTAAGATTTTTTTTATTTAACTTAAAGAGACAGAAACAAGAGCTCTAGGGGTAGAGAGAGGTATGATATCTTTTTAGGGTACGCCGTCATAGCGGCGGTAAGACCCTGCATGGAGGAATGGATCGACCGGAAACGGCATGGGGCGCTCACCTTCCGTGCAACGCAGGTGTTGACCGGACACGGGTGTTTCGGCAGTTACCTATGTCGTATCGGTCGGGAGCCGACACCGGCGTGCCATCACTGCGGTGGCGGGGCAGAGGACACGGCGCGGCACACCCTAGAGGAGTGTTCAGCGTGGGACGAGCAGCGCCGTGCGCTCACCGCAGCGATCGGCGGAAACAACCTCTCGCTGCCTGCCGTGGTCAGAGCCATGATCGACGGCGAGGAGTCATGGGACGCGGTTGTCTCCTTCTGCGAGGAGGTAATCTCCGCGAAGGAGACGGTCGAGCGGGAGAGGGAGGCACTGAGCACTCTCCCGTCCCGCCGACGGCGCGCTGGCCGGAGGAGGAGGGAAGCCGAGGTCGATCCGCTTCCTCCATAACGAGAGACCGACGGGCCGAGGACCGGGGGAATCCGACGCCCGTCGCTAGAGCCGGAGTAGACGTGTAGTGGCTGTTCCTACACGCCTACCTGATGGAAGGAGGGGGGGAAGAGGGACCCGCCGATCTCGCGCGCGGCGGGTCAAGACCTGTCGGGGATGCGGCGTTATGGCAAACTAGAACCCGCAACCCTGGCCATAGGCAAGAAGAGGAACGCTCCAGTGGTTTTAGCCGGTGAGAGCCTGGCACACCCTCCGGCGACCCCCAGACGGAGAACGGTCTGGTAGAGATTTTCACTGGGTGAACAAAAAAAAAAAAAGGTATGATATCTTTGTTACAAATGTAGATGACAATGCTTTCCATGGGTATATTCCTAAATCTGCTGTACGTGTATAAGTCACTGAATTCCTCCTAGGCTGGTCCGATTTGCATGAAGTCTATGTATATAAATGAAAGTCGTGTTAGTTACTCTATTTATAACTCAAGAACCGCTTAACCAGTATGGCTCAAAATTGGTAGGGAGGTAGATAAGAACTGGGAGAAGGACATATCACATAGGATACTTTTTATCCTGTTCCCGCGGTTCCTGTCGTTCCCGTGTGAAAGACATGGTTTAACAAAACGCAACTGACATGGAATAACAAAACAACTCAGTCAAAATATAAGTTAGCGGTTTATTTGTTAAAAATGGTACAAACACACTGCTGCACTACTCAGCATACCTATTAAAAAAAAGTCTTACCGGTTGAATGTTGATGCATTTATTTAAAGCAAGGAATATAAATACTCTCTGCCGGTTTATTTTTTTTAATAAAAGCCCCAAAGCAAACTTCAACTTCAAAATTTCTTATATTGTATTGCTGTGCCATTTACCACTTCACTACATACTATAAAACAAAGTTACTTTCTCTTTCCCTATGTTCCTTTGTATGATTAAATCTTTAAAACTGCGAAACAGATTTTGATGAGGTTTCTTTTAATAGATAGAGTAATTAAAAAAAAACGTTTATATGTATAATAACATCCATTAAATTGTGGAGAAACACTATCCTTCGCCCACATGTGGGAGTGACGAGAGGAGGCATTTACCGGCTGTTGCCGCGAAAAATCGCAGTACAGCGGACAGAGCTCCGGCGGGATCTAATGGCACCATGGAAAGTGTGACTGTCGCAATCCAGCACTGAGCACGACACAATAGCGACCGTAAGTCCTCTCTTTGAGGAGTAGCTAGAGAGGTGCCACGGCGTCCTCACCCTCCGACTGACATAGGTCCTCACCGGACACGGCTGTTTCGGGAGGTTCCTGTTCCGTACAAGGCGGGAGGAAACGCCAGGGTGACCACTGTATGCATCGCCCTGAGGACACGGTGGAGCATATGGTGGAGGTCTGAGAGAGCACAGCCGTGTCCTTGTGGCGGCGGTCGGCAGCGATCTCTTGCGTCCAACCCTGGTCCGGGCTATAGTCCGGAGCAAGAGTGCATGGCAAGCTTTCACCTACTTCTGTGAAGCAGTGATGCTGGCAAAGGAGGAGGAGGAGCGCATGACGGAGCGGAAATCCCACCACACTCACGCCTCAAACCGCCGCAGGAAGCGCCCTGGTCGGGAGGCAACATCGGACTCCCGACCGCCGTAGGCCCGGGCTTGCGGGCGGCGAGCGATAGGTAGCTCGCCTCCTGGTAAGAACCAGGCCCGGGTTGACGTTGCGTTGTCTTTTACACGCGCCTCAAAGAGATGTCAGCACACCTTGACGGGGTCCACGAGGACTGGTCCACAGGGTTGCGGGTTGGTTAAAAAAGAAACCATGGCACTGGGCGTGGGTTTTAGTCAATAAAAGTCTGAGAAGCCCTTCCGCTCCGCCCAGAGTGGGAGAGGTCATTTGTTGTTCGCATTGGGCCAATGGATATTGTTTGCGAGCATTGTATCACATTAAAGATTTCCGGAGAACCGCCAGGATTGTGCTCCCAAATAAAGAATCATTGAATAATAATATTCATTTATTTAAAATTATCCTAATTTAAAAAGTAACCATGTGATATTGCCTTTAAGGCGGAACGAAGTCAGCTAGTATTTATATAAAATACTAGCTGTTGTCAGCGACTTTGTCTGCCATTCAGATTGAAAAGTAGTCGATTTCCTTCCCAAAGTCATGTTCTACCCAATTGCCATATTTCATTCAAGCTTGAAAGCTAAGAAACTTACTTTCGCATTCGTAACATTATTTTTTATTCCTCTGTTAGGATATAATATAACAATAATTTTTCTTTTTTTGTAAGGTAAAGTCAGCAACAAAAGTCGATTAACGCTTCCCTTTTCGTAATCTCCATTAGTGAGCAAAATATTATATTGAAACCGAAACCGTAGTGAAATTTATTTAAGTAATACCACTCTCTTTGTTACTTAACTTCTTTTATAAAACGCGAAAACAACACTATCGAATAATTTCGTGTTAATCCAATTTTTTTGCTGACCGTTACTAGGTATATTTGTATGTAAATAAAAAGTAAGATAAGGTGAGTAACCATTTATTTAGTGTAAACAAAATAGTGCTGTGTAAACGCTAGCAATGAAATCCTAAATCTATGGTAAACGCTTTAAAATCTTTAATTTAGTCACTATGAAGCAAGGAAGCTTATTGGGGTCAGTAGTGCATATTTGGAGAATCAGGACGAATCATTAAAGTCAGACCTTTGTATGTGGCTTACGTCAGATTATCACGAAGAACTCTGCAGGCCTAACCAAATTATTCACTCGGTTAACTTCGTGTGGTCGTCGGCAATTTTCTGGAGATGACTTTACCTACATTAAATTGTGTGGGTCCTAATGGGTCTGTAAGCTAAAATTTCCCCACTGCCTTTAATATATGAGTCCGAAAATGGGTATTTTTGTACATTTTTGGGACGCTGACAAAGTTTTACGAACATTTTACGAACTTTTGCCTTCTGTCATCATTAGTGAAATCCTAAATAAAGTTTTGGACCATGTTGGACCATGTTGCTGTCAATTATATCGAGATATCAGATTATGTTGCAATGACATTCTTACTTGCTTCGTCTGCCGTGTAGTGTAGAAACTTCTTGGTCATCATTTATTGAATTCTTAAAACTATAATTTCACTTATTACGTAGGTCCTCTGGTCTTGGTCCTGAGACTAGCGTGATCTGCCAGGGCTGCGGAATATTTGGCGCACAGGCAAGTGAAGGAACATGGGTGGGTTTTAGTCAGTAAAAGTCTGACAGTTCCATTCCAACCGGGAGTGGTCAGTTGATGATTTCCTCTAAGGAAAAAAAACCGTGATCTTCGCAGGATGGCTCGAAGTAGCTATGTGGGCTGACTTAAATCGTGATGATTGAAGTGACCTATGTTGACAGCCTCCGTGGCGTAGCGGTAACGGACGCGGCCGCTGCGCAAGGTGGCGCGGGTTCGATCCCCGCACAGTGCAAGTATTTTTATGCATGAATATGAATACTTGCACTGGTCTGGTCGTGCCTCGGAAAGCACGTTAAGCCGTTGGTCCCGGTTGCCATACAAACATCTAGTGGCAGTCGTTACGGGTTGTTGGAGCCCTCAAAAGTCCAACAATTGGTCTAACTGCAATGCTTCGATGTCGCCTTCTGGTTGTGGAGGTCAGACGGCAGTCGCTTCACGGAAAATGTCGAAGTTTAGCCATTTCAGTAGTTAGACTGGTAAAGCGGACCCCAGACCCTAAAGCTGAAAGGGCTTCGGATGCGACTGGTATTAACGCTGTGATGATGATTGAAGTGACCTATGTTCAGCAGGGGATTATTTTGTAACCTGAAGATGATGACGAACATGATAATTTTTCTTTATCCTTGCAACTATCTGATGCTTCTAGTACAATGAAAACGCAAACCTACTTAACATTATATTTACTTATTAATAAACTAATGAATAAGATGATTCTATACTTACCTAAACATGCAGGTATATTCAGTACTTTTTATTGTAGTGGTATTTTGTTTTGTAGTCCTGAAACGCCGCGTGCCTGCGACGTGGAGGCCCCGGGTTCAATCCCCGGCCAGGTCATGATGGAAGACGATCTTTTCCTGATTGGCCTGGGTCTTGAATGTTTATCTATATATGTATCTATTATAAATATAGTATCGTTGAGTCATAACACAAGTCTCGAACTTACTTTGGGGCTAGCTGAATCTATGTGATTTGTCGGTATATATTTATTTATTTATATCTACTGCGGCTGCATCTCGCATGCAGTGTTAACCACGCAAGTAGCATATACACGTTATTTTTTCTTTATGCAAAACCTGAATATAGTTTGGTCAGAATCAGCAACTGAATGGATTGTGCAGCTAGGTAACATAACAACTTTATAAATTTGTGAATTTTCATAATACCTTTTTGAAATTTTGTAGGTACATAAAAATATTGAACACGTGTTTCAGGTTTACAAACACAGAAAATCTATAAGGATGGAGTAATCTGTCCATTGTCTCACCCTTTGTAAACTCTTTATAATAATGTTCTGTAATTTATAAGGTGTACATAGTAAAAAATATTGTAATCTTCTTGATAAAGTCATTCAATTGAATTTAAATCTACCTACTTCATCAGCGAGCGAAAAGGATTCTCATCTGCTAATAAAAATCTATTTCTATTGTGAAAGAGACCCCCAATGAAGACGTTTTTATTCCCAAAGCGCACTGCAGTGGCACATAATAAAAATTCGATCAAACGCGTGTATTAAAGGCACTTGTTTGTCACGGAGCGCAATAAAGCCTTCACATCGGAAACCGTAGCAAATGAACTTTTTAATTAGACTTCCTCCTCAATTTCGTTGGTGTCTCGTATCGACGTACAAAGCAAAGCCAATGGAAATTTTATCTTTTAAAATGTTCGCTGTAATGTTATTCTTTTTTTTTATATCTTTGTTGTAAATACCTTGGTTCCAGTTCTATTTGGTTACTTTTCACTCGAAGTTGTTGGCGTACCTGGTAAATCCAACTTCGAGAAAGAGGTATCTCGTCGAATCCAGCTCGGCTGGGCAGCGTTCGGGAAGCTACGCTACATCTTCTCGTCGTCCAAGATATCACCGTGCCTTAGGACTAAAGTCTTTGACCAGTGTGTGTTACCAATGATAACATACGGAACTGAAATGTGGTCGCTCACAATAGGCCTCACACGAAGGCTCAAGGTCACACAACGGGCGCTGGAAAGAGTTATGCTCGGAGTGTCTCTGCGCCATCTAATCGGAAATGAGGAGATCCACTGAAGAACCAAAGTCATCGACATAGCTCTTCGAGTCACGAAACTTAAGTGGCAGTGGGCGGGGTACATTGCTCGTAGAACCGAAGGCGGATGGAGCAGTAACGATTTGGAGTGGCGACAATTTACTTGAAGACGCAGTATAGGGAGGCCCCCAATAAGGTAGACCGATAACCTGGTAAAGGTCGCGGAAACTCGATGGATATGGGCAGCACAAGATCGGTCATTGTGGAAAACCTTAGTCCTTTAGGCCTTTATCTATCAGTAGACTTCTATGGGATGAAGAAGAAATACCTTGGGTGGCTCAAAAACTATTAGTTGTAACGGTATATTTTTAAATTAGAAATACACAGTTATTTACTTTATCGAGAAGAGAATAACTTGAACTATTGTCATTATTCAACATAAGGAAAACTTTCTAGAATCAATTCTGAACTTCAAGTTGAACGACAACTATTCTGAAATAATATTAATTGTATCATTATTAACATAAGTTCCTATTAAAGATCTATTGTTCTCCCATCGCCTTCACTGTTCAGTTTTAAAACGAAGTCTTCTCAAATTTTTCTGAGGTCTTCGTTTGTGCCGTATATAATACATACCTGTCTACTTTTCCTTGTTTTTGATATACGAGGCGTTTTAGACGATTTCTTGCTTTAAATCAAAGACAGTTTCCTTCGACACCTCCTTATTTTATCTAGGAACTCACCCATTTCTTTGCTGGCAGTTTTAAAGGAATTATGTCTTTAGAAATAAAACAAACATTGACATATATATAATTTGTATTAAATCAACAATATTCTTAAGTCTTTACATTCTTTGGCATAGTCATTAGCTCATTAGGTACAATTAACTATTTTTCATTTAAATTCACAATTTCATCCGACAGTATCGAATACATCTACCTATTTATATTTTATCAATTATTTTATAATTTATATTTTTACACGTTTTATTTTATTTTATGTAACGCCTAAGTATTGTTTGCCCAAACAATCATATGAAGTAATAGTAGAAATTGGCACACTTGTAGGTTGGACGCTGACCCCGGTGATGTAACTGTAACAAAAACAAGCTGTTAGTACATTTGAAATAAACAAAGGGAAATAGTACAATTCAGAAATGACCGAGAAAAGAAAATATACAACATGTAAATTAATTAACGCACTTCCTGAAAATAGTTTGTTCAGTATCGTTTACTGAATCGGTTTATATCACTTTTAATATAGGTAATTTTTTATCCCCAAAATAATTAAAACTTCGGAAATTATTGTCATATTAACCCTGTTTGTATGCAAATGTATGTATATTTAATCATTCAATACAAAATAAAGAAAAAAAAACCTTATTCCAAGTACGTTAATGTTTTAGTTCTCCAATAATTGGTATAACCAATTTAATAAATAACAATGCATATACGTGTTAAATATAATTCAATGTATGTATTATGAGTATAACAAAATATTCTAATTGGGGTGTTTGAGTTTTGTGAGTACACGTTGTATAACAATGTACAGTAGTGAACGTCATAATTGAGACATATAAGTGAGCACGACGTATTTGCAACTGCCAAGCCTTATCAAATCAATATCAAACTATCGTAATAAACGGATTAATGCACAAACAAAATTTAAAAATAACACTGAAAGCATCCGTCGCGTAGCGGTAGCGAACGCAGCTGCTGAGCAAGGAGGCGCGGGGCAAATATTTGTATGAATGAATGTGAATATTTGCACTGGTCTGGTCGTGCCTCGGAAAGCACTTTAAGGTGTTGGTCCCGATTAATGTACGGACATCTAATAGCAACCGTTACGGGTTGTTGGAGACCTCAAAAGTCCAACAATTGTTCTAACTGCAATGCTTCAATATCGCATTCGGGTGGTGGAGGTCAGACGACAGTCGCTTCGCGGAAAATATCGAAGTTTGGCCAAAATCAGCAGTTAGACTGGTGAAGCGGACCCCAGACCCCAAAGCTGAAAAAGCTTCGGATGCAACTGGGATTAACGCTGAGAGCTTACTAAATATTGAAATTGAGATTAACTAGCGAGCCTATGGAGGACCAACATTACATGAATCATCTTTATCTTCGACGTAATACAAGGATATCGAATATAAACTATATAAATATTATGATTTCACATTTATAAAGTAGAAGTTGTTAATACAAACGTTTGAAAACAGTAGCGACCCTAAATCGGAAAACGTAACATATGGTACCCCTCATTGGGTAGGGTATCAACGTATCTTGTGGCGAACCGCCAAATGCAGACAATATAGACGTGCCTTGTTAAAACTGACCATCCTATACATTTCCAGCGTAAATGGGTTATACGTATGAGAAAGTAGCATTGGACGATTTTCAAACTTTTGGATTTTCGTCTAAAGGCGAGAAAATTGGGTTCAAAGTTTTTATACTCCATCGGTTTAGGTAGTTGGATTGTAGAGATCATATAGGCAGACGCTCCATGTAAAATTCAGTTGAATTCAGTTAGATTGGAAGTTGACCTCAAAATAGTTTGGAAAAGGCTAGGCAAGTGATAACTGGTTTTGTTAGTTAACGAAACAAAAAAATACCACGTGATTTAAATAACCGACTAAACGTAATTCCAACTCTAGTAGTAGTGATTCTACGTAACAGATATACACTTTAATTAATTAGTCTTCTTCTTCGTTTCGTTCCTGACCGAACGGTCGTGGTCATTACGACTGATTTCGAGACGTCGATGTAGCTGCCCGCCTGATCTCTCTCCATCTATCTCTGATGGACGACAGTCTGGAGCATTCATTTAGAGATTTACAGGTGGACCACTGCCGACTTGACTTGCTCGGTCCACCTCATCAGACGCTTTATTGAGTTATTATTACGCCTTGACACGTGACCGAAAAACCCGAGTATACGGGACTGTACTAATTCTGAAAGACGCTGTTAGATGCCGAGTTCTTGGAGTATAGAAAAGTTAGTTCTAAACTCGGTCCATGATACCCCAAGTATTAAATAGTACATTTTTGTTAAATATTTAATGGTACCATAATCTTCCTGTGACCCAAGAGTGGGAACATTATAGGCTGATTATATTATTGTGTTATTTATAATCTAAAGTAGGTACTGATACTGCTTATGAGGACCAATCATCATCATCATCCTTTCAGCGTATAATCCCGGTTGCATCCGCGGCTTTCGCGTTGGTCCCGGAGTCCGCTTTCCTCCACACTATCTCTGGCATCCCGGGGTGTGAGATTGTTGGCACGCATGTCATCTCTTACAACGTCAAGCCAGCACTATTTTGGTCTACCTCGCTTGTTTCGGCCCGGCGGAGGCGCCATGGCAAGACATTTGTTACCCACGCAACATGCCGGTTTTCGTAAGACGTGGCCATACCAGCGTAGGCGACTCTCTTGCAGTTTGTCTGCTATGTCACGGACACGGAGACTGCCATGGATGCGGGAGTTCCTGATGCGGTCTTTCCGAGTAACTACACACATCCACCGCAGCATATTCATCTCCGTGACTCGCAGCTCCTGCTTGTTTCGCTCAAGCACAGGCACAGGCACTGCCATATAGAAGAACAGGTCTAATGATGGTCTTATAGACTTGTCCCTTCAGCTTAACCGGCATTTTGGGGTCACAAATGACACCTGTCACCTCACGCCATTTTACCCAAGGTGCGGAAATGCATGCCTTAACGTCGCAATCAATTTCGCCAGACACGTGGAGCACAGACCCCAAGTATTTAAATTGGATGGTGCACACGATCATGTCTTCGCCTATGCACACAGGCATAGGGCCTGTGGTGTTGCTGGCCATGTACACCGTGTTCGCCACATTGAGTTTAAGACCTCCGTTCTTATGCTGATGAGGACCAATACAAGTCAAAAACTCGGTTTACCTAAGCTTACACAAGTAATACAAGAAGTGTTGGCATCCCTTAATCACAAGAGTACTTGGTTCCAACAGATTCTCTACAATGAGCTCTAACACTAAGTTACGAAGGTACTCAAAGTATGAGGAATAGCAACGAGTACCGAGAAACCCTATTTTCTACCTTTGAAAGCCTTTACTAATTTAATTTGTGCCTTAAAGCTTTACCGTATACCGGGAAGGAGAAAACGCTGAGTGTGAGTGAAAAGTTGTGTGCCGTATTGTTCCCCCCTTCCCCCCGTTTTTCCCATTCCGGGCTATTACTGTTTTAGGTAGAAACGATGTAGGGAGAGATTGGCACTATAGGTATATTTCTTTCTTCAGTACTTTTGAGGTTTACGTACGCAATGGGTGAAAACTAGATCTTATTGCTAAGAATCCACTGTATGTCTGTCTGTCAGGCTGTATCTCATGAACCGGGATAGGTAGAACATTGAAATTTTCACAAGATGTTATATTTCCATTACTACCTGCAATGGAAATACAAAATCTTGTGAAAATTAACGTAAAAGAAAAGTAACAACAAATACTGAAAGCAGATTATTTATATATTATACTAACTTTCCGTCCGCGGCTTCGCCCGCGTGGAGTTCGGTTATATCGCGCTTTTTAGATTTCCCTCGGGAATGCCAAATTTCCGGGATAAAACGTAGCCTATGTTCTTTCTCGGGGTCTAAAGATTGTCTGTGCTAAATTTCATCAAAATCGGTTGAAAAGTTAAGCGGGAAAGCGTAACAGACAGACAGAGTTACTTTCGCATTTATAATACTAGCATTGATTTAGAATTTTTCACAGTTTAGAGGCAATTAGATTTAAGAAGTGTTTGATATGTTACTTTCGCATTTATAATATTAGTATGGATTTAATGATACGGTACCCTTCATGCCCGAACTCGACTCGTACTTGACCGCTTTTTAAAGGTACTCCCATGATAAATGATTTTATTTTGTAAACAGATTTGTACAAACACTTTTATGTACTTGTCAATCGCAATCCTTAACGCGGGCCCGTGTGTATTAGTAGATTCTTCGAATCGATGGTTCTGTGACATGACGATTTCGTCACTATGTTTTCATCACTTTAAGAGCAGTTGTGACGAAACAATTTATACAAGGTCGTGGCCGTTACGACTCATTTACTGTAATCGTAAATTTATTTATCACTAGCTTTCCGCCCGCGGCTTCCCCCGCGTGGAGTTCGGTTATATCGCGTTTTTTAGATTTCCCTCGGAAACATCATATTTTTCCGGGATAAAAGGTAGCCTATGTTCTTTCTCAGGGTCCAAAGATTGTCTGTGCCAAATTTCATCAAAATCGGTTGAGTGGTTTAAGCGGGACACCGTAACAAACAGACAGACAGACAGACAGACCGACAGACAGACAGAGTTACTTTCACATTTATAATATAAGTATGGATTTACCGATGTTATTTAATGAAAATTATCAAATAAATATTTAACCCGGCGTGAATGAGGTGAGAATTTGTAATTTGTTTTTAATTTAAATTGATGTAATGTTACATAACTGAATCTGTAAATGAATTCTCAGCAACAAAGGCATACTTACCATATCAGGATTACAGATACAATAAAAAATATGAATTTAATTTTCAGTGACCCAATTTTGCAGAAATCGCCATATCCGTTACATTATCCATACTAATATTATAAATACGAAAGTAACTCTGTCTGTCTGTTACGCTTTCCCGCTTAAACCTCTCAACCGATTTTGAT
Organism: Sesamia nonagrioides; assembly: GCA_017933935.1. NCBI lineage: Eukaryota > Metazoa > Arthropoda > Insecta > Lepidoptera > Noctuidae > Sesamia > Sesamia nonagrioides. The sequence goes on from JADWQK010001182.1 coordinate 1,529,840, forward strand.
GAAATTTGGCACAGACAATCTTTAGATCCTGAGAAAAAACATAGGCTACCTTTTATCCCGGAAACATTTGATGTTCCCGAAGGAAATATAAAAAGCGCGATATAACTCCACGCGGGCGAAGCCGCGGGCGGAAAGCTAGTGTATAATAATTATAGAGCTGAAGTGTTTGTTTTATGCTAACCTTTGAAACTTTCCTTTTGCATCTGATAGCCTTTAATTTGAGGAAGCCCATTGGTTACTAAACATTAAGCTAAGACAGCAAAGGAGCCAATGCGAACACAAAAAAGTCAGCAAGAACATTGTAAAATAAAAATGCGCATACGACGAGGTGGAATGAAGAACAAAAAGTTCACGAGGACGAAGTCGTCAGAGCAAGTCGAAGAAGCCAGAAGCTTGTATAGAATATCGAAAGAAACATTTCTTAGTACTTTGGAAATTAAGTACACAGTTTCTCGCACAGTTCCTGGAATTTGTAAAATTCATATAAACAGACGTTGCCATCCGTCAGAGCGCGTGTTGCCAGCAATAAACGCTCGCCGTGCGCCGAAGATAAATTTATTATCTACCAACAAACGCCTCACTGTTGCCCTCAGAGGAAATTGTCTGGGCAAATGAGACGGGAGGCAATAACTCATTGAGCCCTCAATGCCCTCTTTGGTTCTCGTAATCTTATTAGGCGAGCTTCCTCTCCACGGATATTAAAGATATGCGGGCGTGTTAGCTGTTATGCTGTTTTTGGAATTTCATGTTTGGGATTTTTTGGTGCTTCCTGCTTTGTTTTATTTCGTGTTGATAGGTACTTGGTGTAAACACCCAGAAATTGTTCCTTGAATATTATTTCGTACAACAATGTTTGAGGGAGGGGAGAAGAATGGCGGATTGAAGGCTAAGTTAAGCAGATTGCATTGCTTGCCGCGATTGATCTGTGGATAGATGAATATCTGTACATAACAAGGCCCCTCCGTGCCTTTGAAAAGCATTTTAAGCTGTTGGGTCCTGGCTGTCATTAGAGGATGTTAGGTAGCTCTTCAAAAACCTGAAAATCTGACCCGAAGAGATATCGTAGTACCCAGTAACTGGGTTTTATTGGATTGTTCATCATCATCATCATCATCTCAGTGTTAATCCCAGTCTGGGGTCCGCTTTGCCAGTCTAACTGTTGATTTTGGCTAAACTTCGATATTTTCCGTGAAGAGACTACCGTCTGACCTCCACAACCCGAAGGCGATATCGAAGAATTGTAGTTAGACCAATTGTTAGACTTTTGAGGACTCCAACAACCCGTAACGACTGCCATTAGATGTTCGTATGGCAACCGGGACCAATGACTACGAGGCACGTCCAGACCAGTGCAGATATTCATATTTAAGCATACAAATATTTTCACTGCGCGGGGATCGAACCCGCGTCTCCTGGCGCAGCGGCCGCGTTCGCTACCGCCACGCCACGGAAGCTGTCAACTAATTTTGTTGGATAGTTAGACAGTCGTTTAGTTTAAAAAACTGGTATGAAGCTGCATCTGGTTAAACTGGAATTCGACCCCAATATATTTAGTAACCTGGACTTTAAATTTGAAATCGCTAACCCGCATTGAGCAAGCGTAAATGCCGGCTCCATACAGTTTAAAAAAATATGACGTGTAAAAGTGATCAGTGATCCTACTTGCTTAATAAACGATTTCATCTTGAGGAAACCTGGACTTTAAGTCTGAAATCGCCATCCCGCATCGAACAAGCGTGGTGATTACGCTTAATCTTACTCTTTATGAGAGGAGACCTGTGCCCAGCAGTGGGACGGTAAAAAGGTTGATGATGATGATCATTATAAAAGGGGTAGGCAGATGAGATGGTTAACTGTCTGTGTTTGTGTGTTTTGCGGTTTAGTTAAAAAATATGGAACCGAGACTACTAAGCTATGAATCCTAACTACGTCCTCCTCAAGTCGTACTCCTCATTCGAGAGTCGTGGTCTCTGTGGAATTATCCTCTGCTTTGTAATATTTTGCGATCTGTTACGATCCCTGGCCGCGAGTACAGCATCTTGCAGGCCGGTGTCCAGAGATGAACGAATTTGGTCAGTCCACCTTATTGGACTGCGAGCTCTAGAACGTCGTCCATCCACCTTCCCACTAACCATTAGATGTTCGAGGTTGTTTCCATCCTTTCTGGCAATATGGCCAAAATATTCCAAAATACTTCGAAGGCAGACAGAGGAGAGTCTTGTGACATTGCCTTATTGTCTTATTGTGCCCTCGAAGATTTATGTGGAATGCTGTCCAAGGAATTTGAAGCATCTTTCCCCAGTACCACATCACGAAAGCGTCAATGCGGTCTCCTAACTATGTAACTGCCACAAAAACAAGTAGAACGATGAGCTCTGTTTTGCATAGGGTTACAGCATAATGCTGAGCAGCCGTTTTGCGTCGATGTGATGCATGTTCCTTCAACTATTTCTTATATTTTGTGTTTTTGTAAACTTTTGCGTCATGTTTACTGCAAATAAACCTTTCTACTTTATCTTTCTTTTTCTTAAGAGCTTATTGTTTTATGACATGCAAATTAAATTAAGCGTTACATGTTTGGAAATAGATATCAATTTCATATAAATCATATTACTTTTTTATAATTATAAACTAGTGAATAGTGATTGAGCGCAATCCTATTACAAGTAAATCTCATTACAAGTAAATTGAAACAAAATTGTATGAACCACGTACGATTTCTAATAAGCTACATGATTCGGCCTTTTGCGTCAGCCGACCTTATGTTTACTATAATAGTTATGTGTATATAATGACGGGCCGTTAGTGCGTTTGACGACATAATCGATTCCAATATTGAAGGTGATAGCTTAATTAAAACGTTTATATAATCAGCGAATTAATCTTTGCTAACAATGAATTGCAGTAATATTATATTTGACGGGGTGATTGTAGTCGTATTAGCTAGGGAACACGTTAATAGTGGTAGTGAATTATATAGAATTGTGATCAAAAAGTTAAAAAACTAAAACCCAACTACGACAAAAAACGACGCTGAAAAAGTATAAAACAAGATTTTCAGAATACTGAACTGAACAAAGTTACTAATGTAGTTGCAAGTAAATGGACACAGTAGTAATGTCATACAATACTATTCTGAAGTATGCAATATTCACTATGTAGAGCTAAATTTTCATGTTTGGAAAGGCGTAGTCACACGTTACATATACCTACCTACCGTAGCACCTTGACAACGTGTGACTACGCCTTTCCAAACATGAAAATTTGTCTCTACATAGTGAATATTGCATACTTCAGAATACTATTGTATGACATTACTACTGTGTCCATTTACTTGCAACTACATTAGCAACTTTGTTCAGTTCGGTATTCTGAAAATCTTGTTTTAGTTTTTTTTACTTTTTATTATTTGTACTATTTTGGTGTTAAAGTGTATTTGTGGCGCATAATATTAACAAAAGTTAAACTGATGAACTAAAAACTAGGTACTTGACATATTACATCTACACGCACATATAATAACATAAGCCCGAAGGCATATAGCGCAGAGGCCTTTTTATGGGAGATTTAGCCAGTTATAAAACTGTTTCCGCCTTCACCGCGTGGAGTTACTCCCAGCTTATGTCGTTTTCATTAGTGCATTACATATTCTAATAATGTTCACACTGCTCTACATTGCATAAAGCGATTCACAGTTCCCGTGATCCGCGCTTTACTCTTATCGCTCATATTTAACATCATTAAAGCATTCTTGTAATTATGTACAATCATAAAGCACTCGTGAAGCTCTTTCACGCGATACCAAACACGGTATATTTATTTTAATTTTATATTAACATAGAACTTTTTGTCCGCTAGAGGGCGCAATACTAAATTTGGTGACAAGCTTTATAGCTCATAACTAACAGAATATCAAAGCCCTTCTAATGGTACTGCAGTGGTCTTATTCTGATAAGTAGTAAAGAAGCTATGAACGAAAAGATGTGAATTATATGCAACCAGCCCATGAATACAGGTAAAGTCACACGCAAATGCTAGCAATATATATATATTCAAAATGTACAAGTAAAGCGCTTTCAAATGATACCAAACACGACATATTTATCTTAACTTTATTTTTTTACTCTGTTTGTTTTGTCCGCTAGAGGGCGCCACAGTTGATTTTGTGAAACCCCATATAGCCTATAACCAGCGGACAATTAAGACGCTTCTAATGATATATCATTTGTCGAATTTTGATAAGTAGTTTAGAAGTTAGGGAACAGATGAACATACATACATACATACATACATACATACATACATACATACATACATACATAGCCTGTCAAAATCATAACCCTCCTTTTGCTTTGCCGTAGTCGGGTAAAAAGTGAAGTTATGTAATTACTTGTTGTAAGTTATAATGGAGCTCAGAGCTCCGTGGAGTTGCCTGCCTATGCTTTGAAATGGGCAACTACCTTCATCTTTCTGTAGGATGCATTTTGGAGAGTGGGCAAGGGAATTGCATGACTTAATTCCTCCATTTCCATCTCCACCCATACGTTGTAAATACCACTCCCCCCACCTTTTTTACTGCGTACTTCGAGGGACTGGAACAAGTAGCCAGCGGCGGTCTTTCCGTCTGACTACAATTTATGTGTCTTCACGGCTAGAATGAATAGGCTCTTAATAAACTACCGCGTTTTATCATCAACGATTGTATTATTGCTTACCTTCAGGCGGGATTACAGTCAAGCACTAGTTTATAATTTATAAAAAAAATGCTTATTTGAAATAATTTCTTTGATATACACTTACACCAGTCCAAGATATTAAACCAAAGAAGGCCCAAAGAAGAGGCAATGTATACTTTCATAGTTTCTAACATTATGATACTGCTGTGGTCGTTTACGACATCAGGATAACACGGAGAAGCATTATACTGACGAGAGCACATCAAGCTACTACAATCTGTCAGATTTCTTTATTCGATTTTCAACTTTATCACTAAAGCATTATGGCTCAAGGTTGATTGGGAATATTTGACAGATTCGGGTAGCTTGACCTGCTGTCGTCCATACATCCCCGTGTTATGGAAATCTAATATGAAGATGCTCATTAATTTCCTTCCACGACAATGTCAGCACTTATACTGCTGATTAAGTGGACAAATAAGTTATGTTACGATGAAATAGTCTTCTATTATTATAAGATGAAAGGCCGCTTCCTTACAAAACTACCACACGCACAGATACTCATACCTACATTCACACACACATCCTTGCATATACACAATAGACTGAAGATAATAAAAGCAAAGTACTAAATGATCCATAAACTTTTCTTAATATATTTTTACACTTGATTTTAAGATACTAAAGAGTGGAGTCTCCTGGCTCATGTGTGATTGATACTAAGAGTATTTCCATACATTTCCTTCCACGCCGTAGACGTCCACGATAATGTTGCTATTCATAAACGTTGCTTAAAGTTAACTGGTGAAAGAAAGATCCATTTATCTATACTTCCTCTTCTTCAGCCTACAGAGGCCCACTGCTGAACAAAGGCCTCCCCCAAGGCATTCCACGATGACCGGTCTTGTGCTGCCCGCATCCATAGGCTTATCTTCACCAAATTATCGGTTCACCTTGTTGGGGGCCTCCGTACGCTGCGTCTTCCGGTACGTGGTCGTCACTTCAAAACCTTACTGCCTCATCGACCATTGGTTCTACGAGCAATGTGCGCCGCCCACTGCCACTTAACCTTAGCGACTCGAAGAGCTATGTCGGTGACCTTGGTTCTTCTGCGGATCTCCTCATTTCTGATTTGATCGTACAGAAAAACTCCGAGCATAGCTCTTTCCATCGCCCTTTGTGTGACTCTGAGCCTTGGTAATCCTTACATACATTCATACATACGTCCTCGCAAACTTTTGCAATATAATATTAGTAGGACAGGTTAGTAGGGAGGTAGGAGATGTGGGTCAACAGGATACAGGTACAAGTTGTAGGTCGTAAGTTTGATCCCCATCAGGCCCTTTACTTTGTGAAAATATTTCTTCACCACTGCTCTGAAAATGGCGAAGAAAAAAAACGTCGTGAGGAAACCGGCATGTCCTAGAAACAAAACTTTGAAGACATGTGACATCTACCAACCCGCACTGGGCCCGGTGGTAGATTACGGCCCACTCTATCTCACGGAGGGAAGACCTGTGTCCCAGGAGTGGAAACATTATAGGCTGATTATGTATGTTACATCATCATTATGTCAGTTATAACGTCACTAACTTCGTCTAGGCACTAAACACCTAAAACTGTGTGTGGTCTCGCGTTGTCCTGAAGCAGCAGTGGCCTTGTGCGATTGACCAGTCTCAGTTGCTTAGTGGCTATTTTTTTTTTGGCACACAACCCGCCACACTGTTCCCAACCCACTGCAACTCCTGAAAGCCAGAATCAACAGTGGAGACCGCCAGAAAAACGCCGAGTAATGAAGCTCGACGAACCCGGAGAAACGATTCAACTGTCTTGGGTCCCGCAACGAAATTAATCAGAAAAGAATAGCGGAGGAGTAAGAAAAATTTTTTTTTTCCACTTCCCTCCATAACAAGCAGGAGACAGAACAGAACTAGGCCAATCGGCACAAAGGGATATTATTGCAACTGGGAGAAGCCCAGATTGCCAAGCACCACGGAATAAAATTTGATTAAGTTAATGGGTCCTAAGTAGGTAGTGGTGTAGGGTGCTTAGTGGCTAATTTATCCATCATTATGTGGAGCTGCTCACAGTAGAGATCTGCAGTTAACGTCTGACCAGATTTAAGGAAGCTGTAGTGCACCATACTGGCACTAATCCAGCAAACGCTGACCAATAATTTTTTTCTAGTCAATTTTCTCTTCGGGCAGAATTTGAATGGTTCACCGGGGTTCAGCCCTTGCAATGCCACCATTAGCAAGAAAAATATAGGGTGTAGCTGTGTCATGGACACGGTCGTACCTTAAATACTTCCCGTAGTACCTACGTGATATTTTCCACAACAAAAATCGGTTAGACTACATTTTGTTGGTACCATTGCACTGAAAAGCCTTTCCATCTGTATGATATTTGTATTTCGATCTGGCTTTTTGATGTGCTTTAGTGAGGCTGGCACTACATATTTTTATAAACTTGTTTATAATTGTTTTTAGCACTTATTATAGTCAAAATGACATTAACATTTATTACTAATCTTTTATCTATAGTGAATAGGTTTTTTTTTAAAGCAAACAACAATAGAGTATTTTCCAAAAAAAAAAACCTAATTAGTCCGTCAGTCAGATTTCCAAAAAATACTAGACACGTATATTTTGTTTTATCAAATCATTAAAAAAATACAAAAATATAAAAGGCATCAAAGATCACAAGTGGTGGATGGTGACGTCACAGGCCGCTACAAAGTGTAGCGTGCAGTTACGTCACACGAGTTTTCAACGGGCTGTGTCGTCTTCATTTTTTGTTTATATGAAAAAAGAAAAAATACGTGTCTAGTATTTTTTGGAAATCTGACTGACGGACTAATTAGTTTTTTTTTTGTCAAATACCCTATTGAAACAAGAGCGAACGTCGTAACTTCTTCGAATCAAAAGTTTTAATAAATAGAAATCTCAAAACGCAGCGCAATGACCTCCAAACGTTGTTACTCCTTCCTCCACCCCGCGCGATGTATGAACGTCGGTATCACTACGTATAAAACAAAGCATCGCTTTCTCTCTTATGCCCCTATGTATGATTAAATCTTTAAAACTACGCAACGGATTTTCATTTGTTTTTTTAATAGATAGAGTGATTAAAGAGGAAGGTTTATATTTATAATAACATCCATTAAATAGTGGAGAAATACTATTATTTTTGAGGTTTCTAATGTGATGTCGTACATTTTTTTTCCGCGTTTGCATTGAAACGCAGTCTGAACCCTACGAGATTAATCAAAATGATGTACTAAATATTGTCCACATCGAAAAGGTTTACAGAAAACTCCGCGATGGTATATGTTTATCTCATAAGGATATCCCACAGTGACATTTTTCGTTATTTTCTTTTTACGGCAAATTATGGCTAATTTTCAAAGCGATTTTAACCAATACAGCATTAATTTTTATCCAATTAAATACCTTAAATACATTCTTGATTTAATTTAGATCTGTATGGCTCGCATATGATTTAAAAGAAATTTTTCGAAGATTTTCAAGATTTAAAAATTCCGGGACTTATATTATTATTATACTTATGTTTTTATATACAACGTTCACAGTTTTCATGTAGTATATTAAGTATCAGTATAGCGGACCTCAGACTACAAAGCTGAAAAAAAAAAAGAAAAAGCTGCGGATGCGACTGGGATTGACGCTGAGATAATGATGATGATATTAAGTATCAGTATTGCACCCGTACGAAGCCGGGGCGAGTCGCTAGTTTAGAATAAATAAAAATAATAAATTCATACATTCTTTAGCTATCCAGTGATGTAATTGAATTTAGGATAGAAATGGAAGATATGATACGAAATACGAAACTGTATCTCCTGATTTTGTTATCATTAATTTTTTTGGATTGTCTCCAGTTAATAGCAATTTTAAAGACGTGTTCACGTCAAAAACAAGCGAAAGCAAATGAAATCTAAATTAATATAATTATACAGAACAAAGCAATCAAATTCTAGAACAAAGGAACCAACGCGCCTGTTTTCAACCGCATCGTCAAAACATTCTCAAGTTATTACCAAGTAGGTACCTCCAACTCTTTACAACAGTACTTAGGAACAGGTTTCCACATGCGATGTGATAATGCACAGATTTAATAATACGCGAACATTATGGGTCGTCATGAAAATTGCAATTACGCTTGAAGGGAACGCCCAGTGAACAAGCCCTTCGTCTGAACATTGTAATGAATATATATCCTGAGAGCTGTTGGGTACTTTACATAATTTCAAATTATGAATCCACCTTTGAGATTACTAAAATCTAGATTTTACTGAAAGGTGTGATTAAAGTTGTGGAAATTCTTTATTGGTTTTGGAGTTAATTGCTGTTAACTATGTTTTTCATCGGTTTCGTCAAAAATAATTATAAAACAGTGTGGCCTAAGACCGACGACCTGGTGAAGGTCGCGGTAAACCGCTGGATGCGGAAGGCGCAGGACCGGACGTGGTGGAGATCCTTGGGGGAGGCCTATATCTAGCAGTGGACGTCTTTCGACTGAAATGATGATGATGAATCGAATCATAACAATTTTTTTTTGCAAACATGTTTGTTTGTTTAGTACATACACAGATGTTCTCTTTATTTCAACTTATTACATTTGATTTTTTTTATTCGTGAAATAAAATTGATGTTTAATAGTGTTTGAGGACTAAAATTACAGTGATAAAATTTTCTGGCGTTGGACAGATAAGCCCTTAGAGACTAACTTTAATAGATCAGCAACAGTAGATAGAATAAGTAGTTTTCATCTGTTTATTTTCTGTGCTCTTCAAAGAAATTTCACCCTTCTCTCTTAAATAAATTTATCTGAATCAGGTCTCACTTTATACAGCACAAGCTCAACGTTTATTCGATTTAAATATCTCATCTTGATCTTACTGCTTTCCAATACTTTCAATTTATTCGAATTTCAACTTACCTCTCTCTATTTTAGGATCGCTATTCCCTGAATACAGTGCTACAGCTGCATCGTCTCTGTAGAGGTCTCCGATCTTGGCTTGGCAGCGCAGTATGGGGGCTCCCCGCTCATAGTGGGCTGGCCACAGCTGGATTTGGACGTAAAGCTCCGAAAGGAACAGGCCTTCGGGCGCTGGGTGGACCTGGTAGGTACCTGGTGTCACCTGGTGGAGAGAAAACTAGGGTGAATATGGTAGATATTTCTTTGAGAGGTATACGAGAAATTGTAACAAGGATAAAGAACTTCCTAGCATTTGTAAGAGTTGATTTGGAATAAGCCCATTTATACGCGGAGAAAATTCTTAACAAACTTTCTTCATAAAAATTTCAGCAACAACACAAGGTACTTCAATTGGTATCGATTCGGGAAGATACTTCTAAATACGCCAAATAATTCAGCGAAGTTTCTCGTGTCAGTCCCCGCTTCGTTACAACCTCGATAAGCTTTGTGACTTTATCGCGTGACTACGTCAACTCCATGCACGAGTAACATTACGAAAATGATACAATACGAAAATTTCACAGCGCAACTTTCACAAATTTTACAAATCAGCTTATCAAAACGTAAGTACACGAGTCGAACAAACAAATTCGCACTTTATACATATTCATATAAAGCTAAAATTTGAATAATAGCGGCCAATGCAGATGTGATTAAATCTGAAGAGTCCTCGTGCCAGACGAAGCCGCTTTACGTAGGAAAATTGCAAATATCAACAGAACAAACAATGAGTCAACAGTTGTTGTGTTCGCACCGCAACGGATTCAAGCGACTGTTAAAGGTACACACGAGAGTTTATTTTGTTCAGGCACGTGATAAGAGCACTTTAATTAACAAAAAAAGTTTTCATTTGATGTTTGTGTTTGAATAGGAGGGTTTAAAAACGTGACTGTTTTTGACGTCATGCTGTCACACTTATACAGGGTAGATTTTAATTATGGAAAGGACATGGCTAAAATTAAGTATGGAAGACTTGCTTCGCAATGAAAACACTTGACGTATAAACATGGTTCCTAGCAATATATGTATAATGCTGAATAGTTGAAAATTTGTATTTTGTAAAAAGGTTCAGGAAATTTTTATACCTGCACAATTCTCAAAATAAAATCGAGTATTTCCTACGACAAAGGCACCAAAACTTCAAACAATAACATTGCTATAAACTTTTATCAAGGCGTTTTTGCGGCGCTGCCACGATTTTTATTGATAATTGTGTTTTCACTGGCGATTTTGTACTGAGATACTTGAAGTAAATATCTACAAAGGGGTAATTACAGGTTCACATTCAATTATTGCTTTCATTCATTTCATTCCAGCTTCAGCTTGAAACAAAATTATATCTTGTTATATTAAACCAAAACAAAGCATAACAACAATAAGGATGTATCCAAGGTATGAAAATCAAAATAAAAACGTTTTTACTAAAAAAACAACCGACTTCCAAAAACCACTATAAAGTGAAAAATAACTAATTTCCGAAGTCGGTGTATTTGGTTTTTGTATATTAGTTTTTGTATACGTACAGACGTATAATAAGTATCTAGTAGGTATATTTCTATATATATAATTAACCCTTCGTCAATCAATCATTTCGTTAGTTATACTTCATTTTATTTTCCACTTTCTAATTCCTCTGCGATACCAAAGACGACCAATGCCAGTATTCATCGTAGAATGGTTGAAAACGGAAATAGCCAAGCACTGTGTTTCCATAGATGCGAAAATTCATACAACCGGCACTAAGCAAACATTTCGTTTAAACAAAGTTTATTCAGTGCCATAATGAGCGGTAGTGAGCACTTTTAATATTGTTATGGGCTAGGGGTATTAAAATACCGGTAAAGGGTTGCGAAGTTTATTAACAACGAAGGTACAGTCGATAATAAATCGGTCGGTAATAATTGCAGAGTTATTTTCGCAACAACTAGCGTAGAGTTATTGCTACACCCCTCTCCCAAATTTTAGTTTTTTTTTTTTTATATATATATTATAAGTATATATTTTGGTAATAGTATGTATGTATATTTAGCTTGTTTAAGTATTTTTTTAATAATTATAGGGTTTTTTTTTCCTTTAAATATTCTTTCAAGCTAAAGCACCTACCATCTTGTCTCTTCACCACCTGGGGTTGACTGGTAGAGAATGCCTAAGGCATTAAGTCCGCCTCTGTACATGTCATGTGTGCAAAAGAATAAATCCATACTAATATTATAAATGCGAAAGTAACTCTGTCTGTCTGTCTGTCTGTCTGTCTGTCTGTCTGTCTGTCTGTCTGTTACGCTTTCCCGCCTAAACCTCTAAACCGATTTTGATGAAATTTGGCACAGACAATCTTTGGACCCTGAGAAAAAACATAGGCTACCTGTTATCCCGGCAAAATTTGATATTCCCGAGGGAAATCTAAAAAGCGCGATATAACCGAACACCACGCGGGCGAAAACGTGGGCGGAAAGCACACAATCTTTAGACCATGAGAAAGGACATAGGCTACCTTTTATCCCGGAAAAATTTGATGTTCCCGAGGGAAATCTAAAAAGCGCGATATAACCGAAATTTATGCGGGCGAAGCCGCGGGCGGAAAGCTAGTAAATAAATAAATAAATAAATAAATAATAGGCAATGACAAGTACAACATAGCTAATATCGCACCGAAGTCTTCCCTTATGTCCACGAAGTCCATGTTGTACACACACAACAACACCACATAAGTTACTTCACGTAGTCCTTGAAAAGCTTGTTGCAGTTGTCTTTTTTTTTTAATAATAATAAACTAGTGCTTGACTGCAATCCCGCCTGATGGTAAGCAGTGATGCAATCGTTGATGGTACTATGATGGATGTGGATGGTGGATGGCGCTAGTTTATTAAGCCTATCCACTTAAAAAAACTTAGGAATAGGAAGGATGACGGCAGTTGAGCGAGGTGATGCAATGTTAAACCCAAGACCAACACGACCAAACGATGCTGCGCTAGAGGGAGATTGATTTGGAGACTCTCCACTACCAAATTCCCGAGACAACAACATTTGGCACATTGTACCCGCCACACATCGCAATACAACTGCTCAGACCCGTTCTCCGTACGGCTTCACCAGACATCATGCCGGAACACGACGAATCGCTTGGCGGCAAGACTTTGTCTGGTGGGTGGTAACTTCTGCCGGCAGCCGATGTTATGGCCTACCACCGAGAAAATTGTCTGTTTGTAGGGACTCTAGTAGCGTTTTCTCCATACAAACCTATTCCGCTGTTTTCTTCGCGGATAAGGCTTTTAGGTCAATGATTTTTTTCTACAATTTCACACCTTGATTATACGTGCCCCTATTATTTTATTTTTTCGAATATTTAATTAATAAAAGAAATATGATTTTTCAAAATCCCGAAAGATAACCCATTTTTAACGCGATGTCCAAGCGACTATTAGGTACACAAATGTGATAAGTTTTTGACAAAAAAGAAATTAATGAAGGCATAGGTATACTCATCCTTCAAATTTTAATATAAAATAATTGAGATCTGGCGTGTTTTGAAAAAGAAAACAGCGGAATACGAAACATCATTTGGTCAACGTTTTTGTAGGTAAAATCAGCCTGAGTTGCAACTGTTCCTTTCGCACTTTACGGGGAAAGGTTGAAAGAGGCGCGACGGCAATATTATCTTCAAATATCCATTTCTCAAATTCCTCGGCAATAGAGTCCACTCTTAACTGTCGCTTGTTTCGCCTCTAGAGTCAAATACAAACTGACTGCGCGCTGGCGTCACGGCGCTTTCTATATGTCAGCTGATCGAACATTCTAGATCTGTTTAGAATTAATAAAAATAGCGCATAATTTTGAGTACCTACATTCAGCAGGTACTTACATGTATTTCACGGGAAACGAGTTTCTAGTAATTTCGATGTCGACACTTCGTTGACATTATTGATGAAACCTGTACCATTCGAAAGGCTATCCTAGGTCTAGCCTCTACAATACTTAGGTCTCAAGATATAGGGCTTAAAAGTAACGTATCTTATATCACGTAATATTGAACCTTATGTCATTGGCATAAGGTGCATTCGTAACAATTTTAAGTTATATGATGATTGAGGTACTAACGGCAAAAAAATCATTTTCGTGAACTCCTTGTAAATCATTTTGGTGAACTCCTTGTAAATATTATTATGGTAAGGTTTTCATTGCAAAATTGCATAAATAATTTACCAGGTGAATATTTGTTGTTCATGATCTTGATTATTATTAATCCAGACTTATAAGTTCGATTGCGTTCTTCACGATACGTTAATCAGGAAACTCCGCCACTACGGGATCCGGAACTCTGCACTGGATCTTATTACATCTTACTTGAGTGGTAGGATTCAGAGCGTTGACGTTAATGGAAAAAGATCTTCCGGATCTTTAGTAACAATGGGAGTTCCACAGGGGTCAATTCTGGGTCCTTTTTTGTTTCTTATTTACATCAATGACCTGCCGTACCTAATAAAGGATAACCACGATATAGTGTTGTTTGCAGATGACACTTCACTTTTATTTAAACTGAAACTTCAGCAGCAGGTTACTGATGATGTAAATAGCGCGATCTCTAAAGTAGTCCATTGGTTTAATGTTAATAATTTACTCTTAAACGAGAAAAAAACCAAATGCATTAAGTTTACTCTACCTCACGTGAGGCAGGTGGAAACTAAAGTGTTGATAAAGGGCGAAGAATTGAAATCTGACGACAGCACAGTGTTCTTGGGTATAACTCTGGATGCTAAGCTTCAATGGGGTTCACATATAGAAAAATTGTCAAAAAAGCTAAGTTCTGCTGCATACGCAGTTAGAACAATTCGTAATTCGATATTATAATTTATAAATCGATGGGCGACTAGCTTCATCTAATTGACTGACCGACCTTCTGACAATTCAAAAGTGCCTGTAACTGGTTTATTTGAAATAAATGATTTGATTTGATTTGATAAGTTACCATGAGGATCATTATAATTTTCTTTGTCAAGATTAAAATCACCCAGGATTATTAAAATATTCGAAACCAGAAAATTGAAAAACGAAACCGTTCCAAATCTCTCATTAATATCATAATCTCGTTACTAAAATAGTTTTTTCAGCATATCTGGAACAATAGCATCAGACTGCGTCCCAGATACTGAAATCTCAAAAGCATTCGCGGTAGGATCCACGAAATGTGAAACTGTGAAGGCATTAAAACTTGCCACTATAGAATTTGAGAACAACTGTAGCTTTCACGAAGTTATTTTAAGTTAAAACTCTTGGAGGACGCCGAGATGTGGAAGTAGGAGTGGATTTTGTAAACGGATTTGTGAGCTAGACGATGGGTTGCCAGATTGTCAGTAGATACTTACAAGTTTCTCTTAAAGTACCTTGGTCCATAGTCCATCAACAATTAGGATTACTATGTGAATCGAGTAAATAAGAAATGAAGAAAATACATTTATTTAGCAAATTTTAAAAGGTACGCAACAGAATATGTACATCATTAGATAGTTAATAACCAGGAATAACACAGAAGAAACTTTTCATCCAGACATTCCCACTAGATCGAAACTTACGAGGGTGAAACCGTAGGATTCAGTTAGTTCTCCATAAAACTTGCAGATATTATACTTGGCTGAGGAGTTGTTTATCGCAATAAATTGCGTTTCTGCGAAGCCATAAATACGAGACTGGATATTACATGGAATGTTTAGGATAAAGCATTTGTGGTAGCACCGCCGTTCAGTCTTGGCTTCATCCGCAAATTTCCGGATTTGATGCCTAAATCAACAGAGCATAATATAGGTAAAACTGGATTTAATTTACAATAAGTTTTGATGGATTTCTTGCACCGTCTTCACGTTGATTAAGCGTCTATTCACTCTAGCCTCGAAGACAACTAAATTGTAATCAGACAGAAAGACCGCCGCTGGCAAATTGTTCTCTCTCGATTGACGAGGTATTAAAGAGGAGGGGGCTATGATTGGGGTTTCACTGCATGACCAATTCAGAAAAGAGGAGATCCGCAGAAGAACGAGAGTAACCGACATAGCTTGGGCATATTGCCCGTAGGTCCGATGCCGGATACGGCTGATGGGTTCCGAGTAGCGACCACGCACCGGAGGACACAGCGTGGGTAGGCCCACGACAAAGTAGACTGATGACCTGGTGAAGGTCGCGGGAAACCGCTGGATGCGGGGGCCACAGGAACGGTCGTCATAGAGATCCTTGGGAGACGCCTATGCCCAACAGTGGACGTTTTTCGACTGAAGTGATTATGATGAAAAGAGGCCTTCAGCCACGTCCACGGCGGCTTTTGCTACAAGCCATCATGAGGGGTTGTGACTCGGATAGAGTCGTAGCACTATGCAGAACGATAGCCGTTTTGCGTTGATATGACGCATATTTTCCCAAACGTGTAATTTTTTTTTTGTTTGTGTTGTTTTTGTGCTTTATGTTCCCCATATGTAAACTGTTTTGCTCTCTTCCTTTTTAGATACAATAAGCAATTTGGCGATATTTTATCTAAGTTACTGTAACAAGATTCAAGCCTTTCATGTCTCCATAATGTAATAATAAGTTTATGCCGTCAGGCCAAAGTTTTACCGTGGATTAGAAAGATGGAAGAGTCTCATTAATTATCAAGAATATCAAAGGCTTTGGATCAAAACATTTTCTGTTGTTTGGCAACAATAAATTAATGAGTGACGACCATGGGAAACAGGTGCCTTTATTGTTTTAATTCGGTGCCGATAGACTTTACAAAACTTCTTTTTTTGGTCCTTGAATATAAGACTTACAGACGCAAACAGCACAGTTAACTGCTACTGTTGATGATGTGCTGCTTCTGTGTGCTGCACTTGTACTATTTACTTTGTAGTACAATGCTTAAACACACGAGTAGAACATTCTCGTCGGCTACCACTGACGCACGTCGAAGGCTATAGTTGTTTATGCCATTGACGTGAGCTTACACTTATTTTAAGGTGAGTATAAGCAATGTCAAATTTTCACTTTTTGTCAATTTACTTCAACTGCTCTGTATATTCAAACAGCAGAAGCATTGGTGGCCTAACAGTATAGTATTCAAATCACAAGTGACAGTTGTATAAAATAGATATTTTTTTTAGTCCGTATCAAGTAAAAATCTCATACTTATCATGTGATATTGAAATTAAATTGTTTGTTTCAAATGTGCTTCATCTGTTGGATTTATACGTCTCCTAAGATCCCCACTATTTCTTTTATTTACTTATAAACTAGTGCTTGACTACACGCCCGCCTGATGGTAAGCAGTGATGCAATCGTTCCCCCAAGGCTTTTCACAATGACCGGTCTTCTGCTGCCCGCTACCATCCGCTTTCCGGGACCTTCACCAGGTCATCGGTCTACCTTTTTGGGGGCCTCCCTACGCTGCGTCTTCCGGTACGTGGCCGCTACTCCAGAACCTTAATGCCCCATCAGCCATCGGTTCTACGAGCAATGTGCCCTGCCCATTGCCGCTTAATTTTAGCGACTCGAAGAGCTATGTCGGTGACTTTGGTTCTTCTGTGGATCTCCTCATTTCTGATTCGATCACGCAGAGAAACTCCAAGCATAGCTCTTTCCATCGCCCTTTGTGTGACTCTGTGCCTTCGTATAAGGCCCATTTTGAGCGACCACGTTTCAGTTCCGTAGATATGTCATCACTGGCAACACACACTCGTCAAAGGCTTTAGTCTTGGGACACTATGGTATCTTCGACGACGAGAAGATGTAGCGTAGCTTCCCGAATGCTGCCCAGCCAAGCTGGATTCGACGAGACACCTCTTTCCGAAGTTGGATCTACCTAGTACTTCACGTACTTCTGTATATCTTGCCGCAGCGTATGTATGTGGTTTATGGTGCTGAAGCCTTTTCGGAAGCCTGCTTGTTCAGGAGGCTGGAAGTCGTCGAACCTGCGAGCGAGACGATTCGTGATGACCCTAGAAAACAGCTTATACATATGGCTCAGGAGGGATATCGGTCTGTAGTTTTTCAGGAGGGTCTTGTCACCTTTTTGAAAAACAACACCACCACGCTCCTGTGCCACGCCTTAGGCGTTTCGCCTATAAGAATGACAGAATTATATAGTTTCTGAAGCGCTTTGTGAACCGGTTTGCCACCCGCTTTCAGAAGCTCAGCCATAATTCCATCATCTCCAGCCGCCTTATTCTTCTTTAATACAATTTGTATTAAATTGGCGTTAATCGCAAGTCAGAGACTTTGAGATTTGTCTGTTAAGGCATCTGGTACGCGAAGCGTCATCAGGGGATTTTATGACCCCCTCCCGTGTTTCTCTATTAACCGACGGGTGGGACCGGAGATCATCTTCTGTCCTTTTGAACGGAGGGACCGTTCAAAAGGACAGAAGTTTGTAAAACTTGGACCCCTCCGTTTGAAGAGTTTCCACAAACCTGTTGTTATAGTCGTCCACATCTATGCATTCGAAGCATTCGAAGCGATTTTGCAGTTCGATCTGAAAGCTTTCGGGGTTTTGGAGTTGGGTTGACGTTAGACTAAGGGTAGACTTCATAAGTAGAGAGCGTTCGAGCTTAATGTTGAGGTACAAGATGCCTCTAATAATATGGTGATCACTCCCAGTTTTAACCGCATGGATCATGGAGACATCCTTGAATACTTGCCGTCTTGTTGACATTATGAAGTCTATCTCGTTTTTGGTCTGACCATCGGGGCTAATCCAGGTCCAATTGCAGTGCAATGGTTTCTTGAAAAAAGAATTCTTCTTCTGTACTTATGACCTTGGGGATTCCGATATCCAATTGGTCCGATAACCCCAAATTGGCCCACGTTCGTCCCGTCTGCCTCTCGCATTTCCAGTATTGCGTTCCCCCATGACAATAGTGTAGTGGGTTTTGGAAGAATGTATAGCCGCCATTTCATCGTCGGAGTGTTTAGACGTCGGAGCGTAGACCTGTATAACCTTTAACGAATAGCTCCCGACTTTAACAACTTTGTTGACGCGGGACCTGTGCACAATATACCCGACGCCACCCTGGGACAGCTAGTCGCCTTCCCGGAAATAGAACAGGTTGCCGGACTCCAGGATTATCGAGTCCTCTTCTCCGACGAGTCGAGTCGAGTCGGGGAGTTCTCTTCGGACTGCAGATAACCCCACAATGTCCCATCGCAACCGACTCAGTTCTTCCTCCAGTTCGACTATCTTCTCATCGGTACGGACCGATGTGCGCGTATTATATGTTGCCAGGGCCAAAGGTCGTCTTTGGTGATGGTAGCCGGATCTCTTCCGGAGATTCTTCGCATCCCTTACTCCGCCGTAACCGAGTCCGTTACCGTAGACTGTAATAGCGGAGCTGCTGGGGAGTAGGGGGCCAGGCCTGTATCGTGTGCATCATTGGGGAGGTTTGCCATAATCCACACGCTTGGCAGGCGGGTTGGGGATCGCAGTGATTTGATATTCCACAGGAGAAGCGCTGCCGCCCGCTTCCCTGGTGAGAGTTCCCTTAGTCGCCTCATACGACACCCACGGGAGGATATGGGATGGTATTATTCTGAGCCCGGCACCACACGGGACCGCTAGTACTGCACGGGGGCGCTAGTTTATTAAGAGCTTATTCACTTTGGCCTACACTGACTACAGTTCAAGTGTCTTCAACACTTGAAGTGTAGTCAGACGGAAACACCGCCGCTGGCAAATAGGCTCATCGTTCCACCTTACCTCTTCTGGTATGCGGACGCCACTCCCACTCCAACCTTTCAACCAGAATTCTCATAATTTTATGAACGTTCATTGTCTGATCACAATTTATCAAACATACTTCTAATTTCCTACATTTTGACAAATTTTTGTCATTTTTTTTTTTTGGATACGTTGCCCCGCATCAGTACTTACTTCTGTGTAGTGGTTGCGTTTACAAACATACAATTCACATACACAAACGGTCAGAAACCTCCTGGAACCTCTCCTCTCGATTATTTTGTATATCAACTTTTAGAAGGACCCGAATGAATACCTGAACCAGCTTTTGTCTTGGCACCAAAGAAAATTTTCAAAGGCCGACAGAAAAAAAAATGTATAAGGAAAACTCCTCACTTCAATTTATATCACTTAGCGCTCACGTCCTCATCGATCTCCGGTAGTTCAAGGTCATACCAATTTCTTTCTATTATTTTCACACTCACGTACTCGATTCCCCGACAATATTTACTCCTCTTTTCTATATTGCCAGGTTCAAACGCAATCCTATGCAAATTTAGGATTGAAAAGGGTTATTCCTGGCAAATAAATCCTGGCTAAAAACGGTTCGTACGATTCCTAGATTAAAATGGATTGTCAATAAAGTTTGGTTGGTGATAAGTTAAAATTCTAATAAGAAGTTAATGTTGAAGGAGGGCTTTTCGCGACAGCGAGACATTAAGGACTCATAAAACAACATTCACGGGACTTCAAAGGCTACTTGTTTTTCGTGACTTCCCACTCTTCTTCCACCTCTCTCTGCCCACTCCTTACTAATATTATAAATCGGAATGTGAGTTTGTTTGTTCCGCTTTCACGCCGTAGCTACTGAACCGATTGCTTTGAAGTTTTGCAGACGTAAAGTTAGAAGTCCGGATTAAATTATAGGGTACTTTTTGTCCCGGAAAAACTTCCCACGGGAAAATCTAAAAAATGAATAAAAACGATATAAACGAATGAAATGAATGAAACGCGGGCGAAGCCGTGGGCGGAAAGTTAGTATTTAATAAAGGTGTCCAGTTCAACCAGCCATCTTTATCTGGGCCTACATTGATGTCGTTTGCGAGACCCATTGGGTCTCAGTTTGATGCAATGAATGTCTGACATGCGTTCTATTTAACGCCGCGCTTAAATGCGAGTGACGGCTTTCAGAGTGACATAGTTACTTTTGTGATGGAACGGATTTAATATTCTAAACCCGGTTGATAGGTTTAAGACCCAGAATAATCCGTTCCACCGCTTTGTGACAAATCTCGAGGGTGGTGTTTTGCTGAATTGCCAAAGCCCATGGTTGAGCACCATACGTGAAGATAGGAAGAATATACATGCTAATGAGTCTTTCGTGACCTAAAAGCTTTATTTATTTATTTATTTAATCTTACACTTACTACCATTACAGGTTGCTTAACCTAATGCGGCAGCAAGAATACATTTCCCCACCTACCTTTTGGAAAGTTACACATTTAATAAATAAAATTTAATTAAAACAAATCAATAAAATTTAAACAATAAAATAAAAAATATAAAAAAAAGAAACTTAAAAATAATATTAAAATTTAAACAACATTTCAACTTTATATTCGATACAAAGTTTGTTGAGTAAACACATTTTCGAACATTTGTAGGAATAGATTAGCAATATCTTCAAAATGATTCCAACAGAGCGCAACGCCACTAGGATGCTGGATAGCACAGTGTCATTAAAAGAACTCTTGCGAACTCACTCAAGTGACATGTCCATATATCAAGCCTCGTATGGAGAAGGTTTATGGTGACCATCGCTCCGACAAGAGGCGTCTTGGCTAGTAAATTGGTCCTGGCTGTTGGGATGGCTAGTAGTGGTGGGCGTCGCCGCCTCCAAATATATTTGTCTGGAACAAATATGCCTATGCGGCCTAAAACCCCAGGGTTATCTTCCAGGCCCCGCAGTAACTTGACCAAATACGTTACCAGAGCGAAGTCCCGCCTCACCCTTAACTCTCTAAATTTTAGATATAGATATCTTGTAAACTTGTTTTGAATGCGCTCTAACATTACCGCGTATTTTGCCCCATGTGGAGCCCATATAACAGCGTTGTGTTCTAAATGACTTCTAACAAGCGCATCGTAAAGGACCTTCATTGCTGAGTTGTTGGTGAAGTGTCGAGTCTGTCTCATTTATAAATCCTAAATTTTTGAAGGCCTTTTTACAGATCTTCGTAATATGCTCTCGAAATGATAGATCAGGAGTCAGAGAGACGCCTAAATCACGCACCTGTGTGACTCGCTGTATCAGAACGTCTTCCATCACGTACGCATAAGATAGCGGTGAACGCGAGCGGGTGAAACTCATCACCGAGCACTTCGATACGTTGAAATACAGCTTGTTCATATGGCTCCATTCCACTATCCTATCTATATCCTCCTGCAAACGTACGCAGTCCGACTCTTCCTTCACTTCCAATAACAACTTGAGGTCATCAGCAAATAATAAACAGGTACCATGTCTGACGACCTTTGGCAGCTCGTTTATCATTACTAGGAACTCGAGAGGCCCCAAATTGCTACCCTGACTTACCCCGGACCAGGTATAATATGTGTCAGACTTACACCCCTTGAAATCAACGTACTGCTGCCGGTCCCGCATGTAGCTAGCAAAGAACTGCAACAGATGTGGTGAACATCCAATTTCTGCTAGTCTACACAGCAGAAGGTCGTTGCCTACACTGCAACTCACACACACACACACACACTACACACACTGCACACACACACACACTGCACTGTTGCTTTTTTAAAGTCAAAATATGCAACATCTACCTGCATCCCGCTTTACCAAGCATTTTCGGTGCACCTTACAACTTTTTTGTTTCATCTAGCCTTTAAGTATTATGAATTTAAATAGACTTTTCTACTGCAAATTATGTGAAACCATAATTAGTAAAATTAATCCAATGCCAAATGAAGAGCACTCTACATTTTCTATAATAAAACGGACATCGTTTGTGATTCGTGCATCATGGAGCTAAAAGCGTATGAATACTGTTCAAAAATTATGAATACTGTAATAATTGTAGATGGCAAAAGCGAACTGTTTTTCTGCTAAGAAATTTGGGTATGAAAAGGGGGTAAGTATACTTACAGGCATATCATTGATGAAGAATGCTAGGTCGGACGGCGGGCGACTGGGTCCTGAAGAACAGTTGGCTCGCAGCACGTCGCCCGGGATATAGTAGTGTTGACTGGTTTGTATCGTTGGCAATGATGGTGGGAGGGCTGTACGGATCAGAAACAAGAGACATCAGTAAAATTATCTATCACTACAGTTCAATTTGCAGCCCTTGAATGTTATAAGTGTCATCAAGGTAATATGGCTTGGTCTTTTTCCTGATGAGTTATGAGTTCTATCTCAACTCACCGCTGAATCTACCTTCTAAGCTGCGCTAAGACACCCTATTCTTCGCCTATTTTTCGACTTCTCCCGCTATGGGCGGAGTGGAAAGATATGTCAGACTTTTACTGACTAACACCCATCCGTGTTCTGTGACTTGCCTATGCACCAGGGTCACGATTACTTTTTCGAACTCCCCGTGACACCATAATCTTCGACAATAACTGCTTAGATTAAGATCCCTCATATGATTAGGGTTGGGAAATCATCAAATGACTCCCGCTCTGGGCGGAGTAAAAGGGCATCTCAGACTTTTAGTGACTAAAACCCAATCGTGTTTCTTCACTTGCCTGTGCGCCATGGATTGCATGTGCGTGGATTTTTTTTTAACCAACCCGCGACCCTGACCCACGAGGCATCGGTCATTGTGGAACCCGTCACGATGTGCAGACTTCTCGTTGAATCGCGCGTGAAACACAATGCGTCGCCGACCCGGGCCTGGTCCTTATCGGGCGGCGAGCTGCCTACTGCTCACCGCCCAAAAGCCCGCTTGAAGACCCTTCATTCACGACACTGCTCAAAGTCAGTTACTAACTTATATAATAAATAAATAGCCAAAATGTTATACCATTGCTATTTCAATGGTGATCCGTACATCGCGGACTAGTTAATAACGCGTTATTAGGAAATGTCTTGGCGTGCCTTAGCGTTACCAATTAATTTATCATAACTCATCTAATACCATGTACGGAGGACAGCAGGTCAAGCTACCCCGAACTGTCAGATATTCCCAATCTTCCTTGAGCCTTAATGCTTTAGATATAAAGTTAAAAATCTAATAAGGAAATCTGACACATTGTAGTAGGTTGATGTGTTGTCGTCTGTACCGCCTAGTTGAGTAAACTACAAATGTCTGTCTTTTTAGTTTTAATCCATCTTGTTACGAAGAGCTGGTTTTTTCAACGTCAGATACTTGTATTTGAAGAATAAAATTGAAATTTCTCAGTTTTTGTATGAAATAACTGTAAAAAAATTCAAAATTATTCTTCGAATAATGTTAAAATTAAAGATCAGAAATAATTGAGAAATTAGCCCTTTTCCTGATGGCTGGTGAATAAAAATGTAGGAAATATGTTTTTGTGTTTCTGTTTTATTCAGCGAAACTTATGCTAACCATGTGACAACTAAAACATGACAACGAATAAAAAATACAAAAAAAGAATAATAGAAAAATATAAACAACAAGAAGCTCTTTTCATCAGGAAGGTACTTTGCATCGATCTCGATCGTGCACAAGCCCTATACAAAATTGAGACTATTTATAGCTTTATTAATTAGTAAGTCTGAAGCAGCCAGGCAAAGGTCATGATAATTATGATCCATAAAATAATTACAATTAGTCTAGAGTGGTATCGTAGATCATAATATTTGTAATATAAAATTAATTTATAAAATTTCTACTTACCAACAACTTCCATAGTGTTCGACACGATAGAAGTGGCGAACGAAGGCGCGTCTGCTGTCACCTCGCAGCTGAAGTTACCGGACAGGCCGAAGCTGACCCTGGTGAGCACCACCTGACTTTGATTGGACCTCGCCAACTGTTGGACAAATATAAATCATCAGCTTTGAAGTCTGGGGCCCGCTTTAGCAGTCTAGCTGTTGATTTTGGCGAAACTTCGATATTTTCCGTGAAGGGACTGCCTTCTGACCTCCACAACCCGAAGGCAATATCGAAGCATTGCAGTTAGACCAATTGTTGGACTTTTAAGGGTTCCAACAACCCGTAACTACTGCCATTAAATGTTGTTCGTATGGTAACCGGGACCAACGGCTTAAAGTGCTTTCCGAGGCACGACCAGACCAGTGCAAATATTCATATTCATGCATACAAATATTTGCACTGCGCGGGGATCGAACCCGCGCCTCCTTGCACAGCGACCGCCTTGGTTACTTCTACGCCTCGGAGGTTGTACAAATATATATATACACATATTTTTTATATTTTATAAACTAGCGCTTGACCGCAATCCCGCCTGATGGTAAGCAGTGACGCAATTGTGGATGATAACGCGCATTAGTTTATTAAGAGCCTATTCACTGTCAAATTGTAGTCCGAAGGAAACACCGCCGCTGGCAAATTGTTCCAGACCCTCGATGTACGCGGTATAAAGGAGGAGGCGAAACGCTTCGTTCGGATCGTAGTGGTGTTAACAACGTAAGGGTGGAAACTCGCCGTACGACGGGTCGTCCGATGGTGGAACGGAGATGGGGGAATTAAATCATGCAATTACCTCGCACACTCCCCAAAATGCATCCTATTATTATTGGTATTGATGCAAGAGCTGAAGCTTTTAACCCATAGCTGGGATCCAAGCTTCCTCCCTGTGAGTGGGCCGTAATCCACAACGTGGGCCTAGTTTGGGTTGGTGGATATCAAATCACATCACATGTATTCGATGTTTTTGAAATTAAATATGTATATTATGTATCCACTTGGGTTCAAATTCAGGACCTAGAAATCGTAAGCTGGAGCCGATTCCTTTGGGCCTCTACTGCCCCAATAGTTATGGCTATGTTTTACTAGATGTACCCCGCGGTTTTACCCGCATAAGATTTGATTATTTGGGAATAGAGGCATAAAACTCTCCATATATACAATATGTAAAGAAAACCCTGTCCGATCCGTGAAGGTATTGTTAGGTATCGATAACTGATTCTACTAATGCCCACAAAGACAGGCTAAACTTAAAAAAAAAATCCCCCTAAAAAAATAAATATTATTTCGCAAAAAGAGGTAACTTAATACATGTGCGGTATGCAACCCCCTCCGCGGGCGGCGGGGGCCAGGGCACGCGGCACCTGTGACATAGAATAAAGAGAGGGAAGTAGGTTATCTCCGACCCAATCCGCGATTTAATTGCCTACTGTCTTAGGGTTGTCACGTTTAGCAAAATTTTAATTCAGTGTCTATAAATTGGCAAAGGTCGGAAAGTTGACGACTGTTCACGCTTCGTCGGATTCGGTTGTCACCGAACCCGCTAACAAATATTTATTGAAGTATTTTTTTTTTGTTTCAGGTCCTTGTATATCCCCTTTTATATTATTATTTTTGTATAAAAATCGTAAAGCGGTTAACATAATACATCTACCTACTAAGTTTCAACAGTGTAGTCCTAATAGTTTCGGAATAAAATGGCTGTGACACACGGACAGACAGTCAGACAGATAGACAGACAAACAGACAGACAAACGAACAGACAGACAGATGGACGGATGGACAGACAGACAGACAGATAAACGGACAGAGAACGAATTTATAAGGGTTCAGTTTTTTGCTGTTTAGTTTCGGAACCCTAAAAATCGTAAAACAACATAAAAATACTGACAACTGCCTCTTTGACTAATTATTTCTGTTGTTAAGATCTGAACTTTATTTATCTGATTCACAAATAGTCAATTAGGTACTTACTTACTTTTAATAACGATTTTATAACTGTAAGTAGTTACTATACCTACCTACAATAGGTACTGAGAAATCGGCATAACTAAATGTAAACCAGTAGCGCTAGCGGCAAATCAACTGACAGATCAAAAGTACCTATAATCATTGATTTGTGTGAATAATAAATTCTAGTACGAAAACAGGCCTACCTACTTCCCCTGTCGGATAGAAAACTAATACTTACAACAAGAAATAAGTAAGTTCCTAAGTAGATATCTCATCATCAAGTAAAAATTATAATCATAAAAGAATAAGTGACTTGCTTACCTTTCCTGCTCAGTAGGTAATCTGAACAGAGACAATCCTGAAATCGATGAATTAAGACACCCAAACAAACAACAATACTTTCTCCTGCGATAATCACACATTGTTCTTTAATTTAGCTACGTAGTATTCTGTAATCTGTGATTTAGCTAATGTGCCGAAAAGCCGTGACGCGCGAACCTCGTTCCTTACCCTATTATTATTATACTCTTTGCTCGTTCCGTGCTAGCCGCGACTAGCGCAGTCATAGGCACTGTAATATTGTGTTTAGGTGTGCGTGCGGCGACGCATAGATACTATGGCGCACACATACAAGCCGCGCGCGGTCCGTTTGTATGAAGATAACGTACTTCCCTCTCTTTATTCTATGCCTGTGACGTGGTCGCGTCGCTATTCGCTTATAATAATACCGAAAAAGGATTATTTCAAAATTCATTAGTATTGTCACTATGATGATTATGTAAAATTTCATATTTTATTTGGCCATGTGTTTACCTAACCTTTATTATCCTTACGGGTCGGACAGGGTTTTCTTAACATATTGTATATACCACCCCCTAATCAGCGAACACATTTTTGTCAAATAATTGCGACTGGTTAGGATCGTTTGGATCGCCCATTGGTCCAAACGATCCCAACTAGTCACAATTATTTGACAAAAATGTGTTCGCCGATTAAGGGGCTGGATATAAACCAACAGATCCCAAAGTATTCTAGGTATAGAAAACACATAATAAAAAATAATGAAACATACAATCGACGGTCGTATCACTTTCTGCGATACCGTCCCAGGCAACCTATATAATATGCCTATGAATGTGTAATTATAATGTATCAACTTACATAATTATGTATTTGTCTTTATATAAATTTTACCTTACCTAATCTTAAGATAAAGGCTGATTTTCCACCGCGGGAAGATATTTTTTTTTTTTTTTCGGTAGCTGAGCCGATATCGACTATTCTGCCAATGCCTGGGATAATTGTTCCTCGAGGAATAAAATTGACATTTGAGACTTACCTATTGCAAGAAATAGATATCAAAATGTCAAATTTAGTCTTCCAATAAAGGTATTAGATGATTCAAAAATCACCCTTTTGTCTTTAATATTGATTTTGATATGGTGTTCAAAGAAAGCGGTTAAACCATAAAAATACTTTTTCAAAAAGCCAGATTTATCAATGTATTTACGTACATTGATAAAGCTAGCTTTAAAAAAACGGTTTAACCGCTTCCTTGAACAGAAGATACAAATACATCACAAAATACTACTAATTGTAATGGTTGGTGCAGTGTTTTTCAACGTATGGATCGTGTCCCCTAGGGATCACCAAGCCTCAAGGAGGTGGTTCTCATAAATTCCAAGTTAGAAGTAAGAGCCCCTGGGTTGCGAAATATTTTTCGATAGTAGGGCGGCCGTCTTTGTTTAGGTGGTTGCGAAATCATCAAATGACCTTTCCCGCTCTGGGCGGAGCGGAAGAGCGTGTCAGACTTTTACTGACTAAAACCCACCCAAGTTTATTCACTTGCCTGTGCACCAGAGCTACGGTTTTTTTTCAACCAACCCACAGTCCTAACCCATCGTAGACCCCATCACGATGAGCTGACATCTCTTTGAGGCGCTTGTGAAACATAACGCGCCATCGATCCGGGCCTGATCCTTACCGGGCGGCGAGTAGTAGTCTACGGTGGCCGGGATTTCAATGAGAAGCGTGAGAGCGCTGAGATTGTCGCTACCTCACGTGCTCCGCCAACTCCTCTCGCTCCAAATCATGGCCTGGACCAAGGCGGGACGCGAGAGATCACCGCCGATCGCCGGCACGAGAACAAAGCGGTGCTCCACTCAAGCTGGGCAGACCTCCACCGTAAGCTCCACCTTGTCCACAGGGCGATCCACAAAGTGGAAATACCCTGGAGTTTCCTCCCGGCTTATCCGGAACAGGAACCTCCCGAAACAGCCATGTTCAATTAGGTCAGGAGCTATTCTAGCCACTCTACAAAGAGGGTACTTAACGCCGATATTGTGGCGTGCCCATAGGGCGGCCGCCTTAGTATCGAATAAAATGTGTGCCATGAAAGAGGTTGAAAACCCTGAGTTATTAAATCATGACGCCACACCGCCGAGGTCAGCCTCCAGAAAAGGCCGGGGATGACTTAGAAGCGTAAACGTGCTGATTGGATCTAACTGGTGCTGGAAAAGTATGCATGGAAGTATTTAAGGTAAATCTCAACAGTAAGGACAGGGAAGCTTAATAAAAAAAAAATTGTGGCTTGAATTTAGAAAACGGGGACACTTTAAGGTTAAAAAGTTATATTCTACTATATTTCCTCCCTTAGTTTATTCAGAATCCTTCCGCCAGAGAATCTCTCATTTATAATACAAAACAGCTTATGGTATAACGCAAAATGAGTGCAGACTTGCATAAAGTGAAAAGGTATTACCGGTGCATATTATTGTTTGTTTACCTATATAATCTGTTTTTCACTCGAAAAACGCAGGAATATGGTGAACCTATTCCAGAAAAAACACAAAAAATAACAGCCTGCATTGCGTTTTTATTTCAGGCTATGTAAAATGAATTTTATTTTCCTATAGAGCATCATCAAAAAGATTTTATTTCTCTTTTTGCCATGTATTACCGTATATATACAACGTGTAACATAAAGGGTATATACATAACAAAGGCATGGCATCTTTACATGATATCAAACGACATTGGAAGGGTTTTTTAATCCTATCTCTTTATGTTAGGAAGTTATGAGGAAAAACACCGCCTGTGATAGGCTACTATCATACTAGTTGCACAGAGATATTGAAGACATTTATCGGATTTTGGCAAGTAACGTGACGGGTAACGAGTAGTTATTAACGTATGTAGTGTGCTGCCACGTTTGTTATGGTTTGATTTTAAGAAACACACGAAACTGAAAATTTGGTACCAATTTTTTGAGTATTTTATTTTGAGTTGAAACCCTTCCGATATCGTTTGATATCATCTAAAGATGCCATGCCCTTGGTATTTATATACCCTTTATGTTACACGTTGTATACATATGTAGGGGAAAACCGTCAGAAAGGCGTGTCCAAAGGTTCCGGATAATTGAGTTGTCTTCTCATTCGCATGAGCATCCATCGTGGGCGGTATTTCGAGAAAACGTTGAACAATAACTATAGTGTGATGTTCGATTCTAATTATTTTAACTATACAGACACTTAAATCACTTTAATATTAAGGGATTACAATGATAATCTCAGATTAAAATAGTTATGAGCCAATAGGTTAGAGCGCGTGCTTTTCCGTCGGCAGCTGTCAATGATATGACAGTCGCCACCTTTTTTCAGAGAGCAGAGCGGAAGGGCGTGTCAGGCTTTTACTGACTAAAACCCACCCGTGTTTCTTCACTTGCCTGTGCGACGGCCAGGGCCACGGTTTCTTGTTTAACCAACCCGCAACCCTGACCCTGGAGGCATCGGTCTTCCGGTGGTCCGTCACGACGTGCTGACATCTCTTTGAGGCGCGTGTGAAACACGACGCGCCGTTGACTCGGGCCTGGTCCTTACCGAGCGGCGAGCTGCCCACTGCTCACCGCCCATAGGCCCGCGCCTACGGTGGCTGGGACTACTCTATTCGGGGTTACCCGCTCATAATAAAAATCTAATTTATCCGAATACCGACCGATTAGGTAATCGACTTCAAAAAAATAGTAGAGTATAATTTACGGTCAATTGATACTGATAAGATCAAACAGATCACAATATCCAAAATTAACCAGTCACGCGCCGTCATATATTATAACGTGGTGGGGACACTAATGCTCAACTTTATTTTAGGTGTTTCAGTACATGTCTTTAGAGTGAGTCTGTAACCATGCCATCGAGAAAACAGGACAAATTATGCTGTTACATACATTTTGGCCCCCGTATTTTACTTTTGCACAAAACTTGTTGTAGGGTAGCCTATTTTAAGAAAATAAGCGATATTCGTAATATAAATACCAGAAACAAACACAATCTTGCTGTACATCACACTCGTCTCCACAGAGTAGGCAACTCGTTCATGGGTCAATGTATACACTTTTACAACAAGCTTCCCATGGACATTCGAAACTTACCCATTAAACGATTTAAGAACCATATAAAGGCCAAACTTTGCAAAAAGGGATATTATAAAATCACAGATTATTTTAGAAGACAAAAAAGCTTGGGACTGAGCTGCTCGCTCTGTTAAGCATTGTTATTAAGCAATATGCGTAATTATAAGGTAAATTATATTAAACATTTTCATTTTTAATGTCTGGACTTGAAAAAAGACGATGATCCCTGAGTTTGTTTCGGCTATTTCTTCTCAGAGGTAGTCAGTTAGGAAATGCCGGCTTCATCTAGTTAAAAACAATAAAATAAAAAATAAACATGACGTGTAAAAGTGATCAATGATCCTACTTGCTTAATAAAGGATTTCATTTCACGATTTCATTTCATTTCCTATATCTGCGGTTATTCTACTAAAGTGGACTAACTACGCGACTAAAATGATGATAATGGCACTTTTGTAGTAATAGCAACGCAGAGCTGTCCAGAATCATGTACTGATTTGACGGCGTTGATACTCCTACCATCCAGTGTGTAATCTTCAAGTAAGATCTTAGCTATGTGGCGTCAAGTAAAGCCATTTATTACAAGCTTTTTATTAACTTGTAATGAATCTTGCAACTCATTTATTAGCAGATATCTTCAACCGATTGAGTTGAAATTATATACGTTCAATTTGGATGACAAATAACAATACGTGGTTTTTTGAGGTGATATCTTCTTTAAAGACAGAGAGCATAGCATAGTTTTATTGAATATGGAAAAAACATTGAATCCGCATAAGCAAGGACGACCCTTTTTTGGCTCTAGAACATGCCAGTTTCCTCGAAATGTTTTCTTTCACCGTTTTGAGAGCAGTGGTGATGAACTAATTTATACAAGTAAGTACGACTTTCAACTTGTAAGTCGTGGCCCATACCACCTATTTATAGGCAATAGGCTACTCTCTAAATTAAATACGGTAATAAAGAATGAAAGTGAAATGCGTTTATGGGCATTAAACAACTAAAACTATCCCTAATAATATATAAATGCGAAAGTAACTCTGTCTGTCTGTTACGCTTTCACATCTAAACCACTGAACTGATTTTATTGAAATTTGGTACAAAGATAGGATTGACCTTGAGAAATAACATAGGATAATTTTGATTCCGGACTTTTCAAGAGTTTTCTTGGAATCGCGATATAACTGAACTCCATACGGGCGAAGCCGCGGTCGGAAAGCTAGTAAAAATATTAAACAAAGATTATAATGCAAAAGGGCCTCAGCTCAGCATAATGTCAGATGACAACACAAGGTGTACCACTTGACGCTGATATTCAGCTGCAATGCACGGGTGTCATAAGCTGGAATTGCTAACACGGATTTTTGATTCATACAGAAAATTTACAGCACTAACATATAATTTAAATCACATTGAAAACTTAAGTAAAAGCGCCCCTAAATTCTAGATTCTAAAGAACACTTCGCAAAAAAAGGGATCGAAAAACAAACATTTAATTATTCTTACAAATTAACGTCGTTTGTCTCAGTAACAAGTCCACAACCTCCCTTAATCTAATTCTGACCGAGATTCAGTCCAGATTCTAGGCAATTAATTCTTATTCTACGTATTTTTCTAGGTCTTCTGTAGCCTTAACAAATGGTGATCTATAGAACCAAGTTGGTATGTGGGTCGAACTTTATTAAGCAATTTTGTTTCGCGTAAGCTTTAATTTATTGTGACTTTCCGGTGAAAGTTACTTTAGGGGTAGTTTTTAGGGTTCCGTTCCCAGCTTTACTAATAGGGTCCCGATTACTAAGGCTCCATTGTCCATCTGGGTTGTATCTAATCAACCGTGATAGGTAGACAATTGAAATTTTCGCAGCTGATGTATTTATATTGCCTCTATAACAAAAAACTACTAATATACTAGTAGGTATATTCTTATATGACGACGTCAGCTACAGCGGAGCGGTAGGGTCGTTACCGTCTTGGTGTGGTGGTATGGTTGGTGATTTCGTAGGTGAAGTTTAAAATAAAAGCACAAAGTGTCCACGTGCCGCCATTACAAAATAACGTCACACTACTACATAAATCAATTGAGTAACTTTTATTAAAATGATATCGTTATCCACGACATATACATATATTTTATTTAGATGATAGTACGGGACGCTTCGTGCGTGTGTTGGACTCGCATTTGGTCAGTTTTGTTGACTTTAGTGGAACAAAGTTCTTTATTTACGTTATACTCTGCTCTAGCGAATGTGAGCTGGACCGAAAAAAGTATTACAAGTTACCGTGACATTTTATTTATTTTTATTCTTGTTTTCAGTGTGTCGTTAGCGATCTTAATGGACCCGGCCCGGAATTCA
Organism: Sesamia nonagrioides; assembly: GCA_017933935.1. Classification (NCBI taxonomy): domain Eukaryota; kingdom Metazoa; phylum Arthropoda; class Insecta; order Lepidoptera; family Noctuidae; genus Sesamia; species Sesamia nonagrioides. The sequence goes on from JADWQK010001182.1 coordinate 1,562,833, forward strand.
GCCACGTGTTGGTCGCCACCGCCAGCGTCCTGCGTTTCTATAACGTGTAGCTAACAGGAAACGCAGGACACGTTATTAAGTGTCCCATCGTTTGTGGAACATACACCATATTTAGACTCCAAGGCGGAGTCGTGATAGCTTGCCATCTAGTAAGGACCAGGCCCGGGTTGACAGCGCGTTGTGTTTCACGCGAGCCTTAAAGAGATGTGAGTATTGCATGACGAGAGTCCACGAGGATCGATGCCTATCAGGGCCGCGATTTATTCGAAACAGATACCATCGCCCCTGGTGCACATAACTCGGATGGGTTTTAGTCAGTAAAACTCTCAAACATTCCTCCGCTCCGGTCCTGTGCTCAACAGTAGGACGATAAAAAGGTTAATGATGATGAAGCTTTGACAATTTATTTCACTGTGCTTGTTATTTAAATTAACATTTTATTTGATTGCCGTTATCCCGTGTAGTACCAGGCTTAGGAGTAAGAAGCGACTAAGGAAACTGTCACCAGGGAAGCGGACAGCTGCGCTTCTTCTGTGAAATATTAAATTACTGCGATCCCCAACCCGTCTGCCAAGCATGGGGATTATGGCAAACCCCCCAATGGAGTGAAAGCCTGCAGTGAGGCCTTTGACCAGCAGTGGACCTCTATAGGCTGAGAAGATGAGGAAGGTTTGATTTCATGCTACTAATTTATTTAATAAATTCGAAAGTTTATGAGGTTGGATGTATTTGTTTCTCTTTTACACATAAGTTACTACAATAATTTTAATAAAACTTTACTTTATATAGCTCATACGTTAATCTGCCCCCTAATCGGCGAACATATTTTTGTCAAATGATTGTGGCTAGTTGGGATCGTTTGGAATGCCCATTGGTCCGTTCCAAACGATTCCAAACTAAACATTTGATGTTTTGTGTTCGCCGATTAGGGGGCTGTTCCTATATGTTAATTTGATTAATCCAATTTTAGAATCGATAATTATGCGGGTGAAAGCACGGGGCGCTGCTAGTTATTAAGAGAAAAAGACTTGGTTTTTAACTTTTTTTTCTGTCAGTTTAGGTTCTTTTTTCTCCTGTGTCGTGGGTGCGTTTACAAACATTGAAACTCACACACACAAATAACCAGACCTGAAATAACTATTTCTCTTAATAATCGCTTAGCCACTGAGCCAACCATGCCGTCACATTAAAATGACTGCATAAATTTGGATGTTTAGCACAGGGGTTGGATATGACCTGTATTATAAGATTTGATACTATTATCCCAATACTTTTGATGCAATTGCAAGGCGCAGTTAGTAATAAACCGTGGAAGAAACTTTTTTCTAATCATGTCGACTTTTGTTTACCATCATACATTTTCATTTGATCCCCAACATGTCGAAAACATCAATTATGGAAAGCCGTCTTAAATCACCTAGTTTAAATGATTATCTACATTCCACATTTTAGACATGAGGGTAAATTATTTTCTGTAGTACATACCGATGTGAATTATTGCATTCGAAAGAAGGAACCAACTTGAGTGTCTTCACGGCTAGAGTGGCTTCTAATAAACTAGCGCGCTTTACCATTAACGATTGCATCACTGCTTACCATCAGGCGGGATTGCAGTCAAGTACTAGTTTATGAATTATAAAAAAAACCATAACTATGTTTAATTTGACTAACCAATAACTTTAAAACAGAGTATTAATTTTTCTTACTGATTTTTTTTTTACGTTAGAACAATGTTATTTTCAACTATTTTTTAAACCGTATTTTCACTTAAAAGCTGAATGTTTTAAAAACAATTGCATGCCTAAATGGTTAAAATATGGCTGAAACTAGAATTATATACATATTTATTTTTTTCATCATCTACGCTTACCCATGTTTACAAAATAAAATTATCTTTATTCATTAACAGTTAAATTACTAACTAAAGCCCACAAAAGTTGCATAAAATTAAAACCACTAAATATGCATTAAGTTCTAGGCGAATTTCCCTGTGAATTGGTCGAATTACGACTGACACCGTACAATTTGAAACAGAGTCGCGTTCATTGAACACAATAAGTATGATCTATATTCTCATTCCGTAGATCAATTCCTCATTCGGACGCGTATTGTGTTATAAAAAGAAACGAGTGTCGTTTTAGGCTGAATGCTCAGAGGAAAATCGTGATAAAAACGAAACAAAACGGGCCATAGGGTTATTATCGCCGCGAGACTGCGAAATAAGAGGCAGTGATAAAGGGTTGGATTTATGAACACGCCCCACATAGACGACGAGGAGAAATGGCTCTTTTCTAAGGAAAAAATGTACAAACCGTTGCCTGGGACACGGGTATAAAGCATGTGAAAATTGCTCGGATTTCCCTTCATAGAGTGAAGTGAATAGCTGATTGTTTTTTTAGGATTGACGCAAAGGAATGGGAACCAGCTGCTCCTAAAATTAACTGTTAGAATAGCCCGGGGTTTATTTTTCATGAAAAAATATCATATTTCTGTGTCGAGCCAGTTGTTTTTGTGTTGTGGATGCCAAGGCTAAATCAATTTTTGTTTCGCGTACTTTTTTCAAACAGACCGTGATACGTACCCATAGAGGATCTATGGGTAGAAAGAGCTTTTCGTTATACGTTTTGAAAAAAATTATAATCCATCTGCTTTCAAAGCAAGAGTGAACAAGCTTCTTCTGGGCGCATTCCATCATTGACCCACCCATCGCTTTTCAAAAGGCGTGATCGAGGTCAAGAGCAGTAAAAAAAAACCGGCCAAGTGCGTGTCGGACTCACGCACAAGGAACCCTTTGTGCGTGAGTCCGACACGCACTTGGCCGGTTTTTACCATGTACCATTGATTTATGAAATTAAAGGATTTAAGTTATTTGTATGAAAGATTACGCGGTAATAAGCGGTTTACGATTTACGAGGTATTGAAAAAGAACTACTTACTAGATCTCGTTCAAAACAATTTTCATTGGTAGTTTTTATAGTAATGTACATAATGATACGGTTTTTTTTTCTTATTTTAGAAGTTAGAGGGACCAACTTTTTTCCACTTTGGACGCGTCTGTCACGGAAATTATTCGGTTTAGAAAAAAATATTTTAGAAACCTCGATATCATTTTTGAAGACCTGTGTTTGATGAAAAAAAAAAATGAGTTTCAGTTCTAAATACGGGGAGCCCACAATTTTATTTTTTATTTATATCAAAATCTAAATACGGTTTACAGAATACATCTACCTTCTAAGTTTCAACAGTATATCTCCTATAGTTTCGGAAAAAAATGGCTGTGACATACGGCCGGACAGACGGACAAGACATGACGAATCTATAAGGGTTCCGCTTTTTGTCATTTGGCTACGGAACCCTAAAAAAGAACAGTGATACAAATTTATCTACCCTAATAATATAATATATATGGATAGGTATGTAAGAGATACCTTTAATTTAAACTCACTACATCAAAAATTCTCTTCAAAATATATTTAAGATTACCTCCGAATTACGTCAAGCAAAAAACCGATTACTTTTCTACCATTTCAGTCTGATTTAAACAAACAATTAGCATTGAGTTGCGCAAATAAATAATGGACCGGCCTAAGCCTGTCTGGTCTAACTTGAATAATTAATCACCTTTTGTTTAGCTTTGTTGTCCTTTAGAAAATCATGAGCAAATTTTTCTCAAACCTTCAAAGTCTACCCTTTGAAAATCATCCATTTCGATCCCTAATTAAAATTAATAACGTTTGAAATAAAATATCTAATATTAAAGCCATTCTTCTCTGTATTTGTAAACTTTATTAATGAGAACTGTCCTAAACAAAACGGATTTAAATGTCCATTTGTTATAGTAATATGAACCATATTTACTTACATTTCCCTTTTGAATTAATTAAATTCCTAGTGCTGGGCTTGCTTATTTTATGGAGCTGGGTTTGCAAGTGACAGGTTGTAGCGACGATGACAAAAGTATACGATATTGAAATATTTAATATTGAATTATGAAGTGGAAAAACAAGGCAGTTAATATTCAAGTAAGTTTGCGTCTCTAATGAATCTTAGCTACACACCTAGAATAGTCAGCCTAATTGTACCAAATGTTGAGATACAGACTTTCTCATCGGTAGGGGTTGGACTGTTCCGTGTCCAGTTTCTGGCCTGCCATCGGGCGCGTCCCCAGGTGGCGGATAGGGGAACGGCCCCCAGATATGGGAGTTACCGGTTTTCCGATGCGGACCACAACCAGATGTAGGGACCGCTTCGGCAGTCATGCGTACGGCGGGTCGGCTACCATTTCTGGTGACATGACACGACCCGAACTCCGGGTCGCCGTCGGATAACCCGGGTTCCTCACTGAGAGGAGCTGGGGGCTCCGCTTGCCTGCGGGCAAGTGGGGCTAAGAGGAAGGACATCTCGCTAATAACCCTTGGCTGCTGCGTCTTCTCGCACAAGACGTACCCAGCCCGGCCCCTCCATATGGAGGGACCACTGTGGGCCCGCCTTTTAGGCGGGAATCGCCGGCGGAGGATTAGTAGCGCAGGCTCTGCTGGATTCCCATGACCCCGTCACTAAGGCGACGTCGTTGTGCCGCTGTGGTTTTTAGTGGCTATACCGGGAGGCTATCTCCCGGGGAGTCCCACATACCCCTCGGGGATGCGTAATTGTCATTTTCCACAGGTACAAAAAAAGGGGTTGGACTGTTATCTGATGTTAGTTAAACTTTGGTTATAGGACATGCATGTTCTCCTCTTGCGTGCACCATCTCCTTCCTCCATTTCCTCTATCGTTTACGAGTGATCAAATTATTAAAACAAAGTAAAGAATCTGTTTGGATTCAAACCCTCGTAAGTTGGCACACGAAAGTCGAGGAACAAATCCGACTCGATCTGGCATCCTCGTTCAGTTGTGATCGTGACGGGACAGCTAAATCGCGCAATCCAACCGCTAATCAGTGCTGTAGAGACAGTATCGGCTGTGATGTTAGATACGGGTATCGCTTCAGGCCATATGGTTTTCCGGTCGAAGATGGTCACTTACATACTTTAGATTCCAAATCGTTTATGTGTTCACTTACAGGCGGTATAAAGAAATACAGTATGTTAAATAACAGAGGGCGTTCCCTTAAACTCGTTAATATATATCATTAATAGATTAAAATAAAAATATCAGCATAGAAAAATAAGCATAAAAAAATCCAAATAAAAAAAAATCTAATTGGAAATAAATTTGAAACCTCCTGTTTTAAATCAAAATAGTAGTCGTCATGTATAAATAAATTGCGACGTTGCCGTCTTTCATGTTCGCGTGTACAGTGTGTTTCTTTTACATGTCGATTTAAATTTTTTATTGAATATTTTCATATTGGAAAAAAATTTAAAACATTTTGTTTTCGAATGGAAATATTTTTTTTAGCATGTATGTATGCTATACTATTTCGGGTTAACGGGAACGCCCTCTGTTAGTTAACATACTGTATAAAAGAAACAATACCCGACCCTGTCGGAAATCCACAAGGTATTACAATATAGTCTGAGATACTGGCTTCATCCTCTTGTGGACAAACTAAACTTAAGTACAGTGTATTTTTTTCTCTCTATTTCATTAAGCAAAGGACAGAAGATCTACATTAGTTTAATCCTGCCAAATTAGTCAGTGCTTGAAGTAAATCTACGTATTTTAAAGTGCCATGTTTTTAATCGCGTCTGAATTGTCTATGCAGTATCTTAATTTGACAGCACTAAACTAATACGTTATTCTCTATCCTTTTCTTTATTAAAAAGAAAGAAAAGGATGCACTAAACTAAAAACTAGTTTAGTTTGTGAATAAAAAAATCGGCATCTAGAATTGGTACCGTCTACATTCAAGAGTAGTTTTTATTATATTTATTTTGGAAAATATGACCTTTACAACGTGTAACATAAAGGGTATATACATAACAAAGGCATGGCATCTTTACATGATATCAAACGATATTGGAAGGGTTTTTTAATCCTATCTCTTTATGTTAGGAAGTTATGAGGAAAAACACCGCCTGTGATAGGCTACTATCATACTAGTCGCACAGAGATATTGAAGACATTTATCGGATTTTGGCAAGTAACGTAACACGTAACGAATAGTTATTAACTTATGTAGAGTGCTTCCACGTTTGTTATGATTTGATTTTAAGAAACACACGAAACCGAAAATCAATTTTTTGAGTATTTTACTCAAAAAATTGATACCAAATTTTCAGTTGAAACCCTTCCGATATCGTTTGATATCATCTAAAGATGCCATGCCCTTGGTATGTATATACCCTTTATGTTACACGTTGTATAGTGACAAAAAATTAAACAAATTTAACCCAGACCATTTTCCCATAAAGAAAAATTATAAAACCAATGCGAAGTACGTTTACAATTTGATAATAACAATAAAATTACTTATCTTTTTTAACAAAGAAAAATAAGATACCATACCTACGATTTATGATCTAAGATCCTTTATTAAATCGATTCTCCCCCAATAAAACGATTACTTTCCCCCTTAAAATAATTCCTCATTCCTCCTTTAAAACTATCCCGTCCTCTTATAAATCGACCCGGCCCTCGGGCCACACAAGCCAGCCCTGCTTGAACGCCTTCGAACAATATTCTATAATATATTACAAACTGTTATCTTTCCCTTTGTTAAATGGACACACAGGCATTTAGATTAAACTATTTAATTGAAATTCCCTAATTGTGTCCTCATAGTTTTGTTGGTATTATATAAACAGAGGACGGCAGGTCAGTTTTTGGGAGTCGTTTCTAATTAAGCTTTTGTTGTGATAATTATTGTAGGAATGAAAATAATTTTGTAAATGGAAGCGACGGTTGGTTAAATGTACGTATATTATTTGAACAGTATTCCTGTCTGAATATTATAAAATTTAAGTGTTTTCAAGACTAGAGTGCATAAGCTCATAATTAATTAGTGCTCTTTGCCATCAACGATTGCATCACTGCTTACTTTGAGGCAGGAACGCAGTGAAGTACTAATTTACGTAATTGAAAACAGAAAAATATGTTTAACAATATTACTAGGACAACAAAAATTGAGGACATTACAGAAGCTACATTGATAAAATATTAAACAGATACGATATATTCTAACAAACTGACCAAAAAAAATGTGCCGAACACAGCAGCAGCACACATGCATATTTTTATTCGGCATACATTGGTACAGTGTGAGTGAGATGGGGCGCAATCTAAAGCATAGAGAAGAAAAAAGATGGCTAGTGTTTGTCGTTTGCGCTGTTAGTGTTTGTCGTTTGTTTTTACGAGTGTATCGAGAGTGACTAAAGCGAGATACAGGACTTACTTCCTTTTGTACGCTTCATTTTTAGTGCGCTAGTGACATATCTACCTTAGTTTAATATTTTATCAATGAGAAGCTACCTAAAAATAACAAATTGCTTGTCCTATTTTATACTTATTTTAAAACCGTGTCGCGTGGGTATATTGGGATGACAAGTAACCCACATATAAGGTAATCCTGGCTTTAAACCACCTGTGTGCCATTCTTTTTTTCTAAATTATAAATTAGTGCTTGACCGCAATCCCGCCTGATGATCGCTAGTTTATTAAGAGCCTATTCACTCTAACCTTGAAGACACTCAAATTGTAGTCCGACGGAAACAGCGCCGCGGGAAAATTGTTTTAGTCCCTCGAAGTACGCGGTATAAAAGACGAGGCGAAACGCTTGCGACGGGTCGTCCGTTGGTGGGACGGTGATGGGGGAGTTAAATCATGCAATTCCCTCGCACACTCACCAAATTGCATCCTATAGAACACTGAAAGGTTGGTTGGTCTTTGGAGACCGTTTTGAGTTAAATCTGGGTCGGTTAGCCTGTCAGCTCCCCACTGAATCCAAAGTAGCCGGGTGACATTTTGCAGCGCCAGCTCAAATGTATTTATTAGATTTGAATTTAATTCAAATGCGTTTAGTAGCTTTTGCATGGAACAGTAACAACTAACATACCTACATACAAACTTACACGTTTAAAATACATATTAGTGGGATATTCCTGGGCCCAACAGAGTCCATAATTGATTCTATTGTTTTATGCTTACCGTCGTCGGTATGAATACCCTATGGATACAATGAAGATTGAATTGAAACACACACACGTGACGAGGATGACTAAAAGTACGTGAATGAAGTGATGATTGGTTTAATTCATAGATCATCATCATAATTTCAGCTGAAAGATGTCCACTGCTGGACATAGGCCTCCTCCAAGGATCTCCATGACGACCGGTCTTACGCCTCCCGTATCCAGTGGTTTCCCACGACTTTCACCAGGTCGTCGGTCCACCTTACCGGGGGCCTACCCACGCTGCATCTTCCGGTGCGTGGTCACCACTCGAGAACCCGTCGGGCCTATCGGGCATCGGGTTCATTCAAAGGGCAATGGAGAGGGCTATGCTAGAGGTTTCACTATGTGATCGAATCAGAAATGAGGAGATCCGCAGAAGAACAAGAGTAACTGACTTAGCCCGAAGAATCGCAACACTAAAGTAGCAGTTGGCGGGGCATATTTCCAGTAGGACGGAATTCATAAATATCCAGGTATTAATTCTGAAATTCCTGTAATGAATCAAATGTATTTAACCTCATAGTGCAATGTGAAAGTAGCCTGTTTCCAACCACACCTAGCACAGTCAGTTATGACATAACAGTCACACATGACATCATACTAGTATGCCCATAAAATATACGCTAAACTAAAGTGGCAGTGGGCGGACCACATTGGTCGTAGAACCGATGGCGACGGGGCAGTAAGGTTCTGAAGTGACAGCCAAGTATTGGAAGACGCAGCCTAGTGAGGCCCCAAACAAAGTGGACCTATGACCTGGTGACGGTCGCGGGCAACCGATAGACGCGGGCAGCACAAGACCAATCACTGTGGAAAACATTGGGGGAGGCCTTTGACCAGCAGATGTCTTCTATAGGCTGAAGAAGTAGTATGCCTTGAAGAAATAGGCGAATGTACCTATATCCAATAGTGTAACTATCATGTGTAAGCAATAGCTCACACTTGTTTCTTTTAAGCTGCAGTATCTCATATTATCTTATTTACCGTGTTTCTAAGTAAATACGATAGAGAGATGTTTCATTTTGGGCCACCACTATGTACGCTATATAAATAAAAACCGGCCAAATGCGAGTCGGACTCGCACACCGAGGGTTCCGCCGTACAAAGGTAGCGGTTTACAATTTATGACGTACTAGCTTTCCGCCAGCGGCTTCGCCCGCGTGGAGTTCGGTTATATCGCGCTGTTTAAATTCCCCTCGGGAACATCAAATTTTTCCGGGATAAAAGGTAGCCTATGTTCTTTCTCAGGGTCTAAAGATTGTCTGTGCCAAACTTCATCAAAATCGGTTGAGAGATTTAGGCGGGAAAGCGTAACAGACAGACAGAGTTACTTTCGCATTTATAATACTAGCATTGATGTAGAATTTTGCACAGTTTAGAGGCAATTAGATTTAAGAAGTGTTTGATATGAATTTCAACTTTAATATCTCTACGCGTTCATGTGAAAAAGGGTAGGTAGTAAGTTTATAATTATTAAAAAAATATTTTATGCCATGTAAGCAAAAATAATATTTTAATATTTTATGTAACTTCAAATTTATCATTTTCACAATTTTTCCTTTATCTGTCTGTACTATAATATAACATTGCTTCTTGCCGAATTTCAAGATTCTGAGTTCACGGGAAGTACCTTGTAGGCAAAGAGATTTAAGATATATAGAGAGGGCATGTGTCAACATGGCATAGAAAAACTGTGATCCCATGGCTCAGTTCCGCCATCTAGTACAATATAGCAAATTTAGATCGACAATTGGAGGCATCAAATAGTAAAAATGAAATAAGTTTATATAAAATATATTCAGCTATTGCCCGGTAGGTGGCCAGTGTGGTCTATGTTGCCAGATCCGATTTAATACCGTAGTATAGTTCAAATCGGGTAAATAAATATTGAAAAGTAAACAAATTAAGTGAAAGTTTCACTTAATTTGTTTACTTGTACAAACAAAAACTGTTTTAGAATTTTATTCGCTACTATTCATTTACCGTGACATCGTCTATTGGCATTTTAGATGTTTTATGCTTACGAATTATTTTAACGCTCAGTTTATTGCGATTTTTGAGTGTAATAGACCTTTTAGGCCATAAAGCGCATTTTGTTTTGCAATTTTCGTTTGCATTTCGTTTTTAGCAAAATTATTCTTTTTACACGTTTGTTTGCAAATATTTTTAAATGGCAATACAAAAAACTGTGGTAGGGTTTGTATCATTTCGATATAAAGTTATCGATAATATTCAAAGAAGTTACTACGACGATGTTTTGTCGCATTATGATAGCTTGAAACAAAAAATTAGGAAGCAGAATAATTATGGGTAATTTCAAGTTTACAAGTTTTTTATTTATATAATTCTTTTAATATAATAGGCGTTAAAGTTTAAAATTGCCGATTAGTACTGAAAATCTAAATAATTGCTTATTTTTTAATTTTTAAATAATTCATTTATAATCAATATATAGGAAGGTCGTTTATGCCTTTGTGATAGAACTCTGAGGATCTAGACTGCACAATTTGTGTGAAAGCAGAACTGCCTCCTGGGAAGAAAACTTCTTGTCACGTAGATAATTGTCCAAATCACGACAAAAATGGTAGTCTGCTGGAGCAAGACCTTTACCAGATACGTACGCCATTATCTTTAAAAACGGCAAAAAAATCACGGTTATTCTATGGGAGCCCGCCTTCAGTATTTATTTTATTTTAATTTGAATATATAACCAAATATTCTGTGAACATTTTAAGCGTCTATCTGTTTCCGTTATTAATATGGAGCAAAAAACGGCAAAAATTCACGTTTGTTGTATGGGAGCCCCCTTAAATATTTTATTATTTTTATTCTTAGTACTTGTTGTTATAGCGGCAACAGAAATACTAACACAATCTCTGGAAATTACAACTGTCTCGCTATTACGGTTTATGAGATACAGCCTGGTGACAGACGGACAGACGAACAGAGAAGTCTCATGAATAGGGTTCGTTTTACCTTTTAGGTACGGAATCCTCAAAATCACAAAGTAGCTCGCAATCATTGTACTACATATACGTACCTATGTAGGTATATGTTTTATGAATATATTTCATTATAAATAAGTTATGTAATCTATGTACTTATCCACTTAACCATAAATTTTATCCCAATTTTTACGGTTAAGTAGAAAAGTACTGAAATTGATAACTTACTATTTCATTTCTAATACAAGGTAACGATTCTTTTTTTTTTAAATTTGATCGACAAGTCTTTCCAAAGTAGATAACTTCTCTTTTAAAATGTATTGAGCATAATTTCGACGAATGAGACGGAAGCCAAATTTGTTCTTTACGGTCTATCTGGACAAATCGTATCCACTTTTTCCCTACAACATTATTTTTATTCGGAAACCAAAAATAACAAAAACCTAGATAAATGAATAGTAATTGTTCATTCAATTTTGTTTATTAATATGATATGATTATGTTTAAATAGAGTTAATAATAAATAAACTTGAAATATAGTAATATTTTAAGTTTATTTAGCTATATTTTAAATGTCAATAAAATACAACAAAATGTGTTCATCTTAATAAGTATTATCGATAACTAAATCGATAAACAACATTACTACATCTCTACAAGAAAATAGTAAAACTACTCAACAATAGAGGGCGCTTATTACAATAATGGAAAATTTTCTAGTACTAAGATTTTTTTAAATTTGAATTGCAGACGAAATATAAATAATTCATAGAAAAACATTCCAAAGTTAGGTCCAGTCGTTTTAATATAACGAGATGTACAGTAACATAAAGCGCAACATGGCATATTTCCTTAGAAAATGTTTATTCTTGGTGGACACAAATTACCTCCTGACGCGCAGACTAGACTGAGCGACTTTCAACCAAGTCGATAAAAGTATTGGCTTACGATTTTGTTCGTGATGTCCTGTCTATTGTAAATATAATTTTAATGTCTTTGCTTGTAGGTTTTGATTCCCTAGCGTGTGACGGAAATTCGTCTAAGGTGTCAGTATAAACTGCTGTATCTTTTGATCGCTTTAACTTAGAAGTTTGATTTTTTCACTGCTTAAAGAGACAATAGACCTAGGTATTTGGTGTAAATTTCAATTTGATACCTTTATTAGTTCGTGAGAAATAAGGTAGTAAGTTCATTTTATTAAAATATGTTTATTATATTATATAACTAAAAAAATGTAATTTTCGCAATTTTTCCTATATTTGCATTATATGACAATCCTTCATGCCAAATTTCAAGATTCTGAGTTTACGGGAAGTATCCTGTAGGTTTTGATTCCTTTGCGAGTGTCGAAAATTTGTTGAAAATATCGACATATCGGCTGTATCTTTTGATTGGCTTGGCTTAGAAATTTGATATTTTCAAAGCTTAAAGGGACAATAGACCTAGGTATTTGGTATAAATTTCAATTTGATAACTTTATTCGTTCGTGAGAAATAAGGTAGAGTTCCATTTTATTAAAATATGTTTATTATATTATATAACTAAAAAAATGTGATTTTCGCAATTTTTCCTATATTTGCATTATATGACAATCCTTCTTGCCAAATTTCAAGATTCTGAGTTTACGGGAAGTATCCTGTAGGTTTTGATACCTTTGTGAGTGTCGAAAATTTGTTGAAAATATCGACATAATCGGCTGTATCTTTTGATTGGCTTGGCTTAGAAGTTTGATATTTTCACATCTTAAAGGGACAATAGACCCGAGTATTTCATGTGAATTTCAGCTTGATATGTCCATGCGTTCTTGAGATAAAGGGTCTTGACAGACAGACAGACAGACAGACAGACAGACAGACGGACAACAAAGTGATCCTATAAAGGTTCCGTTTTTTCCTTTTGAGGTACGGAACCCTAAAAAGGAAAAAAATAGAAGATTTTCATAAAAATACTACTAAATTAATTTGAATAAAAATACAAGCAATTAATTATTTGAAACGTTTTTAAGTGATATAACCCTTTATTAAGCTAGCCATGCCACTTTTTATGACATTTGATTGGCGATTTTGACAGTTCTATTTTTCCGTTGTGTTTGTGTCAAGTGTTGATGTGAGTTGATTGTGTTTATTTAATAGGCCGTATGTTCGGAATTCATGTTTTATTTTTTTTAGTCATATGGTAGATGATATAGATGCGATAGCCTTAAATACATGACACGTCAATCAAATGTCACTGTCAAAATCTTGTTTCGCTTATTGCTGATCACCATATTTATTAGTAGTTGTGTTGCACTCCTTGGCTGAGTTAAATTGAATCTGTATAAAATCTAAGACAAAATATGGGAAATTAACATTAAAAACAGTTAACTATAGCGTAACTATATCTAGTATTAAGTGTACAATGTGCTGGCCCAGGCTCCATACATTTCTGAAAAATCTCCTTTAAGTTCAGCGCATCTTTTTAACCGACTTCAAAAAAGAGGAGGTTACTCAATTCGACCGTATATATGCTTTTTTTTTATGTTTGTTCGCGCATAACTTTGTCGTTTATGAACCGATTTTGATAATTCTTTTTCTGTTGGAAAGAAGACGTCCCCAGGGTAGTCCCATGGTAAGAATATCAGGGTTTGATGGTGGAAGACTAGAGAAAGCAAGGGGAAATTTAATAAATTTCAGGGGGGATTAGTGCATATCTTAGCATTATCGTTAAGTTTTTGATAGCACTGCAATTTAATAAAGGTCTGAAGTAGATCTTATGATGGAGCCGGGAGACAGTCGAAGGAACTCCTCAACAATTCACAGCAGCTACCTTGTGTTTGGGCTCGATTAATTTGTATTGATAAGAACTTTACACCTAGATGGGTTGTGATTGTCATAAGAGCTCTGATGATGAAGACAAAGGCCAGTTCCGGGAACTCCTCAACGGTTTACAGTAGCTACTTTGTGGTTGGACTGCATTCATTTATATTGATGAGACCTTTGCACCCATTGAGTTAAAATAATGGTCTGCAGTAAATTTGATGATGAAGACCATAGGCAGTTGAGGGAATACTTTCGGGGTAACAATTAAAGTAAACAAAATTACGTCGTTTCCCAACTATATTTGCGTCAGCTTCCAGTCTGACCGGATGCAACTGAATATATAGTACTTTCAACAACTAAAAAGTGTAAAATGAAAACTTTTTTACAAAAAAACAACCGACTTCCAAAAAACCACTACAAAGTGAAAAATAACTAATTTCGGAAGTCGGTGTCAAAAAACGAATATACAAAACCAAAGACACCGACTTCCGAAATTAGTTATTTTTCACATTGTAGTGGTTTTTGGAAGTCGGTTGTTTTTTTTGTAAAAAAGTTTTTATTTGTTTTATTTTAATACGCAAAAGTCAGAAACCAAAAGTTTGTTTAGTCCTGTCGCATTCAAATACCAACTCCATAGAGATTTTTGATGTGATAAAAAAAATGGCGTCTTAAAATACGTCAATCTATGCCAGATGCTGACTAATTTGAGAAGACTTAAGAAATATCAATCTCTTGCTCTTTTTTAAGGAAATAGAAAAAAAAATCATTTAATTTGTGAACAAGAGACTCAGCGTCCGATAATTTGATGTATTGTGGGAGTTTTGACGGGAAAACTAAGATAGTGTCGTTTACTAAATAAAAGCGCGTGATTTATATAGTATAAAGTGCATTCAGTAAATAATTCTTAAAGAACATTGGAATATCGCAGCATAGTGGCCACATCCTGATTTGCTCAAACCTTCCTCATAGACAGTTCTCGCGGCCGTCTTTTTCAACTGTCATTGGCGATATTCGCCATTATTGTGAAAAAAAATTTTCAAAGAATTTCTATAATTTGTTACACGTGTTATTGGCAAAATTGTGGTATCTATTGCACAGAGGCCATTGATCAGGAGTTGAGGTTGAATCTCACCTTGAAAAAAAAAATAAGAAAGACTCAACGCCAACATGAGATTTTATACAGTCATCGGCTTACATTGTAGATACATTGTAAGCCGTTCATAAGAGCAGTAGGTAGATGTTGTACATCAGTACATGTACCAACTCCTCTTATGAAAACAGATTTGCTGGATATGTATTGTTGTGAAAAAATGGCGCATTTTCACGCCTGTGAATTATCTCGCTCCTACCTTTTACGGGTGAAATATGGAAGATTTATGTGTTCTCTGCTTCGTGGTTGTAGTGTTCGTAATAAGGGCGAGACTACATTTTGGTCCCGAATCGATCGATTTCAGTAAAATGTTTTTATTTATATACAGCGTAGCGCTTTAATGATGACATTAATTTAAAACCCGTATAGGGGTTTTGGGCACAATGGACCTCATACGAAGGCCCAAAGTCACACAAAGAGCAATGGAAAGAGCTATGCTCAATTTCTTCAATTTCTCTGCGCAATCGAATCAGAAATTTCTTACAGCATATCTGCGACGAGACAGATTTTCGTTTGGCATTAATGGGTTTCGGTTAATTGGGGTTGATGGGTTTTCCATTGGAAAATAACATGGTATATCAGTAGTATTATCATTAGACTATCTTCACACACCAGGATCTCTGCATTCCTCGGTAAACAAGTTAAGCTGTTGGTCGCGGCCGACACTTGCAGATCTTCGACAGCTTTAAAGAGTCATCAGAAGCTCGAAAGTTTGACAACCAGTCTTATAGAAGTCCGTTTTATCCAGTAGCTGGGTTGTGTGTGGTGGTGTGTGTGATCCGACAGAGGACCAAAGTCACGAACATAACTGAGAGGATTAGCAAGCTGAAGTGGTAATGGGCTGGTCACATATGCCGTAGGATCGACAACCGTTGGGGTAAACGAGTCCGAGTGGAGCCCGCGTCTCGGTAAACGTAGCGTAGGATGCCCTTGGGCGAGATGGATTGGCGACATCAAAAAGGTGGCTGGTAGTGCCTGGCGGAGAACTGCTCAGGATCGAGCTTGTTGGCGTGCCATGGAAGAGGCCTATGTCCAGCAGTGGACGAGTAGAGGCTGATGATGATGATGATGGGTTGTGGAGGTGACGCAGTCACTCTATGCAAAATACTGGTAGTCTTTTTTTTAGTGCTACCTCTAACAATAAACAATATTGGAGCCTATTCTTATCAGTTCCCATTCATTGTAGTTCTCGCATTGATTCTTCCCGCACTTTCATCCTTCATACCTGTTATTTCATTCCATGTCCTCATTCACAAAATACTGGTCGTCAGCTGAAACCGGTTGAACTGGAAGTCAAATCTAACATACATAATAGCGAAAAGGCTAGGCCCAAGATTAAGAGCAGTAATGTGTCATTAATACTGAGACTCTCTGATAATTCTTGGAATTACAGAATTAACGGTAATAGATTCGTCCCTGATTAAATGGGGAACTTTCGCATAAATAGTGAATAATGTGTTATACGACAAACTTCACTATTCAGTACTCTAATCACGTGAAACATTGCTCTAAAGGAGGATGAAGCGATAGTATACACACTTGGGCCCGGATGTAAAACGATGAAAATAGTGTTAACTGATAGCTTAATTCCCTGCAAAACTTCAATGATAATGTTGCCTGTTTTGGCGATCTGAGAGCAGACTAATTAGAGGTTTAGTTAAAGTGAGGTTAGATAAAAAACAGCTAGTTCCTAAGCTACAAGAAATATTTTTACGTCACTCGGTTGCATTTTGGCCACAAAACTGGATAACGAACGTAACGCAAACAAGCCAGAGTACCACTACGCTTAAGTCCGCTGTTTCCCAGAGCATAACCAATTATATTTTGGTGAAGACATAACGATGGTGTGAATGGAGGTAGCACACAACACTGTCATCGATCCATAGACAACTGTTGTTTTGTCCGGCCTGTATCATGGATAGTATCGATATTTTATCTAATCGATTAAGAAAGTCAATATGTTTTGATTTAACTAGTAAACCATTTAATAGCTGATATAATTATTCCAACGCAGTTCTCGCCAAAGGCAAAAAGCAGGATTCCTTTTTGTAGATGTTTATTCTATTCATATAGGTAAATCAATATTTCTTTTGATAGGTTATTTCGGGAATGCCCAAAAATCCATACTAATATTATAAATGCAAAAGTAACTCTGTCTGTCTGTCTGTTTATTACGCTTTCCCGCTTAAACCTCTCAACCGATTTTGATGAAATTTGGCACAGACAATCTTTAGACCTTGAGAAAGAACATAGGCTATCTTTTATCCCGGAAAAATTTGATATTCCCGAGGGAAATCTAAAAAGCGGGATATAACCGAACTCCACGCGGGCGAAACCGCGAGCGGAAAGCTAGTCTTTTTTATATAACACATTTCTCAGGTTCTAGGTAGAAAAATGGTCTGATTTTTTGTGTATAAGGATAAAAAATATGACCATTTTTTTTTTTGAGGTAGGTATATAATATCAACTAGTCACAAGGGGTCTCAGAAGTTTTTATCTCCTTTGAATCATTTTGACGCATATTGCTAATCCATTGCTTTTTGATAAACGTGTATGCTCAACACGAGTTGAACATTCAACTGATAGTGTGTAACGCAATCACAGTACTGATTCAGATTACAGACGTTCACAGTGACCAATCTCAATGGAGCTTATTCACTAGTAGTAGATATCTTATGCACTAGTGCACAAGTGTCTGTAAACTCAGATACAGTCTCTGTTCCTTTACTCTTATAATCCGATGGGACAGCAATCCGACAAAGGATCAGATCAGGCGCGGCTTGACGTGCCTTCTAAGGCCCGGGGGTATCGAACCGCCAACTTCCACTCTCCGGAGTATTACTAAGAAATCCCTAATGTAAAATAGATAATAATGTCTGGGCTGGGAAGAACCAGGAGACCAACGAAGTAGTCAACGTCGTATAAATGGGGTTACATATTATTTATTTGGGGCCACCATGATACATGTTGTGCCTAGTTTGGGACCCGCTGGTATTTAGATCAAAATTAAAAAAATCTTCTAAAACAAAAGTCTTGCCGCCAAGCGATTCGTCGTGTTCCGGCATGATGTCTGGTGAAGCCGTACGGAGGACGGGTCTGAGCAGTTGTGTTGCGATATGGGCGGGTACGATGCGACAAATGTTGTTGTGTCGGAAGTTTGGTCGTGGAGAGTCTCCAGAGCAATCTCCCTCTAGCGCAGCATTGTTTGGTTGTGTTGGTCTTGGGTTTAACATTGCATCACCTCGCTCAACTGCCGTCATCCTTCCTATTCCTTAGTTTTTTAAGTGAATAGGCTTAATAAACTAGTGCGCTTTACCATTAACGATTGCATCACTGCTTACCATCAGGCGGGATTCAATCTGCCTGATCGTAAGCAGTGATGCAATCTTTGATGCTAAAGCGCGCTAGTTTATTAAGAGGCTATTCACTCTAGCCTTGAAGATATTTCTCCTTGGAAACACGGCCGCTGGCAAATTGTTCCAGTTCCTCGACGTACGCGGTATAAAAGAAGAGGCGAAACGTTTCGTTTGGATTGTTGTGGTGTCAACAACGTAAGGGTGGAAACTCGCCGCACGATGGGTCGTCCGATGACGGAACGGAGATGGGGAATTAAATCATGCATGTGTTTTATGTATTTGATTCTGGAATAGTTAGCATTTCTACAATACTACATACGATGGAGGCGTCGGGTATATGTAACATTTTCTGGTTAAAGCGCACCACAAGAAGAGAAGAAGAATAGAAGTCCTCCTCTTCACACAGTGTTACGTGAGTGTTTACCGCCATTTAATATAATTATAACGATATAGCGATACCTATTGCATATTATGAAGAGCGGAGAACAGAGCCTTTAAGTTGTTAAGATCAGAGGTCTGAGGTTTTTATTATTTTGAGAACTGATTAGATTGATTTGATATTGATTTTTCCGTCGAAATCATAAAGTAGAAGTTACATTAAATCAGTACACGAAGAAGTCTCGCATATAAACGTTATTTTTTACATGCTTTTTATTAGCTTCACTTGTATGTTTGATAGCTTGCTTGCTTGCTTGTTTGTTTGTCCGTCTCTAACTCTTTGGACTACGAGTGAGGGGCTCATTACTATAAAATGTCCCACTGTTTTCAATACGTTTGATCGTTCGTTTTTTTTTAAAGAATATCGAACTAAAAATTTGAAGATAAACATAATTTAAAAAACTAAAAAAACATTCTTTTAAAGAATATCAAACTAAAAAGTTAAAAATAATAAAAAAAAAGCGTGAGGCGCTTTGTGCCATAATTTTTGTATATTAAGCTATTTTTGTTATTTTTTTATGGAGAGAAATTGCAATAGGTACTTGTCTGCCCGTCCCTCCAGCAAATATAGGCGTCATATTCTACGTAATGTTAGGAGCTGTAACGTCATTTGCCACCTCTCTTCATGTTGATGGTCGCCATCATCCGACTCACAGGCAATTGAGAGAAATGACCCTCTCTACGTTAGTCCTAACATATGTGCTGCTAAATCGACGTTATAATGGGTTAAGCTCAAACTGAACGGTTTATTACTGTGGGTTATGCAGAACACTGACGTAAATTGACGTTACATTTAGTTATTGATAACTATGTCAAATGGCGTCTCGTTAGGCTCACCGATGGTAACTTATGCTGCGGAGAAAATTGCAAGCGTAAGCATTAACATACGAGAAAAATCACGTGCTGCATGCTTTCGTGGAAGTTTCAAGAGAAACTGTGTAACAGTTTTCGAGTGACGCAAGGTATGACGTTGCGTACATACATGTGCACGGCTCGGAGGAAACTGACTTCGTCAATATACGATTAGTATTGCATAATCCGCAATCTTTGGTGTTTTAACCAGACGACTTGAAGTTGTGGTGACCTTCTGATTAAAACACCAGCCTCTGTACCAAGGTAACTTTTTTAAGTCATAATATGTACTTTCTAAGTATATCTTGGACACCAATGACTGATTATAAGGTGAAGGTAAACATCTTGAGGAAACCTGGACTCTAAGTCTGAAATCACCAACCCGCATTGAGCAAGCGTGGTGATTACACTCGATCCTTCTCTGTAGGAGAGGACACCTGTGCCCAGCAGTGGGACGATAAAAAGGTTGATGATGTTAACCAGACGACGTGGTCTCTAATGTTCACCGACTATAGGAAATAGGGAAATTATGTTTTGCAATGTCGTGATCGTGGGGCAATAGCTTTTTTGTCACGTACTAAAAAAAACTAGTAACTAATATTCTTACAGTTGGGTTACAGGCCTGTTCTCCGTAAGATGTAGTAGGCCGTAATCCAATACACGGGTTGGTAAATATGTAGTAGCATGCTTTCGTGTTTGATTTAGGACATGTCGGTTTTCTAACTAAGTTTGCCTTCACAGTATTTAGGAGTGATGGTTGAAATAATTTACAGAAAGTAAAGTGGTTGTCTGTGTTCGAATATAATCGTAAGTCGCGCCACAGCTGCTCTCTCGGTAAGTGTAGGAGACAGCAGTACAATTTACAAAAAATGGATGCCCTTAAAACTATAAAAATAGTTTGTTTAAATACATGGTCTTGGTGGAGTCTCTTCTTCAGCCTGCAGAGGTCCACTGCTGGACAAAGACCTCCCCTAATATTTTCCATTATATTGCGGGGTTTGCCATAATCACCACGCTTGGCTGACTGGTTAGGGATCACAGTATTATTATATTATCAATATTTCACAGTTCTCTGCTGCCCGCTTCCCTTGTGCCCTTAGTCGCCTCTAACGACACCCGCGGGAGGATATAGTTTGGTACTATTCTAAGCCCGGTACCACACGGTGGAGTAAAAGTTAAAAGAAAAGAAAGATTGCGTAACAGTTTTCGAGTGGCGCAAAGTTATGACGTAGCGTACGTGTGCACGGCTCAGAGGAAACTGACTTCGTCAATACACGATTGGTATTGCGTAATTCGCAATCTTTGAAGTTTTAACCAGACGACTTGAAGTTATGGTGGCCTTCTGATTAAAACACCAACCTCTCAAGTGTGCGGGTTCGATTCCAGGTCAGGCAAGTACCATAGAAAAAGGTAATAACAATATTTGACCACGATGACAATAACGTCTTTTGTGTATTATTTTATATTATGCTTTAATTTTATGAGCAAATTCAAAATAATTTGTAATAAAACTTCAAATCTGCTTCAAAGAAAACTAGGAGTGTTTCAAGAGTAGTTCAAGGTTACTTTCTATTAAGCTAATAATCAGAAGAGACGTCATTGCTAAAACAATTACGTAGCAAAACCTCTTTTGTGCTCAAAGCCACTACTTTCTTACTTCTCTTTCAAAGAGAAATCTTTGAAACAGTACTAAAAGCTTAGTTCTTCAAATGAATTTGAAGAGTACTATGTTACTAAGTTAAGAGCGAATTTCTTTGACGTGAGTAGCCACTTATTATTTTACGTTTTAAATTAAAGATCTAAGGGTAGTGGGATTTCAAATTGTTCAAAGCCCATTCAAATTGAGAGGGCTTAGGAAAATACCAACCTCGTTCAAGAGAAACAGCAATGATAAATGAAGAACATGCTTCCAACATCAAACTACGAGGAATACATTGTTAAAGCTTGTTCACCAAAGACCAACTTTTACGACAAACCATTATTCATAAAGTCAACGAGTAAAAAATAATTCCAACTCATAAACAAAGGAGCCCATTGTTGATACTTTAAAAGAATACCTCGTCGAGAGTACAGCAGAACAGGCAGATTACAAAATTATTTAACCGAAAAAGTTTCAGAGATTTTAACAGCGCCTCAACACGTTTCCCTTCCGCTAAACTGAGCCAGTATATTAACCAAATTCCACACCATAAAATACATTGTTTCAACAGCTCAACAGGTAAAAATAATTGCTGGGAAGTTTCTCCGACGACAAGAAATATGGCCGTTAAGACCGTTACGCCTGATATTCCACATTTTTCTTCAGTCGGCACCTCGTACACTTCGTATCCCGAGATTCGCATATTTTCTCGCGGAGTTTTTACATTAAATATAATAAATCTGTTTTGTGAAATGAAGTTTTGAGCCTGTGTGCAGTGCGGGCGAGGGTAATTCGACTTTGATGCGATATAAACAAGTTTTTTAAAACTTCAAAGATTAAAGAATACGCCGCGGTTCGTTTTAAATAACATGAAGCGGAGGACTTTAGAGAATAAATGGCAAGTATTCAGCTATCATAGAGAATTTTTTGAGTCAATTATAGAAGAAAGCAAGTTATGCGCAAAGCAAAATCCAGTGGTAGTATGCACTATGACATATCAAGCTATACATTTCCAGTATAGGCTAACTTCCCATTGAACAGTGAGCCTATAAAATGACAGGTCAGCTAAAGTTGGAACCCACCCGCATTCCAAAAAAACACTCACAATAGGGTTTAATGAGTAAAAAAAAAAATTCTATTTAGTCCGTCATTCAGAATATCGAAAAATATTGGATACGTGTATTTTTTGTTTTATCAAATCAATAAAAATTGACAAATATAAAAGGCATCAAAGAAAGTGGGAGCTGCTGACGTCACTCGTTGCTTAAAAGTACACTTTTAAGCAAAGTCACAAGTCACTCCTTGCTACAGCAAGGAGTGACTTCACAGAGTTTTTCAATGCACTGTATCGTCTTCATATAATATAATTATTTGTCATCATCATCATCATCATCACAGCGTTAATCCCAGTCGCATCCGAAGCCTTTTCAGCTTTGGAGTCTGGGGTCCGCTTTACCAGTCCAACTGCTGAAATGGCTAAACTTCGACATTTTCCGTGAAGCGACTGCCATCAGACCTCCACAACCCGAAGGCGACATCGAAGCATTGCAGTTAGACCAGTTGTTGGACTTATTCATATTCATGCATACAAATACTTGCACTGTGCGGGGATCGAACCTGCGCCACCTTGCGCAGCGGCTGCGTCCGCTACCGCTACGCCACGGAGGCTGTCATAATAATAAAATTATTTGTATTATATAATATTGGACAATTTTGAAAATATCTTCTTGCAAACGAAAAAAAAAGAATCATCAAAATTGGTTCATACCGACGAAGATATCAGCGAAAAAACATAAAAAGGATATATACGATCGAATTGAATAATGTTCTTCCTTTTTGATGTCGATTAAAATACATTAAAAACAAACCGAAGACTTTTTTTAAAATAATTTTTAAAATGCAAACTTCATTCTTTATTCTGACGTATGACGTAGTTTGGAACACCCTTTTGCGAGCGCAGTCCGAATCTGTGAAGTACTGAGCTTAGACGTATTAAAAATTATAAACAGGATGTTTCATAATTCTTTGCATTGTTTAGTTTTCTTTTTACCTATTATAAAGAAATAAAAATCGTGCCTGGAGATAACTTATGTTGAAAAGATTGAGTAGATAGATCACTTTTGTAAGACGACTACATTTGTACGGTGTATATGCTTATGTGTGGTGTGTAGAACAGCTAACACCATACATACGTATGCAATATTTTCACATCTCTTCCATATCATTTCACAACCACATCGAAGTTGGCACTGTCCCCAACATTTAAGATCTCCGCCACCGATTTCTTTGCTATATCGCATCGCAAACTCTTTGAATACGTTTCTTACTTTACTTTCATGCATTTACATGACATGAGCATCCTGACAGTCCCGGGAAGACAAATCGGGAACATCGCGTACAAGTTCCCAGGAATTGTGTGTATATGAGAATTCATTGCAGTGACTTAAGTATACGTAAGCGTTAGCTTAAAAGCCCGTTTAGAATCTTTATAGCTGGATTTAATATGTGTAGGAGTTTATGCGTAAAGGTGATGGATGGAGTAGATTACTTGAGTAACTTGAAGTACGTTGAGTTTTCTTATTTGTCTACGAGGGGCTCGCATTTTGATTAAGCTGTTGGCGTGTTTTTGTTTAGGATCGTCTTAATTGGTAGCTTTTTTCAGCAATTTATATCAAGACTAGGGACCCGCCCTGGCTTCGCACGGATGCAATGCTGATACTAAATACACTATAGAAAAACTGTGAACGTTGTATAAAAAACATAGCGGCCCGCCGCTCCCGTCGCCGAGGGCAATTTTTAAATCTGTAATGTCTTCGAAAATATTCTTTTAAATTACACGCTGTAAAGGGCGACATATATCTATATTAAATCAACAGTGTATTTAAGGTATTAAATTGGATAAGGATTAATGCTAAATTGGTTAAAATCGCTTCGAAAATTAGCTAATTTTTGTAGTAAACAGTAAATGATTTAAAAAAAAATATTGTGGGATATCCAAAGAAGGTAGACATATATACCATCGGGGACTTTTCATAGACCTTTGCAATGTGTATAATATATAGTACATTATTTTGATAAACCTCGTAGAGTTCAGCCTGCGTTCTGAAAACGCGGAAAAAATGTAACTATTTATGACATCACATTAGAAACCTCAAAAATAATAGTATTTCTCCAATATTGAATGGATGTCATTATATATATTAACCTTCCTCGTTAATCACTCTATCTATTAAAAAAAACCTTATCAAAATCCGTTGCGTAGTTTTAAAGATTTAATCATACATAGGGACATAGGGAAAGAGAAAGCGATTTTGTTTTATACTATGTAGTGATGAATGTCTAGTCTTTTCCTTTCTATGTTGGTTGGTGGGCTTCCAGTCTGACCGGATACATCAGAATACCAGTATTTTTCATGAGGTTACTACCTATCTGACATTCGCAATCCTGTTACTGGGTAATAGGATGCTCCTTGGTAAGACTGCTGCTGATGGTCAACCATCGTTTGATATACAACATGTAATGTAATTAACGCACACCCTCAAACGCCCCAATTAGAATATTCGCATGATCTCGACAAGTTTCTGGAAGAAGAGCTATGGCCGAAGGGTGTTGTGTACCGCCGGTTTCGTGGCCGGCTGCATGACACCAGTCAGCGAAACACGACGCCGATGATCCGTGTACAGTAGTTTTAGTTGTTATGTTATGTGTATTTATAGTATTTTAAGTATTAATAGTATAGTATTGTATTTGTTGTATTGTAAGTATTTTTATGTTATAGTTTATATTGTATTTTCTATGGGCCCTAGTGACTTGCATTAAAAAAAAACTTTTTTACAAAAAAACAACCGACTTCCAAAAACCACTACAAAGGGAAAAATATCTAATTTCGAAGTCGGTGTCTTTGGTTTTGTATATTTATTTTTGACACCGATTTCCGAAATTAGTTTTTTTTCCCTTTGTAGTGGTTTTTGGAAGTCGGTTGTTTTTTTGTGAAAAAGTTTTTATTTTACACTTTTTAGTTGTTAAAAGTACTATGTATTCAGTTGCATCCGGTCAGATTGGAAGCTGACGCAAATATAGCCACCTATATTTGCGTCAGCATCCCAAGAAACGACGTAATTTTGTTTACTTTGATTTTTACCCGTAAGTATTCCCTCAATTGCCTATGGTCTTCATCATCAAATTTACTGCAGACCATTATTTTAACCCAATGGGTGCAAAGGTCTCATCAATATAAATGAATTGAGTACAAATACAAGGTAGCTACTGTAAATCGTTTAGGAGTTTCCTGAACTGACCTTTGTAATCATCATCAGCACCCTAATGACAGTCACCACCCATCTAGGTGTAAGGTTTTTGTCAATACAAATTATTCAAGCACAAACACAAGGTAGGTGCTGTAAATTGTTGAGGAGTTCCTTCGACTGTCTCCCGGCTCCATTATCACATCTACTCCAGACCTTTATTAAATTGTAGTGCTTTAAAATACTTAATGAAAATGCTAAGAAATGCACTAGTCGCCTCTGCAATTTTTGAAAGGTTCCCTTATTTTCTCTGGTCTTCCATCATCAAGCCCTGATATCCTTATCACAGGACCACCTTGGGATTGTCTTCTTTCCAACAGATAAATAATTATCAAAATCGATTCATAAACGACGAATTTATGCGCGAACAAACATAAAAATAGCTTATATACGGTCGAATTGAGTAACCTCCTCCTTTTTGAAGTCGGTTAATAAATAAATAAAATAATCATAATACATACACTGAATTTTTAATTTAACATGTATATGCATTGTAATTAATTATTAAATTTGTTATACCAATTCTTGGAGAACGAAGTCCTTAACCTTCTTGGTATAGGGTTGTTTTTTTCTTTATTTTGTATTGAATGATTAAATTTGCATGAAAACGGCGATTTTAAAAGTCTGTACAAACAACAGGGTTAATCCATACTAATATTATAAATGCGAAAGTAACTCTGTCTGTCTGTCTGTTACGATTTCCCGCTTAAACCTCTCAACCGATTTTGATGAAATTTGGCACAGACAATTTTTAGACCCTGAGAAAGAACATAGGCTACCTTTTATCCCGTAAAAAATTGATGCTCCCGACGGAAATCTAAAAAGCGCGATATAACCAAACTCCACACGGGCAAAGCCGCGGGCGGAAAGCTAGTATGGCAATAATTTCCGAAGTTTCAATTTATTTATGTGGATAAAAAATTACCTATATTACAAATGACATATGTAAACCGATTCAGTAAACGATTCTGAACAAACTATTTTCAGGGTGTGCGTTAATTAATTTACATGTTGCATATCAAAATACGACCTTTCTACATCTAAGTACGTCTCGGTGGTAGGCCACAACATTAGCCGCCGGCATAAGTTACCACCCACTAGACAAAGTCATGCCGCCAAGCGATTCGTCGTGTTCCGGCATGATGTCTGGTGAAGCCGTACAGAGGACTGGTCTGAGCAGTTGTGTTGCGATGTACGTGCCGGGTACGATGCGCAAAATGTTGTTGTGTTGGGAGTTTGGTTGTGGAGGGCCTCCAGATCAATCTCCCTCTGGCGCAGCATCGTTGGTCGTGTTGTTGGGTTTAATATTTCATCACCGGGCTCAACTGCCGTCTTCCGTCCTATTTACTCAGTTCTTTTGAATGAGTAGGCTTAATAAACTAGCACGCCTTACCATCAACGATTGCATCAATGCTTACCATCAGGCGGGATTGCAGTCAAGCGTTAGTTTGTAATTTATAAAAAAAAAGTAATATTATTTGTTTGTTGACATGAGAAAGTAACATGTTTCCATCCAAATGTTTTTCTATTATATACAACGTGTAACATAAAGGTTATATACATAACAAAGGCATGGCATCTTTACATGATATCAAACGATATTGGAAGGGTTTTTTAATCCTATCTTTTTATGTTAGGAAGTTATGAGGAAAAATACCGCCTGTGATAGGCTACTATCATACTAGTCGCACAGAGATATTGAAGACATTTATCGGATTTTGGCAAGTAAAGAACGAAGTATGTAGTGTGCTGCCACGTTTGTTATGATTTTATTTTAAGAAACACACGAAACCGAAAATTTGGTACCAATTTTTTGAGTATTTTATTTTGAGTTGAAACCCTTCCTATGTCGTTTGATATCATCTAAAGATGCCATGCCCTTGGTATGTATATACCCTTTTTGTTACACGTTGTATAGTGACCTTATTTGTGATGTACATGAAAGGTCAGACGCGTAGTGCTCGCAATCGGTGTGTGTGTATGACCAGATCAAAAGGAGTATGTAAGAATAACCTTATTTCTTTTGATCTTTAGTTTTCTGGGTTTAAAAAACTACACGATTGACGCACACAACCCAAAAGCCGCTTGATACTCACTACTCCCCGCGCCTCGAAGCGCGTTCGGCCAGACAGCCCAGTGCGAGTATGAGGTGATAACATTCAGAGTTGTGATGGAGTCACTCCAAGGTCGCCGTTCGGGGTCAGACTGCATTTCTCGGTGGTAGGCCATAACTTCGGCTGCCGGTAGAAGTTACCACCCACCAGACAAAGTCTTGCCGCCAAGCGATTCGTCGTGTTCCGGCATGATGTCTGGTGAAGCCGTACGGAGGACGGGTCTGAGCAGTTGTGTTGCGATGTGTGGCGGGTACGATGCACCAATTGTTGTTGTGTCGGGAGTTTGGTCGTGCAGAGTCTCCAGATCAATCTCCCTCTAGCACAGCTTCGTTTGGTCGTGTTGGTCTTGGGTTTAACATCACATCACCTCGCTCAACTGCCGTCATACTTCCTATTCCTTAGTTTTTTAAGCCAATAGGCTTAATAAACTAGTGCGCTTTACCATCAACGATTGCATCACTGCTTACCATCAGGCGGGATTGCAGTCAGGCACTAGTTTAAAATAATAATAAAAAAAGAAATAATGCCAACTGGGTGAGGATATCACCCTCTGAAAAGGAGCGTCAGCCAAAACCGTAGCCCTCGTTGTTTGGTAGGCTCTTGATAGATTTACCCTAGGGAACTAGGGATCTCACCCGACAGGGACCTGGTCGTACGGGCGTTGAGAAGTACATCGGGCCCTTCTACAGCCACATATCGGAGACACAGTACTGACTGAAGGAGGGAGGCTAAACTCTTCGATTTCTAGGTGTGCATTAAAACACTCTCGTCACTCCCTCGAGTGGGATCAGGAGTTCCTCAACGACGGGTTCCCACTCATGGGGACCGATAGAAAGAATGCCACGATCAAGGTTCCGCATGGGACCTCAAATCTGTCTCCTTGAGCCCCTGCCATGGAGATCCCTTAATTAGTACTGATTACTCAAATTACAAAACCCTAAATGTGAAGAAATAGATGTATCTATGTATCCATATCATATTTCATATTTCCTTTTATTACTAACACAGCCTAAATATTACATTTTCAGATATTCTGTTTTACATTATACATGAGAAATACTTTTTTAGGTCAAGAAATATTGGAAACACTATGATATTGGAATACCTTGTGAAGGCACTTTATATTCATTTATATAATGTTGATATAGAACTCTTTTATGAAGCCGCAGCCCTATTTAATAACACGGCTTTGTCAATACAAGGTTCTAAAAGCTTGTCGATTGGCAAACAGAATAAATACACACTTAGCCAAACCATTGGATCGAGAGATTTCTAGTATGAATATGGAATAAAGGGGTTTTCTTATCATTACTTGGTGTATATAGTAAATAGCATAGGAAGTTATATGTATATATCATCATCAACCACCTTTTCATCGTTCCACTGCTGGGCATGGGACTCCTCTCATAGATGAGAAGAAGAGAAGGATGTATGTATATATGTTACGGCTAAAACCCGAAGCGCGGCTGCACCTAGTTTCAGCCGGGTAAAACTAGGTGCAGCCACTTACTCTTGGTTAAACCTAGTATGAGCCGATTGTTTTCGCGTAAAACTAGGTCTAGCCTTCATTATGCCGGTTACAACTAGGTCCAGCCATTCCCAGTTGGATAAAACTAGGTCTATCCGATATCATTCATCATATAACCGATATCGGATCCCTGTTGGATAAAACTTATGTGCGTGCCCTGCCACGACTTCCGCCCCGCGTCACACTCACGACTCAGCATCTGCAGCAGCGGTGCGGAGTGGAGGGCGTAGCGAGGCACGCGCCTCTGCAGGTTGTGAGCGCCAGATACTGCAGGTTTAGATCTGCAGTAGTTCAGCGCTAGTAGTACCGAGTGTGACTCAGAGCGTCTGCATCAGCAGCGTCTGCAACATCAAGGCGCTTCAAACGGCGATATTGTAACTTAGAACGTTTCGTGGATATTGTGGCGGCTTTAACGTCTCCTATAAACTTGCGTGACTTTCGTGAGCCTGGCGCCTGTTACTAGTTTAAACTTGTTTGCATCTAGTTTTATCCAACAGGGATTGTCTGGACCTAGTTCTAGCCGGAATGATATCGGATAGACCTAGTTTTATCTAACAGAGAATGGCTGGACCTAGTTGTAACCGGCATGATGAAGGCTAGACCTAGTTTTACCCGAAAACAATCGGCACGTACTAGGTTTAACCAAGAGTAAGTGGCTGCAACTAGTTTTACCCGGCTAAAACTAGGTCCAGCCGCGCTTCGGGTTTTAGCCGTAACATATATACTAACAATGATTTTTAGTATACTTCGTAGAGATACTATAGATTATCATAATGTTTTCTGGACACTTCAGGACGGAGAGAGATGAAAAGAGAGTAAGTAGGCCTATTCTTAGCACTGGGACATTAATATCTGATAAAGATATAGCTCTCTAGATATATTTGTAAGTAACGTATACCCCATTTAAATACGTTATTAATTTCGTACTCAAAAATTAAAGTCATTAATAAATAGATACTTTACTATATTTACTACTCTATACTATTATGGTAACTAATGGAAATAATTGGAGCATTTATGTTACTATTACCAATTATGCAATTCAAACATTTAAAAACTTAAAAGTTTACAATTGTTTTGGTATTTTCAATTTCCAGTAGTAGCCCCAGTTTATTTTAGACTACTCGATTGTCAGCAGTGTTGAGACTGATTTACACCGTGTAATTTAATTGCCTATAGCTTCAATTAAGTTGAAGCAACAATAAAAGTTGCATTGTCTAAACACTATTTAGACGATGCAAGTCATTTTGTTGCATTCATTTTATTGTATGCCATAGGCAATTAAATTGCACCATGTAAATCAGTGTTTTTTTTTTTATATTACTTATAAACTAGTACTTGACTGCAATCCCGCCTGATGGTAAGCAGTGATGCAATCGTTGATGGTAAAACGCACTAGCTTATTAAGCCTATTCACTTAACAAAAACTGAGTGAATAGGAAGGAAGACGGCAGTTGAGCGAGGTGATGCAATGTTTAACCCAACAACACAACGACCAACGATGCTGCGTTAGAGGATGATCTGGAGACCCTCCACGACCAAACTCCCGACACAACAACAGTAGGCACATCGTACCCGATACACATCGCAACACAACTGCTCAGACCCGTCCTCCGTACGGCTTCACCAGACATCATGCCGGAACACGACGAATCGCTTGGCGGCAAGACTTTGTCTGGTGGGTGGTAACTTATGCCGGCGGCTGATGTTGTTGCCTACCACCGAGAGTTTAATGACGACATGGTGTGACGGATCGGGAATATTCGAAGACAAATGTAGATTACGGTCAATATTAGTCAATATTCCGGCACGGTTATAAGCTCCCATTATTTCTCATACAGGATCGACAATACAAGACTAAACAGTAATATAAAAATAATAAAATACTGGTGATCTGTGACAATTTTATGATGCAATTGCATTAAAAAATTAACGACCATCAGCAATCGAGTTATTGTCTAGCCGAATTTTATGATTCGCTCCGATAAGTACGCCTTTGTGTTATTTTATTATTTTTTGACATAAAACAGCGACACAATTTTACTACTAAAAATAATATCCGCTTAGAATGACTCTGAGTCCTGAATGCAGACGTATTTCCTTAAATTGAGGTTGAACGAGTATTCAACGACATCGATAACTCAGCTCGTTTCAATTTCAGAATATTTATTTCAAGTTTCCTTACGAGATTATTAATCTTTCAAAACTGAAATTGATTTACAGTCCGGGAAATTAATTGCTAGAATTGAAATCTACGTCCATTTACTGAGAGATAGCTTTTTTTTACTAATAATCAACGATAGCTATGATTTGAATATACTGACAAATCAAGTTGATGTTCAATTTGCCCTCCATTTTTTTTATATAAATGATTAACTAGTACTTGGCCGCAATCCCGCCTGATGGTAAGCAGTGATGCAATCGTTGATGGTAAAGCGCGCTAGTTTATTAAGAACCTATTTACTCTAGTCTTGAAGACACTCAAATTGTAGTCCGACGGGAACACCGCCGCTGGCAAATTGTTCCAGTCCCTCGATGTACGCGGTATAAAAGAGGAAGCGAAACGCTTCGTCCGGATCGTAGTGATGTCAACAACGTAAGGGTGGAAACTCGCCGTACGATGGGTCGTCCGATGATGGATTGGAGATGAGGGAATTAAATCATGCAATCCATGTCAAGTAAAAAACCCAAATGAGATGTTGTCTACCTCGTCTGTATAACCACCAGAGGAAAGTTCACAGTCAATTTTAGACTTAATAGCGGCCGCCAGCTACTTCATTCGCATGGAGTTAGTTATACTCCGCTTCTATTGGTCACAGCGTGATGTTATAGTATAGCCTAAAGCCCTAGAATTTTTCAAATCAGACTAGTAGTTCCTGAGATTATCGCGTTGAAATAAACAAACAAACTCTTCAGCTTTATATATTAGTACTTATAGATTTGTCCGAAATACTTCTAATTTCCCTACATTTGGACGAGTTTTTGACATTTCTCTGTGGCTAAGCTGAGACTGAGACCAGATTTTGAACGTTTGAATTTACGAGAATTCGCCTTCAGTTACCAAATAAAATTAATTAAGCAAACTTACATCAACATTGATCCCAGCGAAGGGAAATATCTTTGTGGTAGGAAACTCCGTTGGTGAGTAGCGATAGAACTCGTGGCGCCCTCTGTACCACTTCACGGAATAGAGGGGCGCATCCGTGAGCTCGTACATACACGCTAGAGTAGTGTCGTTCCCCCGCTGAACAACCGGTGGTGATATCCGAAGATCTGTTGCACGGAGACCTCCCACACCTGTGAAAGGAGATATTATATAAGTATAGGACATTAATATGACATGTTTTCATCTATATCACATAACTCTAAGGTTAATAGAGTTGAGAGGGAATTGGTCTGATTTATTTTTTTTTGAAATTACGAGATTTGGTTTTCGAATTTAAACGAACTCAAGAGAGAATAGATCCTTGGGTTCTCTGCCATCGGTGAGCTACATACAATAAGCAAACTGAAGTGGCAATGATGGCGAATTGATAAACATAGGGGGGGACACCCTGAGGCTAGATGGAGCGACGCTTCGCATGGTAGCTGGTAGCAGCTGGATGAGAATTGCCGAAAATTAAGCAATTGAATGATGTGGCTATTCAATATAATCCTATCACCTATAGTAGTCCACTGCTGAACATATCCAGCACTGGACTAATATAGACTGATGATGATGGTCATGAACTCTTGTTATTATTCTAACGCTACATAAAATAAAAAGACTATAAAATATGTCAGTATATTATATTGGTATATTGTGCGGAAACCGTTTTAATGTATTTGCGATTAATAAAATTTAAATAACTTTCAGATGACTGAAATGTAACACAATTTACACATATTTTATACTAAGTACAGGGCATCTTTCAGGCAAAATTTTCTTTAAATTATAAAATAGAAACTAAAATTTCTTTATGATTAAGTATTTGTAAGGTTATAATCCTGCAGAGTAGTATGTTAAAGGAGCACGTTCGTAAGCCTCATCATCATCATCAACTTTTTTTTAATAATTATATACTAGTGCTTGACTGCAATCCCGCCTGATGGTAAACAGTGATGCAATCTTTGATGGTAAAGTGCACTAGTTTATTAAGCCTACTCACTTAAAAAACTTAGGAATAGGAAGGACGACGGCAGTTGAGGGAGAAAACCTTTTTGTAGGTTTCCTTAAGATGTTTTCCTTCACCTTTTAATCAGTCATTGGTGTCCAAAATAGGTATACTTAGCCTGCCTGGCCTTGCCTGACCTGGAATCGAACCTGCACACTCATACTTGAGAGGCTGGTGTTTTAACCACTAGGCCACCACGACTGTTTGTAAGCCTACCACGTCATATCCTGCTAGCTGCAGCTAATATTATTGCAGCACACCTCACTTCTGTCATCACATGGCCTGGGACGCTGGGAATTGAATATGCGCCAATGTACACACGACTTTAATGGACATGTACTCTGAAAGCGCGTTCTATTTTAAACATGGGAGTAATAATTACATGCTTTTTATTAGCTCCAATTGTATGTTTGCTTGTTTGCTTGCTTGCTTGTTTGTTTGGCCGTCTCTAACTCTTTGGACTACGAGTGAGTGGCTCATTAGTAACTGTAAAATGTCCCACTGTTTTCAATACGTTCGTTCGTTCGTTTCTTTTTAAAAAAGAATATCGAACTAAAAAGTTGAAAATAGTATAAAAAACTAAAAAAACATGCTTTAAAAAAATATCAAACTAAAAAGTTAAAAATAATTTAAAAAAAAGCGTGAGGGGTTTAAAATACAAAAATTATGGCACAAAGCCCTTACGCTTTTTTTAAAATTATTTTTAACTTTTTAGTTTGATATTTTTTTAAAGCATGTTTTTTTAGTTTTTTAAACTATATTTTTCTCTAAAGGATTGTAGTTAGCAAACGTGTACATATTTTGAGGACTAAGAATGAGCCCGAAGATTTAGAGTGTACAGAAGCATTAAATAAATGGAGGGTAATCTAAAGGAGAATCCCAGTGACCCCGATTGTCTTGTTAACAAACTAAACTAATTTTAAATTCAGTGCATCTTTTTTAGGGTTCCGTACCTAAAAAGTAAAACGTAACCCTATTCATGAGACTTCACTGTCCGTCTGTCCGTCCGTCTGTTACCAGGCTGCATCTCAAGAACCGTAATAGCTAAACAGTTGAAATTTTCAGAGATTATGCATTTCTGTTGCCGCTATAACAAAAAGTACTAAAAATAAAAAAATATATTTAAGGGGAGCTCCCATACAACGAACGTGATTTTTTCCCGTTCTTGCTCCATATTAGTAACGGAAATAGATAGACGCTTGAAATGTTCACAGAATATTTGATTATGTATTAAAATAAAAAATAAATAATTATATTAAATAAAATAAATATTGAAGGGCTCCCATACAACAAACGTGTTTTTTTTTTTTGTCGTATTTAAAGAATGGTACGGAACCCTTCGCGCGCGATGTTAACTCTCACTTGGCTTTTTTCTTTCTTGTTCATTAGAAAAAGCAAAGATGGTAAAATATTAGTTTATTCATCGCACCGACGCCATGAATCGACTAAGCAAACAACAACAATCAAAATCCAGATTTTAACAATATATTTTAGGCTAATTAATTGTTTTGCTAATTACAGTAGCTTTTAAATTATACAATATGTAAAGAAAACCCTGTCCGATCCGTGAAGATATTGTTAGGTATCGATAACTGATTCTACTAATGCCCACAAAGACAGGCTAAACTTAAAAAAAAATCCCCATATAAAAATAAATATTATTTCGCAAAAAAGGTAACTTATTACTAGAGATGTACCGACTACTGCTTTGGCCGACTAGCCGACTAGCCGACTAGTCGGCTGTAAAGAGGCCGACTAGTCGGCCGACTAGTCGGCTAGTCGGCGTCTTTACAGTCGTAGTAAAGAGATTTTGCTATGTTTTATTATAAAAATATGACATTTTGTTTTGGGTTGTGTCCGGTTAATCATATAACTTCCTATGTTTCTTTTTTATTTTTCTTGAAACAGTTCGTGTTTAAAATATTGAATGTTTATTTTTTAATCTGCTGGTAATTATAAAATACCTACTTTTTTATTTGATTAACAATTAATAAATGTTTATTTAACTTAAGAAGATATTCTTTTGTTTGTTAATTAATACCAATTTTAAGAAGGTAATACTTAATTTTGTTTTGTTGGTGTTATAGATATTAGGTCCTTACATATGAAATTGGCGTTTTGTATTATAACTCACTGTGCTTTCTATAGCGACACCATTGCCATACACATCATCAATTCTTCGACCCGTTTCTGCAGCACTGGTGCCACGGCGGAACCTATGGCGGAACTCATATTCGTAAATAACGCGAAACTTTAAATTTTCCATTTTATAAACTCAATGACGCGGAGAAAAAACCAAAAGAAAAAGGAAACAAAAGGAATACGGTTTTCGAGACACAAATTGATGAGTAAATAGCTGTATAAATTTGAATTTGGAATAAACTAAACTAACCCTATTATTATTATACTCTTTGTTCTAAACCAATTACCAAAGAGGAGATATTTGAGATCAAAGTGGCCAGTGCCTACGACAAAACGTCAATTTCATATGTGAGGACCTAAGTTAGTAAGTTAGAAGTCCGGATTAAACAATAGGATATTTTTCATCCCGGAATAAATTGATATACCCGAGATTTCCAAAAAGCGCGATATAACCGAAGTCCACGGGGCGAAGCCGCGTGCGGAAAGCTAGTAATGAATAGTTAAGGTTATATTTCATTTCAGTACCCCTGATATAGTACATATTAATGCGAAATACATACAAAGTAAAAAGTCGACTAGTCGGCGTTTTTTGCCGACTATTCGCCGACTACAAAAGCGGCCGAATAGTCGGCTTAACCGACTAGTCGGCGACTAGTCGGTACATCTCTACTTATTACATGTGCGATAAGCAACCCCTTCCGCAGGCGACGGGGGGAAGGGCACGCGGCACCTGTGACGTGGTCGCGTCGCTATTCGCTTATAATAAAACCAGTGTTGTCACTTTTTTAAAAATTACGAAATTTCGGCGAAATTGGAATTAATTCCCGGGAAAAAAGGATTATTTCAAAATTCATTAGTATTGTTACTATGATGATTATGTAAAATTTTATATTATATTTGGTCAAGTGTTTACCTAACCTTTATTATCCTTATGGGTCGGATAAAATGTGCAAGTTTTATTGAAATTTCAGAGAACATAAAAATCTATTCAATAAAATGAGCCGTAAAATTTGTAGGGAAGCGACGACTTTTGTTGAGAAGAAATATGCCAAGTTAATACACAGATGAAAACTTAACATACGCCACTCTTGCTCAGTATATACACAGCCTCCGTGGCGTAGCGGTAGCGGACGCGGCCGCTGCGCAAGGTGGCGCGGGTTCGATCCCCGCACAGTGCAAGTATTTGTATGTATGAATATGAATATTTGCAATGGTCTGGTCGTGACCCAGAAAGCACGTTAAGCCGTTGGTCCCGGTTGCCATACGAACATCTAGTGGCAGCCGTTACAGGTTGTTGGAGCCCTCAAAAGTCCAACAATTGGTCTAACGGCAATGCTTCGACGTCGCGTTCGGGTTGTGGAGGTCAGACGGCAGTCGCTTCACGGAAAATGTCGAAGTTTAGCCATATCAGCAGTTGGACTGGTTAAGCGGACCCCAGACTCCAAAACTGAAAAGGCTTCGGATGCGACTGGTATTAACGCTGTGATGATGATGATGACTCAACATTGTTTACCATGTCTGTAAGAGGTAAGTTCTGAAAATATTGATCTTTATGCTAATAGGGTGGTGTCCTTAAAAGTAATTTAATGTCCATCAGATAGATTTATTATAAATATTGAACACATCTTTTTCATTTCTTCTTTCAATAAAATACTTTTTTTTTTTTTATATGGCATCTCGTAGGTGGCCATTAGAGGCCGCAACTACTTAACCGGACTTTCCTGTGGATGCCTTAATTAAAAATTAAAGCCTCCAGCCAGGGGCACTTAAAACTAACTTAAAATTAGTCCACTACGCACTAAGGGCACTCCCTGTGGGGTACGAACCTAGGCTTAGGGCGTCGCTAGAGAGGACAGCAAGGGAATAAAATACTTAGGAAGATATTATGTTGATTTGAAATGTCGCATGACGTCACGCCGTGGGTTAAAATATACCACGGCGTCACGTAATTAACCCCCACTCCGTAACTTTAATACGCTATATCTCAAAAATACGGGTCTTAATTATTTCTATTATCTATAAGACGCACTATTTTTTTTTTTTATTTTGATACATATCTTGGAAATATTCCTATTCCGTTACAAACTTTTAACCATAACCTGAATAATTTTGAAGATTTTTTTTTTATAGTTATAAACTAGTGCTTGACTGCAAACCCGCCTGATGGTAAGCAGTGATGCAATCGTTGATGGTAAAGCGCACTAGCTTATTAAGCCTATTCACTTAAAAAAACTGAATAGAAAGGAAGACGGCAGTTGAGCGAGGTGATGCAATGTTTAACCCAGCAACACGACCAACGATGCTGCGCCAGAGGATGATCTGGAGAGCCTTCACGACCAAACTCCCGACACAACAACATTAGGCACATCGTACTCGACTTTGTCTGGTGGGTGGTAACTTATGCCGGCGGCTGATGTTGTTGCCTACCACCGAGAAAACTCAGGATTACTAGAATTTAGAATTACTTCATGGGTTCAGTAAATAAACATGACCCACAAAGTAAATAAAACAGTGAATGTTGTTGTACTATTAAAGTGAAAGTCATTCCTAACTGATGGCGTGTTACAAAATTACCCCTCCGGTTATCAAATATCTTTAAATAATAAAAATCTACTATTTCTGAGTGCTATGGGATATTTTTTATATTAAAAACCCGTACCAAGTCAAGGGTAGAAGATAGTATAATATATTATCCTTGCATGATTGTCTTATTTCATATCCTCCCCGTAAATGTTCACCGTTATACATGAGCTTTCCCTGTGGACCGCTACCGCAAGCTACGAGAGAATTGTTATTTTAGTCGCAGGAAAATTGATGATGCTGCATGCTATTATAGAATATGGTAAAGATTAAAACTGAAATGTTTGTAAATTTTATGACTCTCGCAGCGTCAGACGTGATCATGATATGGAATAAACAATGTCAAAGACTTTTCAGTAACAACCAATAAAAGGCCATAATCACCGCACTTGCCGAAGTATAACTACTATCCACATATCGTGATAGTTTAAAATTTCTCTGCAGGGAAAATATTATTCAAATTTCAAATAGTTTTATAACGAAACAAACATGTATGATGTTTTCTCAGATCATTCGAGCTCGATCTTCGACGTTAGACTGTCGCAGCCGGGGGGGGACAGTTGCCTACATCGGACTTGGCGACGAATGAAGTAGCGCCATCTTCCTTTTTGAGTACTGAAACATTTATTTAGTTTGTCCAGTCTGCAATAGATGTCTCTGTAATAAAATTCTAAAAACAACAAGATTTATTTTTAAACTAATATAATGTTTATTTATATTTCTATTAAAATCTTTATGTTAACAATTAATTATATTTATCTATAATATCTTAAATTCTTTTAATATAATGGGAATAATAGGCTTTATATTCACTCGTATTAACATCTGATTCTAATGTCAATGACACGCTGTTAGTAAAATGGTCGCCATAGTCTGCGCACACGCTTGACTGTTTTTCGATTGTTTTCTGGGTCTATCCTAGTTTTTAAAATAATATCTTCGTTTTAAACGTCGAGTCGAGATTACTCCTCTGTTTCGGTACCAAGATAATCATCCAGAAAATGATATACTACGCGCTACAGACGCTATTTTCTGTTGTGTTGTGACTGCAGTGAATGTTGTTGTTTGTGCGGGAAAATAAAATATGAAGGCGATGATGAAACAAAATTAGCTGCTGTTAATTATCATAATAAGCACAACAATTGTAAAAATAGAAAATGAACCTAAACTAATCAATTGTTTCATTAAAACCCAATTTTGCATTTAGCCAGTATTTTCCGGTACCGAATTTTGTTCTTACTTTCTTGATGTGAATATTTGATTTCCTAAATATTGGTATTATTACAAAATAATGTTCACAAGAAAATTGGAACAAAAAATTTCGGTTCTGGGAAATAAAAGGCTTTTAATTATAAATAAACCTAATATCAATATGACATAGTGTGTGTGTGGGTAAACCTGTGCATGTGTGAGTGAGTGTATGATAGACCAATAGTTCCTTGTTCAGAAATACAGAAAGCGCTTCAAACTTGTCATGGCTAAAAGTAACGAGAGTGGGCACTCTTTTCCTTCATATATTATAGTACTCTGTGGTCGCAGCACTTTTTCAGGTGTTAAAAATAAGTAATTCTTTATTACGAAGGTTTTCTTGATACCGTTTTGCAATTCTGCCTCACAGGTGCGGATTTTTAGAGTGATGAAGAATATGCTAGTCATCAATCTTATGACAGATTAGCGATTTTCCGTAACATGTTCTTAAAACACAAAACATGCTTTTATTAAACATTTCGATGAAATCACATTATCAACATGCATTGACACGAAGCGAAAATTTATTACCTACAGAAGTTCATTGCAGAAGAGTACCATGTAAACATACATGTCATCATCATCGTCAACCTTTTTATGGTCCCACTAATACAAAGAAGGATTAATCACCACCATTTTTTTTTTTTTTATAATTATAAACCAGTGCTTGACTGCGATCCCACCTGATGAGAAACAGTAATGCAATCGTAGATAGTAAAGCGCGCTAGCTTATTAAGAGCCTATTCACTCAAAAAAATTGAGTAAATAGGAAGGAAAACGGTAGTTGAGCGAGGTGATGCAATGTTAAACCCAACAACACGACCAACGATGCTGAGCAAGAGGGAGATTGATGTGAAGACCCCCATGACCAAACTCCCGACACAACAACATTTGGCGCATCGTACCTGGCACACATCGCAACTCAACTGGTCAGACCCGTCCTCCATATGGTTTCATCAGATATCACCAACACGACGAATCACTTGGCGGTAAGACTTTGTCTGGTGGGTGGTGACTTTTGCCGGCAGCCGATCTTATGGCCTAGCTAGTGGATAATAAAACACTCCTTGGTAAGACTCGTTGCCAGCCTTTCGGGATTCCGAGTAGATATTGTAACGACTGTCAAAAATATACGAATAACAGCTGGGACTTTGGTCTTAGGGCTCTACCCCTACAGGGGTATCGTATATGTAAAGGTTTTTCCATGTTTTGTCTCTGCATCACCTTAAGGTAGACTGCTAGAAAATGCCTAAGGCATTAAGTCCACCATTGTGCAATGTTTTTATGTTGTGCATAAAGTTTTAATAAATAAATAAAGGTCAGCCATCCACAAACCGATCGCGGTAAGCGTAGTTTAACCTAATCGATTGGCTTGTGCAGGTGTTATGTTACTCCTCAAGAAAAAATCGCAGACTTAACTACATAAATCCTTTCTAACTTTTTAAGAGATATATTGTATTGACGAGGTGTGCTCAGGTATAAAAGAAAAACAAGGGGTATCAGCTGTTTGTCTTCCGGTTCAAGTTTTAAGAGCTCACCGAGAGAAAATCAATGGTGTTTGTGTTAGTGAACTTAAGGAGCAAGTTAGATGACCCAGCTAAGAGAAATGGGTTCAAGTATTTTGGGAAGTTTTGAACTCTGTTCTTACCAGTGGTACTTATGAACCCATGGCTGGAGTACGGACCTTTTGAGCATTAGACATACATACTTCTAGATGTAGATAAGAATAACTCTACAATGAAAGTTTAGATGATAGAATTTACGAAAGGAGTTTCTTGCCCTTTCCTCTCTGTAAAGATATACATTGAATGGCTTAAATTTAACTTTCTGATTCATGATTTTTGGCATTTGCAATCTCAAATAGCTCCCGGGGTTGAGATAGAGTTGTAAACCATTGTTGTAAGAGTGAAAATGCTGTAGTGGTAATTTTCTATAAGGAAATAGCCTGATTTTTTTGACGCCCAATAAAATATATGCCTTTTCCTGTAGTTTCGGCGTTGGCGTCTTACGTGTGTGTTTGTACGGACGACAGCCTGCACGTCAAGCTACCCGAAACTGCCAAATATTCCCAGTAAACCTTGAGCCTTAATGCTTAAGAGACAAAGTTGAAAATGTAATAAAGAAATCTGACAGATTGTAGTAGCTTGATGTGCTGTCGTCTGTACTACAGCCTACTACGTGCATCCATGGATGATCACAGCTGATGGCTTGACCGACTGTATATTAGTGAAATTTGAGTATATAAAGTAAGAAAGCAATTTGTAGGAATTAATGTCCTCAATGAAAAGAAACAAAAAATGGAGCGACGACATCAAAAAGATGGCTGGTAGTGGCTGGCGGAGAACTGCTCATGATCGAGCTTGTTGGCGTGCCATGAAGGAGGCCTAGGTCCAGCAGTGGACGAGTAGAGGCTGATGATGATGATGAATATCCTCAATATTCCAAAATATTCATAAATGCAAAAAGTTAATGCTCAAGTTTTCACTTTTACCGGCACTCTGGAGAGCCATGTGAGTGAGTAGTTTTTTTTATATGCTTTTTATTAGCTTCACTTGTATGTTTGCTTGCTTGCTTGCTTGTTTGTTTGCTTGCTTGCTTGTTTGTTTGTTTGTCCGTCTCTAACTCTTTGGACTACGAGTGAGCGGCTCATTACTGTAAAATGTCATGTCCCACCCTTTCCAATACGTTCGTTCGTTCGTTTTTTTTAACAAGAATATCGAACTAAAAAGTTGAAAATAAATATAGTTTAAAAAACTAAAAAATCATGCTTTTAAAAAATATCAAACTAAAAAGTTAAAAATAATTTTAAAAAAAGCGTGAGGCGCTTAATATAC
Organism: Sesamia nonagrioides; assembly: GCA_017933935.1. Classification (NCBI taxonomy): domain Eukaryota; kingdom Metazoa; phylum Arthropoda; class Insecta; order Lepidoptera; family Noctuidae; genus Sesamia; species Sesamia nonagrioides. Next base: position 1,605,029 of record JADWQK010001182.1, read on the forward strand.
ACAAAAATTATAGCACAAAGCGCCTCAGGCTTTTTTAAATTTTTTTTAAACTTTTTAGTTTGATATTTTTTTGTTTGTGACTGTTTGAAAAGGAACTATAATAAGAAACCTAGAATGCCTAAGACACCTTTCTTTTTCCGGGGTGGAAATCCTCAATGGATGTCCCACGTTCAATTCTTCCACGGCCCCACAGCCTCGTGCTGGCGCGGTCTGTCCGGGCCTCGTCTCCTGCACGGGGTAGTGGGGTGTCAAACTACCCCGTGCATCGCCTCAGAGGCGCGCGCCGACATTCGCAACTATAATAAGAAACCTAGAACGCCTAAGACACGTACTCCAGCTCAGTAGAAAAAAAAATGGACATAATCCAAAGCCTATCCAAGCGCATTCAATTTTCTAAATTTTCGCCATTTCTTCGTACCCTCACTAAGGTCACAGGTGTGTTGTCGCTTTTCCTTCTATTTTACTACCCTACCCTTTGTGTTTCACATCACATTTTTATGATTCCACCTTTGTTGCCCATTGTCTGTTACGGTCAAACGAGTTTTAATAATACGCGTACCGTAGTATTTTTTTTTTTCGAGATGTGTAAGCTAAGCTAGGTGGAGTTTTTATGAAATTTGAGTAGGTGCCAGCAGCGGGATTGTAGATTCGTGTAACGTTTCCCATAGATATTGTTATTTTGTATACAGCGTGCAGTGGTTTTACCGATATGAAATTTTGATATAGACTGATGTAATTTGTGGCTAATTATTTTAATTGCTGCATGAGTCGATAAATCAGGTTGGATGGGTGATGAGGATGGGTGATTATCTTGGATTACCACGAGGTACCGTATAACCCAGCTACTAGATGGTGGATATCAGACAACACATACTGACATTTATCGAATTTAGACATTTCTCGAACCTATGGCGCAAGCTTCAAAATGATTCCAAATTCTAGTACCAGTGCGTTACGTAATTAGCGTGTTGTATGATTTATAACTCTTAGTATTATTTATTTTTCTTTGTACCTCCGATTTGAAAAATTCTTTTTGCCTTTGATAGCTTTGATATATAACATCACGCTGCGACCAATAGGAGCGGAGCATAATAACTAACTACACGCCAACGAAGACGCTGGCGGCCGCTAGTAAAGAAAAAAGATCATGGCTACAAATAATTTATGTCAAATATATTAAGTGGACCAGCTTTTGTCGACTAAAAGTGAACTGAAAAGCTTTTAATATTAGCATTATAATAATGAATTAGTATCTGCCTAGCATTTAGTCTCTTTAGCTTAGCGGTTTCCAGTCTAACTGGATAGCAAATATAAAACTAAATGTCTAATAAAAGCTTTGGCTATGATCATAAGTATTAACATCTAATAAGACGATTTGGGCTTAAAGTACTTATAAATCCTTTTTACTATATGTTTGTTATATATATGTATATGTGTTTACATACTTCTATACGACTGTTAGTTTTGATCTTTAAGAGGGGACTCTAGTCCCGAGGAATTTGGAAAATATGTATTTGAAGAAACTATTGCCGTCACGCTGCTTCCAACCTCTCCCGGTAAAGTGCAAAAGGGACAGTAGCAGCTCAGCCTGATTTGACCTACAAAGATGTTGATCAAAAGACGTTTCGTATTCAGCTGTTTTCTTTTTGAAAACACGACAAATCTCAATTATTTTTATATCAATATTTAGAGAAAAAGTATACCTATGCTTCTATTATTATTTTTTGTCAAATACTTATCACGTTTGTCTAATAATAATCTGAACATCACGGTAAAAATGGGCTATTTTGCGCGATTTTGAAGTACCTATCGTATTTCAATTATTAATTATGTTTCGGAAAAAAATCAAATGATAGGTGCACATATTATCACGGTGTTAAAATTGCTCTAAAAGAAATTGCTCGCAAAATTGCTCGAAAATCCACGAAGAAAACAGCGGAATACGTTTGTATAGAGAAAGCACCACTAGAGTTCCCTCTTAACGCCGGGCTTCATTCTTCATGAAATACACTTCTATAAACGTCATAGATAGAGCTGTTATCTCAAGGATATTATAGGACTACAAAATGTGTAAACGAAGGTAATTTTTTGACATTAAAGATTTCTTTAGAATTAATGTATAATAATACCTACTATTAATTTGAATTATATAATTACTAAATACAACATTGTGACATTTATTTTATCAACTATAAACTGATGGTAAGCGGTGATGCAATCGTTGATGGTAAAGCGCACTAGTTTATTAAGAGCCATTTTCTCTCAAGCCTTGAAGACACTTAAATTGTAATCCGACGGAAACACCGCCACCTGCAAATTATTCCAGTCCCTCTATGTACGCGGTATGAAAGAGGGGGCAAAAAGCTTTGGCCGGATCGTAGTGGTGTCAACAATGTGGTTGGAAACACGCCGTACGACGGGTCGTTCGATGATGGAACTCAGACGGGGGAATTAAATCACGCAATTCAGTCGCACACCATCCAAAATGCATCCTATAGAACACCGACATTGTTGCAATTGTAATTTTCGCATGCAATTGATACATATTGTATATTGTTAATGTGAACATTGTATATATAAATAAGACTGTAACATCTTTATATCATGTTCAAGGCAAATAAAGACTTATGTAACAAAAAATGGCTGTAATTAGAAGATTAGAAACACATTAATATACTCCAATATCGTTAATAAGGAAGCGCCAATAATAGTATGTAGGTCAATTATTTATCTTTGATTCAGCTTTTTCCTGTTGCCATCGTAGCGAATGTCTTATTAGGAAATGTCATAATTATTCCCAATAAACAGTTATCGGGTTTCGATGTCTTTCTTTCGTTTTCGATATTTATTGATTACAATGCTCTTTTTTTCCTTTTAATGATGTGATGACTTTTTCCTTCAGTGATTGATTGAAGCAATCGGAGATGGTTAGGTGCGCTATTTTCTTCTTCTCCTTCGGCCTATAGAGGTCCATTGCTGGACAAAGGCCTCCCCCAAGGCTTTCCAAAATGACAGGTCTTGTGCTACCCGCATCCATCGGCTTCCCGCGACCTTCACCAGGTCATCGGTCCACCTTGTTGGGGGTCTCCCTACGCTACGTCTTCTGGTACGTGATCGCCACTCCACAACCTTACTGCCCCATCGGCCAACGGTTCTCTGCCACTTAAGTTTAGCGACTCGAAGAACTATGTCGGTGACTTTGGTTCTTCTGCGGATCTCCTCATTTCTGATTCGATCACGCAGAGAAACTCCGAGCATAGCTCTTTCCATCACCCTTAAAGATAAAGGTAATGTAAATAAAGACATATGTAACAAAAAATGCTAGTTTATTAAGAGGCCTGTTCACTCTGCCCTTGAAGACACTTATAATCTAGCCTGCCGGGAAGATCGGCTCAGGCAAAGTGTTCCCATGACTGGCCATGACTTACAATCTGCACGTCGTAGGCTCAAATCCCATCAGGTGCTTTGTTTTGTGTAAATTATTTCATCACCGCTGCTCTCAAAACGGTCAAGGAAAATATCGTGGAAAAACCGGCATATCCAAATTTGGAAGACATATGACATACGACATAGGTTACGGCCCACTCCCACTCACCGAGAGGAGGCCTGTGTCCCCACTGTAGGATCATTATAGGCTCATTATGATTTTCGAACCCTTGCCCGATGAAGGCCATCCCACGCTGCAGCTGAGCCAGTAATTATAATGTCCCAACTATGACCTCTGAGTTTGTTTCGGCGTTTCTACTCAGAGCTAGTACTAGGAAACGCCGCGGCCATCAAACCATTAAAAACCTATTCGATCCAGCCGTCCCTTGCTGTCCTCTCTAGCGACGCCCTAAGCCGAGGTTCTTACCTAGGGTTGCCAGATAGGAAGTTACAAATCCGGGACAGTCGTGGACAGAGACTGTCTCGCAAAAAGAACGGCAAAAAAAAAGCTCATTCGAACATTCGAAATCAAATCCGGGAGAGTCGGAGGAAGAACGGCTAAAAAAAAAAGGTCATTCGAAATCGGACACTCGTATAAAATTCTTACTATTATCTTTCTTAACATGTTCTATACAAGATTGATAAATTTTTAAAATCCGGGACAATTACCGCTCATTCCGGGACAAGAGGCAAGATTCCGGGACAATCCCGGATTTCCCGGCGGTCTGGCAACCCTATTCTTACCCCACAGGGGGTGCCCTTAGTGCGTAGTCGCTCTTTAGTTTTAGTTTAGTTTTTAAGTGCCCTAGTTAAGTAGTCACGGCCTCTAACGGTCAACTACGAGATGCCATATCAAAATAATAAAAAAAGAATAAATATGATTTTCGAAGATGGAAGAGATGTTTGGTAGTTCTCGAAGTAATGTCCCCGTTATAGATACTCCTAGTCTCAGTCCAAATAGTCCTAGTAATATTATGAATTATTGAAGCAAAAGTTTGTTACTCTTTGACGTAAAACTACTATACAGATTTAGGGAGAAAGAGATTTACAGAAAGTACGCGGGGGCGCGGTCGCTCGTGCACCGCCGCTGATTTTTCTTCTACCCGCCTACTTCCTTTTTTGTTTAAGAAATGACATTACCACAATAATTTTATTAATTACTGCAAGATTAAATTGTGAAATGCTTATGTTGTAATAAGTAGCCGTAACTATTGTATACTTATAAAGGTCATTCTGGCCTGTAAAAGTGTTGCTTGTAATATATTAGTGTACCTACTGTTACTTATTTTTTAAGTACCTCAGTGTAAAAGTTTTATGATAATAAAGATTTTTGCAATAAAAAAAAAAAACTGGGTTGAATGAAATTGGGCACACATGACACAGATAAAAGGAACTTTATTTAAAAGAAAATTAAGTTGATTGTCGGTCTATCATTCAGCGATTTTTGTGTTCTGGTGATGTCTGGTGAAGCCATAACAGGGACGGGTCTGAGCAGTTGTGTTGCGATGTGTGCCGGGTACGATTCGCCAAATGTTGTTGTGTCGGGAGTTTGGTCGTGAACGCTCTCTAGATCAATCTCCGTCTGGCGCAGCATCGTTGGTCGTGTTGTTTGGTTTAACATTGCATCACCTCGCTCATTTTGTTTTTTTTTTATTATTTTGGCATCTTCTAGTTGACCTTGAGAGGTCGTGACTAATTAACCAGAATATCCTGTGACTGCCTTAAATGAATTTCAAGCCTCCAACCAGGGGAAATCTCGCACAACTGCCGCCTTCCTATTTTACTCAGTTTTTTTTTTTGAGCGAATAGGCTACTAATAAACTAGCACGATTTACCATCAACGATTGCATCACTACATACCATCAGATGGGATTGCGGTCAAGCACTAGTATATAATTGTAAAAAAAATCTTGTTCTATTAGGGAAAGTCATTTGCCAAGCAGCAATCGGTTTTCGTTATTCCATTAGGGGATTCGTTCAATCCAATGTTTATGGTATTCGATGCTCTTTTTTTCGGTTATTTTCATTGTCATTGATGAGTAATAATAATAATAAATTCTTTATTCGAGTAACCATGACTCAATAATGTTAGTAATACTTAAAACTATGTTAGTAACACACAATTTAATTAATACTAAAATATACAAAAAAACGCACACGAGTCACCGCTGCTTCACCCCATGAGTTAATGCGCAACAACGATTCACGTATGAGCAATCAAGACGCCCAGCAATCATACGCAGGACACTGTTGGAGCTGGCCCGCACCCTGCACACCAGAGAAGCACACCTCTTTCGCATTGTCGCATAAAAACAATCTACGTGTGCGTCAGCAAACATCCCCGATGCGCTACAGAAGCGAGGCAGCCCCACCAGCACCCTAAACGCGTTATTGTATTGAACGCGGAGAGCACCGTACGACTTTTGAGTATATCTGGCCCAAAGGCTACATGTGTAGAAAGAAGTGCAGTATGCTCGGAAGAGTGTGATCTTCACCTGAAGGGAACAACGTGCAAACCTTCGGGCCAGCATGTTCGCTCGAATCGACAACGCTCTCCGCTCCCGTTCAATATCGTCATTGTCCTGGAGGTTGGGGGTTAATAAGTGACCCAGATATTTAAATCTATGTACTCTCTTCAATGGTATTCCATTGAGTGTAACGGGTGGTATAGTACTAGTGTTTTTTCCTCCAACCTCAAAAACCATGATTTCCGTCTTTTTGGAATTATACGTCAGACCATGTTGTTCTGCGTATCTTTCACAATGGGCCACAAGTTTCCTCAACCCGCAGACCGACGCACTTAACAGCACCATATCGTCTGCGTAACTAATATTATTTACGCAGACACCATCTACATGGCAACCGACTCTGGTGCTGCCAAGCTCCCCAATCAGCTCATTCACATATAGGTTAAAAAGCGTAGGTGAACTTAACCCCCCTTGCCTCACCCCGCACTCCAGCCTATATGGTTCAGACAGCTCCCCATTCCATCGCACATTGTTTATCTGGCTTCCATACCAATATTTGAGTATGTTAAGGAGTTCTTTCGGCAGGTTACTATATCCAACTTTTGCCATAACTTATTGTAGGAAACCAGATCAAATGCCTTAGAAAGGTCCAAAAAGCAGGCGTAAACGGGTGTCTCTCTCTGAGTGTAATACGTGACCGTATGCTTAAGACTCAGCACTGCAGCCTCCGTTGACAGCCCAGAACGAAATCCGAACTGGTTATCGTTAAGGCTGATGACAGAGTTCAACTGAGAATTAAGCACACTGTCAAACACCTTTGACATCACCGTGGCAAGTGAAATTGGTCTATAATTGCCACCGTCTGCGAGGTCCCCAGTTCTGTTTTTAACAACGGGGACAACAACTGTACGCGTCATCTCATCTGGCATGTAACTATGATTCACACAGAAGCTGTACAACATAGCTAGGACCCTCGGCAGATGTGGACCCGCATATTGAAGGTGTTCAATGCTCAACCCATCGTGGCCAGGGGACTTGCCTCGTGTCATATATTTTATAATTTTATCTATCTCGGCAGCATGAAATTTAACCTGTATTTCCACTCCGGGTTGAGCATCCAACACCATACGCGACGGTCCTAGTGGCGATTTCACACAAAACCGTTCTTTAAAAAGGTTGGCAATTTCCTTTGAATCACTCACGCCGTCGACGCTCACAGGCACACCCGCCTTACTGTGCAACCTATTAGTCAGCTTCCAAAAGCTTTTAAAATCGTGCTTAGCATGACATGACGCCAATACATCCATTTTCAGCTGATCTTTACGATCTTGACACCATTTGAGACGTGACTTGAAGGTTCTAGGTTTAATGGAAACAGAAGGGATGTTTGATGGTTCCCAAAAGGATAATGTCCGTAATACGGTCTTGGGCCTTATTCTGTGTGACACAATGAATAAAACGTCAAAAATGAACACGAAATTGGTGGGATTTGCTAATGAATGGACGTGGTTTTGAAGTAAGCTGTCATTAAGTGTTCATAGTGAATTAAGGCTGTTATTATATTAAATTTAATAAAAAAATGTAATGATTTCATTAAAAGAAATGGTAAATAATTTGGGAAACATTTCTCCAGTCTATCGAAATTGAAATCTAAAGCACTTGGCATCAAATCTCTTCACAATCCTTAGTTGGTTGGAATAGAATGCTTAAGGCATTAAGTCAGCCTGTGTATCTTTTTCTTAAATAACTTTAAATTTTCATTTTATAATAGTTGAAAGTCGTGGTGGCCTAGTAGTTAAAACACCAGCCTCTCAAGTATGAGTGCTCGGGTTCGATTCCAGGTCAGGCAATAAATGTATTTCTATATACCAATGTAACTTTTCTAAAGTTATAATTATATACTTTCTAAGTATATCTTGGACACCAATGACTGTAGGTGAAGGAAAACATCTTGAGGAAAGTCTGAAATCGACAACCCGCATTGAGCAAGCGTGGTGATTATGCTCAATCCTTTTCTGTATGAAAGGAGACCTGTGCCCACCAGTGGGACGATAAAAAGGTTGATAATGATGATGATGAAATAACTGGAAGTTATAGATTGGCATTATAATTATATACTTTCTAAGTATATCTTGGACACCAATGACTGTAGGTGAAGGAAAATATCTTGAGGAAAGTCTGAAATCGACAGCCCGCATTGAGCAAGCGTGGTGATTATGCTCAATCCTTTTCTGTATGAAAGGAGACCTGTGCCCACCAGTGGGACGATAAAAAGGTTGATAATGATGATGATGAAATAACTGGAAGTTATAGATTGGCATTCAGCTTTAATATAAATATTGTATATAAGTGATGTAATAATTCAATAAATTTTCATAAATATACAGATCTTGAACTCTCAGTGCTTAAAGTCTTCGTTCATCGACTAATTTGACGGGACTAAACTTAATTTAAGTTTGTGTTAATTGGGGCCATTAACGTTCAGAACTACAAAGCCTCATTTTTTTTAATAATTATTAACTAGTGCTTGACTGCAATCCCGCCTGATGCTAAGCAGTGATGCAATCGTTGATGGTAAAGCGCACTAGTTTATTAAGCCTATTCACTTAAAAAACTAAGGAATAGGGAGGATGACGGCAGTTGAGGGAGGTGATGCAATGTTAAACCCAAGACCAACACGACCAAACGAAGCTGCGCTAGAGGGAGATTGATCTGGAGACTCTCCACGACCAAACTCCCGACACAACAACATTTGGTGCATGGTACCCGCCACACATCGCAACACAACTGCTCAGACCCGTCCTCCGTACGGCTTCACCAGACATCATGCCGGAACACGACGAATCGCTTGGCGGCAAGACTCTGTCTGGTGGGTGGTAACTTCTGCCGGCAACCGATGTTATGGCCTACCACCGAGAAAAGCCTTAGATCCAAAAACAATCCCGCAAAATCACATAAATAGTGCCATACATATTTTTTTATTTATAGACACAAATAAGTTCTAAGTAATAGTCTTTATCAGGCTAACTTCCAGGCAGATATTGGCTAACTTATTTGCAACTTAGCGGTTCCTTTAACGCAAAATAGAACAGTAAACAGTATTGGCAAGCGCGCAAGTTCCTGACTCTAGCTTAATTTGTGTTTAAGCGCCTACACTTGCTTTAATTTTCAACGTACTTATGTTGGAAACGTTAAGCTTCGCAAAGGGTACCTATGTTCCGACTAAGGTAATCTAAGTTTGATATAATTAAAATCTTAAATTAGCGGTTTTTTTTTTAATAAATGGATGCCTGCATGTCTTTTAAGCGTATTTAAGTGTATATGTGTTAACGTAACGTATAAGTGTTTAATGTACGAAGGACGGGTCTGAGCAGTTGTGTTGCGATGTGTGCCGGGTACGATGCGCCAAATGTTGTTGTGTCTGGAGTTTGGTCGTAAAGGGTCTCTAATCAATCTCCCTCTGGCGCAGCATCGTTGGTCGTATTGTTGGGTTTAACACTGCATTACATCGCTCAACTGCCGCCTTCTTTCCTATTCACTATGTTTTTTAAATGAATAGGCTTAATAAACTAGCGCGCTTTACCATCAACGATTGCATCTACCATCAGGCGGGATTGCGATCAAGCACTGGTTTATAAATATTCCAAAAAAAGTGAGAGACGAGACGTGCTTATTTAGCTGATCACTGAGGAGACAATGATTGTTGTGTTTACAATATTTATACTCCGAAACCGATGGCTGATTGGGCAGTAAGGTTCTGGATTGGCGGCCACGTACTGGAACACGCAGCGTAGGCTCCCAACAAGGTGGACCGATGACCTGGTGAAGGTCGCAGGAAGCCGATGGATGCGGGCAGCACAAGACCGGTCATCGTGGAAAGCCTTGGGGGAGGCCTTTGTCTAGCAGTGGACATCTATACGCTGAAGAAGAAGAAGAAACTCAAACCAATGATCACTAACTTTTGATTCAGCCCATGGTTTCAACCGCACAAGTTCCAATCCTGTGAGAATATCGAGATAAAAATTTCCCTCATTTTTATCTCGATATTGTTTCATGTGTTACTTCTGATTATAATCTAGTTATATTCCACATTTCACCCAAATCCATTCTGTAGGTTTGGCATGAAAGTGATAAATATCCATTCATATAAACTTTCGCTATTAAAATATTAGTAGAAAGTAGTAATACTCGCATACGAATTCTTACATTATAATAATCATCATTTCAGCCGAAAGACTTCCACTGCTGGTCATAGGCCTCCCGCAAGGATCTCCACGACAACCGGTCCTGCGCCTCCCGCATCCAGTGGTTTCCCGCGACCTTCACCAGGTCGTTGCTCCACCTTGTCGGTGGCCTACCACTGAAGTTTAGCTGCTGTAACGTACTGTATATTATAAGTTAAATAAGTTATATTAATTAAAAACAAAAGAAACTCACCAACAACATCGAGCCTCGCTGTGGCCATGTAGTGTGGGTAGGAGGGGGCATTTTGTATCACCTCGCAGCTGAAGTTACCGCTCAGGTTCGGTGCCACCCGCACTAGAACTACGTGTGTCTCATTAGACCTTAACCTCTGTGGAAAGAAAAGTAAAATTAGTATCATCGCCCTTAAAACGTCACTTTCTATCAAAATTTGAATCACTTTTAAGGTCCACCAAAGCCTTCAACGGTCTCCAAAGCCTAGAGCTCAGGCGTAGAGCAGCCAGCCTTTCGGTGTTCCATAGGATGCATTTTGGGGAGTGTACGAGGGAATTGCATGATTTAATTCCCCCATCTCCGTTCCACCATCGAACGACCCGTCGTACGGCTGGTTTCCACCCTTACGTTGTTGACACCACTACGATCCGGACGAAGCGTTTCGCCTCCTCCTTTATACCGCATACATCGAGGGACTGGAACAATTTGCCAGCGGCGGTGTTACCGGTGTAAAATATTAGTTTACTTTTGTCAAATTTATTAACGCTCGACCTAAACTAATGTATTTTTACTAGCACAATTTTAACCACGCCCACGTCTATGGATATATCTTAATATGACAGCACTATTGCACAATTTCAGTGCCTTCAAGGCTAGAGTGAATAGGCTCTTAATAAACTAGCATGCTTTACCATCAATGATCGCATCACTGCTTACCATCAGGCGGGATTGCGGTCAAGCGCTGGTTTATAATATATAAAAAAAAATACTACACATTTTTTGTCCTTTCTTACCGGAATGAAAAGAAAAAGATGAACTGTAAGTACTTAAATTTAGCTAAGTTTGTGGGTAAAGCTACCGGCGCCACTATCTTTAAAATACACATCTATCATACTCACATCAATTTTAATCCCATTCACTGGCAGCACTCTTGTAGTGGGGTTCTCCAAAGGAGAGTACCGGTAGAACTCCTGAGTGCCCTTGTACCACTTGACGGAGTAAATGCCGTAGTCATGAAGCTCGTATAGGCAGGCCATAGTGACGTTTCGACCGCGTTGAACGACACGGGGCGTGATTCGGAGTTCCGTGGTACGGAGGCCACCAGCTCCTGTGAACAAGATTAGTTTGAAGTTAGATTTCTTGAAATTTTAAAGCAATAATGTAACTCTACGACATGACAACCTCCGTGGCGTAGCGGTAGCGAACGCGGCCGCTGCGCAAGGAGGCTTGGGTTCGATCCCCGCGCACTGCAAATATTTGTATGCATGAATACGAAAATTTGAATTGGTCTGGTCGTGCCTCGGAAAACACGTTAAGCCGTTGGTCCCGGTTGCCATACAAACATCCAGTGGCAGTCGTTACGGGTTGTTGGAGCCCTCAAAAGTCCAACAATTGGTCTAACTGCAATGCTTCGATATCGCCTTCGGGCTGTGGAGCTCAGAGAGCAGTCGGTTCACTGAAAATATCGAAGTTTAGCCAAATCTGCAGTTTGACCGGTAAAGCGGACCCAGACTCCATAGCTGAAAAAGCTTTGGATGTGACTGGGATGAACGCTGACATGATGATGAATGTAACTCTACGACTAATTAAGTAATTTAATTCGAATTATTTGTAAAATGATGATGAAATTCTCGGTAATTTACATGATTTACTTATTTAAAAAAATTACTAGAGTTTACTCATTCATGTTAATATAAGACGTAACAGGCATAAAATACTGTAAACAGATCAAAAACAGACAGAATATTAGGCACAGCAAGCTAAAACTAAGTCCAAAACATTTGTAAGATCTCTGAACGCGGGCCAATAACTCGGCCAGCCAAACAAAAACTCCATTTATCTACCAAAAGATTTCAGTCTGCCTAATAAATAACGACAAGGCCAAAAAGCCGACAAACAAAACCACTTAGATTCAAAGCTATCATTAGAAGAATATCCTTATACCCATTTCTGAGTTGTTACCCGTCAGTGAATATCCAATTCGGTTGCTAAGAAATTGGCTAAAATAATCAGATTTAATATGTTCACTCTTTCGAGATTCTATTGATAAGGAACGGGCTGTAATCCAACGCACCGGACCATGTGCGGGTTGACTGACGTCACGTTTTAATACTCAATTTTTTTTAAACGTTACGTAACCAGTTTTTGACCTCAATCCTGTGTGATGGTAAGTAGTGAAGCAATCGTTAATGGTAAAGCGCACTAGTTTATTAAGAGCCTATTCACTCTAACCTTGAAGACACTTAAATTGTAATCAGTCGGGAATATCGCCGCTGGAAAATTGTTCCAGTACCTCGATGTAATACGTATAAAAGACGAGGCGAAGCGCTTAGTCCGAATCGTAGTGGTGTCAATAACGTAAGGATGCTCTAAATTTGACGGATCGTCCGATAATGGCGGAATGAAGTCTTATAATACCGAACACCATCTCCAAAATGCATCTTATAGAACACCGAAAGGCTGACTAAAACTAAAATATTTTGCTCTGATTTACTCTACACTACTCTAAGTGGTGATGAACACTGATGAACTTAACAGCCTCCGCGCCCGCTATGCAAGGAGGCGCGGGTTCGATCCCCTCGCAGTGCAAATATTTGTATGCATGAATATCAATATTTGCGCTGGTCTGTTCGAGGCTCGGAAAGCACGTAAAACCGTTGGTCCCGGTTGCCATTCGAACATCTAATGGCAGTCGTTACGGGTTGTTGTTAGAGCTATCAAAAATCCAACTATTGGTCTAACTGCAATGCTTCGATATCGCTTTCGGGTTGTGGAGGTCAGACGGCATTCGCGTCACGGAAAATATCGAAGTTTAGCCAAAATCAGCAGGTAGGGTGGTAAAGCGGACCAAAGTTCAAAATTGAAAAGCTTCGGATGTGACGGGACTAACGCTGAGATGATTATGATGACTGTAAGTGGTGATGATATAAATAATAATATGAACTAATATTATTGAAATTTCAATTACAGAGTACGTCTAAGCATACGTCAAATTTGTTTTTGTACCGACCACGGTTAAATTGGAATTTTAATTTTATTGTCATACTATTAAAATATATTAATTGCTGTTTGTCACGTAAAAATCCTTTACAGTACCGTGTCGGCAGACTGCGCAGGCCCCAAGTTAATTATTCACCCTGCTATTAAGGCAGAAATTGTCTTAATTGTATTAATTTCGAAACAAGTCTAATATAACAGAATATATGGTTTTAGTAATTATATTAAGGGAATAATTATTATTCGGCCAGATGTTAGATATCATTAGTCTGTTGATGATAATAAATACCTGCTTATTGCAGTTATTGCTTAAATGAATACGGGAGGATAGTGTGGTGTTATTATCTTCTTTTATTAAAAACTAAAATCACTACATAGTATAAAACAAAGTCACATTATCTGTGTAATAATCCATACTAATATTATAAATGCGAAAGTAACTCTGTCTGTCTGTCTGTTACGCTTTCCCGCTTAAACCTCTCAACCGATTTTGATGAAATTTGGCACAGACAATCTTTAGACTTTGACAGCCTCCGTGGCGTAGCGGTAGCGGACCCGGCCGCTGCGCAAGGTGGCGCGGGTTGGATCCTCGCACAGTGCAAATATTTGTATGCATGAATATGAATATTTGCACTGGTCTGGTCGTGCCTCGGAAAGCACGTTAAGCTGTTGGTCCCGGTTGCCATACGAACATCTAGTGGCAGTCGTTAAGGGTTGTTGGAGCCCTCAAAAGTCCAACAATTGGTCTAACTGCAATGCTTCGATGTCGCCTTCGGGTTGTGGAGGTCAGACGGCAGTCGCTTCACGGAAAATGTCGAAGTTTAGCAACCCCAGCCAGTTGGACTGGTAAAGCGGACCCCCAGACTCCAAAGCTGAAAAGGCTTCGGATGCGACTGGGATTAACGCTGGGATGATGATGAATCTTTAGACCCTGAGAAAGGACATAGGCTACCTTTTATTCCGTAAAAATTTGATATTCCCGAGGGAAATCTAAAAAGCGCGATATAACCAAACTCCACGCGGGCGAAGCCGCGGGCCGAAAGTTAGTAATGAGATAAAATAGAGTAATTGACTGACTATGTTTTATACACCTACAACATTCAAAGTTTTTCTATAGTGTATTTAGTATCAGCATTGTACCATGCTTGCATGTACCAGCATGCGTTCGCACGCGGGGTGGGTCACTAGTAAAATTATAATTTATCTGTCTAGTATTCATTTTATATATTTGATTGAACAACATTTATATGTACGAGATATTGATAAATCATAAATTGATTTATCAATATCTTGTACATATGAATGTTGTTCAATCAAATATATGTACCTACAAGAATAATATATGTACGTGTGAAGAATATATGTACATTCATATATACAAGATATTGATAAATCATAAATTGATTTATCAATATCTTGTACATATGAATGTTGTTCAATCAAATATATAAAATGAATACTAAATGCACATATAAATACACTTACTCTCAAGTCAGGGCTTTAGGAAATAATTTGTGTATTTCTTTCTTATTAAACTTTAAAATAGAGAATTTAAAGTGAAGCAAATTATATGGAGCTATTCATCAACGTCAGTGCTTTAAAATTGGTTTACCGCAAGATATTTTTCAGGAATGAGTTAAAACGCTATTCATCTTGGGAGCCAAGAAAAACTACTTGGCGTTATGTAAAGTCTTACTAAAAATTAAAATGTATTAAGGCTATATACTAGATATTTACAGAGTTTGCCGTGTTGTGACGGCGGGCCTGAATACACTTGTCACCACCCCTTCTAATCCCGCGGGTGTCGTACAAGGAGACTAAGGGAAAAACCTGATGAGGGGCAGCGTCATCCGAGTACTATCAACATCTAAAGGCGATCGCCAACCCGCCTACCAATCGTGGCGATTATGGCATTATCCCCCCAAATATGAATGAGACAATATTAAGGTGCGAGAAACCGCTGGATGCGGGAGGCGTAGGACCGGTCGTCTTAGAGATCCTTGGGAGAAGCCTATGTCCAGCAGTGGACGTCTTTCGGCGGAAATTTTTATGATGATGATGATGATGACAGAGTTAAGAGCCGATTTTTTAATCGTTTAGTAACTTATATCTGAGGAATAAAAATTATGGTTTGACAGCTTTTATATAGAAAAGAGTTATGTCCAACTTTCATATTTCTTCTCCCAGTGGATATTTTTGAGGACACGTTTGGTGCAGTGGTTGAGTGGTGGACTGCTGCGCTGCGTATCGCTGCTTCGATTCCCGAACAAATATCCGTATGGCCTACAGGTAGCTGTTCCGTGTCTGACTGTTTGTGTATGTGAGTTGAAATGTTTGTAAACGAACTTGCGATACAGGAGTAATTCCTAGTGTGGGGCAACTTATTTGCTTTTTTAAATATTAAGTAACTGTAGATCGAGATTTTTGGCGGGAAGCTAAGATGAGTGCCACGCTCATTTTTCATTGGACTTTAAAATTATTTATAGTGTCGTTTACTAAATAAAAACGCGTGATTTATGTAGTAAAAAGTGCATTCAGTGAATAATTCATAAAGAACAGTGAAATATTGTAGCATAGTGGCCACATCATGGCTTAGTAACAAATCTTTCTCGTAGTGATCGGTTCGCGCGGCCGTCTCTTTCGACATGAATAATTCATTACGTGACATTGGCTAAATGCACAAACCGTGCGAAGCCATAAGAGAAAGAAAGAAGAACTTTTGAAGATTTTTATTTTACTTGAAATTGGCACAAAGTCATAACTAGTGCCACACTACAAAAAAAAAAAAAAAAACTGTAGATCAGCCACCCAATTAGTTTATGTAATATATATAAAATTTTAAATCATTGTCATTATCATCTTTTCAACCGAAAGACGTCTACTGCTGGACATAAGTCTCCCCCAAGGATCTCCACGACGACCGGCCCGATTGAAAATTAATTATGAATGAAATCTTAGTTAATAATTAGTATTTAATCAGCCCTAGTACCAATTAATTATGTTGTTATTTGTATTTTTTATTTACCACACACGACCTAATAGAAACCAAAGCACTTAAGAACGAGCTTCTCGTCAGTAATTTCTACTTCCGTAGCTCGTGATGCATTACAGTATGTACTGTGCTGCATTAATCTTCTGTCGAGAATTATTCTCGCTGTCTCACTGATATAGGATGAGACTGGGTTTAATCTGTGTATTGCACAGCAGTCATTTTGAGTTCGTTTGTAGGGCATTCCACAATGTATTTTGTTCTAGAAAAATTTTGGCTGAATATGCTATTTCGTTAACAGGGAGTCGGCCATAATCTACCACGCTCGCCCAGTGTGGATTGGTAGATGTCACATGTCTTCGAAGTTTTTAGCTCTAGGACATGCCGGTTTCCTCCAGATGATTTGCCTTCACCGTTTTGAGAGCAGTGGTGATGAAATAATCGACATTAAGTAGAGGTCTGTAACCCAACAGTGGGACGTTATAAGCTGATTTTGTATGCTATTTCTTAACGCAAATGATATTCTCAATACCGCTAAATTTTAGATCAATAATTACTTAGGTTGAACATAATATACGATACATATTGGACTCCAGCAGTAAAGCGGACCCCAGACTACAAAGCTGAAAAAGTTTCGGATGCGACTGGCATTAACGCTGAGATGATGATGTCATATTGGTCTCCAGATCAATCTCCCTCTAGCACAGCATCGTTTGTCGTGTTGTTACATATTACATCACCTCGCTCAACTGCCGTCTTCCTTCCTCAGAACCTTACTCAAGATTTAAGCATTACTTAAAACTAGTATCAACCAATCAATTAGCTTCATACGAGATTTAAGTAAAGCTTGAGTTTTGAGTGAGGTTCTGTAAATACAGTCCTAAGTTTTTTAAGTGAATAAGCTTAATAAACTAGCGCGCTTTACCATAACGATACAAGTACGTATATAAAAAGAGGAGAAATAATCAAACGGCTTCAAAAAATTTATTCGCACCGCTGTCAAAAGGAAACGTTCCCAAAAGGCAGCATTGCCACGTTGTATGGCAATACTAGTGTCAACAATCTGAAAATAACTTCACGATGTTGGACAAAATATATCAAGCATTCAGTTTTGTTGCTTTCTCCGTCTAACTTTGAATAAGTTTAGATATTCGTTCAAAATATTCGAACTAGCCAAGCATTTGATTCAAAAGCAAGATGTTTTGTTATACGAAGCGTGGAAGAAGAAAATCAACAATATATCCGATAAAAGATGAAAACTGAATACTGAAGTCAATATTTGTGAAAGGATATTTAATTTATGTGAAATTTTATTTGTTTTGGAAATTGGTAAGATACTATTTTATACTGTTACTATTTTCTTATTTATTTTATTTTTGTGAGTTCTTATAAGAAAATAGTTCTGCATTTAATAAGACTGTTTTATTTCATTTACATATCAATGTTTTGAAATGAAATTTGTGATAATTTAAAATGATAATATTCTGTGGTAAATTCTTCTAGCAAGTATCATTATCAAGTACCTGTGGAGCATATGCTCCATTCATTGACTTTTGATATTTTTATAGCATTTATTTTTTAAGCTTAAATAAGTCCTGTAGGTACCATGATACAACTATAACATCAAACCTTTTAAAATAGATTGTACACCTTAAGAACATACGATAATTCTTCCAACATCGGACAACCCGTCGTACGGCGAGTTTCCATCCTTACTTTGTTAACACCACAACGATCCGAACGAAGCATTTCGCCTCGTCTTTTCTACCGAGTACCTACACCGAGGGACTGGAACAATTTTCTATTGGCGGTGTTTCCGTCGGTCTACAATTAAAGTGTCTTCAAGGTTAGAGTGAAGTAAGAGGCTCTGAATAAACTACCGCACTTTACCATCAACGATTGCATCACTGCTTACCATCAGGCTGGATTGCGGTCAACCAGGAGTTAGATTAGCAGACAAGCGTTTGGCACAAAATGGAAATGTAATAAGACTAGCAGCACCCCGTGGTAGCACCCGCTTAAATGTCGATCCGATTACATGAGAATATCAGGAAAAAAAAGTTAAAAAACTAAAACCCAATTACGACAAAAAACGACGCTGAAAAAGTATAAAACAAGATTTTCAGAATACTGAACTGAACAAAGTTGCTAATATACCTAGTTGCAAGTAAATGGACACAGTAGACTCTACCAAGATGCCTTCGTTGTAAATTGACAATAATGTCTTACGATACTATTCTGAAGTATGCAATATTCACTATTTAGAGTATATGTAACGTGTGACTACGCCTACTTTCCAAACATGAAAATTTATCTCTAAATAGTGAATATTGCATACTTCAGAATAGTATCGTAAGACATTATTGTCAATTTACAACGAAGGCATCTTGGTAGAGTCTACTGTGTCCATTTACTTGCAACTATATTAGCAACTTTGTTCAGTTCAGTATTCTGAAAATCTTGTTTTATACTTTTTCAGCGTCGTTTTTTGTCGTAGTTGGGTTTTAGTTTTTAACTTTTTATTATTTGTACTATTTTGGTGTTAAAGTGTATTTGTGGCGCGTAATATTAATAAAAGTTAAATTGACGAACTAAAAACTAGGTAGTTAACATACGACATCTCTTTTGACTTATGTATCGGCGTATAGTAATATGTAGAGATGTCCTATTTTACTATTTCGTAGCGCTTGGAGCGTAGCGCGTATAGCAACGGTTTTCCCGCATGAAGCTCCCGGTTTTTCGTAGTAGCGACGCACATTTGCGTCGATGGCACCGAATGGGTCATGAATTAGTGGATGAGGCCGTTAGTATAAATAGATTGGATGTTTTTCTAACGGTGGTAGGCCATAACATCGGCTGCCAGCAGAAGTTACCACCCACCAGACAAAGTCTTGCCGCCTAGCGATTCGTCGTGTTCCAGCATGATGTCTGGTGAAGCCGTACAGAGGACGCGTCTGAGCACTTTGTGTTGCGTTGTGTGGCGAGTACGATGCGCCAAATGTTGTTGTGTCGGGAGTTTGGTCGTGGAGAGTCTCCAGATCAATCTCCCTCTGGCGCAGCATGGTTGGTCGTGTTGGTCTTGGATTTAACATTGCATCACCTGGCTCAACTGCCGTCATCCTTGCTATTCCTAAGTTTTTTAAGTGAATAGGCTTAATAAACTAGTGCGCAGGCATCAAGGATTGCGTCACTGCTTACCATCAGGCGGGATTGCAGTCAAGCGCTAGTTTATAATTATTAAAAAAAAAAACTTATATTAAGAGGACCTGGGAAGATTTCTTAATCTATCTAATTCTGCTAACGATCGACTGTCATGTGGATTTTTAAGTAATTTATTATGATCCAAGGCACTTATAAATAATCCCTCTATGGTTTTAACTCTACTGAGAGCGACATAGGCCTGTCCTTTAGCAAACAATGACTTTCCTAGATCTGTAACTTTTTATCTAGAGTACAACCTTCTAATTTATGTACAGTACAACCCCAAGAAAGAATCAGCGGGAGCATTTTACGCTGAATTTGCCCAGAACCCCTCAAGCCGTCAAATTCAGTGAGGCAAGGCTCGATTTTGATAAGTCCGTTAGTATCTGCTTTTATGGATGCGTCGTCAAATTGTATGAGAACAGCGCTTGGCTGTTCTTCTGTTCCAACTGATCGCGCCGAAGAGCATTCCATTCGAAGGCCTGCACCACTCCCATCGCTCCGTTTACCAAACCCTGGTTTACATTCAAATTTCTACGAAGCATTACTAGGGATTATGTCCAAACATAAAGTACTCGTGAAGCTCTTTTAGATGATACCAAATACGGTATATTTATTTTAATTTTGTATTAACATAGAACTTTTTGTCCGCTAGAGGGCGTAATACTAAATTTGGTGACAAGCTCTAAAGCTCATAACCAACAGAATATCAAGGCCCTTCTAATGGTTCTGCAGTGGTCTTATTCTGATAAGTAGTAAAGAAGCTATCTATGAACGAAAAGATGTGAATTATATGCAATCAGCCGATGAATACAGGTAAAGTCACAAGCAAATGCTAGTAATATATATATATATATGTATATATGTATAGATATCCCTTTGGGCACTTTGTTGATCAGACGTGCCGTATAGGTAGTAATTTGTTGATCCATTTTCACTTGTTGATCCGGGGGCCTTTTCTTGATCCGTTGCCATCTGATCATAAAAATGTGGCTCCGTTCGGATCCACATGCGTCACGATCAATAATAAGAAGTAATAACAATAATTAAGGGCTGTTTTATACAAATCCACCTTTTTGGCGTCTGAGCAGTTGTTGATCCAATTCAAATGGGCCAATCAGGGTGCAGCATTTGCCAAGGGCGTGAAGCGATTGGATAAGCAGCAGTTACTTTTTTATGTATGTTCACCGATAAATCTCAGACGCCTAGACCGATTTACAAAATTCTTTTTATGTTAGAAAAGGTAAACTTTCTAAATGGTCCCATAGTCAGGATCTGATGATGGAAGACTAAAGAAATCAAGACTTCCAAAAATCGTAGGGGCGACTACTGCATTACTAAGTATCTTCATTAAGTATTTCAGAGAACTACAATTTGATAAAGGTCTGGTATAGCTGATGATGGAGCCTGGAGAAAGTCAAGGGAACTCCTCAATTATTCACAGCAGCTACCTTGAGTTTGTGCTTGACTAATTTGTATTGATAAGAACTTTACAAAAAGATGGGTTATGACTGTCATGAAGGCTCTGGTGATAAAAGCAAAGGCCAGTTCAGGGAACTCTTCAACGGTTAATAGTAGGTACCTTGTGTTTGGACTTAATTCATTTATATTGATGAGAACTTTGCACCTATATGGGTTAAAATGATGGTTTGTAGTAAATCTGATGATGAAGACTATAGGCAGTCGAGGGGACTCCTCAACTATTCACAGCAGCCACCTTGCGTTTGTGTTTTTTTTTTTTACATATTATAAACCAGCGCTTGACCGCAATCCTGCCTGATGGTAAGCAGTGACGCAATCGTTGATGGTAAAGCGCACTAGTTTCTTAAGAGCCTATTCACTCTAGCCTTAAAGACACTCAAATTGTAGTCCGACAGAAACACCGCCGCTGGCAAATTGTTCCAGTCCCTCGACGTACGCGGTATAAAGGAGGAGGCGAAACGCTTCGTCCGGATCGTAGTGGTGTTAACAACGTAAGGGTGGAAACCAGCCGTACGACGGGTCGTCCGCTGGTAGAACGGAGATGGGGAAATTAAATCATGCAATTCCCTCGCACACTCCCCGAAATGCATCCTATAGAACACCGAAAGGCTGGCACCACTACGCCTACGCACTACTCTACGCCTGTGCTCTAGGCTTTGGAGACCAACTCGAGTTAGATCAGGGTCACCAATCAGCCTCTTTGCACGTCTCTCCACTGAATCCAAAGTGGCCAGGTGACACTTGGCAGCACCAGCCCAAATATGGCTGCAGTACTCCACACACGAACGGACCTGTGCTTTGTATAACATTAGAAGCTGCCCAGGTGTGAAGTACTGCCGGACCTTTGCGATAACGCCAAGTTTCCTGGCAGCCACCTTGGCCTTGGACTCAATGAACTGCCCAAAGTTAAGGTTCGAGGAAATCTCAACTCCCAAAAACTGAAGGCGGTCGGAACACTCCAAGGACACATTTCGAAAAGTAGGAGCCAAGGTGAACGGGCTCCTTTTGGCAGTGAAAAGACACGCTTGTGTTTTGGCGGCATTGAATGCTACAAGATTGGCATTGCCCCATTCGGAGACTACCTGCAGTGCAACACTCGTTCGCTCAACCATGGCCTCTCTTTCGGACCGGATTGATTCCCTACTAGCCCGAGCATGATTAATGCTTGATTAATTCGTATTGATAAGAACTTTGCACCTATGCTCGGTGCCTTTGCTCGGTGGTAGGCCATAACATCGGCTGCCGGCAGATGTTAGCACCCACCAGACTAAGACTTGCCGCCAAGCGATTCGTCGTGTTCCAGCCTGATTTCTGGTGAAGCCGTACGGAGGACGGGTCTGAGCAGTTGTGTTGCGATGTGTGCCGGGTACGATGCGCCAAATGTTGTTGTGCCGGGAGTTTGGTCATGGAGGGTCTCCACATCAATCTCCCTCTGGTGCAACGTTGTCGACGCTCAACTGCCGTCTTCCTTCCTATTCACTAAGGTTTTGTAAGTGAATGGACTTAATAAACTAGCGCGTTTTACCATCAACGATTGCATCACTGCTTACCATCAGGCGGAATTGCAGTCAAGCGCTAGTTTATAATTATTAAAAAAAATATATGTGGGCTAAAATGAATGTTTGTCGGTCGTGGTCTTCATCATCAAATCTACTACAGATTTTCATAATAATGCATATCGGTGAAAATTGCTCATCAATATATATATATTAATTAAATCCAAAAACAAGGGAACTACTGTAAACCCTTGAGAAGTTACCTGAACTGGCCTTTGTATTCATCATCAGAGCCCTAATGACAGTTACAACCCATTTAGGTGTAAAGTTCTTATTAATACAAATTAATCAAGTTCAAACACAAGGTAGCTGCTGTGAATTGTCGAGGAGTTCCCTCAACTGTCTCCCGACTTCATATCTACTCCAGATCATTACTAAATTGTAGTGCTTTAAAATACTTAATGAAAATAACTAGAAATGCACTAGTTGCCCGTAAAAGTTTTGAAAGTTTTCCTTGATTTCTCTAATCTTTAATCATCAGATCTTGACCTGGTGACTATGGGACCACCCTTTCAAATAAAACAAGAATTTCGCAAACGGGTCCAGGCGTCTTACAGTAATCGATGAACATACATAAAAAAAAAAGATTGCGACGAATTGTGAACCTCCTCCTTTTTTTGAAGTCGGGTAAACACTTAAATTGCCAAAAGAAAATAATTTTTCTGTTGACAACTTTAACAACAAATTTAAATTTTATAGGATTTTGACATTGATTATTAACTTTTTTATTGCTATTGCCCGAGGTCGAATCCTTTAGTCTCAACGCCCGCGCTGCTGCCGATGACAATAGTATCATACTAAGCAGTATACGGTGAAATCACGCAGGCATTTATCAACTACTTTTCTCAAACAATCTGCGGAAATCAAACACATAATTTCCTTTTTTAAGTTCTATATCGAATAATGAACAATAAAATTTTTTCCCGCGCTATTATAATGTTCTTTCGTTTTTTTCAATAAACAGTCTACTACTGTCTATTTGCAAGATAGTCCAAAATTTGAATAAAACCTTTTATTAGTTACCTCCTTGGTATTCCATGTTTCGAATGCAGTTTTTTTTTTCGAAAGAAATTCAGACTAGGACGTTGGAACGAAACGCAAACTCCCTATTTCGAAATTGCGGCCGCTAAAGTTGACATTCCATGTGTCTAACGCGTTCCAGTACCTACCACAAATCATTAGAAAACAGCGCTTTCTTTCGCTAAAATATAACGCGACTAAGCGAAATTATTTTTATAACACACTTTGAGTAGACTGAGAAATCATCCACCAGATCCACAGATCTTTATTACCTTTATTACTTAGTAAGTAGCAACTAGGATTTTATTTCCACTAACGTGCGGTTGAGTTTATCTTTTTTAATTTACAAAAATATTATAAATGGTACACATGTTTATTGCACACACTACGCTAGGATATCTCAATGTTCTTTATGAATTATTTACTGAATGCACTATTTACTACATAAATATCGCACTTTTATTTAGTAAAGAACACTTTAAATAATTTAAAACTCCGATGGAAAAATTGAAGCTCAGCTTAATTTTCCCGCCAAAACTCCTGACCCGGATTATAACATCAGGAAAACATTGTTTTATTTTGAGTACGAGGCTTTTTAGTAAATTATATTACTTTTTTTTCTTTTTCTTTATTATGTGTTTATTATTTTTTAGTGTATTATTATTGTAATGTGCGTTCTGTTTGGAAGGAGTAAACTTTTTTTGTTTCTACCTGATTAATACCTAAAAAAACCGCTTAGCAAAATTCAACGCTTAAAACTGAAACTTCAAATTTAATAATAATATGTATTCGCATAAGTTACGCTTAAGTCGTGGTGGCCTAGTGGTTTAAACACCAGCCTCTCAAGTATGAGTGCGCGGGTTCGATTCCAGGTCAGGCAAGTACCAATGTAACTTTTCTAAAGCTATATGTACTTTCTAAGTATATTTTGGACACCAATGACTGAAGGTGAAGGAAAACATCTTGAGGAAACCTGGACTTTAAGTCTGAAATCGCCAACCCGCATTGAGCAAGCGTGGTGATTACGCTCAATCCTTCTCTGTATGAGAAGAGACCTGTGCCCAGCAGTGGGACGATAAAAAGGTTGATGATGATGTATTCGCATACAATTTCTACCAAAGAAGTCTATACAAGCAGTGTTAATTGCATTGAGTGTAACCGAGGCCGTCCACACAATATTTTCAGCCCCAAACATGCAGCGCCGATATCGTGTTTGGACTAATTAGATTGATTTCGATGAATAGAGTTTAAAAACTTAATATAAATGGTAAGTTAGAAATAAAGTATAAAAACCCCATACGCACAATTCAACCTCTTTAAATATTAATAACAATAACTTTGACTTCATACTAAACATAATTGATCGACCGGTACGGTATCAGTACATCTTCAGATCAAAATAAGTATTACGAAGTACGAGTAGCTACATGGATAAACATAAGATAATGATTTTTGAAATATATTCCAAGCCAAAAAGTTTTTGTGCATTTAAAAAAAAATAGTCGTTATGGATCCACTAATGCATAGAAATGTTAAAAAATATATATAGATCTTACAATGTATGGAGTATTGCGAATATAAAATATCTAGATTAGCTATAATAAATTCCTATTTGATCAACTGTTACGGTATAGGTATCGGATCAAAAGATGTATTACTGGAAGTACGAGTATATAAATGGTTCAACACAAGTAATTGATTTCAAAAATATATCCAGAGCTAAAAAGTCCTCGTGGGTTCAAAAAATTTAGCCGTTATGGATCCACGAATGCGTGAAATTGTTGAAAAAATTTTTATCGAGTATAATGTCCTATCGAGGAATATGTTTGGCAACATCGCTTAATAGAATGCAACGTTGCCACTCCGCCCGAGAAATACGCAACTGGATTAAAGTTATTCCGTGCTAAAGGTGGAGTCTATTGTGTTCGGGATTGCGGCTGGATCAACTATGTGCCCAAAGAGGTGTTTATATATACATATGTATATATGTATATATGTATGTGTTATATATGTATATATTCAAAATGTACAAGTTAAGCCCTTTCAAATGATACCAAACACGGCATATTTATCTTAACTTTTTTTTTTACTCTGTATATTTTGTCCGCTAGAGGGCGCCACGTTAGATTTTGTGAAACTCCATATAGCCTATAACCAGCAGACAATTTAGACGCTTCTAATGATATGTCATTTATCGAATTCGAATAAGTAGTTTAGAAGTTACGAGGGAACAGATGAACATACATACATACATACATACATACATACATACATACATACATACATACATACATACATACATACATACATACATACATACATAGCCTGTTAAAATCATAACCCTCCTTTTGCTTTGCCGTAGTCGGGTAAAAAGTATCCCATGTGCTTTCCTAATATTTAATCTATGTAAAGATTCGTGTTCGCTGATTGATCCATTCAGCAGTTTTTGTCTAAAAGACTTCTAAAAATCCATTCCTCCTTATAAACTTTCGCGTTTAATAATTTTAGCAGGATTTTAAAAGCTAATAAAAGCGTACTAAACGCATTTTATATATTAAAAGTAGATCCCTTCTTAATTATGGCCGTTATTTAACAAACCCTCGTTTAATTGAATCTTCCCCGTACCACGAGCTCATAAAGAACTTACAGTATTGTTAAAACAAAAAATAAATGTGATTTTGTTAAGGATAAGAAACAAAATTTTTTCTATAACATAACATGTATCTAATACTTTTGCATTGTACTACGTGGAGCCCTTATCATTATCTCAGCGTTAGTCTCAGTCGTATCCGAAGCTTTTTCAGCTTTGGAGTCTGAGGTCCGCTTTAGATACTAGTCTAACTGCTGATTTTGGCTAAACTTCTATATTTTCCGTGAAGCGACTGCCGTCTGACCTCCACAACCCGAAGGCGATATCGTTGCATTGCAGTTAGACCAATTGTTGGGCTTTTGAGGGCTCCAACAACCAGTAACGACTGCCATTAGATGCTGACAAGACCATTATAAATATTCATATTCATGCATACAAATATTTGCAACTCGCGCCTCCTTGCGCAGCGGCCGCGTAGGGCCCTTATTCAGCTAAAAGGCGCCGTGACAGACTCCATAGAATATGGTGGGATTAACTGGAGAACACAAACGAATGACCAATGGCCAATATTTGCCCTTGGTCGATTGAGCTTTAAGTATAAGTTTCGATACAGTAGGAATCCTATTTATAATGCGAATGTAAGAACTACAATTAAAGTGCTTTCAAGGCTAGAGTAAATAAATAGACTCTTAAAAAAACTATCGCGCTATACCATCAACGATTGCATCACTGCTTACCATCAGGCAGGATTACAGTCAAGAAATAGTTTCCTCCTCCTCAAGTCGTTCTCCTCATTACTGGGGGTCGTGATGTCCCTGTGGAATTATTTTCTCTTTTACGACAGTTCGCTATCTGTTTCGATCCCTGGCCGCGAGTATAGCATCATGCAGGCCGGTGTCCAGAGATGAACGGATTTGGTCAGTCCACCTAAACACTAGTTTTTAAAATTTAAAAATATATACAGCCTTATTTTTTGTTTATGCGAAACCTGAATACAGTTTGTTCAGAATAAGCAACTGAATCGATTCCAATCATTTTTACACCATGTTATATATTTTTTTCCCAAAAATATTTACAAATTTTTGCAGTGTGGTTACCGAACGCGCCACGCAGCTACGATAGATCATAGTACTCTGCACGTCCGCGCAACAGCTGACGCCAGAGGTCAACCGTTCGCCCGCCCGAGCGGAGCGGGGACCATATTTTTGTTGGGACAGCCAAGTA
This sequence comes from Sesamia nonagrioides, assembly GCA_017933935.1. Lineage (NCBI taxonomy): Eukaryota > Metazoa > Arthropoda > Insecta > Lepidoptera > Noctuidae > Sesamia > Sesamia nonagrioides. The sequence goes on from JADWQK010001182.1 coordinate 1,632,398, forward strand.
GGATAACAAGCTCATAACTTTGTAATTTTTCATGATATGTTTTTAAAATTTTGTACATAGATTCTATACTTAAAAATACTGGACACGAGTTTTGAGTTTCCCATAAACAAAAAATATTGTGTTCGCATAAACATAAAATATATGTTTGTATGGATGTTTTAATATTAGTAGGAATGTAGGATTCATAAATTGCCTGACGCTTGACTGCGTTCAAATCAAATCAAATCATTTATTTCAAATAAACCAGTTACAGGCACTTTTGAATTGTCAGAAGAAGGTCGGTCAGTCAATAAGATGAAGCTAGTCGCTCATTCCAAAGAGTAGGTACCTATGGAGAAGAACGGGCAAGAAACTCCATGGACACTCTTTTAAATTTTCAAGCTATTGTTACAAGTATTTGTAACATGTTGCGTGTAATGCATACTATCTAAGATTGAATTCAATGTTCAGGATTAACTCTTCAATATTGAGTGTCAAGTGCTCAGGGTTCACTACACAATCTATTAAGGGACTCTAGCCTCTAATTGATTAAGCTGACAAGCAGGTTTCTATGCCCAATCAAGATTACTTGCGGTATACAATCCAAGGATGTTATAGTCCTAATATGTGAAACTGTGTAGCTTTGGCTGAAAAACGAAAGGGCTTAACTCAGGTACCAACGTATTTCTTCAAGAACTTGTATTGTCATAAAATTCTCGGTGCTACTAATTGCTCGGTGGTTGGCCATAACATCGGCTGCCGGCAGAAGTTACCACACACCAGACAAAGTCTTGCCGCCAAGCGATTCGTCGTGTTCCGGCATGATGTCTGGTGAAGCCGTACGGAGGACGGGTCTGAGCAGTTGTGTTGTGATGTGTGGCGTGTACGTTGCGCCAAATGTTGTTGTGTCGGGAGTTTGGTCGTGGAGAGTCTCCAGATCAATCTCCCTCTAGCACAGCATCGTTTGGTCGTGTTGGTCTTGGGTTTAACATTGCATCACCTCGCTCAACTGCCGTCATCCTTCCTATTCCTAAGTTTTTTTAAGTGAATAGGCTTAATAAACTAGTGCGCTTTACCATCAGCGATTGCATCACTGCTTATCATCAGGCAGGACCGCAGTCAAGCACTAGTTTATAATTATTTAAAAAAAAAATGTGTAAAGGGTAAACCTGTACGTAACCAGTCCAGGTTACGTACAGGTTAAGCTCAGTAAAGTTCTTGGTTAAGATTTCAACAGAAAATCTTGAATCCAAACTTGGAAAAAATTAAGAAGTCGTGAAGTAAAAAAGCACTGCGCTCAGAACTGTTCCATACGAACTTGTAACTGAGGCGCTTCTAGATAATTCTATTAAGTTAGCTCCCTTATCTTTACGAAAGTGAATTTAGCTTTAGAGTTCTATGCATCACAATGAGGTTTTTTCTCTTTTTTTGCGGAAATCATAACGCGAGCGTGCCCTAGAGGATCACCAGAAACAATGAATACAGAACGTGGATTATTTTTTTTTTTGTCTGGCCGCCGAGAAGGTTGCAGCATTTATTTAATTTTGTCTATGATATTTATCTGGCCTGTATTTTTATTCGTATTGTGATGCATTGATAAAATATTAAACAGATACGATATATTCTAACAAACTGACCAAAAAACATGTGCCGAACACAGCAGCAGCACACATGCATATTTTTATTCGGCATACATTGGTACAGTGTGAGTGAGATGGGGCACAATCTAAAGCATAGAGAAGAAAAAGATGGCTAGTGTTTGTTGGTTGCGCTGTTAGTGTTTGTCGTTTGTTTTTACGAGTGTATCGAGAGTGACTAAGGCGAGATGCAGGACTTTCCTTCCTTTTGTACGCTTCATTTTCAGTGCGCTAATGACATATCTACCTTAGTTCAATATTTTATCAATGTTGTGAGGTATTATGTTATTTTTAACGTTTCACCTCAAAAAATGATGTCACAAAAAATTTAGGAAAATTTATATTTCTGTCATTATTTTTAGTTTCAGAGAATAATAAAAATGGATTTGACCTTTTTACATATAAAAGGCTCAGTTGACATGTAAATATAATTTTTTATTCATTTGGTTTGAAATTTCCTGTCTAATTTTTCGTTTATTTCAATATTTTGCATTTTTGTAATAAATTAAGAGCTTATTACTTAATCCTAAAAGCCGTTGCTTAGAAATAATAGTTATAAACAGACCCGCATGATGAGAATCACGTGAAAGAAACGAAAGATAAACAAATCAAGTATCTTGACTTGGCTCGCGAGATTGTCGACATGTGGAATGTGGACTCAGAGATTATTGTCCCGATAGTCGTGACAGCTATTAGATTAATAGCCAAGAGCATCGACCAACTCCTCTGGAGCCTCTCGTTGGGCAGGTGGATCTTGGAGGGCTTGATTCATTAAGCGGTACTTCAGGAAATGGCTCGTTCCTGATAACACGGGGCTACTGGACTTTTTGTTATTTTTTTTTAGATATTTTATATGCTAATAATAAAATTTATATGTATGTTTAAACATATGTGAATATGTTTAAATGAAGTAATTATAGTCAACGTTAATCTATAAACTATACACCTATCACATAAAACATACAAACAACAACAATAACTTTAGTATGCCACAGGTTTTTCCAATCAAGTTAAACAAAAAAAAATGACCTGAAAAAGGCTTCAGATTTAAAATTTCATTCGAATTAGCTAATGTATCAAAAGTAATGTATGATGCTGTCGAACAATTTACAAGTCGGCACATTTTTTTATTCTAAATAAATCCACTACCAAACGCTTCAAACTCGCTCTAATATCGTACAATAACCGTAAGTTGGTACGAATATAGCAAGCTTCAACTTATTCCTACGAAAATAGATTGTTTTAGTCTTATTTGTGCCGAGAACGCACCTGCTGCCGTCCAAGGGGTAATAATTCTCGATGTCTCCTCGTTCTGTTTTCTTCTGGGACACGCACTGTAGTTGGGGATCGGCGACAGCGATTTGTCTTAGCGATTTATTGATTATACGTGTCCTAAGATTAAATTATATTTATGATACGTCTACACTAATTTAAAGAAACATTTTTAATTTACGTTAAATTTAGTGACAATGTTCTATCTATAATGTATCTTCCCGTTGCTATTAATTCGTGGAATTAAATTACCTAGGAGGGAGGAGGGGAGTTAATTTAACTTCATTTTTTAACCTGTGGCGAGTTTATTTATTTTATTGGGAGTATAGGTATTCTACATACATCCATTAAAACTATTTGAACAATTGAAACATGTTTATGCCTGTGATATATCACCTACTCGTAACCCGTAACGAAAAATAATAATAAGTGTTCGGATTAATTAAAATAGAATATTGATATTGATTGAATACTTCCCTGAGTTCGTCAGATTGGAAACTGTAAAGGAACGGGGTGTAAAGTTCACTCATCCTCCATAGAAAAGGGAGTATCCAGCCCAACGGTAACGGTTGAAGTTTTTTTTTTATATATATTATAAACTAGCGCTTGACCGCAATCCTGCCTGATGGTAAGCAGTGACGCAATCGTTGCTGGTAAAGCGCACTAGTTTTTTAAGAGCCTATTCACTCTAGCCTTGAAGACATTCAAATTGTAGTCCGACGGACACACCGCCGCTGGCAAATTATTCCAGTCCCTCGATGTACGCGGTATAAAGGAGGAGGCGAAACGCTTCGTCCGGATCGTAGTGGTGTTAGTGAAGTTAGGAAGTTGTATGTATGCTAATTGTACGATAAACAATGCTTGCAAGATTTAGAATTACTTTGACGTCAGTATGATACGTTGTTTATTTGCGGTGCTTGTAGGTACCGCTGCAGAAATGATTGACGCCTTTAGGTATAGTTTTCTATTAGCGTCGATTCAGTTATTCACAAACTAAACTAAACTAATTTTAAGGTATGTGCATCTTTTTCTTTCCATTTCGTTAAGAAAAGGATAGAAGATAACATTTTACTTTAATCCTGTCAAATTAAGATACTCCATAGACAGTTTAGACGCGATTATAAACATGGCGATTAAAAATACGCCAGTTTACGTAAGGATTTTCTCGGTGGTAGGCCATAACATCGGCTGCCGGCGGAAGTTACCACCCACCAGACAAAGTCTTGCCGCCAAGCGATTCGTCGTGTTCCGGCATGATGTCTGGTGAAGCCGTACGGAGGACGGGTCTGAGCAGTTGTGTTGGCGGGTACGATGCGCCAAATGTTGTTGTCTCGGGAATTTGGTCGTGGAGAGTCTCCAGATCAATCTCCCTATAGCGCAGCATCGTTTGGTCGTGTTGGTCTTGGGTTAAACATTGCATCACCTCGCTCAACTGCCGTCATCCTTCCTATTCCTAAGTTTTTTAAGTGAATAGGCTTAATAAACTAGTGCGCTTTACACTCAACGATTGCATCACTGCTTACCATCAGGCGGGATTGCAGTCAAGCACTAGTTTATAATTATTAAAAAAAAAAAAAAAGGAGCGCGCTAATTTGACAGGTCTAAACTGACATTTTATCTTCTGTCCTGTTCTTAATAATAGAATAATAGAAAGAAAGGGATGGACTTAACTTATAATTAGTTTTAGTTTGTGAACAAGAGAATCGGCGCTAATATTACTTGTTTAAGTTCATTCAATGTTCTATGTAGGTATAGAATAACCTAAGAGGAAGTTCTCGTGGGCTGCTGGTTGTTCGAAAGATACCGAGGCCATGTCACACAGGCAAGTGAAGGAACACGCGTGAGCTTTAGGCCGCTGCCTCGAATTTTGCGGGCAGCGGGCGGCGGCGGCAGCGGCGCGGGTGCCGAGCGGGCATCGAAGACCCGTTCTCGAAACTAGCGGGCAGATCGCGCGTCACTATAGCCGTGTAGTGTTGTGTTCACGATTATGTCGACAAGATATTTGTTTTTATTCGCGAAGGAAATGTCTGAACAATGGCAACATCTTTTTGATTCAAATTTATTCCTAACGCTCGATCACCGCTCGCTGCCCGCCCGCCGCGCGCCGCGAGAACCGGCCCGTTTGATTGTACGCATAAGACCTTGCCGCTCACTCGCCGCCGCCCTGCTGCCCGCAAAATTCGAGGCAGCGGCCTAAGTCACTCAAAGTCTGACACGCCCTTCCAGTCGAACTTGAAGTTCTCGTAAATTTAACATGGTAAGTACGGACAACAGTAGGTCAAGCTACCCGGAACTGACAAAAATTCCCAATCAACCTTAAGGTGATAGATACCCTCGAGCGGCCAAAAACGCTCATCTTTCAAAGTTTATTACTCCGGAATGCCTGGATCAAAAATTTTGAAAAAAAATATATTATATTCATAGATTCAAGCACAACATATTCATTGTTTATTATTTGCTATACGGCCTATATTTACGTCAAAAAAAAATATTTCTACACGGCGTTTTTTAACTTTTAAATCGATATTTCTCTTAAAGCGCTTAGACTTTTTAAAATATTCTTACTTGCAGTAACGTGTACCTGTAAGAACTATAAAATCATAGTTCTATTTAAAATTGATGAAATATTTAATAAGAAAAGTAATAAAAATGAGTGTCCGTACGAGTTTCCGCCTTACGAGGTTCAGAGGGGCTCTATGCGGGACGCGGGCGCGGGTGGCCGGCAGTCTCGCGCCAGCGCTCATGAGAGGAGGCTGTGTCACTTTTTGCTCCGCGCACCCTTGGATACTAATGTAAAGACATGCTTCAGAAGCGGGGAAAATAATAACGTCGTAGTATGATCCACTACAAGTCTGTTTAATTAATAATAAACAGTACATACATCAGTTGCTTTTATACACCATTGAGTCAAAACACTAACGAATAGTCACAAAACTAATAGACAACGAAAACAGAAATGATCAGGTATTGAATAAAATTAAGAAAAAGTAACGCTAGTAATTGTTAATAATTGTGTACAGATATTTGGATTAACCTAAAATATCGAAAGTTGTTTATATTTATTTATTTATTTGAACAATGCTTGATTCAATAAATAAATATCCGATGGGCGGGAAGACTAATGCTCGATAGGATTTTGTAATAAAAGTTGGCGGTAATCGGAAGTTGCATCAATAATTCTAAAATTAATAAATTAATGGCCGAAAGACTGGAAGTGTACTTCCAAATGTGATTTTAGAATAAACTAAGGTTTTAAAATCCTCCCAAGTAATTTAAAGTAATCATAATAAATTTAAATTAACATAAATAATTACGCAACTACAATCAATATAAAATAATTATGAAACTAAGTATAGCTTCATAGATGGGCGGGAAGCGCAAGCTGTAACACTAAGTACTTCGAGTGCAACGAAGTATTTTTAGTGATTTTGTGTATAATTATTGAATGTTTGCATTTATTGCCGCGCTGGGACGCTTTACGTGATTTTATATGATGTTTTATTTTGAGACTAGCTTTCCGCCCGCGGCTTCGCCCGCGTGGAGTTCGATTATATCGTGCTTTTTAGATTTCCTTCGGGAACACCAAATTTTTCCGGGATAAGAAGTAGCCTATCATTTAATCCGGATTTCTAACTTTACGTCTACAACATTTCAAAGCAATCGGTTCAGCAGTTACAGTGTGAAAGCAGAACAAACAAACAAACAAACTCACTTTCCTATTTATAATATTAGTATGATTCGGTTATATCGCGCTTCTAGATTCCTTCGGATTAAAGTTATTTCTAAGTAGGGCATGCAATACCGGTTTACCATTTTCATTTTTACCGCCTTTTCTCCTTTCGCCTTTTTTCGTAACTTTAAAATTACCGTTAAAAAAATCTAAAACCGGTAATTTACCGGTTTTACGTTTTTGGGCAACGTTGTTCATTTATACGTCAAACTTTCCATTATATGTAATGTTTGACACTTGACAGTAGCTTTGACGTAGGCTTTTGTGACGATTCGTGTCATTCATTAGTTTGGATAACCATAACTGTACTGTACAACGACTATCGAACTCATGTCAAATTTTCCAATGACTCCAGAGCTAGACGAACGTAACCAGTCTTACTAGCTTGGCAGTGCAGGATTGAATACCGTATTGATGGGGCCAGAGCACTTATCGGTAAACTAATCTGCTTCAGGGAATGTGATGCTCGTCCTAGAGTGATACGTTTTGTAAGGCGGGTATTTTCAGGTACAAATACCAACCTACAGGATTATACGACCCGTGTCAGGGAGCACATCGACTTCCTGAAGCAGAAAATGTACGGTACACCCAGAATCGCACTTTCTAAAACTATGAACGTGGGTTTATCGACCAGACCAAGGTGGCTGACACTTACCTACTGGATGACGATGCCATGTGTTCATTCTGGCGCAATATCTGTTTGGTGCCTGTCGCTTTTTTTGGATCAAATGGTTTTCAAGGTTGCACGCTCGCTTGAGTCTGGTTCGCTACCTCAGTTCCTAACAACTAGAGTAACCCACCTGCTCCATAAATCAGGTAGCACTGCGGTACCCAAAAAATATAGGCCGATCACTTGTTTACCGACCATCTTTAAAGTTCTTACATCAAATTTTAAAGTTAAAATTAACAAACATATTGACAGCAACTCATCATGTCTGCCTCTCAAAATGGGTGTAGGAGCGGCTCCCGCGGTACTAAGGAGCTACTCCTTAATAACATGGCCATTACCCAACAAGTTCGTCGTTCCCAAAAGGATCTATCGACATGTTGAATAGTTCTTTTTTTTGATATTGCCTTTCACGGACACCAGCTCCTTACATATGTAACAAATACTAGACTGAGTAATTGTACGGTTTTAGCTATAAACAAAACACTGTGAGGAGAAATAAATGAATAATAATAATTATTATTATATAATGAATAATAATAATATTGAATAATATAATGAATAATAATAATTATTATTATACGACCAGAACAAGGTGTGACTGACACGTGCCTACCGGATGATGATGCCATGTGTTCATTTTGGCGCAGTATCTGGTCGGTACCTGTCAGTCACACTGAAGGTGACTGCCCGGGATGTCGAGAGAGCCTGCGATCCAATACGTGAAATGGGGTCTATTACCATCTGCTCCCAAGATGTAGCTCATGCAGTCCGTCCGTTACCTAACTGGAAGTCCCCAGGACCGGACGGGCTGCATAACTTTTGGATAAAATGGTTTCCAAGGTCGCACGCTCGCTTGGCATCTCAATTCCAGACTGCTTTAGTGTCTGGTGCGTTACCTCAGTTCCTAACTACTGGAATAACCCACCTGCTCCATAAATCAGGTAGCACCGCGGAACCCAAAAATTATAGGCCGATCACCTGTTTACCGACGGTCTACAAAGTTCTTACATCCATTTTGAAAACTAAAATTAACAAACATATTGACAGCAACTCCATCTTGTCTGCCTCTCAAAATGGATGTAGGAGCGGGTCCCGCGGTGCTAAGGAGCTACTCCTTATTGATATGGCCATTAGCCAACAGGTTCGTCGTTCCCGAAAGGATCTGTCGACATGTTGGATAGATTATAAGAAGGCCTATGACTCAGTGCCACATACATGGCTCATGCGGGTGCTGGAGTTGTATAAAGTGGATGCAACCCTACGCACCTTCCTGATGACGTGTATGAGGACATGGAGGACAGTCCTTCGCTATCCAGGATATCGAAATATTCAGAGGAATAGCGAACCGATAAGGATCGAGCGAGGAATATTTCAGGGCGATAGTTTGAGTCCACTTTGGTTTTGCTTAGCATTGAATCCTCTAAGCACACTATTGGAGGATTCAGGTCTAGGCTATCGGTTGAGGAGAGGTGGTCAGGTTATATCGCACCTCCTCTACATGGATGACCTGAAACTTTTTGCTCCCAACAATTCACAACTGAACGAGCTACTGAAAATTACTGAAATTCTCAGTAGCGCCATCAGGATGGAATTTGGTGTGGACAAATGTGCGATCATGCATGTAAAGCGAGGAGAGATTATGGAACCCGTGGGAACCCAACTCACGAGTTCCATAAATCTTAGAGCCCTCTCCGCATCCGAAACCTATAAGTATTTGAGTATGTCGGAAGCGTTGGGTATCAATGTTACTGACATGAAGCAATCGTTGAAAGAACGCTTCTTCGGCCGCCTGAAGAAAGTACTTAATAGTCTTCTATCAGGCGGAAATAAAGTGCGCGCTTTCAACGGTTGGGTCATGCCGGTATTGATGTACTCTTTCGGCATACTCAAATGGACTCAAACCGAGCTTGACGCCCTGGATCAGAGGGTCCGTACGCTACTGACTGCAAATCGATTGCATCACCCACGGTCATCAGTTATGAGGCTGTATATCCCGCGAAAATGTGGAGGTCGTGGCTTTTTAAATGCCAAGACTCTCCACAATCGCGAGATATGCAGTCTCAGGGACTATTTCCTAAAAACCGACGTGGGGATGCATCGAGATGTGGTCGCGGCTGACAAGGGCCTCACTCCGCTCTCCTTGGCTAAAGAGAACTGGCGTATACCAGTAGTGCTTGACACAAACGATCGCATGGAGGTATGGAAGAGCAAAGAGCTTCACGGACGCTTTTTCCGAGCCCTACACGGGCCTGATGTAGATTTTCAAGCGTCCGTAGCCTGGCTACGTTTCGGTGACCTCTTTGGGGAAACCGAAGGTTTTGTCTTTGCAATTATGGACGAAGTTATGATGACGAACAATTACCGGAGATTCATTGTGAAAGACGGCACAGTTGATATCTGTCGGGCATGTCACCGGCCGGGAGAATCAATTAGACACATCATTTCCGGGTGTTCTCGTCTAGCTAACGGATAGTACTTGCATAGACACAACCTTGTAGCCAGGATAATTCACCAGCAACTTGCTCTTAAATACAAACTTGTGGAATCGGAGGTGCCGTACTACAGGTATATGCCCGACCCAGTTCTCGAAAATGGCCATATCACATTGTACTGGGATCGATCCATCATCACTGACAGGACTATTATTGCCAATAAGCCTGATATAGTGCTGGTGGATCGATCAGAGCGGCGTGCAATGATTGTTGACATAACCATCCCACATGAAGAGAACCTCGTGAAAGCTGAGAAAGATAAACAAACCAAGTATCTTGATTTGGCTCACGAGGTTGTCGACATGTGGGAAGTGGATTCAGCAATCATTGTACCGATAGTCGTGACAGCCAATGGCTTAATTGCCAAGAGCCTCGACCAACACCTCAGAGGCTCTCGTTAGGCAGCTGGATCAAGGGCTTGATTCAGAAAGCGGTACTGCTGGACACGGCTCGCATCGTCAGGAAGTTCCTCTCTCTGGAGCCCTGACCGCCGGTAGCTTGGACCCTGTTCCCGATACCGGTGGGCTACTATTTTTTATATTTTTAAATGTTTTTTATGTATTTTTTATGTAGAAATATTTAAAAATGTAATTTATATGTACGAGTATATACAATAAAATAAAGGAATTATTATATAATAAGGCCTATTATGACTTGGTGCCACATACAAGGTTCATGCAGGTGATGGAGTTCTATAAGGTTGATGCAACTCTGCACACCATCTTGATGACGTGTATGGCTAATGGAGGACGGTCCTTCGCTATCCTGGATATCGAGATATTCATAGGAATAGCGATCCGAGCCAGGTCTATTCCAGGGCGATACTTTGAGTCCACTTTGATTTTGCTTAGCCTTGAATCCTAAGTACACTGCTGGAGAATACACGTCTAGACTATCGGCTGAGGAGAGGTGGTCAGGTTATATCGCACCTCCTTTACATGAGTGACTTAAAATTCATTGCTCCCCACAAAATTCAACTGAAGGAGCTACTGAAAATTACTGAAACTTTCAGTAGCGTTATCAGGATGGAATTTTGTGTGGATAAATGTGTGGTCATGCATGTAAAGCGAGGAGAGATTGCGGCATCCATGGGAACCCAACTCACGGGTTATACCATGCTTTATACCAGTAACATTGATACCCAACGTATCAATGTTACTGGTATGAAGCAATCGCTGAAGAAACGTTTCGCTTCTCATATTCATCTTCGCATCGCTGAAAAGGTAATAAATAGTCTTCTATTAAGCGGAAATAAGGTACGAGCCTTCAACGGTTGGATCATCCCGATTTTATGTACTCTTTCAGCATACTAAAATGGACTCGGACCGAAGTCGACACCCTGGATAGGAGGGTCCATACGGTGCTGACTACAATTCAATTGCATCACCCACTAACATCGGTTATGAGGCTGTATTAGTGTATACCCCGTGAAAAAGTGAAAGTTGAAGCTTTTTAAAAGTTTAGACCCTCCACAATCGCGAGATATGCAGTCTCAGGGAATATTTCCTAAAAACCGACGTGGGAATGCATCGAGATGTGGTCGCGGTTGACAAGGGACTCACTCCGCTCTCCTTGCCTTGGCTAAAAAGAACTGGTGCAAGACAGTATACCTACTTGACACTAAAGATCGCATGGAGGTTTAGCAAGCTACATTGAGGTTATTTCCGGGTTCTCCACGGGCTTGATGTAGATTTACCAGCATCCGTTGGCTGGCTGCGTTTTGAAAATGAAAATTGTATAAATTAATCTAAAGGTGCTACATTTACGCTTGACTGCGCCAAAGGAACGGTCATGGTTTTAAAAATTGTGTTTATATGCTCATTTTAAGCAATATGTAACATGTTCACTACCATTGTACCTTGTATACTTATTTATTTTCTGCTTTAAGACTACCCAATCACATTATTAATATTTTTGAAAAAAAAAATATAAATTTACCGTTTTTACCGGTTTACCGGTAAAAATATTTCAATTACCGTTTTTTTACCGGTAAAACAAAAATTACGCTAATTGCATGCCCTATTTCTAAGGCCACATCCTGTTCATTCCTCCAATAAAAATTAAGAACATCTCAAAAAAAAAAAACGTCAAATTTTTGCTAAGTCCAAAACAATAATATTTTCCTTCCCTAAAAAAATATATAATTGATACTTGTAATTTAATCCATATGAAACTTGATTAAATTTCCCCAATTTTTTTTTCTAGTAGGTAAATCAAAACAATTTCTTTTTTTCATTCTTTAAGTTCATTAGTCCCAGGTGTTCATTACCTAAAATTTGGTCAGCTAAATTTTTAAACAATATGTATTCTAAATAATATGCACCTATTTTAGTCTGACCTGTGAGTTTTATTTAGATGATGGAGTTTCCGGGATTTTTTTTTAAGTCCTGGTAAGTATCAATGGGAATTATACCAAAAACGCTAAATGCTAAATAATAACTATAAATAAAAAAGAATAAACCGGTTCCCATTTTGCATTAATCATTTTTATAAATTAATATTTGTTTTCCCTTTTTTAAATAAAAAAATCCCTGCAACGCAGTATCGAAAACAACATAATAAAAGTAATTACCTAATATGTTTCACTTTAGGGCATGAGTTTTGATACCACGTAATTCTATATTAGGTACTTTTTAGACAGAATAGTATACTTTATAGACATGGTATGGCATTCTACGTTTGTTGCGAGACGTCCGCGCTCGAAGCAAGCGAGTAGGAAATGTGCACGTAAATATGATGCGGGGTGCGCGGGGGTTTCTGCCTAGCCCCGCCCAGATGCGCAAGGTCATCGTCGTTACTAATCGCCTTAAGCCTTAAAGCTTTAGCGTTAAAGTTGAAAATCTAAAGAAATCCGGCAGATTCTAGTAGCTTGATGTGCGATTGTCTGTACATAGCCTGATCTTAGTATCAGTTTGTCAAAGATAAGTTTAATTATCCTACACTTTTGACAAATTCTTCAGATATTTTATTTGCTGCCAAAATGAAACTGCGACTAGATTTTTAACGTATTAAATTACGAGAAATTGCCATCTGTTGTCCTTCTCCGTTGTCGCTTATAGCCGAACGCAGCCATTTTGAAAGATAAATAGAGCTCTAACTTTGTTGAAGTGTAATTTAATCGAATTCATTGTTATATTGGTTTCGTTCCACAGTAATTTCCTTGTCCTATTTTTGTTTAGTATTTTTCTTTTAGTTTGAAACTGGATGAAATAAGTAATAAGATTATATTTGTAGTAGCCGCTTCAACTTGCCCCGCGGTTTCACTCTTGTAAGTAGTAGTAGTAGTACGGTTTTCATGTGAATATAAAAAAGATAAAAATCAGCCACCACACAAAGTCATGCCGCCAAGCGATTCGTCGTGTTCCGGCATGATGTCTGGTGAAGCCGTACGGTGGACGGGTCTGAGCAATTGTGTTGCGATGTGTGCCGGGTACGATGCGCCAAATGTTGTTGTGTCGGGAGTTTGGTCGTGGAGGGTCTCCAGATCAATCCTCTGGCGCAGCATCGTTCGTCATGTTGTTGGGTTAAACATTGCATCTACTCGCTCAACTGCCGTCTTCCTTCTTATTCACTCAGTTTTTTTGAGTGAATAGTCTTAATAAGCTAGTGCGCGTAGTTAATCGGTTTAGCCTTTTTGAGGAGTGAGGGCAAACATTGTGAGAGGAGAATTTTATATAATAGAAGACTAAATTAACAGAATACTGAAGTTTTAACTTTGCGTTTTGGCTTCATAAACTAAGTTTGAAATGCTGATGCTTTTCTTACAGCAGACATGTAGATGTAGAATGATGAAGTTAGTTTGCTAAAACTAAAATATTGTTTAGGAAGCAAAGTTTTTATTTTGTTTACCGAACAGTTATGTAAAATATCTTCTATCCATACTAATATTATAAATGCGAAAGTAACTCTGTCTGTCTGTCTGTCTATCTGTCTGTCTGTCTGTCTGTTACGCTTTCCCGCTTAAACCTCTAAACCGATTTTGATGAAATTTGGCACAGACAATCTTTAGACCCTGAGAAAGAACATAGGCTACTTTTTATCCCGAAAAAATTTGATGTTCCCGAGGGAAATCTAAAAAGCGCGATATAATCGAACTCCACGCGGGCGGAGCCGCGGGCGGAAAGCTAGTAATAAATAATGCGTAGTTTCTTATTATAGAAGATATCCAAAACTGTTATGATTTGAATTTAGGACACATAATCAAGAAATCGAAAATTTGTTCCCAATATTACAAGAAAGTATTTTATTATGAGTTGAAGCACTTCAAATATTGTTTGATATGAACCAAAAAGTGAGTACTTGGTATTTACAGATGACAGCACATCAAGCTACTACAATCTGTCAGATTTTACTAGATTTTCAACTTTATTCTAAAGCATTAAGGCTCAAGGTTGATTGGGAATATTTGATAATTTCTGGTAGCTTGACCTGCTATCGTCCTACATATGTTAAATTACTGTAAAATAACAAAGCTGTCAAATTTTGCTTGATTTTAATAGTTTACTATTAATAAGTCATAAAAATATTTAATTTTTCAACCAGGACAGCTTCTAACATTATACATTAAAAGGTCTGTTTGTGCGTGGAGTCCTGCAGCTACATTTGGGCTGGTGCTGCAAAATGGTACCTAGCAACTTTGGATTCGGTGGAGAGGCGTGCAAAGAGACTAAATGGCGACCCAGATTAGATTTGTGGAGAATAGCCAGCCTGTTGGTGTTCTATAGGATGCATTTTACATGATTTAATTCCCCTGTCTCCGTCCCATCATCGGACGACCCGTCTTACGGCGACTTTCCACCCTTACGTTGTTGACACCACTACGATCCGGACGAAGCGTTTCGACTCGTCTTTTCCACCTTTGACCACATCGAGGGACTGTAACAATCTGCCAGCAGCGATGTTTCCATCGGACTATAATTTAAATGTCTTCAAGGCTAGAGTAAATAGGCTCTTAATAAACTACTACCACCAGCGATTGCATCACTGCTTACCATCAGGCGGGATCGCGGGCAAGCACTAGTTAATAATTACAATTAAAAAAAAAAATGTTGTAACGTAGGTACTCTAAAATGTATTCTATAATCAAATCCATGGAAATAATAAAACATTTAAATTATATATTCGCCCTTATTTCATTAAGTAGGGTTTTCCTTCCCCATTTTTTCTCAACCTTTTCATGAACCAAATCATTCGTGAAATTTCTTCCATTTTTACCGCGTTCATATAACCGTGAATTACTTTGTCTACTTTTACCATACATTTTTGAGTTCAGTTAAATGTCAAGACGGTAATGTAAAAGCTCGCGTGAGTAAGTTTGCGATGAAAAACATACAATCATTTATGTACAGTCAGCATTTCAGCAAGGAAAGTCATATACATAACACGTTTGCGTTTTCTAATAGCAGCTAAGAGTTAAAGAAGAGAGAGTTAGAACCAGTCTTTTAATTATATGTCACTTCGGTTTCAATAAAGAATTTCGGTAAGAAGTTAAGATTCCGAAAATAAAAGTGTTGAAAGTTATTCTCGGTGGTAGGCCATAACATCGGCTGCCGGCAGAAGTTACCACCCACCAGACAAAGCCTTGCCGCCAAGCGATTTGTCGTGTTCCGGCATGATGTCTGGTGAAGCCGTACGGAGGACGGGTTTGAGCAGTTGTGTTGCGATGTGTGCCGAGTACGATTAGTCAAATGTTGTTGTGTCGGGAGTTTGGTCGTGGAGGGTCTCCACATCTATCTAGATGTGGAGACCCTCCACGACCAAACTCACACACACAACAACAACAACGACGCTGCGCCAGAGGGAGATCCCTCTGGCGCAGCGTCGTTGGTCGTATTGTTTGGTTTAACGTTGCACCACCTTTTTTTTTTTTTTTTTTTCGGGGTGGAAATCCTCATAGGATGTCCGCCGCCCTAGGGTGGGCGACGGGGTCTGTCAGACTTTTACTGACTAAAACCACCCCGGTGTCTCTTCTATCACGAGCGCGCGTGGGACCGCGGGAGTCTAAATTCTTCCGCAGCCCCACACTCTCGTGTTGGTCCGGTCTGTCCAGGCCTCGTCTCCTGCACGGGGTAGTGGGGTGTTAAGCTACCCCGTGCATCGCCTCAGAGGCGCGCGCTGACACTCGCGCGCGCCTCCGCCTCGGGATCCATCGAATAGGGGGCGGGGACTTCCCCATGTCCCTCGCCCCTGGACCCATTCATGGGGGGCGGAAGAGGGCGTTATCCGCCCTTCTTCGGCGCCCGGTGCGTCTTCTGCGGCCCGGGAAGGGAGTTGAGATCTCCCTCTCCCATTCCGCGGCTTCCTTCTGCGACATCACGTCCTCGCAGAAGAACACCACCGCGTCCCACGACTCTGCCCTGCCGGCCATCCTCCGCACTACTGCCGGCAGCGTCAGGTCGCCTCCTACTTCATTTGTGAGGACGCGGCGCTGCTCCTCCTAAGCTACACACTCGGAGAGCGTGTGCTGCACCGTGTCCTCCTCGCATTGGACGCAGTGGTTGCACCGAGCGTCCGGCTCCCTGCCTAAGCGACGCAGCTACTTGCCGAAGCAGCCGTGCCCCGACAGCACCTGCGTCACCCTGAACGACAGGGAGCCGTGCCTTCTCCCGAGCCAGTCGTCGAGTACTGGCCGGATCGCCTCGACGGTAGCGAGGCCGGCGGTAGGGCGCATAAGCCTCTGCCGCCAGTCCGCCACCAGGACCTGACGGAGCTCCCCTCGGCGCAGCTCGATCTGCCGCTGCGCCGGACTGGAGCCCCGTGTCCGCTCTTCCTCGCGCCATCGGTACAATGACGCGAGTACTTTCGCCTCTAGGTCCCAGGGCGGGGATCCGGCCAGGACGCAAGCCGCCTCGTAGGAAATCGTGCGATACCCGCGGACGACCCTGACGGCCATCGCCCTCTGCGGCTTGCGCAGAATAGCGAGTGTTCCGGCCGTCGGGTCCATCGCCCACACAGGGGCCCCATACAGGGCCATGGACCGCAGGATTCCCACGTATAACCGCCTACAGGCGGCGCTCGGGCCCCCCATGTTGGGAAGCAACGTTGACAGCGCGCCTGCTGCACCCATCAGCTTGGGCGCCAGCCGCCGGAAGTGGGGTCCGAATTCCCATCGGCTGTCGAGCACCAATCCCAGATACTTCATGGTGGACTCGACAGCTATCCGGGCACCACTGACCACGATATGTGATCCCGGCGCCGGCGCACGCCGGGGGCCATGGAATACCATGGCTTCCGACTTGTCAAGGGCCACCTCCAGGCCCAGGCGCCGGATGCGGGTCACCACCTGTGACACCGCAGCCGTGGCTATCAACGTCGCTTCCCTGTGCGAGCTCCCCCTGGCAGTGACAAGCGTGTCGTCCGCATAACACGTCAAGTCGGCGCCCGACGGAAGCTCGCCTCTCAGCACCCAGTCGTAGCCGATGTTCCACAGGAGCGGTCCCAAGACCGATCCCTGTGGAACACTGCACGACATTTGGTGCCGACCGGCACCGTCACGTCCCCGATAGATGACGCATCTATCCTCCAGATAAGCCCCTACTATGCGGCGGAGGTAGGGAGGCACCCGATGGTATTTCAGGGCCTCCCAAATACAGCTCCAGGGTAGGGTGTTCAAGGCGTTGGAAATGTCTAAAGACACCGCCAACACCACCCCACCCCGGGATACCGTATCCTCCGCCAGAGCTCTCACGCGCATGATTGCGTCTATGGTCGAGCGCCCCCGACGAAAACCGAACTGGTTGTCGTCCAGGTTCGGCCCGTCTCCGCACAAGTGGCCGACGAGGCGATCTGCGATTATACGCTCAAAAAGTTTGCCCGCCTCGTCGAGCAGCACCATGGGCCGATACGCGGACGGCGAGTCCGCGGGGCGCCCCTCCTTCCTGAGCAGGACCAGCTTCCCCTCCTTCCACACACTGGGAAACTGACCCTGCCTGAAGCATGCCGTGAAGAGCCCCCTCAGCTGGGGCTCTAGCTCCTTCAGAGCCAGGACGAGAGCTTGGCCAGGAACTCCGTCGGGTCCGGGCGCTTTATTCTTGGCCCGGAGCCGCGACACGGCCGCTCCCGTCTCTGCTTGCGTCTCGCTCAACAGCCGTCTTCTTTCCTATTCACGAGGTTTTTTTAAGTGATTGGGCTTAATGAACTAGCGCGCTTTACCACAAAGATTGCATCACTGCTTACCATCAGGCGGGATTGCAGTCAAGCGCTAGTTTATAATTTAAAAAAAAAATGGATTTTTGTTGCTGATGTACCAAAACGGAATTTGTTCGTTTGCGAAATCGAATGCGAAATGTACGGACAGAAAGTTATGGCGCGATCGTTTGAGATATCGAATGTGGATATACGGACGAAAAGTTGTGGTGTGCATGATATAATAATTATAATTAATATTACTATAGCCCCCATACCTATTTCTCAAAATTAAGAATAATTATGTTCTGGTGTGTCCTAGAGCACAGGAGTAGAGTAGCCAGCCTTTCGGTGTTCTATAGGATTCGTTTTGGTGAGTGTGCGAGGGAATTGTATGATTTAGTTCCCCATCTCCGTTCCACCATCGGACGACCCGTCGCACGGCGAGTTTCCACCCTTACGTCATTAACACCACTACGATTCGGACAAAGCGTTTCGCTTCCACCGCGTACATCGAGGGACTGGAACAATTTGCCAGCGGCGGTGTTTCGGATTACAATTTGAGTGTCTTTAGGGCTAGAGTGAATAGGCTCTTAATAAATTAGTGGGCTTTACCATCATTGATTGTGTCACTGCTTACCATCAGGCGGGATTGCGATCAAGCGCTAGATTATAATTTATGAAAAAAGAAAAAAACTTCCAATGAAAAAAAGTAAATAATAATGAAAAAAATAAATTATAAAACTTTCTATGTTCTTCGTACAATAAGAATATATGTTCTTCTAACAATCTTGTCTTACTCTTTGCTCCACATATATTATGTACGTCTGACTTTGTCCACTCTTCATTTCTTTTTCAAGCAATTCATCTGTGGAATGCATTTCTTCTTGATATCAGGATAGCAGCCATTCCGTTTGAATTTAAACGGAAATTGCAGAGTTATTTTCTCAATAATTAGGGTAGAGTCCTTTCAACACCTCTCTCCCAAATTTTTAGTGTTGTATGTATATATTATAAGTAGGTATATATTATGGTACTAGTGTGTATGTGTATATAGCTTATTTAAGTATTTATTTAAATAGTGTTAAGAGCTCTTTTTTTCTTTTAATTTTTTAGTTATAGCAGCTGCCATCTAATCTCTTCACCACCTGTGGTTGACTGGTGGAGAATGCCTAACGCATTAAGTCCGCCTCTGTACAATTCATGTGCGAAAGAATAAGTAAATAAATAAACCCGATCTAAATAAAATAGATGTCTTATTATAGACGATGTCTTAGTAGTCCTATAAGTGTCTCAGAATCAACATTAAAACGAAATCACAAAAATAACTAGACATCACACTAATTGAACGCGTCCTATAAATAAAGCGTCCAAAATGGCGGCGGCCAGACAAGGACTTTTTTGTTAAACCGTAAATAACTTAACGGTAATCATTAAGAGATAACGGCTCATTTATATTTAATCTTGCTTTGGGGGAAACATGTGGAGAATAGCCACGTAATTATCTATCTTTGAATATAATTGTCTTTAATATTGAATTTTATTATTCAGGAAGGTATTCTAATTGAATTGAACATTAATCGTGTACTTATACTTCTTCGGTTTAGGTAATAAACTTACCATCGGCTGCCGGCAGAAGTTACCACCCGCCAGACAAAGTCTTGCCGCCTAGCGATTCGTCATGTTCCGGCATGATGTCTGGTGAAGCCGTACGGAGGGCGGGTCTGAGCAGTTGTGTTGCGATGTGTGCTGGGTACGATGCGCCAAATGTTGTGTCGGGAGTTAGGTCGTTGAGGGTCTCTAGATCAATCTCCCTCCGGCGCAGCATCGTTGTTCGTGTTTGTTTTTTTTTTTTTGAGTGAATAGGTACTCACCATCAGATCAATGCTTGCCATTAGGCGAGATAACATTCAAGCACTGCTTTATAATTATAAAAATAAAATAAAAAACCGGCCAAGTGTCGGACTTACGCACAAAGGGTTCCGTACCATTGATTTATGAAATTAAAGGATTTAAGTTATTTGGATGAAAGATTACCCGGTAATAAGCGGTTTACGATTTACGAGATATTAAAAAAAAAAACTACTTACTAGACCTCGTTAAAAACAATTTTTGTTTGTAGTTTTTATAGTAATGTACAGTCAAGACCAAAAGTCGAGTTACAATCTCACAAAACTATGGCCAAGCAATACTAGTTGTAGTTACGACCTTCTTCTATAATAAAGTTTGATACACACTTATACACTTTGACAACTTGCTGCCCGCTTATGATTGTTAGGTAGAAAGAAAGAAAGAAAGAAAGAAAATACATTTATTTAGCACAGACTTGACACACAATACAATACATCTAGCATCGGGTAACAACAATAACACATCGGGTAGCAACAAAAAAAAATAATAATAATAAAAAAAACATAAACAAAAAAACCAAATAAGTAATAAAATAAAAAAAAACAAATAAAAAGTAAAAATAAAAAGAAACCCTTAAACCCTTGTGTAAAAAATAACAGCGAAGTGTGCCTCGTGGCTGCACCAAAAAGGTCCAGTTCAGCAAAAATGCCAGACAACTAGTGCCTGACGCTGGTTTTCAACTGAACCTAATGTGAGGTGACAGATGTAAATCAGTTTTAAACAACAGCATAACGCGTGTATTCATACTTAAATAAAAATAAATACGTGTTACACAAATAGAAATCATTACAAGTATGTACAAAAATAGTGTGAGATTGATCAATATTACTAAAAACTAACTGATAACTAAATGATATAACATCAACGCAATTAAATGAAATAATAAAAAAAAATAAAATATAAAATTATCAAATAGAAAAAAAAATTAAAATAATAATAATACTAAATTGAATCAAAAAATCAAATAAAAAATAAAATCCAATCCAACACTTACCAATAGAAACACTGAAACATACTGATAGGGTACCTACACTATATGATTGAGACATTCAGTGCGACCATGTCTAACTTCCTTTGAGCTTCTGTGAGGTACTGCCGTAAGCGTTGTCTAAAGGCGACTATGGTGTTAATTGCTCTAATTGGTGGTGGTAGGTTATTCCAAATTTTAGAAGCTGCGTAACGGAAGCTACCTCTAAAAGCGGCTGAATTATGCGACTGGGTCGAGAGTTGTTGCGAACATTGCCTTCTTTCACAATCTCGTCTACTGGCTATCCAACTCAACTTGTCGTACAGATAATGCGGTTCCTGGTATTTAACTACACCAAACAAAAGGCACGCTAGATGTAGCTTGCGTCTCGATTTCATTTTCAATATGAAATGTTTGTTCAGAAATGGAGTCACGTGACTTCTGGGGGGTATTGTGTAACAAAATCGAGCGCATGCGTTCTGGACCCTCTGAATTAGTCGATCTGTGCGAGCCAACAGGCGCGGGCCGTAAACAGTATCCACATAGTTCAGCTTAGACAAAACCAAGGTTTCAACCAACCGCTCCCGTAGCGACTCGGACAAGTACTGCCTAATCTTGTACAGAACTTTCAGGCGGTAAAAACAATTTCTGACCGAATCAGCTACGTGTTTTTCGAAACGGAGGTCTTTGTCCATGATAAGACCGAGATTCCGAGCCTCTTATACTCTCTCAATTGGTTCGCCCATTAGCTGCAAGTGAAACGTTGCGGGTAATTTAGCCAGCTGCTGCCTTGTACCAAATACCATGTACTTCGTTTTCGTTGGGTTCAGTGACAGGCAATTCTGCCTCGACCAATCCGCGATTCTATGAAGGTCCTCGTTTAGATCTTTAATGGCAGTATCGCATTCCTCTGGACTAAAGGATATATATAGTTGAACGTCATCGGCGTATATATGGTACTTACATTTCTGTAAGCACCGAATGATGTCTGCACAGTACAAAATAAATATAATTGGTCCCAGTATAGATCCCTGCGGAACTCCTCTGTCAATGGAAGCAAGAGTAGATGTAAGAGCAGTGCCGCCACCCAAACATAGATTAACAAGTTGTTTTCTATCACTAAGATAGCTGCGGAACCATTGCTTAGCTCTGGGGTCAAATCCGTAGTAACTTAGCTTTGACAGCAATAACGGAATATTTATTGCATCAAATGCCCGGGAAAAATCTAGCAGGACCAGCAATGAGCACATACCCCCATCCTGGGCTGATAGAAGATTGTCAGTCACATCCAGCAAGGCAGTGGCAGTACTGCGCTGTTTTCTGAAACCAGACTGCAAGTCCGGTAACACGCCATTCTGTTCCAAAAAAAGCGTTAACTGATGGCTGACAACTTTCTCCAGCACTTTAGATAGACACGGTAAAATGCTAATAGGGCGAAGGTCCTTTACTTCAATTGGGTTATCATTCTTTGGTAGAGGCCTAACGGAAGCTATTTTCCATTGGTCAGGGAATGTTGAAGTTAGTATTGAGCAGTTTATAATATCTGTTACTGATTTTAGTGAGTAAGGCAAAGTCATGTTTAGCATGTCGAGGGTAATGTTGTCATAACCCTCGGCGTTACTTTTAAGGTTGGATATTATCCGAGAGATGTCGTTCTGTTCTACTGGATTGATTGTAAAAATTGCTTCACCATGTCTATGATTCTCGAAATAAGTCATAAGTGTACTACTTGCAACCGGGTTGCCGGGAACTATCAAAAAAGTACTATTAATTACATTTGGATCTGTAAGATGAGATGAGATGAGAGGTACTACTTACTAATTTCAACGCTCACAGTAAGTGTTTAAATAGCCTAGCGGTTCTCGTCTTGATAGGCGTTCAAGGTGGTTCGAGTTCAAATCTAATAACTTACAAAATATTTTTGAAATGCTTATTGGTGAGTTATGAATGCTGACAACAAAAATATGTAAAAATACCGATCCGCAACTTAACGATGATACTGTAGCGACTCAGCCGCTACACCATCGCGCATCTTCGGGCATCATCGCCGCGGCTCGGGTCCGTTCGGTTTCGCAGCGCGCCTACACATCAGTCCATTGTTCGCCGCTGCGCAAGGCACTCCCGCGCTCGCTTGCTTACCCGCTTCTTTTAATTTGCTCTGCCGCGATCATAATAATACTTGTAAATTCTCATTTCACGCTTTAAAATTCTTCCGCCTAATGCTATTCAGTGTGCTATTCTATTCTTCTACTATCCTAACTGTGATCTGTAGTGTTACTGTACTTTCTACCCTTCTGTGTTGATTGTGAACTCTTAAACTTAAAATTATAACTGTTACTAAGAACATTTCGATTTTTATTTGTGGACGATACCTACATAATTGGTGACCCCGACTATGGAATCGCGCAAAGAAGACCACTACAGTGCTGAAACTTCGCGTGTAGGCGTTCGTCCACCTCCGTTTTGGCCAGATGACCCAGAAATGTGGTTCGCTCAGATGGAGTGCCAGTTCGCTTTAGCGAACGTCACCGTGGACCTAACTAAATATTACCAGGTAGTGTCCGCGTTGGAACCTCGCTACGCCACAGAAGTAAAAGATATTATCACGAATCCACCAGCTGCAAATAAGTTCGAGAAAATAAAGACTGAACTAATAAAACGATTGACCGCGTCACGGCAACGAAGAATAAAACAATTAATTACGCACGAAGAGTTAGGTGATCGTAAACCATCACAGTTTCTACGGCGTTTACGGGACCTGGCGGGTCCAGCAGTTCCAGAAGATTTTTTGAAGAGTTTGTGGTCGGGCCGGCTACCGACAAACCTGCAAACAGTTTTAACGTCGCAACCAGACCTATCATTGGACAAGTTAGCGGACTTGGCAGACACGGTGAACGAGATCGCGCCCTGCGGACCGCTGCAAGTAGCAAGCGTTGCAGTCCCCAGTACGTCTACCCTCATTAAGCAAATGGCTAGTCAGATATCTGAGCTTACAAAACAGGTAACATCATTGTTTACTCAGGTAAACGAGCAAAGACAGGTACGTGGTCGTTCGTGTTTTCGTTCAAGTAGCCGTAGTTGGCGGGGCCGATCTAGATCTAGGCCGCGTCAGCCACCAGAAAACCACCCGCATTGTTGGTACCACTTTAGCTTTGGTCCTCGTGCAAGAAAGTGTACGCAGCCTTGCTCGTGGCAGGCGGAAAACGCGAAAGGCAGCCGGAATTAGCGGCCTACGACTGCCCTTCAGAATCAGGCCGTCTTTTTATTACTGACCGCCACTCAAAAAAATTATTTCTGGTCGATACTGGCTCTGATTTATGCGTGTACCCACGGTCAAATATTAAGACGCCCTACACTAAATCAAAGTACAGTTTAACAGCAGCCAATGGAAGTGTCATAAACACTTACGGTCCAGTACAACTCAGCCTCAACCTAGGACTTCGGCGTTCATTTACTTGGAAGTTTACCATCGCCGACGTGTCAAAGCCAATAATAGGCATAGATTTTCTAAGTTTTTATAATCTACTTATAGATTGCCGCAACCGCAGGCTCATAGATGGCACCACTTCACTCTTCGTAGCGGCGTCGGCGCAGCAGATTCCTGATGATGTGGCTTCGGTAAAAACAGTCCTCGGGGATACAGACTACCACCAGCTGCTACGTGAATTCCCAGAGGTTACGCGCCCGGCAGGTACTGTGAATCAATGCAAGCCAAAGCACAATACGCTGCACTTTATTAAAACCACTTCTGGCCCACCCGTTTCCAGCAGGCCCAGGCGTTTAGATCCTGCAAGGCTAAAAATAGCAAAAAAAGAGTTTGAGGATATGATGGTCAATGGAACTGCGAGACGTTCTGAAAGCCCATGGTCTTCAGCTCTACACCTAGTGAAGAAAAAAGATGACGGATGGCGACCGTGTGGCGACTATCGTGCCCTGAATTCTCGTACAATACCTGACCGCTACCCCATACCCCACATTCAGGACTTCTCACATCGACTTTCTGGATGCACAACGTTCAGCAAAATCGATTTAATTAAAGCCTACAATCAAATTAGGGTAAACGAAGCTGACATACCAAAAACAGCCATAACTACACCGTTCGGTTTATTCGAGTTCCCTTTTATGACTTTTGGACTTCGTAACGCAGCGCAAACCTTTCAACGGTTCATAGATGAGGTACTCACCGGTCTAGATGATTTCTGCTATGGATATATCGATGATATTTTGGTGTATTCTCCTTCTCCAGACCTGCACAGAATTCACCTTCATCAGCTGTTATCAAGGCTGAAAGAATATGGTGTCCTCATAAATCCTGCAAAATGTGTCTGGGGGCAGCCAGAGGTGACCTTTCTGGGATATCAGGTATCAGCTGCTGGTACCCAACCGCTCCATGAAAAGGTACGAGCTATACAGGAGTTTCCAGTACCAAACACAGTGAAGGAGTTACGGAGATTCATGGGCATGCTAAACTTTTATAGAAGGTTCGTACCCAACGCAGCAAAAAGCCACGCGCCACTGAACTCGATTTTGTCTGGAGGCAAGGTCAAGGGCTCACAACCTATACAGATGTCACAGCTGCAGCTGGAGGCATTTGAAGAATGTAAAAGGGCATTATCAAACGCGACTCTTCTTGCACACCCAAGCTCAAAGGCAAAACTTTCAATGCTTACAGATGCATCAGATGTATCCATAGGAGCAGTGCTGCAGCAACGTGTTGGAACACAATGGGAACCGCTAGCCTTTTTCTCCAAGAAATTGAACGAAGCACAACGCAAATACAGCCCCTACGATCGCGAGCTTCTCGCCGTCTACGAGGCGATAAAATACTTCCGACACATGGTGGAAGCTCGGGAATTCGTTGTCTTCACTGATCATCGCCCACTTACCTACGCCTTCAGGAACCCCAAAGGGAATTGCTCACCTCGTCAATACAGGTACTTAGACTACATATCACAATTTACCACAGACATACGTTACATACCTGGACCAGAAAATGTCGTCGCCGACACCTTGTCGCGCATTGAAGAGGTAACAACGACAATTGATTATAACGCTTTAGCCCGCTCTCAAAACACAGATCCAGAACTCCAGTCACTTGTCGAGAAAGGTTCGTCACTGAAACTGCAGATGATTACTCAGGTAGGCTCAGACACTAAACTCTATTGTGACGTATCCACTCAACCACCGAGACCCTATGTTACCCCTGAATTTCGGAAGCAAGTCTTTGATTCTCTTCATAGTCTGAGCCACCCTGGGCGTACAGCTACCGTGCGACTAGTCACGCAGCGATTTGTGTGGCCAGGGATCCGCAAAGACTGTAGAGAGTGGTGCAGATGTTGTCTTCATTGCCAACGCTGTAAAATTACCCGTCACACATCTACTCCCCTTTCCCAATTTCCCTTGATTTCGTCGAGATTTTCCCACATCCATCTCGACATTGTAGGGCCACTAATACCATCTTCAGATTACAGGTATTGCCTCACCATCGTTGACCGGTTCACACGATGGCCTGAGGCTATTCCGCTCAAGGACATCACGGCCGATACCTGCGCGGCCGCCTTGGTATCCGGGTGGATATCGAGGTTCGGTTGCCCATCGCAGATCACCACAGATCAAGGCCGTCAGTTCGAGACCGGCCTGTTTAAGGCCCTAGCATCCCTGCTCGGCGCACGCCACTTTCGCACCACAGCGTACCATCCTGCATCGAACGGCTTGGTGGAGAGGTTTCATCGCCAGCTTAAAGCTGGTATCATGTGTCACAATAACACACAATGGACGGAAATCTTGCCTATAGTTCTGATGGGAATACGCAGCTCCTGGAAAGATGACATCCAAGCATCTTCAGCTGAATTAGTTTACGGCGAGCCCCTGCGCTTACCAAGCCAGTTCCTGTCACCATCACACGACTACGATGTTGAAGACATCACGAGCTTCGCTACTCGACTCGCAAGACACATGGCGAGCTTATCCCCGAAACCGACTGCATGGCATAGGAAGGATACTTTTTACATCCCCAAAGACCTGCAACACTGTTCTCACGTTTTTGTGAGGCAAGACCACGTGAGGAAATCGTTGGAGCCACCATACGCTGGTCCCTGCAAAGTACTGGACAGAAAGGCTAAGTTCTTTAAAGTTGAGGTACGAGGTAAAGGCATCAACATATCTTTGGATCGTCTGAAACCAGCATACGTCACACAAGACAGACCCACTGACAACACAGCCTCAGCTCCGACCACTTCACCACCGAGTAAGACGTCAACTCCACCAGTGGACAAGCCGGCAGTTCACACTCGTAGCGGCAGGAGAGTTCACTTCCCGGACTTCTATCGACCGTAGTCACGGTCTCGCCGGGGGGCTACTGTAGCGACTCAGCCGCTACACCATCGCGCATCATCGGGCATCATCGCCGCGGCTCGGGTCCGTTCGGTTTCGCAGCGCGCCTACACACCAGTCCATTGTTCGCCGCTGCGCAAGGCACTCCCGCGCTCGCTTGCTTACCCGCTTCTTTTAATTTGCTCTGCCGCGATCATAATAATACTTGTAAATTCTCATTTCACGCTTTAAAATTCTTCCGCCTAATGCTATTCAGTGTGCTATTCTATTCTTCTACTATCCTAACTGTGATCTGTAGTGTTACTGTACTTTCTACCCTTCTGTGTTGATTGTGAACTCTTAACATAAAATTATAACTGTTACTAAGAACATTTCGATTTTTATTTGTGGACGATACCTACAATACTTTATTTTAAGATTTTTTCTATATTAGAGTCATTATAAAAAGATGACGGTAGATTTGAAACAAACTGAACAAAAAATATTCCACTACCTACAATAACTATTATTAACTACAATAACTCAAATAATATTACTTAGCTGTTGTTGGTTGGTGAATATATAGTTACGAGTTCGTGTTATTAGTTTTACTTTTTTAATCAATATGCAGGCATATGCAGCAATATATCTCAAATATCATAATATGAAACCGGCTTTTGTGTAAGTTGTTTTTATTATTATTTGGGTAAGGTGCAAACCAATCTCTTGTTGAAAGTGTGTAATAAATTTGTTATTGTTTTAGAGAAATACTGTAAGCCAAAGTCAAGAGGTTGGAGGACGAAGGTGGCTTATGTGTCGAGACAAGTGGAACGAAAAAACAATATTTACCGTTGAATAAACCTTTGAATCTTGCGAAGGAGAGAGGTTGCATTTGTGATTTAAAAATAAACTGGCGATACTGGTGGAGACTTATCGAGCTAAACAAAAAAAAAAAACAATTTACAACAATCACACTGCAGAAGTGTCCTACAAAGTGTTTTAAATATATGTCATTATATATCGTAATAACGGACTCTAAACCAACTCGTAAAGTAATTTAGCTAAGTGACAGTAATGTGTTCGGTTGGCTTAATGGCTAACAGATGTCGCCTTTTGCAATTTCAATACAAATTACTTTTGGTAAATTATAAACACAATAATTTCGGAATTCGATAAGAAATAAGTTCGTTTACTTTTGAACTAAGAAAGCGCTTGAAGATTATAATCTCATGCCTTCAAACTCCGAAAAAAGGCACTGCAGGATGGCATGCTATACACGCAAAAAATTGTAAATGTAATAAGCACTGTTTTGTGTTCTAAGTATAGATTATTTTATGATTGTAATAATATTCAGGTTAAGCTTCAATCCTCTTTTCTTTAAGAAAATGAATAATTAAGCAATAACCTCTTTAATGATAACATGTAATACTATAACTTTCATATACAACGTGTAACATAAAGGGTATATACATACAAAGGGCATGGCATCTTTAGATGATATCAAACGATATCGGAAGGGTTTCAACTCAAAATAAAATACTCAAAAAATTGGTACCAAATTTTCGGTTTCGTGTGTTTCTTGAAACTAATCATAACAAACGTGGCACTACATACTACATACGTTAATAACTACTCGTTACCCGTCACGTTACTTGCCAAAATCCGATAAATGTCTTCAATATCTCTGTGCGACTAGTATGATAGTAGCCTATCACAGGCGGTGTTTTTCCTCATAATTGCCTAACATAAAGAGATAGGATTAAAAAACCCTTCCAACATCGTTTGATATCATGTAGAGATGCCATGCCTTTGTTATGTATATACCCTTTATGTTACACGTTGTATAAAACCAAAAATGTTTTTTATATTTTTTACCATAATAATATCATAAGTTTGTCAAGGATTACTTTTATATAAAATATTACAATGCTGCCATTTCAACGTTTGTTTCATTTATTAGTATAAGTATATCTATACCGAATAATATATAACTTTATAATATATTGCATTATATTATTTATTATATTACATCTATAGTAAACTAAAACATATAATAAAAACCTATTTTGGTATAAATATTCAGTAATTTTTCCTATTCGTTTAAATATTATTTGCAAACATTTTTATTTTAAAATACAAATCAGTTATCATAATTTTAAATTATATGAAACAACAAAAAGATTTGCCGTTATTAAGGATCGAACCCACAATCGCTCGCTTATGATAGACCATTGTTAAGTGCGGCCGCTAACTTAACTTCAAATGAAGTAACGAAATTTTGCATTACTTTAAAGAAAGACGAAGACTGCGATAAAAAAAATAATGCGTTAGTGTGCGTGGCCGGTTTAGCGCAGGCGACAGTAGTCTTTAAGATGGGAATGGACTTCTACAGCTGATAGTACATCATATGTTTTTTTTAGATTTCCATTTTTTTTTAAAACTTGGAGGAGGGGGACCATCTTTTTTCTACTTTGGAAGCGTCTGTCACGCAAACTATTCGGTTTAGAAAAAAAATATTATAGGAACCTCGACATAATTTTTGAAGACCTATCCATAGATAACCCACACGTATGTATGGGATGAAAAAAAAAATTGAGTTTCAGTTCTAAGTATAGGGAGCCCCCAATATTTATTATTATTATTTTATTTTTGCATCAAAATCTTAATGCGGTTCACAGAATACATCTACCTACCAAGTTTCAACAGTATAGCTCTTATAGTTTCGGAAGAAAATGGCTGTGAATGACACATGACATACAAGAAGAATCTACAAGGGTTCCGTTTTCTTTGCCATTTGGCTACGGAACCTTAAAAATAAATAAAACCATGTGACATAGCCGACTAAACGTAATACCTATCACTTCAGCTGTCATACTACGCTACAGCATTGTACTCTTCAATTTAGCAACGTTAACAAAATAAAACGCTGCTAAATTGAAGAGTGACTGTGACGTAACATGAAAACTGAATAGTCGGTAACGAAGTCACGTGGTCCTTTTTACCCGACTACGGCAAAGCAAAAGGAGGGTTATGATTTTGACAGGCTATGTATGTATGTATGTATGTATGTATGTATGTATGTATGTATGTATATATGTATGTATGTATGTATGTATGTATGTATGTATGTATGTATGTATGTATGTATGTATGTTCATCTGTTCCCTCGTAACTTCTAAACTACTTATTCGAATTCGATAAATGACATATCATTAGAAGCGTCTTAATTGTCTGCTTGTTATAGGCTATATGGAGTTTCACAAAATCTAACGTGGCGCCCTCTAGCGGACAAAATATACAGAGTAAAAAAATAAAGTTAAGATAAATATGCCGTGTTTGGTATCATTTGAAAGGGCTTAACTTGTACATTTTGAATATATATATATTACTAGCATTTGCTTGTGACTTTACCTGTATTCATCGGCTGATTGCATATAATTCACATCTTTCCGTTCATAGATAGCTTCTTTACTACTTATCAGAATAAGACCACTGCAGAACCATTAGAAGGGCCTTGATATTCTGTTGGTTATGAGCTATAAAGCTTGTCACCAAATTTAGTATTACGCCCTCTAGCGGACAAAAAGTTCTATGTTAATACAAAATTAAAATAAAGATACCGTATTTGGTATCATCTAAAAGAGCTTCACGAGTACTTTATGTTTGGACATAATCCCTAGTAATGCTTCGTAGCAATTTGAATGTAAACCAGGGTTTGGTAAACGGAGCGATGGGAGTGGTGAAGGCCTTCGAATGGCCTGCTCTTCGGCGCGATCAGTTGGAACAGGAGAACAGCCAAGCGCTGTTCTCATACAATTTGACGACGCATCCATAAAAGCAGATACTAACGGACTTATCAAAATCGAGCCTTGCCTCACTGAATTTGACGGCTTGAGGGGTTCTGGGCAAATTCAGCGTAAATGCTCCCGCTGATTCTTTCTTGGGGTTGTACTGTACATAAATTAGAAGGTTGTACTCTAGATAAAAAGTTACAGATCTAGGAAAGTCATTGTTTGCTAAAGGACAGGCCTATGTCGCTCTCAGTAGAGTTAAAACCATAGAGGGATTATTTATAAGTGCCTTGGATCATAATAAATTACTTAAAAATCCACATGACAGTCGATCGTTAGCAGAATTAGATAGATTAAGAAATCTTCCCAGGTCCTCTTAATATAAGTTTTTTTTTAATAATTATAAACTAGCGCTTGACTGCAATCCCGCCTGATGGTAAGCAGTGACGCAATCCTTGATGCCTGCGCACTAGTTTATTAAGCCTATTCACTTAAAAAACTTAGGAATAACAAGGATGACGGCAGTTGAGCCAGGTGATGCAATGTTAAATCCAAGACCAACCCGACCAACCATGCTGCGCCAGAGGGAGATTGATCTGGAGACTCTCCACGACCAAACTCCCGACACAACAACATTTGGCGCATCGTACTCGCCACACAACGCAACACAAAGTGCTCAGACGCGTCCTCTGTACGGCTTCACCAGACATCATGCTGGAACACGACGAATCGCTTGGCGGCCAGACTTTGTCTGGTGGGTGGTAACTTCTGCCGGCAGCCGATGTTATGGCCTACCACCGTTAGAAAAACATCCAATCTATTTATACTAACGGCCTCATCCACTAATTCATGACCCATTCGGTGCCATCGACGCAAATGTGCGTCGCTACTACGAAAAACCGAGAGCTTCATGCGGGAAAACCGTTGCTATACGCGCTACGCTCCAAGCGCTACGAAATAGTAAAATAGGACATCTTTACATATTACTATACGCCGATACATAAGTCAAAAGAGATGTCGTATGTTAACTACCTAGTTTTTAGTTCGTCAATTTAACTTTTATTAATATTATGCGCCACAAATACACTTTTACACCAAAATAGTACAAATAATAAAAAGTAAAAAAACTAAAACCCAACTACGACAAAAAACGACGCTGAAAAAGTATAAAACAAGATTTTCAGAATACTGAACTGAACAAAGCTGCTAATGTAGTTGCAAGTAAATGGACACAGTAGACTCTACCAAGATGCCTTCGTTGTAAATTGACAATAATGTCTTACGATACTATTCTGAAGTATGTAATATTCACTATTTAGAGATAAATTTTCATGCTTGGAAAGGCGTAGTCACACGTTGCATATACCTACCGTAGCACTTTCATAACGTGTGACTGCGGTTTTCCAAACATGAAAATTTATCTCTAAATAGTGAATATTGCATACTTCAGAATAGTATCGTAAGACATTATTGTCAATTTACAACGAAGGCATATTGGTAGAGTCTACTGTGTCCATTTACTTGCAACTATATTAGCAACTTTGTTCAGTTCAGTATTCTGAAAATCTTGTTTTATACTTTTTCAGCGTCGTTTTTTGTCGTAGTTGGGTTTTAGTTTTTTAACTTTTTATTATTTAACAATCTAATCCGATTGAATATAGATAATGGACCCGATTCCCTAGTACACAAACTAAACTAAATTCAAGTTTAGTACATATTTTTCTGTATACATGTTTCATTAATAAAAATACAGAAGATAAAATAGTAGTTTAGACCTGTCAAATAAGTCCGCGCCTGGCGTAAATTGACGTATTCTTGGCGCCATGTTTATAATCGTTTCTAAACTGTCTACGGAATATCTTAATTTGACAGGATAAAACTAAAATGTTATCTTCTATCCTTTTTTAAACGAAATGGAAATAAAAAGATGCGCTTAACTTAAAATTAATTTCGTTTATGAACACGAGAATCGGCGCCATTGTTAGTATGGCCACAGTTCATTAAATAAAACAACTGCACGGGTCAATGGATGACGATATTAGACATATCTAGACATCTTCGAGCCTTATACAGTACATTAAGACGACTGTCGGCATCTGGAAGTTCCATTACTAAAACTCGGGTTACTGTCGAGTTGAGTTGATCCCGCACTGAGCCCGCGTGGTAGATTACGGGCCACTCCCTCTCGCCGTGAGGAGGCCTGGTCTCATAAGTGGGAACATTAAAAGCTGATTATGTTATGTATGAGTTAATAAGTCTGAAAAAGAGAATTAGAATTTCGGAGGACTAAATGAACCCAGACCAATGCCACACGAGGACCAGATAAAGATGGATATGTTAACGTCGCACCGATGATCTTCAATTTTTTTCTGAGTTCTGGAAGTAGAATAAATAAGTTCAGGATTGGATCGGACTGTCCTGTGAGTGTAGAGGAATGTATTTCACCGGAGGATTGACTTTGAATATATCCACTCGAGCCGGTTCAAGAGGTTATTGATGATAAGACTAGTCGTGAATATGGACCGATCCGTTTCTCTGTCAAGCATGTAGCTGAGTTAATTATATCGTTTTCATCGACGATGATAAACAACATAAAATAAAATGCTCATCAATTTTTAGCTGACAAGGCAAAAAAAAAAAACAATATGGGTTTGACCTTTTACAAAAAGTCTATAACAAAAAGTACGTAAGCGAGTTACGTCGCAGCATTAGTGTGTTTATGTATGTATTAATAAATTAAGTACTTTATCATCCCGGCATTTAAAAGCAGTGATGGTTCAGTGGTATCAGCCAGGACTTATGAGTTGAAATCCAAGCAGACACTTTCATCATTTCAGTCAAAAGACGTCCACTATTAAACATTGGCTTTTCACCAAGCTCCTTCATTTTGATCTGTTCCGTGTTTCTTGAGGTATCCAACGAGTTCCTACGGCTTTAACGAGGTTGCCAGTCCACGCTGTTGGAAGCCTTCCAACAGGGTGCTATAGAGGCATGAGGATCATCGGGTGTAAAGTAAAATTTACTTTTTATATATGACGGGGAAAACGTCAGGAGAACGGGGCCAAAGGTTCCGGATAGTTGAGTTGTCTTCTCATCCCATGATTCCCATCGATCGTGGCGGTATTTCGATAAAACGTTGAAAAATAACTACAGTGTGATGTTCGATTCTTATTATTTAAACTATTTTTTTTTTTTTTTTTTTTAATTCAGACGTATTCCATATAATGTTAGTAATACAAAAATTAAAACTTAAAATACAAATAAAACCTTATAAATCTATTGTTAGTACACAAAACAGATAAACAAAACAATCAATTGGAACCACACAGAATCGCCAGGTTATGCCAACCCCAGGATGCGACCACCCGTAGTGTGTAGTCGCATCCAGTGCCGCCACTTCGGCGAGTCCCAGCGGTCCACGAACACACTCAGAAGGCTGTTCGGGCTGGCCCGCAAAGACACTCAGATCACTTTAATATTCAGGGATTACAATGATAATCTCAGATTAAAACAGATAAGAGCCAATAGGTTAGAGCGCGTGCTTCTCCGTTGGTAGCTGTCAATGATATAACAGTGGCTACCACTTCAAATCAAGCCGACTACTGTATTTGGGGTTACTCGCTCATATTTTAATATTACTCGAGTCGAGTCGACTAAAACAATATTGATTAAATCGAGTTATGATCTTTCTTATTAATTTTCATAATCAGTGGGCCGTCATATGACAGCCCACATATATATGTTAGTTGCACTGTAAACTATGTTTGCGCGATCCAGGGATTTGCGTAATGTATGTAAATATGGCACATTGTTTACATGGTGCGTTGTAGATCTCCATCACTCCCATAGGAGACCGGAGGTCGATAGTAAGCTGAGTCTTGTATCTTGTGATGCTTTTTAAGCCCGCTCAGGATCCAGTGATTTTTCAGTATTGAGACGAATTAAGAACTCTTTTTGTTGACCAGGCGAAAGTGTCCGGTGGTGACCTTTGCAGAGGGTGCTGATGAGGCTAAGAGTGATGAACATGTATAGTTACTGTAAGCTAGTGGTCAGGATACCACTCATCAATCATTAGGATAACACCCACAAAACTCATAATCACTTTGCCCGATCCTGGATTCCAGTCTAGGACCTCCTACTAGACTAATGAGGCAGTCTCAATCATCTTATCTTATCTAATCTTAATTTAATCCTACCAAAGGACCCTAAATAGTCTACAATGGACGCTGTATAACAATCACTACAGGATCGTATAGCATATCATAACGTAACATGGCCACGAGCAGAGACAATTCCATTGGAAACGTATCTAGGGGAGATTATTCCAGAATCATGAACATAAATTTTGAAATGTTTACGAACAATGAATGGAGCGGTCTACAATGCGGTACGGTACACTGGAATTTCAACGTTATAGGATTTGCATGACACTGAATATTTCCATCAATTAAGAAGCCGTGAAGCTGGGAGTAAGTTATGTTGGATTTCACTGTTTATACCCCGTTTGGACTATAGAAACAAAATTAATTATAACATCATCAATTTATTCAGAGATACACAGTGGCGATGATTTCTTGGTTCATGAGCTAAACTAAATTTATGTTCAATGCGTATTTTGCTTTCTGTTTCATTAAGAAAAGGACAGAAGATAAAATGTCATCGTATAAGTATCGTGGGACTGACCTACAGAACTAAAAACTGAAATAATTAAAAAAACACGGAAACACAATAAGTAAACAACAAAACGATGACGGTGTCGGGTCGGTGACGCTCACGTGAATTCATTCTTTTCCGCCGTCTAACAAAGGTTCTCAGTCGCCAAAAGCTTTTCTTCAAAAATAATTAGTTAAATTAAAAGTACATTTTTTTTATTGTCAAAAACTAACGCTTGACCGCAATCCCACCTGATGGTAAGTAGTGAAGCAATAGTTGATGGCAAATTGCGCTCACCCAAAAAACTGAGTGATTATGAAGGAAGGCGGCAATTGAGGAGGTAGATCGATCTAGAGACCCTCCACGAACAATCTCCCGAAACAACAACATTTGGAGTCCTCCGTACGGCTTCACTAGATATCATGCCGGTCATCAGTATAAATTAAATCTTAATACCTAAATATTAGCCTCCAGACAATAAAGGGCGTGAAAGCGTATATACTTATGCATTTCTCGGTTCTGGGAACATTAGCTTTCACTTGAAGTCACAAATGATTAACTAGGACCATTGAAGCAAAGTACTTAGAAATTACACGCTAATTAATAAGTATTTACTAGCTTCTTCCCGAAACTCTGTCCACGAAAAAAAAAAGGACATAACGTCTAATGTTAATCTGTGGTAAATTAAGAAGTTTATTGCCACAGACTAACATTAGAAATTATTATTATTAAAACCTTACCTTTATGAGAAGATAGTACAATTTTTAGTTGTAATACCGTTTAAGTGAAAAGTCGTGTAACTATACGAAAAAGGGAAGAATCAGTGACATGGTCAAACGATTCATAATAAAAGACTTATTGTTACTTCGTAATACAGACTTCTTACTTAAATAACTTAAACAGGATTACTTACTTCTAATGGATTCGCGTACTTCAGAAGACAAATATTTTTAGAGGAAAATTTGAAGGTATTTGTGGAAAAATACGTGTGCAAGTAAGGCGGCAGGGATGCTGCTTTTTTAAAATAACATTAAGGATCTGCTTACTGTAAGCTGAGAGGATTAGCAAGCTGAAGTGGCCTGGGCTGGTGAAATGTGCCGCAGCGCCGAGGGCCCTTGGGCGAGATGAAGCGACGACATCAAAAAGGTGGCTGATTGTGGCTGGCGGAGAACTGCTCAGAATCAAGCTTGTTGGCGTGCCATGGAAGAGGCGTATGTCCAGCAGTGGACGAGTAGAGGCTGATGATGATGATCATGAACTGTAAGCATTTCATATATTTGTTCCGTGTTTGATCTCGCGATAAGGCTCGTGCACGCGTGACGGCGTGACCCTACGTCTGTATTCCAGCAGCGGGAGTATTATACGACACAGTTGTACACAGGCCTCTTCTCAGTGAGAAGAAATGTTCCATAATCCACCATATAAGCCCAGTGTGGGTCGATATCTGTATTCGAATTTCTGGTACATAGCTTGGCAGTCTCCTCCCAATGTTTTAATTCACCATTTTGAGAGCAGTGATGATGAATTTAGTTACGCAAAGTAAGGTGCCTCCCTGCTGATGAGGGCTTTGCTTTGGGTTTCATTGTGTGATCGAATCAGAAGAGAAAAGATCCGCAGGAGAACCAAGGTGACCAAAATAGTCCAAAGAATTGCCTCCAAGAACTTAAGTGGCAGTGGGCAGTGCATATTGTTCACAGTACAGATGGGCAATGGGGCAGTAAGGTTTTGGAGTGGCACTGAAGCGCTATCTAAAAAGGTCACATAGAACAACCCGTCATATTGACGTCACACGGACTCTACATCTCGCAAGTAGATTTTACCGTGCAGCTAGCATATATGAAACTTCCCAACATCAGCCGTCGGAAGATCTTCCCTTTTCTATGAAGAGTGAGTGAACTCTACACCCTGATCCTCAGGCCTCTATAATGGCAGTAGACTGCCCTCTTTTATATTGTTTTCTGATGAAATGCAGATAGGCTATAAGTACGCCTATGTCTTGTGGTTACAGTGGTTACAGGCGTAACGTTTATAATCTGTGTGTCTACTAGTACTTCAACTTCGTCCGATTTTTAGTAGTTATAATGTAGATATGGGTAGTATTACTTCAGCAGGTAAGTCCTTCTCAAGTATTATGACCTCCATCTTCCAAAACCCATTGAGAATTTCAAAAATCTATTACACTCAATATAACTAGGCTGGTAAATTCCGACTCACTTATCGTAAACAACCTTAAGCCATATACCATATATATAGCCATATACCCTCTCAGAATAAAACTCACATAAACTTTTGTAACTAAGAATTTATTTTCGTAGCTACACGAGTGGGCTTATAAATCTTACACGCGGTACGTCCCTAGACAGAGGCTTTCAAACGATTCAGTACATCTGTTAAGCAATATAGAAAATGACTCGGCAGCTATTGAAATATTCCTCCAAACGGTTCAAAACGTTGCTCAACGGAGCGTGAACCGTGATCCGTTGATACGACGATTTCTCGAATCTGGAGGTCGATTCCGATTCGATTATTTTGAAGACAACGATTATGGTATTGCGGTTTAGTATAAAAGAAATGTTTTTATGCTCAATGAGATGTTCGATTCAGAATATGAAAGCTAATTTGACAAAGTTGACAAAAATGCTTGCAGCAAAAAATAATTTTGCGACTTCGTCAAAAATGTAAACAAATATGAGATTATAGAAAAGTTACTTAAATTTCTACGACATAAAGTTCAATTTACGCTATAACATCAAACTTTTTTTTATGTTAGCTCTAATTGCGTAACTTACTATTGCTACCAGTTGGGATCATTTTGAAGCTTATTGCGAGTCCATTGGTCCATATATTCGAAAATGTATCTGCTTACTGTCTAGTCGGCTATGTAAATAACGCAATTAATAATGTACATTGTACAACTGTCATAATGAAACCCACTGCTACTGAAAGTGTGTTCCGTAATTACCCTACAGGTCACTATGTAGTCAGCATAATTAGCATTATAAAAGTTGGTATTTGTTCGAGGTAGCATCAATTTGAAACATAAACCTAGTTACTATTGAATAATGTATGATGAATAATTCATATAGCTAAATAGTGTCCAAAACATACCATCATCATCATCATTTCAGCCGAAAGACGTCCACTGCTGGACATAGGCTTCCCTCGAGGATCTCAACGACGACCGTTCCTGCGCCTCCCGCAACCAGCGGTGTCCCAAAACATATACCGACTGCCTATATGATAACTCCTCAACCCAGTTTCTGCGTAATACGATACCCCCATGTATGGTTGTCGGACTTTTAAGCACGAATTATAGCCATGACCAACGGCTGAACGTGGTTTCAGAATCATGCAAAAAATTATGTTTAAATACAGGCCATAATATCGAATACCGGCAGAAGTTACCACCCACCAGACAAAGTCTTGCCGCCAAGCGTTTCGTCGTGTTCCGGCTTGATGTCTGGTGAAGCCGTACGGAGGATGGGTCTGAGCAGTTGTGATGCGATGTATGCCGAGTACGATGCGCCAAATGTTGTTGTGTCGGGAGTTTGGTCGTGGAGGGTCTCCAGATCAATCTCCCTCTGCCGCAACATCGCTGGTCATGTTGTTGGGTTTAACATTGC
This sequence comes from Sesamia nonagrioides, assembly GCA_017933935.1. Taxonomy (NCBI): domain Eukaryota; kingdom Metazoa; phylum Arthropoda; class Insecta; order Lepidoptera; family Noctuidae; genus Sesamia; species Sesamia nonagrioides. The sequence goes on from JADWQK010001182.1 coordinate 1,671,559, forward strand.
ACGACCTCGCTCAACTGCCGTCTTCCTTCCTATTCACTAAGTTTGTTAAGTGAAATGGCTTACTTAAACTAGCGCACCTAACCATCGACGATTGCATCACTGCTTACCATCAGGCGGGATTGCAGTCAAGCACTAGTTTTTAATTAATTTAAAAAAAGTCACCCATTCATACACAAACCGCGGCAAACGTACGCGTTTCGACTATTATTATTTAAACACTAGCTTATCTAAATATCAGATTGAATAAAGTAGTAATTTATCATTTTTGTGTTGAATGTTTTTGTTCGATATTTGATTGGTGTACTATTAAATAAATAAATAATAAAATCATTAATTTACATGGCAATGGCGTTAGATTTTGCCAAACAGGCGATACAGGCGGTAATGTGGACCACAATGTGAATAACAGTGAGTGACAAGCATTCAACGGCGCTGTCATCTGCCTACGCTGGCTAAACAGAATCGCAAACACAATAATAATTATAACCACAGCATTGCTGATGATGGCAATAATATTAATTTGGGGAATCAAGCTCATAGTTGAGCTGAATACCTTCTACTTCTTCAGCCTATAGAGATCTACTGCTGTACAAAGGCCTCCCCTAAGGCTTTCCACGACGACCGATCTTGTGCTGCCGCATCCATCGGCTTCCTGCCACCTTCACCAGGTGATCAGTCCACCTTGTTGGGGGCCTCCCTACGCTGCGTCTTCCGGTACGTGGCCTGCCCCATCAGCCATCGGTTCTTCGCCACACTGCGACTTAATTTTAGCGACTCGAAAAGCTATGTCGGTGAGTTTGGTTCTTCTGCGGATTTCCTAATTTTTGATTCGATCGCGCAGACAAATTCCGAGCATAGTGCTTTCCATCGCCCTTTGTGTGACTCTGAGCCTTCGTATGAGGCCCATTGTGAGCGACCACGTTTCTGTTCCGTAAGGCATCACTGACAACAGACACTGGTCAAAGACTTTAAGTCTTGAGACACTGTGTTATCTTGGACGACGAGAAGATGTAGGGTAGCTTCCCGATACCACAACGTCCCATGACACTGCGCTACCGACCATCCTCCGCACTACTGCCGGCAGTGACAGGTCGCCTCCTACTTCATTTGTGAGGACACGGCGCTGCTCCTCCCAAGCTACACACTCGGAGAGCGTGTGCTGCGCTGTGTCCTCCCCGCAGTGGTGGCACCGAGCGTCCAGCTCCCTGCCTAAGCGACGCAGGTACTTGCCGAAGCAGCCGTGCCCGGACAGTACCTGCGTCACCCTGAACGACAGGGAGCCGTGCCTTCTGGCGAGCCAGTCGTCGAGTACTGGTCGGATCGCCTCGACGGTAGCGAGGCTATACGGTAGGGCGCATGAGCCTCTGCTGCCAGTCCGCCACCAGGACCTGACGGAGCTCCCCTCGGCGCAGCTCGATCTGTCGCTGCGCCGGACTGAAGCCCCGTGTCCGCTCTTCCTCGCGCCATCGGTACAATGACGCGAGTACTTTTGCCTCTAGGTCCCAGGGCGGGGATCCGGCCAGGACGCAAGCCGCCTCGTAGGAAATCGTGCGATACCCGCGGACGACCCTGACGGCCATCGCCCTCTGCGGCTTGCGCAGAATGGCGAGTGTTCCGGCCGTCAGGTCCATCGCCCACACAGGGGCCCCATACTCGGGCCCCCCATGTTGGGAAGCAACGTTGACAACGCGCCTGTTGCACCCATCAGCTTGGGCGCCAGCCGCCGGAAGTGGGGTCCAAATTCCCATCGGCTGTCGAGCACCAATCCCAGATACTTCATGGTGAACTCGACAGCTATCCGGGCCCCACTAACCACGATATGTGATCCCGGCGCCGGCGCACGCCGGGGGCCATGGAAAACCATGGCCTCCGACTTGTCAAGGGCCAACTCCAGGCCCAGGCGCCGGATGCGGGTCACCACCTGTGACACCGCAGCCGTGGCTATCAACGTCGCTTCCCTGTGCGAGCTCCCCCGGGCAGTGACAAGCGTGTCGTCCGCATAACACGTCAAGTCGGCGCCCGACGGAAGCTCGCCTCTCAGCACCCAGTCGTAGCCGATGTTCCTCAGGAGCGGTCCCAAGACCGATCCCTGTGGAACACCGCACAACATTTGGTGCCGACTGGCACGGTCACGTCCCCGATAGATGACGCATCTGTCTTCCAGATAAGCCCCTACTACGCGGCGGAGGTATGGAGGCACCCGATGGTATTTCAAGGCCTCCCTAATACAGCTCCAGGCGAGGACGTGATGTCGCAGAAGGAAGCTGCGGATCGGGAGAGGGAGATCTCAACTCCCATCCCGGGCCGCAGAAGATGCACCGGGCGTCGAGGAAGGGCAGATAACGCCCTCTTCCGCCCCCCATGAATGGGTCCAGGGGCGAGAGACATGGGGAAGTCCCTGCCCCCTATTTGTTGGACCCCAAGTTGGTGCATCTGAGGCGATGCACGGGGTAGTTTAACACCCCACTACCCCGTGCAGGAGACGAGGCCCGGACAGACCGGGCCAGCATGAGAGTGTGGGGCCGTGGAAGAATTTAGACTCCCACGGTCCCACGCGCGCTTTGATAGAAGAAGCACCGGGGTGGTTTTAGTCAGTAAAAGTCTGACAGACCCCGTCGCCCATCCCAGGGCGGCGGACATCCTATGAGGATTTCCACCCCGAAAAAAAAAAAGGGTAGCTTCCCGAACGCTGCCCAGCCGAGCTAGATTCGACGAGACACCTCTTATTTGAAGTTGGACCTACCTAGTTAGACTGTTTGTCCCTGGTATATGTACTCGTCAACATAGTGCACTGATTTTTCAATTACAGGTCAGTAGTAAAAACGTCTGTTCAATCAAGATTACCGATTCAAAAGATATTGGTATTTTACGAAATGTACGGAATGATTCCAATTTTATCAGATGAAAACGGAAAGAGATTTCACATGGGTACACGCGGTTACACATCAAGCTAAGTATTTCCCGTTTTAGCTGAACTCATGTTTTATAGGTTTCTCGTACAATCAGAAGTCATTAAATACTGGTTGTGTACAGCCGTATGTAGTCCCGTTTTGTGCATCTGTGTATAATTTTTGATTAAAATAAAAACATATTTCAGTAATCTATACAACTGAAGAATCTGTTTGTTTGAACGCACTAATCTTAGGAACTACAAGATAAATTTGAATTTTTTGTTTTTTTTTTTTGAAAAATATTTCGTGTTGGATGGTCTATGTATCGATAAAGGCTTTAGGCTATTAATAGGAGCGAAGAATCTGAGGAAAAAACGGAGAAAATTATTCATCACTAGCGGCCGCCTACGACTTCGTTCGCGTATCATCATCATCATCATCATCATCAACCGCTACTCGTCCACTGCTGGACATAGGCCTCCTTCATGGCACGCCAACAAGCTCGATCCTGAGCAGTTCTCCGCCAGCCACTACCAGCCACCTTTTTGATGTCGTCGCTCCATCTCGCCCAAGGGCGTCCCACGCTACGTTTGCCGAGACGCGCGTAGCGCGTATAGTTAGTTATTATGCTCCGCTCCTATTGGTCGTAGCGTGATGTTATGTAGCCTAAAGCCGCTAAAGGCAATCAAACGCAAAAATATTGTTTTCAAATCGGGCCAATGGTTCCTGAGATTAGCCCTTTCAAACAAACAAACTCTTTGGCTTTATATATTAGTATAGATTGAGATCATGCATTGCGTGCGTTTCAAGTTACCCAAAAAATGTGGAATAAAACTTCTTCGTCCACGAGCAAAAGCTAAAAGTAAATAACTTGGTTAATTTAACCCAGTCTGTCTAGCTTTCACTAACTATGTTAGCGCCGGCTTCCAACCTTATACATGCAGCTGAAAATCAGAATTTCACATGCCCTTTCAGTATTCGACTGTTTATTTTACTCCATCATCCAGTTACAGGTAACACGGTACCCCTTGGTAAGGCTCCCGGTTAATGCCCGCTCTATGAAATACAGCTGACTTTCGATATACAATGGACAGTGACTTATCTACAAACCTTCGCGCAAGCTTATCCTTTGACTAATCCATGCGGTTGTTAATAGTTAGCAAGCCTCAAGTTGATTAATTTAATTAAAAAAGAATTAATAAAACAAAGAATGACAATATCCACAAACACGTAAAGGCTGTAGACATATTTCGCCAATTCCTGAACACGTGAAACTTTTCTTTCCAAGCCACACATTACCGCTTACCATGAGCGTCCATTTACGAGCGATATTATGCCGACAGTCTATCAAACAACTGATTGCAATCTCGCGCACTGCCGACCGGAAACTGTTCATACCGCCCGCTATTAACTACAATGGACGGTGCCGTGACGTCATCGATGGTCGTTCGACACACGCCGCTTGTCAAAGGTCGTTTACTGAGTGGGTGACCAAAAATGTCTGACGTCAGGCTTAAGATGGAGGCGATCGTTGGCAAAGGACTTGATTTTCCGCTAGGAGATTGATATGAGTACATAGTGTATACTTACGGGCTATTATAGACAGTGAACTATAGGCACGGTGGTTTCTAACTCAATTTTAGGTCTTATGGATTGTTCGTTATCGCAACCCCGTTTAATAAATCAGAATATAAGTAAATAAATAAGTTAAAAATTACTTAAAAAACATACATTGATTTATATAGCAGAAGAATATGTAGGTACCAGAATAAAACAACATATCAGCCTATAATGTTCTCACTCTCTGTTCTGTGGGAGTGGGCCGTAATCTACCAAACGGGCCCAATGCGGGTTGGTAGCTGATGTCACAGGTCTTCAAAGTTTTCGCCTTTAGGACACGCCGGTTTCATTGCACTGTCAGTATAAACGCCAAGTGAGGTCATATCACAGAGAAATACAGAAATTTATTAAAAGTAGAACCTTTTGCTAGGAATAATTATGGAAGTTATACGTCAAACCCTCTGTTAATTTATTCATCCTGGTATGTACCGAGAGCTCGTAAAGGGCCTACAGTACCTACCTAGTTAAATAAAGTTAGCTAAATAAAACTACTAATTATGAATAGCTAGGCAGCAAACAACTTTGAGGATAATGTTGAAGATATTAAAGACTACCCTATAACGAAAATATATCGAACTAGATAAAACACTAACTTCAATAAATAAACCCTAACAGTTTTATTCTACCCAGGCTCATATTGAAACAACATCTCTATTTTTATAAAATTTCCTTTCAAAACTAAAGTCTCAGTTTTAAAGAGTTCTGTTATTGGCAGTTCCCGTCTTTCGTTTAGGTAAGCAGCGTAGATATATATAGTTCAAGTAAGTTTTCTTGGCGATACGGAAAAGGTTTTAACTCTTTTTTTTTTAGCTCTCGGATTTATTTTATTAAAGTAAATATACCTTGTAAAGAAGATTTTGACGCTTCAAATCTCTAATTTCAGGCTTAAGTTATTTTTCTTTTTAGTACTTGAAATAGCAACGATTTGAGATAGCCTTAATGTAAACAGTTTGTTATGAAACAGTAAACAAGGCGTGTTTTACGTTTATGACTTACTTGTTACAACCTAGAATAAATTTTGGCACTCGTTTTGGAGAAATGAGCATTTTATTAATAAAGATTCTGATATTCGTTCCTTGACAATTTCTTCTTTTCTTAGAAAATTCTACTGTAGAAAAGTCATATTTCACTGTTTCTCATAGTCAAAAGTCTAAAACATCTATAGGTGATTATTTGCTTTTAACAATACTGTTTGTAGAACAAAACTCTATAATCATGAAATAACATCCGAAGTATGGAAAGCCAATTTATCATAAAGTTCTTTGAAACAATCTAAAGTCTTTCAATTTGAGTGCGCAACAAAAACTGTTTAACTTATACTTGGATGACTTTGCTCTTTCTGGTGCAATTTTTAATAATGCAAAAGAAAATTTTCCATCTTATTTTTCTCTTAACATTTTATCGAGACAAGACTGGCAAATTTTTGCTTCTACATTTGCTTAAAACCTCTGCTTTAAAGCTATGCTGAGTTAGAGTCTGAATACGTTTGGTTGTTTCCTTTGTTCTGTTTATTTTGTTTCAGTCCACTGTCGGTATTGTTAGCTATTTTGACGTTTGTTGGTTTTCCTAATTTAACAGTTATATTATTGTCTTCTATCACATCTACAATATGTTTCACACCACTGTTCGTATTGTTGGCTGTTTTGTCGTCAGTTATTTTTGCTAATTTAATCTTATCATTATAATCTATAATATGTATGTTTGTTTGCATCATATATTTCGTATCCAAATGTAGGGTGTCACTGATAATAATGATTGTTGATTTATGTAAGATGACTGATTGTTGTAAGACCGTCCACTGTATCAAACTTTTTATAAAACTTATTTCTGTATATTTTTTTCTCTTTTATCACTTTTTTTTATTCTTCTTCTGAATGTACGTATCTATGCACTCAATCTCTCTCTCTCTCTCTCTCGCTCCATATACATACTAGCGACCCGCCCCGGCTTCGCACGGGTGCAATGCTGATACTAAAATATACACTACAGAAAAATTGTGAACGTTGTATAAAAAACATAGCAACCCGCTGCTCCCGCCGCGCCCCGGCCGGTCGGTGCCGGCGTAAACACAACGCCCCTCAATTTTTAAATGTGTAATATCTTCAAAAATATTTATTTAAATCACATGCTGTAAGGGAGATGTAGATGAATATTAAATCAAATTTATATATAGGTAAGGTATTCAATTATTGGATAAGGATCCAAAAAAATATCGCTTTGAAAATTAGTCGGTATTAGTCGTAAAAAAAAATATTGTGGGATAAGAGACAGACATATACCATCGCGAACTTTTTTGTAGACCTTTTCAATATCTAGAATATTTAGTACATTATTTTGATAAATCTGATATGTTTCAGCCAGCGTTTTACTGCAAACTTGGAAAAAAATTAATTATTACGACATCACATTAGAAACTTCAAAAATAATAGTACTTTCCACAATTTAATGGATGTTATTGTACATATAAACTTCCTCTTTAATCATCATCTATTAAAAAAACCTTATCAAAATCAGTTGCGTAGTTTTAAAGATTAAATCATACAAAGGGACATAGGGAAAGAGAAAGTGACTTTGTTTTATAACATGTAGTGATGATATAGCAAAGTCTAAAATTAAGGTTTGTTGTTGTGTGTATTTGTTGTTTGTAGCGTCGTGGGGGTTGTAACTTTGTTAGTACGTACCTAATTCATATATTACCTATATGTCACTTTATTTATAGACACCGCTTCCTGCAAATGAGTATACAACTTAACATATCAAGCCTTTAGATTTATTTCGGGAACAAAGCGCATCTTTCAAACACTATCTCTTCAGCATCATCAAAATAAACGAAGAGCCAAAGGGTTCCAACGACATATCGTAAACACTCAACAAAGAGTTGAGTACTCGCACAATTGTTTGTTTGTTCGTCATTCTGAGGCGAACCACCTTCACCATTAGCCGTTAATGCGTTTCTGTTTATTTTGTCGGTCAGATCTAGTAGTGAATATTTCCTCTAGTCGGATTCTCTATTTAGATTCCGGATTTATTTGAGTTTGGATGGGATTTGAATAGTGATTTCGGTTAGATTTCAATATTTTGCTGATTCTTCAATTTCAATCAATTTAATATTATGCAATTTTAATTTGTAGGTATATTTACTTACAAAAAATAGTAGCCTACCGGTATTGAGAACAGAGTTCAAGCTATCGGCGGTCAGGGCTCCAGAGAGAGGAACCTCCTGACAATATGAGCTGTTTCTAGAAGTACTGCTTTATGAACTTCTGAACCCTTGATCCAGCTGCCTAACGAGAGCTCTTGGCTATTAATTAATACTAATATAGCCAATTATTAATTCATTAATAATTGGCATTGGCTGTCACGACTATCGGTACAATGGTTGCAGATTTGAAACAATATGTATGTTTATGCTTACATGCGAAATAATATAAACTGCCCAATTTAATGGATAAAGCTTATCTGTTTGTTAAACCACAAAATTTAACACTCCTGTTGAAACTCGATGTGGTCAGTTAATTAAAAGAGATATCAAGAATTACATTTCCAAAATTCTATAAATAAAGCGTACTTAAATAATAAAATAAAACCATCTCAACACCACCACATCCACACCCATTACTCATTTCACCCTCAAAATCCTTACTATTTCAAGACGCAAACTTCCTAAAAGAGGAAAGTACAGAGTTATCCTTTTTTCATAGTTATTTAGGGACCAACAAAGCGCGTATTCAGAATATTCGCGGCCACAAATCATACGCCGCCTTTTAGAAGCCATGAAAGCATTCTTAAAACAAGAACATAAAAAAGAATCAGAGCAACACTGTTAAGGATGTGTTTTAAGACATAAGCGGTAGCGGGTAAGGCTGCAAAAGGTGGATATTTTCATTGAACTGACAGGTGATTTAGCTATTTTATGAACATGTGATTTTCTGTCTAATTAGTTTCCCTTAAGAAAACGATTCTTGCATTTGATCATGTCAATATACTTTTTTTGCACAAGAAATAATTTACAAATGCACACTAGGGCTTCATAGTTTTTGTTAAGTCGTTGTCCTCTCGCTTGTTTAAAAAATAAACTTGAAAAATAAATAATGAAAATAATCATAGTGTCATCGTCGTCATAGTGACAATTCGCACGGTTCGGGCGAGAAAATTTGTGTATGTGGACTAGGAAGCCCACAATACATTATGCATTTTAATGGTTCCTAATGCGATCACTTCACTTTATTCGCCGGCTATGTGTTAATATTTAGTTCCATACCAAAAACTAAGTTCAGTGTAGTTCCATCAGCTTTACATTAGCCAATCCACTATAATCGAATATGGTAGTACTGCAATTAGGAATATTACATTCGGTTCCACAATCTGATCGTATCAGCTTAGCTGCTCAGTTCGTGTGCCTGATGGTCATAAAGATATTGTACCTACGTTCCTAGTTTATGTAGTTATTCAAGTAATTTGTTTGTTATTGTTTCCTTTATCTACTCTAATGTATAAAGCCAAAATCAATCAAAATATCGTCAAATAAGGCTAAGAATTAGCACTGCTCGTACTTTAAAAATGCTTAAGAAAGTGTAATACAATTCCTTAAATAAGCCTCATCGTGATCTATGAAGCACCTTTCTAGAGAGACAGTTATTGAATAGTCCACGTTTATTTGAATGCAACGTTCACGCACGTTTATTTTGAAGACATGGAAGGGATAGTAAGTCCCTTTCAGGCAGCTTTACCAAAATTTTCTCTGAGTCGCAAATTTTCTAGGATCGAGGAGAAAATGGAATTCTTATTCCTGGAGGCATGAATGCAAATAAGTTGGAGTATATACATTACATACTTTCTAAGTGTATCTTGGACACCAATGGCTAATTACAAGGTGAAGGAAAACATCTTGAAGAAACCTGGACTTTAAGTTTGAAATCGCCAACCCACATTGAGCAATGGTGGTGATTACGCTCAATCCTTCTCTGTATGAGAGGAGACCCTGTGCTCAGCAGTAGGACGATAAGAAGGTTGATGATGATGATATACATTACATTGCAGACAGTCCCCCAAAACGCCCGACTTCATTACTTCCTTGTGCTTTCGCTGTGAAGAGGAAGTAGAGCAGGAAACTTCCCAGCAATAAAGCTAAAATTTTTAACATTGGAAAATATGCGGACAGGCTAAAAAAACAATTAATAATAAATACATTTCTATGAGATCATGGCTTCTTCAACGATAATTCAAAAAGGAATGTTTAATCACAATGATTGCTTTGCGTTACCCATAAGCGGCCTACGCACTATTTTAATTTGATTTCCTCGGCAAAATTAATTACGTGTTCCGAATATTAGTACGCTGCGTTATTGAATTTATTAGTTCAGTACCTATATTGTTTACGTGTATTCAAGATATTTTCAATATAATATTGCAATGAAAAAAAAAATATTTATATTATAATTAACAGAATTCTAAGTGCAAACATTCAATAACATGCACCCATATTATTTATATGTATTGGTTCAAAGGCAGTAAATCAAATAAAATTAAAAAAGGAAAACAAGTTTCCGCATCAAGATCATAAGTGGGGATTAAACATACAATTACGTGTAAATGTTAATTTATTCATATTCAGACCTGTTGCGCTGTCCACCTCTCGTCACTTGCACCAAACCAGAAAAGAACCGTTTGAAATACGCCAGTGAATCACAGTGGGAAGTAGAGAATGCGTTAATAAGACCCGAGGCATCTCCGGATTTCGACTTACCATGCATGTATATATAATACGGAAGCCACATGTATCTCGTATATAGTTATGCACCTACCTATATGTTGGAATGAAAAGTGTGCTGAAACAGTAAACAAGTGCAGAATAGATTTTTGAGAAATGCGTGCACTGACTCGATAGGTCCACTCAATTAGTGTGATGATTTCCTCTAAAGACCATTTTAGCCATCAATTCACATGGTCTTTACATCCATACTAATATTATAAATGCGAAAGTAACTTTGTCTGTCTATCTGTCTATTAAGCTTTCCCGCTTGAACCTCTCAACCGTTTTGATGAAATTTAGGACAGACAATCTTTAGACCCTGAGAAAAAAACATAGGCTACCTTTTATTGAAAAAAAAATGTTTTCCCGAGGGAAATCTAAAAGTGCGACTTAACCGAATCCCACACGGGCGAAGCCGCGGGCTGAAAGTTAGTATAAAATAAACAGAAACCCTACATAAAGTCAAACAGACTCTCAAGCCATGGCAACTGTCACTGAACAAAACAGAGAAAGTTATAATTTATCTATTTCATAACATTAAAAAAACCCCCTTATAATGGTACATACACACACACGCGTGCGCACACACGCACGCGCATACATACACACTCACACACACGCATCCACGCATACGCACACCCACGCACACAAACACGCACTAACAAATACTCAATATAGACTACTTTTAACCGCTTTTAATTTAGTTTACTCTTGTTGTTACCCAGTCCATTTATTTTTGTTCAACTTTTTGAACATGATTCTGTAAAATCTCCTATTGGGAGAGGGCACTGGCCCTTGTAACACAGGTATACCACCTGGCACAGGAGTCAGGAACTTCACACTTATTTGTACCAATTCTTGTGTAATCTTTATATATATAATTCTGCTGTACGTGTGTATGTCATTGAACTCCTCCTAAACGGCTTGACCGATTTTAATGAATTTTTCTGTATGCGTCTAGTAAAGATATATAATTTAATCTGACCATGAGTCTGGACTTTAAAAGAATCTGTGACCTTTGAGTTTGTTCTGATCTTCTTCTCAGTATACTTAGATAGGAAACGCAGAACTCATTTAAAAAAAGTAAAAAAACTAAAACCCAACTATGACAAAAAACGACACTGAAAAACTATGAAACAAGATTTTCAGAATACTGAACTGAACAAAGTTGCTAATGTAGTTGCAAGTAAATGGACACAGTCAAGATGCCTTCGTTGTAAATTGACAATAATATCATACAATACTATTCTGAAGTATGCAATATTCACTATGTAGAGATAAATTTTCATGTTTGGAAAGGCGTAGTCACACGTTACATATACCTACCGTAGCACCTTGACGACGTGTGACTACGCCTTTCCAAACATGAAAATTTATCTCTACATAGTGAATATTGCATACTTCAGAATAGTATTGTTACTCCCAGCTTATGTCGTTTTCATTAGTGCATTACATATTCTATTAATGTTCACACTCCTCCACATTGCATAAAGCGATTCACAGTTCCCGTGATCCACGTTTTACTCTTATCGCTCATATTTAACATCATTAAAGCATTCTTGTAATTATGTACAAGCAAAAAGTACTCGTGAAGCTCTTACACGAGATACCAAATACGGTATATTTATTTAAATTTTATTTTAACATAGTACTTTTTGTCCGCTAGAGGGCGCAATACTAAATTTGGTGACGAGCTTTATAGCTCATAACTAACAGAATGTCAAGGCCCTTCTAATGGTATTGCAGTGGTCTTATTCTGATAAGTAGTAAAGAAGCTTTGAACGAAAAGATGTGAATTATATGCAAGCAGCCCATAAATACAGGTAAAGTCACAAGAAAATGCTAGCAATATATATATATTCAAAATGTACACGTAAAGCGCTTTCAAATGATACCAAACACGGCATATTTATCTTAACTTTATTTTTTTACTCTGTATGTTTTGTCCAGTAGAGGGCGCCACATTAGATTTTGTGAAACCCCATATAGCCTTTAACCAGCGGACAATTATGACGATTCTAATGATATGTCATTTATCAATTTCTGATAAGTAGTTTAGAAGTTACGAGGGAACAGATGAACATACATACATACATACATACATAGCCTGTCAAAATCATAACCCTCCTTTTGCTTTGCCGTAGTCGGGTAATAAAAACAGAATTTGATTGACTTGTAAAAGTATTTGTACAAATCTAGTTAAGGAAAATAAATCTCATTTAAATTTGACGCCACCCCCGATCAAAACAAAATTACAAATAAAATGATAATTTCTAACGGCCCACGTCTACTTATCTTTTGAATGGCGTAATGACCTTTAATGTAATGGAGATGATAATTAAAAATTATGAGATTTCTTTGATAGGTTATATAAATTGTCTTAAATGATAAAATACATCCGGTTTCTAAATCGGGAATTCGTACTCAAACTCGTTTATTTCAATTACAGGAACTTTTCAACTGTCAAGGTGTCGGTCAGTCAAAAAGATGAAGCTAATCGACCATTCCAAAGAAGTTCTTATGGAGAAGAATGAGTAAAAACTCTATGGACATATTCTATTGATGATATTGATGTTGAACGCTCACTAAGGATAGTGAACGATGGGCACGCCACAATAGTAGGGTAAGTCTCCTCTTTGAGGAGAAGCGGCGGCTTCACTTTCCGCCTGACGCAGGTCTTCATCGGACATGACTGTTTCGGGATGTTCCTGTTCCGTATAAGGCGGGAGGAAACGCCAGGGTGTCACCACTGTGGAGATCGCCCTGAGGACACGGTGGAACATACTGTGGACGTCTGCCCGATTTAAATAGAGCACCCCCGTGTACTCGCTGCGGCGATCGGCGGCGATTGGCGGCTATCGGCGGCGATCTCTCGCGTTTGGCCCTAGTCCATGCCATGTTCCGAAGCAAGAGTGCATGGCATGCTGTCACCTCCTTCTGCGGTGCAGTGATGCTGGCAAAGGAGGTGGCGGAGCGCGTGAGAGAGCGGGAATCCCAGCGCTCTCATGCCTCTAGCCGCCGCAGGAGACACCCTGGTCGGGAGACAAATTCGAACTCCCAGCCACCGTAGGCGCGGGCTTGAGGGCGGTAAGGACCAGGTCCGGGTTGATGGCGCGTTGTGTTTCACGCGCGCCTTAATGAGATGTCAGCACATCGTAAATGGGTCTACGAAGACCGATGCATCCTGGGTTGCGGGTTGGTTAAAAAAGAAACCGTGGCCCTGGTGAAGAAACACGGGTGGGTTTCAGTCAATAAAATTCTGACACGCCCTTCCGCTAAGCCCAGAGCGAGAGAGGTCATTAAGAAAAAAATATTAGGAAAAAAGGGCAATAAGCGATCAACATTGTCACGGTTGACTGGTAGAGAATGTCATAGACATCAAGATCGCCTTGGTAAAATTTTTGTGCGTCAAATAAATAAACAACGCTAAATCAGAGTTTGAAAAGTTTTCAACTTTCAATTCTCAATTCAGGAGCCGGGTGTAAGTATTCCCGGATTTGAAGATCTCGTGGTTATTCTGAGAAAATCAATATATTCGAGGCTACCTTTATCAATCCTTCTTATCCCTGGAAAATGAAAGGCCACCTGAAAAAGCTTTTCTTTACGATGTTAAGCCGATATATAGTTTAGAAGGGGGCTATAAAACTTAGTAGCGTGATATTTTCTTAGAAAAATGCGATAATCACTATAAATGAAGTATTGTAAAATATTTTATGGTCGTAAGTCGGGGTGGCCTAGTGGTTAAAACACTAGCCTCTCAAGTATGAATGTGCGGTTACGATTCCAGGCCAGGAAAGTACCAATGTAACTTTTCAAGTTGTATGTACTTTCTAAGTATATCTTGGACACCAATGACCGATTATAAGGTAAAGGAAAACATTTTGAGGAAACCTGGACTTTAGGCCTGAAATCGCCAACCCGCATTGAGCAAGCGTGGTGATTACGCTCAATCCATTTCTGTATAAGAGGAGACTTGTGCCCCGCAGTGGGACGATAAAAAAAGGTATATGAGGATGATGACGACGAATATATTTTATGAAAACTCAACCATATTCAGAAAATATCATGGGAAATCATTGTGTGGAGTTATGAACATTAGCGTGTAAAGTTACTCATCCTCAATAGAAAAGGGAAGATCTCCGACCAGAACCTGATATTGTCTGGCGGCCACTTCGCCCATTGGTTGATGTCGCGAAGTTGTATGCGTACTAGTTGCACAGTTAACTCTGCTTGCGAGATACAGGATTTGTGTGACGTCATTATGACGCATTGTTCGCATGTAGCATTGTAGGTACCGTTACAACTGGATCTACACCCACTAATACTTGTCACAAAAGTAGTATTCGTAGATTATCTTATAGGACCTTAATAAAAATAATAATTATAAAAGTTGTTTGAGGATGAATCATAAGTCCTAGTGAAATACGATCACAACATGTTCGTTGAGACTTGGTATTTGGTAATGAAAAACAAAAATGTTTATTCAATTACAATTTTGTTCTTTTAATATTAGCGAAAGAACGAAATAAAAGTTAGTAGGAAATAAAATAAATGAATGTTTGTTTGGAAGACCAATGTTTTATACTTTTAAGTTCATCATTATCTCATCAACATCATCATCTCAGCGTATAATCCCGGTTTCATCGGCGGCTTCTGCGTTGGAGCCCGGGGTCTAATTTAATTTTATCATCATCATCTGCCTAGCCTTTTTACAACTACATTGGGGTCAGCTTCCAGTCCAACCAGATCCAGCTGAATACTAGTATCTTACAAGGAGCGCGTACCTGACCTCCACAACTTAGTTATTGGTTAATACGACCGCTTGATAAGACTGATTGCCAGCTTTTCGAAATGTTATATTTTTAAGTTCTTTTTCTTCAGCCTCTATAGGCTGAAGGTCTTCTAATGGACAAAGGTATCCCCCAAGGCTTTTCACAATGACCGGTCTTGTGCTGCCCTCATCCATCGGCTTCCCGCGACCTTCACCAGGTCATCGGTCTAACTTGTTGGGATCTCCGGACGCTACATCTTCCTGTAGTTGGCCGTTTCGGCGTATGAGGTCCATTATGTGCGACGACGTTTTACACACACACACATTTCTAAATTATTAATATTAAATTATAATACTTGGCTCGGGTCAACGATACTGTTTTCCATGTCCAGCAGGTCGTAGTGTCAAGCAGTTTTTGAAATAAAAAGTCGCGAAACAACGAAGAAGGTTCATCTTCTGCCAATTTGTGCAAAATGTACACGAAAAGTGAAGAAATGTAAAATTATACAAATGCCATTAGGTAGTTCAATTATTGTTACAAAAGCAGTTAAAATAAATGAAACCCATAAAGATGAAGTGGGTGAACTAGACTATAACATTGAATAAACATTAAACCACAAATCATTCACTTCATAACCCAACCTACCCAACCATAGTTACTCGTAAAGTGTTACGTACCATATCATAGAAACCGATTTCCTTTCTAGCTTAAATCCGAGCGATATTCGCGAGTATTGGCAACGCCCGAGCTATAACAGCATATGGACTGAAAATATACCAATAACCTACAAATGGACCGGTAGCTAGTATAAATGATTTAAGTTTAGTTTGGGAACCCATTTCCTTTTTACTTCAATTTTGCGTGGAAATCTTTGAGTGTATTAAAAAGGTTCGGATCTGTTTTACATATCAACTGCTTTTTCCCAGGTATATGGAGTTTGCTTCCAATTTAAATGGTTGCGGAATATCAATACTGAATACCAGTAATATAGTACATATAGTAATCATGAATACCAGTATCGACATGGAGCTACTGCCTATATAATCTCTACAACCCATTTAACTGAATCTGGTTTACCTATAAGCTAAACATGATGAGGAGAAACTATTCCTTTTGAAGCATCAAATTAATATTAAATACTTTTTCAGATGAAGTTACAAATTGAGTGAGCATGAATTACGCAAGTAAGAAAATTTCATAAATATGTTATATACTTATACATGTCACGCATTTTCTTATAAAAATACCCGTCTCGTATTACCGACATGAAGGAAACAAAGACACAAGGAAACCAATTACGTTACAACAACGTATAAAAATAACATCGTGTACGTACCTACGCGAATTTAGCAAACCATTTGATGATAAGTAATTATAGATCCACACAAAATATAACACGTTATGTGAGATCATGGAAATGAGAAAACATATTTGAAAGGGTATGTAGGTAGCGGTATCTACAAACGCCTCATCCGATCAATGCCTCATACTGTGTAATATGTCATACGAATTCTACATCTCGCAAGTAGAGTTTACAGTGCAATTAGCATACATATAGCTTTCCAACATCAACCGTTGGGCAAGTCTGCTATTACAATAGTATCAGAATGATCGATCATTGATCTAATAAAGATCAATTTTGACAAGTTTCGTAATCTACTAAGAAATTGGCGTCATTATGACTTTCCCGTGGTCAATTACTGACACTCCACTCCATATTAATAAATGTTCAAATTGAGTATTCGTTTTAAAAACATTTCTATTAACCGGTTTTATAATAACGGTAATGTCAATTTATCATTATTCATTGAGATGATTGATCGAAAATTATGGATTTAGCAGATTACGAACTTTTAAGCACAATGACAATAGAATCGTGTTAGAATGACCAATTTATAAAAACAGCGGACTATTGCCCCTGGTCAGAGGATCCTCCCTTTTCTATGGAGGATGAGTAGACTTTACACCATGTTCGTCATGTCTCTAAAGATATAATTATAATAAATTACCCTATTTGTGTTGAAATAGAACACCAAAAATAGTATTGACCAGCGTCAGTAATAACAGCGATTCAATAGAAGAGTTTTCGTAAAGAAGTCGTTCGGAGGAAGTAAGTGGGTGTAGCTTTTGTTTTGAAATTTTTTCGTACTGAATTTTTATACTAAGCAGATTTTTATACCGAAAAAGGTAATGTAAATCAAGAAATCTCAAACATTTGGTCAGTTAAACGTATATGCGATGAACTACTGTGATTACACTGTGGTATTAATCTCGAATCACTTGGAAACAGATTGAGCAAACGTAGGATTAGGTGTGTGAGCTGTTACATTTGTAGGATTCTCGTTTCGAGGTATTCGGATTTCTCTTTATACATTTGATATACTTCAGCTGTTTGAGGGCGGAGTAATCTTAAACTTCGTGTTGGTTTTGTGTGAGTATACTTGACGATAAAGTGAGAACGGCTGTTGGATTAATTGGATATGTATCATCCTTCAGATCTTATTCCAGTTTATTTTGTATTGGGACAGTGTTACTCGGTATGTATACCATGTGTGTGAGTGAATTATTCAATTTTCGTTAGACGTCTGCCCTTACTTCATTTAATTTGGTCGGTGTAGTTACTTCTTCAGAATTATTATTTTTCACTAATAGTATTATTGTAATTTATTTGATATAGGTTTTCATATAGGTTTAGGCAATTCGTTTTTTTGCTTTCTGGTTCAATATCCATTTTTGTTCTTATAATATCCAACTCATTTGAGGTAGGAAAAGTTTTGTATTATTTTATGTTTAGTATTTCTAATATACTAACTTAGTATGTATTTTTTTTTTTTGTTACTCAAAGTAATATGGATGTAGATGAGCCCAAATTAAATGATTATCACGTTGTTTGTTTTTCTATTTACATATTTAATTACTTTTTAAAATATTTCTTAGGATATGAAACAGTATCAAAACATTCAAACATATTAAACAATGATGCCGGGAGCAGGGCTCCATAGAGAGAAATCTCCTCACGATCTCGCATCGTAACGAGGAGTACTGCCTTTTGAGCCCTTGTTCCAACCGCATAATAAGAGAATGCATAGATTTTGATCGAGACCTTCGGCCATTGGCTGATATGATAATCAGCACAATGATCGTCGAGCTCACATACCACAACAACAACCTCGTGTGCTAGGTCAAGGTCGTGTCCATCATATGGAATGGTAACGCCGACAATTATGTGTGGCGCGCTAATTAATCTATCATCACTATATCAGGTTTATTTGTGACAATAGTGACAGTGAGGATTCACTGTAATGATAGATTGATCCCAATACTACGTAAAATTGACATGACATTTCAATTAAAAAAAAATTAAACTTTAAAATGTTTCCCTTAAAAAAATGGGTCGTGTTCATTCTTATAATACTGTCTTTCAGAACCATGTCAAGATCAAAGCAAATCGCTGGTGAATAATCCCAGCTACTTATTATTATTAGAGCATTTAATAATCCTTTTCTTTCTAAAAGATTGATTCATTTAATATTATAATGCTGATACGAGGTAAACTCGTTACTGATCTCATAAAATATTTACTAAGAATAATAAGCAGAGTTTCGCAGTTTTACCTCATAAATATTGACTGAGATAATATTGATGACGTAAAGCTCTTCATACATGAGTATCGTAGATATATGATCCCCAATACGATTCTAATTTCATTATATTTCGAAAATAAGAAAGGCATTTATTATAGCAAGGCAGTTTTTCGTGGCTCTTTATATGAAATTAGATCTTAAGCTTCACAAAATATGGTTTCCAGTAGATTGGTAGCAAATCTCTTTATCTTGTTTAAATTTTTGGTCCTGCCTTGTTTAGTTGGTCCTTTTTGTTGGCACAAAAATCCAAAATCAAGTATTTTAAACTTGAACTTTTGATTTCCCACCAATTACACTTCAAACTAATAAACTTGAATGATTTCATATTTTTTTTGTCCTATCGCCATATTTCCTACAAAAGAAGGCAATATGTTGCCTGCCAATAAGTTCTGACGCTGTAATCGAGTCGTGTACTGGGAGCGAGCCAACAGATCTATCTATCTATGATAAATACCAAAAAAAGATTCTTAGAGGTGATTCTGGATAGATCAACGAATGTAAAGATATAATCTGGACTGGATATATGATGTGGATATGTTTTATTGTGCTTCTCTTTCAGAAACAAAAAACTTAAACCCCCTTTTTATGTTACAAAACATGGATTTTATTTTCATCTGGTTTAAATTACATAAATGGTGATTGAATTATGCATCTAACCTATAAAGGTTAGAAGCATAATTGCTGTCACCTTTATATAAAGAACACACACACACACACACAGCAGCAGCAGCAGCAGCAGTTTGATAGCTTGTTCAAAGTTCTAAATACAAAAGTGGCAATTTAGTACCGGACACTAAGTTGCCACTTTTGTATTTAGAACTTTGACTTAAACTCAATAAAGTTCGAAATACAAATACTGACTCGAAGGTTAAGGAAGCTCGAATCCCGAAGGGGGTATGAGTCCCCTTAAAGCCCAAAAACTGATCGTAGACTTGTCAAGAAGTTTTTTGCATTCAGAACTTTGTAAGTGCCTAGTCAGCATCATCATTATCATTTCAGCCGAAAGACGTCCACTACTTGACATAGGCCTTCCCCAAGGATCTCCACGACGACCGGTCCTGCACCTCCTGCTTCCAGCGGTGAGTGCGGCTTAGTGTTTTGATTTAATACTTAATCTTGAAGGAAGTTTTAAAGATAAAGATAATTTTATTTTGCAAACATGGGTAAAAAAGGTGACAAAAAATAAATGTAATGTAATGACAGGTTCAGATAATTTAAAATAATTTTAAGTTAGGTTTGGTGTTAACGCTCCTGTTCTTAGCTATTTTCTCTGGGTGTAGGTACCATTGCAATCTTCACTCCTCGAACAGAAGCTTGTGTTGAATATTACAAGAATTTTGCAAAGCCATAAATACAAGCAGCCAGACCAATGAGTTTACTTAGCCATAACCGAAACCTAACATCGTTTCATGAGGAAGCTGAAATGTTGGTAATAAAGTCACTAATGTATGTGATGTTCCGGGGATGGGAAATGGCGGAGTGGAGACGATAGCTGCGCCATCTATCAAATTTGGCATGAATTACCGGAACAAGGGAAGCTCAAGTTGAGTGCAAAAGACTTAATATTATTATCGGGGGAGCCTTGAAGTGCTAAGCACTGTTTTGTAGATCATTGGGACTACATCTAATAATACTGCCGGTGGTGAGATGTTAGAACAACGTTGTTGTCATCGCTGGCCAAACAAGGATCAAGCTGGCCCAAGGACGTGAGAATCCGCGAAAGAAAAAGTGGTTGAAATCGGGGTGTTTGCTGTTTGAATAATATGTTTTTATTTTAAATATAAATACAAGCAGCTGATACGAAAAGAGACTTAACTACTGAATTTAGACAAACGACAAAATTTTGTTTTGACATTATTTAACTTCGAAGTACCATAACTTCGACACTATTATACGTTTTTTCAACATGAGTAAATTAGGAAACGATGAGACGTTGACAATAAAACTTCCACCTGATTAAGACCGAAATAGATGATACTAAGCTCCCATAAAGTAAAAGAAGCCGCTTACAAATATGTACTGAATATACATTTTAATCAAAAGTCAATAAAATTCAAAGTTCGAACGACTATAAATACCTATAGTGTTGCCAATGGTAATAAATTTTTATTACTCATAATAAAAGGTAAGTCATATATTTATAACGATTTTAGAAAAGGCAACCTCTAGAAATACGAAATATATTTCATACGATAGAATCTGAATTTCAATAATAGCGACTTTACACACTTGTGTGAGATATTTGCCTGGATGGAGCGTTGAATCGAAGGTTAGTCGTTAATATTTTATGTGTGTAACACTTGCTGTAGATTCAAATCTATTCTATACGAATAAATATAATGTATATGTCTGTTTATAATTTCAACCATGGAGTGTTTTTGTGACATAGGTGGCACAATAAGACTATTCTCTAGACAGAGAAGAGTCTTATTGTGCATGATGCAAGCATTACGGCCAGGGATTGTAACAGATGGCGAACTATCGAAAAGGAGAGGATAATTCCACAGGGACATCACGAACCTCAGTAATGAGGAGAACGACTTGAGGAGGAGGAGGAGGACAATGTGAAAATAAAGTATATACTGTACATTTTTTTTTTTAATTTATGTACCAATATTAGTAATATACAAAGGTACGATACTATAATAGTAGACATAAGATAACATCATCTCAGCGTTAATCGTAGTCGCATCCGAAGCTTTTTCAACTTTGGAGTCTGGGGTCCGCTTTACCAGTCTAACAGCTGATTTTGGCTAAACTTCAATATTTTCTGTGAAGCAACTGCCGTCTGACCTCCACAACCCGAAGGCGATATCGAAGCATTGCAGTTAGACCAATTCTTGGACTTTTGAGGGCTCTAACCACCCGTAACGACTGCCATTAGATGTTCGTACGGCAACCGGGACCAACGGGTTAACGTGCTTTCCGAGGCACGACCAGCCCCCTAATCGGCGAACACATTTTTGTCAAATGATTGCGACTAGTTGCGATCCTTCGGCACGCCCATTGGTCCGTTCGGTCCAAACGATCCCAACTAGTCGCAATCATTTGACAAAAATGTGTTCGCCGATTAGGGGGCAGACCAGTGCAAATATTCATATTCATGCATACAAATATTTGCACTACGCGGGGACCGAACCCGCGCCTTCTTGCGCAGCGGCTGCGTTCCCTACCGCTAAGCCACGGAGGTTCTCCCAGTAGGCTGTGTCAGTAGTAGACATAAGTCATGGATAATTATTGAATTAGGTGAAATTCCGTATAAACTCTATGAGATACTCTATTGAAAGACTTAAGTATAATAATCTAAAAGCATTTTAGGGCAACATTAGACAAAGTCTTGCTCACTGATTAAATAATAAGGGAAACACGTTAAAAGTGGCATGTTTAAAATTTGTACAACATTTTCAAGATCTACTAGTTACCAATACAGAAGACCGACTACATAATAGACAGATATTTCTGCAATAAAATGGTAGTAAAACTCTTAACATAGTTAATATTTGTTTAAATAAGGTCAACATGAAAAATAAATAAAATTCGAATGAGCTTATTTTATTTCGATTTTCATGTCTTAGCAACTTAAGAAAATAAGAAGTCATCATCCGTTTTCCTTATAATGACTTTACACTAGAGGCAAGAAGGTTGGTACTAAATAATTAGTCACGTGATAATGCCGGGTCAGACAGCAATAAATTCGATGGTTTAGACTATCATTAATGACACGTTCCTGGCTTGCTTCCAATTAGTACGTACATAGGATTAATTTACTAAGAAACCACTTTAGATATCCCACACAAATAAGACTACGATTTATGTATAGGCGAAATTAATTTAGAAGGAATTTCACCAAGTCTATATGCCTTGGTTTTATTAGTTTTAAGGAATTTAATACCAGTTGTCCTTGTCTTAAGTGCCTTTTCGATAGAATACTAATGACGTGTTCGAGAACTTTCGGGTGAGGTACCATTAAGTTATCTACTTAATTATTACTTACTGATTTTGTTTAAGTACCATCATCATCATCATCATCAACCTTTTATCGTCCCACTGATGAACACAGGCCTTCTCTCAGAGAAGGATTGAGTGTAATCACCACGCTTGCTCAATGCGGGTTGGCGATTTCAGACTTAAAAGTCTAGGTTTCCTCAAGATGTTTTCCTTCACTTTGTAATCGGTCATGTTATTATGTTATATAGTTTTTGAATTATGTTGAATCAGAAGTAGTGGGGTAACCAATTATTATTATTCTTGTTTCTTTTTTGTAATAATTATAAACAAGGTAGTACTTGACCGCAATCCCGCCCGATGGTAAGCAGTGATATAATCGTTGATGGTAAACAGCGCTAGTTTATTAAGCATATTCACTTAAAAAACTTAGTCGATAGGAAGAAAGACGGCAGTTGAACGAGGTGATGCAATGTGCCTAACAACACGACCAACGATGCTGCGCCAGAGAGAGATTGATATGAAAATCCTCCACGACCAAACTCCCGACACAACAACATTTGGCGCATCGTACCCGGCACAATGCAACAAAACTGCTCAGACCCGTCCTCCGTACGGCTTTACCAGAAATCATGCCGGAACATGACGAATCAAAATCAAAACTGTTTATTTCAAATTAACCATCAGTTGGTGCTTTTGAATACTCGATGTCGGTCAGTCCAAGAAAAGTGAAGCTAATTAGCACGTTCCAAAGCGTAGATCTCTATAGAGAAGAACGTGCAAGAAACTCGAAAGAAAGAATCGCTTGGCGGCAAGACTTTGCCCCTTATTCATAAACAAAAAAGTTAACTATTGATTAGCGATCTTTGTTATAAATTTGCGTTGCTAGGACCCAATACAATAATTTACTATCTCTTTGAGTTCAACACCTTTGTTTGTTCCTCCAACTTCAATTTCAATAGTGTAATACTAAAAACCCAGTATAAATTTTAGGTCATGGGATGTAAATCTCGATTCACTAGCATATCAGAAATTTGGAATTTATGGCTTCGGTTTCAATATCCGTGAATCAAGGTCTTTCATATTAAGATATATGGGAATAGCTGGTGGAGTCATCGTAGATCAATCAGTGAGAAGGGATGGAAGCGAGAGCGGTGCCAAAATTTCTGGGGAACATTTTAAACTTGGTTACTTTAGACTTGCTTCGGGGCACAGAATTGGGTCATGCATGAAATCTGAACATGAAAATCATGATTTATGTGTTTAAACTACAATAACAGTTAGAAGAAAGAAAGATTTTTTTTATTGTGACTCGTTACATCAAAAAACTAAACTGAGCTAAACGCCATTAAAAGCTAATTAAAAAGAAACACAAATAACATAAAACATTAACAAATAAAATCAAAACAAATAATCATAAAGCCCTATACGAGCCCAAAAGGCTTTTTATCACAATAGCAGCTTCGACATATAAAAAAAATAAATATGGCAGCGCTAATTTTCTCACATGGCCCGTAGTGATATCAAGGGTAATTAAAGTAACAAATAAATAATGAAATAGATTATATAATAATAATCCTGCCAGTATATAATGCCTGAAAAGCCCGATGCTTCCCAAGAAAATCAAATTAAATGTGCCACACCCGACTACCTTCGAAAAATAAGGATTCTTAAAATTCACTTACCCCATCTGCGGACCCGTTGCCACGCAATATATTCAGTGTTATTATTTTTTGTATTTTTTTATTTTATAATATACTAGCGACCCGCCGGGGCTTCGCACGTGGACAAATGATATAGGTACCTAAGCAGGAAGGCTTGCAAGAAACGATCAGCCAATGTCTAACCCTGCAAGATACATCGACCTTATTGTCCACGAATAGCCAGTTCCACCACCTCCAAACAGAATGAAAGCCTACTGGGGTACGAAGCAAGTTTGTTCGAAATAATGGTCCCCCGCTCCGGCCCACTCCCTCCGCGGTTTAGGCATAGAAACACCATACCGGCACGGGCGCGAGCGGCACGCTGATTTTTTCTGGTGTTTAGTTTTGAATAAATCGTGATATCTCTTTTAATGACAACCAATTCCAATAATTCAAAAAGAAATCTGCTGCTACTGAAATTACCTTTGATATGACGTAATTTATTTGTATAAGGATTAATAATAAGGAACAATTAGTGGGCTTTGATTTCGACTGGCATTTTAATTAACTTTTCAAACATAAAAATGTAATCATTATGAATAAACTATAGTAGGTAGACATATGGTGTCGCTGACTTTTTTGTAGGCATTTTAAGGTCTATAATACTGTAGTACATTATTTTGATCTATCTCATAGGGTTCAGCCAGCATTTGCAATGCAAGCTCAAAAAAATGGGTTTATTTTGCGATATGTGTTAGAAACCTCAAAAATAACAGTACTTCTCCACTATTTAATGGATGTTATTACATATATAAACATTCCTCTTGAATCACTCTATCTATTAAAAAAAAACAACGCATCAAAATCCGTTGCGTAGTTTCAAAGATTTAAGCATACAAAGGGACATAGGGACAGAGAAAGCGACTTTGTTTTATACTATGTAGTGATTTTGTGTAAAATATTATAAAATAAAAAATATATAATTCCCTCTTCACGTGACCAGAGGGCTGACCTATTTTTTGCCAAAGAATCAGCATCGCCATACAACGTGGCAATGCTGCAGCCTTTTGGGCACAATTCCTGTTGCCAGCGATGCGGATGAATTTTTTGATTCCCTCTAATTATTTCCATTCGTACTTTATGGGCTCGTACATAATATTGTTTATCTACTCTCATATCAAAAAATTAAAAATATAAAACCAAAAAGGAGTTTCTATTGACGTACTTTACCAATAATATATCGAAAGGAAATTAAAAAATTAAATTATAACATTATTTCTCTAACAAACTAATGATAGAATATTTTTTTTTCATTACGGTACAAACCATAGGCAGAAATTGATATATATTAAACTAAGGTAGATAAGTCACTAGCGCATTGAACTTGAAGCGTACAAAATATCATATCTATTTAATATTATATCAATGTTTTCTTTTTGGTTTCATTCTTTCCGATCATTTGAACGAAAAAGGCAAAGGCATAGTACGCCATACAGCCTAGTCTTCAGTATGATTTTTCTTGAGTTTTATATCTTAACTTATCCTAATTTATCTAGACAGTACTATTTCATTTTTTATCTGTGGCTGCGCGCGCTTTGGCGCATGCGCTGTGATGCAGGGTGCAGAATTGTTAACATTTTGCCTAGTACAATTATGAAACTGAATAAATGGATTTGTGTTGCGTTGGCGTTAGACGCACTGAGATTAGATAAAGTAGTGTATGAAACTGTACATAATTAGGTATTACACACTCGTGTGATACTATTAAAAAACTCGCTTCGCTCGTTTTTTAAACTCACACTCGTGCTTAATACCCCTCATTATGTATCAGTAGCATAAACTACTATTTTAAACATTTTAAATTATGTAAATATTATAATTCCCTGGGTAATGATAAAATCCATTATACAAATTCCGGATGAGTAGTGAAACAGTGTTACATAAATAAAAGTGGAATATGGTAGTCAATCAAAGGCATGAATGAAATTAAGAAACAGAAATAAACTCATGACGACACTGTTAATAATATTTCGTCTCTAATTAAATCTTTCTTGCTTGTGAAATGCATATAAATTACATCAGCACTCAAAACTGCAAAGGAAATACATTATATTTCCTTTGCAGTTTTGAGTAATAGCTTTGAGGATAATAATTTGAGGATATAACTGGTTTTCATAATACTCGACTCAAAAATTCCCAAAGCATGACTGTGACATCTACCAGCCCGCACTTGTCTGCGTAGTAGATTAAGGCCTACACCCGCACATAGAGACGATGCCTGTGTGAATAGTGTAAACATTATGGCTTGATTATGCTTGCGGAGGAATTTCTTGTGCATTCTTTTCTATATGTAAACTACCTCTTGTAGGAGTGCCAAAGATAGTCTAGTGCTGACAAAGGTAGTCTGCTGCTGCTAGACAGCTGCACTGCGTGTCACAGGTTCGTTTCCCGATGGAACAAATATTTGTATGATCCACAATTAGATGTTCTGGTTATGGATATTTGTGTAAGTGAGTTATATGTTTGTAAACGAACCCACGATACAGTAGCAATTCCTAGTGTGGGACAACGTCTTTATAAAAAAGAAAAAAATATATAATAAAAATATTTTATTATAAATTTTACCTTCAGAAGTGAAGATTTGTAACTGTACATGCAGTAGAACCTAATTCTATGACAATTTAATTATATATGTAGACCCCACTGAAGTTAAACTTCCAAAGTTATGTCCAAAAACAGTCGATATTAAATTTTGTATGTACCTTTACTACTAAATTCGCGGTATCAATAGCTCTAAAGAGCAACCCCTGCTATGCATTATAATCTCGTTTAAGACACCTGCGATTCTATTTAATCTCAATAATCTTGTTTATATTTAGTCATTCTGAAGATTCAACCTTCAGAATTTTCACACGAGATAAGGTAGAACATACAAAAACTCCAATGCTACTCTTATTAGTTGAGACATACGGCTCAAAGTCGAATAATAAATTTTGGTGAAGTCAAATACCAAGTTGGATTCGTTAACAAGATTTTTTCATGTTATCTTTTCGTGAACAGCATTATGTGTGTTATAATATCGTAACTCATAAATAGGGTACTTTGGCATCTCAAAGGGATGTTATGACTTTATTATTTCCGGCATTCGGCCTCTGAGCTTGTCCGGTCTCCGATGTTTGATTTAATGTTATTATTTTATCTGTTGATACATAATTTTATCCTTTCAAAAGGGACTTGAAATTCAGTGAGTCGTTTTGATGAATATTAAATTATGATTTTTATTATTTTGGGAACATAATAATATTATCTTATTATGTACTCAAAATATGACTATTGATGGAATATTTATTGTATCAAAAGAACGATGAGGTAGTGCAGGGGAGACTCATCCAGTTTCATATGACAAGATGACACTATGATTATTGACATGAATTATACTTTTATTATCTGCATTTTTTGAATGTTTCTCTCATTTAATTTTAATATTAAATCATCATCATCCCAGCGTTAATCCCAGTCGCATCCGTAGCCTTTTCAGCTTTGGAGTCTGGGGTCCGCTTTACCAGGCCAACTGCCGATATGGCTAAACTTCGACATTTTCCGTGAAGCGACTGCCGTCTGACCTCCACAACCCGAAGGCGACATCGAAGCATTGCAGTTAGACCAATTGTTGGACTTTTGAGGGCTCCAACAACCCGTAACGACTGCCACTAGATGTTCGTATGGCAACCGGGACCAACGGCTTAACGTGCTTTCCGAGGCACGACCAGACCAGTGCAAATATTCATATTCATGCATACAAATACTTGCACTGTGCGGGGATCGAACCCGCGCCACCTTGCGCAGCGGCCGCGTCCGCTACCGCTACGCCACGGAGGCTGTCAATTTTAATATTAAATAACAGAGTTATAATAATTTTAATTAATTTTAAACATAAAGTTGCAATTATGGACATCATAATTCTGAAATAAACTAATATAATAAATTTAATTCAAAATAATTTTACATTATTAAATAATAAGATAATCTTAAAATAATTATTTTGTAGATACCTACCAAAGTACCTATACTTTTTCGAAATTAATTTGAAGAAACAAAAAATACATTCCTTATAAAGACATTGTACCAACACACGAGAATAAACTTTATGCCAAGACTTTTTGTCAAACAAATATTATCCAGTACTCTCAAGAGACAAAGGACTCTTAAAGAAATTAAAGAACAGAATTGCAAATGGACTTGTTTTATGTAAGACTAGTTACGCCCGCGACATCGTTCACATGGATGTCGGAAACAACAATATGTCTTTTCATAATTTTGTTTCCGTTAAATACTCCAACTTTGCCACCAGGGAACACTTTGCCCAAAACACAATTTCTAAGAAAATCTACTAATTTCACAAAAACTACCCAACTTACGACAACGTTAGTAATATTGATGGAAAATTAAATATGCGTCTGGTATCGCAGAATAGCACATCCGCTCGTTACCAGTAGAAACTTATCGAACATGGAGTGTATTTTTGGGGGCCAATTACTGTGAATATTTGGAAGTTCATTCTCCATAATGGAGAATACACCGGTAAGTTTAATTGATTGTTCATTATGTAAAATAATGTCTTGATTCTTTTCATGATAGTTTCGTTGCTGTAACTAATGTATGTACATGAAAAGTATTAACTAATACTAATTGTATATGAAGACGGGCAAAGTTACTCAGCAATGTTCAACCGTCTCATTGTCAATATTGTCCGCTGTAACAAAACCTCTCCTCTCCTCCTCTCCTCTTCTCTCTTCCTATTTTATTTTAACCGACTATCAAAATATGGGTGTAATTTATTTAGGGTTCACATCTATGATTTTATAATTTCTAGATGAACCGTCGTCTTAAACCGGAACGATAACGAGGCAACTATTTTGGCCCGTGTTTAAGCTTTTTATTTGTACAATGAACCTCATGCTTAATGGTATTATTTATTCGAATAGTTTGACTAAATAGAAAAAGCTATTTAATATAAAGAAAATATCTGTTGCCCGATACTTGATTCCAGTCTGAGACGCTCATTTATGTATGGATGATTTTTGTTTGTCCATAACTCTTCACTCTATGTAATGTCTGAGGCAGAGCTTGTCATAACCGATGACAAGCTCTGCCTCAGACATTTTTTTTCATATACGTCAAAGACAAAATGATTTTAATGTAAAAATGTGTCATTTCTTCTTCTTTCTATTCTCTTCAACCTTTCTTCTCTCTCCCTCTTATCTTCTCTTCCTTATCATCTTCCTTTTTCTCTTTGTAAGCTATCCGAATGTAACCTATTCGTACGTACGTACATAAATACTCACGCTCAGTGGAAAGCTAGTACTCATTTGCACTTTTGTATTTCAGAAAAACACACACAAATCTCAATCAAGCAATCGTTGATAGTAAAGCGTGCTAGTTTGTTAAGAGCGTATTTACTCAATAAAAATCTGAGTGAATAGGAAGAAAGACGGCAGTTGAGCGAGGTGATGCAATGTTAAATCCAACAAAACGACCAACGATGCTGTGCCTGAGGGAGATTGGTCTGGAGACCCTCCACGACCAAATTCTTTGAAAATGGCTTTTTATCTTTTATGCTATGTTATCTTGATTTCATATGTGCAAATAAATACTTTTGATACTGTTGATCTTCTTGATATATGTATAGTTTTTCTTTTTTTAATTTAATTGCGTAACCAATTTTGACTAAAAGAGGCTCTCATATTGACAGTTCAAGAACATACATTGCGACGAATTTAATTTATTCTTTAATTCACTATTTTCACGATCACTGATTTAATACGATTCGCCGGCCTGACGGTTGGGCCTTTTTCGGAAGTCGTGCACATCCGACTACACAGGCAAACAAGCCCGAAAAGCTTTCGGAAAGCTTTACAATGAGCCTACATAATTGTTTAATGATTCGGATCAAGGATCGATTACATTGATTAAACACGTAAATAAGCACGGGAGACATTTATAATGTAATATAATACACGTCCTATTTTTAACCTCACTTATCATCTACAAACTACACTTATTTGTAAGGGAATTAAATTCATTGGCGCGGAAGATATTACACTATAACGGCATTCGCACGCTACGGACCGGACGCGGTCGTCCGCGAACGTCACTGTTCGCACGAATGCGTTTCATGAACTTACAAGCACTTGAGTAGAAACGACATCGATGTAAAGCCTGGATAAGTCGCCTAGGGGCTTTTCTATCACATAGATGCATTTTGCCTTTGTCCATTGCATTTTCGTAAGATCTTAGTTTGAGTTCGCTTGCGTTCGAGCATTAACCGTTCGTTTTGATGTTCCACAGGATGCATTTTGGTGAGTGTGCGAGGGAATTGCATGATTTAATTCCCCTATCTCCATTCCACCATCGGACGACCCGTCGTACCGAGAGTTTTCACCCTTACGTTGTTAACACCACCACGATCCGGACAAAGCGTTTCGCTTCCTCTTTTATTCCGCGTACATCGAGGGACTGGAACAATTTGCCGGCGGCGTTGTTTCCGTCACACTACAATTTGGATGTCTTCAAGGCTAGAGTGAATAGGCTATTACAACAATTGCATCACTGCTTACCATCAGGCGGGATTGCGGTGAAGCACTATTTTATCAATACATAGCATAAAACAAAGTCGCTTTCGCTGTATGTCCGTATGTATGCTTAGATCTTTAAAACTACGCAACGGATTTTGACGCGGTTTTTTTTAATAGATAGAGTGATTCTTAAGGAAGGTTTGTATGTATAATAAATGCATAATATAGTAGAGAAACACTGAGAAATCTAAAAAGCGCGATAAAACCGAACTCCACGCGGGCGAAGCCGCGGGCGGAAAGCTAGTAATTTATAAAAAAAAGGGAATTAGAGGATTTTTTGATAGAAACTGAGATCAGATTGAACGTTTTTAAAGTTACAAGAGTTTCCCTTTAGTCTGTAGTTTTGTATAACACATGTTTAATATATAAGTATCTTTATCTATTTAGACTTGTACTTAGAAAAAGTTAGTAGTTAATTAATCACAATCGCACGTTTAATTTAAGGTTTGAACTGCGCTTGCCGTGGCCGGTTCGCGGTCGGAGGGGTCTTGATAAGTCTATAAACGCGGAGGACGGGTCTGAGCAGTTGTGTTGCGATGTGTGGCGGGTACGATGCGTCAAATGTTGTTGTGTCGGGAGTTTGGTCGTGGAGAGTCTCCAGATCATTCTCCCTCTAGCGCAGCTTCGTCTGGTCGTGTTGGTCTTGGGTTTAACATTGCATCACCTCGCTCAACTGCCGTCATCCTTCCTAATCCTTAGTTTTTTAAGTGAATAGGCTTAATAAACTAGTGCGTTTTACCATCAACGATTGCATCACTGCTTACCATCAGGCGGGATTGCAGTCAAGCACTAGTTTAAAAAAGAAAAGAAAACGCATAGTAAGAATCCCCCGCCCCCTTCTATGTATAAGAAAGCGCGCCAAGCCGTTGGTCCCAGTCGTCATTCGTAGATCTTTGGCTATTATTACGGGTACTTGTAAGTCTAAAGGTTGGACAACCAACCGGTCATACCAACATATATCGTATTACCGATGACCGACGTATCCAGTAACTGGATCGTAGAGTTGCGACTTAGATTGGCTATAGTCAGACTTGTCATTCGATTCTACTCAAGTTAATTGAACTCTCTCTGAAGTGGTGTGCATATTCATCAGGTATGGCTTTGACAACGTCTAGTAAGGTGACGATGCCTGATCTACTAGCAAAGAGAATTAAACAAAGCAGCGAACTGAATTACGTGTCTTTACTTTGATACACGATACATGACAGCCTCCGTGGCGTATCGATAGCGAACGCGGCCGCTATGCAAGTAGGCGCGGTTTCTATCCCCGCGCAGTACAAATGTTGGTATACATGAATATAAATATTTGCACTGGTCTGCAGCCTAATCGGCGAACACATTTTTGTCAAATGTTTGCGACTATTTGGGATCGTTTGGACCGCAGTTGATATTATTTTCAGCTGCGGTCCTAACGATCCCAACTGGTCGCAATAGCAAATATTCATGAATATGAATATATGCACTGGTCTGGTTGTGCCTCGGAATGCACGTTAAGCCGTTGGTCCCGGTTGCCATACGAACATCTAATGGCAGTCGTTACAGGTTGTTGGAGCCCTCAAAAGTCCAACAATTGGTCTAACTGCTATGTTTCGATATCGCATTCGGGTTGTGGAGGTAAGACGGCAGTCGCTTCACGGAAAATATCGAAGTTTAGCCAAAATTAACAGTTAGACTGGTAAAGCGAACCCTAGACTCCAAAGCTGAAAAAGCTTCGGGTGCGACTGGGATTAACGCTGAAATGATAATGATGACTTTGATACACGGTACGAAACCCCAATTTAATCCTCAAACAATTTTATTCTAATAGGAAATGATACGATATTCCTATTCCATAGGAAAGCTAAAAAAACAAATAAATGCACCAACAAATCAATGTTCCCACCATGTTGAACAGAACTATCACAAACTGCTACACCAAATAGCCTTAGTTACACGGCATGCCATCCCCAACCATTCCAGCAAATACGGCTACCACACGATAAATGAATTTACAGGAGACACGCGAATTCACTTTATCGAAAAATGGTTTTGTATTTCCATAGGGCTTTCAAATAAAAATAATGAACAAACGCTGATGGGAGCTTGTGGCTGACGCTCTAGAAAAAACACTATTATCACTATTATATGTAGTTAATAAAAGACTTCAAGCAATCACCTTTCTGTGGGCCGGGAAATAATCTCATATAAAGAATATTGAAAATGAAATTGCTAGGTATTGTAGACGATATTGCTCCAAGGAAATATATCTTTTTTTATAGTTTTTCGATAGACGGATGGCGGTATTATTGGTAAATAAATATTTCTTTTGCGGATTTGGGACCGGGGATGAATGGTTGGGTTTTAGGAGAATATGATTCTGCATAAGTTGGAAGCCAACCATGGGAAGCAGTTATTACGACTCTCGTTTTTATTCAAGTGCGATTTATATTCAACATACCGGTGATATACAGACGTAATATAGAAGTAGTAGGTACTATTATACTCTTTAAATTTGTGGTTTTGCATTAAAGCCTGTGTATTTTACAGTATAGCTACAATGCGTTAAAGACATATATCGTACCCCTGATTTCATACTATCGGAAACGTGTTTATAATAAAATCTCAGATTTTCTCAAAAGTTTGTTTTAGCTCTACAATTCATTCGGTTATAACAATTGGTATTGATTTAATTTTACTAACATTGTTATATTATATAACTTCATCGAGCGTTTTTCATGAACGAGAAATTTATGGTATAAAAATTGGTATATATGAATTTATGTACTTCATAGTTTTTAATACCACCACAAGGAAAAACCATTTTTAATTTCACTCTTCTAATGTTAAATATCGAACAGACCGAATATATAACTACACTGAAATTTACTTCTGCCATATGCAGGAGAACAATGATAAAACAATGAACACATCAAATATAAGACGCAAAATACTAACTCCTATAAATTAGAATATGGAAAAACAAAAGAATACTAATGGCTTAACAAATGGCCTTGTTCAAAAACTCTAACGAGCGAAGACGGCTGAATTCCGATTCTTTGAGAAACCGTTAGCATATTCCATATATCACAATCAGAGGCATAACATCTATTAGTCTGAGCTGTAATAGACGGACGGAAATGAGAACGAACGATTATGTATATTAGACATAAGAGATTTATTTCCATGCTGAAATGATGAAAGAAAACATATCGGGGTTTCAGTTTCTCGTCAGATGTGGAAAAATGGGAGATACATTTGCGTAAGTCAATTCTAATAAGGCCGTAACTATGTATGTATGGAATATTTGGAACAAGGCATTGTACACATGTTTTATAATGCTTTCTGTTTTTTTTTTCTTATCGTATACTGCGCCGATTGGCGTCATCAACACCGATTGTTGCTGATAATCAGAGCTGATGCTCCGTACCGCAAAGGGTCTTAGCTTTATACTGAGCGATGTCCATTTTTAACCGATTTCAAAAAAAGGAGGTTATTAATTCGACCCGTAAGTATGTTAGCCAAATTTCAAGTGATTTTATGTTTGTACGCGCATATTTCCGGAATTACAAGTCCGATTTAAGTAATTCTTTTTTAACAATTTACTTGACTCGTCTGCTACTGATGCGGAGCGTGCGCGCCTGCTAGCTGTGGGAAGGTGGGAGTCGGGTCCTTGGCTTCACGCACTACCTTCGTCGAACATAGGCACTTTGTTTGACGACACCACTTTCCGCATCGCTGCTTCCTTATGACTAGGAGCTCCTTGCTGTTCTCCTTATCGCTGTCACTGTGGTGCAGATGTCAACAGCCTCGGACACCACGGCCTGGCTTGCAGCCGAAGTGCGGGTCGCTTAGCTCGGCACGCAAACATTAACGACATCATTCGACGAGTTCTTGTCACTATCAGCGTTCCAGCTGTATTAGAACCTAATGGCTTGGTGCGCGATGATGGCAAGAGACTGGACGGCATGTCCTTATTTCCTTGGAAAATGGGTAGACCTTTAGTGTGTGACGCAACTTGCGTCGATACTCTTGCGCCATCCCATCTTCCTGGTTCGACGTGCTGTGCTGGCGTTGCTGCTGCGGCTGCAGAAAACCTCAAACGGCGAAAATATAACAACCTTATCGGAAATTATATTTTCGAGCCTTTTGGGTTTGAAACCCTTGGGCCGTGGGGTCCGAGTGCTCATTGCCTTTTTAATGAACTCTCCAAACGGCTTGTTGACACTTCCCGTGACCCAAGAGCTGGCTTTTACCTTGACCAGTATTGCCCCGTGCACGTGCCACCATTACAAAATAATGTCACAACAACACTCCTCTACTACGTAAATCAAATGAGCAACTTTTATTAAAATTATATCGTTATCCACGACATATATTAAAAAGATAACATAAAGAATTCAAAATAAAATAAAAAGAGGTATCCTATATATATGAATAAATGTTCTAAACGATAGGTACATTTGCTCACTCTGACCCATCTCACCCCATAACCCCGTATAGTAACGGGTTAAACACCTCCAAGGCTTTGTGGTGGTCGAGAACAGTAGGATTCTCAGAATTTCGACGTATGATCAATTTCCTCTCAAGCTTATATTATAGCTGTGATAATAATATAATCGTTATCCAACCAAATACGAATATGAGAATAACTCGATCAAAGTTTATAGACAGTTTACCCATTGTTAATTATATTAATTTTATCGGATTTAAACACCTTCAGTTTCATGTTAAAACTCATTTTTAACCGATTTTAAAAAAAAGGAGGTAGTCTGGTCGACCTGTTAGTATGTATGGTTTTCGGCGATTATCTCGCGTATAGCTGAAGCAATGTCGATACGGTTTTCTGAAAAGTATTTGTTACAGAGAAGGTTTTAGAGCTTTGACCGACTCTTAGTATATATGTACGTTATTTTGATGTATAAGAGTAATTTAATTTATTTAAGTATGTTTTAATTTCTGATATTTGTTTGTTTTTCTTTTCATTACAATATTCATGTAATTCGTTATAATTTGTATAGATTGTTTTGTATTGGTCTGTGTCTATTTTAATTACTATATAAATGGTTTTTAGGGTTCCGTACCTCAAAAGGAAAAAACGGAACCCTTATAGGATCACTTTGTTGTCCGTCTGTCTGTCTGTCTGTCTGTCAAGACCCTTTATCTCAAGAAAGCGTAGACGTATCAAGCTGAAATTCACATGAAATACTTAGGTTTATTGTCCCTTTTAGCTGTGAGAATATCAAACTTCTAAGCTAAGCTAATCAAAAGATACAGCCGATTATGTCAATATTTTTAACAAATTTTCGACACTCGCAAAGGAATCAAAACCTACGGGATACTTCCCGTAAACTCAGAATCTTGAAATTTGGCATGAAGCATTATCATATAATGCAAATATAGGAAAAAATACGAAGATCACATTTTTTTAGTTAATATAATGTAATAAAAATATTTTAATAAAATGAAACTTACTACCTTATTTCTCACGAACGAATAAAAGTATCAAATTGAAATTTATACCGAATACCTAGGTCTATTGTCCCTTTGAGCAGTGAAAAAATCAAACTTCTAAGTTAACGCGATCAAAAGATACAACAGTTTATACCGACACCTTAGACGAATTTCCGTCACACGCTAGGGAATCAAAACCTACAAGGTACTTCCAGTAAACTCAGAATCTTGAAATTTGGCATGATACATTGTCATATAATGCAAATATAGGAAAAATTGCGAAAATCACATTTTTAAGTTATATAATGTTATAAAAAAAAATTATAAAATGAAACTTACTACCTTATTTCTCACGAACGAATAAAGGTATCAAATTGAAATTTATACCAAATACTTAAGTCTATTGTCCATTTAAGCAGTGAAAAAATCAAACTTCTAAGTTTACGCGATCAAAAGATACAGCAGTTTTTACCGACACCTTAGACGAATTTTCGTCACACGCTAGGGTCATAAATTGTAAACCGCTACGTTTGTACGGCGGAACCCTCGGTGTGCGAGTCCGACTCGCACTTGGCCCGTTTTTTTTTATCTATCAATTGTAAAGGCTGTTCAAATCTTTGTTTATTATTCTTTCTCAAAACTATATTATTTTGCATGATTTTTTACTTCTATTTTTCGCACCAAAATCAAAATTGTTTATTTCAAATTAATCATCACTTGGTACTTTTGAACAGTCAATTTCGGTCAGTCCAAGAAAACTGAAGCTAAATTGCACGTTCCAAAGCGTAGATCTCTATGGAGAAGAACCTGCAAGAAACTCCATGGGCACTCTTTTAAAATCATAATATATGAGTTACATTTCTTTGTTACATATTTATGTTGCTTCTATCATGTGAGCACAATGTAAAATTAATTAAAATATAAAAATGAATTAAGCCCACTGGCAGCCAAGAGATGACCAGTCTCCACTGACGGCCCCCGTTCACGAGCATGACGCGCGCATCAGGCCCACTTAGCTCAACCATATTGAAGGGAACCAAATGACCCAACAACACGCGCCACCATCAGCAAGACATTTGAGTGAGCATGACAAACTCTCAACTGCCAATCTCGTATGTCAAACAAGTTATATATATAACAAATTTTTTCCTTTTAAATTCAAACTATACCACTCTCTTGCCTTCTCTTTCATTGCATTCTCTTCCATTCTCCCAATTTATTCGGTGCCTCCCAATGTCTGTTTCATTCATGCTTCTTTAATAGTCATCATGTTAGTTGTCACCCCTTTTTTTAACCCATATCGTCTTTCACTCTCTCTATCCATCGTTTCTTTATATATCAATGAATGCTCACAACTTTCGTCATGTTTTAGACACATTCCTCCGATTCACATGTTGTCATTAAATGCCTTAAACTCTTATTAAAGACGTCCAAAACATCAAAGCAATTTAGAAACCTAAAAATAACTGCAATAGGCGGATGTTTCACCTCCAGACATCATCAACCTTTTTTTATCGTCCCACTGCTGGGCACAAGTCTCCTCTTATATATAGAAGGATGGAGCGTAATCATCACGGTTGCTCAATGCGTGTTGGCGATTTCAGACTTAATGTCCAGGTTTCATTAAGATATTTTCCTTCACCTTGTAATCAGTTATTGGTGTCCAAGATATATACTTAGAAAGTAAATATAACTTAGAAAAGTTACATTGGTACTTGCCTGACCTGGAATCGCACCCGCACACTCATACTTGAAAGAATGGTGTTTTAATCACTAGGCCACCACGACTTGGCACGGCCACCTCCAGACACATTAATTTAAGGTACATAAACAAACGACAACAATCATAATGCGTTATATGCACCTCTCGGGCGAGAATGTACTCAATCCGTTCAAAACAATGCTAAAATACGACACAGTGCAGTGTACGAAACAAAACACGGTGTAAAAATAACTGAACAAAAATCAAGTGCTATCGTGACATGGTTTAGTTTAAAATATACCAAGTGGGTTGACGTTGATAGACTGCTCGGTGGAACGATCGTCGGGTTCCCTTCGTGCCAAAAATGGACAACTTTACTTTGAATACGGTGATGAATTTTCAGTTCGGGACCTATACGTCAGCTTAAGGTTGGTTGCAAAGGGAATTTCTGGTTTAGGAATAATGATGTGGAGTTTATGCTGTATGTGAAATCAGACAGGGTAAAATAAATCGCTTTTCATGTCTGTCTGTGTGACCGCTTAGTCCTGCTGAGCGATACTATCGATTTATATGTGAGTTTTCACCATCATTTTGCGTATTTGTTTCGGAAAGTTTCCTCCTCCTTCTCAAGTCTTTCTCCTCATTACCGAGGGTTGTTATGTCCCTGTGGAATTATCTTCTGCATTATGTTGTTTGCCATCTGTCACGATCCTTGGCTGCGAGTATAGCATCATGTAGGCCGGTGTCCAGAGATGAAAGGATTGGGTGAGTCCACCTTCTTGGACTGCGATTTCTAGAACGTCATCCATCCACCATTCCAGTAACCAGCAGATGTTCGATATTGTCTCCATCTTTTCTGGCAATATGGCCCAAATATTCCAAAATTCTTCCAAGGCAGACACAGGAGAGTCATAATGCGATACCCAGTTCTCGAAAAATTTACTGATTTGTACGGAAAGTGTATGCGTAGCATATTTTATAAAGATCAGATTGCTGGAATACCCCTCCACGATAAAAGTGTATGGACCGTAATACTATAAGTAATGGTACTTAGATTCTTTTTCTTATTATGCTTTTGATATGCCTCGATATGTAGTCGTATACCGTTTTGAAAGCAGCGATGTTAAACAAATTAACACAAAGTAAATCGTTTAGGGAGGCCCCCAACAAGGTGGACCGATGACCTGGTGAAGGTCGCGGGAAGCCGATGGATGCGGGCAGCACAAGACCGGTCATCGTGGAAAGCCTTGGGGGAGGTCTTTGTCCAGCAGTGGATATCTATAGGCTGAGGAAGAAGAAGAAATCGTTTACCTGGGCCCATACCTGTGACCTCGAAGACTTAGCCGTTAGACCAGCACCCTAATTACGTAACAGTTTATTACTGTCAATAGGAATTATTCTGAAGCCAATTTCGAAACCATTGCTCCATATGTTCGGAAAGTGTGTCTGCTCAATAACCCAAATAACGCAATGAATGTTGTTGAATCGACAAAATGAAAACCATTGCTACTGATAGTGTGTTCCGTAATTACCCTGCTGGTTCGCCTTATAGTTTATGCATACAAACCATTCATGTTATTGACTTGGGTATAAACACAGAACACTCGATATTCTGATATGTCATTACATCAGTACGTAGTTACACCCGTCCGAAGCAGAGACGGGTCGCTATATAGTTCCCATAAAACGGCCTGCTTCACCGTGCCTGTCTACTAAAATATGATTTAGAAGCGTATTCCATAGAAAAGGACATTCAATCTCTTCATAAGCACCTAATAAAAAATGTCCAATTACGAAGGTATTAAAGGTTATTCTTATTATGGAGATATGCATTCATTTGAGTTGATTGAGTTAATTAACATGACTAATTTAATGTGTTTTTTTTTATGTTTTGCTGTCGAGACATTGATAGCATTTTTCACGTAATGACTATGTTAGGAACTGGGATTTTTTATTATTAATAATTTATAAATTATAAACTAGTGCTTGACAGCAATCCTGCCAGTGATGCAATCGTTGATGGTAAAGCGCATGGTAATCATCTTTATGTACACACATATCTATACTAATATTATAAATCTGAAGGGTTTGTTTGTTTGAACGCGCTAATCTCAGGAACTTCTGGTCCGATTTGAAAAATTCTTTTTGCGTGGGATAGGCCATTCATCCATGAAGACTTTAGGCTATATAACATCACGCTGCGATCAATAAGAGTGGATCATAACTAACTCCACACGAACGAAGTCGCTGGCGGCCGCTTGTTGTTACATATTTTTTCAGCTATAGAATTCATAGACAACCTCGGGGTAAAATACCAAGGGGAAGGATAGACAAATAGTGTAGGTAGTCTTCGTTTTCTACTTCTTCTTCAGCCTATAGAGGTCCACTGCTGGACGAAGGCCTCTTCCAAGGTTTTCCATTACATTGGAATAATTGGCCATCATCCCTACGCTTGGCTGGCGGGTTGGGGATCGCGGTAATTTGATATTCCACAGGAGAAGCGCTGCTGCCCGCTTCCCTGGTGAGAGTTTCCTTAGTCGCCTCTTACGACACCCACGGAAAGATATGGGATGGTACTATTCTAAGCCCGCTACCACACGGAGCTCGTAGGTAATTAGATTATACATAAAATGTGTATATGCGAATATAGTGTATATAGATATGTGCCTTATAACAATCTTAGGTATATTCATTGTTCCGTATAAGGCGGGAGGAAACGCCAGGGTGTCACCATTGTGTGGATCGCCCTGAGGACACGGTGGAACATACGGTGGAGGTCTGCCCGGCTTGGGTAGAGCACCGCAGTGTCCTCGTAGCGGCGATCGGCGGCGATCTCACGCGTTCGACCCTGGTCCAGGCTATGGTCCGGAGCGAGAGTGTATGGCAGGCCGTCACCTCCTTCTGCGAAGCAGTAATGCTGGCAAAGAAGGAGGCGGAGCGCGTGAGGGAACTGGAATCCAAGCGCCCTCACACCGTATCCTGCGGCAGCCGCCGCAGGAGACGCCCTGGTCGGGAGATGACACCAAACTCCCAGCCACCGTAGGCGCGGGCCTGCCGCCCGGTAAGGACCAGGTCCGAGTCAATGGCGCGTCGTGTTTCACGCACGCCTCAAAGAGATGTCAGCACATCGTGACGGGGTCCACGAAGACCGATGCCTACTGGGTCAGGGTTGCGGGTTGGTTAAACAAGAAACCGTGGCCCTGGCCGTCCCACAGGCAAGTGGAGAAACACGGGTGGGTTTTAGTCAGTAAAAGTCTGACACGCCTGGCCCTTCCGCTCCGCCCAGAGCGGGAGAAGTCATTTGACGATTTTCCATCCCAACGAAAAAAAAGGTGTATTCATTGAATTATTCAATCACTGATAGTTATACATGAGTCACATCTACGCAAAACAGCTATCGCTCAGTATTATGCTGCGACCCTATGCAAGCACAGACAGAGCCCCGACCCAGGCTTTCAATGACAAACTGAGCCGTTGTAATGACGTCAATCGCTGCAGTAAACCGCTCTAAGTAAAGGACATACCTATGTATATTATCTATTACAGGTGAAATGACAAATTAGTTCAAAAAGCTACACCAAAAAAGCATGTCAACGGCAAGTGAAAACACATGCACTTACAAATTGAAACTCAAAAACAAAACAAAAAAGTACATGCTCCTATGAATGTTCCAACGGGTCACGTAAAAATTATTTCGTTGTAAAAATGTGACACCAAACACAAAAGTTCAGCGAATGTGAAGCAAAATATTTTTCATCGGCTTTTATATGAATACTAAGTATATGTTTGCGTGTGCCTGATTTTTCTTCGCTACATTTTTTACTATGAAAAATTGTGAAGTCACACCTTCATAGCGGATTAAATTTTTTATGCAAGTTCGTGGAGTAATTTTTAGATTGTGTTTATCTGAACAGACTGTTATGCTATTGGAGAGTTTGTAGCGCCACCACTCCTGAGCCAAAGAAGTGGCAATTTGTGAAGACAGGACGTTTCGAGGGACTTTCTTATGTACCTAATTTTAACGTCCGAGAAGTGTTGATTCTTAGCCTAATTTGAATTGAAGAATTTTTTTTTTTTTATTTGGTCGCTATCCTTCTTTTTTGGAATTTGGGTTTATAAGCAACTTGCAGGTCATAGGTTGAAGCCCAGCCAGGCGCTTTGCCATGTATAAGACATTAAATCACCACTGCTTTCAAATTATTTCAATTTCCCTAAGTTTGAAGACTTGTATCTACCAATTCACACCGAGCCCTCGTGCTCCTCTAACGGAGAGAAGGTATGTGTCCCAGTAGTGTGTTCATTATACTATTAAAAGAAATTGGCGCTGTTATTCTAGCGTTCAAGCGATCGGCGGCAATCTGTCGCGTCCGGTCCTGGTCCAGGCCATGCCATGCCAGTCCAGAGCGAGAATGCATGGCGGGCCGTCACCTCCTTCTTCAAAGCAGTGTTACTGGTAAAGCGGGAGGCGGAGCGCGTGAGGGAGTGGGAATCCTAGTGCCCTCATGCCTCTAGCCGCCGCAGGAGGGCCTGACCAGGGCGTCAGGAGACAACATCGAAATCTCGGCCACGCCTATCCACTCCACCCAGAGCGGGAGTGGTTATTTGATGATTTCCCATCCAGAACAGAAATGGGCAATGCTACGCCCACAGTCTGATCTCAGACTGCTTCTAACTTTCCTACATTTTTGACAAATTTTAGGCCTCGATTACCCCCTAAATGAGACTGTGATTAGATTTTGAACATCTTTTTACGGGTATTGGCCTTCTGAGATTTTCAGAGGCTAACACTAAAACCAACAGTAATCTAAATCGCCTGAACAATTCCAAAACAAACTCTAACAAGTGAAACAACATTGTTGCTCACCTCGCAAGAAATAATGAGCTCACAAGTAGAAGCATAGAGCAGAAACTCAAAGGGAACAAAGGCACCAAAGACCAAACATAATTAACTCGAAAACGCAAAAATTAAAACAATTGCACACAACTTTGATAACGGTACGCAAAGTACCGTTTACCCGCGGGTTATCAAAAACTATTCTGAAGTTAATAAGTTGTTCATAATTTGTTCTGATCTCGCTCTCTGTGTGTATTATGAAACTAAATTCTCTATGAAATTAACGACAGCTATTTTATAGCCAAAAATAGTAGCTTTATTAGAGGGAGAAAATTTTAACAAGCGCTTTGTGGCGGGTCATATCGTAAATTGATGTTTATATTATTATGGTGTAGGTGGTTTATTTTATTTTTGAATAATATTCATACAAATTGATGCTTTTATAGAATGGTTTCACCCACATTACTTGTGTTTTATTGGTTATAAACTATAAAGTGTGTATCTGAGATCGACGCACAAAAGAGTACCATTGAACCAGTACATGATTCTGTTCCCCCCAGTGGTGGAATTTTTCGTCGGCTTTTTCCTGATTAAGAAAAAAATGCTGTTTCACACTACTTAGACCGTTCATAATTATTGCTATACTTTTATAACCCAATAACTCTTGAACAAAATGTCATGGTTGTAAACGCAGTGTTTTAGGCTGTGAGTTGACTGCTAGTGAGTGAATGAAATTAAGTACGATATCACGGTAGGCTCAGATGGAGGTGGCAGGGAATTCCTATGACGATGACTTATATGATAAATTATCAGTAAGCTAATGTCGAACGTTGGTGCGAAAATGTATAGTTTCGAAGTTATGAGACATGCGTTACGTATGGTAGGTAGGTATCTAAGTTTCATTGATTAATACGAGTAATTTATTTAACGGAAACTGATGATTTATATTTAAAGCTAAGTATATCATTTTTTTTTTATTTTGCTCTTAAATGATGTTTATTAATTAGATGTATATATTTATTTAAACTAGTATGATACATTTAACGTACATATTTAATGTATATTCTTTGTAAATAGTACACTGTAGCCTACCCACACTGTTTCTGTCTCCTTCCCCTTAGTATTCCATCGAAAGGTTGTCTGTAAAAGATCGCTCTTTTTTTTTACATATTATAAACCAGCGCTTGACCGCAATCCTGCCTGATGGTAAGCAGTGACGCAATCGTTGATGGTAAAGCGCACTAGTTTATTAAGAGCCTATTCACTCTAGCCTTGAAGACACTCAAATTGTAGTCCGATGGAAACACCGCCGCTGGCAAATTGTTCCAATCCCTCGATGTACGCGGTATAAAGGAGGAGGCGAAACGCTTCGTCCGGATCGTAGTGGTGTTAACAACGTAAGTGAGGAAACCAGCCGTACGACGGGTCGTCCGCTGGTGGAACGGAGATGGGGGAATTAAATCATGCAATTCCCTCTTAGCGATAATACCGCCCATTGTGTCACCTTTTGTAAAATCTTTATATTTATGTTCTGTAATCTATATGGTGTACATAATAAAGAGTATTCTATTCTATGTATTCTAAGCGAATACGACGTTGTCTATATTTTGCGTCAGGGTTTGTATCACATTATGCGAAAGTGATACTTAGAGATACAAGTTATAAGAAAGCTGCCTGGTGCTCAGGCTAATGAAAAACACGTGCGGGTTTTAGCCAGTTATAACTGATACGCCTTTTTGCTTCACTCATAGCAGGAGATTTTGATAATTTCCCATCCAGAGTAGCTAACCTTTCGCTGTTCTATAGGATGCATTTTGGTGAGTGTGCGAGGGTATTGCATGTTTGAATATCCCCTTCCACGTTCCACCATCGAACGACGCGCCGTACGGCGAGTTTCCACTCT
This sequence comes from Sesamia nonagrioides, assembly GCA_017933935.1. NCBI lineage: Eukaryota > Metazoa > Arthropoda > Insecta > Lepidoptera > Noctuidae > Sesamia > Sesamia nonagrioides. The sequence goes on from JADWQK010001182.1 coordinate 1,716,330, forward strand.
TACATTGTTAACACCACTACGATCCGGACGAAGCGTTTCGCCTTCTCTTTGATACCGCGTACATCGAAGGACTGGAACAATTTTCCAGTGGAGGTATTTCCTTCGGAATACAATTAAAGTGTCTTCAAGGCTGGAGTGAATAGGCTCATATGAAACTAGCGCACTTTACCATCAACGATTGCATTACTGCTTACCATGAGGTGGGATTGCAGTCAAGTAAGTTAGTAAGTAATTTTATAATGTTAAGAAAAGGATTTTTGATAATTCATCCCCTAAAAAGTAAGAAAGTACATAAAGATGGACGATTCCATAAAGGAAGACACGATCGGTAGTCAAACACTAGTTTATAATGTTAAAAAAAGGATTTTTGATAATCCATCCCCTAAAAAGGAAGAAAGTTCTTAAATATGGAAGACTCCATAAAGGAAGTAATTTTAGCCGACGGAATAGTCGTTTGGCACACCGCTTTTCATAACGAAATAAATCACGTTTTAACGAATGCTTTTAACGAGCAATGAAGATAACAGTTTTCCTTTAATGACAACTCGATTTAATTATCGAAGCCTGCAGTCTATCTGGAGCATACAGCTGTGTGGACGTTGCATCAACATCTCACTTGTCCTTCATTAGCAACCTCAGTATGCCCTTATACGGGGACTACAAACGTTTACTCCAGCATTGACTCACCCGGCTAACATAATAACACAGCTTTGATGTCAGGAGCGACTATCGCCATATATACAGAACCACAGAATTGTTAAATACAGAAGGCTGTCTTTTTTATAATCCTAAACTGGTGCTTGACTGCAATCCCGCCTGATGGTAAGCAGTGATTCAATCGTTGATGGTAAAGCACTCTATTAAGAGCCTGTTCACTCAAAAAAATTAAGTGAATAGGAAGGAACACGGCAGCTGAGCGTCGTGTTCCGGCATGATATCTGGTGAAGCCGTACGGAGGACGTATATGAGCAGTTGTGTTGCGATGTGTGCAAGGTACGATGCGCTAAATGTTGTTATGTCAGGAGTTCGGTTGTGGAGGGTGTTCAGATCAATCTCTATCTGGCACAACATCGTTGGTCGTGTTGTTGGGCTTAACATTGCATCACCTCGCTCATCTGCCGTCTTCCTTCCTATTCACTCAGTTTTTTTTTTGAGTCAACAGGCTTAATAAACTTGCGAGCTTTACCAGCACCGAATGCACCTCTGCTTACCATCAGGCGGGATTGCGTTCCAAGTACTAGTTTATAATTATTGAAAAAATAATAAGTTATCATCCCTACATCCCTATTTCTATCCTCACTGGAGATGAAATATTTCTATTTGTGCGTGCATTTTAGTTCGATACATAGATAGTTAACCTTTTGGATTTACCTGTTTTGTGAAAGAACGGTGCCTTAATGATGCTCGAGTAGGTAATTTGTGCTGGAATGTCTAATTAATACTGGATTAATTATTTTGTGAGTATTAATTGGCGGTAGGCCCTGGTCGTGATCCTTCAGTGGCACTAACTAACATAGAATGTTTAAGAATATATGTGTCTATTGTCTGCAGGATTGTTGTAGGTAGTTCATCTATGGAAGAGAAGTCATTAACATCAGAAAAACTGTATATTTTCACCATACAGTAAAATATTTTGCTGTTTTGTGTCACTGATATGATTATTTTTTAAAAGTCCATGTTTTTTGATAGTCGAAGCCGGCATTGACTGTTTATTTATTTAATTTCTGGGGTTTCCATACAAAATGTTAAAGTAGCTGGAATACCCGTTTCTGGAATCGAAACGATAAAGAAGAAAGACGATTTACAGAAAATACAAAAAAAAAAGAAGAACGAAATGGACTTACTTATACATGCATATATTATTTGAGTTACTGGAATAGTATAATCTCAGTTGGTACTCGTTACGTATTTAACCGTTTAAAATGAATTCATCTTTCGTATGATTTTTTTTTTTATATTTTAAAATATGATTAATAAGCAGTCAGTTAAAATATGATTAATAAGCAGTCGGTATTATTAATATGATATAATATAAAAAGAAAAAAATACTTAAAAACGAAAGTGAGGTGGAAAAAAGTGGAATCGTGATAAAACTTCCAAATAATAATTTACGGTACATTACATTCGCATAAAACCTTTAAAATGTCCATTGTTATCTAAACGCCGCCGAGTCGAGCAAATGGTGAAGAAGAATGCAAAAAAAAACAACTTTCCTAACACGTGTCAACTTCTAAAGGTGATTTAATGAATCTGTGTAAAAAAGGTATAATTAAGGTTTAGATATTCCGGGCGCATGGCGCAAGGTCCCCGATATTTTTGCTTCCGTTGCTTCTCATTAAAGATTTTTCGCCTATGTTGATTTACTACGTTTCAGATCGTTCGGCATTTTGATTAATACTTTTCAGCGGACCGGAAAGTTGGAAGAAAAATTTTCTCGCTAATTACCAAAGATTAAGAAACGTGCCTCTCGATTTTTTTGCTTAAAATTAATCCTTGGTGCTTGATTTTTTTTTCTGGTAAAACTTTTCGAAGATACTTTTGTAACGAAGTGTATCTTTTGGAGCTTATTTTTCGCCAGCAAGCACTTTCCTTACTAATTTATCTGATTACTTGGCGTGTTAGATTTGAGGGGAATTTGTGTCAAGTGAAGTAAATTAACTTTGGAGGTTTAATTTTTAATTTGCTTCCATTAAGAAAATTAAGGGGATTTCGTAATCAAAGGGTGCCTATTACCATGGCTCCGAAGTCCGTCCACCCGATCATCCGTCTGCCACAGAGCTGTATTTTTTTAACTGAAATAGAGACTGCATTTTTGAAAGTATACTATGGTATACTTTCAATACTTCTTACACCAACGAGTATCACTACAACAGTACTAGTAGGAATTAGGAATGAATTAGGAACGAATTAGGAATGAGGAGATCCATAGAAGAACTAAAGTCGCCGACATAGCCCAGCGGATTAGCTCTCTGAAGTGGCAGTGGGCGGGGCACATAGCTAGTTGAGCCGATGGCCGATGGGGCAGACAGGCTCTTGAATGGCGACCACGTACCGGCAAGCGCAGCGTCAGACACCCACCGACTAGGTGGTCGGATGATCTGACCAAAATCGCAGGGAAGCGCTGGATGCAGGCCGCGTCCAACCGCTCTTTTTGGAAATCCTTGGGGGAGGCCTATGTCCAGCAGTGGACTTCATGTGGCTGAGATGATGATGATGATGATGAGTACTAATAGAATCATAATTTTCTTATCGACAGATTGGTAATGTCCTGAATACAAAAACACAATTCGTGAAATGAAAACATAATAAACTGCTCCTCCGAACGACACGTAACAAAATTTTGTTTAAGTGCGATTAGCGGAAGTGTACAAGTGCCATTCGCGGAATTGCTATTTGAAATCAGTGCTCTGAGCGAAATACCTCAATAAATCCTCAGGCAAAGGTGAAATATAATTTTGACTTTGATATCAAAGGAGTATAAACACAAAGCAAAAATTATTGCTGACAATTTGCTTGAATCGAAGCACGTCCAAAATGAAATGACAGCATGAATGACAAAACAACATGCTGACACTGTCAACACTGAAAAAAGTTTCAATTTGGCAGCACATTCTTATCTCAAAAAAGTTTTTCAAAATGTTGTATCATTCACATTTATTGAATTAATTCGTTACAAAAAATGTGATACGTGAAGAGCCGCTTTTGTGCAAATTTCACATACCATAAACTTAGTGAAAACAAAGCCTAAACATTTGGTTTGGATAGATGAGTCTGTCCTTGAGTTATAAAATTGAAACGAAGGTGGTATTAATTTTTATATACATAGATAAAAAGATCATCACTCCAATTTGGTCTGACGTCATCATTCACGTCACTCAACACTATGTTGGGCAACTACCCGACGATTAATGTCGGGACGTTGTATATTTTCTAGTTGCATGGCAAACTCTGCTTGGAGACGTCAAATGGATACGTAGTTCGCAAGTACCGTTGAGATGTAGATGCCGCCACTAGATATTGTGCTACTCATTTACACTTGTGTTCTTTTTCTATTTTCCGATGTGCCTTATTATATGACCAGTGGCATAATTGCATATCTCAAAACGCCAAAACTCTCTCTCTCTCGAAACGCCTTTCGCTTCTCATTTCACCCACATTTTGTCGAGCCAAGAATACATGAATTTTTCAAACTTACTATTTTCAACCTTATATTTTATTAATTGATTAGGAAAACCTTCCAAACCTTTATTGGTTTGAAAGTGTGTTAGGAATTTAGGGTGCTTCTTATTTTGAGTACACAGTTTTATATAGAAATCAAATGTTTCTTCCATTTACATTTTCTTTTATGTCTGAATAGCTGCTATGAGTTCCATCATCTTAGAATTTCTTAGCATTTAGCATAATTGATTCCATTACGGATTATTCAATAATGTGACAGAAAGGAAGTGCTTTCTTAATACAAATATAATATACTTAAGTATTTTCAAAGACTTACTATTTATTAAGAAAAATACATGATAATATAAAAAAAACGCGTTTTAATAGCAATCTATATACAGTATGTTAAATAACAGAGGGCGTTCCCTTAAACTCGTTAATATATATCATTAATAGATTAAAATAAAAATATCAGCATAGAAAAATAAGCATAAAAAATCCGAATAAAAAAAAATTCTAATTGGAAATAAATTTGAAACCTCCTGTTTTAAATCAAAATAGTAGTCGTCATGTATAAATAAATTGCGACGTTGCCGTCTTTCATGTTCGCGTGTACAGTGTGTTTCTTTTACATGTCAATTTAAAAATTTTATTGAATATTTTCATATTGGAAAAAATTTTAAAACATTTTGTTTTCGAATGGAAATATTTTTTTTAGCATGTATGTATGCTATACTATTTCAGGTTAACGGGAACGCCCTCTGTTAGTTAACATACCGTATTTTTTAAAAGTATTGATTTGTCAAGCCCTTGACCACTGCGCAAATTTTCAAGTTGATCAAGACTCGTAACCGTAGGTGAAAATTAAGTTAAAAGATACTGTTACACAACACTTTCGCTTTCTTTTTTTTTATTATCTTCACCTGAAGCTTATTTAAGCTAAGTTTTAAAAAGAAGAATCTTTTAAACATTTTTTTTTCTACGACCATTTGGTAATTTGCTTAATACATAACCATTAGTCATATCTCAATAGTACTCATTCCTGCCAAGTCGTGTTACAATGACCATTTCCACACGGGTAAACCGTACTACAATGAAACTTTTAATTTTTTTTCTATGGCATCAAAAAATCAATATAATTAATATGCCAAAAAGCGCGCGTATTTGCGTAACATGCAATGTTTAGCATGTTATTAGGCTGTATGGATGAGCCTTTGTCTTTCATTTGTGGAATTATAACAACAAAACAACGTTGGGCCATTGTTCGGTTTTTTTGTAATTATTTATTTCAAGGACGTAGAATAAGTTTTGTATGCCACTGTCGCAAACAGCTATTGTAATACTCGTGCTGATCTATTGTGCCACACAGCTTCGTGGCACAAACTATCACTCACATTACAATAGCTATCATTGATTGACAGTGGCATAAATAACTATTTATGTCTGGCCCTTTTAAGCAGGCTACTTCACAAGTTCCTAAATAAAAGAGTGGTATTTTTTATAATAATAATAAACTATTGCTTGACCGCAATCCCGCCTGATGATAAGCAGTGATGCAATCGTTGATGGTAGTTTAATAAGAGCCTATTCACCCTAGCCTTGAAGACACTTAAATTGTAGTTCGTTGGTAACAGCGCCGCTGGCAAATTGTTACAGTCCCTCGATGTACACGGTATAAAAGTAGAGGCGAAACGCTCGGATCGTTGTGGTGTCAATAACGATCAACCTATAGAGAGAAAAAAAAAAAGCGAAGTGACAATGAATAAAAATAAATTTATTACTGGAAATCCTGTATTGTGGAGTGAAATATATCCCAGTACTTTTTAACTGAAGTTTACGACTACGAGATGTTTTAATTATAGGTACACGCAATGGAGAGAAAGGTTGGTGTCATCCTATTTTTCGTCTTATGATATGCCTTTGATCTTATAATGTGTAATGTGAGATCCTTGCAGGACTTGTAGACTAGATTTATAGATAATTTTCAATTTTGTTAAGTACCTGGTATTTCTTGATGGACATATACTGTCCTCTAGTACCTACTTAATAGGTAATGCTAGAATAAAAAATATATAAAATAATTATTGAAAGATAAGTAACGTGGTGTTTCGTGGTGTCATTATATTTTATTTGCTCTTGTATGATGTTTAATAATTAGATGTATATACAGGGTGTATCTGACATCGTAACGCAACCTTCGCGAAAAGGCTAGACCGCATGCCACTAATAACATTATGATAGTCATTTATGTCGTTAATCAACGGTTACAGAATTCACAGTGTTTTAAAAAAAATGTCGGCTCGGCCTTTGAACGTTGCAAGCGTGCTGCCGTGCGGCTTTGTAGGTATGACGTTGATCCCTGATGTGAAATCTATTAAATCAGCTGATAAGATAGTTTTTCGAGTTTTGTTTTTATTGCGCTTTTTAATTTAATTAGGGAATTAATTAATTTTTACTTTAAAAGCTTACTGGGTTATAAAAGTATAGCAATTATGAATGGTCTAAAAAGAAAAAAAACTACATATTTATTTTTTTTAATCATGAAAAAGCCGACGAGAAATTCCACCACTGGGGGGTTCAGAATCATATACTGAATCCATGGTACTCGTTTGTGCGTCGATGTCAGATACACCCTTTATGTAATTAAACTAGTATGATACATTTAAGGTACATACTTATTGTATACCCTATATAAATAGTACACTGTAGACTACCTATATTATTTCTCTCTCCTTCCCCTTAGTATTCCATCCAAAGGTTGTTTGTAAAAGATCGCTCTAAGCGATAAGACCGCCCATTGTGTCACCCTTTGTAAAATCTTTAGATTTATGTTCTGTAATCTATATCGCACCTTTAGAACAATAGAGACCTAATTCGAAATTTGGAGATTTCAATGTTGACTCATAAAATTACCTTGCATGACCCTCTTCATCGGCTGTTAATAAAACAGAGACTTAATATGGCGTAGAAAGGCACAAACTTATACTTCGGTCTCTTTCACTCTGTCCTCTCCATCCGCTCCTGTTCAATTCGAGAGAGTCACAAGCAGTAATGTGCCGCGAGTGTCATGCGCAGGTCGTTACTTTTTTTTTCTGTGGAGACCTAGGCCTTATTAGAACGCTACAAGACTAAAAATTAAGGTATGTGGATGTAACTATTTTTGGTAAAGTAGAGACCTATTTGTTATTGAGTCTATTTCATAATAAATTGTCTCTAAACAGCAATGACTTATTTGTCATTGAGTCACTCTTTGATTAAAAAAAGATACGAATTAAAGACGCAATCATCATTTGGTCTATGTCATTACGAAACTAGTGTTTAAGATAAAAGCTGATTTATGATTATGCTCCTCTTGTAATAAATATGATTATATTTTCACAGACTATTTTAGACATGGGTCTTCCTACATACCAAATCGTTTTGTTGTCTTGTTAAATGTGTCATATAACATTTGTAAATTTTTCCTCTAATACCAGTAGCTCATCTTATAATTCTAGTAGATTACCATCAACATCCTCTTCCAGTTCCAGCAGCAGTTCTTGTTTATGTAAAGCAAATGACCATTTCATAGATGGGCCATCAACATCTAATTTAGCCGGTCATATTGCAAGCAGAACTACATCTGTAGAAAAAAGTTACCACCAGTCACCTATGAACTCAGATGAAAGCGATGTGGATATAAGTGACTCAGACCCAACCTATACTGTAGATACCTCTAGGTCCAATCTTAGAAATACTACTTACTTTTCAAGCACTAGCTCCAGTTCTTCACCTTCGTCCAACACTGTAGCATCTAATAACACCTGTTCGCCTAATTCTGTCGTGGAAGTTCCCAGAAGATCTGAAGAAAGCCCACTCGAAATCCATCAAAATGGAAGCTAATTGTAACAAAATTTTAAGGAATCCTGGAAAGCCGACGTTTCTATGATGACCAAAAAGGAAGCACAGGCCCGTATAGTTAAAGATGCATGTAAATGTAGATACCAATGTTCTGAGAATGTAGATGGTTCCGATAGAAATAAATTATTTGAAACATATTGCTCTCTTTGCAACATCGAACTGCATCGAACTGCATAGACTTTACATAATTAAGCCTAGATGCAAGTATACTAACGCCGCTAAACCCAGATTAATAAATAATGCATTCTATTTCATAATAAATTATACCTGTAAGACGTTCTTTACTAATATGCAAGGGATATGTGACCGTCAAATCAAAACCGTTAAAAAGAAAACTGACCCGAAGGTTTCGTAAGTAAAGACTTTAGAGGTAAGCACTTTGGAAGAAAACTCCGGATAGAGAGAAGAAGAATATAGTCTCATTATTTGTGAGCTACAACTTTCAGGGACAGACGATTATGGACCTCTGGAGAGATTTCGATAAATCTCAGAAAGAAGAAGGAAAACCAGTATGTGACTGTTGGTTGTACCTATTACGGAATCTTTACAATATAGGTTTTTTGCAACCAAAAAAGATAGAAGAAGTGCGACTTCTGCTTAGATTATGAACTAGCTACTCTTATTCGGAAGGTGGCAGTTAAAGAAATATAATTATGATTATCATCAGAAAGAAAAGGTTCTGTGTCGTGAAGAAAGACGTCTAGATCGTCGGAATATAAATGAAACTAACATTTGCGCAGTCGATGTCGATAACATGGACGATTTGCAGGCTGTTATGCAGTGTCCCACATGATATGTCTCCAATATCATCTATTTTATTTATCTAAACTAAATTGTCATAATTTTACAATAGTAAAAATGTTAAAAAAGCAACAGTTAGAAAGCGTAAAAAATAAAGATAACGTTAATGAATTATGGACATACCGTAACGTAGGTAATAGTTATATTTGTAGTATATAGTTATTTCTGGGACAAAGTTCAGGGAAAACGAAGAGCTAACGAGATTGGGTCATGTGTTTTAGATAATTTACACCGTTTAAATGAGCAGAACCCAAACAAAGCTCTCCATGTTTCCTTTTTCAACTCCCAAAAGCTGAAGGGGGTCGGGTCACTCCAAGGATACACTCCGAAAAGTAGGAGCCAAGGTGAACGGGTTTCTTATGGCGGTGAATAGACACGCTGGTGTTTTGGCGGCATGAATGCTCGACCGGATTGATTCCTTACTAGCCCGAGCATCCGACAAGTATCTCTCCACAACTGTGGTGTCATCTGCATACCCATAGATACCGCGCATCAGCAGATCGTTAATATGCAGCGGGAACAGATTTACAGAGAGAACAGACCCCTGAGGAACACATTAGTCCACATGAGCTCCGATGCATGCGTCGACAATAACTCGAAGGCACCGTTCAATCAGGATAAATATTCCGGATAAAATAAAAATAAATATATTGCTTCGTTATCTATTTTTGAAATTATTCATACAATTACTCAAGAATATCTAATTATAGGGCATATCCAGAATGAAGGGGATAATGTTCATCATAGCCCTATTGAAAAGGAGATTAAGAGAAATAAAATGTCTGGGCTAATAAATAAACACCCTCTACCAATACATATGTTACCTTAATTAAGAACTCGCCTAAAAATGGTAAAACTATTTATGTGATACCGTTGATATACGCGTTTTTCAGCGAATTAAAGGTCGTACAAGAAAAATGGGAATATAAATACAATAAATATGAATATACAACCAAAATGATATGGACCAATGTCAAGGTTTTGGAATTTTGTAATGCAGAAAAGTTTGAATTTTACTGTAAAACCTCGTACACTCAAAGTAAGTTCACCATGATCAATATGAGAAATAAACGGAAGAAAATGGTCAAACCAGAAGTTATAATGCTAACCAAAGAATATTTACAAAGACTAGAGCTAAGCGAACATAAGAAAAAAGACTTACACGATCTTGTTGATAAAAACTTAATACATACCTGGTTATTATGCAGATTTGTATAATTATATACTTTATATTTTTTTCTTCAAATTTTATATTTCAATAGTTTTAAATAATGTGACTTCATTGTTTGAAATACTATCAAAGAAGACTGAATAGCATTTGGTTATTCATTTATTTTCACATTTTTTATTTAGGTTTACTTTTCTTTACAACATACAGTTGTACAATTTGTAAGCAGTAAAGTCTTTTGTCGGTTTACTTTTATAGTAAAACTTTTTATTACCTTAGTATGTAGTTTTTTTGTGTACTGAACATAAAAGTTTACTTAAAACTATCTAAAAAATTATTAATACAGTGACTTATTTGGGATTGAAACCAGACTTCATTACAGAGATTCAGAACTAGAGAGACCCAAATAATAAAAGGTCTTTTAAAAAACAATGGTTTCAGACAAACAAAGACCTAAATAAACACTGTTTTTGTATAAATTAAGAAAAAAATATTATTAATTGTTTTAATTATTTTTTTAAATTAAATTCGTGTTGGTAGATAAGTAAAGTAGGATATAAAGTTAAAATAATATGACTTTAATGAAATTGCAACCGGTTAATCTCCCTTTTCTAAAAATATTGTAACATTATGAAACTTTATTCATCATTTCCCAAAAACTTGCTTTTTTGAGTTAGGTCTCTTTCATTCTAAAGGTGCGATATGGTGTACATAATAAAGTCAAAAAAATAAAGTTGGTAAGTCGTGGTGGCCTAGTGGTTTAAACACCAGCCTCTCAAGTATGAGTGTGCGGGTTCGATTCCAGGTCAGGCAAGTACCAATGTAACTTTTCTAAAGTTATATGTACTTTCTACGTATATCTTGGACACCAGTGACTGAAGGTGAAGGAAAACATCTTGGACCTGGACTTTATAAGTCTGAAATCGCCAACCCGCATTGAGCAAGCGTGGTGATTACGCTCAATCCTTCTCTGTATGAGAGGAGACCTGTGCCCAGCAGTGGGATGATAAAAAGGTTGATGATGATGATGACATAATAAAGAGTATTCTATTCTATTCTTTCACGCCAGATCCACTTTCAAGGAAACGATCAATTGTAACGTTAACGTTTCGAAATCCTCTTACACTGATTCTCCTCATAGTTTACAATACGATTAGGAACGACCTTATCCCATCTTTTTATTAGATGAAACGTATTTTACATTAAATTTAATACATTAGGTAATATACCCATACCATATATATTCTCTTATTCAAAAGTGCCAAGTGATGGTTAATTTGAAATAAACGATTTTGATTTGATTTGATTTGACCGCGTGAATAGTGAATAGCTATTAATTAAATTATCAATTTAAATTTGAAAAGAGAATTTTCGTCCAAAAGTGCCCACATCTGTTTAGCGAGTTTTATGTCTTTTTTTTTAATGAGGGTGGGTTGAGTGTTTCATCATCATCATCTCAGCGTATAATCCCGGTTGCACCCGCGGCTTTCGCGTTGAAGCCCGGGGTCCGCTTTCCTACATATACATTATACGCCTCCATTTCGCACGATCTCTGGCATCCCGTGGTAAGTTCCTGACTGTTTCCACTATTATTATCCTTTAAGACCTTTTCAATTGACTAAATTTTTTGTCTGCGGAATAAAAATGGCATCTCATAGTCTTTTTTTAAATTTAGAACTGTCAAAAATACAAAATTGTTCCTACGTCAAAGTTACAATGTGCTGTTGAAAAAAACAACTCTTAATGACACAAATTCCAACATTATTAACTTCTAACATTCTCGTCGCTCCATTAAAACCTCCTTTGATCATAAACTGGTATAATTAAGCTACATCTATAAAAAGTAAATCCTGTGACCCACATACTGGTATATTTTGCCGATATTTTCATTCTAACTTTACAAGGCAGTAAATCATGGTTGATAGGACAATAAAGCTTCCCAGTATGTTCCATAAAACAGCCGAGAATTACTCCAGAGTAAAAAAAAAACTAGTAATTAATTGCACCGCTGTTTTGCAACCATTTAAATGTCTGATACTTTCTCTTGTGCAGAATATTTTCCTTCTTCCTTCGTGTTTCTTAATGACTTTTTGTCAGGGAAAACAGTGGAAATATATTTTATGTCTTATATGTCGTTTTACTGTTTTCCCTGAAAATTAGCTGGACCTTAATAAAAGTACAGGTACGTTCTCTGTTACAGGAAATGTGTGAAATCCCATCTCACATAGAGGAGACCTGTGACGGCCATCTATAACGTACACACGCCAGCAGAACCAAGCTGCTCGAAGCTGTCAAAATCCAGCCGTGTTCCTTTACTTGCCTGTAATAGGCTAGGGCCACCATTATAGTCAGCCATACGTGAATTATATGTCGTGGTGGCCTAGTGGTTAAAACACCAGCCTCTCAAGTATGAGTGCGCTGGTTCGATTCCAGTTCAGGCAAGTACCAATGTAACTTTTCTAAAGTTATATGTACTTTCTAAGTATATCTTGGACACCAATGACTGAAGGTGAAGGAAAACATCTTGAGGAAACCTGGACTTTATAAGTCTGAAATCGCCAACCCGCATTGAGCAAGCGTGGTGATTACACTCAATCCTTCTCTGTATGAGAGGAGACCTGTGCCCAGCAGTGGGACGATAAAAGGTTGATGATACGTGAATTATCAAAATAAGAAAAATACCATATCTCAGCTGAAAACAGTCCCAAACATTGATATTCACCGACGAGTGTACCTTCAATATTATCTGAAAACGTTTTATATCCTGCATGAAAGAAAAACATCAAATTTCATATTTCTCAATATAAAATATGCTTTTCATTCACTTCCATAATAAAATAAATAAGTTATTTTATCTCTGAAGTTACGAACAAATACATAGGTAGGTATATACAATTTATATAATACGTACATTCGCTTAGTTATTTTCTTTTGTAGTTTTTTCCCCTAATGAGGCAAGGTAGATAAATTTTCTTTATATGCTTCAAAGGTTTTACTTCCCTTACTCAAAAATTCTTTGCAAGAATGAATTTTTTCGTCGATTTTTTTTAATCAAATGGTATCTATGTAAATTGTGAGCTATTCTGTACTAACTTTTGTTAGGACTTCCTTCTCTGAGCTTAATTTATTATATTCAAGTTTATTCTAACTGAACAGACAGCTGTGCTGCTGGGTAGATTGCTGCACCACAATTTCTTCGAAGCTTAAGCATTAGAAAGTGGTAAATGGCTGACGTTTTGGGGGTCTGTCCTATGTTATTATGATGTTTGGAAAATACTGATTCCCAGCTTGATTTGTATAAAATGACTTCTAATGTTGATTTTGAAATGCCTTCCCAGTGACAACAATCCTAACTTATAAGTTGTAGGTCGTGAAATAGGGATGTTTCCTGGGTAAAAAAATTGATTCTATTTAGTCCGTCATTCAGATTACAGAAAAATTTTGGATACATATATTATGTTTTCTCAAATAAAAAAAAAATGCAAATACAAAAGGCATCAAAGATCAGGAGTGGTGGCTGGTGACGTCACTCGTTGCTAAAAAGTGTAGCAAGGAGTGACGTCACACGAGTTTTCAACTTATTGTATCGTCTTCATTTTTTGTTTAATGAAAAAAGCCAGCCTTTCGGTGTTCTATAGGATGCATTTCGGGGAGTGTGCGATGGAATTGCATGATTTAATTCCCCATCTCCGTTCCACCAGCGGACGACCCATCGTACGGCTGGTTTCCACCCTTAAATTGTTAACACCACTACGATCCGGACGAAGCGTTTCGCCTCCTCCTTTATACCGCGTACATCGAGGGACTGGAACAATTTGCCAGCGGCGGTGTTTCCGTCGGACTACAATTTGAGTGTCTTCAAGCCCAGAGTGAATAGGCTCTTAATAAACTAGTGCGCTTTACCATCAACGATTGCGTCACTGCTTACCATCAGGCAGGATTGCGGTCAAGCGCTAGTTTGTAATATATAAAAAAAAATAAAAACGTGTCTAGTTTTTTTTTTTGGAAATCTGACATAAGGACTAATTAGTTTTTTTAGTCAACTACCCTATTGTACACAGAAAGATGTTTGACTTTGTCTAAATAATTTTACCACCACAGCTCTCAAGGCAGTTAAGGAAACCGTCCATAGAATATCGACCTGTTCTGAAACCCAGAATTAGATGGTATGTAACGTCTTCCAAACTGCATTTGACAAACGTGGTAGATTATAGCCCATGTCACAGAGTATCCAACAGTGAGATTTAAAAAAAAAACTTGCCCCTGTCTAGGAATTACTTCTGTCTAAAAATATACCCTAAACGTAAAGTAAGTTCAGTTGGCGAATAAGGGGAACGGTATCATTATCTAAACTGAGAAGGCCGAACGCTCCATTGCTTCAGTTGAGGATAATCCTCATAAGTGAGTGTTTATGTATGAACGGTCACACTTTCCCGTTATGAAGCAAGCGGTAATAATCTATAAGAACTCACATAATATTGGCCTATATTTACAAAACATAACTGCAGCCCTTCTACCGTCTTACTTTAGGAAATAAATAGATATGGCGTTGTTGTTTACGAAGAATACCTTTGGCTTAGTAAACGGGGCTTGGTGTAATATACCACGCGAGACCAGTGAGATGTCAGATGTTTTCGAATATTTGGTCGTGCCAGTTTCCTTCGGCGTTTTGAGGACTCTGGTGATGAAACAGTTTATGCTAAGTAAAGGGCCTGCGTAGCCCGGAGAATTGCAACACTTAAGTGGCAGTGGGCTGGGCACACAGCATGGATAGGCCCCCTACAAGGTGGACCGACGACCTGGTGAAGGTCGTGGGAAACCGCTGGATGCGGGAGGCGCAGGACCGGCTGACGTGGAGATCCTTGGGGAAGGTCTTGGGGAAATTTTTTCTCGGTGGTAGGCAATAACATCAGCCGCCGGCATAAGTTACCACCCACCAGAAAAAGTCTTGCCGCCAAGCGATTCGTCGTGTTCCGGCATGATGTTGGTGAAGCCGTACGGAGGACGGGTCTTAGCAGCTGTGTTGCGATGTGTACCGGGTACGATGTGCCTAATGTTATTGTGTCGGGAGTTTGGTCGTGGAGGGTCTCCAGATCATCCTCTGGCGCAGCATCGTTGGCCTTGTTGTTGGGTTAAACATTGCATCACCTCACTCAACAGCCGTCTTCCTTCCTATTCACTCAGTTTTTTTGAGTGAATAGGCTTAATAAGCTAGTGCGTTTTACCATCAACGATTGCATCACTGCTTACCATCAGGCGGGATTGCAGTCAAGCACTAGTTTATAACTAATAAAAAAAAGTATAAAAAGGTCTATGTCCAGCGTGGATGTCTTTCGGCTGAAATGATGACGAAAGGGCCTCTCTGGGTTTCGACGGACTTTAAGTTTTATTTAAGCTTACTTGTAATTATGTTACTAACTTATGAAAATAATAAAAATATTACGAATAACATAATAAAAATTAATAAATATGCATATAATATTTTAGTATAACTTACAACGACGAACGACAAGATACAGATAAAGCCTTTAAAAGTATGCACGTCTCCAATAGAGCTTCAAACATATTGAAATTCAACGAAAATGTTTAAAACAGCAGACGGTGCCAATGAGACAGAAATATTAAAACACACGAGCATAGAATAAAGAGAAGGAAGTACGTTATCTTCATACAAACGGACCGCGCGCGGCTTGTATGTTTGCGCCATAGTATCTATGCGTCGCCGCACGCACACATAAACACAATATTAGAGTGCCTATGACTGCGCTAGTCGCGACTAGCACGGAACGAGGTTCGCGCGTCACGGCTTTTCGGCACATTAGCTTTTAAAAAATGATCACATAAACTGCAAAGTTGGTATGTCTATTTATGAACAAATAAAAGACTTATATTTTTCAAATTATATTTCTAAAAGTTATTTACAAGGATACGGATATATTACACATTAAAGTTTAATAACAACGCGTTTCGTAATAGTCGAAACCGAAGAAAGTAGGTATTTTTCTGTAGCTAATTTGTAATTTTGTATTAAATGTGTGATTCAATAGATGTTATGTTTGTATTATTTATATTTGTATTAATTAAAAATAAAAATAAATATGGTTCTTTATGTGTACAAAACTAAAAATAAAAATTACAAAAAAAAAACTGACTAGTATATGTAAACTAAATACTAAGCAAATAATTTAAACATAAGCTCTTAGTCTATAAATATTTGTTAGCGGTTTGGGCGACAACCGTAACCGACGAAGCGCGGACAGTCGTCAACCCTAAGACAGTAGGCAATTAAATCGCGGATTGGGTCGCAGATAACCTACTTCCTCTCTTTATTCTATGACACGAGTGTGAAAGGGACGTGCGAGACAATGGAAGGGGAAGTTGGGCGGAAACAAACCATGCAGTTTCATTAGGGATGCAATTAGACGCAAGCACGCGGTTTTGATGAGACAATTTTCATTCCTTGCTAATTGTGGCGGGATTTTTTTACGAAGATTTATCACAATTTTTTTATTCTCTTGTTTTGCTTGCGGTTTGGCAAACAAGAAATAGGATTTTTGTTCCCTTGGGAACCTTCTTCATTTCCTCCTTTCCTTCCTTTAAGTCTGTTTGTTATCTATATAGATAAGGGTTTTCTTGATGCGTCGCAATGGGTACGGTTCGCAACAGAAATGCGATCGAATTACCACCAAAATAAAAGTAGTTTTAATTAAATTAAATACATAAAAATGCGCTTTTTTTTTATTAAATAATAAACTAGTTCTTGCCCGCAATCCCGACTGGTGGTAAGCAGTGATGCAATCGTTGATGGTAAAGCGCACTAGTTTATTATGAGCCTATTCACTCTAGCCTCGAAGACACTCAAATTGTAGTCCGACAGAAACACCGCCGCTGGCAAATTGTTCCAGTCCCTCGATGTACGCGGTATAAAAAAGGAGGCGAGACGCTTCGTCCGCATCGTAGTGGTGTTAACAACGTAAGGGGCTGAGTGTTCTTTTATGTTTATTTAGTTCATTAAACACCTTTTAATCATCATGACATAACACATCTGAAAATGATCACTTGTATTATCATTCTGTAGAAATATATTCAGAATAGGTATTTTGCTTTATAATCTATGTGCAAAACAGTTTTGAGCCTCCGCCATTGTGGCCGGGGCTTGGCACTCGACCATATTATAAATAATTCTAAACATGACATGTTTACCGTCGCCCGGCGTTTTAGGGCACCAGGGTCACCGCTCATTGTAAGCATCGGGGTTGGTTCATAAAGTTTTTCTACATGGTTGATGATAAATGGATTTTGTAGAAGAAATGCTTATGTGACTGTTTTTGGGAGGTTTTAGATGGGTCAATCAGCGTAGCCTTCACCAAACTACATAATTCATCCGCGTCGGCTTCTAGTTAGAAGGAGACGCAATTGGATAGCGGTTTTTAGGGTTCCATAGCCAAATGGCAAAAAAATGGAACCCTTATAGATTCGTCATGTCTGTCCGTCTGTATGTCACAGCCATATTTTTTCGAAACTATAAGAGCTATACTATTGAAACTTAGTAGGTAGATGTATTCTGTGAACCGTATTAAGATTTTGATGCAAAAATAAAAACATAATAATAATTTATTGCTCCCCATACTTAGAACTGAAATTCAAAAATTTTTTTTTCTTCAAACTCATACGTGTGGGGTAAAAATGATATCGAGGTTTCTAAAATATTTTTTTCTAAACCGAATACTTTGCGTAACAAACGCTTCCAAAGTGAAAAAAAGTTGCGCCCCCCCTCTAACTTCTAAAATAAGAAAATGAAAATTCAAAAAATAAATATATGATTTACCTACATTACTATAAAATCTCCCAACGAAAATTGTTTTGAACGAGATCTAGTAAGTAGTTTTTTTTAATACCTCGTAATCGTATTACCGCGTAATCTTTCATACGAATAACTTAAACCCTTTAATTTCATAAATCAATGGTACGGAACCGTGTGGCTGAGTCCGACATGCACTTGGACGGTTTTTATATGCAGCAACTGACAGAGAGATGATTCTAACAGTTTTATGAACGTGTGGGTTATGGAGAGATAGTAAAAATACAATATAGTAGCACAATATAGGAGTAGAAAAAAAAATGAGATTAGAAGAAGGGAGAATTATGTGCAGCTTTTGGTTTTCTTCTTCTTCTTCAGCCTATAGATGTCCACTGCTGGACAAAGGCCTCCCTCAAGGCTTTCCGTGCCAACTGGTCTTGTGCTGCCTGCATCCACAGGCTTCCCGCGAGCTTCACCAGGTCATCGGTCCACCTTGTTGGGGGCCTCGCTACGCTGCGTCTTCCAGTACGTAGCAGCCACTCTAGAACCTTACTGCCCCATCGGCCATCGGTTCTACGAGCAATGTGCCCTGTTCACTGCTACTTAAGTTTAGCGACTCGTAGAGCTATGTCGGTGATTTTGGTTCTTCTGCGGATCTGCGGACCTCATTTCTGATTCGATCACGCAGAGAAACTCCGAGCATAGCTCTTTCCATCGCCCTTTGTGTGGTTCTGAGCCTTCGTATGAGGCCCATTGTGAGCGACCACGTTTCAGTTCCGTAAGTCATCACTGGCAACATACACTGGTCAAAGACTTTCTTCTTATCGGTGAAGGTTTTTTTCTTAACGGTCGATTAATTAGAACTATTAGGCGGTGGATCGATCTAGAACGGTTTCTTTAAAGACAGCCTGGGTTCAGAATGTTCCATGCGATTCCAGGAGGTTCCATCCGCGATAATTCCGGCCAAATATTAAATTTTTGAGAAAGGTTCAACCGATTTTAGAATGTTCCATCGGAGTCTAGCCGGAAACTTTCTAGGTTCCAGAAAGTTAGTTGGTTCTGTCATATAGCAATCTCAATCTGTCTAAAATACTTGTAAATTCCTACATTTTGACAAGCTTTAATTTAAAACATTAAAATCTAGAATGTTTTAAATTATGAGAATTGATCTTCACAGCCCAGCAACTCCGAAGCTATATTTTTTATTATTATTATAAACTAGTGCTTGACTGCTGTACCGCCTGATGGTAAGCAGTGATGCAATGGTTGTTGGTAAAGCGCACTAGTTTATTAAGCCTATTCACTTAAAAAACTTAGGAATAGGAAGGATGACGGCAGTTTAGTGAGGTGATACAATGTTAAACCCAAGACCAACACGACCAAACGATGCTGCGCTACAGGGAGATTGATCTGGAGACTCTCCACGACCAAACTCCCGACACAACAACATTTGGCGCATCGTACCCGCCACATATCGCAACACAACTGCTCAGACCCGTCCTCCGTACGGCTAAACCAGATATCATATATAAAGATAACTCTAATAAGTGGTTGTTAGAGTGGTTGTTTCTGACTACCTAGGAGTAACGGATTAACGTGCTTTCCAATGCACTGATGGCGAGGCTTCTACTAATTCCTACAAATCCGGGCTAAACTTAAAAAAAAATCCCCCTATAAAAATAAATATTATTTCGCAAAAGAAGTTAACTTCATTTCATCTCCGGTAGGCAATACAAGCGTGGGCGAAGGGGGACAGCGCACGTGGTGTTGATACTTTTTTAAAAAAATACCAAAATTTGGGAAAGTTAAGTAAGAAAAAAAAAATATTATTTTAAAATTCATTAGTATTGTTACTATGAAGATTATGTAAAATTTCATATTTTATTTGTTCATGTGTTTACCTAACCTTTATTATCCTTATGGAACCGACAGGGTTTTCTTTACATATTGTATATTAGGACATATACAATTTGATGACAATACGGAAATTCTCTCACTGAATTCCAGCTTTACTCAAATGAGATCCTTTCATACATTGAATAACGTGAATTTAAGCAATTAGCGATCCGCTCTCTTGATTTTCTCTAAATGTAAACCTATTGTCAACGTACTTTGTAGGTTTCGGATAAATTTGGTTTAGTTTGCAGATTAATCACTACGAAAACTAGATTAATTCATTACCTATTCATTCAAAATACAGGAGGGAAGATACAGCCCCAAAACTGATGAAGAGATTGAAAATTTTTGTCTTTTTTTATAATATTGTAAAGTAGTGCTTGACCGCGATCCCGCCTGATGGTAAGCAGTGATGCAATCGCTGATGGTAAAGCGCGCTAGTTTATTAAGAGCCTCTTCACTAAAAAAAACTGAGGGAGCGGAAGGAAGACGGCAGTTGAGCGAGGTGATGCAATGTTAAAACCAACACGACCAACGATGCTGCTCCAGAGGGAGTTTGATCTGGAGACCCTCCACGACCAAACCCTGACACAATTGGTATCCAGCACACATTCCATCACAACTGCTCAGACCCGTCCTCCGTACGGCTTCACCAGACATCATGCCGGAACACGACGAATCGCTTTGTGGCCAGACTTTGTCTGGTGGGTGGTAACTTCTGCCGGCAGCCGATGTTATGGCCTACCACTGAGAAAACTTATTAACAGAAAGACTTATTAACATAACCTTTAAATATACACATAAGTTTCAGTTCCGTTGCAATATGGTGATAAAATTACCACCATTATGTCAAATTTCATCCGTTTTACAGTTTTTGTATTATACAATATGTTAGTAAAACCCTGTCTAATCCGTGAAGGTATTGTTAGGTATCCATAACTGATTGTACTAATGCCTACAAAGACTGGCTAAACTTAAAAAATACCGCCTAAAAAAATTATATTTCGCAAAAGGAGGTAACTGACATGGCAACACATACGCGGCCGACGGGGTGCAGGGCACACTGTCGTATAATATGCCACCAGTATTTTAAATTCACTCATACGTGCCTGCCAGTAATACCTACGAAAAGGGTGTTGTCACTTTTTATAAATTTACCAAATATTGGGGTTGTTGTTAATTCGCGGACAAAAAAGATTATTTCAAAATTAATTACTATTGTTATTATGATGATTACGTAAAGTTTCAAATTTTATTTGGTCATGTGATTACCTACCGATTAAACGATTGTCACTCGTCACTCGACCATAAAGCAGCAACCCGACTGGGACTAGTTGTACCGCGAAATAAAGCATGTGGGAGACTTCGACATTTCATTAAACACAAAAAACACGAACGTCCCGACATTAATCGTCGGGCAGGTCCCACCAGATACGACACGGTCAGAGGATACTCCCTTTTCTATGGACTATGAGTGATTTTTACCCCCTGTTCCTCATCCCTCTTTATGTTTAACTAACTTCTATCCAGACATGGTGTTTTAGGTACCGAAATAGTAAACAAAATGTAACATAACATATCATCACGGCTTGTTTTCTCGTACTTTTAGGTATAGAATAACTAAAGGAGTGTGGGTGAACTATAGTAATAATACAGGATTATTCTTAGAAGTAAGGAATCTCAAGAAATGTAAATTAGTAAGACCATTAATGGGCTAAGTAATCACAAATTCTATTAAAGATTAAGGAAAGTTACGTTGTAAAATCAGTAGATAAGAACATAATTTCTTAGAATAATTTAAAAATTAAAGCTAAACGAAAAGTCAAAGGTCCCATTCAATAAAAAATTAAAAAGTTAAGTATTTTTTGCTGTTCCTGTAAATACTTCAATCAGAATCTCCGGAAATGAGATTTCTTATGTAACAATGATATTGGAATAGTTTGTTAAACTTTGCTTAGTCATAGGTACTGAAAATCATATCAGCATGGCGCTTATCATCATATATGTAGGGGAAAACCGTCAGGAAGGCGTGGCCAAAGGTTCCGGATAATTGAGTTGTCTTCTCATCCGCATGAGCATCCATCGTGGGCGGTATTTCGTGGAAACGTTGAACAATAACTATAGTGTGATGTTCGATTCTTATTATTTTAACTGTACCTACAGACATTTACATCACTTTAATATTAAGGGATTACAATGATAATCTCAGATTAAAACAGATAAGAGCCGATAGGTTAGAGCGCGTACTTTTCTATCGGCAGCTGTCAATGATATGACAGTCGCCACCCCTTCAAATCACGCCTACTACGCTATTCGGGGTTACCCGCTCATATTTTAAATTTACTCGAATCGAGTCGACTAAAACAATATTGATTAAATCGAGTTATGATCTTTCTTATTAGTCTTAATAATCAGCGCGCCGTCATATATATTATTTTTCAAGGGCTTTTTTTGTCAGGTCGTCAGTAACTTCCTTCACACTTTATTGATATACATAAATGTGGCATAATTTTAAAGCTTTCCTGGACCGCTACACCAGAAAACAATACAGATGACTCACACATCAGTGGTTTTTCCACAATTTACGATTGATAATCAAGGATTTTTAATGTGCGAATACATCGTACCGATCGATCACCTAGTTAACATTAAATTAACACACGTATACGGTTATAAATTTTCGTTTTATGGACATAATTTAAATTCTTAAACGCTGCTATTTATTCACTAATATGTATTCAAAGTGACCTCTGCGCTACCTCTGCCTCTGTGGCAAAGTTTTGGGCCAACAAGATATAAAAATAAAAATAGTTTACGAGTCTATGAAGGCCACCTTGTATTTGGTACCTAAAAGTTGGTGAAAAGCAAGCCATTAGCTATAGGAAAAGTTGTGCGAAATGCACAGGTTTCTGAATGCGAAGAGACCTTATTTTATTAACATTCGGATGTCTATTCAGTCTTCAAAGGAAAATGGCGTGAAAAATGCAATCGCAACAGCTCCCCAGCACTTGGGAATGACTTTGTATAGAAGATTGATGGCGTCCTAATGAGATTCCTTCACTTGAACAATGGAATCGCTTTTGGTGAAAAATCGGTTTTCTGTTTAAGTGTGGATAGTGTCGAATTCCAGTTTAAATATAAATACAGTTGTATAGCGAATGCCAGCAGTTGTCGCCAAGTAGCGGCTTCAATTTGCGGTTTGAATGTCATGCCTTCGAACCCATGCAGGCACATTATTTTGTGTCATCACCACTTTTCTCAAAATTGGAAAATGAAAATGTAGTGAAGAATGTGGCATGACCTAGAACCAAAAAATTGAAGATATGTGACTAAACCACTTAATCACGTGGTGGGGGGCCCATTCCTTATAACAGAGAGGAATCCAAAATTCCAATAGAGGGAATATTCTCGATTATGATACGGTGTAATTTTACGGCAATATTTAACGACTCAGCACTTCTAGATTTTTTTCTAAACTGACAACGACGCCTTGTTGTGATCAGGTCAACAGTTCCGTGAGAAGTCTCGTCAAGCGGTAAAAAGGAACACTGTCATATGCACGACTGCCCAAGTCATCCCTCCCAATATGTAATATTATGTTTGTCCACGCGCTAAGGAAAATAGAAAACAGTATCCAGGAAAAAAACTTTATTAATGGAACCCGAAAAAATCAGGCAAACAAGCATATAAAACATTTTGATGTATCACGCGGAGCAATAAGAAATTGCGAGTTGCCGAAAAAAAATTTGAATAACACATGAAATATTTATCAAATATGTACGTATGTTAATGTTTCCTGGACCCCGAGATGTATTGGCTTCACCTTGAATAACAAGTATCTGGGATAATGTTAAGATCTGAAAATCTTACTTATTTGGGTTCCGTACACGAAGGGTAACAAAGGGACACTTTCACTAAGACTCCTCAGAGTGGCTGTCTGTCACCGGGCTTTATGTAATGATTCGTTATAGCGAGACAGTTAAAACTTTCACAGTTGATGCCTCTTTTACAAGAAATACTAAAACAGAATAAAATAAATATTATAGCGTGGGCTCCTATGCCGAGAGTTTTTCGAAAAATATACCGTGGCCAGCACATAGGCAAATGAAGTATCACAGATGGGTTTTAGTTAGTAAAAGTCAAAATACGCCTTTCCACTCTGCCAAAGCGGGAGAGATCGTTTAATGATTTTCAATTCATAAAACAAATCAATAAAAATCACAATCAAAGATAATTATGGGGGCCCATCTAACAAACGCGTTTCTTTTTTGCTGTTTTTATTCGAAATTAATAACGGTTCATAGATGATTTATTTTTATTGTCACCACAACAACAAACACTAAAAACAAGGTAAATGAAATATTTAAGTCCACGTGAAATCAGACGAGATTTAAGCTAATGGTGCGGGAACCTTCGTGCGCGGTTCCGACTCGCACTTGGCTGGTTTTTTTTGTCTTTAAGCTTTATCTTCTTTGAGATGGTGGAATGATTTTTATCAAATTCGTGTATTAATTTGAATTTCAGAAGAAATGAGATACTATGTACGATAAATTAATAAATTCTTTATTACGAGTACCTAACCACGACATTCATAGAGTGGTACAATTAAATCAAAAACAAAAAAAAAAGTTTCTTTTATTTTTAAATAATTTTTAACATTTTTGTATCAACATATAACGCGTATAGCTTTTATAACGGATGTACAATATGTTAAGAAAACCCTGTCCGATCCGTGAAGGTATTGTTAGGAATCGATAATTGATTCTACTAATGCAGACAAAGCCGGACTAAAGTTTAAAAAAAATCGCCCCTAAAAAAATAAATATTCTTTTGCAAAAAGAGGTAACTTAATACATGTGCGGTAGGACACCTTTCCGCGGGCGACGGGGGGCAGGGCACGCGACGCGTGGGCGATTCGCATAACCGTACCGTCAAAATGGTGTAGTCACTTTTTTAAAAATTACCAAATTTCGGGGAAGTTGGAATTAATTCGCGGGAAAAAAAGATTATTTTAAAATTCATTAGTACATATTGTTACTATGATGATTACGTAAAATTTTATATTATATTTGGTCATGTGTTTACCTAACCTTTATTACCCTTATGGCTCGGACAGGGTTTTCTTTACATATTTTATAAATTGTGTATTGAAAGCTTTAATTGCGTTATAAAAGCTTGTCGCAAGATTCACTGGTATACTATAAGTAAAATAAATAACTATATGCGATTGATTTTAATTACTAAAATATCCTAAACTTAAAGCCCGTTTATTAGTTCATTGTCCATTCAGTGTCCATGGAGTATCTTGCACGTTCATCTCCATAGAGAGCTACGCTTTGGAACGTGCAATTTAGCTTCACTTTTCTTGGACTGACCGACATTGACTATTCAAAAGCACCAACAGATGGTTTATTCGAAATAAACAATTTTGATTTTGATTTCATAGTAAACTCGACTAATTGTTAAATTTTAACAAATGTATTTTATGATAAGTTATGAGAATATTTAATATGTATTTCAGGTAATATTTAATTATTTGAATATTAGTAAAGTTATAATATAATTTCATAAACAAATATTGTTAAAAATACATTTTGAAAAGTTCAGCAACCAATTGTTAAAAATTAACCATTGAATATGGTTACTAGTTTTAACAATTGGTCGAGTTTAAGTCCGGATCATAAAACGAACCTATAAATATGAGCACTTAAATATCTATTTTAGCTCAAATATTAATAATTAAAAACAGTCATTATTTTCATTAGCAACCTTATCCCAGAATATTTACTTTTATTGTTATTTTATTAAATAACAATGTAAGATAATGAGACAAGATTAGGTTCTTACATTACCTTGAACGTATTTAGGTACAGCAGCTATCTTCAAATTACAGTTTCTCAATACCAATCAAGTCATGGATTTTTGTGGAAATAACTGTTTCTCAGAACGAAATCCAATCGGCGTAGAACAAATTATTCATTGAGAATGACCGATGTTTATTCTATTCCGATCCAATACTATTCCTGAAATAGTATTGGACTGGAACAGAATAAACATTTATGTTAACAGGACTACACTTGATCCAAATAACAATCAATGTTAATTTATTTTAATTGACTCCTTTTGTTAAACATCGCTATTGTATCTTGACTGCGTGGCAGTAGCAGAGGGTCGGCCATGTTTGTTAAAGGACTGACGGCCGGTGGAACAACGAAGTACCTACAACCGATCTGAAGGCCAATTATCGAAACATCATCATCAACCTTTTTATCGTTCCACTGCTGGGCACAGGTCTCCTATCATTTATGGAAGGATTGAGCGTAATCAGCACGCTTGGCCAATGCGGGTTGGCGATTTCAGACTTAAAGTCCAGGTTTCCTCAAGATGTTTCCCTTTCCATTGTAATCAGTCACTGGTGTCCAAGATATACTTAGAAAGTACATATAAAGTACATATAACTGTAAAAAGTTACATTGGTACTTGCGTGACTTGGAATCGAACCCGCACACTCATACTTGAGAGGCTGGTGTTTAAACCACTAGGCCACCACGACTAATATAAATCCGTAATATAAAACTTGTCAAAATGCAAGGAGGAAGAATGGGCAGCGTAGGGAGGCCCCCAAAAAGGTGGACCGATGTGGGGGATTTTTTAACAGAATAAGACTTAAATCAGAATGTGAACAGCGAGAGAGAGATTTACGAGAATTAGCACTATGTTCTGGTTGAATTACGTCATGAAAATTTAGGTGAAGTGAATTTGAAGTAAGTTTCCAATAGTAATTCCTTAGCATCAGGTGAATGATACTAAGCTTTCACGATGATTTGTTTACAGAATAGTCGGGCTGGAGTGGAGACCGCGCATTGGCAAGCGAGTGGGTGACGCCCCAGCTTGATGGACCAACGACGTCAAGAAGGTACTGAACATACAGGAACAGGTTGGATGCGAAATTTGGAGGGTGGAGTGTTAAGAAGCTGCCTGAAACAGGACTATGGCCAGCAGACAACATAGCTCCACAATTGATATAAAAATTGTCCAAATAGACGTACTTCATAGTTCTAGATAATTGTATGAAATCATTATCATAATCTCAACGTATAATCCCGGTCGCATCCGCGGCTTTCGCGTTGGAGCCCGCTTTCCTACTAATACGCCTCCATTTCGCACGATCTCTGGCATCCCGTGGTGTGAGATTGTTGGCACGCATGTCATCTCTTACAACGGCAAGCCAGCACTTCTTTGGTCTACCCCGTTTGTTCCAGGCCGGCGGAGGCGCCATGGCAAGACGTTTGTTACCCACGTAACCTGATAATTGTATGAAATGACTGTAAAAATTGTATGACAACAAATTGACGTATCCTGATAATTAGCGTAAGTGTAAGACGCTTTACCTATGTCTGATACACCCTTGAGCTGACTGACGCTGCTACGGCATACTCTACTATTTACTATAAAACAAAGAATAGGGTATTTGACTAAAAAAAACTAATTAGTCCGTCAGTCAGATTTCCAAAAAATACTAGACACGTAAATTTTGTTTTATCAAATCAATAAAAATTGATAAATGTAAAAGGCATCAAAGATCAGGAGTGGTGGCTGGTGACGTCACTGGCCGCTAAAAAGTGTAGCGTGCAGTGTCGTCACACGAGTTTTCAACGCGCTGTGTCGTCTCCATTTTTTGTTTATATCAAAAAAGAAAAAACGTGTCTAGTATTTTTTTGAAATCTGACTGACGGACCGATTAGTTTGTTTTAGTCAAATACCCTATTCATATAGTAGGTACAGACGACAGCACATCAAGCAACTACAATCTGTCAGATTTCCTTATTAGATTTTCAACTTTATCTCTAAATTATTAAGGCTCAATGTTGATTGGGAATATCTGACAAAATGGGGTAGCTTGACTTGCTGTTGTCAGTATTTATCCAACTTGTATTACAACCCAGGATAAATTGTTCGGGCAACGCTGTAAGAAGACTTAACGCCAGATAAAACTGGGAGAAAGGGATGGAAAAAGAAGAAAGTATTCCTTTTGATATAAGCTGTCTTTATCGCTGTTCATCTCAAAAAGAAACAGAAGACACGCAATTAGCCCGTTACAAATAGCCACTCACATTAAAACATTTGCAACCAAAGCCACTATTAATATTTAACAATCTTGAGTACCTCCATTGTGCAAAACGACTATAATTATCCAATCCAGAGAACAAAACATGCCAACAATACGTCCATTTTGACTAATAAACCACAATAATACCGTGTTGTCGACAGACAGGGAATTACAATTTAAACCAGCGACAATGGAAGAATGGACTGTCATCTATTTCTCTTGAATATATCTTAGTGGGAAATGTGACTGAGTTGATTCGATGATTCGCGATTGAGTTAGGTTACGTACCGTTACTCACGTCATTGTACCGATGGCGCGAGGAAGAGCGGACACGGGGCTTCAGTCCGGCGCAGCGGCAGATCGAGCTGCGCCGAGAGGAGCTCCGTCAGGTCCTGGTGGCGGACTGGCGGCAGAGGCTTATGCGCCCTACCGCCAGCCTCGCTACCGTCGAGGCAATCCGGCCAGTACTCGACGACTGGCTCGGGAGAAGGCACGGCTTCCTGTCATTCATGGTGACGCAGGTAATGCCGGGGCACGGCTGCTTCGGCAAGTGCGTCGCTTAGGCAGGGAGCCGGACGCTCGGTGCCACCACTGCGCCCAATGCGGGGAGGACACGGCGCAGCACACGCTCGCCGAGTGCCGCTTGGGAGGAGCAGCGCCGTGTCCTCACAAATGAGGTAGGAAGCGACCTGACGCTGCCGGCAGTAGTGCGGAGTATGGTCGGTAGCAGTAGAATTTAGACTCCCGCGGCTCCACGTGCGCTCGTGATAGAAGAGATACCGGAGTGGTTTTAGTCAGTAAAAGTCTGACAAACCCCGTCGCCCACCCCAGGGCGGCGGATATCCTATGAGGATTTCCACCCCGAAAAAAAAACGTTTACGTACCGTAAATTACAGTACTGTAAAGAACAAGACTGTCTAGTACCGGGATTTATCCGCGTAGTTCCGGGCTTAAAATAGTACCATCCCATATCCTCCCGTGGGTGTCGAAAGAGGCGACTAATGGAACTCTCACCAGGGAAGCGGGCAGCAGCGCTACTCCTATGGAATATCAATTACTGCGATCCTCAACCCGCCTGCCAAGCGTGGGGATTATGACTAAACCCCCCAACTTGGGGGAAGCCTTTGTCTAGCAGTGGACCTCTATAGGCTGAAGAAGAAGAAAAAGAAGTGAGCGAGACTTGCGTATCCCTGATACAAAAGAAAAATAAGATGTTGCGGGTCTCCCAAACTTGATTCTACTGCTATAGTATGGTAAAGAACGGAAATCAATACATAGTATAAAACAAAGTCGCTTTCGCTGTATGTCCGTATGTATGCTTAGATCTTTAAAACTACGCAACGGATTTTGACGCGGTTTTTTTTAATAGATAGAGTGATTCTTAAGGAAGGTTTAGACTACCTTTTATCCCGGAAAAATTGATATTCCCGAGGGAAATCCAAAAAGCGCGATATAGCCGAACTCTACGCGGGCGAAGCCGCGGGCGGAAAGCTAGTAATTAAATAAAAGAGGAATAAGTATTATTTCGAAGAACTCTTTCCCCCTTATATACAAAACTAAGGTTTTGTTTGGCCCAGGTTTATACCACCTAAATACACTCGCTGTCGAAAAAATAGCACCTTCGTGAAAACAACTTTCAAGCGTTATTAACCCCTAACATGCACATGTAACCTACAAATATTGACGTCATTTGAAATCCCATTAAATAAACTTATGAAAAACCATTTTATTTCATAAAAAAAAAAACTTAATACCATTTAAATAACTATAAAAAAATGCTAATTTTGCTCCTCAGCATGGTCACTATTTGCGCTACCTTTAGTGGATATAACAGGGCTAATACAGGCTGTAGTTTTTGAATTATGAACGTAACCTACATAGAAATACAGTTCTTTATGTAAAAATATCAGCTTAGTTCGGAACTAACTTGTCACGTTAGTATTAAGAACTCTGCCTTAATCTGAATAAAGGTCGAAATACAAATACCGACTGAAAGGTTAGGGCTGAAACTGATGTAAGATTTCGTTTTATAATAAGACGGTAAATATCAACTGAGAGACATAATAACAATGCGAAATTATGCAAAGTTAAAGGATCGAGAATAATCCTTTCATCACTGATAAAATACCGCTACTTTATCGATTGAAATATCAATCTACAAGAAATTGATTCATTGAAATGACTTCGTTTACTTCGTGGCCAATCGTGGAAATTAGAACGGTGAAGCTTCAAGATAAAATATGTAGGTGAAAAACGTGTTGATTACTTCTCCTAGAATATGAATTTATTTTTGAAACAATATTACAGTAACATTATATGAAGTACTAGCTTTCCGCCCGCGGCTTCGGCCGCGTGGAATTCGGTTATATCGCGCTTTTTAGATTTCCCTCGGGAACATCATTTTTTTTTAATAAAAGGTAGCCTATGTCCTTTCTTAGGGTCTAAAGATTGTCTATGCCAAATTTCATCAAAATCGGTCGAGAGGTTTCAGCGGGAAACCGTAACAGACAGACAAATAGAGTTACTTTCGCATTTATAATATTACTAGCTTTCCGCCCGCGGCTTCGCCCGCGCGGTATTCGGTTATATCGCGCTTTTTAGATTTCCCTTGGGAACATCTTTTTTTTTTCAATAAAAGGTAGCCTATGTCCTTTCTCAGGGTCTAAAGATTGTCTGTGCCAAATTTCATCAAAATCGGTCGAGACTTCGAGAGGTTTCAGCGGGAAAGCGTAACAGACAGATAGAGTTACTTTCGCATTTATAATATTACTAGCTTTCCGCCCGCGGCTTCGCCCGCGTGGAATTCGGTTATATCGCGCTTTTTAGATTTCTCTCGGGAACATCATTAAAATCATTAAACACTATGGTTAAACACTAGCTAGTCACTAGTTAACTTTTAGCAATGTTTATGAATTGAATATGAATTAAGGGGATCCCCCTTAATTCATGAACGCTGCTTAAAGATAGTACATAAAATATTGTGAAACATTTTAACAGAAAATCAATGGAGTTTCATACCCATTCTTCTTCTACTGACTCTCTATAAGATTACCTATTGGAATAAGGTGTAGAATTACTTCTATTTTCATTGTAAATTTTGACGATTAAAAGTGCCTTATTTGAAATCAATGATTTGACTCTGAAAGTATAAGAAATACTAGAATGACAAAAGAAAACTTGCAGTTAATATACAAACAATAAGTTAATGAATTACGTCAGCTCTTTTACAACGTTACTTTTCGCATAGACGAAACCCGACAACTGTGTCCAATATTTTTAAGTAAAGAATCACAAAGTTATGTTAAGTTGTTATTTTTATATTTTTCTTATAATCCTAGTTTTCGTAAGTTTTACTATACTAACACCTATGGATTGTAAAGTCTGAATTAAAATGATTTTATTTTTATTTATTTTTGATTTATGAGCTTGTTATCTTACCTAGATGTCCCAACAAAAAATATGGTCAACATACCGTTGGCCCTCTTATCAGTTTGTATTTTCCTTCATACTTGCAGGCTTTTGCCTGTCGTAATGGTCAATTGTTAGTGGAAATTATTATATCTACCTATACTTGACCTTTACGAAAGTACATATTAATGTACTTTACTCGAAAATTCAGCCGTAAATGACAGAAATAAAATGTAATATAATCTACTTGAAGCATGTTAATTTTCCAGGTCGTGGTGGCCTAGTGGTTAAAACACCAGCCTCTCAGGTATAAGTGCGCGGGTTCGATTACTGGTCAGGCAAGTACTAATGTAACTTTTCTAAAGTTATATGTATTTTCTAAGGTGAAGGGAAAACATCTTGAGGAAACCTGGACTTTAAGTTTGAAATCGCCAACCCCCATTGAGCAACCGTGGTGAATACGCTCAATCCTTCTCTGTATGAGAGGAGACCTGTGCCCAGTAGTGGGATGATAAAAAGGTTGATGATGATGTAAAATTTACTTAGAACGTCTTGCTTTCTACACAGA
This sequence comes from Sesamia nonagrioides, assembly GCA_017933935.1. Lineage (NCBI taxonomy): Eukaryota > Metazoa > Arthropoda > Insecta > Lepidoptera > Noctuidae > Sesamia > Sesamia nonagrioides. The sequence goes on from JADWQK010001182.1 coordinate 1,748,140, forward strand.
GGGGCGAAGAGCCCTGTTCCCCGGTGCGCACGCGCCTTGAAACACTGATCTGCCGTAAGCTGTGTTGTGCGCTTGGTAACCACACTGCAACAATTTCTATTTGAGAAAAAATATAACATGGTGTAAAAATGATTGTAATCGATTCAGTTGCTTATTCTGAACATCTTGTTACATAAGACGACCCAAGTCGATATAACAAACGTGCTTATACACGTTACCTTTTTCCTTCACGTCACTTTTACACTACATAGCAAAACGAGATAAATCTTCAGCAACAATGTAACACATATACATAGTTGAACTACCGCACAGATTGCTCGAGTAAGAACAGGAAACCTCTCACAGAACCCATTAAGAAAGTCTCACTAAATTAAATCTTCAAAAGTTCGTGAAAGTTAGCATCACTATATCAAGGTAGGAAACTTATGGGGAGAATTTCATTGTGTCAAATATCGTTGCTAATCTGCCCTCCCTGACGTTTTACATATTAAGCCGGGAGACAAGTTCTTTAAGTAAAGTTAGCAAGTCGACAAGTGCAAAGTGCTACTTGTAAAGAACTTCCCGGAACATCCTAGTTCTTGGGTTTTATTCGTACATTAATCAAGTGCATTGTGGGTAAAAATTGCAAGTTTTATTCTTAAGATGTTTGCGTCTATGTTGGCTTATTGACCAATTCACACGAATTTACTCACTTTATAATGCGCGACTTGACAACTTAATACAATATGACACATTTGAATTGTATTGTGTAAAGAAAAATACACAATTTATTATATTTAACTTTTATCATTTCTGTCGTTTTAAAATTAAACAAAAAAAATAACGTTGTATACAATATACAGGGTGTATCTGAGATCGTAACGCAAATTTCGCGGATAGGCTACACCGCATGGCACTAATAAAATTATGATAGTCATTTATGTCATTAATGAACGGTTACAGAATTCACAGTGGTTAAAAAAAAGTGCCGGCTCGGCATTTGAACGTTGCAAGCGTGCCGCCGTGCGGGTTTGTTGGTATGACGTTGATCCCTGATGTGAACTCTATTAAATCAGCTGATAAGATAGTTTTTCGAGTTTTGTTTTGATTGCGCTTTTTTGTGTAATTACCGAAATAATTAATTTTTACCTTAAAATCTTATTGGGTTATACAAGTATACCAATTTTGAACGGTCTAAAGTGAAAAAAACTTCATATAATATTTTTTTAAATCATGAAAAAGCCGACGAAAAAATCCACCACTGGGGGGTTCAGAATCATGTACTGGATCCATGGAACTCGTTTGGTGCGTCGATGTCAGATACACCCTTTATGTATACAATGTTATTTTTACATAACATGAAACTTGAACATAGTTTGTTCAGATTAAGCAAATAAATCGAGTCCAATCATTTTTACACCATGTTTTATTTTGTCCCAAATATACAGGCTGTATCTGACATCGTAACGCAAACTTCGCGGATAGGCTACACCGCATGCCATTAATAAAATTATGATAGTCATTTATGTCGTTAATGAACGGTTACAGAATTCATAGTGGTTAAAAAAAAGTGTCGGCTCGGCATTTGAACGTTGTAAGCGTGCCGCCGTGCGGGTTTGTAGGTATGACGTTGATCCCTGATGTGAACTCTATCAAATCAGCTGATAAGATAGTTTTTCGAGTTTTGTTTTCATTGCGCTTTTTTGTGTAATTAGCGATTTAATTAATTTTTACTTTAAAATCTTATTGGGTTATAAAAGTATAGCAATTATGAACGGTCTAAAGTGAAAAAAATTCCACCACTGGGGGTTCAGAATCATGTACTGGATCCATGGGACTCGTTTGTGCGTCGATGTCAGATACACCCTTTACAGAGTGGTGCTGACAATCCATACTATCCATACTAATATTATAAATGCGAAAGTAACTCTGTCTGTCTGTCTGTCTGTCTGTTACGCTTTCCCGCTTAAACCTCTCAACCGATTTTGATGAAATTTGGCACAGATAATCTTTAGACCCCGAGAAAGAACATAGGCTACCTTTTATCCCGGAAAATTTTGATGTTCCCGAGGGAAACCTAAAAAGCGCGATATAACCGAACTCCACGCGGGCGAAGGCGCGGGCGGAAAGCTAGTAAGACAATAAATTAAACATCGTGTAGCTCAACACATTCTCAGTCTACCCATAAAAAAATGTATAAATATATCCATTAGTTTAGTCACAGGAAATTATTTTTCATTTTTCACATTTTCTACATGATGTACATGTTGATAAGGAAGCGCTTAGAGGTTGATGACCGCAGCAGCCAGCGGTACTAAACTTTAATAATAATGGCGCGAAAAAGCAAGTCGATACAGGAACGCACTGTCGCCTGCTGATCGGAGGTCATTGAACCAATATTTTAAAGGATGTTCTATTCCGTTCGCAATTTTATGCGATTAAGTTTGTTTGAAATTTTCATTTTTTTTTATTTTTTTGGTAGGTTTTTTTATGGTTTAGGATTATTCGTATGAACCAGCATTGTTCGTGTTTTCATTTATTGTCGTATTGTCAGCACCACTCTGTATACAACGTTATTTTTAGAATACATGAAACCTGAATATAGTTTATTCAGAATAAGCAACTGAATCGATTCCAATATTTTTTACATCATTTTATATTTTTTCCCAAATATATTTTAAAATGTAGCAGTGTGGTTACCGAGCGCACATTGCAATTCACAGCGGATCATAGTGGCCTAGGGCACCAGCCGCGTGGCGCTGCTGCAGGCGCGAGCGGACGAGCATCACGTTGACGATATTTTTGTATGGACAACCAGGTAATATAACGAGTTTATAACTTTGTTTGTGATTTTTCATGATTTCTTTTGAAATTTTGTACATAAATTCTTTATATAAAAATACTGTACACTTGTTTAGGGTTTCGCATATACAATATATAACATTGTATATATCTGGAATTAACAACACGCCTGCAAATAAATTAATTTTGATCAAGCCATGTACAATATGTAAAGAAAACCCTGTCCGACCCATAAGGATAATAAAGGTTAGGTAAACACTTGACCAAATATGATATAAAATTTTACATAATCATCATAGTAACAATACTAATGAATTTTGAAATAATCCTTTTTTCCCGGGAATTAATTCCAATTTCCCCGAAATTAGTAATTTTTAAAAAAGTGACAACACCGGTATTATTATAAGCGAATAGCGACGCGACCACGTCACAGGTGCCGCGTGCCCTGCCCCCCGCCACCCGCGGAAGGGGTTGCTTAGCGCAAATGTATTAAGTTACCTCTTTTTGCGAAATAATATTTATTTTTTTAGGGGAATTTTTTTTTCAAGTTTAGCATCTCTTTGTGGGCATTAGTAGAATCAGTTATCGATACCTAACAATACCTTCACGGATCGGACAGGGTTTTCTTTACATATTGTATAACATATAGCCACTAACATGATTTTATAAAACGCAATGCGAGTAAATTTGTGCGAATTGACTACATAATATGATTCTATTTTACGTAGCAGGTACTTTAATAAACTCACGCCTTTTTGCCATTGAACTGAGTTGGAAAAGCCTTATCGTTATGCTTGTTAAAATAACACTGAAAAAAATATTCCACGCGAACACAAAATGTTATCTTGTTCATGGAACACCATTCTAAGAATATATTTTCTGATAAAATTCGATACAATTCTAAAGTAATTTCAATACTGGAATTTTACCTAAACAGTACGAATAAACGCGAAAACTCACCGTTTCTGGGACCCCAGTTCTAAAACCTGAAGTAATCCTCTCGAGTATACCCGAAAAAATACGAAATAGTCGGTAAGGATTTGAGGATATCAGGCCCCAGGAGCCTTAATTAATAATGTCAATGTCAGGCAAATCCAATTTGCCTTGTTCCTTATCCCTTGAAGATTAGGCCTCTTACACAAAAGCGAGTTAGTAGCACATTTGTCATATTTTGAAGGGGCTCGAGCGTGCGAACATATTATTCTGCGTTAGTTTATAGCTTGTTTGTTTTGAGATATAATTCATCAACATCTGCCTAGCATTTTTCCCTACTATCTTGGGGTCAGCTTCGAGTCTTACCGGATTCAGATTTATAACGGTATTTTACAGCGACTGCCTATCTGACCCCGACAACTGTTCTTCTTCTTCTTCAGCCTATAGAGGTCCACCGCTGAACAAATGCCTCCCCCAAGGTTTTCTACAATGAGCGGTCTTATGCTGCCCGTATCCGTCGGCTTCCCGCTACGCTCACCAGATCATCGGTCTACCTTGTTGGAGGCCTCCCTACGCTGCATCTTCCGGTACGTGGCCGCCCCTCCAGAACCTTACTGCCTAATAGGCACGGCCGGGCGAGCGGTGCGTTGACCATGTTTTGTTGGGACAACCAGTTAAGATAACAAGCTCAAAACTTTATGATTTTTCAAAATATCTTTTTATAATAATACTGGACATTTCAATCGGGTTTCGCTGTATAAAAAAAAAATTACATTGAATATAATACCTTATTAATAGTAGATAATCAACTCTCATCCTAAAATAGCTTTAAAGTATTTACTTACGAAACAAAAAATATTTACCGCTTCCAAAATAAGCAAGACAATGTTTCTTCTCTAATTGTATCACGTTTTATTTTGACCTTAAATTAAAGCGGAGAAGACAAAACTCACACATTTCTGGAAGACGTTTTAACAATAATTGGCTCGGACGAGACTTGAGAGATTTTTAGGTCGACAGCGTTTCTATGAGAGTTGCCAACATTTTTTAAACAAGGCGTTCTTGTTATATTGTAAACGAGCTCGGTTTTGACTGACAGACGTTCTGACGATATTGTGAGCTATGATGTCTTTCATGAGACTAGGAAAGAGGAAATAGGCTAGACATGAGATTATGTTGATGTAAGCCTAGGCAGGAAATAAACAAAAGAAGAGTGCTAAGAGGGGACTCTAGTGAGGAATTTAGAAAATAGGTATTTGAAGAAACTATTGCTGTCGCGCTTCCAACCTCTTCCGGTAAAGTGCGAAAAGGACAGTTGCAGCTCAGGCTGATTTTACCTACAAAAACGTTGATCAAAAGACGATTCGTATTCCGCTGTTTTCTTTTTCATAACACGACAGATTTCAATTATACTAGTATTTTTTATAATTATATTGTTTGTTTAACTCCACGCGGGCGAAGCCGCGGGCGGAAAGTTTTCCGCCCGCGGCTTCGCCCGCGGCTTCGCCCGCGTTTGTTTCGGTTATATCGCGCTTTTTAGATTTCCCTCGGGAACATCAAATTTTTCCGAGATAAATGGTAGCCTATGTCCTTTCTCAGGGTCTAAAGATTGTCTGTGCTAAATTTCATCAAAATCGGTTAAGAGGTTTAAGCGGGAAAGCGTAACAGACAGACAGACAGACGTAGTTACTTTCGCATTTATAATATTAGTATGGATTGTCATAAAAAAGGTTTTTTATTACTACGTAAAATGTTTACCACTATGACTTGGGACAGAAGCTGTACTAGCTTTTTTCATCCTCTTCTACTTCTTCTTCTTCAGCCTTTAGAGCTGCCTTTACTGCTGGATAAAGGCCTTCCCTGAGGCTTTCCACAATGACTGGTCTTGTGCTGCCCTTATCCATTGGTCCACCTTGTTGGGGAGTTCCTTTCGCTGTGTCTTTCGATGTGTGGCCACCACTCCAGAACTTTTCACTTACTTTTTTTTTACTTTTCAGCCCCACCGCCTGGTGGGGCTGAAAAGTAAAGTAAAGTAAAAGAAAAAAGACCAGTTCTACGAGCAATGTCCCCGACCCACTTAATTTTAGCGACTCCAAGAGCTATGTCGGTAACTTTCGTTCTTCTACGGACCACCTCTTATTTTCTCCTCTGATTTTCATCCTCTGAAGCTATAACCGTCTACAAGTTGTCTTATGTTTCTGATGATGTGCCTTACAGTTATTTAAACATTCCTATTTCCCCGTCTTCTAACACCATCACCACAGAAACCAGTTCCTTTATACCAAACAAATTAGAGATACTTGACAAAATAATTTTTCCCCGTAAAACCATGTTGTTGAATTTAGAAGCATTTGCGACAAAACTTGCACCTTTTGGTACGAACGTGTGTGAAATTGAATAACTTTTTGTAGCTTCAGTATTTATCTGATCGTTTCGACAAGATATTGGTTGTTTTACTTTTTGATTCTTGTTTCGTTATTGAATCGCTTTGCCGTACACTTATTTACTGAATAAATTTTTTTGTACTATACAAAAATACATTACATAAAAAATACATTCAGCACTACATAATATACAGTTGCGTCTAGTCCAATTCAAATGCAAGAAATAATTACCTTATTAATCCAAGTAATATAACGTCATGAACAAGAAAAAAAAAACTATAAAAAAGCCAATTTCAAAGCAAGAGCGTATTGAAACTCTGTAAAATGGTAATGGAGGGAAACGTCGAAACGGCGCCCAAAGTCGTTACCTCTGCATTATTGGATTTTAAACTTTAAAATGTGTATTTAAGGTTGTATTTTGTTCGGTATTCTATGTATAATGTAGTGCGTACAGTCAGTGCTTCAATATTAACGGTATTTTTCAAATGTAAGTTTACGAAGTTGAAGTACCTACATATCTTCGGAAGTCTGGCAACGCATTCGCTGTTGTATCGAGTTTTTAGACGACTTTATGTCGCAACCAAGTGAACAATGCTCCCTCGGGTATTAAAAACTTTATAGTTTGCTATTTTAATGCTATGAAAAGTGAATCATAAACATGAAGACTTTCACAGTTTCTTCTCAAATTTAAAACTAGGCGAAGCGGTTACAGCTTTTATCACCTAGAAAGCACTCTAAAGTATAAGTTTATTTTGAATAAACCACATTATATTTGTAGAGGCATCGACGTCTCCAAAATTTTCTACAGTTTTCAGCTAAATATTTCATAGGCAAACATATAAGAGGTAATCATTTAAGTTTTGAATCTGCTACCTCTGAGTCGCTTTAGTCGTGGGTGTTGATTCATTTCGTGCCGTTCAATAGCGTTTGTTACAGCTGCAGCATTTGTTTAAATAGATTATCTGACTTTAATTACTAGGTTAGGGCTATTCTTAGCGTATTTCTGTTATTAAATCCTCAATGGTATCACGATATATTTTTCATTATCCTTCTGTATCTACCTCAATATACAAAAGTAAATACAAAATCAAAACACGTGACAATAAATCATATTATCATATTCAAGCAAAATCTATCCCACTATCATATCAATATTATAGATGCAATAGCTTGTGAGGATGAATCGATGTTTAAAAATCTTTCACATAAAAAATACTTAACGGATTTGAATAAAATATAGCACCGAAATAGTTGATAACCAGGATAAACATGCCGGATACTTTTTAATCCAAATTTTCAAGGGATCGGAACTTATCAAGGTTAAACCTCGGAACACTGCTACTAAATAAAAAAATATAAAAGTAACGTATGAAGAAAGAACGCTTCAACTATCAATTTAGCCGACAGCAACTTTATGAGTTCAACGGTCACTAATAAGACACAATTACCCACTTTCTCTATAGTTGAGAAACCTAACAAGCTTGCCCATCAGACGAGGGGAGAAGATATTGGTGATATTGTCGACGATAATGAATTATAGTATTAAAACTGTCAAACAATGTCTCCTTTTCACGAACGGAGTGACTGATAGCGTGATAGTTCTCTAGGGAGAATGGAAGAAGGAAACATAAGCCGCCTTAGTAATATGGGACGATGGTAGAAAAAAAAAAGCCGGCCACTAGTGCGAGTAGGACTCGCGCACGAAGGGTTCCGTACCAAAACCTTTTAAATGAAATGAAATCGTTTATTAAGTAAGTAGGATCACTGATCACTTTTACACGTCATATGTTTTTTTTTTTAATTTATTTTTTTAAAACTAGATGAAGCCGGCATTTCTTAACTGACTACCTCTGCGAAGAAATAGCCGAAACAAACTCAGGGATCATCGTCTGTTTTCAAGTCCAGACATTAAAAATGAAAACGTTTACAATAATTTACCTTAAAATTACGCATATTGCTTAATAACAATGCTTAACAGAGCGGGCAGCTCAGTCCCAAGCTTTTTGTCTTCTAAATAATCTGTGATTTTATAATACCCCTTTTTGCAAAGTTTGGCCTTTATATAGTTTTTAAATCGTATAATGGGTAAGTTTCGAACGTCCATGGGAAGCTTGTCGTAAATGTGTATACATTGACCTATGAACGAGTTGCCTACTCTGTGGAGACGAGTGTGATGTACAGCAAGATTGTATTTGTTCCTGGTATTTATACTATGAATATCGCTTATTTTCTTAAAATCCAATATATTTTTATGTACATACATAAGATTTTCAAATATATATTGTGAAGCTACAGTCAGAATGTTCACCTCTCTGAAATTTTCTCTAAGATAATCTCTAGGACCAAGGTTGTAAATGGCTCGAACAGCCCTTTTCTGGAAAACAAAGATGGTATTGATGTCCGCACAAGTTCCCCAGAGAAGACTTCCATAAGTCATAAGACTATGAAAATAACTAAAATAAACAATTCTGGCTGTATCCACATCAGTTATCTGTCTAATTTCAACAATTAACGAAAACAACTACAGCGATCAATGACACTGGCGACGATTCTGTTATTCACAAACCAAAGTTATTTTAAGTTATGTGTATTTTTCTTCCCATTTCGTTAAGAAAAGGATAGAATATAACATTTTGCTTTAATGCTGTCAAATTAAGATATTCCATAGACATTTTTTTTTTGGTTCTATTCTTTCCGTTCGGGCGAATGGAAAAGGCAAAGGCATAGTACGCCATACAGCCAATTCTTCAGTAATTTTTTTCTTCCTTAAATATCTATCCTAACTTATCCTAATTTATCCTAACTTATCCTAGCATAACTTAACCTAAACTAACTCCTTTCGTTTTACGCGTTTGGACGATAAGGAGCGGTTTAGCGTAAAGACATGATGAGGCCACTATGCTACAATATTTCACTGTTCTTTTTGAATTATTCACTGAATGCACTTTTTACTACATAAATCACGCGTTTTTATTTAGTAAACGACACTATAAATAATTTTAAAAGTCCAATGAAAAATGAGCGTGACACTCATCTTGACATTCCCGCCAAACCTCTATTCCATAGACAGTTTAGACGCGATTATAAACATGGCGACTAAAGATACGCCAGTTTACGTCAGGAGCGCGCTAATTTGACAGGTCTAAACTGACATTTTATCTTCTGTCCTTTTCTTAATGAAATAGGAAGTAAAAGATGCACTGAACTTAAAATTAGTTTAGTTTGTGAACAGAATCGGCGCCATTGTATTTTAACAACCCATTACCTCAACAGACTTTAACGATTGCAAAGACCGACCCACAGTAAAATATCTCATTCACAGTCCATAATTTAGAAAAGCCGATATAAACACAAGATATTTAATATCCATTAAAATAAACGATGAGTTACATAGGAAGACATATCGAAACCATGTCAGAGCATTAAAGCTTGCAACATTTCCTTTCAAACAATGAAATGTTTCGGGTCAGTGACTATTTTTTTCTTGCCGTATTAGTATGTATATATTACGTAGTTATAATAATTGAATTAGTTCGTGCCACGGTATGATTTGTTGGAAGTTAGGTTAATTGAGCGTAACTAATGCTTATTGCCTTGTCGTTTTGGTGAAGCAGAATGTAATAATAACTATTATAATCTATCTCTCTTCTTTGTGATGTTATTAATAGCGACTCGGCTTGCGCTTGTTATAAAATTACGAAGAGCGGTAATTAATTTATTATATGGGACGAATTGTTTATGTAATTACAGATAAGCGGTTCTGTTTTAATGTATCCATGTTAGTGTATTTATTTTTATTACATAATACATAATCAGTTTATTATATTCCTACTCCGAAGATACAGTAGGCCTAGTATGAGTTTTCATTACGAAACTCGATTGTCGATGTCGAGAGCGTTTGACTCATTGATTGGCCCGCTTCACAGTTGTAGGAACTCTCAACCAATGAGAGCGCCAAACACGCTCGATATCGACGACCGAGCCTCGTAATGAAAACTCATACTAGGCATACAGGCCTCCTTTCTGTGAGAGGGAGTGAGCCGAAATCTGCCACGCAGGTCCAGTGTGGGTTGGTAGATGTTTTTTTTTTTATTTGTTACAAACTAGTGCTTGACTGCAATCCCGCCTGATGGTAAGCAGTAATGCAATCGTTGATGGTAAAACGCACTAGCTTATTAAGCCTATTCACTCAAAAAAAACTGAGTGAATAGGAAGGAAGACGGCTGTTGAGCAAGGTGATGCAATGTTTAACCCAACAACACGACCAACGATGCTGCGCCAGAGGATGATCGCAGATATCGAGCGCGTTTGACTCATCGATTGGCCCGCTTCAAGGTTGTAAGAACTCTCAACCAATGAGAGCGCCAAACGCGCTCGATATCGACGAACGAGTCTCGTAATGAAAACTCATACTAGGCATACTGGAGACCCTCCACGACCAAACTCCCGACACAACAACATTAGGCACATCGTACCCAGTACACATCGCAACACAACTGCTCAGACCCGTCCTCCGTACGGCTTCACCAGACATCATGCTGGAACACGACGAATCGCTTGGCGGCAAACTTTGTCTGGTGGGTGGTAACTTATGCCGGCGGCTGATGTTGTTGCCTACCACCGTTCAAAGTTTTGGCTCCAAGACATGCGGTTTCTCGCGATGTTTTTCTTTACCATGTTTGAGAGCAGTGTTGATGAAATAATTTACACAAAGTAAAGCGCCTTATGGGGTTCGAAACTACGACCTGCAATTTGTAAGTGCGGCAGATACCACCAGGCCATCACTGCTCTCCTTATCATCATCATCATCATCTCAGTGTTAATCGCAGTCGCATCCGAAGTTTTATCAGCTTTGAAGTCTCGGGCCCGCTTTACCAATCTAATTGCTGATTTTGGCTAAACTTCGATATTTTCCGAGAAGCGACTGCCGTCTGACCTCCACAACCCGAAGGAGATATCGAAGCATTGCCGTTAGACCAATTGTTGGACTTTTGAGGGCTGCAACAATCCGTAACGACTGCCACTAGATGTTCGTATGGCAACCGGGACCAACGGCTTAATGTGCTTTCCGTGGCACCACTAGACCAGTGCAAATATTCATATTCATGCATACAAATATTTGCACTCGAGGACCGAAACCGCGCCTCTAAGGAATGACAATGAAGGTATTTGTTACAACTAGAACAGGAAGATAACAAACGAAACTAAAATCAGTTTTTTTCTATAAATTCTGTCTTAAATAAGTTACAAAAAGAAGAGAAAGTAACATAAAACAAGTAACTTGATGTCACTACTAACTAATCTTTTGAAATATTATTCAACACAAAAATTTCACCGTATTACAAACCTTTCCAGATTCATAACAAAATAGTGTTTGTGAGAGATGTTAGAGATATACCGCGCCGTTTAAGTCAAGAATAGAATGTAATAAATGTAATACAAACACGTGATGTTTATCAATAGAAAGGCCCTTAGTACCTATCATACGCGATAGCGGAAGTATCGTGCGCACCCACGACCCCCAGCGTAGGCGTGTGATGGAACCTTGGGTCGGTTTTTAGCTTTTAAGAGACTGCCGGATCCAGCCACCCGCCCCGCTGCGGCGGATATCTATAAGGTTTTTTCAGCCGGAAAAAAAGAGGTGCATATCATACTGGTAAACATTGAATAGAACTCGAACATTTGTTTCAGAAATAGATAAGAACACATTTATTGTATCACATAATTCATTGAAAAAAGAATTATTCAGGTACACCCACTCAGCGCACTCATATCAACAGTATTTGAACGCTTGCCCGTGAATCGGGGGTTTTTAGGATCGAGAATGCGGTCCCCGATTCCACCTACATATATATAAATGCAATCATAACATTCGTGTCCTAGTGGTTAAAACACCAGCTTCTCAAGTATGAGTGTGAGGGTTTGATTTCAGGTCAGGCAAATACCAATGTAACTTTTCTAAGTTATATGTACTTTCTAAGCATATCTTGAACACCAATGACTGATTACAAGGTAAAGGAAAACTTCTTGAGGAATCCTGGACTTTATATAAGTCTGAAATCGCCAACCCGCATTGAGCATGCGTGGTGATTACGCTCCATCCTTCTCTGTATGAGAGGAGACCTGTGCCCAGTAGTGGGACAATAGAAAGTTTATGATGATAAAGAATCATTATTTTGAGTTGACTGTTGTCCGTAAATAGCATAACTCAAAATGAAATTAAATCATTTTGAAGCATATTGTTCCATATACATGTTTTAAACATATTAAACATTCTCTGAGTTATATATGTATATACATTGCTCACCAATGTATATACATATATTATAACTCAGAGGATGTTGTTAAATTGTCAAAACGATACCCATTGCTACTGACAGTGTATTACGCTATTACCCTGGCGATTTGAGAAATTCCACGAACCGTACTGAAGCAAAATGTACTTCTATCTAAGTACATTTGTTTTTTTTTTTTTATAAAATTACTAGCTTTCCGCCAGCGGCTTCGCCTGCGTGGAATTCGGTTATATCGCGTTTTTTAGATTTCCCTCGGGAACATCAAATTTTTCCGGGATAAAAGTAGCCTATGTTTATTCTCAGGGTCTAAAGATTGTCTGTGCCAAATTTCATCAAAATTGGTTGAGAGGTTTAAGCGGGAAAGCGTAACAGACAGACAGACAGAGTTACTTTCGCATTTATAATATTAGTATGGATTAGTATGGATAAGCTAGTTCTTGACCGCAATCCCGCCTGGTGGTAAGCAGTGATGCAATTGTTGACGGTAAAGCGCGAGAGCATATTCACTTTATCTCTTATTGTCCTACTAAAATTCTTACTCGTGTGTTTGACACCAGGAATATTGAAAATCGTTGAAGTGTAAATAAGAAATATCTGATAAAAATATCTTTTATTTTCACCTGAATTTTATCGTAAAATATACTAAAAATCGTTCGCAACTAGAAATTACTTCCAACATACTAAGTGTGAGCCTCCGTGGCGTAGCGGTAGCGGACGCGGCCGCTGCGCAAGGTGCCGCGGGTTCGATCCCCGCACAGTGTAAGTATTTGTATGCATGAATATGAATATTTGCACTGGTCTGGTCGTGCCTCGGAAAGCACATTAAGCCGTTGGTCCCGGTTGCCATATGAACATCTAGTGGCAGTCGTTACGGGTTGTTGGAGCCCTCAAAAGTCCAACAATTGGTCTAACTGCAATGCTTCGATGTCGCCTTCGGGTTGTGGTGCTCAGACGGCAGTCGCTTCATGGAAAATGTCGAAGTTTAGCCATATCAGCCGTTGGACTGGTAAAGCGGACCCCAGACTCCAAAGCTGAAAAAGGCTTCGGATGCGACTGGGATTAACGCTGGGATGATGATGATACTAAGTGTAGATTATTTTAGGAAAGAATTCCTTTTTATTGTGATCTTATTGTCCTAACTGAAATCATTCTATAATTATTCTTAGATATTTATTATATAAACTATGTAAATAGTACATTGCAGACTACTTACATTATTTCTCTCTCCTTCCCCTTACTATTCCATCCAAAGGTTGTCTGTATAAGATCGCTCTTAGCGATAAGACTGCCCATTGTGTCACCCTTTGTAAAATCTTTGTATTTATGTATTGTAATCTATATGGTGTACATAATGAAGAGTATTCTATTCTATTCTGTATGTGTATATACAATATGTAAAGAAAACCCTGTCCGATCCGTGAAGGCATTGTTAGGTATCGATAACTGATTCTACTAATGCCCACAAAGACAGGTAAAACTTTAAAAAAAAATCCACCTAAAAAAATAAATATTATTTCGCAAAAAGAGGTAACTTAATGCATGTGCGGTAAGCAACCCCATTCCGCGGGCGGCGGGGGGCAGGGCACGCGGCACCTGTGACGTGGTCGCGTCGCTATTCGCTTATAATAATATCGGTGTTGTCACTTTTTATTAAATTACCAAATTTCGGGGAAATTGGAATTAATTCCCGGGAAAAAAGGATTATTTCAAAATTCATTAATATTGTTACTATGATGATTATGTAAAATTTTATATTATATTTGGTCAAGTGTTTACCTAACCTTTATTATCCTTATGGGTCAGACAGGGTTTTCTTTACATATTGTATAATATCTGCACCAACGACTCTCTTATTTTGTCTCCAGGAATATCTCCGTCCATTCTAAGGTTGCCCAGAAGAGATTACATTAGCGACGCGACGTTTGACGCTTGTTTAATTGATCATTTCGGGCCACTTTTAATGTGTCTCTTGAAACCTCCTTTCAATAAAATTATGTGGCTTTTGATAAGATGTCTTAATAAAAGCCATGCTTGTTCTAAGGAATGAAAAAAAATACGGTTTGTATTAAACGTTTTTGCTTGATTGCAAATTATAAGGATGAAGAAAATAATGACGATGATTTTAATAAAAGTCTAGGACTGTTGTTATTTGACCTATCACGCACTTCATTTCGATATACCTACGTATATGTATTGATATCAATACAACGCGGCAATGCCAACAGTCTCTTGGGTTTTATTACCAGCCGACAGCGATGCATAGGAATATTTCAATGCTATGTTTTCAATAGAAAGGTTAGAATATTATATTTTTATTTTCATAATTTGCTCTTTATTTTGTATCAGAAGTTTGTACTACGTATTTGCGTTCAATCAGCTATCAAATTTGTGCTATTTAGATACATTATAAAATGTAGGTAGGTAAGTAAGTAAAAAATCAACAATGGCTTATTTTTAGACTTTTACCCATAAATTTTAGTTTTCTTAAATCATAACCTACTTAATCAAATCAATTAATCAGAACCGCATCTACAAGTACTTAAACATAAAAATATGAAATTTTTCAGTAATCTCCTTAAATCACCTTGCAGAACATGTTTATAAAAAAGAAACAAAATTGTTTTAATTATCATTGTACAGACGCAGCACATGAAAGTACTAAAATCTGTCACTTTTCTTATATTAGATCTTCAACTTTATGGCTACAGCATTAAAGCTGAAGGTTGATTTTGAATATCTGACAGTTTCATCATCATCATCAACCTTATATCGGCCCACTGCTGAGCACAGGTCTCCTCTCATACAGAGAAGGATTGAGCGTAATCAGACAGTTTCAGGTAGCTTGCTTTGCTGTCATCCATACACAATTATGTAGTGTGCTCTAAAGAATTGCTCGTCGCGCAACAGCAACGACGCGAACAATTCCTCTCAGCGAACTTTTTAAACTGACGTGGAAAAATATACATTCTAAAAACACAAAAAATTGTAAGGCAACTAAATGAAAAACACAGTACAGTAAAACATTCAAATACATCTCAAACTTTGTCAACGCATAATTTTAAATATTCTCAAAGAAAATTTTTGTATATAATTCTTAGCTTACTTTTAAGTGGAGATTTTTTTTACTTTCGCTAAATCCCAGCTAATAAGAAAAAAATGAAAAGAAACGTCGAGTACAATAGGAAACTTAAATTTGGAGTAAAGTTCAGCGCTCAGAAACCTTTTACCGCGACTCCAAACTCACAAAAGTGATTTAATTCCAATTCATTCATGACCCACTGAATGAGTCCATCTTAATTCGTTCTCTGCTCCTCACTTCAATAAAAGTTACAAGATTCCGAAAATTACTTGTTCAATTGAAAAGTTTTTAGATTGCCAGCGAACAAAATAATTAAATTTAGCTCAAAATTCTCATGAAAGTGACTAAGTTTTATAATGGTTTACGACAATATGGATTTATTAATTTCGTATGAGAAAGTTTGCGTCGCAGAAGCTTTATTTTATGTAGCTCCTTAGAATTGTACATTTAATAAATTGCTTTCATTTTCATGAAACAGAAGATCAAATGCAACCATTACCTGTTTATCTTACCCTGGGCATAAGACAAGGAAAAGTGGGTTGCTATGGTATTTGTAAGCGAGCTGTCGAGATAACGCTGCAAGCTGTCAGTGTGTGAGGATTGAACGAACACGATATACCGCCTGAGGCTTCGTAGTAACTAAGTAAACATTGTCATTATCCACAAAATGTTTTTCCAAGATACCTTTATTTGTAACATTCGGGAGTAATTTGATATTTGGAAAGCAATTATATGTCGTGGATAAAACAAACAGGATATATAAACACGATCATTTACTGCTAATAAGTTTTTTTTTACTTTGAAATGATGGTGCTGCCTAAATCTAATACACTCAGAAAGACCTTCTCAGACACTTGTCTGCATAGTTAACACATGATCCGACCAAAATAATGAGCATGACCTCCGAATTTGTTTCCGTCTTCTCAGAGTACCCATTAATTTTGACTGTAAAAACACTTATAGTGGTCAATTTCCAAAAAGTGAAAAATGTGGTTATTTTAGACTTCTTATTTTTAATTAAAGTGCTGAATACACAAATTCATAATGATGGCGATGGGAGACACTGTAAAAGTAGTCGACCGACCAAACAATATGAAGACGTTGGAAGGTTATGATGAGAGGCTTCAAGAGTACTTTCTAACCAAGAGTGTTTCAAAAGGGAAGCGGTTTTAAAGAGTTTTATTAATTAGTGCGAGGTTTGAAGAACGATTAAGTGTAAGAAATATAAACACTCTGTAGATCGAAGAACATCTTTGCTTCGTATAAATATTTATGTTTGTAATTCTATGAAGAACCATCAAATTGTGAATAACCATTTTATGTGTTTGTACAAAACACCCTTTGTAATATTTTTCTACGAATTTTGACTTAATTGGATTTGATCTAAGAGTAAAATTCTCGAAAACATATCAAAAAAATAATGTTATTATAAGCACACTCGATTTGCCACGTATGAAACTAATAGTTATTTTAATCAAGAACTTTCCACATTAAGACTTAAGTGATGCGACCGACTAAGTTCCACACTCAATTGAAGCAATTTAATGAACTTTACAAAACTTGGTCACCATTTTAACTTATAATAAGATAACTTATACATTGCCGGCATTCATTTAACAGTTCGAAACTCCACTCTAATTGTCAGCCGTCTCAAAGTCGGTAATAAAAGTGTAGGAGCACCACAAGGTACTACACTAGGACCATTATGATAATTACTCACACGGGTAACAGTAACATAATTTGAATGAGTGGGTGAGCGGCGAAGCTTATCCTTTAGAGATTAATGTTGAAAGAGTACTACATTACTCCAAGTAATTACTGACAGAAGCAATTAATCCGTCCCCGGTCTTTTCGCGCTCCAGCTAAAATATTGTCGGAACATATGTATAAGTTTTCAATCTGCTCCGATAGATTTTGGCCCGATAGCTACTGTTTATTGTGATTTTTTTTTTAATGATGGTGATAAAATGAACATAATTGTTGTATAAATAATATCATAAATTTAATAAAGAATATGATATACGATGATGAAAGGCATTATAATTTATATATTCATATTCATTTATTTGCATGAAACATGGTATAATAAAGATGGTATGGTTTCATTACAAAGATAAAATCATACATGTTTTGCTTATATTTATAGCTATTAATGCATTATTATATTAATATTTTGATATTATTTCTGAATATTATATATGTCTATATAAACCACGCAGAAAAAAATAGAACGAGAGGTTAATTGTGAATTCAAGTAATATTGTATTATAAATAATCTAGTTACAGTGTCGCTAAAATAATATTATATTATATAATGTTATGTAACTAAAATACCTGCTGTAATATTCATCCGTAGCATTATCAGACCACATTTTAATTAAAAGATTAAGCGTGTCCTAATTAAGTCGACGCTACGTTAGCAAAATACAATCACTCACCGTAAATCATCGAGATGAACAGTAGTATTGCATTCAATACATATGAATGCTTCTTTATTCTCTTCAATTCCCCGGCCATTTTGTTTATAATAATATTTTTATTACTATTTTAATTTGACACTCTTCTTTTTTTCATCGTCACTTAACACTTTAATTTGTAGAATTATATTCCTATTAAAGTACCATTTACGTCTATCTTCTAATTACTAAACAGATAAACATCTTGTCACAACTTATTCGCTTTTACAGTTCTTCTACTTTCCACTAAATACGTCAACATTTATTAACGCGCTGACAAATAGTTTTATGACACTTAGTTAAAACGAATGTCGCTTCATGTTTAAAAGTTCCTACTTAATGCTCGTCTATTTTTATTTGATCCTTAGCCGATGTTTGGCGCATAAATTCTACGGCACTGGTGACTTTAATAACGCGTGCTTGGATTACTTTACTGAGCATAATGAGCGAGAAGCATCTAAAATTAACTCGAAAATCTCCGTTGTTTTCAGATATAAATCTTATTTAATCCCGGCGCGTAAGTTTGAAAGAAATTTTCATTTTGACACGACATTCCCGTTACAAAATTTACGGCCACTTTACACACTCGTGTTCATAAAAGTTTCGCATCACAGGAGGATTCACTGATATTTTTTGGTGTGGGGAACAAGTTGAATATCGGCATCGTCAATGGCTTTTTTTTTCTACTGGAGCGCGCGCGTCCGTTTGTGGAGGCAGCTCTGAAAGCACTGACTTACATAAGGGATTCGCCCGGTGCCAGCCGAGCGACTATCGGAGAGGGATGGCACACAGTTTTCGTAAGGGTTTCAGGTCGCGTGCGGGACGTAGCGAAAGGGACGGAAGAGATTTTCGCATTCAGGCCGTAGTCCACTGAAACGTAACGTTGAAATCTTGTGTGAAGACGCAATTAAAATGTACATAAATCTGAAAGAGATACGTTTCAAGAGGAACACGTCTAAGTTAATAAGTGTTTAATCTGGCAGTTAATAGCTTATCTGCGTGTATAAGTCTCAACGAGATATTATTACCCTGTGACACTCTGATCATTCACGATGAAAGGATATGATTTATTAATCTGAAAGATTTGAATTTTCGTACTTACCTACACTTTATTTTGTAAAGCATTATTAATTCTTCATTGATTTAGTAATAAATTATTCTAAAATTGTCTATAAAACAACTAATAAGACGTAATGATGTTAATCCAGAAGCATCGTGAAATCTTTACAGCTATAAACGTGAAAGGTCGAAATATTACTAAAATTTAGAAGTATAATACAAAAGCAGTTAAAACATAATAATACAATATCTAAAGACATTAGTCTCAACAATCAAAAGATTGTTTCGTTCTATTCAGAATCCTCGCTAATACCGTTTCTTAAATATAAATTATACCGAACGAAATTGGTGGATATAAAATTCAAATCAAGCTTGTCTTTCTGGAGTCAAATCATTAAGCAGTTTGTCAGCGATTGTCTCGCTCCTGGCAATACAAAATGAACATTGTATTATGTAGATTATTTCCATTTATTAAAGATTTTTTCATGCTATGTTCATTTAGAATCCTTTATTTTAAAATTAGCTTCTTTTGTGTAATGGTTTTCATTAGCGTCGTTTTCTTTAAATCATGGCAATGTTGATATTTTTGCGGAGAAAAAGTTACAAATGATGTATTGTGAGAAATAATTACATCGGGTGACAATATTTTTCTCTCACATTCACCAATCTCAGGATAACAAATCTCATTCGGCGCATCAGTATCTGCATTCTGAGCATATTGTCGGAGCGGTGGGACGATGGTGTCAGAAAGGTAAACAGAGCTCCGGCTGGATCTCATGGCGACATGGAGACTGTGATTGTCGCAACCCAGTGCTGAGCATGCCACAATGGCGGCGGTAAGTCTGCTGCTTGAGAAGTAGCTAGAGAGACGCCACGGCACCCTCACTTTTGGTAGATTCCTGTACCGAATAAGGCAGGAGAAAACGTCAGGGTGTCACCACTTGGGGATCGCCTCAAAGACACGCTGGAGCATACGGTGGAGGTCTACCCGGTTTGGGTGGAGCCCCGACCGTGTCCTCGTGGCAGCGATCTGCGGCGATCTCTCGCACCCGCCCCTGGTTCAGACCATGGTCCGGAGCGAGAGTGCAAGGCGGGCCGTCACCTCGCTTGAGGGAGCGGGTATCTCAGCGCGCTCACGCTACTAGCCACCGCAGGAGACGCCCTGGTCGGGAGACAACATCGAAATCCCGGTCACCGACCCGGCCCTACCATCGACGCGACGGCACGTTGTGTTTCACGCTCGCACATAGAGTCTTGTCAGCACATCGTAACGGGTTCGGCGAAGACTGATGCCTGGGTCAGGGCTACGGGTTGCTTGAAAGAGAAACCGTGGCCCTGGTGCGCAGGCTGGTAAAGGAACACGATTGGGTTTAAGTCAGTAATAGTCTGACACGCTTCGTTCCGCCCAGAACGAGATAGGTTATTTGATGATTTCCCATCCATACGGAAAACGTGTTAGAGAGGCACCTGCATACTTGCTCGTCACCTTTGTTTAGTGATTTTTGTTTTATCTTTATAATGGAACGTAATGAAAAGAAAATTTTACGTAATAACCATAATTATTATTTTATTTGACCTGATTTATTATGTAATGTAATCCGAATAACGTCCTCAAATAAATGAATACTATTATTATTAATACTCAGATGAAGCTGTGTGTATTCTTAACTATTATGTGGGTGTGTATATATATATTTTGCTTATTATTTGGTGCTTACATGGACACTCCGCGAGTCAGTTAAAAGTAATTGGTATGAAATACGAGTCTAAAATGAAATTGGTTTAAGATTCTGCATCAAATTGGGCTTATAAGCCAAATGATAAAGATGAAAAATACTTATAATTATTGGACAAACGTGATAAACCAAGATTTGATTGATTCTTTATAATACCCTAAATCTGGTAGAGGGTACAATATCTTGACAGCGCATTCTTTGTTTAAAGCTGTGCTTGTCTTGTGTGTTTAAGTGTTAGCTAGGACAGTAACTAAACTGACTGAGTTGGCCCCACAAAGGCAAATGAACCATATTAAACAAACCACAGGGGACGCATCTGTCCAGTAGCGACCTGTAACGACTGTCAAATATTAACAAATTAGGACTAACAATGTCGGAAGGGTCTTGGTATCTAAATATGGTGAACCATCCATAGCATAACCTGATTAATCTAACCCTTTTTTTCGGGGATGGGAAATCATCAAAAGCCATCTCCCGCTCTGGGCGGAGCGGAACGGCGTGTCAGACGTTTACTGACTAAAACCCACCCGTGTTTGTTCACTTGCCTGTGCGACGAACAGGGCCACGGTTTCTTGGATAGGAGGCATCGGTCTTCGTGGACCCCGCCACGATGTGCTGACACCTCTTTGGGGCGCGCGCGAAACACAACGCGCCGTCTTCTCGGGGGTGGCCCCTACCGGGCAGCGAGCTGCCCACTGTCCACCGCCCGCAGGCCCTCGCCTACGGTGGCTGGGAGTTCGATGTTGTCTCCCGACCAGGGCATCTCCTGCGGTGGCTAGTGGCGTGAGGGCGTTGGGATTCCCGCTGCCTCACGCGCACCACCTCCTCCTTCACCAGCATCACTGCTTCGTAGAAGAAGGTGACGGCCTGCCATGCACTCTCGCTCTGGCCTATGGATCGAACCCGTACAATTGGTATTTAAAAGGGAGAATGTTATTTTTTCACAAACCATAAGACCAATATGGATTTTACCTCCAGCTCTGTAAAGATTCCATGGAAAAAAAGGATAACGAAATGACACTACTACACTACAAAAACATATTTTGACAAACTAAACTCTACGTTATGTTAATTTCACAAATTCCCACATTTGTACATAAAAATGCAAACACATTCTAAGCTACTCACACTTCATACAATTAAAATACCAACTTCAAACGGATTACACAAAGTGAAATATAACAAAGCAAAGCTGAATAAAGTGCTAACATTTTTGCAACAATGCTTCAGGAATTTAGATTTCCATAGCATTAATTACGAACCTTTGTGAGAAAGAAATGTTGGTTCAGTGGTGGGTGCCCAAAATTACGAGTCCGGTGTAGCAATAGCTTTCTTTGTGCAAGCCTCCTAAGGCCTCGCTCCATCTATCGTTACCCTGCGTCTTCTTCTTCCAGTTTTGTAGGAACCTATAGAGCTCGTGCTGTCATCTCCTGCGTGATCTGCCGCGACCACGCCTCCACGCCATGCGGATTATTCGTAAGAGATACCGTAGCCGTAGCGCACAGATAAGTGAAGGAACACGGGTGGGTTTTAGTCAGTAAAATTCTAGTACGGCCTTCCGCTCCGCCTTGAGCTGCTTTTTCATCCGCAAAAAAACAGGGCACCAATTCGCTGCTTCTTGGGTTCACCGTTTGTTTAACATGCGGTAGATATGTCTATCGCAGTTCATTTTAAAGACTGCACGGTTAGCGCAATGGTTAAGCTATTGACTACTGCGCTGCGTGTCACGGGTTCGATTCCCATACGAAACAAATATTTGTATGACCTATAAGTGGCTGTTCCGGGTCTGGCTATTTGTGTATATAGGTTATATGTTTGTAAACGCATCTATGGTGCAGGAGAAATTCCTAGTGTGATCCAATGGTTTTTTTTTTATAAAAAAAAGTTGAACTGTCTTTCAAGCCGTCATGTCAGCCGTCATTGTTTTAGAGCGCAGTATTGTATTTCGAACAGGCGTTTGACTTTATGTTCATTTTATCACCACTGTTCTCAAAAAAGTGAAGGAAATCATCATAAAAATATACTAAAACTAAAAATTAAATGACTCTATCTGCGCCCAGTGTTTCAGTACCCGTCCCTTAAAAATATCGGAGTAAAAGAAAATGATTTTTACCCCAACACAGTCGATTTCTATAAATACATTATTACACTTGTAGATCATAATATACAGCCTATATTTTTAATTTTTGATATACTCCCCTTTTATTATTCACATCGTGATGTTATTAGCCTATAGCCTTCCTGGATTAATGGGCTATCCAATGCAAAAAGAATTTTTCAAATCGGACCAGTAGTTTCTGAGATTAGCGCGTTCAAACAAACAAACTCTTCAGCTTTACATCTTTATATATATAATTCTGCTGTACGTGTGTATGTCATTGAACTCCTCCTAAACGGCTTGACCGATTTTAATGAATTTTTCTGTATGCGTTTGAGTGGCGACCTGGATCGTTTAGATTCACAAATCAACCCGGCAGATGGCGCTAATCGCTTGAAGAAGCATGTGATCTCGGAAACGGCCCTAACGATTTCGCTGAAAATTAATATGTGGTGGTTTTCGGGGACGAAAAATCGATCTAGCTCAGTCTTATGTCTGGGGAAGCGCATATTTTCGAGTTTTCTCTTTCGCAATATTTCACGCATAATATGGGCGCTAATTTCGCGCGGCTTGACATAGCGGCTGTAGCGTAGTCAATATTGGTATGGTCTACTCGCGATGGCTGGTGTTCCTCGGTTCAAACCCGGTCAATCACAAGTTTTTTTTTTGTTTTTAGACAAGTTTATAGTTTTTTTTTAATTTTTTTAGTTACTTAAAAATATAATTGTACATAAGAACTAAAAGGCGAAAAAATAAAAAAGATATTTTTTTTTATTTAACTAAATTTGTACTTATGAACTAAAAGAGAAAAAAATAAATAGAAATAAATAATTATTTAAGATTTTTTATTTTACTTAAAGAGACAGAAACAAGAGCTCTAGGGGTAGAGAGAGGTATGATATCTTTGTTACAAATGTAAATGACAATGCTTTCCATGGGGTTCTTCTTTCCATCCTAAATCTGCTGTACGTGTGTACGTCACTGAATTCAGGAGGAATTCAGTGACGTACACACGTACAGCAGATTTAGGATGGAAAGAAGAACCCACCAAATCGATTAGAATCGGACCAGCCTAGGAGAGGCTGGTCCGATTTGAATGAAGTCTATGTATATAAATTAAAGTCGTGTTAGTTACTATATTTATAACTCAAGAACCGCTTAACCAGTATGGCTCAAAATTGGTAGGGAGGTAGATAAGAACTGGGAGAAGGACATATCACATAGGATACTTTTTATCCCGTTCCCGCGGTTCCTGTTGTTCCCGTGTGACGTGACATAGGACATGGTTTAACAAAACGCAACTGACATGGAATAACAAAACAACTCAGTCAAAATATAAGTTAGCGGTTCATTTGTTAAAAATGGTACAAACACACTGCTGCACTACTCAGCATATTAAAAAAAGTCTTACCGGTTGAATGTTGATGCATTTATTTAAAGCAAGGAATATAAATGCTCTCTGCCGGTTTAATTTTTTTAATAAAAGCCCCAAAGCAAACTTAAACTTCAAAATTTCTAATATTGTATTGCTGTGCCATTTACCACTTCACTACATACTATAAAACAAAGTTACTTTCTCTTTCCCTATGTTCCTTTGTATGATTAAATCTTTAAAACTGCGAAACAGGTTTTGATGAGGTTTCTTTTAATAGATAGAGTAATTAAAAAGAAACGTTTATATGTATAATAACATCCATTAAATTGTGGAAAAACACTATCCCTCGCCCACATGTGGGAGTGATGAGAGGAGGCATAAGTCTGTTGCCGCGAAAAATCGCAGTACAGCGGACAGAGCTCCGGCGGGGTCTCATGGCGACATGGAAAGTGTGATTGTCGCAATCCAGCACTGAGCATGCCGCAATAGCGGCGGTAAGTCCTCTCTTTGAGGAGTAGCTAGAGAGGCGCCACGGCGTCCTCAACTTCCGACTGACGTAGGTCCTCACCGGACACGGCTGTTTCGGGAGGTTCCTGTTCCGTATCAGGCGGGAGGAAACGCCAGGGTGACCACTGTGTGCATCGCCCTGAGGACACGGTGGAGCATAAGGTGGAGGTCTGCCCGGCTTGGATGGAGCACAGCCGTGTTCTCGTGGCGGCGATCGGCGGCGATCTCTCGGGTCCAACCCTGGTCCGAGCCATAGTCCGGAGCAAGAGTGCATGGCAAGCTTTCACCTCCATCTGTGAAGCAGTGATGCTGGCAAAGGAGGAGGCGGAAGTGAGGGAGCGGAAATCCCACTACACTCACGGCTCAAACCGCCGCAGGAAGCGCCCTGGTCGGGAGGCAACATCGGACTCCCAATCGCCGTAGGCGCGGGCTTGCGGGCGGCGAGGGATAGGCAGCTCGCCTCCTTGTAAGAACCAGGCCCGGGTTGACGGCCCATTGTGTTTCACACGTGCCTCAAAGAGATGTCAGCACACCTTGACGGTGTCCACGAGGACTGGTCCACAGGGTTACGGGTTGATTAAAAAAGAAACCATGGCACTGGCCGTTGCACAGGCAAGTGAAGGAACACGGGTGGGTTTTAGTCAATAAAAGTCTGACACGCCCTTCCGCTCCGCCCAGAGCGGGAGAGGTCACTTGATGATTTCCCATCCACAAAAAAAAAAAAATCTGAAGAAGAGCAAGAATTGCACTTGAAGGCGCAGCCTTAGTATGGCTCGACTTTGTGCTTCTCACTCACCAGAGCAAAGGGAGGCAGCCCGTGAAATGGCTCGGTTGGCAATGCGAAATCGTCGAGCAGACCTCAGAGATCAAGCGCTAGATAATTTACAAAACACAAGAAGAAATTCATCAAATACTGATTTGAATCGGGCAGCGTTTCAATACGCATATAATATAGCGCAATGGCGTTCGCATTGGGCAAATGGATGTTATTTGCGAGTATTGTAGCACATTAAAGATTTCCGGAGAATTGTGCTCCCAAATAAAGAATCATTGTATAATAATATTCATTTATTTAAAATTATCCTAATTTAAAAAGTAGTCATGTGATATTGCCTTTAAGGCGGAACGAAGTTCGCCGGGTTAGCTAGTATTAGTATAGATTTATTAGACGAAAGTTATACCTATCAATACGTACTGCGACCGAGTTAAGAATTCCACGGCTCACTACGTCTCAAACAGAAGAAAGAAAAAAATATAGGAAAATCTTCAAACTTTACTAAGTAGACATAATTAGGTATAATATCAAGTTATTGTGATGTATTGTCTATGTTTAGGTTGATCTATGACGTCTGGGATGTTGACAGGTGTCTTCTAATAAAAACCGCATAGCTGGATAAACGTGTTTTCTCTGAATACCTCAGTGGCGACGAGGATCAATATATAATATTGTTGTGGAGAGCTTTGCATCATGTCAATTGGAAAATTAGTGGAGTTTAACGTAAGGTCCGGAAATTTCACCTTGTACGTAGAACGCTTAGAAATGTTTTTCAAAGTGAACAAGATAAAGGACGAGTTATGGTTACCCACGTTGATAGCGGCAATGGGGGACGAAGCATATGAATTGCTCAGTAATTTAACAAGCCCTGAAAAGCCGAGCGAAAAAACTTATTTTTCAGTGGTCAAAATATTGACAGATCACTTACAACCGAAACCATCCTTCATGGCGGAAAGATATCGCTTCCGTCAAAGACGTCAGAATGAAGGTGAATTTGTTTTAGAATTCTTAAAAGAATTAAAAAAGCTCTGAATACATTGTGAATTCAAGGCCAGTCTAGAAGAAAATTTACGGGACCAGATGGTTTGCGGGTTAAAGAATGAGCATATCAGACAAAGACTGTTCACGGAGGAGGACCTGCCTTTTAACAACGCTGTTAAAATTGCATGTGCAATGGAAGCGGCGGAACGCGATGCGGCAGCCGTGGAAATAGTCGAGAACAACAGCGGAGCTAGCGGCGGCAGTAATCGAGCTGCGGGGACGCTGCATGCGGTGACGATGGCTGGGCGCGGGCGTCGAGGCCGGTGCGGTCAGCGCGGGCAAGCACGCGTCTCGGGACATACGCTCAAAACTACCGCCGGCAAGGCATGCGGAAAATGTTGTTCGGCTTGTGGAGCGGAAGATCACCAGACTGAAGATTGTAGACACAAGCGTTTAATTTGCAGTAGGTGTCGGCGTAAAGGACACCTACGTAGAGTTTGTCCGACGCGTCCAGGAGATAAGCAGCTGGAAGTGCGTCGGGTCACCAACAACGCGGTAGGGCACATGGAAGCAGCTGGGCATCTGCACTCAGGAGACCAGTCAGGGGAAGATGAACCTCCGTTGTCAGACGGAGAAAGCTGGGAGGCGGAGGAATTGCATCAACTCAGCCTGAACAGCTATCGACCGGTGAAAATGTTCATATGGGTAGATGCTGTACAATTACAAATGGAGGTTGATACGGGATCGTCAGTATCATGTATCAGTGAAACCATGTACATGGAATGGTTTGGTCATAGATCGCTACAAAGGTCTAAGCTAGTGTTTAGATTTTACGATGGTACAATAATTAAACCTTTAGGGGTAATTAAACCCCTTGTCAAGTACGGGTCAAAGTGCAAGCATTTAGAATTGTTTGTAATACGTGGAGGTACTACTTGTCTACTAGGCCGGCAATGGCTTATAGAGCTAGGAATAAAAATACCTTTGTACCAAAATGATATTTTTACAATGAGAACAAGTTGCGGTAAAGTGGGTGATAATCAACTAAAGCAATTACTTTGCAGATATAAGGATTTGTTTGCGTGCGGGCTGGGCCGGTTCACGGGAAGCAAGGCTCAGTTACGGTTACGCGAGGGTGCGGTACCGGTGTTCTGCCGTGCACGACCTATTCCGTACGCGCTGCGAGAGCGCGTGGAGGCGGAGCTGGACGGTATGTTGCGCGCCGGTGTCATCGAGCCTGTGGACAGCTCGGACTGGGCTACCCCGCTGGTACCTGTACGTAAGGCTGATGGTGGACTCCGTATCTGTGCTGACTACAAATTAACCCTAAATCCTGTTCTAGTAGTTGACAAATATCCTTTACCGCGCATAAACGACTTACTGGTTAAATTAACCGGTGCAAAGGTATTCACAAAGTTAGATTTAACACAAGCTTACAATCAAATTGAATTAGAAGACCCCGATAATTGTACTGTTATTAATACACACAAGGGCCTTTTTAAGTATAAAAGATTAGTTTTTGGCTTGTCCTCGAGTCCGGGAATATTTCAAAGGATTATGGCTAATCTTTTGAATGATATTCCAAA
The DNA here is from genome assembly GCA_017933935.1 of Sesamia nonagrioides. Taxonomy (NCBI): domain Eukaryota; kingdom Metazoa; phylum Arthropoda; class Insecta; order Lepidoptera; family Noctuidae; genus Sesamia; species Sesamia nonagrioides. Next base: position 1,776,186 of record JADWQK010001182.1, read on the forward strand.
CGTAGAAGTTTTTCTGGATGATATAATTATCGGATCGCCTAATGTCAGAGAGCATTTAATAACTCTGGAGAGAGTATTGGAAAGATTACTTTCGAACGGTATGAAACTTAAAGAAAGTAAATGTTTTTTCATGGTGAGCGAAGTTAAATATTTAGGATATATCATTTCCGCCGAGGGAATTAAAGTAGACCCGGAAAAAGTGGAAGGTATACTAAATATACCACGACCGGGCAATATCACGGAATTGAGAGCGTTTTTAGGCACCATTAATTACTATGCTAAGTTCGTTAAAAATTTGAGTACCATACTAGCGCCACTGTATCAATTACTTAAGAAAGGAGTGATATGGAAGTGGAACAGTGAATGTGAGACCGCTTTTAAAAGGGTAAAATCCATTTTGATCAGTGCCGACGTCTTAGCTCATTATGAACCTAATAAACCGTTGTTTTTAACGTGTGACGCTAGTGCTAGAGGCATAGGCGGTGTGCTCACGCAGATGTGCGAGGCAGTTGACGATGGCGTAGTCACAGCGCGGGAGCGACCCGTGGTGTATATTTCACGCGCGCTCAACAACGCAGAGAAACATTATTCACAAATTGAGCGGGAGGCTTTGGCTATTGTGTTTTGCTTTGAAAAATTACACCAATACTTATATGGTAGGCGTTTTACGTTACGGACGGACCATAAGCCTTTGGTCACAATTTTTGGGCCCAAACAGGCTATACCGTCGATGACTGCCAGTCGGATTCAAAGGTGGGCTATCAAGTTATCCGCCTACACTTATGATATTGAATATGTAACGTCAAAGCAAAACGGGGCTGACGGACTGTCGCGACTGCCCGCTCTTACGGCGAGCTCACAGCATATTAGAATTCCGGAACAAACACATTTACATTTTGCTCAAAATTCCATGTTATTGGATCACAATGAGATTAAAAAACAAACTAGTAAGGATCAGTTCTTAAGCCGAGTTTTAAGTTATTTACGAGACGATTGGCCAGCCAATATGGAAATAGTATCACTTAACCCTTATTTTAATCGTAAAACAGAACTATATGAAGAATTAGGTTGTGTGATGTGGGGACACAGGGTAGTCATACCAGCGGCATGCAGGCGGAAGATTTTATCAGACTTGCATGAGGCTCATATGGGCATAGTTAAAACTAAAGCTTTTGCCCGAAGCTACGTTTGGTGGCCAGGCCTGGACGAAGAAATTGAAAAGATGTGTCAGAGTTGTCGCGTCTGCGCTGCAGAAAGTGAGGCGCCACCTCGACACGTGCCTTGTCCCTGGCCATGGCCTGACAAACCTTGGGCTCGCGTGCATATTGATTTCATAGGTCCTATAAATGGACAAATATTTTTGGTACTGGTCGATGCCCGGACTAAGTGGCTTGAAGTTAGTCAAGTACCCAATACAGCAGCGAGTAACACTATTGCCGTTTTGAGCGACATCTTCGCACGTTTTGGCCTACCAAGACAAATTGTTTCTGATAACGGTCCGCCCTTCACAAGTTACGAATTTTCACAATTTCTGCTAAGCAATGGCATTAAACATATATTTTCAGCTCCGTACCATCCCGCTTCAAACGGGGCAGCGGAAAATGCTGTACATACGATTAAAAGGGCGATCAAAAAAGCCGTTAGGGAAAAGTTAAGCATTCAGTTATTTTTAAACACATTTTTATTGCACTATAGAAACACCGAACACTGTTCGACTGGTGAAACGCCCGCCTCGCTTATGTTGGGGCGCAGGTTGCGTACTAAATTAGACGCGTTACGACCTAGTAGAGAAAATAAAGTTAGGGATGCTCAGGAACGACAACAGGAATTTGGAGCAAGTGGTTCTCGTCAGCTAAGTCCGGGAGATGAAGTCTGGCTGCGCCAATATAGGGGGCAGGATAAATGGGTACCGGGGAAAGTGATTGATAGAATGGGAGCCACGGATTATAGGGTGGTAGATACTTCTGGTAGGGAATTTCATAGGCATGTAGATCAGCTCAAACAACGGAAACGGAGTTCATTAATCGGTCCTTCAAGCCCGGTACGTGAGAGATCGGACATAGTGGAAGTAGCTCAGGATCGTGGAGAGTCCGGTCTGGGCAACCCTCGAGCCGAAGCTCCGGCCGTCGGAGAGGTGGATAATGATCAGTTTGAGGATTGTCTTGATCATCCGATTCAGAGTGAATTACCACCTGCCTTGCCTTCTTCTGAGCCGACCCAGTCTCGTCCCGTTCGCCAATGCCGAGTAAATAACCCGGTAAATTATAAAATATAATCTGAGTTAAGTTTGGTTTTGTTTAGTTAGTTATTTTACATTTGTAATGTGTTTTCTTTTGTAAAGTATTTATGTTTTGTTAGTTTAGATGTCCTAGCTTATAATAAGGAAATGAAGGGTCTTTGATTAAGGGTGAGGGTGTGATGTATTGTCTATGTTTAGGTTGATCTATGACGTCTGGGATGTTGACAGGTGTCTTCTAATAAAAACCGCATAGCTGGATAAACGTGTTTTCTCTGAATACCTCAGTTATAAAAAGTAACAATAATCAAAATTTCTCTTACGAGGCCAAAAGGCTCCTATCGCAGCAAAATGCTTCGACATTTAAAAGTAAATGTCGCAGCCCTAGTATTTAATAGGGCCTAGTGTGATGTCAGAAACGGCATGTATCCCAGCATTGGGAATGCTGGCGCTGCGATTTATGATCTACTAGGTTTCCGCCCACGGCTTCGCCGCGTTGAGTTCGGTTATATCGCCCTTTTTAGTTGTCCCTCGGGAAATATCAATTTCTTCCGGGACAAAAAGTATTCTATTATTTAATTCCGACTTCTAACTTTACGTCTGCAGAATTTCAAAGCAATCGATTCAGTAGTTACGGCGTGAAAGCGGAACAAAGAAACAACCTCACTTTCCCATTATAATATTAGTAAGGATGAAGTATTTTATAAAGTCGTGGTGGCCTAGTGGTTAAAACACCAGCCTCTCAAGTATGGGCGCGCGGGTTCGATTCCAGGTCAGACAAGTACCAATGTAACTTTTATAAAAGTTATATGTACTTTCTAAGTATATCTTGGACACCAATGACTGAAGGTGAAGGAAAACATCTTGAGGAAACCTGGACTTTAAGTCTGAAATTGCCAACCCGCATTGAGCAAGCGTGGTGATTACGCTCAATCCTTCTCTGTATGAGAGGAGACCTGTGCCCAGCAGTGGGACGATAAAAAGGTTGATGATGATGATGATGATGATATTAATCCCAGTCGCATCCGAAGCCTTTTCAGCTTTGGAGTCTGGGGTTCGCTTTACCAGTCCAACTGCTGATATGGCTAAACTTCGACATTTTCCATGAAGCGACTGCCGTCTGACTTCCACAACCCGAAGGCGACATCGAAGCATTCCAGTTAGACCAATTGTAGGACTTTTGAGGGCTCCAACAAGCCGTAACGACTGCCACTAGATGTTCGTAGGGCAACCGGGGCCAACGGCTTAACGTGCTCTCCGAGACACGACCAGACCAGTACAAATATTTATATTCATGCATACAAATACTTGCACTGTGCGGGGATCGAACCCGCGCCACCTTGCGCAGCGGCCGCGTCCGCTACCGCTACGCCACGGAGGCTGTCAATGATGATGATGATATTATAACTCGTTAATGTGGGCTATACTTATGCTTACCTATGTATTGTTTTAAGGGAACAGAACACTATGTTAAATGTTTTTGGTTTTTTTACCTTATTTAACCTCAGTCAAATAACCTTATTTTATTTCTTTATTTCTTCCTTTCTTTAATCTATACAATTTCACCAAAATCATGTTACACAAGAAATTCAACTATCTAAAAGCCGGGACTTACTAAGTAAATAAACCATTAACTATGCATTCCCTAGTTCCGACCCTTTTACCTAACAGACCGATACAAAACTAATCAAACCACAGTTTAACTTTATAAGAAGGTCACATCTCCATAGTTCGTTGGCTCGAGGGATAAAGAAGAACATTTTATTAGCGGAAGTAATACTCTCACCGGCAAAGCTGATTTAGATTTGATTTAAGATCCGTGTACCTTTAATAACTTCAATACGTCAAATTAAACTTGACAAAAATAAACCATAATGAAAGCACCCAAAGTTGAATTTGAATTGAAACAGGAGGGGTAAGAGCTGCCGAAAATAGAACGGACAATAAGAGGGGACGATTTTATAATTAACTGCAATCAACACTGACGTATTGAATTTCGGGAATTTCTGTATAGTCGCGTAGAAATGTCGTTCTGCGTCCATCGTCAAATAAATCTATTTTGTGTTGACTTGTTAGGAAACTGGAAGAAAACAAACTAACATGTAAAAAAATATACATGTTCATCCAGATATTAAATAAACTAAAATCTTAGGTACATATTTGAAAGAAATGGCTCATTCTAAAATTTTTTTTTTTTTTCTTTTTAATATCGATGAATTCACGCTATGTAAATTATAATCCTGTTTTTGGGATTGTAGGATATGAAACAATTTTTGTATTTGAGAAGTGACTTATTGTCTATACTAATTTATACTAATAAAGCTGAATAGTTTGTTATAAATATTTGCACTGTGCGGGGATCGAACCCGAGCCTCCTTACGTTCGCTACCGCTACGCCACGGAGGCTGAATTAGCTTGACATAATTGACTACATAATTGTACATTATGTATAATTACTTTAGTCATCATCACCATCATAGCGTTACTCCCAGTCGCATCCGAAGCTTTTTCAGCTTTGGAGTCTGGGGTCCGCTTTACCAGTCCAACTGCTGATATGGCTAAACATCGATTTTGCGTGAAGCGACTGCCGTCTGACCTCCACAACCCGAAGGCGACATCGAAGCATCGCAGTTAGACCAATTGTTGGACTTTTGAGGGCTACAACAAATCGTAACGACTGCCACTAGTGAAAGCACGTTAAACCGTTGATCCCGGTTGCCATAAGAACATCTAGATGTTCGTATGGCAACCGGGAGCAACGGTTTAACGTGCTTTCTGACGAGTGCAAATGTTCATATTCATGCATACAAATATTTGCACTGCGCGTGGAACCCCGGCCTCCTTGCGCAGCGGCCGCGTTCGCTACCGCTACGCCACGGAGGCTGTCATGTATAATTATTTTAGTATTACGAATTATTTTGCTTCGTAATTACTTCAAGAAATCTAGCACTATCCATACTAATATTATAAATGCGAAAGTAACTCTGTCTGTCTGTCTGTCTGTCTGTCTGTCTGTCTGTCTGTCTGTCTGTCTGTCTGTTTGTCTGTCTGTCTGTTACGCTTTCCCGCTTAAACCTCTCAACCGATTTTGATGAAATTTGGCACAGACAATCTTTAGACCCTGAGAAAGAACATAGGCTACCTTTTATCCCGGAAAAATTTGATGTTCCCGAGGGAAATTTAAAAAGCGCGATATAACCGAACTCCACGCGGGCGAAGCCGCGGGCGGAAAGCTAGTCTGTCTATATTTCGAAGCTTCTTAAAAACTGCTCCGACATAGAACTAAAAGAAGTTAAAGTCACTAAAATGAAGAGCTATAACTCATCAAGTGTACGAGTACGGCTTTCGCGTTAGCTCGTGCTTCCCGACAGATGTTAACATACGTTGTTTGTTTTCCTACTTCGGAAGATATGTTTGTTATTTCCCCCTCCTAAGGAATGCTTCTCGTTTCGTTTTTATTTATGTCACAAGAAATTAACTCGACTTTGAATTTTGTACGTTCAATTTCTTAACACGGTTATTAGTTTGCGAAGTCGAGGTTTTTTGTTGATTTTAATTGAAGTGTTGTGTTTTTCTTTACTAACCAACTGCCGAAGAAAGGGATGTGATGTTTTTTGAGCGTATATACAATATGTTAAGAAAACCCTGTCCGACCCGTAAGGATAATAAAGGTTAGGTAAACACATGACCTAATAAAATATGAAATTTTACATAATTATCATAGGAACAATACTAGAGAATTTTGAAATTATCCTTTTTTCCCGCGAATTAATTCCCACTTCCCCAAAATTTGGTAATTTTTAAAAAGTGATAACATTATTTTTGGCGGTATAATTCTGAGCGAATAGCGACGCGGCCGCGGGCCGCGTGCCCCTCTTCGCCCGCGCCTGTATGGCACTACCGCACATGTTTTAAGTTACCTCTTTTTGCGAAATAATATTTATTTTTTTAGGGGGATTTTTTTAAAGTTTAGCCCGACTTTGTAGGCATTAGTAGAATTAGTTATCGATACCTAACAATACCTTCACGGATCGGACAGGGTTTTCTTTACATATTGTATACCTACATATCCGTTTCATTGGCATGATCTACAGGCAAATGGCTTGTTAGCTTTTTTAGTTTCGTGTACTATACTAAAAGTTGTTGTTTTTTTTTTTGTTTTTGTTTGAAGGCGCTAATCTTTGTCCATATTCATCGGATTAGTTTAATTTTTGTTCCATTTGATAGCTCAATTCAACAGAAACCGAAATAGAAAAAAACGGAAAGTAAGATAAGCAAACCCTGGAGCACAGGCGAATAGCAGCCAGCCTGTCGGTATTCTATAGGATCCATTTTGGAGAGTGTGCGCGGGAATTGCATGACTTAATTCCCCCATATCCGTTCCATTATAAAACGACCCGTCGTAGGGCGAGTGTTCACCCTTACGTTGTTGATACTCGTCTTTTATTCCGCATACATCGAAGGTCTGGAACAATTTGTCAACGGGGGTGTTTCCGTCTGACTACAATTCAAGTGTAAACTAGCGCGCTTTACCATCAACGATGTGGGATTTTGGTCAGGTACTAGTTTATAATTATAAAAAAAGCCTACAGCTGGGAAAAACAGTACGTATATACAAACTAAATGTTTAAAAAGGAATTTCAAGTCGGCATACATAGGAGACACTCGTTATAAATTTTGGTAAAGAAATGTAAGAGATAAATGATTCATTACCAATATACGTGGAAGCTAAAATGAGAACTCAAAGTCTTTGTGAATGCAAATATTACATATACTGTGAGCATTCATGATATTTTATTCCGAATAATATTTATTTAAATATTATTGTGTTAGTTCCAGCTAGTTAAACATATTGAAATTGAAAGCTTTCAATTTTAATAACTGGTGCATACGGATCTAGTGGAACAAAACGTACGGATTATATCCCAATATAGGTTTATTTTTTGTTCTTTTGGAGCGATATTCGAAAAGATACATTTGTAAAACTGATTTTTATAAATTTTTAATTTTGAAATTGTTTCGTTAAATCCAAATTTGAGCACGGATCTTGTGTTTATTCTCCAAATATTTTTTAAACCTCACATAAAATTTCACATGAATTCTTTTTTCTTTACCAAAATAAGCATTTTTTTGTTGCTTTCGATTCGCAATATGAACATCATTGTTCCAGAAATTCAACTTTATATCTGAAAATAAACATTGATCTTAATATCATTTATTTTTTTAGTTCCGGAATCTTTTTTTGAACTGCAATTAAGTAAACGTCACTACTAAAACAATAAATATCACTAAAATTCGTTCCCACACTCGAGCACTTCGCCAAATCCCCCATCTTACGTACAACAACAAGGGTAAGCCGTGTATTTATAGAAAAAATAAACCATAAACATTGACAAATGTTGAACATCAAACATTACTAAAATCACTGTTGGGGGAGTTTTAAAAATGACTCCATTTCAATGAGACATGTACAAAATGTTATTTCTGTTCCCGTTTGGTCTCAAATTTAAGTTTCAATTTGTCTTCGTGAGTCAAGTTTCGGGAATTATAAACGTGGATGTGTTTCTTTTAAGTATCAGAATACTACCTTTCCGCCCGCGGCTTCGCCCGCGTGGAGTTCGGTTATATCGCGCTTTTTAGATTTCCCTCGGGTATATGAAAATTTTCCGTGATAAAAGGTAGCATGTCCAAGGTGGTATGTCCTTTCTCAGGGTCTAAACATTGTCTGTGCCAAATTTCATCAAAATCAATTGAGAGGTTTAAGCGGGAAAGCGTAACAGACAGACAGACAGACAGAGTTACTTTCGCATTTATAATATTAGTATGGATTAGCTTGTGCTAGCATATATTTACAGCTTAAGTATATTTACAGGTGATTATTTACTTTTAAAATAAATATTTAAATAAAATTACGGGAAAGTGGTGGTCGCCCAGTGGTTTAAACTAGCCTTTCAATTATGAGTGTGATATCTTGGACATCAATGACTGATTAAAAGGTGAAGGAAAACATCAATATGTTTTCCTTGGTCTTTAAGTCTCAAATCGCCAATCCACATTTAGCAAGCGTGGTGATTAGGTACTCGATCTTTCTCTGTATGAGAGGAGACCTGTGCCCAGCTGTGGGACGATAAAAAGGTTGATGATGATAAATCTAGAAAATTGGAGGTAATCGTCGATTATATTCTTGTACGATATGATTATCCTGCTAATATTCTAAACACGCAAATAAAATTTTGTAAAGATGTATGGACGAATGTTTTTTGAAAGAAATGAAGGAAGGGGAAAAGAGCAAAGAATCCCACGAGATCAGCACTTGTGAAGATGTAACCGCGGGTCGCTGTTAGTTAACAAAAAAAAAGTCACACATTCAACATTCATAGAACGTGATCGTGCAGATTTAGGGGAGAAACTAGGTAGAGCTCTAACAGACTAAAACCATTTCAAAATCATAAAATGATTCAAACATGGAAATCTGAATTGTAAAGATCAACACACTAAACAATATTATAAATCTAAGTAAACACAAAAATATATGGAAAAAATAATTCGCATATGAGGACACTGAGGCCCTCCTCCATTACACACCATAATTCACTCTTTCACGTTTACTCTTAACTTAACTTACACTTAATATAAACACATACACACCATACACACACATACACCTCATATATTTATCACAAATGCCTAATTTACATATAAAAAACACAATAAACACACTCATTTGCATGACATTTACACACAGATGAATCATAATCAGAATTAAACATATAGGATAGTTTTATTCTGAGCTTGTTTACCGTTGAAATGAATGCTATGATTTTGATTCTATAGGCATTTTATTGTTAAAAAGACGCTTCTAATATTAGCTATGTACCTACTACAAAGCTTGCAAAAGAAATAAATTATTTTGTATTTTTTTTTTTGTAATCGCTTCATCAGCTTCGGAGCTGAAATGCTTCAAAGTTTCTCGTACATCATTATTTTTTTTGTACCAAAAGCCACATCTCTATAAAATTGCTTTGAATTAAAAGTACAGTCCATCACGAAAACCTATTTAAAAGTCAAAACGAGTATGGTACAAGTTGAGCATTACAAAAGTTGTCCTAAAGTATGTTTTCCATGGCGGCTCAGCTGCAGGTGACTTTATTGGTAATTACTGTCTCTTTACGACTGTATTTTTATTTCTTTCCTGAGGGGAGCTGACTTTTGTTTTTTTTGTCTTGTTTTTGTTTTGTTTATTTGTGTAATTTCTTTGCTGCTCTACGGTACAGTTTGTGGGGTTGTTTTTATTCAATTTGGAAGTTTTGTGGTTAATTGTATGGAACAGCGTAGTGTATGTGGGGTATAAATTTGTCGTGTGTGCAATACAAGGAAATTGAGTCAATAAAGTGGCAAATATATTGTGCGTTAAAGTCAGGTGTATAGGTAGGCAACGAAGAATTTGTAGGTGAAATTGGGAACATAATCAGTCTATAACGACAGAGAATGGGCTTTAATCCACCATGCGGGTTATGCGGGGCCCAGTGTGGGTTATTAGAGGAAAACTATTGTTTTAATACTCAATTTTTTATTTAATTCCACGATATATAGGCTTCACCATCATCATCATCATCATCAACCTTTTTATCGTCCCACTACTGGGCCTAGATCTCCTCTCATACAGAGAAGGATTGAGCGCAATCACCACGCTTGCTCAATGCGGATTGGCGATTTCAGACTTATAAAGTCTAGGTTTCCTCAAGATGTTTTCCTTCACCGTCAGTCATTGGTGTCCAAGATATACTTAGAAAGCACATATAACTTTAGAAAAGTTACATTGGTACTTGCCTGACGTGGAATCGAACCCGTACACTCATACTTGAGAGACTGGTGTTTTAACCACTAGGCCACCACGACTTACATAGGTATATACACTTACATATACAATATGTAAAGAAAACCCTGTCCGATCCGTGAAGGTATTGTTAGGTATCGTTAACTGATTCTAATAATGCCTACAAAGCCGGGCTAAACTTAAAAAAAAATCCCCCAAAAAAAGTAAATATTATTTCGAAAAAGCGAGGTAACTTAATGCATGTGCGATAGGCAACCCGATAGCCCCGCCCCCCTTCACCCGCGCATGTATGCGCGGGTGAAGGGGGGCGGGGCATGCGGCACGTGGTCGCATCGCTATTCGCTCCGTCACAAATGGTGTTGTCAGTTTTTTAAAAATGACCAAATTTCGGGGAAATTGGAATTAATACCCGGGAAAAAAAGATTATTTCAAAATTCATTATTATTGTTACTGTGATGATTATGTAAAATTTTATATTATATTTGGTCATGTGTTTACCTAACCTTTATTATCCTTATGGGTCGGACAGGGTTTTCTTTACATATTGTATAGGCTGCCAAAAGAAACAATAATGGACCTTGTCGGGCACAGTAAAAGGAGAATAACTGAAGAAGAAGACTTTTTTATATAGATTATAAACTAGTGCTGGACCGCAATCCCATCTGATGGTGAGCAGCGATGCAATCGTTGATGGTAAAACGCGCTATTTTATTAAGAGCCTGTTCACTCTAGCCTTGAAGACAATTAAATTGTAGTCCGACGGAAATTGGGCCGCTGGCAAATTGTTCCAGTCCCTCGATGTACGCGGTACAAAAGAAGAGGCGAAACGTTTCGTTCGGATCCTTGTGGTGTCAGGAACGTAAGGGTGGAAACTCGCGTAAGACGGGTCGTCCGATAATGGAACGGAGATCGGCTGTTTTTCGGAGGGTTTTCTTCATTGGAACATGTTGAAGATCTCTTCTTCTTCTCCTCAGCCTATAGAAGTCCACTGTTGGGCCCGAGCCTCCCCCAACGCTTTCTTCAAAGACCAGTCTTGTGCCACCCGCATCCATCGGTTTCCCGCGACCTTCACCAGGTCATCGGTCACCTTGATGGGAACCACCTTACGATGTATCTCCCGGTACGTAGCCGCCAATCCAGAACCTTATGACCCCGTCGGCCATCGGTTCTATGTGCAATGTGCCACTTAAGTTTAGCGACTCGAAGAGCTATGTCGGTGACTTTCGTTCTTCTGCGGATCTCCTCATTTCTGATTCGATCGCGCAGAGAAGTAACTTCCGGAAGTAGCTTACGGAACGCTGCCCAGGAGCTTGAATACATCTTTCAACGCACCACTGAACAATTTGGGATCAACAGTTAGATAGGTTTCGAGTTCGGATCCTGGAGACAGACTGACATGGTGGCATTATTGTATAAGCACTTTATCACCTCGATGTATCGATATTCAATTTGGCACTTCTGGAGAGACTGTAACACCACCCAAGTCTCGATCAAACCGAAGGTCTTTTCATAGTCCACAAACACTAACATACCTAGTGGTTGTTGGTGTCCTCGGACTTCTGTTGAAGATCATGATTAGATATTGATTGGAGGATTGGAGGATGTTAACGGACTTTATTTCAGTTCTTGAAATTAAGAATGCTGGAAAATGTAGGTTGGTTGAGGACTGCTATTACCATGATAAATATTACGGTAAGCCATTTAATTTAAACTCTCGTTATTGAGCCGAGCTTTAAGAATCCAACCGAGCGCATCCCTGTGCATTAAAACCACATACCGCTGGATTTTTCACTCTTGGCGATTTTCAACGCATTGCGTTGAAAATCCAATCCGCCAATGCTACTTGGGCATATGATACACTAGCAGCCGCCAGCGACTTCGTTCGTGTGGAATTAGTTATACTCTGCTCCTATTGGTCGCAGCGTGATGTTATGTAGCCTAAAGCCTTCCTGGATTGATGGGCTATCCAACGCAAAAATAATTTTTCAAATCAGACCAGTAGTTCCCGAGATCAAACAAACAAACAAACTCTTCAGCATACGAGTATATTAGTTTAAATTTCTTTTGTCATTGCAGGACTAAATTAAGTTTATTTATAGGTACTTACTAGTAAATGTAAACTAGTTTTATTGCCATTTGCCATATAAAGCAAAAGCTTTCCAAAGATTCTTCATCTACAGACAATGATCAAATACTTTCCGTATTTACGAGATTCGTGTCTAGTAACACTAACAAATCACCCAAAATAGTTCTAAATAAAAAGAGCCTAATGGTACAGATGTATTAAACTTACACTTAACGATGTTCGACCGTTTATTGGAGGAAACAAATCCTAAATAGAACATATAAAATGCGTTTTTATTGCTTTTTGATTTGTACCCTTTGTAAACAGCGGCCAATCGGAAATTTTTTATCGATACAAAACGAACTCTAGCTTATAACCTTTATAGTTTCTTTTAGCTTCTCAGGGCTTCCTTTACAGAATATTTTATAATTAGCTACAATACAATTAGTTTGACTTATACGTGTTTTAGAGTAAACAGAATTCGGATTCTACTGGCTATAAACACTGAAAACTAATCAATATTGTTTTTTTTTGAGGAGATGTTGGAACTGATTTATTGTGTGTGATTTAAATTGGAGGCGCACAGTCTCTGTGGCGTAGCGGTACTGAACGTGGCCGTTGCGCAAGGAGGCGCGGTTTCGATCCCCGCACAGTGCAGATATTTGTATGCATGAATATGAATATTTGCCAGTGCAAATATTCATCTGGTCGTGCCTCGGAAAGCACGTTAAGCCGTTGGTCCCGGTTGCCATACGAACATCTAGTGGCAGTCGTTACGGGTTGTTGGAGCCCTCAAAAGTCTATCAATTGGTCTAACTGCAATGCTTCGATATCGCCTTCGGGTTGTGGAGGTCAGACAGCAGTCGCTTCACGGAAAATGTCGAAGTTTAGCCAAAATCAGCACTTAGACTGGTAAAAGCGGACCCCAGACTCCAAAGCTGAAAAGCTGCGGATGCGACTGGGATTAACGCTGAGATGATGATGATGATTTAAATTAGAGGCGTTTTGTGAATTTTCTTAGGTAAGTAAATAAATATTACTTTGGTAGGTACGGCAACACCAAAGTCACAAAAATCATTGTTGTGCACCTACCAAATGAAATCGTCCGTATATTCAAATCGCAACTGTCATTCTACGCCTGATAGTAAGCAGTGATGCAATCGTTGATGGTAAAGCGAGCTGGTTCATTAAGAGCCTTATTTCTCGGCGGTAGGCCACAACATTGGCTGCCAGCAGAAGTTACCACCCACCAGACAAAGTCTTGGCGCTAAGCGATTTGTTGTTTTCCGGCATGATGTCTGGTGAAGCCGTACGGAGGACGGATCGTATTGGGATATGTGCCGGGTACGATGCGCCAAATGTTGTTGTGTCGGAGGTTTGGTCGTAGAGGGTCTCCAGATTAATTTCCCTCTGGCGCAGCATCGTTAGTCATGTTATTGGATTTAACATTGTATTACCTCGCTCAACTGCCGTCTTCCTTCCTAGTTACTCAGTTTTTTTGAGTGGCGGGATTGCGGTCAATCGCTAGTTTATTAATAGTTTATTAGTAAATTATAAAAATTAAGAGCCTATAATGAAATTAGACTGTTTGTCATGATACAATACCGCAAAGTGGTTCATTTGGCCAACATTTTTTAGTATAAATGTTTTGGCCAACATTGTTTGGCCTAAATTTTACCTACTGCTGGGCAAAGGCCCCCGTTGTTTCTCCAAAACTTCCCTGTCTTGTACGATCTCTAGCCATGTTGATCCTGTAAATGTCACTACATCATTCTGGACACTCAGGACTCCAGTAAGTGACGATCTTTGCAAGCTGCAACTAGCCCACACCCACTATAGCCTGGTTGTTTTTGCTCCATCATCCGCTATTTCAGTTATGGAGTGCGGCGTGATGTTCATATCTCGGTCTGTACACTTAACACCTATTATGCTGCGTTCCATTGCCTGTTGGAAAAACTTGAGATTACTTTGTTCAAAACATATTTTACCAGCCTACGTTTTCCATAAAGAAACTATGTTTCCCATCATCATCATCGTTTCAACCGAAAGACGTCCTCAGCTGGACATAGGCCTCCCCTAAGGTTCGCCACGATGACCGGTCCTGCGCCTCCCGCATCCAGCGGTTTCCCGCGACCTTTACCAAGTCGTCGGTCCACCTTGTCCATAACTTACCTTATTTAACTTAGCAGCCTAAAATGTTCCCACTCCCCCAGAAGTGGTCCCAACAGGCCTCCACCCGGTGAGAGGGAGTGGGCCGTAATCAACCATGCGGGCTCAGTGCAGATTGGTAGATGTCATATGCCTTCGAAGTTTTGCCTCTAAGGCATGTCAATTTCCTCACGATGATTTGCTTGGCGTTTTGGGAGCAGTATTGCTAAAATAATTTACATAAATTAGCGCTCTATGGGGTTCGAACCTATGACCTACAACTTGTAAGTCATGACCGTTAGCACTAGGTCACCGAAGCTCAAATGCCATGGAAGCCAAAAAGACTTATTTTAATTGATACAAGATTTTTGCTCTTTACCAAAATCCCTAATACGAAAATACCCTATTAGGTCTAAATGGCCTGCCCAAATGTAGCTATGGCCTAAAAACATAAATAAGGTCCAAGTTTTAGCCATTATTTGTGAGGGTGCGGAAGTCCCTACGTAGCTCCAGGGGGTTTAAAAGCGGCATTCGTTTCATCCCACTATTTATATTATGTAAATGGACCTGGATCGAGGCCATTTCCTGCATACATGCCTAGCTTCATGTTTTATGTTGAAGTTTTTTTTTTTATGTTAGATCTGATCTATAAGATATATTATGTGATTATACAACCTTATTTTTTGTGTATGCGAAACCCAAAACACGTGTCCAGTATGTTTAGGTTCAAATCAAATCAATTTTATTCAAATTGGGCTGAGGATCAGCACTTTTGAACGTCAATATTACATAAGACAGTCCCCCAAAACGCCCGCCCATCGACACTTCCTAGTGCTTTCGCTGGGAAGAAGAAGTGGCGGAACAAACTCCCCAGCAGCTCAGCTTCTCAGTTCATTGTGTAGAATCTATGCACAAAATTTCAAAAAGATATCATGAAAAACAACAAAGTTATGAACTTTTTATCCTACTTGACTGTCCCAACAAAAATATGGTCAACGCTACGCTCGGGCGGGCGAGCGGTGCGTTGACCTGTGTTGTTAGCTGTTGCGCGGGCGTGCGCAGTACTATTATCTACCGTAAGCTGCATGGACCGCTCGATAACCACACTGCAACAAATTTTAATGTTTTTGGCAAAAAATATAACACGGTGTAAAAATGATTGGAATCGATTCAGTTGCTCATTCTGAACAAACTGTATTCAGATTTCGTATAAAGAAAAATGAAGTTGTTTATGGTATGTGTTTGTGATTTCCAAAAATAATGCTTGGACGCGGCCTGCATCCAATGCTTCCCTGCGATTTTGGTCAGGTCATCCGATCACCTAGTCGGTGGGTGTCCGACGCTGCGCTTGCCGGTACGTGGTCGCCATTAAATAGCCTTTCTGCCCCATCGGCCATCAGCTCTACGAGCTATGTGCCCCGCCCACTGCCACCTATGTAGCTGTAATTATTTAGAAACGCGCACCTTAACACAAATTTAAATTATTACGAAATAGTAGTTTTTTTCACACGAGTGTGTAATATCTAATTATGTACAGTTTCATACACTACTTTATCTAATCTCAGTGCGTCTAACGCTAACGCAACACAATTCCATATTCAGTTTCATAATTGTAATATACAAAATGTTAACACTTCTGCACCCTGCATCACCGCGCACTCGCTAAAGCGCGCGCAGCCACAGATAAAAAATGAAATAGTGCTGTATATGGTTTGTAATCTGTGGGGTAATGAAAAAAATTTTACTTTATCATTATTTTGTTATAGAAATAATGTTATAATTTAATTTCCTTTCGATATACTATTGGTAAAGTACCTACGTCAATTTAAACTCCTTTTTAGTTTTATATTTTTAACCCTAGAAAGATAACGTGCGCCTCAGAGGCGCCCGCAAAATACATATTTCGCCGCAATTTTGTTACCGACGCGTGTACAAGCTTGTGTTTTCTAGCCAATTCAGTCGTTGGTCAACACTTCCAAGAGACGGCTACTACTGTTCGGTAAGTACCATAGTTTTGCTGTTAGAGCGATGTGTTGCGCTCGGGAGGCGCATGTTTATCTTTTGTGTAACTTTTGCCACTTCGATAGTGAATTTGTTTTTGTTATTTTTACTAATGTAAGGTAAGTAATAAAGGTTGTTTTTTTTATTAGTGAATACTTATTGTCATAAATTATTTTTAGGAGTGTTTAAACACCGTGTCCAGTAGAAGAGTGTTGGATGAAAGAGAAATTGTTTCTTCATTGACTGAAGAAGATGAAGGCGCTGATGAGGGCAGTGACAGTGAGATCGAGGACCATGTCAATGACTAATGTTGATGGACAAGAAGGAGTGATGATCTATGAAAAATTCGAACGATACTTCATCGCAGAATGTCACTGAAAATACTGTACATAACCAACGTATAGTAATTCCGCCTAATGATGTGATCAGGGGCAAGAATAGGCATGTTTGGTCTACTGCTAAAGGACAAAATACCAGAAAAACGTCTGCAATCAATATAGTTCATTCAAATTGTGCCTAGTTGCATGTGTCGAAATATTTTTGCATTGCGTTTGAAAACTAGGTTGGAAATTCTTACTTTATCAAGACGCTTGAGAGAAAGTATTGAATCCCCCCACAAAGTAACAGAAAGATGTCTGAAGAAGCTGATGAGGAAGCACTAACTGAAATTCGCCGGTACTGTCGCTTATGTACTAAAAAAAGAATAGAATTGTTCAAAATAACGTGCATAAAATGTAAAAGACATTATGCGGTGAATTTAAAAAAGTTGTTTGCAACAATTGTCTTTATCCATTGATTTTTTCAATATTTTAAAAAATTTGAGACTCATTATATTATAATTAATTAGTTTATAAGAAAACACACTATAAATGTTGCCTATTTTTTAACATTTCTATCTAAGTACAGAAGACTTCTAATTTTTGTTAAGGATTTATAAAATCCTCTAAATTTTAATATTTTAAATAAAAAATAATGATAATACGTATGTATTTTATTTACTTATTAATAATTCAGCAATTTACAATAGTAAATGAAACATAAATAATTGATATTCATCAAAAAAATCGGCTATTAAAACGGTGCGCCTCTGAGGCGCATGTTTATCTTTTCAGTACAAAAAAATAACGTTATCTTTCTAGGGTTAATTTTTTGATATGAGAGTAGACAAATACAATTACATGTTTGAATTCACAATAAATTTGCTTTTGACAGTAGCGTTTTGCAACTCTATACTAGGCATTTGGATGGAAACTCTTCTGTATGATAGGATTTAGAAGTTTGACAAACAATTTCTATTGAAAAGCTACAAGCACGTTAGAAACAAAATTCAGCATAAAGCGCTACAGCGCTTTATCTTCTCAGATATAACTGAGAGCAACATTTGATCTGGTGCTGCAAAATGCCACCTGGCAACTTCGGAGGTAAGGTGTGCGAAGAGGCTAATTGACGACGCAGATTTGGTTCAAAACCGCCTCCAAAGCCCTTCAATACACACAGCAGTAGTAGTAGTGTAGTGTGTAGTAGTATACAGTAATAGAGTAGCCAGCCTGTTGGTGTTTTATAGGATGCAATTTGAAGAGTATGTCCCGTCGTAAGGCGAGTATCCACACTTATGCCCCGTCTACATGCTGCCTCTTGCCTGCGCAGTTCAGGCCTGTGCAGTCATGACTGTACAAAACTGTCGGAAAATTCGGGACTGCGCGCGCTACCGTCTTGCCGTCCACACACACGCGCTTACCTGCGCAAACTGGTTTAAACAGGCATGCTTGCAGGTAAGACGGAGCGTGTAGACGGGGCATAACGTTGTTGACACCACTACGATCTATGATCCCAACTAACTAGTCCGAATATTAAAAAAAAAACCGGCCAAATGCGAGTCGGACTCGCACACCGAGGGTTCCGCCGTACAAACGTAGCGGTTTACAATTTATGACGTACTAGCTTTCCGCCAGCGGCTTCGCCCGCGTGGAGTTCGGTTATATCGCGCTGTTTAAATTCCCTCGGGAACATTAAATTTTTCCGGGATAAAAGGTAGCCTATGTTCTTTCTCAGGGTCTAAAGATTGTCTGTGCCAAACTTCATCAAAATCGGTTGAGAGGTTTAGGCGGGAAAACGTAACAGACAGACAGAGTTATTTCGCATTTATAATACTAGCATTGATTTAGAATTTTTCACAGTTTAGAGGCAATTAGATTTATGAAGTGTTTGATATGAATTTCAACTTTAATATCTCTACGCGTTCATGTGAAAAAGGGTAGGTAGTAAGTTTATAATTATTAAAAAATATTTTATGTCATGTAAGCAAAAATAATATTTTAATATTTTATGTAACTTCAAATTTATCATTTTCACAATTTTTCCTTTATCTGTCTGTACTATAATATAACGTTGACAGCCTCCGTGGCGTAGCGGTAGCGGACGCGGCCGCTGCGCAAGGTGGCGCGGGTTCGATCCCCGCACAGTGCAAGTATTTGTATGCATGAATATGAATATTTGCACTGGTCTGGTCGTGCCTCGGAAAGCATGTTAAGCCGTTGGTCCCGGTTGCCATACGAACATCTAATGGCAGTCGTTACGGGTTGTTGGAGCCCTCAAAAATCCAACAATTGATCTAACTGCAATGCATCGATGTCGACTTCGGGTTGTGGAGGTCAGACGGCAGTCCCGTCACGGAAAATGTCGAAGTTTAGCCATATCAGAAGTTGGACTGGTAAAGCGGACCCCAGACTCCAAAGCTGAAAAGGCTTCGGATGCGACTGGGATTAACGCTGTGATGATGATGATGACTATAATATAACGTTGCTTCGTGCCGAATTTCAAGATTCTGAGTTCACGGGAAGTAGGTAGGTTTTGATTCCCTAGCGTGTGACGGAAATTCGTCTAAGGTGTCGGTATAAACTGCTGTATCTTTTGATCGCTTAAACTTAGAAGTTTGATTTTTTCACTGCTTAAAGGGACAATAGACCTAGGTATTTGGTATAAATTTCAATTTGATACCTTTATTAGTTCGTGAGAAATAAGGTAGTAAGTTTCATTTTATTAAAATATGTTTATTATATTATATGACTAAAAAAATGTGATTTTCGCATTTTTTTCTATATTTGCATTATATGACAATCCTTTATGCCAAATTTCATGATTCTGAGTTTACGGGAAGTATCCTGTAGGTTTTGATTCCTTTGCGAGTGTCGATAATTTGTTGAAAATATCGACATATCGGCTGTATCTTTTGATTGGCTTGGCTTAGAAGTTTGATATTTTCACAGCTTAAAGGGACAATAGACCTAGGTATTTGGTATAAATTCCAAATTGATAACTTTATTCGTTCGTGAGAAATAAGGTAGTAAGTTCCATTTTATTAAAATATGTTTATTATATTATATAACTAAAAAAAAGTGATTTTCGCAATTTTTCCTATATTTGAATTATATGGCAATACTTCATGCCAAATTTCAAGATTCTGAGTTTACGGGAAGTACCCTATAGGTTTTGATTCTTTTGCGAGTGTCGATAATTTGTTGAAAATATCGACATATCGGCTGTATCTTTTGATTGGCTTGGCTTAGAAGTTTGATATTTTCACAGCTTAAAGGGACAATAGACCTAGGTATTTGGTATAAATTTCAATTAGATAACTTTATTCGTTCGTGAGAAATAAGGTAGTAAGTTCCATTGACACAAATCTCAATTTCCGTAAACATATCGAGTTACTGTGTACGAGAGTGCGTAAATTAATATACATTTTCAAAAACCTACGACACATAGCGGACTATCAGTTAACAAAACAAGTTTATTTAGCTTTGTGCCAATCTGTTATCACCTACTGTATTACTTCTTGGGGTGGTGCCGCAAAGACCATACTGCTGCCTCTAGAACGTGCTCAAAGAGCTATTCTAAAGGTGGCAACCTTCCGTCCTTTCAGATTTCCCACCCACCAGCTTTATGTGGAATGCAAGGTTCTAACCGTACGTCAACTATTTATCTTGCATACCGTACTTCATCAGCACTCGGAGCTTCCTTTTGACCCAGTACCTTCAACCAGGAGGAGAAAAGATATGGTTTGCACAAAACCACAGACGAGACACGCTTATGCCTATAGATTCTATGTATTTTTAGGCCCTTTCTTATATAACAAGCTTAACAAACTATTAGATATATACAGTATAAATTATAAAAAATGTAGTCAAGTAATATCGGAATACCTATTGATTCTCAATTACACAGACACAGAAAAGCTTCTGGAAGTTATAGTGTGATAGTAAATAGTTTACAGATAAAAGTTAGATAAGATATAAAATTAAATAGTACATAAGATAGCATAATAGGTAACTAGCGTTTTTGTTTATTGAATTCCTAGTCCATAACGTTGCATAATTGAATCTTACGGACTTATTGATATATTGTGATGTAAAGTGAGCGCCTGAAACACAGGTTTAATAAACCTAGCTCGGGCATGTCGCTAATTTTACATGATTCTCTGTATAATAATACGTTCTGTATGACCTTATGTATATTTTTAGTCACACATAATACCTAGCTGTTATTTAGGCAATAAGATATGTATGTACTTAATTGTATAAGAATATTTTTGTAGTTTTGATTTTACAATGTTGTGTAAGTTTTATGAATAAAGATTATTATTATTATTATTATTATTATTTTATTAAAATATGTTTATTATATTATATAACTAAAAAAATGTGATTTTCGCAATTTTTCCTATATTTGCATTATATGACAATGCTTCATGCCAATTTTCAAGATTCTGAGTTTACGGGAAGTATCCTGTAGGTTTTGATTCCTTTGCGAGTGTCGAAAATTTGTTGAAAATATCGACATAATCGGCTGTATCTTTTAATTTGCTTGGCTTGGAAGTTTGATATTTTCACAGCTTAAAGGGACAATATACCCGAGTATTTCATGTGAATTTCAGCTTGATACGTCCACGCGTTCTTGAGATAAAGGGTCTTGACAGACAGACAGACAGACGGACAACAAAGTGATCCTATATGGGTTCCGTTTTTTCCTTTTGAGGTACGGAACCCTAAAAAGAAAAAATCGCGACAAAAAAAAAGTTCTAATTCAAAACTACACATCAACGATATCGGCACGTGCGATATTTAAACTTGGAACGCTTACACAGCGCGCCACTGTACTGTGTACAGTCGAGTATAGCCGACAGATGTTAACATATGCCCGTGTTTTCTTTATTTAAGAGATCTGTTTGTTACTTTTTGTTACGTATCCGCGGCGCCTCCGGTCTCTCACTTATTATTTATGGCGGCGAGTGTACCGCGTGGTGATGTATGCTATACTGGAAGTGGTGAGCAATTAATTTTGTTAAGATTATAAATCGTCAAACTATTTTTGTAAATAAATATGAAAATACTCTGACGCTCCAAAATGTAATTTATTTGATTACTATGCCATTAAAATGCCATTTATTTATTTAATAACTACTATTGAATTTGAAAATATGACGCGGATATTAAATAGTTCTTCTGCATTGGACTTCTGCATTGAGGAAGACCCATGAGAAATTATTGTCTTTGTCACCATTTCCTCTCTGAGACTTCTACAAAGTCCACACGCTAACGTAAACAGCGATAATTGTTACATATTTTCGGTTAACCAGCAACTTTTTGTTGCCGCGCACGCGTTTATTTTGCAATCAACAGACGGGCAACAGTTGCTTCCATGTCTCCTAGCTGTCGAGCCGCTACATGTGCGCTCTTTGATACAACTCGCATACTTGATATAAGAGACAAATCAGTTACCGTTACAGAAATTGCTCGTATGCTTAAAGAGCAAGAAATGACACCCATTTTTTTTTTTGTTTTCATTTGACACACGTACAAGTCTACTCCTCTGGTTTTCAAAATGTTAAAGATACAGGATGTTAGATATTTAAGTTATATGCTTACATAATTTTGAACATTGTTTTCAGTCAGAAAAGTTGTGTTTTTCTCTTTAGTGGTCATCATCATCCCAGCGTTAATCCCAGTCGCATCTGAAGCCTTTTCAGCTTTGGAGTCTGGGGTCCGCTTTACCAGTCCAACTGCTGATATGGCTAAACTTCCACATTTTTCGTGAAGCGACTGCCGTCTGACCTCCACAACCCGAAGGCGACAACGAAGCATTGCAGCTAGATCAATTGTTGGACTTTTGAGGGCTCCAACAACCCGTAACGACTGCCACTAGATGTTCGTATGGCATCCGGGACCAACGGCTTAATGTGCTTTCCGAGGCACGACCAGACCAGTGCAAATATTCATATTCATGGATACAAATACTTGCACTGTGCGGGGATCGAACCCGCGCCACCTTACGCAGCGGCCGCGTCCGCTACCGCTACGCCACGGAGGCTGAGTGGTATTTTAATCTTAATCAGAAAATACTTCACAGAAAACCGTGTTCAAAATAAATAATAAAGTGTCATTATACATAGTTACATTGGTAAATAAATGGACAAAGTCTGATTAATTTTCCGCTGAGTTGGGTAAAATAATTAACTTACAGTTAAATTGTCTTTTCAAAATGATTCCCTCGTTCATTATCTCTATCAGTTCCATAAATCTTACACATTTTGTTTCACTAACGTCCTTTTTGTGTCGTCATCTGTGTCATCAGCATCATCATCTGCTTAACACCATTTTAGAGGCTTTCTTCTTCACCCTATAGAGGTCCACTGCTGTTTTGCCTTAATCCCCATGTTTGGCAGGCGGGTTGGGGATCACAGTAATTTGATATTCCACAGGAGAAGCGCTGCTGCCCACTTCCCCGGTGAGAGCTTCCTTAGTCGCCTCTTACGACACCCACGGGAGGATATGGGTTGTTACTATTCTTAGACGACACTCACGTCTAACGACATTCAGAGGCATTCAGTCTAATATAATTTTATTAATATTATGCTATAGAAAAGCTGCCATAAACCAAAACTCATTTCTGCAATAGATACTTTTTTTTTAATAATTTTAAACTAGTGCTTGACTGCAATCCCGCCTGATGGTAAGCATTGATGCAATCGTTGAGTGTAAAGCGCACTAGTTTATTAAGCCTATTCACTTAAAAAACTTAGGAATAGGAAGGATGACGGCAGTTAGGCGAGGTGATGCAATGTTAAACCCAAGACCAATACGACCAAACGATGCTGCGCTAGAGGGAGATTGATCTGGAGACTCTCCACGACCAAATTCCCGAGACAACAACATTTGGGGCATCGTACCCGCCACACATCGCAACACAACTGCTCAGACCAGTCCTCCGTACGGCTTCACCAGACATCATGCCGGAACACGAAGAATCGCTTGGCGGCAAGACTTTGTCTGGTGGGTGGTAACTTCCGCCGGCAGCCGATGTTGAGGCCTACCACCGAGATACTACACCGTGGAGTGATCTGTTATTCCAACTGATGCTAGGAATTGCCACTATAGCAGCGGTACCTACAAAAAACGCCACAAAGAAACAACTCGTCATACTGACGTCACACGAATTCTGCATCTCGCAAGCAGAGTTTACCGTGCAATTAGCATACATACAATTTCCCATCTTCAATTGGATAGTTGCTCGCCAGATATAACACCCGTCTGGTTGGTGGATCCTCTCTTTTCTATGGAAGATGAGTGAACTTTACACAGTGTTCCTCATGACTCTAAAATACAGCTCACTCTAAGTGAGCTTGGAGTCATTTTTTTTTTTTTTTGTTCTCCCAGTGGAAATCTCTACCAGACCGTCCTCCGTCTGGGGGTCGACGGAGGGTGTGCCGGGCTCTCACCGGCTAAAACCACTGGAGCGTTCCTCTTCTTGCCTATAGCCGGGGGTGCGGGGCCTGGTTTGCATTCACCGCATCCCCGGCAGGCCTTGACCCGCCACGCGCGAGATCGGCGGGTCCCTCTTCCTCCCCTCCTTCCTTCAGGTAGGCGTGTAGGAACAGCCACTACACGCCTACTCCGGCCCTAGCGACGGACGTCGGACTCCCCCGGTCCTCGGTCCGTCGGCCTCTCGTTATGGACGCTTGGAGTCATCATCCAACTTTCACCGTAATTTTTTAACAGAATATGTTGTAAAGGTTGTCTCCTAAATTCCACCTACAGTCTGGCAATAATTTGACTGTTTATAAATTAATACATTAGTTATTTTTTTGTGTTTTTGTAAGTAGGTTTAATTCATCATCATCAGCATGTCAGTCACAAGAAGCCCACTGCAGTACATAACACCCCCTTCCCAAGAAACTCCAAAAAAAGCGGTTTGACGCGGCCTGCATGCAGCGCTTCTTTGCGATTTTGGTCAGGTCATCCGACCACCTAGTCGGTGGGTGTCCAACGCTGCGCTGTATGTAGTCGCCATTCAAGAGCCTTTCTGCCCCATCGGCCATCGGCTCTACGAGCTATGTGCCCCGCCCACTGCCACTTCAAAGAGCTAATCCGCTGGGCTATGTCGGCGACTTCTACGAATCTCCTGCCATAATCCCCTCGCTTGGCAGGCGGGTTGGGGATCGCAGTAATTTGTTACTGCGATCTAGTCTTCTCCTATGGAATAACAAATTACCAAATTAATTCTCTCTCTCTCACCAGGGAAGCCCCTGGGAGAGTATCCTTAGTCGCGCCCGGTACCACACCAAATTGTCAGCTGATAAATCCTAAAATAAATGTTGGAATATAAAATAATATAACGAAACTGCCATAAGCAAAAATAATAGACAATGTAGAGGAAATAGAAGTGGCTTCATAGACAATGACCTTAAACAATGGGAAAGGACACTTAATACACTGTAATAATAATGAGAGAATCTTTCTAAGATGTTGAACCGAAACACATAAATAGCTTTATGGTGTAGTGGTGTTAGTAACATATAGATAAGAATAGATCCGTCATTTTCTTGAGTCTTTACAATAGAATACAATAGACACTCTTTGTTATGTATATCATATCAATTACAGAACATAAATACCTACTATCGGTTTTACTATTTTAAAGAAATTTGACATAAAATTAGGTACTTCATTTTTAATTAGTAGAAATATAGTGATTTCCGTTTTTATGATATTATATGGCAGTTTATTATTAATATTTATGTATAAAATCTATAATTTTATTGAATGTTGATGTTTATATTTTAATGATGTAATAAGGATTATATCTATAATTTCTATGTTGGTACTTTGATGCCTTGATAAATCTATTTTATAAAATTCTCCTGTTACAGTGTTTGTAATCAAACTCCTCCAAAATGGCTCAACCGATATTAATGAAATTTCGTATATACAAACGTTGGGCACAACAATAGGTTTTATCCATTTTTGTATTACAACTACTTACGCGAGTAAAACTGCGGGAGCAGATATTACTAGCTGTTTTATTGCGGTACAGAAATAAAACCGCCCATAACCAATTGTACAAAAACAAATTCAATTACCTTCCAATTTGAAATTACCCTTGCAAATTTTTTTCTTCCAGGAATAATACTAAGACAATTCTGAAATAGCTCAAATAAAACAAAATCAAAAACACTCATACGATACACTTTTGTTTTTCATATGTCAAACAAGGACCGGATCAATACGATATCTCTTCCATTGTCCATAGCTGTGCGTCCCCGAACGTTCACCAGTGCGGGGTCGAACAACTTTTCACATAACTCAAGCCACTCGATTTGGTAGCAGAGTTTATTATTTGTACTCCCGAGCCCCGCTGTACTCCTGGTAGCGTACATATTTCGTATTTTATCACCATATACTAGTATACTAGGTACATCTTTGTTCACTTCAATACCTACATGACAGAGATTTTGTGATCTTACATTTTCGTTTAGTTTATTAGGGAATGTCTTAGTTCCCGTGGACTTTTCTCTTGTTAGATAAAATTGGCATCGTAAAGTCGCTGTGTTATTGGGAATACTTAGTGAGAAGTTTCAAATTCTGTGAGTAAAATCTAAGCTTATATTGCATACACGAAATGCCACTTTTAGAATAATCTTCGTAATATTTAAATATGGGGACGACTTTTTTTGGTTTCTTAACAGACATTATGGAAAATTAGTTTTTTTAAGAAAGAAAATAATTTATTGTAAGACGTACAGGAAGATCATAAAACTTCACTTCATCATAATCAACCTTTTATCGTCCTGAGCGTAATCACCACGCTTGCTCAATGCGGGTTGGCGATTTCAAACTTATAAAGTCCAGGTTTTCTAAAGATGTTTTTCTTTAGAACTTTACATTGGTACTTGCCTGACCTGGAATCGAACCCGCACACTCATACTTGAGAGGCTGGTGTTTTAATTGTTTTAATTGTTGTAATTTAAAAAAAAAAAACAGAAAACTGGGATGATTCAATGTAGCCTATAGAAACTGCTGTTTTCTTTTTTGAACTTCGTTCGTCTTGAGTTGTTTGAAAATAATACCAGTACAGCATAATCAACTAACAATGTTCACTGCTGGCCCAAACTTCCTGACTGACACAGACTTCCTCACTGTGAGAGTGAGTGGGCCGAATTCCACAACGCAGGCCTATTTTGAGTTGGCAGATACCACATGTCTTTGAACAATGTACTCCATCACCGTTTCGAGAGCAATTATTAATGGTGGAATGTAAACAAAGTAAAACGCATTAAGGTACCCTACAATAAGTCGCGGCCATTATTGACAAATTATGTACGAAAAGAAAATTGCTAGATTAGAAAATTATGTGCTTAAGCAGAAGAAGCAAAGCACAATCAAAAATCGCAAAAGAATTTTTGGAGTTTATTGGAGTTTATTGGAGTTTACTCCTTAAGAATCGATTTTCATAAATAAGGCGCCCGGTATAAGAAAAATCCGAGGGGTAAAACCTACTAACGAGTAACGAATTTTAAGCGTTACTATTTTAGTGCGCACCTTTGGTCCGCAACTTTCTAATCTAAAAAAGTGGCATAGTTATCTTTTTACAACTATATTTTGTTAGTTATTAAGATAATGTTAGGTATATTAAAAAAAAAAATTATAATAATTTAAAAAAAAATGTTTATAATTTTTTTTTTTTATTAACTTTCTTAAAATTGGTTAAAATTTTCATAAATACCTATGCATTTATAAATTTTTAAATTTTTTATGATTTATTTTATAAATAATTTTTAAAATAATAATAATAATATTTTTTTTAATTATTTTTTTTTAATTTTAATTTTTAATATTTTTTTTTTATTTTTTTTTTCTCGTACTTAAGGAGTAAACTCCAGTCGTGCGTCGGAGCTGACACACACACTTTTTTTTTTACATTTGCTTCCGCCTGGTGGTAATCAGTAACGCAGTCGTTGATGGTATAGCGCGCTAGTTTACTATGAGAATATCTACTTTAACCTTGAAGAAACTTAAATTGTAGAAATTGTTCAAGTCCTTCGATGTACGCGGAATAAAAGACAGAAGCGAAACGCTTCGTCTGGATCTTACCTAGTGGTTTCAAAAACGTAAGGGGGATACTCGTCGTACGACGGGTCGTCCGATAAGGGAACGGAGATGGAGAAATTAAGTTATGCACATCCCGCGCACACTCTCCGAAATCTATCTTAAAGAATACCGAAAGGCTG
Organism: Sesamia nonagrioides; assembly: GCA_017933935.1. NCBI lineage: Eukaryota > Metazoa > Arthropoda > Insecta > Lepidoptera > Noctuidae > Sesamia > Sesamia nonagrioides. The sequence goes on from JADWQK010001182.1 coordinate 1,804,036, forward strand.
GCTACTCTACACCTGGGCCTGTAGCCAATGTAACATCGCTTCGTAGCGAAGCGAAATCGAATACCAAACCAACCAATGGCGGGAACGATTGACCACGTGTTTTATCGCGTCGCGTGGTCAATCGTTTTCGTTATTGGTTGGTTTGGTATTTTTCGCTTCGCTACGAAGCGATGTTACTTTGGCTACAGGCGCTGAGCAGTTTTATGCATTTTTCAAGACGTAACTCATGGCATCATACCGAGTTCTACAGACATTTTCTGTATAAGCCGCACCATAATTCCATAACACACTATTATTATGAATTATTTTATTTTTATTATATTTTTTTTTTTATATATTATAAACTAGCGCTTGACCGCAATCCTGCCTGATGGTCAGCAGTGACGCAATCGTTGATGGTAAAGCGCACTAGTTTATTAAGAGCCTATTCACTCTGGCCTTGAAGACACTCAAATTGTAGTCCGACGGAAACACCGCCGCTGGCAAATTGTTCCAGTCCCTCGATGTACGCGGTATAAAGGAGGAGGCGAAACGCTACGTCCGGATCGTAGTGGTGTTAACAACGTAAGGGTGGAAACCAGCCGTACGACGGGTCGTCCGCTGGTGGAACGGAGATGGGGAATTAAATCATGCAATTCCCTCGCACACTCCCCGAAATGCATCCTATAGAACACCGAAAGGCTGGCTACTCTAAGCCTGTGCTCTAGGCTTTGGAGACCAACTCGAGTTAGATCAGGGTCACCAATCAGCCTCTTTGCACGTCTCTCCACTGAATCCAAAGTGGCCAGATGACACTTGGCAGCACCAGCCCAAATGCGGCTGCAGTACTCCACACACGAATGGACCTGTGCTTTGTATAACATTAGAAGCTGCCCAGGTGTGAAGTACTGCCGGACCTTTGCGATAACGCCAAGTTTCCTGGCAGCCACCTTAGCCTTGGACTCAATGAACCGCCCAAAGTTAAGGTCCGAGGAAATCTCAACTCCCAAAAGCTGAAGGCGGTCGGAACACTCCAAGGACACATTCTGAAAAGTAGGAGCCAAGGTGAACGGGCTCCTTTTGGCGGTGAAAAGACACGCCTGTGTTTTGGCGGCATTGAATGCTCCAAGATTGGCATTGCCCCATTCGGAGACTGCCTGCAGCGCAACACTCGTTCACTCAACCATGGCCTCTCTTTCAGACCGGATTGATTCCCTACTAGCCCGAGCACCCGGCAGGTATCTCTCTACAACTGTGCTGTCATCTGCATACCCATAGATACCAGGCATCAGCAGATCGTTAATATGCAGCAGGAACAGAGCTGCAGAGAGAACAGACCCCTGAGGAACATCGGCATTAGTTGACATGGGCTCAGAAGAGCATCCATCGACAACAACTCGGAGGGACCGTTCAGTCAGGAAGTCTTTTACCCAGCCAGTTAGGCTAGGGGAAATGCCGTACGCTGGAAGCTTACTCAAAAGGCCAGCGTGCCATACCCAGTCGAAGGCCCTCGAGACATCAAGGGAGACAGCAATCGCTTCCCGGTTCTTCTCGAGGGCCTTTTATTACTCAACTCAACTACGTAATTAGTGCATTGAATGTTGTTGAACTGTCAAAATGAAACCAATGCAACTGATAGTGTATTTCCCAATTACCCTGCTGACTTCTTATTGTGTAAAACACTGGGTGGATGAAATGGCGGCAGGTCACGGGATCAATCTGCGACTCCCGCATTCCCCTTAAACTTAAGGGGAAAATATATAAAACCATGATCCGACCTGCTGTCTTGTATGGATCAGAATGTTGGGCTACGAAAGGGATGAATGAAAGGCAATTGCATGCAGCCGAGATGAGAATGCTAAGAGGGATGTGTGGTGTTACACGAATGGATAGAATAAGAAATGAATACATAAGAGGAAGTCTGAAAGTGGCACCGGTAGCTGAAAAGTTGTGTGGAAATCGGTTGTCATGGTACGGGCATGTGTTACGGAGAACTGAGGAGAATGTCGTGAGGAGAGTCTTAATTATGAATGTTGATGGCTATAAGAGTAGGGGAAGACCAAAGGAACGATGGATGGAATGTGTGAAGGATGATATGGCTAAGAAGGGGGTGACTGCCGAGATGGCTTCTGATAGGGATGCATGGAAGAAAAAGACATGTTGCGCCGACCCCAAATAAATTGGGATAAGGGCAGGAGAATGATGACTTCTTATTGTGTAAAAATACTATAGAACCAGCACCCTAATTGCGTAATGCTCTATTACTATCAATTGGAATCATTCTGAAGCCAATTGCTAATCCATTGCTCCATATGTTCCAAAAATGTGTCTGCTCAACAACGTAAATAACGCAATGAATATTGTTGAACTGTCAAATGAAAACCATTGCTTGGACCGAATTCCGTGGCGCAGCGGTCAACACGCCTGTCTGCAAGGTGGAGGCCCCGGGTTCGATCCCCGGCCAGGTCATGATGGGAAACGATCTTTTCCTGATTAGCATGGGTCTTGGATGTTTATCTATATATTTATCTATTATAAATATAGTAGCGTTGAGTTAGTATCCCATAACACAAGTCTCGAACTTACTTTGGGGCTAGCTCAATCTGTGTGATTTGTCCGTATATATTTATTTATTGCTACTTATAGTGTGTTACGGAGCACGTTAAGCCGTTGGTCCCGGTTGCCATACGAACATCTAGTGGCAGTCGTTACGGGTTGTTGGAGCCCTCAAAAAGTTCAGCAATTGGTCTAACTGCAATGCTTCGATGTCGCCTTCGGGTAGTGGAGGTCAGACGGCAGTCGCTTCACGGAAAATGTCGAAATTTACCTATATCTGCAGTTGGACTGGTAAAGCGGACCCCATACTCCAAAGCTGAAAAGGCTTCGGATGCGACTGGGATTAACGCTCTGGGATGATGATGACTTATAGTGTGTTACGCAATTAACCTGCTAGTTTAGCTATAAGTATCAGAACCTAGTGGTTAAAACACCAGCCTCTCAAGTATGAGTGTGCGGTTTCGGTTCCAGGTCAGGCAAGTACCGATGCAACTTTTCTAAAGTTATATGAACTTTCTAAGTACCATATATCTTGGACACCAATGACTGAAGGTGAAGAGAAACAACTTGAGGAAACCTGGACTTTAAGTCTGAAATCGCCATCCTACATTAAGCAAGTGTGATGATTACGCTCGATTATTCTCTGTATGATAGGAGACCTGTGCCCAGCAGTGGCACGATAAAAAGGTTGATGATGATGACCAGGACTAAGAGCCGTAGATTTTTCGTTCTACTAAGCGCTAGTTTCTTCATTAAGTCAAATATATTATATCTGAGGAATTAAATTTGTCTCATCAGTTTTATTATACAATATGAAAAGAAAACCCCGTCCGACCCATAAGGATAATAAAGGTTAGGTAAACACATGACCAAATAAAATATGAAATTTAACATAATCATCATAGTAAAAATACTATTGAATTTTGAAATAATCTTTATTTCCGCGTATTAATATCAACTTCCCCAAAATTTGTTTCTTTTTTAAAGTGACAACACCATTCCGTCGGTTTTATTTTGAATGATGCGACGCGTGCCGCGTGCCCTACCCCCCTTCGCCCGTGCATGTATTGCGTACAGCACATGTACTAAGTTACCTCTTTTTGCGAAATATTTTTTAAATTTTTAGGGGTTCATATTTTAATATATTTTTTTTTATTTATAATTTTTAGGGATTTATTTTTAAGTTTAGGCCGGCTTTGTAAGCTTTAGTAGAATCAGTCATCGATACCTTATAAAACCTTCACGAAATGAACAAGGTTTTCCTTACATATTGTATAGATACTAAAATAATAATTATAGGGACACAAAATAACTGCCAAAAATATTAACAAATACGAGTTTATGGAACAATAACTTTAATTCTTACACAATAAAGTGCAGTCTAGGATACAACTTCAAATGTTTTATAACTATGACAATAGTCCTAGTCACTTTGAAATCAACTTAAGTACTATTAAAATAAAGCTGATATTTGTTTGACTTGAAATAACGTCAATTTGAAACATAAATAAAGTTTGAATATACGTACATGAATAGTGACGCTACCATTCGATGCGACAAAAACTTGTTGAAACGAATCTAACGCGATGACACATGGTCATCGCTGTATCGACTATCAACCGGACATCATAAACTATACCGAAACAAAGAGCAATAGGGATTGTTCAATTTTTTTGATATGTATTTATATTGAAGGTATACAGTATGTTAAATAACAGAGGGCGTTCCCTTAAACTCGTTAATATATATCATTAATAGATTAAAATAAAAATATCAGCATAGAAAAATAAGCATAAAAAAATCCGAATAAAAAAAATTCTAATTGGAAATAAATTTGAAACCTCCTGTTTTAAATCAAAATAGTAGTCGTCATGTATAAATAAATTGCGACGTTGCCGTCTTTCATGTTCGCGTGTACAGTGTGTTTCTTTTACATGTCAATTTAAAATTTTTATTGAATATTTTCTTATTGGAAAAAATTTTAAAACAATTTGTTTTCGAATGGAAATATTTTTTTTAGCATGTATGTATGCTATACTATTTCGGGTTAACGGGAACGCCCTCTGTTAGTTAACATACTGTATAATCTGCATTACATATTATGTAAAAAACGTAAAATGTATTCCTCGGTGGTAGGCAACAACATCAGCCGCCGGCATAAGTTACCACCCACCAGACAAAGTCTTACCGCCAAGCGATCCGTCGTGTTCCGGCATGATGTCTGGTGAAGCCGTAAGGAGGACGGGTCTGAGCAGTTGTGTTGCGATGTATGCCGGGTACGATGTGCCTAATGTTGTTGTGTTGGGAGTTTGATCGTGAAGGGTCTCCAGATCATCCTCTGGCGCAGCATCGTTGGTCGTGTTGTTGAGTTAAACATTGCACCAACTCGCTCAACTGCTGCCTTCCTTCCTATTAACTCAGTTTTTTTGAATGAATAGGCTCTTAATAAACTAGCGCACGTTTTCCACCAACTATTGCATCACTGCTTACCATCAGGCGAGATTGCAGTCAAGCACTAGTTTATAGTTATAAAAATAAAATAAAATAAATTTTTGTTCGTAATATTTTTTTTTAGGGGTTTAGCCCCATCGATGACCGATGATTCTGCCAACGTCAAGGTGGAGAGAAATAAAGTAATATAATATTATACGTAGTGGATATCGACTGTTGATCGGTAGTATTAGCGCTGGTTCTTCTTTGAGCTAAAGCAAACACAGGACGACACATATATTAATAAACATAAAGGTTGGAAAAGATTAAATTTTGATTTTGTTAATGGAAATAAACTTATATAAGATTTTAATAAATGGGGTAGGTATGAGCCAAAGTTAAAAGGAAAGGTCGGTTGACAGGACGAGGAATATGTTTAGGAAGCAGATCATATAGAGGATGAGATGGTTTAGGACAGGAAAAGGATAAATGTTCTAAGACCCTCTTCAAGACCACATTCACAAAGAGAATGGTCCCTGACCCTATTTTTAGCCAAGAATACTGGAGAGCAAACAAAACCAAGGAGGAGACGAATTATAATAGAGGTAGCCAACTTTCTGCAGTTATATTTGACTGCAATCTGTCTAGCCTTATAACAACAAGTTACGATCGGCTTCCAACCTAACTATGCAGCTAAGTATCAGAGGCCTAGTCAGCTATTCCAATAGTTTCAGAATGGTCGATCAGTGATCCCATATTGATCGATTTTAAAAAGTTTCATAATCTATTAAGAAGATGGCGTGACTTTCCAGTGGCCAATCTCTGACACTCCACTCCATATTAATAAATGTCCAAATTGAGCAGCAGTTTTTAGAAAATCACGGAAGATAAAATGTTAGTTTAGACCTGTCAAATTAGTCCGCTCTTGACGTAGATTGAGGTATTTTTGGTCGCCATGTTTATAATCGCGTCTAAACTGTCCATGGAGAATCTTAATTGTCTTCTATCCTTTTCATAATTAAATAGAAGGAATAAGTTGCACGTAACTTAAAATTACTTTAGTTTATGATCGAGAGAATCAGCGCCAATATCTAAATATGGCAAATAAAATTCACAGAAAAAGCGCTCACTGGGTACATTTCTCAATGGTCTATCTATAAGACCTAACTGGGCATTTTTTTTTTTTTTTGATATGGCATCTCGTAGGTGGCTACTAGGAGACCGTAACTACTTAATCGGACTTTCCTGTAGATGCCTTAATTAAAATTAAAGCCTCCAGCCAGGGGCACTTAAAACTAAATTAAAATTAGGCGACTACGCACTAAGGGCACCCCCTGTGGGGTACGAACCTCGGCTTAGGGCGTCGCTAGAGAGGACAGCAAGGGACGGCTGGATCGAATGTGTTCTTAATGGTTTGATGACCATGACGTTTCCTAGTACTAGCTCTGAGAAGAAACGCCGAAACAAACTCAGAGGTCATTGATGGGATATTATGATAGTACTGGCTCAGCTGCGGCGCGGGCTGGCCTTCATCGGACAAGGGACGGGGGAGGGGATTACTACCTGGAGCGCATCGCGATGGACCTCGGCGGCGAGGTCGGTAGGTCGGTCTGTTTTTGTGTAATGTGGTGGTGGCCCTATTGGCCTCTTGGAGGAGGGTAATGGGGTCATCGGGGTCTGTGAGGGCATGCCGAGGGCGGCGAAGTCGGGAGATCCTAATTGGGCAGTGTTCAGTAATGCTCTTTTAGTGTATAAACTTAGGGCTATTTATACTACATTATTATTATTGTGTGATCAACATAGGTCGGAATAGGTAGAGTGAATCGGGGTCATTGATCGGAAAGGTATATAGTAATACTAGCTTTCCGCCCGCGGCTTCGCCCGCGTACAGTTCAGTTATAACGCGCTTTTTAGATTTCCCTCGGGAACATCAAATTTTGTCCTGCACAAAAGGTAGCCTATGTCCATTCTCAGGGTCTAAAAATTGTCTGTGCCAAAATTTCATCAAAATCGGTTGAGAGGTTTGAGCGGGAAAGCGTAACAGACAGACAGACAGAGTTACTTTCGCATTTATAATATTAGTATGGATGGATGGACATTCTTCCGGATTCACAGAATTTGATTGTTTTTATTTTTCAACAAGTAAATAATAAATTAGTTTAGTTTTTAGTTATTAGTACCTAATAACGTCACTACCAACATTAACAATATTTACTTGGATCCGGAATTACATTCCGGGAAAATGGCTTATCCACGTTCTTCTTTCTGAGAACATTTATGATACAAGTACCAAAAATCACTCTACCTATTCCGACCTATGGTGATCAAATGCATATTGCACATATAGATCGGAAATTTAGATGATTCGAATAAAATAAGTATTACAAGCAAACAAGATACCTGAGATTAATTATAGCTGTGTAAGCATTTGTGATCCCCAACCCGCCTGCCAAGCGTGGGGATTATGACAATGCTCCTCAATGGAATGAAAGCCTTGGAGGAGGCTTTTGTCCAGCAGTGGACCTCTATAGGCTGAGGAGAAGAGAAGAAGAAGCATTTGTGAATAAAGACACGTGTGACATACATAGATGCAATGTTCCTACAAATATTAGATTCTCCAATAAAGGTAACGCAATATTTTTGTCTATAAGATTTTTGTACGACGTAAAATATAGCCTTGACCTGATTCTATGATGACGCCATTTTTCTTTTCCTGAAAGGTGTCGATTGATTTATGTATGTTTTCCTTGAGGAAATAACCGCCGGGCTAATAAGCAACAATAAGAAAAGCGAGAAATACAAGTAAAAGTTGTAGCGACTTATATTTAGGGTTCAGTGTCAAAAGGGTAGAAATGGAACCCTTTTTTTTTAAATAATTATAAACTAGTGCTTGACTGCAATCCCGCCTGATGGTAAGCAGTGATGCAATCGTTGATAGTAAAGCGCACTAGTTTATTAAGCCTATTCAATTAAAAAAAACTTAGGAATAGGAGGGATGACGGCAGTTGAGCGAGGTGATGCAATGTTAAACCCAAGACCAACACGACCAAACGATGCTGCGCTAGAGGGAGATTGATCTGGAGACTCTCCATGACCAAACTCCCGACACAACAACAATTGGCGCATCGTACCGTCCTCCCGACCCGTCCTCCGTACCGCCCCTATAAATACGTACTACTATACGTACTACTATACTACAAATACGTACTATAAATACGTACTACTATAATACGTACCCTATAACTAAGACTCTACTATCCATCTGTATATATGTCTGTTTCTTTGTCACCATCTGTATCTAATGATCTGTGGTATCTAGTCAGTTAAAATCTTCACAGAAGAAAGAAAGAAAGAAAAAGCGTTTATTTGCGTTACCATGATGCAAAAGTTTACAAAAATACAGAACATAAAAAAATGTTGAGGGAAACATGCGTCACATCCACGCAAAACGTCGCTTAGCATTATGGTGCAACTCTATGCAAAACAGAGCCCAGTGCTGGTTTTCAGCGACAGCCCTCGCCGACGTAAAGACGTCACCCGATGCAACAAACAATTACAAGTGACACCGAAATGGTAGTACAATAAAAATAAAAACGTAATAATCTATACTAATATAACGGCACATGGCCATCATCATAAGAAGTTGGCGCTACTAAAGCATCATCTGGGGAAGATGGCCATCATTAGAAGAAGTTAGCGGTACAAAAGTATCATTTAGGGAAGCTCCGTCTTTATTTAGCAAGGGATCCTTTGTAGGCGCAGGTTATCGGGCAAGGAGATAATCAGTTATAATGATAAGCTTTAAATCAAACTTTGATCACTCCAATTTTACAATAATTTTCCTAAGAAATAACGTTCCACTTGACACGAGTCGCACATCCAGATCCCGTTGACCAGCTGTCACCAGTCACCGTTGTTTCTTCTTTTGTGCCAGTGTCGGGTGTTACGTTTAGGAATCACTACACGATTAGGTACATTACATTTCGTTCAGAAATTAGAAAATCGATTAATCGGATAACTTAAAACTATATCGCTATCAAACGGTGCTCAGCGCCGATAAATATATAAAGCTGAAGAGTTTGTTTGTTTGTGCGCGCTAATCTCAGGAATTACTGGTCCGATTTGAAAATATATTTTTGCGTTGGATAGCCCATTAATCCAGGAAGGCTTTGGCTTTAAAAGATCACGCTGCGACCAATAGGAGCGGAGCATATCGAAACCTTCGCGGGTAAAACCGCGTGGCGCCGCTAGTCTACAAATAAATAAAATTGGGGTGTCTGTTTGTAATATTAAAATAACCGCTTTCTACTACATGCATATGAATGTATATACGATACACATACCAAAATACATATTTTTAAAATTTTTGTCTGTCTATCTGTCTGTTTGTTCCGGCTAATCTCTGGAACGGCTGGACCGATTTGAACGGGACTCTCACTGGCAGACAGCGTATGTAATAAGGAGTAACTTAGGCTACTTTTATTTTAGAAAACATGTTTTGTTTTAGAAAAATGAAGTAATCTTGCAATATCTAAGTACTGTCCACTACCGCGCGCAGCTCACGCGCAAGTCACGTCGGACGCCTCCCACCAACGAATCACAGTCACAAAGGCTCTTCATTTAGAAATTGATTTCCAGTGTTTATATCATACTAGCTGTCCGCCCGCGGCTTCGCCCGTGTGGAGTTCGGTTATATCGCGCTTTTTAGATTTCCCTCGGGAACATCAAACTTTTCCGGGATAAAAAGTAGCCTATGTTCTTTCTCAGGGTCTAAAGATTGTCTGTGCCAAATTTCATCAAAATCGGTTGAAAGGTTTAAGCGAGAAAGCGTAACAGACAGACAGACAGACAGAGTTATATTCGCATTAATAATATTAGTACGGATTTTTGATTGATAGTTTGATTTGATTGATAGGTATCTTTTATAATTCCACTGATCCGTTCTTATTTCTGTACTAGCTTTCCGCCCGCGGCTTTGCCCGCGTGGAGTTCGGTTATATCGCGCTTTTTAGATTTCCCTCGGCAACATCAAATTTTTCCGGGATAAAAGGTAGCCTATGTTCTTTCTCAGGGTCTAAAGATTGTCTGTGCCAAATTTCATCAAAATCGGTTGAGAGGTGTAAGCGGGAAAGCGTAACAGACAGACAGACAGAGTTACTTTCGCATTTATAATATTAGTATGGATGAACTCTGAAAGAGAAATAAGTCCTTTTGAAAAGTCTCTCCTCAGTTGAAATCCAAATCCGATAGATGGCGTTGTGCAAATGGCGTCATTTTATGAATGGCGGAGTTAAGATTTTCCGCGCGAGAATCACCCTCGGCCGTGTTTACATGACAAATTGGGTTTTGTTGGGTGTCTTAAAAGTTGTTACGTGTGTCGTAAAAGGTCTTTGGTTGCTTGGAAAATTATCAATGTTCTAAATTGGTCGAAAAAGATGTATTGGGTTTTTGGTTTCGTTTGGTCACTAGTTTTAAGTACGAAGTAAAGACGCTCCTTGATATTTGAAACAAGTAGTATTTACTTCTGAGTTTGAATATTTGCGAATCGTTTTACAGTTAGTGTTGCCAATTCGTTGAGTCGCGACCACGAACAGACGATTCATTGTCATACGAGACTGTTTGACGCCTCGTTCTTTTAAGTTTACAAGCTATTCGGTCACAAGTTTTGTTGGTTTTGTTTATTGCTTTGATATTTTCCTTGAAAATGCTTCAAAGAAAAAAACATACCTTAAGCTACGTAGCCGAAAAGCGAAATGTATGAGACTTAGTAGGTCTTAGGAACCAGAAGAAGATCGTGAAGCACGGTTATCTGCTAACCGTGCGCACGTCGCTCTTTCACGGGAATCTGAAACTTTCTCCGAAAGGGAGTCACGTTTAAGTTCACAAAGAACACGGACCACGACTTTGCGGTTTCAAGAGAGCATCGAAGAACGCAAAGTACGGTTGTCAGCTGTTCTAGGGAGTAATGACCTCTCACTACAGTCCGAGACTTTCACCGAAAAAGAGTCGCGCTTGAGTTCGCAAAGAACTCGGACCGCGACTTTGTGAAGTGCGACTATCAGCTGATCGAGAACGTCACGCCCTCGAAAGAACTCACCACACACACCGCACACCACAGATCCCAGATCTGCGCTTCCAAGAGATTATCAAGGAATGCCAAGCACGTCTGTCCTCTGACCCAGAGAGCGACACGCTCTCTCACGCGAGTCTGAATCTCTCTCACAAAGAGAAGAATGATTACAAATAGCTAGACATAACTATGTAGGTATACAAAGAAACAATAAAAGTTATCTTGCATCTGAAAGGGAAAGAATAGATGAACTAAGACGAGCAAAAACAGTAGAACAGCGTCAATCTCGCGTAGAATTTGTATATGCTCCGGGTAATTCCACCGCTAACTTAGTATATAGAGAAGCAGTAACGTAATCAACTATACCTAAGTCAGGATCTTCATTGTCCAAAAAAATATTATACCACCTTCTTGAATAAAGTACTTATATATGTTATGTATATAGCCTACTCTTATCTAAACGACGCTGTTTCGTTTCCGACAACCACGCGAACGAAGTCGCGGGCACAGCTAGGTAATATACAACGTGTAACATAAAGGGTATATACATAACAAAGGCATGGCATCTTTACATGATATCAAACGATATTGGAAGGGTTTTTTAATCCTAACTCTTTATGTTAGGAAGTTATGAGGAAAAACACCGCCTGTGATAGGCTGCTATCATACTAGTCGCACAGAGATATTGAAGACATTTGTCGGATTTTGCAAGTAACGTAACGAGTACGGTAACGAGTTGTTATTAACGTATGTAGTGTGCTGCCACGTTTGTTATGATTTGATTTTAAGAAATACACGAAACCGAAAATTTGGTGCCAATTTTTTGAGTATTTTATTTTGAGTTGAAACCCTTCCGATATCGTTTGATATCATCTGAAGATGCCATGCCCTTGGTATGTATACAGGGAAACTTTCTTTCGAATGCGCAAAAAAAAAAATGGGTGGCTCAGAATCAATGACAGAACAAATCTGCATTACTTATTAGTTTAAAATAAAAAATAATGTTTTTGTCCGCCCTAAAATCAGCAAATGAGAGACACCAATTATTCATATTAATATCGTAGTATTAGCCTATGGCCGCGTAGTGAACATGCGGGCGGCGCGGGCGCGCGGGGGTCCTGTGATGTTCCCGCCGTCCCCACTCTGCCGAACATGAATGGGACCGCGCGCGGTGACATCTTTCGTTATCAATAACTATTTTTTTTTTTGTACTAAAACATCAAAGTAATAATATTTTTTATCTATAAAACTTATTTAGCTATAAGTTGACAAAGTTTGTGCACTGGATAAAATTTTATCCTGTATACCCTTTTTGTTACACGTTGTATAAAGCTGAAGAGTTTGTTTGTTTGTTTGAACGCGCTAATCTCAGAAACTAAGGGTCCGATTTGAAAAATTCTTATTGCGTGGGATAGCTTATTAATCCCGGAAGGCTTTAGGCTATATAACGCCATGCTGCGACTAATAGGAACGGAGCATAACAACTCCACGCGAACGAAGTCGCTGGCGGCCGCTAGTAAAAACATAAAAATAAAAAATGTAAATGTAAATGGAGAGAGAACAGTTTAGAAGATACGTATCTGTTGTCGCTTTATCACGAAATACTAAAACAAGTATATTTCTTTTTTTAACAGCTTTTTTCAGTGTTCTAATGATACGGAACCCTTATTCATCTTTATTCATAGGCTGTGTTCATGAAAAGATTTCATAAATATCTTCAAATGGAAAAGTAATAAAACTCTACCGAGATAACGGATTCAATTCTGACATTACATAAGTAACTTACTGTTATTGGATTTTGTACTCACAATATTAAAGTCCTTGAAGGTAAAAAAAAAACTCAAGTTACCCAATAAAGTTACAGCTGAGTTTTGGCGGGAATGTCAAGATGAGTGTCACGCTCATTTTTCATTGGACTTTTAAAATTATTTATAGTGTCGTTTACTAAATAAAAGCGCGTGATTTATGTAGTAAAAAGTGCATTCAGTGAATAATTCATTAAGAACAGTGAAATATCGCAGCATAGTGGCCACGTCAAGACTTTTTCTCAAACCTCACTCGTAAGACGGGTCACGCGGCCGTCTTTTTCGCCATGAATACCTAATAATTCATAATTACGTGACATTGGCTAAATGCACAAACCGTGCGAAGCCAAAAAAAAAAAAAAAAAAAAAAAAAAAGTTACAGCAAAATCCTCTAAAAATACATAAGTTAATAATTTTACAATGTATAATATGTAGAAGCTAAAACTAAAATATTCATATTACTAGTCGACTCGACAAACGCTGTTAGCCATTTATGTTATTACAAACTAGCTTTCCGCCCGCGGCTTCGCCCGCGTGGAATTCGGTTATACCTATCACGCTTTTTAGATTACCTCGGGAGTATCATTTTTTTTTTTGCAATAAAAGGTAGCCCATGTAAATTACATAGGGTCTAAAGATTGTCTGTGTCAAATTTCACCAAAATCGTTTGAGAGGTTTAGGCGTGAAATCGTAACAGACAGACAGACGGAGTTACTTTCGCAATTATAATATCATCAACCTTTTCATCGTCCCACTGCTGGGCACAGGTCTCCTCTATTACAGTGAAGGATTGAGCGTAATCACCACGCTTGCTCAATGCGGGTAGGCGATTTCAAACTTGAAGTCCATGTTTCCTCAAAATGTTTTCCTTTACCTTATGATCAGTCCTTGGCGTCCAAGATATACCTACCTACTTAGAAAGTACATTTAACTTAGAAAAGTTACATTGGTACTTGTCTAACCTGGAATCGAACCCGCACACTCCACCACCACCACCACCACCACCACCACCACCACCACCACCACGGTCGTCCACCAGCGGACGACCCGTCGTACGGCTGGTTTCCACCCTTACGTTGTTAACACCACTACGATCCGGACGAAGCGCTTCGCCTCCTCCTTTATACCGCGTACATCGAGGGACTGGAACAATTTGCCCGCGGCGGTGTTTCCGTCGGACTACAATTTGAGTGTCTTCAAGGCTAGAGTGAATAGGCTCTTAATAAACTAGTGCGCTTTACCATCAACGATTGCGTCACTGCTTACCATCAGGCAGGATTGCGGTCAAGCGCTGGTTTATAATTTATAAAAAAAAAAAAACACTCATACTACTCATACACTACACTACTACTCATACTACTACACATTAGTACTTGCACCTCTACAGAGGTTGGTGTTTAAACCACTGGGCCACCACGACTTCATGTTATGTATCATCATTATGTCAGCCACATGAAGTCCAATGCTGGACATAGGCCTCCTCAAAGGGTTTCCAAAAAGAACGGTAGGACGCGGCCTGCACCCACGCTTCTCTGCGATTTAGATCAAGTCACCCGACCACCTAACGAAAAAAAAAAATGTAAATAATAATAATAATACCAATTTTTGCTTAGCGTTGAATCCTCTAAGGACACTATTGGAGGATTCAGGTCTAGGCTATCGGTTGAGGAGAGGTGGTCAGGTTATATCGCACCTCCTCTACATGGATGACCTGAAACTTTTTGCTCCCAACTGAGGGAGCTACTGAAAATTACTGAAACTTTCAGTAGCTCCATCAGGATGGAATTTGGTGTGGACAAATGTGCGGTCATGCATGTAAAGCGAGGAGAGATTATAGAATCCGTGGGAACCCAACTCACTGATTCCATAAACCTTAGAGCCCTCTCCGCATCCGAAACCTATAAGTATTTGGGTATGTCGGAAGCGTTGGGTATCAATGTTACTGACATGAAGCAATCGTTGAAAGAACGCTTCTTTGGCCGCCTGAAAAAAGTACTTAATAGTCTTCTATCAGGCGGAAACAAGGTGCGCGCTTTCAACGGTTGGGTCATGCCAGTATTGATGTACTCTTTCGGCATACTCAAATGGACTCAAACCGAACTTGACGCCCTGGATCAGAGGGTCCGTACGCTGCTGACTGCAAATCGATTGCATCACCCACGGTCATCGGTTATGAGGCTGTATATCCCGCGAAAATGTGGAGGTCGTGGCTTTTTAAACGCCAAGACCCTCCACAATCGCGAGGTATGCAGTCTCAGGGACTATTTCCTAGTAACCGACGTGGGGATGCATCGAGATGTGGTCGCGGCTGACAAGGGCCTCACTCCGCTCTCCTTGGCTAAAGAGAACTGGCGTAAACCAGTAGTGCTTGACACAAATGATCGCATGGAGGTATGGAAGAGCAAAGAGCTTCACGGATGCTTTTTCCGAGCCCTACACGGGCCCGATGTTGATTTTCAAGCGTCTGTAGCCTGGCTACGTTTCGGTGACCTCTTTGGGGAAACCGAAGGATTTGTCTTTGCAATTATGGACGAAGTGATGATGACGAACAATTACCGGAGATTTATTGTGAAAGACGGCACAGTTGACATCTGTCGGGCATGTCACCGGCCGGGGGAATCAATATGGCATATTATCTCCGGGTGTTCTCGTCTAGCTAACGGAGAGTACTTGCATAGACACAACCTTGTAGCCAGGATCATTCATCAGCAACTTGCTCTTAAATACAACCTTGTGGAATCGGAGGTGCCGTACTACAGGTATACGCCCGACCCAGTTCTCGAAAATGGCTATATCACATTGTACTGGGATCGATCCATCATCACTGACAGGACTATTGTTGCCAATAAGCCTGATATAGTGATGGTGGATCGATCAGAGCGGCGTGCAATGATTGTTGACATAACCATCCCGCATGATGAGAACCTCGTAAAAGCCGAGAAAGATAAAAAAAATTAAGTATCTTGACTTGGCTCACGAGGTTGTCGACATGTGGGAAGTGGATTCAGCAATCATTGTACCGATAGTCGTGACAGCCAATGGCTTAATAGCCAAGAGCCTCGACCAACACCTCAGGAGGCTCTCGTTAGGCAGCTGGATCAAGGGCTTGATTCAGAAAGCGGTACTGCTGGACACGGCTCGCATCGTCAGGAAGTTCCTCTCTCTGGAGCCCTGACCGCCGGTAGCTTGGACCCTGTTCCCGATACCGGTGGGCTACTATTTTTTATATTTTTAAATGTTTTTTATGTATTTTTTATGTAGAAATATTTAAAAATGTAATTTATATGTATATACTATGAAATAAAAGGATAATACCAATCTTTAATACACGATCTCAGACTACCGAATATAGCGAAAAAATAGCATAAAAATCGGTCAAGTCGTTCCGGAAGAGTTTCCATGCGAACACTGTGACATGAAAATCCAAGTATATTGTATACTAATATTATAAATGCGAAAGTATCTCTGTCTGTCTATCTGTCCGGCTTTCACGCCAAAACTACTGAACTGATTGTAATAAAATTTGGTACACAGATAGTCTAGAGCCTCAGAAAGGACATAGGCTACCTTTTATCCCGGAAAAATTTTATATTCCCGAAGGAAATCTAAAAAGCGCGATACAACCGAACTACACGCGGGCGAAGCCGCGGGCGCAAAGATAGTAATATTATAAATAGAAATTAAGTGTGTTTGCTTTACTTTTTCACGCCTAAGTATGTCATTGAACCGATTATGCTGCAATTTTGGATCATCATCATCAGCCTCTACTCGTCCACTGCTGCACATAGGCCTGTTCCATGACACGCCAACAAGCTCAATCCTGAGCAGTTCTCCGCCAGCCACTAACAGCCACCTTTTTGATGTCGTCGCTCCATCTCGCCCAAGGGCGTCCTAAGCTACGTTTGCCGAGACGCGATCTCCACTTGGGGACTCGTTTACCCGAACGGTTGTCGGTCCTGCGGCATATGTGACCAGCCCATTGCCACTTCAGTTTGCTAATCTTCTCAGCTATGTAGGTGACTTCGGTCCTCTGTCGGATCTCTCGGTCTTTAGAGTTTAGAGAGACGACCAACATAGCCTGCTCCATAGCTCGCTGAGCGGCTTTTAAACTTATGGACTAGTCTGACCGTTAGTGTCCACGTCTCGGCTCCGTAAGTTATGACGGGTAGGACGCACTGGTTGAAGATTTTAGTCTTCAAACATTGGGATATGGGCGACGAAATTACCCGACAATTTTGGATATACCTATTTTATTTTATTAGGTCACCAATAATTGATTCCACAAAATACCTTTAATCCACAAAAAGGAGTTGTCCCCGAGGAAAGTAAAAATAACATTATAATGCCCCTACGGTACAGGCCTAGCCTAATTTAGGGAACAGGTACAAACCTAATGTACCAATTGTAAAGCAGTAGGTATTAATGTACACAAAATTTCAAAGTGTATTTTTTGACGCATTAAATATTTGTATAATGATATACAATAATATGTAAAGAAAACCCTGTCCGATCCGTGAAGGTATTGATAAGTATCGATAACTGATTCTACTAATGCCTACAAAGCCGGGATAAACTTAAAAAAAGTATTCCCATAAAAAAATAAATATTATTTCGCAAAAAAAGGTAACTTAAAACATGTGCGATAGGCCATACAGGCGCGGGCGAAGCGGGGCAGGGCACGCGGCACGCGGTCGCATCGCTATTCGCTCAGAATTACACCGTCAAAAATAATGTTGTCACTTTTTAAAAATTACCAAATTTTGGGGAAGTTGGAATTAATTCGCGGGAAAAAAAGATTATTTCAAAATTCACTAGTATTGTTACTATGATGATTATGTAAAATTTCGTATGTTATTTGGTCATGTGTTTACCTAACCTTCACTATCCTCACGGGTCGGACAGGGTTTTCTTAACATATTGTATAATAGATGGCGCTACATGTCTTCCAAAAAATAATTGTGTTATTTTAGAGTTTTACGTAAACCGACCGAAGCTACTTTTATTTATTATAAATATACGATATGTAAAGAACACCCTGTCCGATCCGTTAAGGTATTGTTAGGTATCGATAACTGATTCTACTAAAGCCTACAAAGCCGGACTAAACTTAAAAAAAATCCCCCTAAACATATGAATATTATTTCACAAAAGGAGGTAAATTAGTATATGTGCAAAAGGCAATACATGCGTGGGCGAAAGGGGGCAGGGCCCGCGGCACGCGGTCGCATCGCTATTCGCTCATTTTCGCTCCAAATTTTTGGGAAGTTGGAATTAATTCGCGGAAAAAATAGATTATTTCAAAAATCATTAGTAGTGTTACTATGATGATTATGTAAACATTCAATTTTATTTGGTCATGTGTTTACCAAACCTTTATTATCCCTATGGGTCGGTCGGGATTTTCTTTACATACTGCATAATATGTTGAAATTGATTTACCGTAGAAGGAAAATAGCCTAATTTTCCGATTAAGTTAGGGTCAACTTTTAATCTCTGCGGATGCAGGTGAATACCAGTATTTTACATACAACAGCCCCTTCACCGGGAAATACGATACCCGATACCGATACCCGGGTGAAGTCCGAAAGTATGACAACTTTCAAAATTCTAAGAATAAAAGCCCGAAGAAGCGTGCTTTCCGAGGCACAGAGGCGCTTCTATCATATTTTTCCAATCAACCTTGAGCCTTAACGCTTCAGAGATAAAGTTAAAAATCAGATAAAGAAATGTGGTTGTAGTAGCTTGATGCGCTGTCGTCTGTACCATACGCATCCACGAACCAACCGCGCTAAGCGTGACTTTACCTGATAGATCGGCCCGTACGGCTCTTAATCACACCACATATAAAACCCCTCAAATAATATTTATGTTAAAGTATACAAAAAAAGTAGGAGCTTATTGAGTATCAAAAAATTCTCACAAATAGCTGTCAGTACGATAAATAATTCAACAACCCGTCAAACATTGCTTCTCAGAGCCTATTAACATGTAAAGCCTCCAAAAATAATATTGTATACATGAAGACGGAACATATTTTACATGTCCAACAGAATAAGTCAGAAAAGACCTGTAAGGGGGATACCCACTTCATTTCAATAACCATTTATTAGATTTATGATCTCCAACTGTATTTCTGTCGGGCAGTCGATGACAGAAATTGAATATGTTATATAAAATGGTGGGATGTTATCTGTATTTTCTTTTTTTTTTCGGAGCAGATGGCATTTAGGTTTCTCGGGAGAACGGTTTTACGTGAGGGGAATAAATCTAGGGATGTTAGGCTATAGAATGTGTTCGGGGACCATTTGGACCATTTAAGTTGTAACATAAATTATTTTGAGCGAAAAACTTATTTTCTTTTTAGGTTAATTTGTAAAAGAACACATTCTTGTTATTTTATTGTTATTTCTGGGAATAAGTTTAGTGTAGTGTAGTGTAGGTACGTTATTTAAAAAGGTTTGCTTAAATGTCTAATCTTATTCCCCATGGAAAATTGTATGTTGTTATCTTATATTATTACAACGTGTAATCCATATCCATACTAATATTATAAATGCGAAAGTAACTCTGTCTGTCTGTCTGTCTGTCTGTCTGTTACGCTTTCCCGCTTAAACCTCTGAACCGAATTTGATGAAATTTGGCACAGACAATCTTTAGACCCTGAGAAAGAACATAGGCTACCTTTTATCCCGGAAAAAAATGATGTTCCCGAGGGAAATCTAAAAAGCGCGATATAACCGACCTCCACGCGGGCGAAGCCGCGGGCGGAAAGCTAGTAAATAATATATTATTTACAAAAGTAATATTATTAGTTTTAATAAATACGTTATAATTTAGATAACAACCTACAATTCTCCATTGGGAATAAGACTAGACATTTAAACAAACCTTTTTAACTGTAATATTATTGTTCGCGTGTTTTCTCAAACGTGCCATCTACCAACTTACACTAGGCGAACATAGTGGATTATGTCCGACTTCTTCTCACAGAGAGGAAGCTTATTTCCCAGCAGTAGTTAAAAATTGGCTACCTATAACATTGCGACATATTCGCCAAAAATGTAAACAGATAGAAGTTTATAGAAAATAACTTTAATGCCACACGATAAAACTCAGTTGACGCTACAACTTAAAATTAAAAAAGAAAATCTAGTTTTGGTGACCCTGAAATCAACTTCATTAACAGTAGAATATACATTTGTGAAGGCATGAGGAACAGGGAGTAAAGTTCACTCATCCTTCATAGAAAAGGGATCCTCCCTTTTCTATGGAGGATGAGTCCTCCGACCAGACGGGTGTTATGTCTGGCGGGCACTTGCCCAATGCTTGAAATTGGGAAGTTGTATATATGCTAGTTGCTCGGTAAACTCTGATTGCGAGATGTAGAATTCGTGTGACGTCAGTATGAAGCGTTGTTGATTTGTGGCGTTTGTAGGTACCGCCACATCACTCCCCTCCGGAGACCGGAGGTCGATAGTAGGCTGAGTCTTGTAGTCTTGCGATGCTTGCCAGGCCAGGCCATGTTGTTCCAGTGAGTCTGAACCGGTTGCTGTGAAGTTCACGGTGCGTCGGAACTGTCTTCGGAGATTCCCCAGTGAGTCGGGGTGGTGGCGCTGCGTTATACTCCAGTGCGTCGGATGTCGTACAGCGCCTTGTTGAGTTGAGTTGAGTTGGGTTGAGGCTGGCTGAGTGACTCGCCGATGAAGCTTGCGGGAGTGAAGAGGATGACGTCACGCTGAAGTTGTTGCACGAAGGCTGCGCTGACGTTCATGCTCGGGGTCAACAATGTGGAGGCATGAGGAACAGGGAGTAAAGTTCACTCATCCTCCATAGAAAAGGGAGGATCCTCCGACCAGACGGGTGTTATGTCTGGCGGGCACTTGCCCAATGCTTGAAATTGGGAAGTTGTTTAAATGCTAGTTGCTCGGTAAACTCTGATTGCGAGATGTAGAATTCGTGTGACGTCAGCATGACGCGTTGTTGATTTGTGGCGTTTGTAGATACCGCCACCCATTAAAAATATTTATTGGGACTAAAAAACATTTGTCTATATTTGTGTACATTAATCATTGCATTTAGCAAGGGTGGTGATTACGCTCAATCCTCTGTATGAGAGGAGACCTGTGCCCAGCAGTGAGACGATAAAAAGGTTGATGATGATGATATGTACATTAATTGATACTGCATTACAATAGGTACAAAAGGTTTAACCCTAACCCCTAAACTAGGCTAGGCAATAGCATACCCTATAGTAGCATACCCTATAGCCGGGCATTGCTCCCTAAGATTACAGATCTTAGGGAGCAATGCCCGGCTATAGGGTATGCTATATAATGCTATTGTGGCCGACATACCGGTGTACAAGCAAGTTATCGAATTTTGACCTTGCGTGCAACTTTAAAAATATAAGAGTGAGAACGTGACTCTTGGTATATATATACCCTTTATGTTACACGTTGTATAGGATAAATTTTGGAGAGTGTGCAAGGGAATTTCATGATTTCATAATCATCAGACGACCCCTCGTACGGCGAGATTCCACCCTTAAGTTGTTGACACCACAACGATCCGGACGAAGAGTTTCGCCTCGTCTTTTGTACCGTGCTAGTTAATCTATTTGTTTGTTTGAACGCGCTAATCTCAGGAAATACTAGTCCGATTTGAAAAAATATTTTCGCGTTGGATAGCCCATTAATCTAGGAAGGCTTTAGGCTATATAACATCAAGCTACGGCCAATAGCAGCGGAGTATAACTAACTCCACGCGAACAAAGTCGCTAGTGGCCGCTAGTAATTTATAAAAGCCTGCCAAAGTGATACCCTTTGTAAGAGTGGTTGTGCGGGAAACGAAACAGTAGAAGTCAGTAAGGTTGTCAAATAGTAAGGTTGTAAATAAGACGTCCTCCGTGGCGCAGCGGTCAACACGCCTGCCTGCGACGTAGAGGCTCTGGGTTCGATCCCCGGCCAGCTCATAACGGAAAACGATCTTTTCCTGATTGGCCTGGGTCTTCGAAGTTTATCTATATATGTATCCATTATAAAATATAGTATCGTTAAGTTAATATCCCATAACACAAGTCTCGAACTTACTTTGGGGCTAGCTCAATCTGTGTGATTTGTCCGTATATATTTATTTATTTATTATTTATCTCAAAATGACATCCAGAATAGAAAGCTAAACATTCTTGCCAAGGTCTGGAGAAGTTTCGCTATGTAAAGACGGTAACCGATCCATAAAGCAATAGCAACAAGCATTGATATAATATTAATAATTATATCAATGCACATTTTTTTCTATTAGTTTGTTAGAATATATCATATCTGTTTAATATTATATCAATGGCAACAAGCGTATTTTTTTTTTTACAAATTATAAACTAGCGCTTGACCGCAATCCCGCCTGATGGTAAGCAGTGACGCACTCGTTGATGGTAAAGCGCACTAGTTTATTAAGAGCCTATTCATTCTAGCCTTGAAGACACTCAAATTGTAGTCCGACGGAAACACCGCCGCTGGTGAATTAATCCAGTCCCTCGATGTACACGGTATAAAGGAGGTGGCGAAACGCTTCGTCCGGATCGTAGTGGTGTTAACAACGTAAGGGTGGAAACTCGCCGTACGACGGGTCGTCCGATGGAGGAACGGAGATGGGGGAATTAAATCATGCAATTCCCTCGCACACTCCCCAAAATGCATTCTATAGAACACCGAAAAGCTGGCTACTCTACGCCTGTGCTTTGGAGACCATCTCGGGTTAAATCAAAGTCACCAATCAGCCTCTTCGCACGCCTCTCCACTGAATCCAAAGTGGCCAGGTGACACTTAGCAGCACCAGCCCAGATGTGGCTGCAGTACTACACACACGAACGACGAAAATATGCTGCTGTTATTATTATTTAGTCGGTTAGTGTTATTTTTATTAATTGCTGTTATAGTTAACGTACGGAGGACGGGTCTGAGCAGTTATGTTGAGATGTGTGCCGGGTATGATGCGCCAAATGCTGTTGTGTCGGGTGTTTGGTCGTGGAGGATCTCCAGATCAATCTCCTACTGGCGCAGCATCGTTGGGCGTGTTGTTGGCTGTAACATTGCATCAACTCG
The DNA here is from genome assembly GCA_017933935.1 of Sesamia nonagrioides. NCBI lineage: Eukaryota > Metazoa > Arthropoda > Insecta > Lepidoptera > Noctuidae > Sesamia > Sesamia nonagrioides. The sequence continues at coordinate 1,826,976 of JADWQK010001182.1, forward strand.
CTCAACGGCCGTCTGCCTTTCTTCCTATTCACTCAGGATTTTGGACGAATAGGCTCTTAATAAACTAGCGCGCTTTACCATCAACGATTGCATCACTGCATACCATTAGGCGGGATCGCAGTCAAGCACTAGTTTCTAGTTACATATCTATACTAAAATATAAAGCTGAAGAGTTTGTTTGTTTGATTGTTCGCGCTAATCTCGGGAATTACTGGTCCAATTTGAAAAATTCTTTTTGCGTTAGATAGCCCATTAATCCAGGAAGGCTTTAGGCTATATAACATCACGCTGCGACCAATGGGAGCGGAGCATAACTAACTCCACGCGAACGAAGTCGCTGGCGGCAGCTAATACAAAATAATAACAAAACTACGGGTTCCTCCTAAGTTACAAAGTAATAGTTAAAATAAAAACATTTTCCTGTTCTTCCGAGGTCATGACCTTAGAATATCATTTTGTCACCGTAAATCTTGGCGCTGTGACACCAAGGTTAAGGGTGGCGCCATCTTTATCAGGCCAAAGCCTTATCGCTTCTCCTTACTTTTTTTTTCACATAGATTTCCGAACATCCTTTCTCCAAACAATGATATGTTGTTGCTAAATGTTTAACACGTGCAAATAAAGTTGTGGTTGGGATGTTACGAAGGGAATCACGTAATCTGGGGCTCCAGTCTGTTATTTTTATAAATATGTCATTCCAACACGACTCCATTGTCATTGTACTATAAGTTCGTAATCTGCTAAATTCATAATCATCACAATTATCGGTCAGTCGTTTCGTAAGTATTACTTGCATACAAAGGGACATAGGGAATGAGAAAGCGACCTTGTTTTATAAAGTAGTGATGTAGTGTTGTTTTCTTCCTAAACCTCCCTGCCTTACGCCATTGCTGGCTATGTTGACCCTTCAAATGCCACACTACTTTCGACTTGGCCGTAGCCGTATTGATCTCGACAGGGATATAACACAATACATATTAAGATTATTTTATGTGTTTGTATCAATTCACCTTCATTTTATCAAATACTCAACGGAATTCAGTCTACGAATATACTTATGACAACAAACTGAACTGTACAAGCATTGCCACTGCTATTGGCATACTGTTTGGTTCATTTCACTCATTACCAGTTCGTGTAGCTTTAACCCTAGCGGCATCGAAACAGACAGATTTGATTAAAGTTCTAATGCATGCAGCCCTGACAAATACATTTCGACTAAGTACGTAGTTTTGCATGAATGATCCTTAGGAATTTGGCATTTCAGTGCTGGAATTTGAGATTTCTATTTCATAATATCGTGTGCTTTGTGCGTTTTGAGTAGTATTCATTAATCATATCCATACTAATATTATAAAGGCGAAAGTAACTCTGTCGGTCTGTCTGTCGGTTTGGCACAGACAATCTTTAGACCCTGAGAAAGAATATAGGCTACCTTTTATCCCGGAAAAAATTGATATTCCCGAGGTAAATCTAAAAAGCGCGATTTAACCGAACTCCACGCGCTCGAAGCCGTGGGCGGAAAGCTAGTTATTACATATTTTGAGATTGTGTTTCATATAAGGAATTTCTTCTTCTTCTTCTTCAGCCTATAGATGTCCACTGCTGGAAAAAGGCCTCCCCCAAGGCTTTCCACGCTGACCGGTCTTGTGCTGCCCGCATCCATCGGCTTCCCGCGACCTTCGCCAGGTCATCGGTCCACCTTGTTGGGGGCCTACCTACGCTGCGTCTTCCAGTACGTGGCCGCCACTCCAGAACCTTACTGCCCCATCGGCCATCGGTTCTACGAGCAATGTGCCCTGCCCACTGCCACTTAAGTTTAGCGACTCGCAGAGCTATGTCGGTGACTTTGGTTCTTCTGCGGATCTCCTCATTTCGGATTCGATCACGCAGAGAAACTCCTAGCATAGCTCTTTCCATTGCCCTTTGTGTGACTCTGAGCCTTCGTATGAGGCCCATTGTGTGCGACCACGTTTCAGTTCCGTAAGTCATCACTGGCAACACACAACAATTACGACACAATTTACGACTAAGTAAAATTTATAACCAAACTAAAAATAGCCGCATGCGACCATGCTCGTCCATGAATTGGTGATTATCTTCACACTGGACTCAGTAGAGAGGCATGCGCACAGGCTAATTGGCGATCTAGATTTGGTAGGGTTGCCAGGCTTTCAGTATTTTATAGTCATTTTGGAGAATACGCGGAAACTGCATGACTTAATTCCGCCATCAGCATTACATCATCGGACGACTCAACGTATGGCGTGTATCCACCCTGACGATACCACTGCGATCCGGATGAAGCATTTCGTCTCGTCTTAGAATATCACATACTTTGAAGGACTGAAATAATTTGCCTGCATTGGCCATCTGCCTACAGTTTAATTGTCTTCAAGGCTAGATTGAATAGATTCTTAATAAACTAGTGCGTTTTATCATCAACGATTGTATCTCTACTTACCATTATGCAGAATCGGGGTCAAACACTGGTTTATAATTAAAAAAAAAAAATATATTTTGTCCGTCCGAAAACTTAAAACTAGTATCAAGTACTTATTTTAAGCGATCAAGGAGTTCTTGTTTTCGGACGCGTCGTTATCTGCTGACGGATTAAGGAAGTAGTACCCCAGACAACAGCAGTGAGATAGCATTACGGAAAATAGAAAAAATTCCTCACTCGTTATGGCAAACAGTTGGAATCATTTTCATCTGTGACTTGACTCATGTTGAGAGTAAAGCACCACTGTCTGTCTCAATTTTTCTCGGTGGTAGGCCACAACATCAGCCGCCGGCGTAAGTTACCACCCACCAGACAAAGTCATGCCGCCAAGCGGTCTGAGCAGTTGTGTTGCGATGTACGTGCTGGGTACGATGCGCGAAATGTTGTTGTGTCGGGAGTTTGGTTGTGGAGGGCCTCCAGATCAATATCCCTCTGGCGCAGCATCGTTGGTCGTGTTGTTGGGTTTAACATTGCATCACCGCGCTCAACTGCCGTCTTCCTTCCTATTTACTCAGTTCTTTTGAGTGAGTAGGCTTAATAAACTGGCGCGCTTTACCATCAACGATTCCATCACTGCTTACCATGAGGCGGGATTGCAGTCAAGCGCTAGTTTGTAATTTATATAAAAATTTACTTCATCAAATCTCTAGAAGTTAGCGAATGTTTGTTTCGATCTCAGCAGTAATGAGAAAAATAATGATTATTAGGTCATTCTCTCTAACCGAGAGGGAGCCTGTGTCCCAATAGTGGGAATATTATAGACCGATTATGTATGTATGTTATGTAGGTAATTAATAATTAAACATGATCTGAAATTTCTTTCCAAAATGTAAAGTAGACTATAATGGTTATAAGCTCCTGCATATAAAATATTCAAATCTAAACAATTTTCTAGCGGCATTCTCATCATTGCCATTTTATATTTGATATCCCTTTATTTCTATTAATTTAATTTTATTCTTCAAACGCAATCGATACCATCGAGGCAGATAATTTAAAGTAACTATATAAATTCTATTCAGTTTTAAAAATCTTTTCATTAGACGAGATGTCAAGAATAGAATAGATCTTCTTTATAACACCCTATAGAGGTCCACTGCTAGATAAAGCTCCCCCAAGGCTCATTACGTTGGGGGGGTTTGCCATAATCCCCATTCTTGGCAGGCGGGTTGGGGACCGCAATAATTTGATGTTCCACAGGAGAAGCGCAGATTGATATATTTTATTCTCTTCGTGACATAAGAGAACTTTGGAACTTTATACCTTTTATTCTTCTTCTTCAGCCTATAGAGGTCCACTACTGGATAAAGGCCTCCCCCAAGGCTTCCTACAATGACCAGTCTTGTGCTGCCCGCATCCATCGGCTTCCCGTGACCTGCACCAATTCATCAGTCCATCTTGTTGGGGGCCTCCCTACGCTGAGTCTTCCGGTACATGGCCGCCACTCCAGAACCTTACTGCCCCATCGGGCATCCGTTCTATGAGCAATGTGCCCCGCCCACTGCCACTTAATTTTAGCGACTCTACTTTTTATTGTGTACACCAAATTACAGAACATAAATACAAAGATTTCACAAAAGCTAACCTCAAGATATCTACAATAAGATAACACATCAAATTTAATGGTTGGATACAATCCGAAACACGCAGGTACACAGTTACACTAGGCCAGTTGATACTAGGCCAATATAACTTGGACATCAAACAAGGCCATGCTTTGTATCACAAATAGGCCGCACCATTTCACACCATTACAATGGTACTGATGTGTGAGTGATACGATACCATTGCCGTTCTCTTTGCAGCGTCTTCGATTGTCTATTGACAATATTCCGAGTGATTGATAAAGTGAACCTGTTCTAGTTTCACATAGATTGATCCGCCAGCGTCAAAGACTCTTACCGAAATCTGGCACTGACCGAAAACAATCGCAAATACAATCATCGTCTAGCTTTTATTGAAGTCTGTTGAGGTTGGGGGTCTAACCAGCTGAACCTTGAAAAAAAATCCAAAGTTATTTATTCAAATTAGGCTGAGAATCAGCACTTTTTGAACGTGAATCCTTACTAATATTAAAAATCAGAAAGTGAGTTTGTTTTTTTGTTTGTTCCGCTTTCACGCTGTAACTTCTGAACCGAATACTTTGAAATTTTGAAGGTGCAAAGTTAATAGTCTGGATTAAATAAAAGGGTACTTTTCATTACGAAAAAATTTTATATTCCCGAGGGAAAATTAAAAAGCGCGTTAAAACCGAATTCCACTCGGTCGAAGCCGCGAGCGGAAAGCTAGTATTATAAGACAGTCCCACCAAAAGGCTCGCCCTTCGCCACTTCCTAATGCTTTCGCTGGGAAGAAGAAGTGGCGCAACAAACTCTCCAGCAGCACAGCTGTCTGTTTATTTAAAAAAAAAAAACGCATGACTTTATACAATACTATGAAAACACAACAACAATGAAATTATTTACCATATGCCAGCTAGCCACGCCAAAATACCAGCAAAACAAAAAAAAAAGTGAATATGTAAATAAGTAAAAACTTATTACCTAAATAAAATCCCCAGGTATAAAGGGCATGACAGCTCACATATTTATGCATTGTAAAAAAGCAAATTATATGAACTCATATAAGGTATCACTAAATAAATTCTGGAGAAAGAACAGAAACATTGTCTTGAGTTAATTAGAGCGACCAGCTATTCTTATCATTTAAATAATCGTTTACGAAATAGTATGTTTTTGAACAAAGCTTGGATTTGATTTGTGCTTTGAATGAATGCATTTAAAGCACAAATCTAAAGTGTAACTAAAGTGTAACTTTTTAAAGTAAGATAAAGGGTATCTTATTTTAAAAAGTTATACCAAGCTCAACAAAAGAGTTAAGAGCCTTTTGAAATCTATAAAAAGGAGCTCGTTGTTTGTCTTTATTTCTGGTGTTAACATTATGAATCTCCCTGTTTTTGGAGAACACAAGTATTTAATACGGAAGGAATACCATGACTCAGTTACTGAGCAATGCGATTCAGCCAATCAGTGTTACTACAACCCTGATTATTCTCCATTGTCGTTATAATTCCCTGTCTTCTTATTCTTCTTCAGCCTATAGAAGTCCACTGCTGAACAAAGCCCTGCGTCAAGGCTTTCATTCCATTGGGGGGCTTTGCCATAATCCCCACGCTTGGCACGAGGGTTGGGGATCGCGGTATTTTGTTATGCTACAGGAGAAGCGCTGTTTCCCGCTTCCTTGGTGAGAGTTCTGATAAGATTCACTATATTTTGAGGTAAAGCTAGACTAAAATAGAGACTCGACTTAAAAATACTTACACCGACTAAGTAAAACTACATCCTTACAAATTTAAATGAATCGTATCAGTCGCACTACTTTGTGTAAATAATTTCATCACCACTATCCTAATTATGGTGAAGGAAAACATCACGAGGAAACCGGTATGTCCTACAGCCAATTAGTAAGAATGTAGTTTAGCTTAGTATGGTGATTCGAATTCTAAATGTTTTTTTTAACACTGTATACTAGTGCTTGACGGGACAGCCTCCGTTGCGTAGCGGTAGCGGACACGGCCGCTGCGCAAGGTGGTGCGGGTTCGATCCCCTCACAGTGCAAGTATTTGTATGCATGAATATGAATATTTGCACTGGTCTGGTCATGCCTCGGAAAGCACGTTAAGCCGTTGGTCCCGGTTGCCATACGAACATCTAGTGGCAGTCGTTAAAGGGTTGTTGGAGCCCTCAAAAAGTCCAACAATTAGTCAGCTGCAATGCTTCGATGTCGCCTTCGGGTTGTGGAGGTCAGACGGCAGTCGCTTCACGGAAAATGTCAAAGTTTAGCCATATCAGCAGTTGGACTGGTAAAGCGGACCCCAGACTCCAAAGCTGAAAAGGCTTCGGATGCGACTGGGATTAACGCTGGGATGATGACGATGATGATGACTAGTGCTTGACGGCGATCCCGCCTGATGGTAACCAGTGATGCAATCGTTAATGACAAAACGCGCTAGTTTAATAAGAGCCTATAGCCTAGCCTTGACGACAATTAAATCGTAGTGAGATCATTTTATCTCCTAAGTGTAATTGCATATTTGAGATTACTTCGTCAGTAAGCATACAGCTCAATTAAGAGGAGCTCTAGCATTTCTAAGTCCGTTTTAACATCGAACGGGTACTAAAACAGACATAACTCTTTTCTCTAACAACCCTTATCTTTTCCCTTTATATTTTTAGATACCTATACCTTTTCACGAACCCTTTAGACTTTTATTCATACATATACAGTGAGTACAAGTAGAAACTTTTATGATATGTGTAAATAGCGTGATTTAAATCCTTTCATAACAGGCGTCACCACGGCCAGGTTTAATATAAGCCTTAGGCTTTTAATTAAGATTTTGTACATACGTTCAGGTTTTTATTCTTGTATTTGTTGTAAGCTTGTATATAAGCTTGTTATATTGTTTTATTTGTCTTTGGTTTTGTGTAGCGTTGGCCACACTTTTATAATCTGTATTTAAAAGTGATAATTTTAATTTAGCATTCCCACAAACTAATTTTATTCTGTTTGTGCTATCTGTGAGGCAACCATTGATAATAAATTAATAAGCCTACCTCTAAAAGAAGTTTTAGGCGCACCTGACAAAACATACTTCAAAATTTCTGTAACTTTCTGCCTATTTAATTCAAATAACAGGTAGCTAGTAAAATCTATTCAGAAACTGAATATTTTGTTGATAAAGTTAAAATGAATATCGCTAAAGGAAAAATCCGCTTAGGAAGTTATTGGAAGCTTGGTTCAGTAAAACACGCTGCTTTGTGTAAAAAATAATTGTTTATTTATAATTTCGGTTGAAATAAGTTTAACTTTATTACGAAACTATAAGTGGTTTTTTTTACTGAAAATCGACGACGTCGGTGTTACGAAAGCATATTAAGTTAATGGTATATGGTTTCATATTGCGTGACATGTACAGGTTGCATCTATCATCATCATCAACCTTTTATATCGTCCCACTACTGGACACAGGTCTCCTCTCATACAGAGAAGGATTGAGCGTAATCACCACGCTTGCTCAATGCGGGTTGGCGATTTCAGACTTAAAGTCCAGGTTTCCTCAAGATGTTTTCCTTCACCTTCAGTCATCGGTGTCCAAGATATACTTAGAAAGTACATATAACTTTAGAAAAAGTTACATTGGTACTTGCCTGTCCTGGAATTGAATCCGCGCACTCATACTTGAGAGGCTGGTGTTTTAACCACTAGGCCACAACGATATACATCTTGTATCTGTATTGAGAACAAAAGGTCGACATCGATTTTTTAATTTTTTATTATACTACATAGTTTATAATTTATAAAAAAAAAATTGGTTCGCTTGACCGCAATCCTGCCTGATGGTAAGCGGTGACACAATCGTTGATGGTAAAGCGCACTAGTTTATTAAGAGCCTATTCACTCTAGCCTTGAAGACACTCAAATTGTAGTCCGACGGAAACACCGCCGCTGGCAAATTGTCCCAGTCCCTCGATGTACGCGGTATAAAGGAGGAGGCGAAACGCTTCGTCCGGATCGTAGTGGTGTTAACAACGTAATGGTGGAAACCAGCCGTACGACGGGTCGTTCGATGGTGGAACGGAGATGGGGGAATTAAATCATGCAATTCCCTCGCACAATCCCCAAAATGCATCCTATAGAACACCGAAAGGCTGGCTACTCTACGCCTGTGCTCTAGGCTTTGAAGACCGTCTCCAGTTAAATCAGGGTCACCAATCAGCCTCTTAGCACGCCTCTCCACTGAATCCAAAGTGACCAGGTGACACTTAGCAGCACCAGCCCAAATGTGGCTACAGTACTACACACACGAACGGACCTGTGGTTTGTACATCATTAGAAGCTGCCCTGGTGTGAAGTACTTGTAACTACCTGCTGGTTGTAAATAAGAATGGATTGGAAATCGAGAGTTATTATTATTACTTCGAGATAGATCTGGAACATCATCCTGCATATATAGCGATGTGAATCAGCGGACGAGTCAGTGTTTACCTTTCGATCCAGCCGTCCCTTGCTGTCCTCTCTAGCGACATCCTAAGCCGAGGTTCGTACCCCATAGGGGGTGCCCTTAGTGCGTAGTCGCCCTTAGTTTAGTTTTAAAGTGCCCCTAGCTGGAGGCTTTAATTTTATTTTAGGCATCCACAGGTCTGGTTAAGTATTCACGGCCTCTCATGGTCCACTACTAGATGCCAATATCAAAAAAGAAGACGAGTCAAATAAGGAAAATAAGCGATAAGTAGGAAGCGATAATTAAGAACATCTACAGCGGCAAATTGCAACTAGAACTTGAAGGATTACATCAGTTGACTTCTGTAGTGTTGTTGTGTGTGTTCGACACGGACTAAGTAGACATCGGAGAAGAAAGCTATTTATTGACTACAACATCGTTGTCAATAAATCTTGTAATCCTTAACCGTCAGTTTAGTACCCCTAGCTACTACATATTCCAAGATCAACAGCGCATATGAATATAATAAACCAAACCATATTAATATTTTGAAAATATAATAAAATATAGAAATTCCGTAGAGAAACTTCTGTAAAAAACGATTGCGTTTGAAAATAGTAATAAGTACGTCATACGGAGTTGTCAATCCATCAGCGCAGTCATCACCAACTTTTCTTACTAAAACTGACTCTTCACCTGTCTCAATGATATCAGTATACCATTATTAAAACATGCGCCCTCTGTCGAGCCATTTTCCCGTCTACGATCAATTTCTTCATACTATCCAGACTATCGCTACATCTTCTCGTCGTTCAAGATACCACCGTGTCTCAAGACTAAAGTCTTTGACCAGTGTGTGTTGCCAGTGATGACTTAGAGAACTGAAATGTAGTCGCTCACAATGGGCCTCATACGAACGCTCAGCGCCACACAAATGGCGATGGAAAGAGCTATGCTCGGATTTTCTCCGCCTGATCGAATCAGAATTAAGGAGATCCGCAGAAGAACCATACTCACCGACATAGCCTTTCGAGTCACTAAAATTAAGTAGCAGTGGGCAGGGCATATTGCTCGTAGAACCGATGGCCGATGGGGCAGTAAGGTTCTGGAGTGGCGGCTACGTACCGGAAGGCGCAGCGTATGGAGGCCCCCAACAAGGTGGACCGATGACCTGTTGAAAGTCGCGGAAAGCCGGTGGATGCGAGCCGCGCGAGACCGGTCATCGTGGAAAGCCTTGGGGGAGGCCTTTGTTCAGCAGTGGACCTCTATAGGCCGAAGAAGAAGAAGATCCTAATTCATAAAAAGAAAGAAAAAACGTTTAATTACGATAAACATGACGCAATAATTTCACACCACGCACCGGAAGACGCAACGTGGGTAGGCTCCCAACAAGGTGGACCGACGACCTAGGAACGGGACGGGAGGCGAAGGACCGATCGCCGTGGAAATCCTTGGGGGAGGCCTATGTCCAGTTGTGGACGTTTTTCGGCTGAAGTGATGATGATAATGACGCAATACAAAAAAAACCGGCCAAATGCGAGTCGGACTCGCACACCGAGGGTTCCGCCGTACAAACGTAGCGGTTTATAATTTATGACGTACTAGCTTTCCGCCAGCGGCTTCGCCCGCGTGGAGTTCGGTTATATCGCGCTGTTTAAATTCCCCTCGGGAACATCAAATTTTTCCGGGATAAAAGGTAGCCTATGTTCTTTCTCAGGGTCTAAAGATTGTCTGTGCCAAACTTCATCAAAATCGGTTGAGAGGTTTAGGCGGGAAAGCGTAACAGACAGACATTTTCGACATTTCATTTTTTAATGACACAGAGTTATTTTCGCATTTATAATACTAGCATTGATTTAGAATTTTTCGCAGTTTAGATGCAATTAGATTTAAGAAGTGTTTGATATGAATTTCAACTTTAATATCTCTACGCGTTCATGTGAAAAAGGGTAGGTAGTAAGTTTATAATTATTAAAAAAATATTTTATGTCATGTAAGCAAAAATAATATTTTAATATTTTATGTAACTTCAAATTTATCATTTTCACAATTTTTCCTTTACTGTCTGTACTATAATATAACGTTGCTTCGTGCCGAATTTCAAGATTCTGAGTTCACGGGAAGTACCTTGTAGGCAAAGAGATTTAAGATATATAGAGAGGGGATGTGTCAAAATGGCATAGAAAAACTGTGATCCCATGGTTCAGTTCCGCCATCTAGTACAATATAGCAAAATTAGATCGACAATTGGAGACAATGAAATATAGTAAATATGAAATAAGTTATAATAGTAAAAATGAAATAAGTTTATATAAAATATATTCAGCTATTGCCCGGTAGGTGGCCAGTGTAGTCTATGTTGCCAGATCCGATTTAATACCCTAGTATAGTTCAAATCGGGTAAATAAATATTGAAAAGTAAATAAATTAAGTGAAACTTGTCTTGTACAAACAAAAACTGTTTTAGAATTTTATTCGCTACTATTCATTTACCGTGACACCGTCTATTGGCATTTTAGATGTTTTATGCTTACGAATTATTTTAACGCTCAGTTTATTGCGATTTTTGAGTGTAATAGACCTTTTAGGCCATAAAGCGCATTTTGTTTTGCAATTTTCGTTTGCATTTCGTTTTTAGCAAAATTATTCTTTTTACACGTTTGTTTGCAAATATTTTTAAATGGCAATGCAAAAAACTGAGGTAGGGTTTGTATCATTTCGATATAAAGTTATCGATAATATTCAAAGAAGTTACTACGACGATGTTTTTTCGCATTATGATAGCTTGAAACAAAAAATTAGGAAGCAGAATAATTATGGGTAATTTCAAGTTTACAAGTTTCTTATTTATAAAATTCTTTTAATATAATAGGCGTTAAAGTTTAAAATTGCCGATTAGTACTGAAAATGTAAATAATTGCTTATTTTTTAATTTTTAAATAATTCATTTATAATCAATATATAGGAAGGTCGTTTATGCCTTTGTGATAGAATTCTGAGGATCTAGACTGCACAAACTGTGTGAAAGCAGAACTGCCTCCTGGGAAGAAAACTTCTTGTCACGTAGATAATTGTCCAAATCACGACAAAAATGGTAGTCTGCTGGAGCAAGACCTTTACAAGATTCGTACGCCATTATCTTTAAAAACGGCAACAAAAATCACGGTTATTGTATGGGAGCCCGCCTTCAGGATTTATTTTATTTTAATTATTTATTTGTAATTCGAATATTCAAATTAGACGCTTAAAATGTTCACAGAATATTTGGTTATATATTAACCAAATATTCTGTGAACATTTTAAGCGTCTATCTGTTTCCGTTATTAATATGGAGCAAAAAACGGCAAAAATTCACGTTTGTTGTATGGGAGCCCCCTTAAATATTTTATTATTATTATTCTTAGTACTTGTTGTTATAGCGGCAACAGAAATACTAACACAATTTCTGGAAATTACAACTGTCTCGCTATTACGGTTTATGAGATACAGCCTGGTGACAGACGGACAGACGAACAGAGAAGTCTCATAAATAGGGTTCGTTTTACCTTTTAGGTACGGAATCCTCAAAATCACAAAGTAGCTCGCAATCATTATACTACATATACGTACCTACAAATTTTATGAATATATTTCATTATAAATAAGTTATGTAATCTATGTACTTATCCACTTAACCGTAAATTTTATTCCAATTTTTACGGTTAAGTAAAAAAGTAATGAAATTAGTAACTTACTATTTCATTTCTAATACAAGGTACCGATTCTTTTTTTTTTTTAAATTTGATCGACAAGTCTTTCCAAAGTAGATAACTTCTCTTTTAAAATGCATTGAGCATAATTTCGACGAATGAGACGGATGCCAATTTTCTTCTCTACGGTCTATCTGGACAAATCGTATCCACTTTTTCCCTACGACATTATTTTATTCGGAAACCAAAAATAACAAAAACCTAGATAAATAAATAGTAATTGTTCATTCAATTTTGTTTATTAATATGATATGATTATGTTTAAATAGAGTTAATAATAAATAAACTTGAAATAGAGTAATATTTTAAGTTTATTTAGCTATATTTTAAATGTCAATAAAATACAACAAAATGTATTCATCTTAATAAGTATTATCGATAACTAAATCGATAAACAACATTACTACATCTCTACAAGAAAATAGTAAAACTACTCAACAATAGAGGGCGCTTATTACAATAATGGAAAATTTTCTAGAACTAAGATTTTTTTTAAATTTGTATTGCAGACGAAATATAAATAATTCATAGAAAACATTCCGAAGTTAGGTCCAGTCGTTTTACTATAACGAGGTGTACAGTAACACAAAGCGCAACATGGCATATTTCCTTAGAAAATGTTTATTCTTGGTGGAAACAAATTACGTCCTGACGCGCAGACTAGACTGAGCGACTTTTAACCAAGTCGATAAAATTTTGTTCGTGATGTCCTGTCTATTGTAAATATTTTAATGTCTTTGCTTGTAGGTTTTGATTCCCTAGCGTGTGACGGAAATTCGTCTAAGGTGTCGGTATAAACTGCTGTATCTTTTGATCGCTTTAACTTAGAAGTTTGATTTTTTCACTGCTTAAAGGGACAATAGACCTAGGTATTTGGTATAAATTTCAATTTGATACCTTTATTAGTTCGTGAGAAATAAGGTAGTAAGTTTCATTTTATTAAAATATGTTTATTATATTATATAACTAAAAAAATGTGATTTTCGCAATTTTTCCTATATTTGCATTATATGACAATCCTTCATGCCAAATTTCAAGATTCTGAGTTTACGGGAAGTATCCTGTAGGTTTTGATTCCTTTGCGAGTGTCGAAAATTTGTTGAAAATATCGACATATCGGCTGTATCTTTTGATTGGCTTGGCTTAGAAGTTTCATATTTTCACAGCTTAAAGGGACAATAGACCTAGGTATTTGGTATAAATTTCAATTTGATAACTTTATTCGTTCGTTAGAAATAAGGTAGTAAGTTCCATTTTATTAAAATATGTTTATTATATTATATAACTAAAAAATGTGATTTTCGCAATTTTTCCTATATTTGCATTATATGACAATGCTTCATGCCAATTTTCAAGATTCTGAGTTTACGGGAAGTATCCTGTAGGTTTTGATTCCTTTGCGAGTGTCGAAAATTTGTTGAAAATATCGACATAATCGGCTGTATCTTTTGATTGGCTTGGCGTAGAAGTTTGATATTTTCACAGCTTAAAGGGACAATAGACCCGAGTATTTCATGTGAATTTCAGCTTGATACGTCCACGCGTTCTTGAGATAAAGGGTGGTGACAGACAGACAGACAGACAGACAGACAGACAGACGGACAACAAAGTGATCCTATAAGGGTTCCGTTTTTTCCTTTCGAGGTACGGAACCCTAAAAAAAGGAAGAATTGTGGAAAAATGCGTCATATCTACGCAAAATGGTTGTCGCTCAACATTATGCTGCGACCGTATGCAAAACACAGCCCAGCGCTGGTTTTCAGCGACAGCCGGCGCCGACGTAATGACGTCACCCGGTGCAGCAAAATTATAAGTAACACCGAACCACCATTGTCCCTTGAACGCCAAAAGGGAAGCAGGCCGTCGCTAATACTCCTCATAAGACTTTTCTTATGTTCCAGTCCCTACAAATTGCGAAGCCAGCATATTATAAGCACAAAGTCAAATAAATGTATGACACATAATAGGTCGGTACACCGACTTTGAAACTGGGTATAACATATCCGCTGCGTAATTGCGGTCGCATCTTCGACTGGCGAGTTTGCAGTAGTTTTTTTTTTTTTTTGTTAAATAAAGGTTGCCCCTCGCTAGGAAGTTCTCCTACTCTCTTGTCACATACACAACAGCCAGACCCGAAACAACTAATTGTAGGCCATACAAATATTTGTTCCGTGCGGGAATCGAACCAGCGACACGCAGCACAGCAGACGATTGATCAGTCGCTGTGTCAATCGTGTTATCAAAGTTTTCCTGCTAGAAATCACTCTACGTACCCTCCAGCTTTTGGGTGAGCCGCGTTCTTGAAATTTGGGTAAATTAATAAATATCGCTTATCGTTTTCTTTATAAACGTTTAGGTATGAGATACCCGTTCTCATTCTCATTCACAGCGGGTTAAGACCAAAAATACTTTATTTCCCATTAAAACGTAGGTAGTACTAAATGGATCTTAATCAGTTGATGGGTATTATATTTTATTAAAATAACCATTAAAAGTAGATGGTTACTTAAGATTTTCCTTCTGAGTTACTAATGAATGTTTAGGGAAAAGTAATTCTAATTACAGGATAAAAAAACAACAGGGGAAAAAAGACATAGGCTAACATCAACAATAAACACGAGAGATACAATTCACTTGGCATGGATCCCGTGTGTGCGTCGGTACAAGCTATCCACTGCGCTCTCTAAACATCGAACTGCATTGATTATAAAACAGATGCGACATTAGTTTGCAACACTAAAAAATAAACATCTACACAGTCATTTTTGAACTACGTATCAAACTGATTTTACGTACCCTGCATCGCGCAAGCAGAGTTTATCGCGCTACTAGCATACAACGCCCCGACACCAATCGTCGGGCAGTTGCCCACCAGGTACTATACCCTTCTGGAGGATCTTCCGTTGTCTTCGGAAGATGAGTGTAAGTTACATCCTTTTCCTCATATCTTCAAGGCTAGAGTGAATAGGCTCTTAATAAACTAGTGCGCTTTACCATCAACGATTGCGTCACTGCTTACCATCAGGCGGGATGCGGTCAAGCGCTGGTTTATAATATACAACGTATAACAAAAAGGGTATATACATACCAAGGGCATGGCATCTTTAGATGATATCAAACGATATCGGAAGGGTTTCAACTCAAAATAAAATACTCAAAAAATTAGTACCAAATTTTCGGTTTCTTGTGTTTCTTAAAATAAAATCATAACAAACGTGGCAACACACTACATACGTTAATAATAATTACTCGTTACCCGTCATGTTACTTGCCAAAATCCGTTAAATGTCTTCAATATCTCTGTGCGACTAGTATGATAGTAGCCTATCACAGGCAGTGTTTTTCCTCATAACTTCCTAACATAAAGAGATAGGATTAAAAAACCCTTCCAATATCGTTTGATATCATGTAAAGATGCCATGCCTTTATTATGTATATACCCTTTTTAACACCCTTGCTCGTAAAGCTGATGTAATTCCACCGGTTTTAAATATGTAAAGCGGGCCATAACAAACGCGTGTGTTATCAAAGCAAATAGTTAAGTTATAGTCCATACAAATTCCATAACAGCATTATTTGTCATTTCAAATAATTATGGAACTGATCGCCGCCGCGTAGCGCTAGCCAGTGAGCAGCGCGCTGTTCCATATTTGAAATGGCAAATAAT
Source organism: Sesamia nonagrioides (assembly GCA_017933935.1). NCBI lineage: Eukaryota > Metazoa > Arthropoda > Insecta > Lepidoptera > Noctuidae > Sesamia > Sesamia nonagrioides. The sequence continues at coordinate 1,842,899 of JADWQK010001182.1, forward strand.
AATACTAATGGCGGGAAAATAACAGTGTGCATTCACAGATTGAGTTTATTTAAAATAACTGATGTCCTATTTGAAATAAACAAATTTGTATTTGATGGAATTTAAATGAGTATTTGAAAAAAAAAATCAGTTTATTCGGTAATTTAAAAACTTGACTTCCAATCTTTGCCAAAATTTTCACGCAGCTACGGCAGAAAATAAACCTCGCGCCATTTTTCTCAAATTTTCTTTTCTTTGTACTTGTATTCTGAATATCTTTTTTCTGTTTCCTCGCAAGTGTGTTAAAAAATGTCGTACGATATACGTGCGTATTGGTTATAACATGCTCGGCTCAATTACACCCTCGCCTTCGGCTCGGGCTGAAATTCCGCCTCGCATGTTATAACCATCATTACGCACTAATATCGTAATGTACTATTATGTTACATGTTGTATAAAAAAAAATCTTTATTTAAACCACTGTACACTAACAAAGGAATTCACTTAGCATGGATCAGTGTGTGACATGGATCGTTGGTACAAGCTATCCACTGCGTTTCTTTTTGTCATACCTTACGTTTTTTAGGGTTCCGTACCTAAAATGTAAAACGGAACTCTATTCATGAGACTTCGCTGTTCGTCTGTCACCAGGCTGTATCTCATGAATCGTAATAGCTAGACAGTTGAAATTTTCCGAGATTGTGTATTTCTGTTGCCGCTATAACAACAAATACTAAAAATAAAAAAATAAAATATTTAAGGTAAGAAAAAAATTACATTTGTTATATGGGAGCCCCCATACTACAAACGTGATCTTTTTCCCGTCTTTCCTTAAATATTTTATTTTTCCAATAACCTTTGGAACCTTTTGTACGCGAGTCCGACTAGCACTTGGCCGGTTTTTCCTTTTTTTTAATGTAATTTTATAACGACATTATTGATTGTATTGTTTAATTAATGATTCCATAAGATTGTATTTATTGTGATTGGAATTCCATTTTATTTTCTATTTAATTTAATTAAGCAAGGTCTTACAAATTAAAAATAAAAACGTTTCTTCAGAGTTGTTTTTACCACATTATAAATCCACCCCCATATTCTACAAAGTTACCAAAATCTTCTGAACATCTAATTAATCAGACAAAGGCATAGTTTTATACGCTAAGGTAAACTGAGTAATTTATTACTCCTAAGAATAAAGAATGTTTAGTTCCATCCAATTTTTTCCTTGACAGAAATAGACATGAAGGCCTGGGTAGTGACTTCAAAGAGCCCTTATGGGAATGAAGAAAAATAATGTTACAACAAACGTCTAATGATTAGATATTTTTGTTTTGACATTCAGTAACCGGAATGGAAGGTAACCGACAGCTAAACAGGATTTACATAACAAGTATAATGCAATAAGCAACAAACAAACACTACTAACTGATTTAATTACTGAATGAGTACTAATTGATTACTAACTGATTTAATTACTGAACGATTAATAAATGATTACTATATGTTCTTTGTTAATATTATTGTTAATTAGTTCTATTGAGTAATCATTTTGTAAATCATGCGCATTATACAATTGGGATTTTGGGCGAAGATAAAGGTAAGAAAATCGATATCGAATCGTTTTCGATTCGCAGCCCGTTGATGGATGTCAGACGACTCTTATCAAACAGAAAGGCGTGCGTCATATATATTTAAAAGAATTGAGAGCTTAAATTGAAAGAGCTAAGTGGGGCTGATGCGCGCGTCATGCTCGTGAACGGGGGCCGTCAGCGGAGACTGGTCATCTCTTAGCTGCCAGTGGGCTTAATTCATTTTCTATATTTCAATTAATTTTTATAACTATACATTGTGCTCACATGATAGAAGCAACATAAATATGTAACGAAGAAATGTAACCCATATATTATGATTTTAAAAGGGTGTCCATGGAGTTTCTTGCACGTTCTTCTCCATGGAGATCTACGCTTTGGAACGTGCAATTTAGCTTCACTTTTCTTGGACTGACCGACATTGACTATTCAAAAGTACCAAGTGATGGTTAATTTGAAATAAACAATTTTGATTTGATTTGAAAGCTTCTAAAACATTTGGGCTCGTGCTGCTAAGTGTCACCTGGCCACTTTGGATTCAGTGGAGAGGCATGCGAAGAGGCTGATTGGTGACCCTGATAAGCCTAGAGCATAGGCGTAGAGTAGCCAGCCTTTCGGTATTCTACAGGATGCATTTTGGTGAGTGTGCGAGGGAATTGCATGATTTAATGCCCCCATCTCCGTCCCACCATCGGACGACCCGTCGTACGGCGAATTTCCACCCTTACGTTGTTAACACCACTACGATGCGAACGAAGCGTTTCGCCTACTCTTTTATGCCGCGTACTTCGAGGGACTGGAACAATTTGCCAGCGGCGGTGTTTCCGTCGGACTACAATTTGAGTGTCTTCAAGGCTAGAGTGTATAGGCTCTTAATAAACCAGTGCGCATTACCATCAACGATTGCGTCACTGCTTACCATCAAGCGGGATTGCGGTCAAGCGCTAGTTTATAATTTATATAAAAAAATCTTCTTGGGTATATTAAGTAGTTCCATTGAGAGATCATTTTGTAAACTATGCGCATTCATCATTATACAATGGGGCTTTTGGGCGAAGATAAGGTAAGAAAAATTAATAAGTTTTCGATGCGCCGTCCCCTTGATGGTTGTCAGAGGACTCTTATAAAAAAGAAAGGCGTGCGTTATATACATTTAAGAGAATTGAGAGCTTAAATTGAAAGCTTCTAAAAGATTCTAGAAGATCTACTCTACTTGTAATCTCTCTCTTCCAAGAGTCTCTCTTGAGACTCTTGGAAGTGATCTCATAATAAACAACTGGACACGTCCTACCCACCCACACACACACACATACACACACACACACACACACACTTCACAAATATACTTCATAACCACAGCCACACTCACACATCCACACCCACACTCAAACATCGACACGAACATACCCTAGTTTGCTGTCTAGTCTTTTAAATTACTTAATTATTTGTTTTGTGTTTTCAGTTTTGCATTTTTTTGTCAATTTTCGTCCATCCCATAATCTTTGTCATTTGTTAGTATACGTTTGTATTAGCTGTGACACGACCGTGTAGTCAGGAGGCCTGGAGACCTGTAACACAGGTTGTCCTAGTACAGGCTCCAGTTTCCACTACATCGTTATATCTTGTATACTTAATTTTGTGTTAAACTTATGTTTAATTGTGTGGTGGAAAAAAATAAACGTTTATTATTATTATTATTAATCTCAATCATATTTTCATACAACTGCAAAAAGAGGTAACATTCTCCTGTACTATCTGCGAACTTTTAATCCTTGCCGGTTTTATATCGGGTTTAACTGGGCGTCGGTACACGCAATATATTTCGTAGGTGTACCTTACAGGCCAACGCCCATTGCCTATCTGCTCGGCGATAAAACTATTTTATGTACCTTTTGGATATGTTCGAGATATCCGCTAATCTTCTTTTGTTCTGTGTAAGTGCGTATTTGTTGGAGCGAGGTTATTTGTACATATGTTAGCTCCATCTGAATATAATAGGTACTATGTGTTTTATTATGTGCAATACCGGTTGTAGATCTGAGATGATTCTTTTTTGCGTTTCGTTCTAAATTGGCAGCCTCCGTGGCGTAGCGGTAGCGAACACGGCCGTTGCGCAAGGAGGCGCGGGTTCGATTCCCGTACAGTGCAAATATTTGTGTGCATGAATATGAATATTTGCACTAGTCTGGTCGTGCCTCGGGAAGCACGTTAAGCCGTTGGTCCCGGTTGCCATACGAACATCTAGTGGCAGTCGTTACGGGTTGTTGGAGCCCTCAAAAGTCTAACAATTGGTCTAACTGCAATGCTTAGATATCGCCTTCGGGTTGTGGAGGTCAGACGGCAGTCGCTTCACGGAAAATATCTAAGTTTAGCCAAAATCAGCAGTTAGATTGGTAAAGCAGACCCCAGACTCCAAAGCTGAAAGGCTGCGGATGCGACTGGGATTAAGGCTGATATGATGATGATGACATCATCATAAAATGACATCCAATTTCAAGAGAACTTTTCAGTTTCCAGTGCCCGTTTCAGATTTTCTCTTTTCTTCCTTTTTTCAGACTTTCTATTCCTCTTCATTCTTTTTTTCCTCTATTCATGTAACACCAAAACATTCTCATCTCAGCTTAAATCAAATAACAATGTTAACAATACTAGAAGTCTGCAATTCGTTAACACTTACAAGTTATAGAATAACTCATAAGTGCTATAATAAATGGGGAAAGTGGTAATTTGAACAGAGCAAGCGTTCTGTATCCATGCTATTTATCCATTATTTCTGGACTCAGTTTTTATAGGTCGGAAGTTCATCACAGATTTCTTGAGGAACGAGGTTGAAAAAGATTAAAGACTCAATTTTCAAGACAGCAGATCTATCCAGGGTTTTGTGTATTTCCCCTGAAGGTTAAAGAGAATACGGGAGTCGATGATCCAACACATAACGACAGATAATGTATTTGGGTGAAGCAGAGATGCATACTCTATATTTTATACTAGCGGCCGCCAGCGACTTCGTTCGCGTGGAGTTAGTTATGCTCCGCTCCTAAAGGTCGTAGCGTGATGTTATATAGCCTTCCTGGATAAATGGGCTATCCAACGCAAAAATAATTTTTCAAATTGGAACCGTGGTTCCTCAGATTAGCGCGTTCAAACAAACATACAAACAAACTCTTCAGCTTTATATATTAAGTATAGATTTTTCACGACTGAAGCAGAGATGTTTTTTTTTATATTTAACCACAAAATATTTTAACTAGCGCTTGACCGCAATCCCGCCTGGTAGTAAGCAGTGATGCAATCGTTGATGGTAAAGCGCGCTAGTTTATTAAGAGCCTGAACCACACTTTAGCCCTGAAGACATTTAAATTTTAGTCCGACGGAAACGACGGAAACACCGCCGCTGGCAAATTGTTCCCGTACCTCGATGTACGTGGTATAAAACACGAGGCGAAACGCTTTGTTTAGATTGTTGTGGTGTCAACAACGTAAGGGTGGAAACTGCCGTACGACGGGTCGTCCGATGATGGAACGGAGATTGCAAAATTAACTCATGCAATTCCCTTGCACACCCTCCAAAATGCATCCTAAAGAACACCCACAGGCTGGCTAATCTTTGCCTGTGCTCCAGGCTTTGGAGACCGTTTTGATCTGAATGTTTAATTTAAATGATTAAAATACTAGCGGCCGCTAGCGACTTCGTTCGCGTGGTTTAGTTATGCTTCGCTCCTATTGGTCGCAGCGTGATGTTATATAGCCTAAAGCCTTCCTGGATTAATTGGCTATCCAACGCAAAAACAATTTTTCAAATCGGACCAGTAGTTCCCGAGATTAGCGCGCACAAACAAACAAACAAACAAACTCTTCAGCTTTATATATTAATATAGATTAGTATAGAAGTATAGATTAGCAAAACATAGGATTTATGTATATTTCTGTCTTCATCTTAAAATAAGAAGTCCCTTAGATATGTCTGTTTTATATAATCTCTAGATAATTTAATTAGCAAACCGTTATTATTTTCCTTCCTTACTACAAAATACGGGATCCGCCAAATTTTGCAGCTTTAAAAATAAATAATACGTTGCAAAACAAAATAATTAAGCTGTATTCGTTGGGGTTTTAATCAGCTATCTCATTACGGAGTGGTGGTAAACCGACCGAATGTAAAGTGCTGTTTATCTAAGCAAAGATCTGTGGTAGCCAACGGTTGTGGTCATTCGGGTGTTGGCGCCAGATTGCGTTTTGCTTTTGGTCGCATATTCGGGTTTTGTAAGATCGGTTCGGTTTAGGATGTGAGAAGGAGTTTTAATTTTGGTGTGGACATGAATATACGTGATCTATTTATTGTTCTTGTTTCGGTACCGACTTAATATTACTCAAAAGTATAAACATAGAGTCAGTCTTTTAACACTTTTGCAGAATGTGGAACATTAAAGACAAGCCAGAAATGAGTGAGAAAAGAGTATGAAATGAGGAGATTCGCAGAAGAACCAAAGTCACCGATATCTCTTCAAGTCGCTAAAATTAAGTAGCAATGGGCGGGAGACATTGCTCGTAGAACCGATGGCCGATGGGGCATCAAGGTTCTAGAGTGGCGGCCACGTATCGGAAGACCCAGCGTAGGGAGGCCCCAACAAGGTGGACCCTGGTGAAGGTCGTGGGAAGCCGATGAATGCGGGCAGTATTAGACCGGTCATCATGGAAACCCTTGGGGGAAGCCTTTGTCTAGCAGTGGATCTCAATAGGCTGAAAAGAAGAAGATAAAAACCAAGTCAATTCTTTGTGAGAGGAAGTCGGCCGTTAGCCACCATGCAGGGGAATGCGGGCTGGCAGATGTCATACGTCTTCGACATAAGACATGACAGTTACCTCACAATATTTTAAGAGCAGCGGTGATGACGTAATAAATTTATAGGTCAGGGTTTGAACCTACAGCGAGTGCAGTCCATTCAAGTCGAGTACAAAGTTATGTCGAGTGTCAAGTGCAGCCGTAACAACTGATTGCTCATGCTGCTCTAAACCCACTTCCTACTAATATTTCTACTAATTTTATAGACGTGACAGCTTCGACAGATAGATGCATGGATAAAACTGCCAAACGAATTGGGATGAGATTTGGCATACAAATGTTTTAACATATGGGATACCAATAATAGATAGAAATACCATCTCGATCTGTACGCACTCCACAATTATTCAGTATTCCCGCTAGTAACAATAATGTTTCAAAGAATAACCCGTTATCCAGAATGTGTCATCAATATAATACAATATGCGCTAAGGTAGACTTGTTTCTGAGCAGTTTTAACGAATTTAGAAATTGTTTGTATAAATTGTAGGTTGTAATTGTTTGTATAATATCACTTGGTAACTTACCCATATTAATTCCGTCTCTAACGAAGCATAATTAATCATTGAATGTTATGTACAGGAATAATTGGACTTCAGATTGATGTACTGTATGTCGTATTAACTGTGTTGATTGTCTTAGTCTGTAGTTTGTCACTGTACTTATAAAATAAAATAAAATATATATATTCCCACGGGATCAACACCAATGCGGGTAAAATCGCGAGGCACAGCTAGTATACATACCAGTCAATCTGAAAGGCGCTAGCGTGCTCGAAAGCCTACGACGCTTTTCTTCCATTTCCATACTATGTAACAACACAGTGCTTACTAATCAGTTGCAACATTAAAATATTAAACACGTATGCTGTTGCTGTTAAACCGATACGTTGTACTAAAACTAAGACAGGACTAATATTTATCTTCTGTCCTATTCTTAATGTAAAAAAAAAAGAATCAAATGCACAGAGCTTAAATTTGAATTTGTGAGTAAAGCAATCGCGACCAAAGTCTGCGTCGATGAAAGAAGATGATATTTTATGAAAAACATTTTTAATTACTTTTTTTTTTTTTTTATTATTTATAAACTAGTGCTTGACTGCAATCCCGCCTGATGATAAGCAGTGATGCAATCGTTGATGGTAAAACGCACTAGCTTATTAAGCCTATTCACTCAAAAAGACTGAGTGAATAGGAAGGAAGACGGCAGTTGAGCGAGGAGATGCAATGTTTAACCCAACAACACGACCAACAATGCTGCGCCAGAGGATGATCTGGAGACCCTCCACGACCAAACTCCCGACACAACAACATTAGGCACATCGTACCCGGTACACATCGCAACACACCTGCTCAGACCCGTCCTCCGTACGGCTTCATCAGCCATCATGCCGGAACACGACGAATCGCTTGGCGGCAAGACTTTGTCTGGTGGGTGGTAACTTATGCCGGCGGCTGATGTTGTTGCCTACCACCGAGAGAAACTTGAACATTAAAGTTCGTGTACGTCCTCCAGCCGCAAAATACCACATCCATTACAACCGTCCACTTTCCACATTCCTGTCATTGGTTTCCTCTCGGGCACTATTAACATTTTAATCGCTTGTTTACAAGCAACAAAATTAATTTAAAATTAACCATGAGCCATGAAATGCAATTACGCTGATAGCTAATTAAAATTTTCATAATGTTCACACCTTGTAGTTACATAATAATGACTACAAGGTGTGAACATTATGAAAATATCAATATTGATTTTTAGAGCTTTTTCTGTATTTATAAACTAGTGACCGCAATCCCGCCTCATAGTAAGCAGTGATGCAATTGTTGATGCTATATCGCGCTAGTTTATTAAGAGCCCATTCACTCAAAAAAACTGAGTGAATAGGAAGGAAGACGGCAGTTGAGCGAGGTGATGCAATATTAAACCCAACAACACGACCACGATGCTGTGCCAGAGGGAGGTTGATCTGGACACCCTCCACGACCAAAATCCCGACAAAAAACGCAACTGCTCAGACCCGTCCTCCGTACGTCGTCACTAGACATTACGCACACTATTACGCAGCTATTACTCACTGTCGACTGGTGGCCGGCGACTCAGTCGATGGTGACTGTGACGTAGAGCTATTAGACACTACACTGTCGACAGGTCGCCAGTAACTCGGTCCCTCAGCAACCAAAAGATACGCAAAGTCGTTGATCAAGTGCGTAAGCACCTATTTAAACTATACAACGTTATTTTGTGTCCAGTATTTTTAAGTAGAGAATCTATGTTAAAAATTTCAAAAAGATATCATGAAAAACCACAAAGTTATGGGCTTGTTATCTTACTTGGTTGTCCCAACAAAAATATAGTTAACGCACCGCTCGCCCGCCTCCGCTTGCAGCGGCGCGACGCGAGGGGCCCTGTCTTACGCGCCTAGAGGCATGATCCTATGATCTGTCACACTGTCGATGATGCTAACGACACTGCAACAATTTCTAAATGTATTTGGGAAAAAATATTATAACATGTGTAAAATTATTGGAATCGATTCAATTACTGATTTTGAACTAACTGTTTTCAGGTTTCGTGAAAATAAAAAGTAACGCGAGCAACCGATGGCCGATGGGGCAGTAAGGTTCTGGAGTGGCGACCACGTACGGAAGACGCAGCTTTGGGAGGCCCCTAACAAGGTGAACCGATGATCTGGTGAAGGTCGCGGGAAGCCAATGGATGCGAGCAGAACAAGACCGGTCATCGTGGAAAGTCTCGGGTGAAGCCTTTTTCCAGCAGCGGACCTCTTTAGCCTTAAGAAGAAAAAGAAGAAACATATTGAATCAAAAATACAAAGCAAGAAACACTCTGCTTTTAAAATTCTCCAATTAAAAATGTTGACAAAGAAAAAAATAGTACGAAAATACATGGACGTCACAGAAAAACGTGCATTTTTAAAAATTCAATCTCCTCAAAAATATGACACATGACCACGTGACGACGTATCCAAGTGACGCATATGGAATTCGTGTTTATGAACAAGCTTTTCCTCATGTACAAAAATATACATTTTCACTAAACAAAAAGGTTTACAGGCTACAACCACTTACCCTTTGCGAATAAATACTAGGATTCAGTCACTTAAACTACTGCATCTGACAGTCGCAAAATTCGAGTCTATATAAAATGGAACGACTTGGGCGGGATCCCCTTTTCCGTTCACCCTTCGAAGGAAATTGCCGCCATACATTGATGTTTATCTGAGGATCTATTCACGTCTTAGCGATGTCGCAATGGTTTTGTTCCGTCCGTTTTTCTTTAAGTGTTTCGTATACTGATGATAGTATCGATAAAACAATTGTGAATGGATGAGAATGGGCGTGGAATTGAATGGTAGTATATGGCGCTGTCATTTGACATTTAACATGCGTGAGACTTCCTTAGAAACAGTGACCTTTTTTAACACAATATAGAAGTTCAATCAATTAATTCTTTTTGTAGGTATTTTGGTGGCTACAGAACTAATTGATTGAACTTTTAGCCTAAATCTATCATTCGTTATTATATATTTAGTATCTTTTTTTGTTCTGGATGGTTAAGAGGGGACTCTAGTGCCGAGGAATTTGAAAAATAGGTATTCGAAGAAACTATAGCCGTCGCGCTGCTTCCAACCTCTCCCGGTAAAGTGCGAAAAGACAGTTGCAGCTCAGGCTGATTTTACCTACAAAAACGTTGACCAAAAGACGTTTCGTATTCTCTTTTTTTTTATAATTATAAACTAGTGCTAGACTGCAATCCCGCCTGATGGCAAGCAGTGATGCAATCGTTGATGGTAAAGCGCACTAGTTTATTAACCTATACACTCAAAAAACTTAGGAATAGGAAGGATTACGGCAGTTGAGCGAGGTGATGCAATGTTAAACCCAAGACCAACACGACCAAACGATGCTGCGCTAGAGGGAGATTGATCTAGAGACTCTCCGCGACCAAACTCTCGACACAACAACATTTGGCGCATCGTACCCGCCACACACCGCAACACAACTGCTCAGACCCGTCCACCGTACGGCTTCACCAGACATCATGCCGGAACACGACGAATCGCTTGGCGGCAAAACTTTGTCTGGTGGGTGGTAACTTCTTCTTCTTCTTCTTCTTCGCTGTTTTCTTTTTCAAAACACGACAGATTTTTTTTTTATATCAAAATTTAGAGGAAAGGTATACCTATGCGTCTATTATTTTCTTATTTGTCAAAAACTTATCGCGTTTGTCTAATAGTCATCTGAACATCACGGTAAAAATGGGTTCTTTTTCGCGATTTTGAAGTATCGTATTTCTTTTATTAATTAAGTTTCGGAAAAAATTAAATGATAGAAGCACGTATAGTCACGGTGTAAAGTTGTAGAAAATAAATTATTGCTCTAAAAGCGTAGAGTTCCCTCTTAATCCTCAAATGACCTCTCCCGCTCTGGGCGGAGCGGAATGTCGTATCATACTTTTACTGACTAAAACCCACCTGTGTTATTTCACCTTCCTGTACGACAGAGCCACGGTATCTCTTTGGAACAAACCATAGCCCCGGCAGACATCGGTCTTCGTGGACCCAGTCATAGTTCTAAAACCCATAGGTCTAGACACACACTGTCACATCTTCACTTTAACAAGACGTGTTCTAATCATGTTACGCACTCTATTATTAATCTATAGGCTACCGTAGAGGTCCATCCATCCTAGTGCATTTATCATGCGCATCTTGCCTAATTAGAACCGATGCCCGACCGGGTTCTCGAGTGGCGACCACGCACCGGAAGACGCAGCGTGGGTAGGCACCCGACAAAGGACGACCTGGTGAAGGTCGCGGGAAATCGCTGGATGTGGGAGCCGCAGGGCCGGTCGTTGTTGAGATCCTTGGGAGAGGCTAAGACTAGCAGTGCACGTCTTTCGACTGAAATGCTGATGATGATTCGCGGCCTCCACGCATAAATACTAATCGCATATTACTGTGGTAATTCTCGTTATTTTAAGAACGTCCACAATCTGGTCTCCAACCCTCACGCTGTTAGATTATGGCCCACACCCTCTCACTGAGAGGAGGCGTGTCTCCCACGAGTGGGAACATTATAGGCTGATTATGTAAGCTAAGATTGCTACAAAATTTTAAGCGTTTTAATTACGAGAATTTAATCCCGATGACCTGGTGAAGGTCGCGGGAAGCCGATGAATGCGGGCAGCATAAGACCGGTCATCGTGGAAAGCCTTGGGGAGACCTTTGTCTAGCTGTGGACCTCTATAGGCTGAAGAAGAAGCATTACGGGAATTAGCCTTTAGGGTGTTTTAAATACGCTTGTAAAAAATTGCTCAATTACCTTCATTTGTTTCCCGAAGAATGTTCGAGTCCAATGGTTTTACAAAACGAAAAAACATTTAACTCATCCATACTAATATTATAAATGCGATAGTAACTCTGTCTTTCTGTCTGTCTGTTACGCTATCCCGCTTCAACCTCTCAACCGATTTTGATGAAATTTGGCACAGACAACGTTTAGACCCTGAGAAAGGATATAGGCTACCTTTTATTCAAATAAAAATAGATATTCCCGAGGGAAATCTAAAAAGCGCGATCTAACCAAATTCCACGCGGGCGTAGCCGCGGGCGAAAAGCTAGTGTTAAATAAAACATCGAACAGAACAACACGAATATTTTTTTTTTCAATTACCTCATTAAACATTGATCACAAAACTCTGTTCTAGAACATAGCGTAATGTCGTTTTATCTCATTTATATTGGTGAAAAATAATTGTTGCGCATAAATCTTTGGAAGTATGTGTGTGTGAGCAATTTGCAAAAAGCAATTGCCGCTATACATCAATGTCTTATCGTTGGATCTGTGCGTCGATTGTCACAGGTTACGTGGCGGGGGAGGTGCGGAAGGTCCACTCGTGCAGTAGGCGAAAGTAACGAGATAATTTAAAGTAAATGAGGAGGTAATGATAGGTAGATGCTCTTAATAAACTAGCGCGCTTTACCATCAACGATTGCACTACTACATACCATCAGGCGGGATTGCGGACCAGCACTAATCTATACTACATAGCTGAGAGGATTAGCAAGTTGGAGTGGCACTGGGCTGGTCACATATGCCGCAGGACCGACAACCGTTGGGGTAAACGAGTCCTCGAGTGGAGACCGCGTCTCGGTAAACGTAGCGTAGGACGCCCTTGGGCGAGATGGAGCGACGACATCAAAAAGGTGGCTGGTAGTGGCTGGCGGAGAACTGCTCAGGACCGAGCCTGTTGGCATGCTATGAAAGAGGCCTATGTCCAGCAGTGGACAAGTAGAGGCTGATGATGATGACTAATCTATACTAATATATGAAGCTAAAGAGTTTGTTTGTTTGTTTGAACGCGCTAATCTCAGGAACTGCTGGTCCGATTTGAAAAATCTTTTTGCGTTGGATAGCCCATTAAATCCAGGAAGGCTTTAGGCTCTATAACATCACGTAGCGGAGCGTATAAAAAAAAACATACCTATCGAAACCTACGCGTGTGAAAACGCGGAGCGCAGCTAGTTTATAATATATGTAAAAAAAATTACGAAATGATTCATAGGCTTTTCTTTAACAATGAAAATCTTTTTTCAGCAATAATACGGCATGCCGAAAGATGCAGCGTGGGTTGGCACCTCCCACGGCAGGCCAATGGACTTATATAAATAGACACACTTTGAAATTACTTCGCCATCTCGTTGTGTAAATTTCATGTTGAATTGAATATATTTGGATGGCTCATATATATTAAATTTCATATTACAGTTCAAATTATGTGTAGGATCCCACCATATGGTAAATAAAATTGCTTGTGATAGAAATTCAATTAAAACAGCCCGCTTTAGAAGCACCACCAACGCTTCATAACTTAATAACAGCCATATTGAAGTGGGAGTCGGCTGGCAATGTCGCATGAATACTTCCGCAAATACAGTCATAGACCGTCACTCAATGAATGACTGAGGGAAGACGTTCCCGTCGAGGTAGACAGTGTGATGATCAGCACCCTAATTATGCTAATCCATTGCTCCATGTTCGTATAATATGTTTACTCAAAAAGGAAAATTAAGCAATGAATGCTATTGAACTGTCAAAATGAAACCCGTTGCCACTATCAGTGGCAGTGGGTTATGTTTGGACCCAACTGTTATGCCCACTGTCCACTTATTATGGGGCCAACACTTCCAGAAATGGCATAAAATAGTAAGTTTTTGGAAGGATAAACGGGAGGTCGTACAAGTACCTAAACAGTTGTGTTTATTGTTGACAGACTATTTTTGTTCTTGAAAGTTTTGTCCCAATTTATTAAGATTTATTTCTGACAATACTTCTTCACAATCTCTACACATTGGCCCTCTATCTATGGTTGTTTTTCTAGCATTTTATTCAGGCGTTTGCAACGTTTTAACTAAACGTTTTCGCTTCTCTATGGCGTGGGACAGATTTGTATGTTGTTAGAATGGATGAGGTCCACGCCCGTTTAAGATGAGTTGACTTTATTTCAAAGTGCAAATAGAGTGAGGATTCTATTGCGTAAAAGTCTCTTTGTTTAGTTTTAAAAGCTGAAAGTTTTATTTTTGGTTTAATTTAATTTTATGCTGCTATTAATGTTTGTATGCTGATATACCGGGAATATGCAAAAGTTAGATTGAAAAGAAAAAATGGTGAGCTAACATATCCTAAAACCGAAAATTCGAAGACACTTAATTGACATCTGGCTACTCGCACTGGGTCCACAGGGTGGATTATGACCCCTCTGCCTTACAAGAATTAGGCACCTGTCCTATCAGTGCGAACATTATATGCACGGTGATAGGGCCTGCGAAGACGACGGAGTTTTCTCCACGGCGGAGAAAAAGTACGCTTCACGAATAAAAACTTCACCGCGGATTTACCGCCAACTCAAAGCACACGGTGTGCGGTCATTTAATAAAATAATTTAAAAAATAATAATTCAATAAAATAAAAATATGTACATAAAGTAACAAAAATATGACTAAGTCACGTTAAGGTTAAAATAGAATGCTTCCAAAATAAATGTACTTGGAAAGGTTGAATGGACTAAGTAATTAAATTAGAAAATAATTGGTACTTATTACGTTTTAACAAACTCGGCAAAAAAGCGCAAGGAAGACCCGCAAATAAACCGTTAAAAATGTTGCTTAGCAAAATCATTTTTAAATACTGTTACGACGTACATTAAAAAGGGGTTACAGGGCTGTTTACCTTGAACCCTCTGTAAGGGTGTATGGCAAACATGACACGACAACCCTTTCTAAATAATTAACGAACAAATCAGATAATTACAGGGAAAGAGTAAGGTAATCCTGAGCAAACAATCACTTTGAACGGTTTTGAAAGTGTTTGTTGGTATCAATTAAAAACTGCTTTGTTAATGGTCTTCATTCATTTATTCTCCTACCTTTATTATACACTTTCAAGCTAAGTATTAATTTTATGTACATATGTACATCTGTCTCTTATATTGGTGTCTATAACTGACTCAGACTCAGAGTCACACAAAGGGCAATGGAAAGAGCTATGCTCGGAGTTTCTCTGCGTGATCGAATCAGAAATAAGGTTATCCGCAGAAGAACCAAAGTCACCGACATAGCTCTTCGAGTCGCTAAAATTAAGCAGCAGTGGCCACATTGCTCATAGAACCGATGGCTGATGGGGCAGTAAGGTTCTGGAGTGACGGCCACTTACTGGAAGACGCAGCGTAGGGAGGCCCCCAACAAGGTGGACCGATGACCTGGTGAAGGTCACGGAAAGCCGATGGATGCGGGCGGCACAAGACCAGTCATCGTGGAAAACCTTGGGGGCCGCCTTTGTCCAGCAGTGGACATCTATAGGCTGAAGAAAAACTTACTACAGAGAAGGGCGGGCGTTTTGAGGGGACTATCTTATGTAATATTGACGCTCAAAAGGTGCCACCAGGTAGACCTAATTTGAATAAATGACTTTCGATTTTGACTAACATTAGAAGTTAACTAAAATTATTACTAACCTTATGGATTCCTGTCTGGAATAAAAGTTTTCTAGTCAATTATATTCTTATTTGCCTTAGAGTAAATAAACGAGGTTGGGCTTACGTAAGATGGGAGGAGTATAGCAAGGCGTATGCCCAAGAGTGGGAATAATGCTAGTAAAAACCTCTAGAAACATATTGAAAATTTATTGAACTTGTAATTTTTAGTATTCGTTTTAACACTTGAACGTAAATAAATGACAAACGGTTCAGGTAATCCCGCGACGTTACATACACGCTGATTGTGTCTTTTTTATTTCTTTTAATAATAATAAACTAGTGTTGACTGCAATCCCGCCTGGTGGTAAGTGGAAATGCAATCATTGATGGTAAAGCGCGGTAGTTTATTAATCCTATCTACAAAAAAACTGAGTGAATAGGAAGGGAAACGGCATTTGAGCGAGGTAATGCAGTTACCCCCCCCCCCCCCCCCGAATTCCAGAAAATAAGAGTTATTTAAGGTATATAAAAAGTGTTAATTGTAGTAGTACGGTAGTCAGATAGGTTATTAGTAGGGCTTCCATTGAGGGTTAAACTTTCATATTTTTGCCATATATTTCGCAACGTAACACAAGCCCACGTCGGGGTATCTTGATCAAGCTCCCGTCATAAATGTCAATCTGTCAAGCTGCCATATTACCGACAGTCCGCCACAGAAATCTGCAGAGTAATTACATAACACCTTATCAGTAGCAAAAGGTTTCATTTTGACAGTTCAACAACATTCATTGAGTTGTCTACCTTGTTGAGCAGATCCATTTTGCGACGCGCATATTGGGAGATATTATAGGTTTTGAGAAAAAAATAAATCATTTCAAATTGCTACTATGTATTGGTGTTAATCTTACTAATATTATAAATCGGAAAGTGAGTTTGTTTGTTTCTTTGTTCCGCTTTCACGCCGTAACTACTGAACCGATTGCTTTGAAATTGTGCAGACGTAAAGTTAGAAGTCCGGATTAAATAATAGGGGTTTTTATCCCTGAAAATGTTGACATTCCCAAATAATTGTTACAGTCATACCAGTTCGGTGATAGATGGCGATGTGTGTCGTATAAAACAGCGCGATATAACCGAATTCCACGTGGGTGAAGCCGCGGGCGAAAAGCTAGTTGAAAATAAATGTATGATGAAAGTTTATAGAATAGAATACTCTCTATTATACACACTATATACATTTATCATCATCATAATCATCATCAACCTTTTTATCCCTCTGCGGGGCACAGGTCTCTTCTCATACAATACCTTTGCATGGAATGCTTACGGAGAAGGAGAGCCACGGTTAGCGCAGTGCCTGTGCGATCGACTGCTGCGCTGTGTGTCGCGAGTTCAATCCCCGAATCATAGAATAAAGAGAGGAAGTAGGTTATCTGCGACCCAGTCCGCGATTTAATTGCCTACTGTCTTAGGGTTGACAACTGTCCGCGCTTCGTCGGTTACGGTTGTCGCCCAAACCGCTAACAAATATTTATAGACTAAGAGCTTATGTTTAAATTATTTGCTTAGTATTTAGTTTACATATACTAGTCAGATTTTTTTTTGTAATTTTTATTTTTAGTTTTGTACACATAAAGAACCATATTTATTTTTATTTTTAATTAATACAAATATAAATAATACAAACATAACATCTATTGAATCACACATTTAATACAAAATTACAAATTAGCTACAGAAAAATACCTACTTTCTTCGGTTTCGACTATTACGAAACGCGTTGTTATTAAACTTTAATGTGTAATATATCCGTATCCTTGTAAATAACTTTTAGAAATATAATTTGAAAAATATAAGTCTTTTATTTGTTCATAAATAGACATACCAACTTTGCAGTTTATGTGATCATTTTTTAAAAGCTATACTCTGTTTTTTAATCTCGTAGACTAAACTGATATTAAGAGTGTTGGCAGTTTATTGCAATTCTTAAATAGTGCCGAAACTTAGCGTTCGTAAAATCAAGTATCGTTTTTTTACAATAAGTTATCCTGAAATAATGTGTAGGTACTTATTAAAAACGTAATAATACAAAATTAATAATGTAAATTTGACATTTGCATGTGTCAATTTAGTCTACGAGATTAAAAAACAGAGTATAATGTGCCGAAAAGCCGTGACGCGCGAACCTCGTTCCGTGCTAGCCGCGACTAGCGCAGTCATAGGCACTCTAATATTGTGTTTAGGTGTGCGTGCGGCGACGCATAGATACTATGGCGCAGACATACAAGCCGCGCGCGGTCCGTTTGTATGAAGATAACGTACTTCCTCTCTTTATTCTATGCCCGAATGGAGCAAATATTTGTATGGCCTACAGATAGTTGTTCCGGGTCTGGGTGTTTGTGTGTGTGAGTTTAAATAGTGGTAAACGCACGCACGATACAGGAGTAATCATAAGTGCGGGACAAAGTTCTTTAAAAAGAAAATAGAAGCAAAGTTATATTAATTAGTATAAATAGATTAAACAATATTTTTTTTATTAAAAATGTACTACTTTAAATAAACATATAGTAATAGGTTATGCTTTCAGTAAATTTTGTGATATACAGCATGACAAAAGTAGGTCTATCTTTTGAAAATTTTTGTAACATTGTGAAGTACAGATGTAAACTGTGAAAAATCTAAACGAAGAATTAATGAAAACTCTGATAATAATCATACCCTATTGTACTGATTTTATAAACGCGAAAGTGTTACGCTTGGATGGATAGCATTGAACAAAAGGGTTACAGAAACATAAACTGGCTCGGGAAATATGATCTAATTTGATCCTTAATACAATCGTGTAAACTCAATTTGTTATTAGCACAATAATATTTGATTCATAAGAGATGAACGGCTTGAGTTTTGATGTAAGAAAATAAAAGATAAGTTTTACTAATTACGATTTAGATATTTTATATAGCCACTAGTTTCCCGCCCGCGGCTTCGCCCGCGTGGAGTTCGGTTATATCGCGCTTTTTAGATTTCCCTCGGGAACATCAATTTTTTTCGGGATAAAAGGTAGCCTATGTTCTTTCTCAGGGTCTAAAGATTGTTTGTGCCAAATTTCATCAAAATAACTCTGTCTGTCTGTCTATCTGTCTGTCTGTCTGTCTGCCTGTCTGCCTGTCTGTCTGTCTGTCTGTCTGTCTGTCTGTTACGCTTTCCCGCTTAAACCGGTTGAGAGGTTTAAGCGGGAAAGCGTAACAGACAGACAGACAGACAGACAGACAGACAGATCGACAGACAGACAGCCAGAGTTACTTTCGCATTTATAATATTAGTATGGATAGGAGACTATCAATTGGAAACGTGCACTTAGCTTCTGGAGCTTCTGGTATATCATAGTTTATGTGAAATACATTATTTCATATGTCATGGATAACGATATCATTTTAATAAAAGTTGCTCATTTGATTTGTGTATTAGTGGGGCAAACGCTGTGAAATTATTTTGTAATGGCGGCACGTGAAGATTTGCATCACTTGAGTGGCAGTGGGCCGGGTACATTGCCCATAGGACCGATACCTATCGCGACCATGCACTGGAAGACGCAGCGTGGATAGGCCCCCGACAAGGTGGATCGACGACCTGGTGAAGCGCTGTTTGCGGGAGGCACGATGACCGGCATCGTGGAGAGCCTTAGGAGCGGCCTATGTCGATCAGTGGATGTCTTTCGGCTGTAATGATGATGATGTTTAGAAACAAAAAAAAAAGTGACCAAAAACAGTACCAAGACACACCGATCAAAATAAAAGAGGGGTCAATCATATATTTCTCAATTTTCTACCCACCCCTACCCTAAAGCCAGGTTTCATTATAATTTAATTATCCCTCGCTCGCTCCCACCACTTGTACTAATTTTTTAAGTAGAAGTAAAGCTCGATAGGACACCACCCGCCCCCGGGGCAACCTTTATCAACAGCGTCGCTTGACTTGGATTCCTTAATACACATAGGTACATTATTACCCAATTTTAAGATAAAGCTACTGGAAATTTAACTCTGTCTCTGACAAACAAGATTGGTTTTTGACTGACAAGGAAAGGTTGTGATGGTTAAACCATTTAAAATGTACCATTGACACCGTAATAAGTCAGTTCTTGTGTATTGTTTTCCGTCGCCTTACTTTCACAAACTGTGGTGTAGCAAGCAAATTTTATTATAGGGACGAATTTAGTTAGGACGCTCAGTTGTTTTCAGGGGAGTTCGATCAGTTCATGTTTGGTGTTCTGGTTTTCATTTAATTTGATATTGAATATTGATATTTTGTTGAAATGTGTGTATTTATTGTATTTGGAAGGCTCACCGTCGCGCGTCGGAACTTCTAAACATTTTAACTGGGGACTCCATTTTTACAATCTGATAATTGTTGATAGGCCTACAAGGTTCTTCCATATCTATTATCATCATCATATCAGCATTGATCCCAGTCGCATCCGAAGCTTTTCAGCTTTGGAGTCTGGACCCTAGACTCCAAAGCTGAAAAGCTTTACCAGTTTAACTGCTGATTTTGGCTAAACTTAGATATTTTCCGCAATAAGACTGCCGTCTGATTTCCACAACCCAAAGGCGATATCGAAGCATTGCAGTGAAACCAATTGTTGAACTTTTGAAGGCTCCAACAACCCGTTACGACTGCCATTAGATGTTCGTATGGCAACCGGGACCAACGGCTTAACGTGCTTTCCGAGGCACGACCAGATAAGTGCGAATATTCATATTCATGCATACAAATATTTGCACTGTTCGAGGATCGAATCCGCGCCTCCTTGCGCAGTGGCCGCGTTTGCTACCGCTACACCACAGAGGCTGTGCCATTTTAACAGCAATGGTGATGAAATAATTTACACAAAGTACGCCTGCCAGGATTTAAACTTACAACCTACGGCTCGTAAGTCAAATCCTCAACCACAGACCTACTATTGCTCCTAAATAAACAGTGTTAAATGTTTGTTTATTCAAAGGTCTTAAGATATATCTTCTCACAAGAGAAATTCAAGTAATCCGATCGTCTTGACACATCTGTCTATACGTAACCGCAGGCATCTATAACTGAAACACATATTTTATGCCGCACCCTTCTCATCCCTTGTAATTGTATTACATAGTTTATGGTAACCAGTTCATTCAGGTGTTGATCTTCGAAGGTGTGAAAATGGAGAAGGCTGATCTATACATACATTACTACATAGTACAAAACAAAGTCGCTTTCTCTTTCTCTATATCCCTATATATGATTAAATCTTTAAAACTACGCAACGGATTTTAACACGGTTTTTTTAGTAGATAGATTGATTAAAGAGGAAGGTTTATATGTATAGTAACATCCATGAAATAGTGGAGAAATACTATTATTTTGTGGTTTCTAATGAGATGTCGTAAATAATTATTTTACGCAGGCTAAACCGTACGAGATTTATCAAAATAATGTAGGTACTAAATGACTATAGTCTATAGTCGAACTAGTAAGTCAGTCTATTATTTTAAAGTAAAATTCACTTACACGTCACGAGACGTGAATATATATTAATTAATCTGTTTAAACAAAACTTAAATAACTAACAGATACTACTTTTTTTTTTATAAATTATGAACTAGCGCTCGACCGCAATCTCGCCTGATGGTAAGCAGTGACGCAATCGATGATGGTGATGCTGATTAAATCATGAAATGCAAAATTTCACGATTCATTATTCATTACTACCCAAAAAATCTTCATATCACCAGAGATATCAAGCTTGTCACTATTTAAATGGTACTTACTTAGTCCTAAATCACAATAACTCGACGCTGACAAAAAAAAAAAAAGTTCTTAATTCAATAAAATATTTCTAAACATTAAGTTATAAATCGTCTTTTATATCTAGACATAAACAACAATATCACAGAAATAATATAGTAAGTATTATCAACATAACATTACTACAGAGAGTTAAATAAGAAGTCGGCAAAATACGTTAAAATCTTACCAACATGACAAAACACAAATCCCATTCTTTCCCCAAAACCCTAAAACTTCCGAGAACTAAACAAAACTAAGGCCCACAACATATTTTAACGACAAAAGAACCAAGCACGAAGTGTACCGAAAGCAAAATCGGATTTTGTTGGAACAACCGCGCCGCCGACCCGCGTCATTGTAGAATGACAGTTCCCACTGAAGAATGGATGGAATTCCACTGTTGGTTTACTCGAAATGGTTAGCTTCGAAGACAAGAAGTATTATGCCCATTTATATCTAGATTCCAGGCGCTAAAATTTCATTTGGAATGAATTCTGTAGGCTGTCTGTTTAAGATATTGCTGGTTGCTCTTGCTGTGTTTAGACTTAGTGAAGTTTGCCAGAATATTCGTTCCTAGGTAACCATAGTCCATCGTAAGTTGTATTTATTAAGTCATTAAAACTGCACTCTAAATGCGTAACAGACTATTACTGTCAGATGAAATCATTTTAAAGCTTATTGTTGTTCCAAGGCTCCCTATGTTTTTTTTTTTAATAAATATAAACTAGTGCTTGATTGCAATCCCGCCTGATGGTAAGCAGTGATGCAATCGTTGATGGTAAAACGCAGCAGTTTATTAAGCCTATTCACTTAAGAAACTTAGGAATAAAAAATAAAAAAATAAATATAAATATATACGGACAAATCACAAAGATTGAGCTAGCCCCAAAGTAAGTTCCAGACTTGTGTTATGGGATAGTAACTCAACGATACTATATTTATAATAGATACATATATAGATAAACATTCAAGACCCATGCCAATTAGGAAAAGACCGTTTTCCATCTTGACCTGGCTGGGGATCAAACCCGGGGCCTCCACGTTGCAGGCAGGCGTGTTGACCGCTGCGCCACGGAGGTCGTCGAATAGGAAGGATGACGGCAGTTGAGCGAGGTGATGCAAGGTTAAACCCAAGACTAATACGACCAAACGATGCTGCGCTAGAGGGAGATTGATCTGGAGACTCTCCACGACTAACCACCTGACACAACAATATTTGGCGCATCGTACCCGCCACACATCGCAACACAACTGCTCAGACCCGTCCTCTCCTCCCGACCACAACGAACCGCTTGGCGGCAAGACTTTCTCTCTCTTTTCTTTAAACTTCTGCCGACAACAACGTAAATATCGCAATGAATGTTGTTGAACTATCAAAATGAAATCCCTTGCTACTGATAATGTGTTATGCAATTACTCTGCTGATTCAGAACTTCACATTACAGATGTCAAGGGTTAGACAAATACCAACTTTGTGTTCATTATTAATTAAGTTCATTTTAAAGTGACTAAAATTAGCTTCTGAAAAAGTCATAACGATGTTTGAAATTATAGTGTAAACTAAACTTTATTTTGAAGGTATTAAAATTAGTTTTATACTTATATTTGATTACTTTTATGGCGAATATGTCGCAATATTATTTTAAACAATCTGTGGAATAATTGCGTAACACATTATGGTTATTGTTTCATTTTGACAGTTACACAACATTCATTGCATTATTTACATTGTTGAGCAGAAATATCTTTAGAACATACGGAGCAATGGATTAGCAATTTGCTTCAAAATGATTCAAATAGTGTGGTACGCAATTAGGGCTCTGAAATAATTTTGAAGACGTTATTTGTGGCTATCGTTTAAAAGCTTAAATCCTTACCTATATAAGCCGTGTCTGAATAGCAATATTCAAAATCAAATTACTACTTGGGAAGGTAAGTACTTCTTACCTTCCCAACCCAATTACTGATCAGGGAGTCCGATATCCTAATTATAACCACCCAAAATTAATAAAACAGGTTATTTTATTACTTACCCACAAATAGGGTTTCGTAGCCTTTTTAGACTAGCGGGAGCAAACGCGGCCGCTCCGCAAGGAGTTGCTGGCTCGATCCCCGTGCAGTGCAAATATTTGTATGTATGAATATGAATATTTGCACTGGTCTGGTCATGCTCGGGAAGCACGTTAAGCTGTTGGTCCCGGTTGTCATACGAACATCTAATGGCAGTCGTTACGGGTTGTTGGAGCCCTCAAAAGTCCAACAAGTGCGCTAACTGCAACGCTTAGATATCGCCATCGGATTGTGGAGGTCAGACGGCAGTCGCTTCACGGAAAATATCGAAGTTTAGCCAAAATCAGCAATTAGACTGGTAAAGCGGACCCCAGACTCCAAATTTAAAAAAGCTTGGGATGCGACTGGGATTAACGCTGAGATGATGATGAAGGATTGTTTTGTAGCCAGTAATAATTGCCGTACGGCTCGATCAATCAGGTAAAGGTACGCTAGTTACTGTTGATACTTGGGTGGGTGACCAAGCTTACATACCAAGACAGTCCGTGCCTCAGAAAGTTTGATAAGCCGTTGAACCCGGCTGTGGAGGCATGAGAAACAGGGAGTAAAGTTCACTCATCCTCAATAGAAAAGGGAGCCTCCGACCAGACAGGTGTTACCTCTGGCGGGCACTTGCCCAACGGTTGAAGTTGGGAAGTTGTATGTATGCAAGTTGCACGGTAAACTCTGCTTGCGAGATGTAGAATCCATGTGACGTCGGTATGACTTATTGTTTATTTGTGGCGTTTGTGGGTACCGCTACACAGGTCTTCAGTCTTTTGTAGAATATTGACAGAGGTTACAGTCATCAGAAGGTCGACCAAACCATGTATAACAATGTATGCATGTACGAATGTAGTCCAACCCAGTCTTAACAAGGAGTATTATATCATATATGTAACAAACCTATGACGTCTTTTTCTTCTTCAGCCTATAGAGGTCCACTGCTGGAGAAAGGCCTCCCCAAGACTTTCCACAATGACCGGTATTGTGCTTCTTGCATCCATCTAGGTCATCGGTCCCCTTTGTTGGAGGCGTCCCTACGCTGCGTCTTTCGGTACGTGGTCTCCACTCAACCTTACTACCCCATCGCCCATCGGTTCTACGAGCAGTGTACCGCGCTCATGATGTCTACTAGAATTGGATTTTTTTAAATATATCTTAACTAAATTTAATTTCAGTGCATTGCAGATAAATATTAGTTTCTTCTTCAGCCTCTAGAGGTTCACTGCTGGACAAAGGCCTTCTCCAAGTCTTTCATTGCATTGGAAGGGGTTTACCGCAATCCACACACTTGGCAGGCGGGTTGGGGATCGCAGTAATATCAAAATTTTAATTTAGTCTTGCTAAATTAGTCAGCGTTTGAACTACTACTACTATACTAGCGACGGCCCGCGACTTCGTTCGCGTGAAGATAGTTATTTTAACATTTTATTTTAACCCCAAGAGAGTCAATTTATATAGATACATTATTACACTTCTAGATCATAATATACAGCATACATTTTAACCCTAGAAAGATAACGTTATTTTTTTGTACTCAAAAGATAAACATCCGCCTCAGAGGCGCACCGTTTTAATAGCCGATTTTCTTGATGAATGTCAATTACTTTTGCTTCATTTACTACTGTAAATTGCTGAATTATTAAATGGTAAATAAAATACATACGTATTATCGTTATTTTTTATTTAAAATATTAAAATTTGTAGGATTTTATAAACCCTTAACAAAAATGAACAAAAATTAGAAGTCTTCTGTACTTAGATAGAAATTTAAAAAAAGAGGCAACTTTTATAGTGTTTTTTCTTATTAACTAATTAATTATAATATAATCAGTCTAAAATTTAAAAAAAAATACTAGAAAAATCAACGGATAAAGACAATTGTTGCAAACAACTTTTTTATGTTCTCCGCACAATGTCTTTTTACATTTTATGGACGTTATTTTGTATAATTCTTTTCTTTTTTTAGTACATAATACTTTCTCTCAAGCGTCTTGATAAAGTAGGAATTTCCAACCTAGTTTTCAAACACGGTGCAAAAATATTTCGACACATGCAACTAGGCACAATTTGAATGAACTATATTAATTGCGGCTGGCATGGGCGGTCCAAGCGTTGGCGGCGATTGTCTAGTATAATACTGTGTTTACTTGCTTATATGGTGTAGCATGTCGGGTAACTCTCCGGTTTCCAGTTCCAGGTTTTCGTCTCTCACAAACTACTCACTGATGCAAAGATAAAACACCGACACATACTGTTCGTAACATTATACGTTTGGGAATTTTGTAACTCAATTGTGTGGTAGTAATTAATTTTAATACAAATTATTTATAAATTGTGATAGTAATAATTGATGTTATCAAACAATGTAGTGTAACATTGATGCATGTTGGGTTGGATGCGCGTGCGACAAAACACAAATCACAGACTATGTTAGAAAATGCTGAATGTCAACTCAGTCTCTTTTACAACAAGCTTCCCATGGACGTTCGAAACTTACCCATTAAACGATTTAAGAACCATATAAAGGCCAAACTTTGCAAAAAGGGGTATTATAAAATCACAGATTATTTAGAAGACAAAAAAGCTTGGGACTGAGCTGCTCGCTCTGTTAAGCATTGTTAATTGTTATTATGCAATATGCGTAATTATAAGGTAAATTATTGTAAACATTTTCATTTTTAATGTCTGGACTTGAAAAAAGACGATGATCCCTGAGTTTGTTTCGGCTATTTCTTCTCAGAGGTAGTCAGTTAGGAAATGCCGGCTTCATCTAATTAAAAAAATAAAATAAAAAATAAACATGACGTGTAAAAGTGATCAGTGATCCTACTTGCTTAATAAACGATTTCATTTCATTTCAAACCGGAACCAGATATTTATCATTTTTGAGGATGATATTCTCGTAGTTTTTATTTAACCTGTATTTTATTTTTTATATTTCTGTTTGTGTTTTTTGAAAGTGTGCTCTCACCATTTACTTTTTATATCTTTTTATTATTACGTTTTTTTTTATATATTTACTATATTACCGGTTCGGTGCTACTTTTAATTGTCTGTTGCATCGGGTGACGTCTGTACGTCGACGCCGGCTGTCGCTGAAAACCAGCGCTGGCTCTGTTTTTGCATAGAGTCCCAGCATAATGCTGAGCGACAGCCGTTTTGCGTGGATGTGACGCATGTTTCCCCTAATTATTTCTTATTATTTATGTTTTTGTAAACTCTTGCGTCATGTTTACTGCAAATAAACGTTTTTTCTTTCTTTCTTTCTTTCTAATTGCAGACGTTTTTCTGGTATTTTGTCCTTTAGCAGTAGACCAAACATGCCTATTCTTGCCCCTGATCACATCATTAGGCGGAATCATTATGCGTTGGTCATGTCCAGTATTTTCAGTGGCAATCTGCGATGAACTATCCTTCGAATTTTCATAGATCATCACTTCTTCTTGGCCATCACCATTAGTCGTTGACATGGTCCTCGATCTCACTGTCACCATCCTCATCAGCACCTTCATCTTCTTCAGTTAATAAAGAAACAATTCCTCTTTTATCCAACACTCCTCTACTGGACACAGAGTTAAAACACTCCTAAAAACAATTGAGGGCAATAAGTATTCACAATAAAAAAAAATTACCTTTATTACTTACCTTACATTAGTAAAAATAACAAAAACAAATTCACTATGAAAGTGGCAAAAGTTACACAAAAGATAAACATGCGCCTTCCGAGCGCAACACATCGCTCTAACAGCAAAACTATGGTACTTACCGAACAGTAGCAGCCGTCTTTTGGAAGTGTTGACCAACGACTGAATTGGCTAGGAAACACAAGCTTGTACAGGCGTCGATAAAAAAATTGCAGCGAAATATGTATTTTGCGGGCGCCTCTGAGGCGCACTTTATCTTTCTAGGGTTAAATTTTTGTTATGCCTTTTTAATATTTTTTTGGATAGCCCATTAATCCAGGCTTTAAGCTATATAGAGCTATCCAACGCAATCAATTTTTTTCACATCTGTCCAGTAGTTCCCGAGATTAGCTCGTTCAAAGAAACAAACTCTTCAGCTTTATATATTAGTATAGAATTAAGATTCTGGCCTCTTTTTAATGAAGTACAATTAACTTAATTTAAGTTTATGTAGTTTGAATGAAGTCTGGCGGCTCACGCCAAAACAAAACTTTATGAAATACCTACAATGACAAAACAAACTTTAATCAATTTTAAGGGTAACCCACTACTTAATACCTTTAAAATGTCTTACATCAGATCTCAATTAGCTGCGAGCGGGTTTATTGCCTCAAATCGGATTCCACCCTTATATATTTTAGTGAGCGCTTTTAACACGGGAGTGTGTTAAATACTTTTAAGGCTGTATAGAAAAGGGTACATTTTACACGGGAATGGTCTAAACATTTTACGGTAAACAGTTTTTAATGAGGTAGAAAAATTAGCCTCCTTTCGTTCTCAAAGAGGTTTCGATGAGAAAGGGTTTCTATGTTTTCGACATGTGGATTACCGGAGGATTGGTTAAGAAAAATGTGGAGGTATTTATTTCTGTTATGTTTGTTTTTGGGATAATGTTCGGAAAAATATACACTGGCATCGTTGTTCGGAAAATAAACTTATTTTAAGTTAAGGGAGTGGATCACATTCAAACTGAATGACTGATTGGACAGTCAAAAGGACTGAAGATAAGTAAATATTAGTTAGTTCGTGTAGTACTGTCAAATTCAGATTCTCCATAAACGTTTTATACGTAACTAGCGGCCGCCAACGACTTCGTTCGCGTGGAGTTAGTTATGCTCCGCTCCTATTGATCGCAGCGTGATGTTATATAGCCTAAAGACTTCCTGGATTAATGGGCTATCCAACGCAAAAATATTTTTTCAAAACGGACCCGTAGTTCCTGAGATTAGCGCGTTCAAACAAACAAACAAACTTTTCAGCTGTATATATTAGTATAGATAGATACGTCAAATTACGCTCTAAGATTCTATGATCATCTGTAAAAAAAGTGTCTCAAAAGTCTAACAATTGGTCTAACTGCATTGCTTCGATGTCGCCTTCGGGTTGTGGAGGTCAGACGGCAGTCGCTTCACGGAAAATGTCGAAGTTTAGCCATATCAGCAGTTGGACTGGTAAAGCGGACCCCAGACTCCAAAGCTGAAAAGGCTTCGGATGCGACTGGGATTAACGCTGGGATGATGATGATGATTCTATGATCATCTGTAAAATATATCCGTTGATGTGTTAACAGTTTCGTTTCAAATTAAAACAATTATTGTTACAGGTAAATGAATACAACCAACATTTTAATCCGCACACAACGAGCTCACAACAAGAAGTATAAATATTTTTGACGCATATCCTCTCTTCGAAAAACGGATAAAAATATCGCACAAAGCTTTGTTGTACTCCCATAAATGGCTACGGAGCTACGAGATGTAGCTGTGACGTCATTTCGTAGCCGGATTGCTACGAGCTACGATACTTGGAAAAACTGTATGCATTTTTATTGAGTTTTTCCGTGGAGAGTTATTAGTTGGGTTTGTACACGTTGAATTTAGTGGGATAGTAAATATTTCTCGGAAATGCTGGAAAAATAAAATATAATTTTTCTCAATCAAGATTTAAGTAATAACAGAGTTATATTGAAAGCAAATATATTTCTTGTACATCAAAAGACTTTTTCCCGTAAATTTAAAAACGTTCATAGTTTCATCTCAGTTGAAATCTACTGTCAAAAATACTTCTTGTAGAAATGTAAGATTATTACCTTACATTTTGACATGTTTTGACATGATTTGCTTATCGCTGAGATAATAATACTACTAGATTTTCTTTTCAATGTTTTATATAACGAGAATTGGTCTTCAGATCTCTGTTGTGGGCTGTCGCTTACATGACAGCTTGATAGATTGACACTTATGACGGGAGCTTGATCAAGATACCCCGATATGAGCATGTTAGATTGTGAATATGTGTCAAAAATCTATAATTGTACCAAAAAGATTTTAAACATTATAAATTATGAAAATAAAAAAAAAAATAATAACCCATGTGGTACCGCACTCAGAGTAGTGTCAACCCATATCCTTCCGTGGGTATCACGAAAGGCGACTAAGGGAACTCTCGCCAGGGAAGCAGCCTGAGCCAGCCCAGAGCGTCTCCTGTGGAATATCAAATTACTGCGATCCCCAACCCGCCTGCCAAGCGTGGGGATTATGACAAACCCCCCCAACTTGAGAGAGGCCTTTGTCCAGTAGTGCACTTCTATAAGCTGAAGAAGAAGAAGAAGTGATGAAAATTAGCCTTTTTACTAAAAAAGACCTTAAACTTAACTTTTTTATGAAACATAAGACCAACCCGGTCCTATGAACCAGGTTGGTCTTATGTTTCATAAAATCAGGTTAATTGGCTAAAAGCTTTTGGCAAATATTACGTTTTATTTAACGTTATAAACTAGTGCTTGACCGGGATCCCGTCTGATGGTAAAAAGTGATGCAATCGTTGATGGTAAAGCGCACTAAATTATCAATAACTTCTTCACGAAGTTTATAGAAAACTAGCTGCGCGCCGCGGTTTCACCCGCGTAGGTATCGATATTTTTTTTATATGCTCGGCTCCTTTTGGTCACAACGTGATGTTATGTAGTCTAAAGCCTACCTGGATTAATGGGCTATCCAACGCAAAGAGAATTTTTCAAATCAGACTAGTAGTTCCTGAGATTAGCGTGTTTAAATAAACAAACAAACAATCAAACAAACTCTTCAGCTTTATAAATTAGTATAGATGTATAGATAAATCCAATTCTTGCTTGTCTATTTCCATCATATTTCTATTCCTAATATATACATATTAGATAAATTTAGAGGAGAGAGGATTAGCAAGCTGAAGTGGCAATGGGCTGGTCACATATGCCGCAGGACCGACAACCGTTGGGGTAAACGAGTCCTTGAGTGGAGACCGCGTCTCGGCAAACGTAGCGTAGGACGCTCTTGGGCGAGATGGAGCGACGACATCAAAAAGGTGGCTGGTAGTGGCTGGCGGAGAACTGCTCAGAATCGAGCTTGTTGGCGTGCCATGAAGGAGGCCTATGTCCAGCAGTGGACGAGTAAAGGCTGATGATGATGATGATGATGATGATGATGATGAGATAAATTTCCATCTTACTTTCTATTTTTCCTGCTGAGATGCCAATTTTTTTTTTTTTCGGAACCGTCAAGGCATCTAATTAGATTGTCTAAAGCGTTAAATATTAAAACTGTGGCACAGGAAACTAGATTTTATTTAGCAGTAAAAATAAAGTGTGAAGTCGCATAATGCCGTGCCTTCACCGGGGTCATGCTATTCCTTGATCATAACCTTCACTCTTTGGCATTCTTGATAATTAATAATTACTATCTAATAAATCCTTGCTTAATTGTGAATTTATTTCAGGCTGATCTTCCAAATCCAGATAAATTTCATCGTCATCATCATCATAACGTCAACCACAGGAAGTCCACTGCTGAACGGCGCCTCTCCCAAGGATTTCCAAAAAGACTGGTTGGACGCGGCCTGCATTCAGCACTTCCCTAAGAGTTTGTTCAAGTTATCTGATCGCCTAGTTGGTTGATGTCTGACGCAGCGCTTGCCGGTACCTGGTCGTCATTCAAGAGTCTTTCTGCCCCATCGGCTCTACGTGCTATGTGCTCTGCCCAGTGCACTTCAAGGAGCTAATCCACTGGGATATGTCAGCGATTTTCGTTCTTCTACGAATCTCCTCATTCCTGATTCGATCACGTAGAGAAACACCTGGTATATGGCCGCCCTCTCCATAGCTCTCTGTGTGATAAATTTATCGGAGGAATAATAATGGATATTTGACAGATCTTCAGTACAAAAACTGCCAGACGTGAATTTCATTCCACGATTTTAAAAAATCCGTCGATTGAAATCCAGCCCTTATTCAAATAACTACCATCATCATATTATAAATGCCAAAGTTTGTGAGAATGTATGGTTGGATGTTTATAACTCGATCACGCTAAAACTACTAAACGGATTTAGATGAAATTTGGCACACACATCTATTTTTTTTTCAAGTAACTATCAGGTAACTATTTTTTTTTTAATAATTATAAATTAGTGCTTTACTGCAATCCCGCCTGCTGGTAAGCAGAGATAAAGTCTTGCCGCCAAGCGATTCGTCATATTCCATCATGATGCCTGGTGAAGCCATACGGAGGACGGGTCTGAGCAATTGTATTGCGACGTGTGCCAGGTACGATGCGCCAAATGTTGTTGTGTCGGGAGTTTGGTCGTGGAGGGTCTCCAGATCAAACTCCATCTGGCGCAGCATCGTTGGTCGTTGGTTTAACATTGCATCACCTCGCTCAACTGCCGTCTTCATTTCTATATATTCAGTTTTTTAAGAAGAATAGGCTTAACTAGCGCGCTTTACCATCAACGATTGAATTTCTACTTACCATCAAACGGGATTGCAGTCAAGCACTAGTTTATAATTATATGTATATTATAACTAGGATTAACAGAAAGGATACTTTTTATCCCGATATTCCTATGAGATCAAAACTAACACGGGTTAAACCGCGGGGTGCAGCTACTCTTATAATAATAATGGACATCGGTCTTCAAAATTTTACCCCATTTATTGATTCACAGCGATATTAAAATATTATAACAATTATTTCCCAAAAACCACCACCATGCTCCAATGTTATATAATAACACCGATAATGGGATCATTTTCCCAAAAAACTGAAGAACCAGACACCTTATAATCTGTTATACTGTAATTATGGAATTAATTAGACGGAAAAGTGAATTAGCTGAAGCTGTGTTTAGCGCCCAATTGTCACCATCTGCCATTCTTAACAAGTATGACATACCGGTGCTGAAAATGACGAGCGAAAATCTTGTTCTGAAATTTTAATTTTCTCCAATGCCCTTATCTGAAAACGTCGTATTTATATTCACAAGATTTGGCTGGCTGAAACTCATCAGAACGATATGAAATTAGAAATTAAGAGCTAAGAGAAAAAAAAAAGTGTAATATATATTTGTAACGAAACCTTTTAAAACGTTTCGGCTTTTCTTTTATACCGAGTACATCGGGGAACTGAGACAATTTGCCTGCGGCGGTCTTCTCGTATGATTACAATTAAACCCCTGTATTCATAAAAACTGCTTATAGTTAACTAGTGCCTGTTTAACCATACATTGTTCTCTCTGCAACTCTATTCCTGCTGCACATTAACGATCTGCTGATGCCCGGTGTCTATGGGTATGCAGATGAGACAGCACAGTTGTAAAGAGATACCTGCCAGATGCTTGGGCTAGTAGGAAATCAATCCGGTCCAAAAGAGAGGTTATGGTAGTGCGTACGAATGTTGCACTACAGGCGGTCTCCGGATGGGTTGAAGTCAATCTTCTAGCATTCAATGCCACCAAAACACAGGCGTATCTTTTCACCGCCAAAAGGAGCCTTTTCACCTTGGCTCCTACTTTTCGAAATGAATCCTTGGAGTGTACCGACCACCTTGAGCTATTGGGAGTTGAGATTTCCTCGAACCTGAACTTTGGGCGGTTCATTGGGTCCAAGGCCAAGGTGGCTGCCAGGAATCTTGGCGTTATCGCAAAGGTTCGGCGGTACTTCACACCAGGGCAGCTTCTAATGCTGTACAAAGCACAGGTCCGTTCGTGTGTGGAGTACTGCAGCCACATTTGGGCTGGTGCTGCGAAATGTCACCTGGCCACTTTAGATTCGGTGGAGAGGCGTGCGAAGAGGCTGATTGGCGACCCAGATTTAACTCAAAATGATCTCCAAAGCCTAGAGCACAGTCGTAGAGTAGCCAGCTTTTCGGTGTTCTACAAGATTCATTTTGGTGAGTGTACGAGGGAATTGCATGATTTAGTTCCCTCATCTCCGTTTCACCATCGGACGACCCGTCGCATGGCGAGTTTCACAAAAGCTACGTTCTGTTAGATTTGATTTGTTGTTTAAAGCTATAGAAACTTTTGCCACACTTTATATATACCTATAGTGTAGAATACAGTATTTATTTAATTTGTTAGTTTTTTAAAAAGCTGCTAAGCTAACGTGTGACTGGGCTGGCCACCGTCTGCCGTATCATAGCATAAATAGACCAAGCAACATATGTCATAATATGTGGACCATAATTTGTGGGCCAAACTCATCATCATCATCCCAGCGTTAATCCCAGTCGCATCCGAAGCCTTTTTCAGCTTTGGAGTCTGGGGTCCGATTTACCAGTCCAACTGCTGATATGGCTAAACTTCGACATTTTCCGTGAAGCGACTGCCGTCTGACCTCCACAACCCGAAGCCGACATCGAAGCATTGCAGTTAGACCAATTGTTGGACTTTTGAGGGCTCCAACAACCCGTAACGACTGCCACTAGATGTACGTATGGCAACCGGGACCAACGGCTTAACGTGCTTTCCGAGGCACGACCAGACCAGTGCAAATATTCATATTCATGCATACAAATATTTACACTGTGCGGGGATCGAACCCGCGCCACCTTGCGCAGCGGCCGCTTCCGCTACTGCTATACTGCTACGCCACGGAGGCTGTCGCGCGACAGGCAATATATGCGCGGGTAAAGGGGGGCGGGGGGGCAAACTAACCGCTTCTAATAACAATTAAATAAAGCATTGACTATGATGTTAGAGAAACCAATTTTTACCTACAAAGTTTATTAGGTACATTTTTCCAATTGCTATAAATTTTCAGTTATAATAGTTCAGTCAACAAATGCCTAATACGAAGGGTGCGAGTTTTCCATCTTAATATCAGTTACTAGCGGCCGCCAGCGACTTCGTTCGCGTGGAGTCAGTTATGTTCCGCTCCTCAAACAAACAAACACTTCAGCTTTATATAGGTATTAGTATAGATTTAGAATTAAAAAATCCTTATGACGCACCGTTTTTGAGACAATCCTGAAACCAAAAAGTAGGAACTTTAACTTTTTGTGTGTAAAAGAAAAGTGCAGGTAGTGTGTTTCTACTTTTCTACAGACTATATCGGCCAGCGAACGCAACACAAACGGCCCGTGTGTCCCAACAAAGGCCATCTCAAGTCGACATTAACATAATACATTAACATAATTCGCTACATCCATTCCCGGCTGTGCGATTATGAAGCAATTTGCTAGCCGTCCCGAACGGTAATGTACACTACAGTTACATTGATTACCTAGTAAGAAACTAAATTAAAGACAGACTTTTTTTTAATAATTATAAATTAGTGCTTGACTCCAATCTCGCCTGATGGCAACGGAAGCAATCGTTGATGGTAAAGCACGCTAGTTTATTAAGCCTATTCACATAAAAAACTTAGTGAATTGAAAGGAAGACGGCAGTTGAGCGAGGTGATGCAATGTCAAACCCTACAATACGGACAACGATGCGCCAGAGGGAGATTGATCTGGAGGCCCTCCATGGCCATTGGCCAATCTCCCGACAAAACAACATTTGTTTCATCTTACCCGGCACACATCGCAACTCTTCTGCTCAGACCCGTCCTCCCTACGGCT
The DNA here is from genome assembly GCA_017933935.1 of Sesamia nonagrioides. Classification (NCBI taxonomy): domain Eukaryota; kingdom Metazoa; phylum Arthropoda; class Insecta; order Lepidoptera; family Noctuidae; genus Sesamia; species Sesamia nonagrioides. The sequence continues at coordinate 1,877,748 of JADWQK010001182.1, forward strand.
TCACCAGACATCATATCGGAAGACGACGCATTGCTTGGCGGCAATACTTTGTCTGGTGGGTGGCAACTTCTGCCGGCGGCCGATATTATGGCCTACCACCGAGGATAACTAATTTTTTCTTTCTTTTATTTATTTATATTTATTAGAGCTACCAGTAGTTGTTACAGCACTTAAATGTACAGTTAACAATTATAAGTTCTTAGCTAGTTGCACAACATACTAAGGTAGCTACAGCGTACAATTAGAGGAGCGTTATGGACAGTGGTTAATAAAATTATACCTAAAAAGCATTAATCTATTCTAAAGATAGAAATAAATTATTACTTTTCTTTATAAAACGCAAAATACTTAAATCTAATGAATAATTATTTCTTTCTCAAGTTCAAAAGTACATTGCATTTATTGAATTACTTTTAATTTCTGTTGATCGTTTCAAGAAATTTGTATTGCGAGTCTGTTATTATTTTATTTATCTAATTAAAATCTAGGGTTGTTGGACTGTTAAGCTTTCAGTAAATGTTTGGCTATTTTATTGATGCTATAATGGATTTAAAATCTTGCTATGCGCTTGAAAATAACCTACATTTAAAGACCTTGCCGAATCCTTTGCTTCTTAGAGGCTTTGCGAAGGTCCGAGCAGACAGAATGAGAAAAAGATAGTTTGACCGTATTTCGTGTAGCTGTTTGACAAGTCTGTTCTCAAACTTATCAACTTCGGTAACTAGGAATATAAAAGTAATTATGTCCAATTAATAGTAGTTGGCCTCTTAGCCGCTAACCACAGTTCAACTCTTTTCAGCTTTACGAATGCATACGCATTTAGGTGAATGCTCAGATAAAGTGTTCGAAATTATTTATTTCTACAATATATAAAGAAAACCCTGTCCGATCCGTGAAGGTATTGTTAGGTATCGATAACTGATTCTACTAGTGGATACAAAGCCGGTCTAAACTTAAAAAAAAAATCCCCCTAAAAAATAAATGTTATTTTGCAAAAAGAGGTAACTTTATACACGTGCGGTAAGCAACCATTCCGCGGGCGGCGGGGGACAGGGCACGCGGCATGTAGTCTCATCGTTATTCGCTCATAACAATACCGGTGTTGTCACTTTTTTTTAAATGAGCAAATTTCGGGGATGTTGAAATTATTGTTGTATATTGTTACTATGATGATTACGTAAAATTTTATATTATATTTGGTCAAGTGTTTACTTTTTGTAGTAAGTGTTTCTTTACATATTGTATATCTACTCATCATCTCAGCCACATGAAGTCCACTGCTAGCTTCTTCGATTCCCGTCCCGAGTCAGTGGGCGTCCGACGCTGCGCTTGCCGGTAGGTAGGTACGTGGTCGCCATTCACGAGCATTTGAAAAAAAAAATGGGCAGCCTTATCTTAAATGTAATCTCTTCCAGGCGACCTAAGAATAGAAATAAAATTGTATGTACATAAAATAGGGCTGTCGTTGGTGCAAATATTATACATATCTTTATATATATAATTCTGCTGTACGTGTGTATGTCATTGAACTCCTCCTAAACGGCTTGACCGATTTTAATGAATTTTTCTGAATGCGTTTGAGTGGCGCCCTGAATGGTTTAGATTCACAAATCAGACCGGCAGATGGCGCTGATTGCTTGAAAAAGCATGTGATCTCGGAAACGGCCCTAACGATTTCGCTGAAATTTGATATCTGGGGGTTTTCAGGGACGAGAAATCGATCTAGAGGGGTCTTATCTCTGGGTAAGCGCATGTTTTCGAGTTTTCTCTTTCGCAATATTTCCCGCATAATATGGGCGCTAATTTCGCGCGGCTTGACATAGCCCCTATGGCACAGTCGATAGTGGTATGGTCTACTCGCGATGGCTGGTGTTCCTCGGTTCAATCCCGGGCAATCACAAGTCTTTTTTTTTTTTGTTTTAGACAAGTTTATAGTTTTTTTTTTTAATTTTTGTAATTACTTACTAAACTACTAAAGAACTAAAAGTAGAAAAAATAAACAAAAATATTAAAATTTTTTTTATTTAATAAAATTGTACTTATGAACTAAAAGAGAAACAAATAATTAGAAATAAATAAATATTTAAGATTTTTTTTTATTTAACTTAAAGAGACAGAAACAAGAGCTCTAGGGGTAGAGAGAGGTATGATATCTTTTTAGGGTACGCCGTCATAGCGGCGGTAAGACCCTGCATGGAAGAGTGGATCGACCGGAGACGGCATGGGGCGCTCACCTTCCGTGCGACGCAGGTGTTGACCGGACACGGGTGTTTCGGCAGTTACCTGTGTCGTATCGGTCGGGAGCCGACACCGGCGTGCCATCATTGCGGTGGCGGGGCAGAGGACACGGCGCAGCACTCCCTAGAGGAGTGTCCAGCGTGGGACGAGCAGCGCCGTGCGCTCACCGCAGCGATCGGCGGAAACGACCTCTCGCTGCCGGCCGTGGTCAGAGCCATGATCGACAGCGAGGAGTCATGGGACGCGGTTGTCTCCTTCTGCGAGGAGGTAATCTCCGCGAAGGAGACGGTCGAAGGGGCGAGGGAGGCACTGAGCACTCTCCCGTCCCGCCGACGGCGCGCCAGCCGGAGGAGGAGGGAAGCCGAGGTCGATCCGCTTCCTCCATAACGAGAGACCGACGGGCCGAGGACCGGGGGAGTCCGACGCCCGTCGCTAGAGCCGGAGTAGGCGTGTATTGGCTGTTCCTACACGCCTACCTGATGGAAGGAGGGGGGGAAGAGGGACCCGCCGATCTCGCGCGATGCGGGATGCGGCGTTATGGCAAACTAGAACCCGCACCCCTGGCCATAGGCAAGAAGAGGAACGCTCCAGTGGTTTTAGCCAGTGAGAGCCCGGCACACCCTCCGTCGACCCCCAGACGGAGAACGGTCTGGTAGAGATTTCCAATGGGTGAACAAAAAAAAAAAAAGGTATGATATCTTTGTTACAAATGTAGAAGACAATGCTTTCCATGGGTATATTCCTAAATCTGCTGTACGTGTGTACGTCACTGAATTTCTCCTAGGCTGGTCCGATTTGAATGAACTCTATGTATATAAATGAAAGTCGTGTTAGTTACTCTATTTATAACTCAAGAACCGCTTAACCAGTATGGCTCAAAATTGGTAGAGAGGTAGATACGAACTGGGAGAAGGACATATCACATAGGATACTTTTTATCCTGTTTCCGCGGTTCCTGTCGTTCCCGTGTGAAAGACATGGTTTAACAAAACGCAACTGACATGGAATAACAAAACAACTCAGTCAAAGTATAAGTTAGCGGTTCATTTGTTAAAAATGGTACAAACACACTCCTACACTACTCAGCATATTAAAAAAAAAAGTCTTACCGGTTGAATGTTGATGCATTTATTTAAAGCAAGGAATATAAATACTCTCTGCCGGTTTAATTTTTTTAATAAAAGCCCCAAAGCAAACTTCAACTTCAAAATTTCTAATATTGTATTGCTGTGCCATTTACCACTTCACTACATACTATAAAACAAAGTTACTTTCTCTTTCCCTATGTTCCTTTGTATGATTAAATCTTTAAAACTGCGAAACAGATTTTGATGAGGTTTCTTTTAATAGATAGAGTAATTAAAAAGAAACGTTTATATGTATAATAACATCCATTAAATTGTGGAGAAACACTATCCCTCGCCCACATGTGGGAGTGACGAGAGGAGGCATTTACCGGCTGTTGCCGCGAAAAATCGCAGTACAGCGGACAGAGCTCGACACAATTGCGGCGGTAAGTCCTCTCTTTGAGGAGTAGCTAGAGAGGTGCCACGGCGTCCTCACCTTCCGACTGACGTAGGTCCTCACCGGACACGGCTGTTTCGGGAGGTTCCTGTTCCGTACAAGGCGGGAGGAAACGCCAGGGTGACCACTGTGCGCACGGTGGAGCATATGGTGGAGGTCTGAGAGAGCACAGCCGTGTCCTTGTGGCGGCGGTCGGCAGCGATCTCTCGCGTCCGACCCTGGTCCGGGCCATAGTCCGGAGCAAGAGTGCATGGCAAGCTTCCACCTCCTTCTGTGAAGCAGTGATGCTGGCAAAGGAGGGGGAGGAGCGCATGACGGAGCGGAAATCCCACCACACTCACGCCTCAAACCGCCGCAGGAAGCGCCCTGGTCGGGAGGCAACATCGGACTCCCGACCGCCGTGGGCGCGGGCTTGCGGGCAGCGAGCGATAGGTAGCTCGCCTCCTGGTAAGAACCAGGCCCGGGTTGACGTTGCGTTGTGTTTTACACGCGCCGCAAAGAGATGTCAGCACACCTTGACGGGGTTCACGAGGACTGGTCCACAGGGTTGCGGGTTGGTTAAAAAAGAAACCATGGCACTGGGCGTGGGTTTTAGTCAATAAAAGTCTAACAAGCCCTTCCGCTCTGCCCAGAGTGGGAGAGGTCATTTGATGATTTCCCACCCAAAACAAAAAAAAAAGAACTGAAGAAGAGCAAGAAATTGCACTTGAAGAGCGCAGCCTTAGTATGGCTCGACTTCGTGCTTCTCACTCACCAGAACAAAGGGAGGCAGCCCATGAAACGGCTCAGTTGGCAATGCGAAATCGTCGAGCAAACCTCAGAGATCAAGCGCTAGATAATAATTTACGAAGCACAAGAAGAAATTCATCAAATACTGATTTGAATCGGGCAGCGTTTCAATACGCATATATAGCGCAATGGCGTTCGCATTGGGCCAATGGATGTTGTTTGCGAGTATTGTAGCACATTAAAGATTTCCGGAGAACCGCCAGGATTGTGCTCCTAAATAAAGAATCATTGAATAATAATATTTATTTATTTAAAATTATCCTCATTTAAAATGTAGTCATAAACGTCTTTAAAGCGAAACAAAGTTCGCCGGGTCAGCTAGTTTATTAATAAAAATAGATGATTGTAGTTAGAACATTAAGATCACAACAACAAGTAATAATGAATCCATACTAATATTATATATGCGAAAGTATCTCTGTCTGACTGTCTGTCTGTCTGTCTGTCCGGCTTTCACGCAATAACTACTGAACCGATTGTGATGAAATTTAGTACACAGACAGTCTTTACTAAATCCTGTGAAAGGACATAGGCTATATAACATCCCGCTATGGCCAATAGGAGCCGAGCAGTAACAAAAAATGTTGCGAAAACGGGAGCGAACGCGAACGTACATATTGCTCCCATTACTTTATCAGGAGCTTATTTAATTCAACTGAGCCCTTTTTAATTTTTTCGGAACGAACTACGGCTTTTGCAAAAACTACTTAATGGATTTTGAGGAAACCTTGCAGTAATGAAGGCATTTATCTAGGCATTCCCACGGAAACGGGAACCACCGCGCGCTGGAAACTGAAGTCCACGCGGATGAAGTCGCGGGCAACAGCTAGTATACTATAATTCCTATCGAATTCAAAACTGTTTACGTTAAACCCTTCACTAACCCTGCTTATTTTTAAATCCTTGCCCGCATAAAGTATCCGTATTTAGTCCAGAAGCTCAGCACAAGGTACTGTGTAATATCTATTTAGAACTTTGGCTTAGGACTTAATTGTTACAGCCTTCATAACAACTACAAAATGGAAGCCGAAACTTCTCCGCTCCAAGTTACCTTTGAGCAGAAATTTAGAACCATATAACCTAGAAATTTCAAATAGCTCATTATTTTACTTAATTGGAATTTTCAAACAAGAGATTAAGTTATAATTTTGATTATAAGAGAAAGTTGTTTGTAAGGTTTGCGATTCCTTTGAGTTTTACCTTAAAAGATAAATAATTGGCACGTAATGCCTATATTTCCCGACGGACTAGGCAGCCACGTGCCTATAATAAACATTTCGCCATTGATATTGGAGAGAGCCTATTCTTATCAACCTGGCACAAAACCTGATGACCGTTGGGACAGACGTGTTCTTGAGTGAAGACCACGAATTAATCAATTTTAGGTAGGATGTCTTCGTGCTGGGTAGATGGATGTTTTGCGCATGATGGCTGGTAGTAGCTGAATAAGAGTAGCCGTATATTGAGTTGAATCTCGTGCAACAGGAGACGCCTATGTTCAATAGTGCATTGCTTAGGCCGATGTTAATGACGATGAGGACATGATCAGACTCAAGCTGCTACTGATAAATTCAAGGTGGAAATACCTTAAAATATATTTCTGGATGATCGTCGTGGTGATTAAAACACGGCTGGTGTTTTAATCACCACAATGATCATCCATCTTAAATTCATATTTAACATACACTCATGTGTGCGGGAACGGATTCCAGGTCAGGCAAGTACCAATGTAACTTTTCTAAGTTATATGTACTTTCTAAGTATATCTTGGTCACCAATGACTGGTTACAAGGTGAAGGAAAATATCTCGAGGAAACCTGGACTTTATGTCTGGAATCGCCAACCCGCATTGAGCAGGCGTGGTGATTACGCTCAATCCTTCTCTGTATGAGAGGAGACGTGTGCCTATTAGTGGGCCTATAAAAAGGTTGATGATGATATTTCTGGACTTCGAAATGGAAATTCAGGACTTCATGCCCACTAGTAAAAGAAAAATTGCAATCGCGACATAAACCCTTGCCAGAAATGTAAAAAAATATTTATATAAAGTTTATGAACAAAATAACTTTGATTCCAACATGATACATCCAGGCGCTGGAACGGTCAAAGGTAACAAACATAGACGCAGTCATTTCCTAAAACTTTAGCCTGTATAAAATATGTGTTTAGCAGTAAAATAAGATTTAAGAATATTTTGTACACTATTATATTATTATAATCCATACTAATATTATAAATGCGAAAGTATCTCTGTCTGTCCGGCTTTCACGGTATCTCTGTCTGTTCGGCGTTCACGCCAAAACTACTGAACCGATACCGAACCATTTCTGTACATAAAATAGGGCTGTCGTTGGTGCAAATATTATACATATTCATTAATAAAAATAGATGATTGTAGTTAGAACATTAAGATCACAACAACAAGTAATAATAAATCCATACTAATATTATAAAGCGAAAGTATCTCTGTCTGTCTGTCCGGCTTTCACGCCAAAACCACCGATCCGATTGTAATGAAATTTGGTACACAGATAGTCTAGAGTCTGAGAAAGGACATAGGGTATATAACATCCCGCTATGATCAATGGGGGAAAAGCAGTAACGAAAAATAGAAAAAAATGGGAGCTAATGCGGACGTACATATTGCTCTCATTATTTTAACAGGCGCTTATTTTATTTCAACTACGAAATAGAGAAGTTTTTATCTGTTCTGTTATATCAACTAAGTTCTTTTTAATTTACGGGAACCACCGCGCGCTGTAAACTGAAGTCCACGCGGACGGAGTCACGGGCAACAGCTAGTCATATATAATATGAAGACGGTGCACCAAGAATAAATTTACAATACCATTGCCACAGCCACAACAAAAAAAAAATAAAGAAAAAAAAAACAAACGTCTCCCAAAACTAAGATTACACAATTTCCATACATGACGCAGGCCTATACATAAATAATGTCTAACCAGCCGCACACAAGCGGAAATAAATCTACATAAACTCACAACTGCTTACAACTACAATACGTCAGTAAAAAACTTCCTCCCTAAAGAAAAAAGGGGGAAAAAACGTAGAGACAAAATGGATACGACCCCGAACAATCCATCACACGTTTGAAAACTAGTCAGCGAGCTTGCCGATATCAAAATGTAGTTACTATTGTCCCCGAGTTGATAAAATATGAGCGGTGACATTGACAAATCGGCGAGGCATAAGAAAGAAACGTTCACCAGTCACACAGCCTTTACTTAGAACTCACTAAGTCACTATGGCTTTTGAGGGAACCGTTCTTTTCATTATTTGGCAGGAAATTTTTAGTCGACTTTATAAAATTCTACAGTAAATCCGAGATAAACTGCATGGAAATAGGATACTTCTGGCGTATGCGAAGATGACTATTTTAATATAGGACATTAAAAAAATGACAAATATGATTAGACAATGAAAATTTATGATTGAAAATCAGAACTATTATAAAGTAGTGAACACAATGGCGTCGTAATTCCCTAGTCCATAATTTAAATTAAATATAACCATTTTTGGGTGGTGGATGGGAAAACATCAAATGACTTTTCCTGCTTTCCGTGGAGCGGAAGGCGTCATCATCATCTCAGCGTTAATCCCAGTCGCATCCGAAGCTTTTTCAGCTTTGGAGTCTGGGGTCGGCTTTACCAGTCTAACTGCTCATTTGGCTAAGCTTCGATATTTTCCATGAAGCGACTGCCGTCTGACCTCCACAACCCGAAGGCGATATCGAAGCATTGCAATTAGACCAATTGTTGGACTTTTGAGGGCTTCAACAACCCGTAACGGCTGCCAGTATAATATATATTCGTATAGCAACCGGGACCAACAGCTTAACCGAGGCCCGACGAGATCAGAGCAAATATTCATATTCATGCATGCAAACATTTGCACTGCGGGGGGATCGAACCCGCGCCTCCTTGTGCAACGGCCGCGTTCGCTACCGCTACGACACGGAGGCTGTCAGCGGAAGTTGTGGAGCGGAAGGCGTATCAAACTTTTTACTGACTAAAACCCACCCATATTCCTTCACCTGCCAGTGAACCTTTTAACCAACTCGCAGCCGAAATAATTTTAACCTCAGTACATATTTTTCTATAAGAAAACAGAATCTAAAATTAGTCAAAGCTTGATGTAAATTGACATATTTTTAGTAGCCATATTTTTGATCACGTACTAACTTCAATTCAATTCAATTCAATGTATTTATTTGCTTACTAAGTGTACATTAGTGGTCTTATATATTATGTAACAATTAGTTCTTACAACTTAGCGGCCTTTTTCAGGCATTGCAAAATTTGAGGTTAGTGAGGCTTACAATATTTTAATTTCAACATTTATAATTATAATTTATATTAACAATACTTTTATAAATCAAAGTATTCATTATTTTTATGATCGCCGTATTAATTTTATAAATGTGGGTAGGTGTATTTTGGAAGGTGCCTTCATTATTCAACTATGTTGTAGTATTGTAGTGTTGCTAAGTAGTAGCATTTATTTAAGTGTAGGTATATATTGTCAAACGTTGTGTATGATCGTGTATCTGTGTGAGAGAGAGAGCGAAAGAGCACAACTACGTGTGCGTGTGAGGGAGATAATATGTGTGCGTGGATTAAATTATCAAGGTTTTTGATTTAGGTATTCTTCAATAGAGTAATAGCAGTTTTCTATTAAAAAGGATTTTAATTTATTATTAAATGGGACAATTCTGGTTTCGCCTTTAAGGCTTGCGGCAATTTGTTGTATATTTTAATTGCCATGTATTTTGGACTGTGTTATAACATTTTTATTTTAGATGGGGGTTTCTATGGATAATCTTGTTATGACAAGACTGAACTAACCTTATCCTTTTGTTCTTAACGAATTAGAAAAAGAAATATGCACTGAACTCAAATTTGGTTTAGTTTATGACCAAGGGAAAAGGCCGATGTTAGATCATTTTAATTGTAACGCCACTATATTATATTATATTTACTTTAGTGAATTGTATTCAAAGTTGACTAATAAGTTGTGGTTGCAATGAAATTTGAACTTGTGTATGTATGGTATTCAGTTCAGTTGAGTAACTTAATTTACTCCAGTTCATACTCTATTGAATAGAGTATCGCTCAATATTAACCATTTTATGCCTTCTTACGTATAAGCTTTGCGTTTAAGTTTCTCGGTGGTAGGCATAACATCGGCTGCCGGCAGAAGTTACCACCCACCAGACAAAGTCTTGCCGCCAAGCGATTCGTCGTGTTCCGGCATGATGTCTGGTGAAGCCGTACGGAGGACGGGTCTGAGCAGTTGTATTGCGATGTGTGGCGGGTACGATGCGCCAAATGTTGTTGTGTCGGGAGTTTGGTCGCGGAGAGCCTCCAGATCAATCTCCCTCTAGCGCAGCATCATTTGGTCGTGTTGGTCTTGGGTTTAACATTGCATCACCTCGCTCAACTGCCGTCATCCTTCCTATTCCGAAGTTTTTTAAGTGAATAGGCTTAATAAACCAGTGCGCTTTACCATCAACGATTGCATCACTGCTTACCATCAGGCGGGATTGCAGTCAAGCACTAGATTAAATTATTAAAAAAAAAAGCTAGTCGTATTGTTAATGTCGATCTGCATCTTAATTGCGTAACTATTAATTGGAATCATTTTGAAGCATGCTGCTAATCCATTGCGTTCTATATTCGAGAATTGTATTTGTTCAACAACGTAAATAACGCAATGTATGTTGTTGAATTGTCAAAATGAAACGCTTTGTAACTGATAGTATGTTACACAAATATAAATGCTACACAGTAAGTTTTATTTCCATATCAATATTTAATAGTTTCACAAATTTGAGCACTGGTAGTCCTGTGGTGTCGGACCCGACTTGCGAGTTATAAGGTCGTGAGTTCGTAACCAGGTAGGTAGGCACTTTGTGTTTTAATTTTGGGGCGAGAGTCCATGATGTGGCCCAATTCCTTTCAAAATCAGGAGGCCTGTGCGTGAGCCCTGTAGTGGGAACATAGACCAGATGTTTATCCAACTGCCAAACGTGAAATTCAATATTATTTATTTACAATAATAAGTAAAAATATAAACTGAATCATATATAATTCCTGATTTAAATATAGTGCAGTGCGCTCTTGGCGATAAGACAGCCCACTGTGTAAATTTCTATATTTATATGAATAATTTATTTTTCTATAACAGTCGTTACGAGGACTCAGAAGCCCGAAATTCAGACAACCAACTTACCTTACCTTATGTAACAATTAGTTCTTACAACTTAGCGGCCTTTTTCAGGCATTGCAAAATTTGAGGTTAGTGAGGCTTACAATATTTTAATTTCAACATTTATAATTATAATTTATATTAACAATACTTTTATAAATCAAAGTAGTCATTATTTTTATGATCGCCGAATTAATTTTATAAATGTGGGTAGGTGTATTTTGGAAGGTGCCTTCATTATTCAACTATGTTGTAGTATTGTAGTGTTGCTAAGTAGTAGCATTTATTTAAGTGTAGGTATATATTGTCAAACGTTGTGTATGATCGTGTATCTGTGTGAGAGAGAGAGCGAAAGAGCACAACTACGTGTGCGTGTGAGGGAGATAATATGTGTGCGTGGATTAAATTATCAAGGTTTTTGATTTAGGTATTCTTCAATAGAGTAATAGCAGTTTTCTATTAAAAAGGATTTTAATTTATTATTAAATGGGACAATTCTGGTTTCGCCTTTAAGGCTTGCGGCAATTTGTTGTATATTTTAATTGCCATGTATTTTGGACTGTGTTATAACATTTTTATTTTAGATGGGGGTTTCTATGGATAATCTTGTTATGACAAGACTGAACTAACCTTATCCTTTTGTTCTTAATGAATTAGAAAAATAAATATGCACTGAACTCAAATTTGGTTTAGTTTATGACCAAGGGAAAAGGCCGATGTTAGATCATTTTAATCACGCCACTAAATTTGTTATATTTACTTTAGCGAATTGTATTCTAAGTTGACTAATAAGTTGTGGTTGCAATGAAATTTGAACTTGTGTATGTATTGCATTCAGTTCAGTTGAGTAACTTAATTTACTCCAGTTCTTACTCTATTGAATAGAGTATCGCTCAATATTAACCATTTTATGCCTTCTTACGTTTAAGCTTTGCGTTTAAGTTTCTCGGTGGTAGGCATAACATCGGCTGCCGGCAGAAGTTACCACCCACCAGACAAAGTCTTGCCGCCAAGCGATTCGTCGTGTTCCGGCATGATGTCTGGTGAAGCCGTACGGAGGACGGGTCTGAGCAGTTGTGGTGCGATGTGTGGCGGGTACGATGCGCCAAATGTTGTTGTGTCGGGAGTTTGGTCGCGGAGAGTCTCCATATCAATCTCCCTCTAGCGCAGCATCATTTGGTCGTGTTGGTCTTGGGTTTAGCATTGCATCACCTCGCTCAACTGCCATCATCCTTCCTATTCCGAAGTTTTTTAAGTGAATAGGCTTAATAAACTAGTGCGCTTTACCATCAACGATTGCATCACTGCTTACCATCAGGCGGGATTGCAGTCAAGCACCAGATTAAATTATTAAAAAAAAAAAATAGTCGTATTGTTAATGTCGATCTGCATCATAATTGCGTAACTATTAATTGGAATCATTTTGAAGCATGTTGCTAATCCATTGCGTTCTACATTCGAGAATTTTATTTGTTCAACAACGTAAATAACGCAATGTAAGTTGTTGAACTGTCAAAATGAAACGCTTTGTAACTGATAGTATGTTACACAAATATAAATGCTACACAGTAAGTTTTATTTCCATATCAATATTTAATAGTTTCACAAATTTGAGCACTGGTAGTCCTGTGGTGTCGGACCCGACTTGCGAGTTATAAGGTCGTGAGTTCGTAACCAGGTAGGTAGGCACTTTGTGTTTTAATTTTGGGGCGAGAGTCCATGATGTGGCCCAATTCCTTTCAAAATCAGGAGGCCTGTGTGTGAGCCCTGTAGTGGGAAAATAGACCAGATGTTTATCCAGCTGCTAAACGTGAAATTCAATATTATTTATTTACAATAATAAGTAAAAATATAAACTGAATCATATATAACTCCTGATTTAAATATAGTGCAGTGCGCTCTTGGCGATAAGACAGCCCACTGTGTAAATTTCTATATTTATATGAATAATTTATTTGTCTATAACAGTCGTTACGAGGACTCAGAAGCCCGAAATTCAGACAACCAACTTACCAAAGCGTATCATATTTTCCAGTAGCTGGGTTATGAAGGAATGCAAGCAAAGAGCAATGGAGAGGGCTATGCTTGGAGTTTCAATGCGTGATCGAATCAGGAATGAAGAGATCCGCAGAAGAATGAGAGTCACCGACATAGCCCAAAGAATTACAACAGTAAAGTTGCAGTGGGCCGGGCACACTGCTTGTAGGACCGATGTCCGATGGGGCTGACGGATTCTCGAGTGGCAACCACGCACTGGAAGACACGCACGTGGGTAGGCCCCCGACAAGGTGCACCGACGCTCTGGTGAAGGTCGCAGAACCGGTCGTCGTGGAGATCCTTGGGAGAGGCCTATGTCCAGCAGTAGACATCTTTCGGCAAAAATGATGATGATGATAGGTTGTTGAGATCAGATTGGCAGTCACTAATAAAAATGCATGGATAGTAGTTCGCAGAGCTACCAACGTTAGCGACATAGCTCGAGAGTCGTTAAATTAAGTGGCAGTGGGCGGGGCACATAGCGCATATAACCAATGACCAATGGGACAGTAAGGTTCTATAGTGGCGACCACGTACTGGAAGACGCAGCGTAGGGAAGCCTCTAACAAAGAGGACCGATGATCTGGTAAAGGTCTCGGAAAGCTGATGAATGCGGGCAGCACAAGACCGGTCATTGTGGAAGCAGTTGACCTCGTTGATAGGCAGAATAAGAAGAAGTAGTTCGAAACAGACTGTCATTTTATTAACGTATATTCTTAACCTAAATTTAAATGTGAAGCTGTAGTTAGTAGTTTTCTCCAAAAGGTAACATACGAAGAGACTGAAAAACTCTTTGCAATAAAAAATTATTAACGTGCATATTTAAAATCAGACTTAAATTGCTCCTGCAATATTTACTTTGTACTATGACATATTTACGAAATACACACGCACCCACACATACACACACTCCACGTATTCATCCACATTCCACAAACCCATACATACCCACACATACACCTACACCGCACACACCCAGTCCTTGCTTACATTTTTCATAACTGAGTCTACTTATATTTTTTATACTAGTACGGACACAGACATTCACTCTGTCTCATAAAAAAAAGTTAAAAAACTAAAACCCAACTACGACAAAAAACGACGCTGAAAAAGTATAAAACAAGATTTTCAGAATACTGAACTGAACAAAGTTGCTAATGTAGTTGCAAGTAAATGGACACAGTAGTAATGTCATACAATACTATTCTGAAGTATGCAATATTCACTATGTAGAGATAATTTTTCATGTTTGGAAAGGCGTAGTCACACGTTGTCAAGGTGCTACGGTAGGTAGGTATATGTAACGTCACTTGCAACTACATTAGCAACTTTGTTCAGTTCAGTATTCTGAAAATCTTGTTTTATACTTTTTCAGCGTCGTTTTTTGTCGTAGTTGGGTTTTAGTTTTTTTACTTTTTATTATTTGTACTATTTTGGTGTTAAAGTGTATTTGTGGCGCATAATATTAACAAAAGTTAAACTGATGAACTAAAAACTAGGTACTTGACATATTACATCTACACGCACATATAACAACATAAGCCCGAAGGCATATAGTGCAGAGGACATTTTTATGGGAGTTTTAGCCAGTTATCAAAACTGTTTCCGCCTTCACCGCGTGGAGTTACTCCCAGCTTATGTCGTTTTCATTAGTGCATTACATATTCTATTAATGTTCACACTGCTCTACATTGCATAAAGCGATTCACAGTTCCCGTGATCCGCGCTTTACTCTTATCGCTCATATTTAACATCATTAAAGCATTCTTGTAATTATGTACAAGCATAAAGCACTCGTGAAGCTCTTTCACGTGATACCAAACACGGTATATTTATTTTAATTTTATATTAACATAGAACTTTTTGTCCGCTAGAGGGCGCAATACTAAATTTGGTGACAAGCTTTATAGCTCATAACTAACAGAATATCAAGGCCCTTCTAATGGTACTGCAGTGGTCTTATTCTGATAAGTAGTAAAGAAGCTATGAACGAAAAGATGTGAATTATATGCAACCAGCCCATGAATACAGGTAAAGTCACACGCAAATGCTAGCAATATATATATATATATATATATATATATATATTCAAAATGTACAAGTAAAGGGCTTTCAAATGATACCAAACACGGCATATTTATCTTAACTTTAGTTTTTTACTCTGTATGTTTTGTCCGCTAGAGGGCGCCGCAGTAAATTTTGTGAAACCCCATATAGCCTATAACCAGCGGACAATTAAGACGCTTCTAATGATATATCATTTGTCGAATTCTGATAAGTAGTTTAGAAGTTACGAGGGAACAGATGAACATACATACATACATACATACATACATACATACATACATACATACATACATACATAGATACATACATACATACATACATACATAGCCTGTCAAAATCATAACCCTCCTTTTGCTTTGCCGTAGTCGGGTAAAAATGGATAGCGTTGCACTTAACTGCTTTCTTTCTTTTTTATGTTTGATTGAGATGGAAAAATTGTATCTGGTTTTTTTGAAATAGAGAAATATATTATTTCTTTAAACAAAGATTAGGCACGCTATAAGTAGCGCCATCTAGTTTACGAACTAGATGGCGCTACTTGTAGTGTTTTTAATATTTAGTTATAATAAATCAATAGTCACTCTATAATATATAAAATATCCAGTTACACTAGGAGCTGAACCCAATGTTGTTGAGAAAATTATATCTGTATTTTATATGGTACTAGCTTTCCGCCCGCGGCTTCGCCCGCGTAGAGTTCGGTTATATCGCGCTTTTTGGATTTCCCTCGGGAATATCAATTTTTTCCGGGATAAAAGGTAGTCTAAACCTTCCTTAAGAATCACTCTATCTATTAAAAAAAACCGCGTCAAAATCCGTTGCGTAGTTTTAAAGATCTAAGCATACATACGGACATACAGCGAAAGCGACTTTGTTTTATACTATGTATTGATAATAAAGAATATTCGACCCTGTTATATAGTTCCAATAAATTACCAATATAGATGTGATTGCTATCACCTTCAATAATGTCAAAGACAAACACCCAGTACATGAAGTACTCCGCGATAAACCAAACTGATATAAGTTTCCAGTCTACAAACGTGACAACTGCCTTCTTATCGGGCGTTAACTTCTAAGTAAGTTGATTTCACGTATAGTAACTTGTTTCTGTTGTAATTATCAATTTTCCACAAGATTAGCTTATTATTTACTTTCAATATCTTCATAATTATAATCAGCATCTAATGTTCTTACTGTTCTGACATATGCCTTCTCTCAATGAGAAGATGTGGTCCATGATCCACTATACGTACCCAGTGCGGATTGATAGATGTCAAATGCTTCAGAACCTTAGTTTTAGGAAATGCCTGTTTTTTCACGATGGTTTCTTTCACCGTTTTGAAATATACAACGTGTAACAAAAAGGGTATATACATACCAAGGGAATGGCATCTTTAGATGATATCAAACGATATCGGAAGGGTTTTAACTCAAAATAAAATACTCAAAAAATTGGTACCAAATTTTCGGTTTCATGTGTTTCTTAAAATCAAATCATAACAAACGTGGCAGCACACTACATACGTTAATAACTACTCGTTACCCGTCACGTTACTTGCAAAAATCCGATAAATGTCTTTAATATTTCTGTGCGACTAGTATGATAGTAGCCTATCACAAGCGGCTCTTTTCCTCATAACTTCCTAACATAAAGAGATAGGATTAAAAAACCCTTCCAATATCGTTTGATATCATGTAAAGATGCCATGCCTTTGTTATGTATATACCCTTTTCCCTTTGTTATGTTACACGTTGTATACAACACTAGCGGCCGCCAGCGACTTCATTCGCGTGGTGTGGTAGTTATGCTCCGCTCCTAGTGGTCACGGCGTGATGTTATAATAGCCTAAAGCCTTCCTGGATTAATGGGCTATCCGACGCAAAAACAATTTTTCAAATCGGACCACTAGTTCCCGAGATTATCGCGTTCAAACAAACAAACAAACAAACTCTTCAGCTTTATAATTATATTAGTATAGATTATTTTTTGTTTATGCGAAACCCGAAGCACGTTTCCAGTATTTTTAATTAAAGACTCTATGTGCAAAATTTCAAAAAGATGGATTTTATTCTATTCTAGTTGGTTGTCTTAACAAAACTATGGTAAAAGCTCCGCTCCGGCGGGCGAGCACAGTGCGTTGACCTCTGGCGTCAGCTGTTGCATGCGTGCAAGTACTATGATCTATCATTCTATCGTAAGTGCGTGGCGGGCTCGGTATTCACACTGCAACAATTTCCAAATGTAGGTATTTGGGAAAAAATATAACATGGTGTAAAAATGATTGGAATCGATTCAGTTGCTTATTCTGAACAATGTGTATTCAGGTTTCGCATTAGCAAAAAAATAAGGTTTTAGCTCCGAAAGATAAGTGTCAAGAAAGTTTTGGACGTAAAAGTGTTGATTGATCCTTATTATATTTAGTATTCTTTTTAATTGTCAACTTAATACCCAAAAAACCGGCGAAGTGCGAGTCGGAATCGCACACCGAGGGTTCCGCCGTACAAACGTAGCGGTTTACAATACTGCTGTATCTTTTGATCGTGTTAACTTAGAAGTTTGATTTTTTCACTGCTTAAAGGGACAATAGACCTAGATATTTGGTATAAATTTCAATTTGATACCTTTATTCCTTCGTGAGAAATAAGGTAGTAAGTTTCATTTTATTAAAATATTTTTATTATATTATATAACTAAAAAAATGTGATTTTCGCAATTTTCCCTATATTTACATTATATGACAATGCTTCATGCCAAATTTTAAGATTCTGAGTTTACGGGAAGTATCCTGTAGGTTTTGATTCCTTTGCGAGTGTCGAAAATTTGTTGAAAATATCGACATAATCGGCTGTATCTTTTGATTGGCTTGGCTTAGAAGTTTGATATTTTCACAGCTTAAAGGGACAATAGACCTGAGTATTTCATGTGAATTTCAGCTTGATACGTCCACGCGTTCTTGATATAAAGGGTCTTGACAGACAGACAGACAGAAGGGTTCTGTTTTTTCCTTTTGAGGTACGGAACCCTAAAAATGACGTTGTAGTAGATGTAAGTTTTAAATCCCTGTGAAAAAACCTAGATCAATTCAATTATTATGAATAAGTCTTAGCTTACTAATATAAATCATTTGCTATCAAAGACTAGGCTTGTTTAGGCAAAGGAATTAGTCACATCAGAATCAAGGATTTAATAACTTCGTCTAGCAAACATCTCAGTAATCTATATTTAAATAGAGTTTAAAAAGATATTTTTTTAGACAAAGTAAATAAAGGTGATGGCATTCTGTAATTTTTTTTTTAATTGGCGGAAGGTAGATGTATCGCATGGTAACCTCCGGTTTCCGGGAATTCGAGATACAAAGGACTTAGCTGTTGCAGCTGAAGGGTCGGAACGACTTCCACAACCCAGGTTGGGGGCAAGTATGTTGTACGTGTAAAGTCTGATATGAAAAAATGGCTGGAGAGCCATTCCTCCATATTAAGCTAAATAGGTATACTGCCAGCACTATGCTGCCTCTCTAGCATGGTTCTCTCAGCTCTCAGCTAATGTACTTACCTACTGCATATGGACACTTCGAAAAGTACCTCAAAGATTTTTTAAAGGTAAATAAAACGGAACTTTTTTCACATACCTACAAACATACCCTCACTCCATCATAATTCAGTACACCAAAACATTTCCTAAACATAATCACCAAACACTCACTCTTACTCCATACAATTTCACTCTTCATCATCTCACTCTCATATTTTTAAAGTTTATATTTTTAAAGTCACAAGATCAAAATTCATTGCATTATATATGTAGCATATCCTATAGCTTGACACCGCCCCTAGGATGCAGTTCTAGCCTAGTTTAGGAGATAGGGATAAACCTATTGTACCTACCTATTTGTAATGCATTATTAAAATGTACACAAAAAGTGAAAAATGTATTTTTTGTCTCAATGAATATTTTATTATATTATTTTTTATTTTAGAACATAGAGATTTTTCCCTATATTTGAAATCAGGAATATCAACCATCTGTTATTCTTTCAAAACTCAAGTATCACAAGTTACCGCCAGCCTGAAGGAAGGTAAAAACATTACTACCCTTCTTTTTGTCGTCAACTAACTTTTCCAATCAAACTTGACAACTGAACCGTTCTCTCCCGTACTTTCCCCCATCAATCGTGACACTATATCATACAAATTCCCTCCACCCGTTTGTCATACCATAAAACTGACTACATAAATGTTTTTGACGTATCAAAGCATTAATCAAAGAGGGAGCGGGACAAAAAATGTTTCGGGGCAAACATAGTGGCGTTTGAAGTACAATGTTTGTAGACCTCTCTTATCACGTTCCCCGAGTATTTATCTTGGCATGAATAGACTCCACGACTTTGACAGATCGTTTCTACTCGTGTTTTGTTAAATAACTCAAGATTGGATACAGTTAACTTTTTGTATGAGCTCTTTGACTATTTTATGACAATTGACAATTTGTTTAATTGGTGATTTTCATAAATCATTTTAATTAGGTATACGATATGTAAAGAAAACCCCGTGCGACCCATAAGGGTAATTAAGGTTAGGTAAACACATGAACAAATAAAATATGAAATTTTACATAATCATAACACACAACACAGTAATAATAATAATGACTTTATTTCCGCGAATTAATTCCAACTTCCCCAAAATTTGGTCATTTTTAAAAAGGTCACAACACCATTTTCGACGGTATTATTATGAGCAATGCGACCACGTGCCGCGTGACCTGCCCCCCTTCGCCCGTGTATGTATTGCCTACCGCACATATATTAAGTTACCTACTTTTACAAAATGATATTTATTTTTTTAGGGGGATTTCTTAGCGCGGCTTTGTAGGCATTAGTAGAATCAGTTATCAATACCTAACAGTACCTTCACGGATCGGACAGGGTTTTCTTTACGTAGAGTATATTTTTTTACGTCACACTTGCATGACCGTAGAACAAGAACGGAATACACCTTAAAATTATTCCATCAGTAAAATTGCGACCCATATCTGCTCAGGGCCAACCTAACTCAATCCAACTAACTAATATATTGGGTCTCTCCAGCTATATCACCTCAGGGTGTAAATAATTGCTAAGCACATTAATCACATGAAATCGAGCCGTTCAATGACACACTAATGATTCATTGGGATCTGTAAGGTGTATGCGTTGTTGCTTGCTATGTAAAGGCACTGGGTTTGCTTGGGATTGACATTAGACTAGGGAATTTACTTATTTTGTACACGATTTCGCCTCCTCTTTTATACCGCGTACATCGAGGGATTGGAACAATTTGCCAGCGGCGGTGTTTCCGTCGAACTACAATTTGAGTGTCTTCAAGGCTAGAGTGAATAAATAGGCTCTTAATAAACTAGCGCACTTTCATCATCACTGCTTACCATCAGGCGGGATTCCGGTCAAGCACAAGGTTAAAATTTGTAAAAACAAAATTTAAATACAGTATGTTAACTAACAGAGGGCGTTCCCGTTAACCCGAAATAGTATAGCATACATACATGCTAAAAAAAATATTTCCATTCGAAAATAAAATGTTTTAAATTTTTTTCAATATGAAAATATTCAATAAAAATTTTAAATTGGCATGTAAAAGAAACACACTGTAAACGCGAACATGAAAGACGGCAACGTCGCAATTTATTTATGAATGACGAGCCGCGTATGCGGCGGCGATCTAAGATCTAATTGATTGATGTGTGTTTGTTGATGTGTGTTGGGCAATGCAACGTTAGGTAGATACTATTCCGCGCTACTATTTTGATTTAAAACAGGAGGTTTCAAATTTATTTTCAATTATAATTTCTTTTTATTCGGATTATTTTATGCTTATTTTTCTATGCTGATATTTTTATTTTAATCTATTAATGATATATATTAACGAGTTTAAGGGAACGCCCTCTGTTATTTAACATACTGTATATTGCTTTGATCCTTACATTCAAATATGCTTAATTTAAATGGCTGCTAACAGTTAGAATACCCCTAGTATAAGTTGATACTTTATTACTGTGGGGTTTATTGCAAAGGGAGCAATGATAGCCCAGTGGTAATGGCCGTGAGTTAAGAGTTGTATGTCGTGGGTTCGAACCCAAGCAGATACTTTACTCTCTGTAAATTATTTCATTCACCATTGCATTCAAAATGGAGAAGGAAAATATCATGTAGAAACTGGTAGTTTCTGGAAATAAAGATCCGAAAATGTATGACATTTGCTATTCTTCCAAGTAGTTTGGCGATTCATAGCCTTCTTTCTCTCACATACAGAAGGACGATTCCAGTAGTGGACATAATATTATAGATGTTTATGCAAGAAGACATGTTCCGACAAAAGTTTCCTTCAGTTATCATGAATCGGTTTAAGAGAAGGGGAAATCTAAACAAATGATGGATGAATTGTGTAGAAGAAGTGTGGCTTCAATGAGGGTGTATATTGAGATGATGGCTGTATATGCACCCCCATATTGAGATGATGGCTGAGAGAGATTTAGGTCCGTATTACAGAATTTCACTCAAAACTCAAGCTCCACTTATGTTTCGTTTCAAGCCATTTGATTGGTTGAAACTAGTTTTAAGTAATGCTTAAGCACAGATCTATGCTTGAGTAACGTTCTGTAATACGGACTTTAGAGACAAAGTAACCATGCTTGATGATAATAAATCTTAAGGTGGTGCAGTATTAGCATCTTAGCTAATACAAGTAGTATTTTAATTATATTTAAACTGTTATTTATTAGGACAAGATGACAGCCTCCGTAGCGTAGTGGCAGCGAACGCGGCTGCCGCACTAGGAGACGTGGTTTCGATCCCCGCGCAGTGCAAATATTTGTATACATGAATATAAATATTTACACTGGTCTGGGCGTGCCTCGGAAAGCACGTTAAGCCGTTGGTCCCGGTTGTCATACAAATATCTAGTGGCAGTCTTTGAGGGTTGTTGGAATCCTCAAAAGTCCAACAATTGGTCGAACTGCTTAGATATCGCCTTCGGGTTGTGGAGGTCAGACGGCAGTCGCTTCACGGAAAAAATCAAAGTTTAGCCAAAACCAGCAGTTCGACTGGTAAAGCGGACCCCAGACTACAAAGCTTCGGATGCGACTGTGATTAACGCTGATATGATGATGATGATGATTTATTAGAACAAGATGCTTGTTCAACGGGGTATAGCTTGGCATATCAACACTATCAGTAGCAATCAGTTTCATTTTGACAGTTCAACAACATTCATTGCGTTATTTATTTACATTGTTAAGTAGACATAAATTTCGAACATAACATGAAGCAATGTATTAGTAATATCTTTCATAATAATTCAGATTTTGATTAATTGTCTGTAACAATTGTAATGCTCCACCCTTATTGCGTAACTCATTATAACTGTCAATTTGAATAATTCGAAGCTTTATACTAATCCATTGCTCCATATGTTGGAAAAAGGTGTCTGCTAAACAACGAAAATAACGCAATGAATGTTTTTGAACCGTCAAAATAAGATCCATTCTTCTTCTCTCGGTCTTGAACTATCAAGACGTAGGAATTGACTTCAAAACTGGATAACACGATACCCTCTGCTTGATTAACTCAAGACAATGTGTGTGTTCCTTCTCCAGAATTAGCTTACTGACACATTATATGAGTTCATATAATTTGCTTTTTACAATGCACAAATATGTGAGCTGTCACGCCCTATATGCCAGGGGCTTTTATTTAGGTATGAAATAAGTTTTTACTTTTTACATTTCAGTCATATTTTATTTTTTGTTTTGCTTTTCTGGTATTTTGCCGTGGCTAGCTGGCATATTTGTATCTTTTTATTATTTTTTCCCTTGTATTACTATACCTACATAGTATTGTATAAACTATTGTGTTTATTTCTAAATGAACAGACAGCTGTGCTGTTGGGGAGTTTCTTCCGCCACTTCTTCTTCCCAGCGAAAGCACTTAGGAACTGTCGATGAGTGGGCGTTTTGGGGGACTGTCTTATGTAATATTGACGTTCAAAAAGTGCTGATTCTCAGCCTAGTTTGAATAAATTACTTTGGATTTTGATTATGATACTAATCCAGTTGGCCATTTATTTAGTTTTGAAGTCAGTTTTTGCAGTTTTTACAAACCGCCATTAATAAGTATTATAAACCCTTGGACAAACCGCTGGATGCGGGGGGCGCAGGACGGGTCGACGTGGAGAACCTTGGGGAAGGCAGTCTCCAGCAGTGGAGGTCTTTCAGCTGAAATGATGATGATGATTAATGATAAACCCTTGTTGTGTATTATCCTACATAAAAATAAAATAATT
The DNA here is from genome assembly GCA_017933935.1 of Sesamia nonagrioides. Lineage (NCBI taxonomy): Eukaryota > Metazoa > Arthropoda > Insecta > Lepidoptera > Noctuidae > Sesamia > Sesamia nonagrioides. The sequence continues at coordinate 1,900,968 of JADWQK010001182.1, forward strand.
TGTCATAAAACTTTTTTTTATTTTATTCCCTCTTAGTCTTACTTTGTTCCTTTTTGTCAGATTATATGCAGATCATAATTTGAAAATGTCAAAGTCGAAGCTTGATTACTGATGGAAAGGTTACGTCAACACTTGGGAATTTTCAGTTGCGAATTTTTCGTGAAATAATAAGTATTCATTATTTCACGAAAAATTTTTCGTTAAATAATAAATGCAACGTTGAAAAATACGATGCATCACATAATCCTCTGCTAAAATACTTGTCCGTTACAATTTATAGGATTCATTGGCTTTTGAATAAAGACAAGTATAATTACTTTGCTCACGACTGTAGATTTTATAACGACTGTGCCACACGCATACCTAGGTATGTATAGTCCGCAAGAAAGGTCGTATAAAATTTTTGTTTTCCAAATCTAAATTACTAAGCAAAATTTTTTATTAAAATCGAAATCGAAGTGTCTTGATAATAAAGACCTGTAATCTGATTCTCACTGTCCTCTTTAACTTAAAACTTCTTATTATGAAATGCGAAAATGTACACAATTGGGTTGTATCCTAAAAATAATTTAATGTCCATCAGATAGATTTAGAAAAAAATAACACCTATTTTTTATGTTTCTTTAATTCAAATACTTAGGAAGATTATTGATTTGAAATGTCGCATGACGTCACGCCCTGGTATAAAATATACCAAGGCGTGATGTAATTAGCCCCCACTCCGTAACTTTAATACGCTATATCTCAGTAGTTTTTGCTAATTTCGACAAAATAAAAAATACGGGTTTTAATTTTTTTTTATTATCTATAAGACGGACTAATTATGTTTTTGATTTTCATACCTTGGAAAAGTACATCCCGATTGAATACTTTCGTGTTATAAGAGTTTTCTTGCTGATCGTACGTACATACATTCTCAAATTCTATACGCATATTGGAGAACATTATGCCGGATAGAAGCCATGATTTACAACCCAACTTATCGATTCTGTGTCGCAGCAAAGCAAATGATGGAGAGAGATGTTACATAAGGCACTTTTGCGATGGCTCTCCCTCAATAGATAAAGTTCTACGTGTGGATTGCGAGACGAGTAAAATATGAAATATGTTTCGCTTCAAAGCAGAAACATAAACAAACGTTATATGTATACGTTCCACAGGGAATATGTGAGGAACCATATTAATTTAAGAGTCTCGTGGAACTATTTGAGCTGTTGGGTTTGGTACTGAAATCTAATGGAAAGAAGCTTGAGTTGATATTTTCTTTTGCTTTTTTAGGATACCGTAGCTTTATGGTAAAAAAATGTAGCAGTGATCTAGTGGTATCGGCAGCGACTTACGAGTTGTAGGTCCTAGGATCGAACTCTATCAGGCGCTTTACTTTTTGTAAATTATTTCATCACCACTGCTCTCAAAACGGTGAAGGAAAACCTCGTGAGGAAACCGGCATATCCTAGAGGCAAAATTTTTAAGACTTGTGACATCTATCAACCCGTCCTGGGCCTCCGTGGTAGATTACGGCCTACTCCTTCTCGCTGAGAGGAGGCCTGTGTCCCAGGAGTGTGGGACATTATAGGCTGATTGTGATTATGATAAAAACGGGACCCTATTACTAAAACTCTACTGTCCATCTGTCTGTTTGTCTGTCACCAGGCTGTATCTCATGAACCGTGATAGCTAAACAGTTGAAATTTTAACATAATTATGATGTATTTTATTGAGGCCATTACAAAAAATAAGAGTACTAAAGGCAATATAAAGAATCTTTTTTCTCTTTCTATAAAATTCTCCTGTCACAGTGTTTATCCTCGAACGCCTCCAAAACGGCTGAACTGATTTTAATGAAATTTTGTATATACATTTGGTAGGCCTGGGAATTGGTTTTTATCTATTTTTTATATTACTACTACACCTACTTACGTAGGTAAAACAGCGGAGTGGATCTAGCATATGTGTGTTTTTCCATCCACTCCGGTAGAATGCATGACACAGGGATGCCAAATGTAAGATCCAGAGAATAAGTAAAAATATATCCTTAGAGGCTAAAAAAGAGGAGGCCGAGTGCATGAGGGAGCGGGAATCTCAGCGCTATCACGCCGCTAGCTGCCGCAGGAGACGACCTGGTCGGGGGACCACATCAAATCATCTCGAAATAACCCAACCACCGTAGTGGCAGCCTTGCAAGCGGCGAGCAGTAGGTAGCTCGCCACACCATAAGGACCAAGCCCGGGTTAACAGCGCCTTGTGTTCCACGCGCGCCTCAAAGAGATTTCAGCACATCGTGACGGGGTCCACGAAGACCGATGTCTGTTCGGCGGATTGTATGAAAGAGACATCGTGGTCCCTGGCGTACAGCCAAGTGAAGGAACACGGATGGGTTTTAGTCAGTAAAAGTCTGACACGCCCTTCCACTCCGCCCATAGCAGGATCGATCATTTGATGATTTCCTATTCCTAGAAGGATAAACTTTCACGTTGTATAATAAAAGTAGGATGGTAATGGAAATGTCTTTTGAATTTAGCTCCAACGTTTGCTAACAAAGGTGTTCCTTCCAAAAAGTATGTTGAACTACTTCAGAACCTTCATAATTTATAGTAAACGTTCGCATAAAACTGCCATAATGATGCTCCGAGAAGTTGGTTTACTATCATGGTTTCTGTACCAGTAACAATAGTTCGTCGTGACGTCAAACGATGTCAATGCACCTCGTTCTTTATTATTTTCTGGCGCAAAGGTAAATAGAACAATCGTTTGTTGTACTATAACTTTGTATAGGTATTATTAAGTCCTCCTTGTCAAGTCGTGTTCCTCATTACTGAGGGTCGTAATATCCCAGTGAAATATCTCCTGCTTTATGAGAGTTCGCCATCTCTTACGATCCCTGGCCATGAGTATAGCATCATGCAGGCCGGTGTCTAGAGATGAACGCATTGGGTCAGTCCACCTTATTGGATTGAGACCTCTAGAATATATAATTACGTATTTTTTACACAAAGGTTGCCTGTATTACACACGGGAAACCTTTTTAGCTTAAATACCAGTCTAGAGATCAAATTATAAATATAAGTCAAAGAATTGAAATAGTCGAACATTCGTGTAGTACCGTGGGTACAAAGAAAGTGATGATCGGAATTAGTGAACCCAAAAATTGAAAACAAATCGTGTGTTTGAAGAAGTTAGCGCTACATATAATGATGTACCGTCTTGTCTTTAATCCCGGGATTAACCGGGTTATCTCCTGTTAAGAGTATTATGTACATAGCTACCTACTCGCTAGCGAGTGTTTTCAAAGCGCTTGTTTCAGATTAATTAACAACATCATGCTTTCATTTGAATCAAATTGTGTGCCAGATTGTTAACTGCAACTTATATGGAGGTGGATTATTTTGCTACTACACAATAATACAAGCCATACGGTGGACGGGTCTGAGCAGTCGTGTTTCGAAGTGTGCCGGGTACGATGCGCCAACTGTTGTTGTGTCGGGAGTTTGATTGTGGAGAGTGTCCAGATCAATCTCCATCTGGCGCAGCATCGTTGGTCGTTTTGTTCGGTTTAACATTGCATCACCTCGCTGAACTGCCGTCTTCCCTTCTATTTACTTTGTTTTTTTTTAATTTATTGAATAGGCTCTTAATAAACTAGCGGGGCTACAATAAGGTGGGATTGCGATAAAAAAAAATCTGCATGATATATCATGCTTTATGCAAACCTACACAGTAAATAATCATAAAATTAAAATAAAGTCATGAACACACCAAACGTAAACATTTATACCAGAAAACTCATTTATAAAAATCAAAAAAGGCTATTTCTCCATCACAGTTACACGGTCTCTACCAACTTTTACACAAAATGGGTATCGCTTGTGATACCAATATCAACCAACAAAAACAGTTTACAGTATCAATTCCCGCAACAAAGTTATCCCAGGCATTTAATCCCGTTGCCGGAATCCACGCACATGTCCAGCACTACACACTAGTTTGCAAAACAAAGTCCGTTTTGAAAAACAAAAGAATTGGATCACAAACACACCGATTAGGTTGAGAGTATACTAGGCAATAGCCATTCTAAAGTTACCAGGGATTTGTAATGTAACTGATATAATATTGAGTACTAGCTGCTCCGCGCGGTTTCACCCGCGTAGGTTTCTATATGTTTCTTTATATGCTCCGCTCCTATTAGTTCTAGCGTGATGTTATATAGCCTAAAGCCTTCCTGGATTAATGGGCTATGAAACGCACAAAGAATTTTTCAAATCAGACCAGTAGTTCCTAGATTAGCGCGTTCAAACAAACAAACAAACTCATCAGCTTTATATATTAGTATAGATAACATTTTTTAAGTCTTCTTCTCTTCTCTTCTTCTTCTTCTTCTTCATACAGCCTATAGAGGTCCACTGCTAGACAAAGGCCTCCCCTAAGGCTATCCACGATGACTGGTCTTGTGCTGCCCGCATCCATCGGCTTCCCGCGACCTTCACCAGTCATCGGTCTACCTTGTTGGGGGCCTCCCTACGCTGCGTCTTCCGGTACGTGACCGCCACTCCAGACCTTACAGCCCCATCGGCCGTCGGTTCTACTAGGAATGTGCCCCGCCCACTGCCGCTTAGTTTTAGCGACTCAAAGAGTTATGTCGGTGACTTTGGTTCTTCTGCGGATCTCCTTTTTAACTATGTGAATTTGCTCACCACGTGTAATAAATTTATGAAGATCATACTATTTTGTACACCTACATATGTACATTCTTGCAAATAAAATATTTTTATTATTAAATTTCTGTTTTGCTTTCTTGAAATACCTTTCGGTTTGATTACGATTGCCTCTTTGGTCTACTGTTTGCAAGCATGAGGTGCTGTGCATGAGGTTCTGAGTCCATCATTTTCATTGGGTTGTCTAGAATATATATGATGAATTCCAGGTCTGGAAACTACCAATGTAACTTTTCTAAGTTAAATGTACTTTCTAATTATATCTTGGACACCAATGACTGTTTACATCTTGAGGAAACCTGGACTTTAAGTCTGAAATTGCCAACCCACATTGAGCAAGCGTAGTGATTACGCTTAATCCTTCTCTGTATGAGAGGAGGCCTGTGCCCAGCAGTGAGATGATAAAAAAAGGTTGATGATGATGATGAACCGATTGATGATAATTTTTGAATTTTACGTCTTTAGGTACTGTGCGGCCTGATCTGGGCTCAATTTCAAAGCCGGAATTAGTATTGGAATGATCTATTTGATATTTCTCGACCTGGCTGTATTTCTGCTTGGTTCATGGCAATATACTCTCCCACATGGGACTTAAATAGGTATGTTTAAGTCTAAATGTGGGTGCAGATATTGGTAAACGTCTGCCTGGCCTTTCGGGGATTACAGGCTTGAAAATGTAGATTATTTGTTTTGTCTGATAAAAGAGAAAAAAATGCGTACCCTCATTAGATTTTCGGGCAAAACTAAGCCACAGATAATCGCTTTCATCTTCCGTTCGCATGTTTTACCCTTTTGGTATAGTCTATCCTGCCAGGTATATGAAAATAATAAATTCAACCTAATCGACTACGGTTTAGGACTGAGTTTTCCAAAGCCAAATAAATCGGAGGAACGAATACGAATATTTGACAGTAGTGACTCCGTGTGTCAGTAGTCAAATTTCAAAGTTGTCAAAGTTCAACGAATGAATGTTAGGTTAAAAGGACAAAAGATAAAATGTCATTTAGACCTGTCAAACTAGTGCGCTCCTGACGTAAACTGGCGTATTTTAGTAGTAGTTTACGTAAATAGGCGTAGTCGCCATGTTTATAATCGCGTCTAAACTGTCTATAGAGTATCTTAATTTGACAGGATTAAACTAAAATGTTATCTTCTATCCTCTTCTTAACTAAATGGAAAGAAAAAGATGCATTTAACTCAAAATTTGTTTAGTCTGTGAACAAGAGAATCGGCGCCAGTGCATCTTTTTCTTTCTATCTTCTTCTTCCTCCTCAGCCTATAGATGTCCACTGCTGGACAAAGGCGGGGAGGCCTTTGTCCAGCAGTGGACAAGGCTTGCCACGATGACCGGTCTTGTGCTGCCCGCATCCATCGGCTTCCCGCGACCTTCACCAGGTCATCGTTCCACCTTGTTGGGGGCCTCCCTACGCTGCGTCTTCCAGTACATGGCCGCCACTCCAGAACCTTACTGCCCCATCGGCCATCGGTTCTCCGAGCAATGTGCCCTGCCCACTGCCACTTAAGTTTAGCGACTCGCAGAGCTATGTCGGTGAATTTGGTTCTTTTGCGGATCTCCTCATTTCTGATTCGACCACGCAGAGAAACTCCTAGCATAGCTCTTTCCATTGCCCTTTGTGTGACTCTGAGCCTTCGTATGAGGCCCATTGTGAGCGACCACGTTTCAGTCCCGTAAGTCATCACTGGCAACACACACTGGTCAAAGACTTTAGTCTTGAGAGACTGGGGTATCTTGGACGACGAGAAGATGTAGCGTAGCTTCCCGAATGGTGCCCAACCGAACTGGATTCGCCGAGACACCTCTTTCTCGAAGTTGGACCTACCTAGTTGGACTGTTTGTCCCAGGTATATATACTAGTCAACAACTTCGAGTGCAGAGCAACCAACTACAATTGGAGTGGGTGCGACATGAGAGTTCGACATGATCTTCGTCTTCTCCATGTTCATTTTTAGACCCACTTGTTCAAGTCTTCCAGGGTCTCAGCCATGACCACGATATCATCTGCGAAACGGAGATTAGTGATGTACTCGCCGTTGATGTTGTTGTTGGGACCCTTTGTATATCGTTAAGAAAAGGATGGATGATATACGTAGGTATATCAGTTTAGTCTTGTCAAATTAGTCAGCGCCTGACGTTAATTGATTTATTTTTAGTAGAAATGTTTTTAATCACGCTTAAGTAGTCCATGGAGTATCTAAATTAAGTTTAGTTTGAAATAAGGTAATCGACCCCAATATCTCATTATCGATTGAAAAATTAGTTTAGTTTTTCGTTTAGTCTAAAATAGTTACCCACAACCTTATCAGAATCTATCTTATATTATTTTTTTGTTTAAAAGAAATCTACTAAATTGTATTAATCTTTCTTGTATGTGTACCATCTTTACGTAATATTTACTGCAAGGAAGACTTTTTTCCTTTCTCAACCAAAATATTATAGAACACTTGTATTGACATTGCAACTAAGTTTGAATATCAAAGACAATTAATTCTCAATACTCAATATCTAGCTATATAATTTAGTTAATTATCTCATTATAGACCCTAAAGATCATAGTAAAAGGGTAGAAGAGAGGAAGCGCTGTTTTAGGAAATAATGAAATTGCTTTTGTGGGAAGAAGCTTCATTTCAAATATTGTAATCATTATGCAGGGGTTTGCGAACAGGATGCTAAAATTTCACCTATCCAAAATTGAGATATTGTTTTAAGTACAAGTAACAAGTAATAAGTGTAGTCATCAAAAGAATTATCTCTTCACCATACTTTATTTTCTCGGCTTGAGTCGGCTTAATAATATGTGGTTGTGGATTATATGATACTAGCCCGCGACTTCGCCCGAGTGGTATTCGGTTATACCGGGAATTCCCTCGGGAACATCAAATTTTTCCGTGATAAAAGGTATCCTATTATTTAATCCGGATTTCTAATTTACGTTTGCAAAATTTCAGAGCAATCGGTTCAGCAGTTACAGCGTGAAAGCGGAACAAACAAACAAACTCACTTTCCGAATTATAATATTAGTATAGATACATTAATATTTTTCGACCTGCCCCATTATCGAGGGGAAAACGCGTAGCAGACAACAATGCAAGAGATAACGCATTCTTGTAAGAAGCGTTTTCTGCCACTTTAAGAGCTTACAGTTTAAATAGACCATAGCTAGCAAAAATCTTGTGTCCATGAAAAAAAAAAAGAAATAACAATCTGGTATATCTGAAACCCATACATTCGAGGCCATCAATTACCGTTTGAAAAAAGAATGAAAAATGGATTAAAAGAAGCGTGTAGTGTGACTTCAACTCAGTACAGCGGCGTGTTCGGCCGCGTGATGCTGGTCCGAATCGGTTTGATACTGGCCACAATCGTCGTGCTAGAGCTGTATGAATCTGTCCATGGAGGTATTCAATTTATTTTTCTTTGTTTTGTAACTGAGAGTTGAACAAAAGAGGTTCTCAATGAGGCTATTGCTCATTTGATTTAGGCGTGTGATGTTCCTGTCTATTGAAAAGGCATTGCTTTTCTAAAAAAATCGCTGTAATGCAGGATGCTTTTTTTGTTTTATTGAGTCGATTAGTTACTTTAATTAGGCAGTTGCCTACTATTTTAGATATGTTTTTTTTTCCAAATTATGCAGTTCATTGCTGTATTTATACATGAAATTAGGTTTTTAATGTTATTACCAAGATCACTCGCTACAGTAACTATTTGGAAGTAAACATGAGCATGAATTAACAACTGTTACATCAAAAACTAGGCCTTACGTGAGTTAAACTGTTGCTAATGCTGAAGAAAAAGTTCATGAGAACCACTTCCTAAAACCAAAATAAAGATCGAAGACATATTATTTATTTAGTAGCGGCCGCCAGCGACTTCGTTCGGGTGGAGTTAGTTATGCTCCGCTCCTATTGGTCACAGCGTGATGTTATATAGCCTAAAGCCTTCCAGGATTAATGGGCTATCCGAGGCAAAAAAAAAAAAATTCTAATAAAAACAGTAGTTCCTGAGATTAGCGCGTTCAAACAAACAAACTCTTTAGCTTTATATATTAGTATAGATGTGATGTACACTATATCACGTTATTAAGAAGAAGGAAAGAAAACGTTAGTTAAAATCTTAATTTCAATTTGCAGTTTTACCAGACTACATCAAAAAGGCACTCCTACAAAAGGACCAGGCGCCGCAGCTGCGGAGGCACAAGACAAAAACCCTGAGAAATCTGACCATGCACGAAGTCTTTGAGAGAATCAAGGAGATCACTAGACGGCTAAACATTAACGCTATGAAAAATGGATACAAAGTTGATTATAAATTAAGAATTTCGGTCAAGAAATAGAAATAGAAAATAGTAATTTATTGTGTGTTTTTTCTGATATTGCTTATTTGTCAGAATTTTTTTTATCTACACCATCTGGTGAATGTCGCGGGAAACCGCTGGATACGGGAGGCGCAGGACCGGTCGTCGTGAAGTTCCTTGGGGGAGGCCTTTGTCCAGCAGTGGACGTCTTTCGGGTGAAATGATGCCCAACTATACCGGTTATAGCTGAAACATAATATTTTACCTCGATCGCCTGCCTATCAGAGGACTTCAATGCATGCTGTTACTTGAAAACACGATACTCCTAGACAAGGCTGGTCTTCAGACTTGCGAATTCCTTTTAGTGATTCCTGGGTAAAAAAAAAATTCAAAAAATCCGTCATTCAGATTATAGAAAAATATTAGATACGTATATTTTGTTTTATCAAATCAATAAAAATGGTTAAATATAAAAGGCATCAAAGATCAGAAGTGGTGGCTGGTGACGTCACTCGTTGCTGAAAAGTGTAGCAAGGAGTGACGTCACAAGAGTTTTCAACTCGCTATATCGTCTTCATTTTGAAGAAAAAATAGGTGTCTAGTTTTTTTTGGAACTCTGACTGACAGACTAATAAGTTTTTTTTAGTCAACTACCCTATTTTGACATTGACCGAATATTTCCGAATGCTAATTAGTTTATGCTCTTCTGTAGGCTGCATCAGCTTTGACTTAGTAGGTATATTTGTCAGCGATGTAATCCCTATATTATAATATGCCTGGCTTCATATGTAGTGTGCGTTTAACACAAGTTTTAAACTTCATTTCATTCTGTTGGAGTATGTGGAGAGGATTTTTATTGGAGGACGGGTCTGAGCAGTTGTTTCGAGATATGTGCCGGGTACGTTCCGCCAAATGTTGTTGTGTCGGGAGTTTTACGTGGAGGGTCTCTAGATCAATCTTCCTCTGGCGCATCATCGATGGTCGTATTGTTGGATTTAACATTGCATCACCTCGCTCAACTGCCATCTTTCTTCCTATTCACTAAGATTTTTAAGTGAATAGGCTTAATTGACTAGCGCGCTTTACAATCAACGATTGCATCAATGCTTATCATCAGGCGGGTTTACAGTCAAGTACTAGTTTATAATTATAAACAAACATTTTAAACAGTACCCCTTGAGGAATGAGTCTATCATAGCCAGTTAACGAATTGTTAATGTAGCCAATTAAAAAAAAACATAACTTGTCAACAATTTTCTGAAAAAAAAAAAGAAGCTACTTTCCATATATCACTCGCAAAATTGAAACTGTTACAAAGTAGCAGAAAATTCTAATAAAATATGGATTCCTTCAGCGAGATGAAAATAAACAAGAAGTACGTATGCACACAAAACTTTCGTACAAGATTACCGACTGCCAGATATTGTTTCATCTCATCCAAGTACAAGGTAAACACGATTTAACTTCATATAAAATAATGTGGGTGACTACTATTGGACTGGCTCACGAAAGATCCACGCAAGAGAGTAAAACAGTAAGATATTTCATTTTCACCAATTTATTTGATACAAATATCAGAATGAATAATGATGATGACATGGAGAAAACAATAAGTTGGGAGCTGTGGTAGGCTTAGTGGGATTGGCCACGACTTTTAAGATGTACGCGTACATAGGTGGTAGATGACTTGCCACTGATCTTAAAACAATAGAAAACAACATTAGAAGGAAACGGGCATGTTCTAGAACAAAAATACAAACACACTCTATCATATAGGGATCGACTGGCGTCTCATCAGTATAGGAACAACACAGCTCAGACCCGCCTTGCGTAAGACTCCACGGCCCGACATCATGCAGGAACACGACGATTCGTTTAGTTTAGTAACTGTAATTGAATCGGATATATAGCAAAAATAAGTACACAATAAAATAAACCTTATAGTATATTCGATCTACATTGAAAATGACCAACACTATATTCTAAACTACGAGGACGTTGTAGCTTGATAATCTGTTACGGACGCTCTGACGTTAAATCTAAATTGTTAATCTAGTTGTAAAGCCTAGCTGTCTAGCTTTGCCGGGAGTTGTGTACTGATATAATAGAATGTAGGTAGGTATGTAGTATGTAGGTCATCACATTTGTGCACCCATTCCCGACTTTGTGATGTTGTAACATTGTCATCGTGAAAACTTAAGCGTAGTAAAGGTAGAATCAGCTGTAATTCAAACTAATCATGACGATTGACGATATCACGACACGATTGGTGCAGTACTCTTCTATACCGCGTACATCGAGGGTCAAGAAAAAAAAACGTCCGGCGGTACTTCACACCAGGGCAGCTTATAATGATGGACAAAGCACAGGTCCGTTCGTGTGTGGAGTACTGCAGCCACTTTTGGGCTGGTGCTGCTAAGTGTCACCTGGCCACTTTGGATTCAGTGGAGAGGCGGGCGAAGAGGCTAATTGGTGACCCTGATTTAACTAGAGACGGCCTCCAAAGCCTAGAGCACAGTCGTAGGACTCTTCTAGGCTACTGTAGAGTAGCCAGCCTTTCGGTGTTCTATAGAATGCATTTTGGAGAGTGTGCGAGGGAATTGCATGAATTAATTCCCTCATCTCCGTTCCACCATCGGACGACCCGTCGTACGGCGAGTCTCCACCCTTACGTTGTTAACACTACTACGATCCGGACGAAGAGTTTCACTTCCTTCTTTATACCGCGTACATCAAAGGACTGGAACAACTTGCCGGCGGCGGTGTTTCCGTCGGACTACAATTTGAGTGTCGTCAAGGCTAGACTATGGCTCTTAATAAACTAGCGCGCTTAAAAATCACCGATTGGATTACTGCTTACCATCAGGTGGGATTATGGTCAAGCATTACTTTCATCATCATCTCAGCGTTAATCCCAGTCGCATCCGAAGCCTTTTCAGTTTTGGAGTCTGGGGTCCCCTTTACCAGTCCAACTGCTGATATGGCTAAACTTCGACATTTTCCGTGAAGCGACTGCCGTCTGACCTTCACAACCCGAAGGCGACATCGAAGCATTGCAGTTAGACCAATTGTTGGACTTTTGAGGGCTCCAACAACCCGTAACGACTGCCACCAGATGTTCGTTTGGCAACCGGGACCAACGGCTTAACGTGCTTTCCGAGGCACGACCAGACCAGTGAAAATATTCATATTCATGCATACAAATACATGCACCGTGCGGGGATCGAACCCGCGCCACCTTGCGCAGCGGCCGCGTCCGCTGCCGCTACGCCACAGAGGCTGTCAAGGCGGTCAAGCACTACTTTATACCTTACTAGCTTTCCGCCCGCGGCTTCGCCCGCGTGGAGTTCGGTTATATCGCGCTTTTTAGATTTCCCTCGGGAACATCAAATTTTCCCGGGATAAAAAGTAGCCTATGTTCTTTCTCAGGGTCTAAAGATTGTCTGTGCCAAATTTCATCAAAATCGGTTGAGAGGTTTAAACGGGAAAGCGTAACAGACAGACAGACAGACAGACAGACAGACAGACAGACAGACAGAGTTACTTTCACATTTATAATATTAGTATGGATAAAAAAAATGACGACACGATTTTTGCAGTGACTTAGCGATCGACTGCTGTGCCGCGTGTCGCGGGTTCGATCCCAAGTAGTTATTCAGGGTCTGACTGTTTGTGTATGTGAGTTTACATATATGTTTGTAAATGCACCCACGATACACGAGAAATTGCTAGTGAACCCAACCCTAATTCCCTCCTAAGTTTAAAAAAAAAAAAAAAAAATAGTTAAAGAGGTTGACAATATTGCCACTTCACTGTAAAACCATTTTACAATATTCCCATGGTGACGTTTTCAGCAGAATCAATCGACTGGATGTAGTAGTAGTGGACTTTACATACGTACGTGTCGTAATTTTTAAGAAAATATTTGATTTCTTAGATTTTTTATTTTTTATACCTACCCTTGACTATTCAGCAGACCTATTTTTTTACCCTGTACTGACCAGCAGACCTTTTTTTTGACTCTTTCCTGTTCAGCAGACCTATTTTTTTTTACCCTTTACTGTCCAGCAAACCTATTTTTTAGACAAATTCTGCTAGATAAAACACGCAGTCCAAACTGAAACGTACTTTTAATTAGGTCTAGACCTAATTCTACCGTATTATATATTAGTAAGTTAACCCTTAAATTTAATGTACTTTTAAATAAATAAACGTCCCGCGTTACGCTTACGCTCAGTTTACATAAAGAGACTTTAGAGACGTAACGCTCGTATTTAAATAAGAGAAGATTTAACATTAGAACGTGGCAACAATTCGAATAACGTCATAAACTCATAGTAACTCGACTAGGTAAGTTATGTTATTTCGAAATTCCCAAGTAAACAGTTTCTGTTGGAGCATGTTTAGGCCAGGGTTCTGGTCAAACAATAATTCCATTATTAGATTTCCTCGTGGAGGCAAAAATTTACATTCACTACCATAATATTAGAAAGTTTTATTTGGATAGTTTATATCCGTTTATTAAATTATATTATTATTACCATACTAATATTATAAATGCGAACATATCTCTGTTTGTCTGTCTATCTGTCCGGCTTTCACGCCAAAACTACTGAACCGATTGTAATGAAATTTGTTACATAGATAGTCTAGAGCCTGAGAAAGGACATAGGCTATATAACATCCCGCTATGACTAATAGGAGCAGAGCAGTAACAAAAAATGTTGCGAAAACGGGAGCTAACGCAGACGGTCTATATATTGCTGTCATTATTTTAACAGGCGCTTATAGTATATCAACTGAGCTCTTTTTAATTTACGGGAACCACCGCGCGCTGTAATCTGGAGTCCACGCGGACGGAGTCGCGGGCAACAGCTAGTAAAAAATAAATTAAACTCTAATATTAGAAGTGGCTATTGGTTTTGTATTTTCGTTTATTACAAAACTAAGTTTTAAGTTATTATTCCTATTACAGTGCTTTGTCAAAGAAACAGTTTTTATTATTCACGTTTTATTTCTGATATCTTCCCCACAGCAATTAATTAACTTGCTAAGTAAGTAACAGTGTTTGGAATTAATACACGAACATTAAATATGAGATCTTTCAAATTAAGAATATTTCAAATTAGTTTAATAAATGATGCAGTTCCAAAAATGGATCTTTTCCTATTTTCAAACTCTGTTAAATATATCGAGTGTTTTATACTTACTCTTTTTTTTGTAGTGTGGCACTAGGACTTTGTGCCAATTTCAATTAAAATAAAAATCCTCAAAGTTCTTCTTTCTTTCTCTTATGGCTTCGCACGGTTTGTGCATTTAGCCAATGTCACGTAATTAATATTATTCATCTCGAAAAAACGGCCGCGTGGACCGTCTTACGAGGGAGGTTTGAGGTAAAGTCATGATGTGGGCACTATGCTGCGATATTTCACGGTTTTTTATGAATTATTTACTGAATGCACTTTTTACTACATAAATCACGCACTTTTATTTAGTAAACAACACTATTAATAATTTTAAAAGTCCAATGTAAAATGAGCGTGACACTCAGCTTGACTTTCCCGCCAAAACTTCGGCTGGTGATGGTGATGAATAACCTATTTTTATCTTTGTATTTTAGATTTATTATGGAATTAGGGAGCGAAAGTAAATTAAAAGAAGCATTATTAAAACTGAAATATGTACAACTGGCAACGCCCCGTGGTTTCAAACTCATAAGTTTCAATCATGTCCGGAATATCCGGTTTAAAACTATCCTATCTATATTAATATGTAAAGCTGAAGGGTTTATTTGTTTGTTTGAACGCGTTAATCTCAGGAACTGCTGGGCCAATTTGAAAAATTATTTTTGCGTTGGAGAGCCTATTAATCCAGAAAGGCTTAAGGCTATATAACACCGAGCTGTGGCCAATAGGAGCGGAACATAATTAACTCCACGCGAACGAAGTCGCTGGCGGCCGCTAGTAGTCTATAGTCCTCTTTTTTTTTTTTTTCCTTTATTTTTTACGGGGATTTTTCTGTAGAGAATATGTCACCCCGATGATTGTATACAAGTACATAATTATGCTATAACTAACCTACCCGCAACCTTATACCCATAATTATAATTTTAAGAAGTGCTCTAGCCTCATCTGACAATGGAGAGGACAGGATGCTATTGAAAAAGCCTACATTTGCATTTTTTTCGAAGATTAGATACCTTTGGACTTCCAAACGAGCACACTCCGCAAGGATGTGATGCACATCTTCAATAACCCCACATGTAGCACAGTTCGGTGAATCGACCTTGCGCATCATAAATCCAAAGCTATTTAGTGGAATGTGTCCGGATCGAAGCCTCAAAGCCATCACTACCTCTTGCCTGCTCATCCTGCCCTCGCTGAACCAGAGTCTCCGAGGAAGAGATGGCTGAATCGTTTTGTACCAGATACCCTTAGTTAAAGACCTTTCATCAAAATATTCAGCCCATGATTGAAAACATCTGTCTCTAACCAAGGGTAATAGCTCAGTGTGCCAGGGAAAACAAGGATATATTTCTCCATCAGACGCCGCTTCATTTGCCAAACGATCAACCATCTCATTTCCCTCCAGTCCAACATGAGATGGAATCCACTGCAACATAATTATTTTATGCATGGCAACAAAATCAGTTAGAATTTTTAATATAGTGTAAGCCAAGGGAAGGCCCCTAAAAGGTGAAGACCCTGTGCATCTCGTCAAATGGGATAGAGCACTTTTTGAGTCTGTAAAAATTACATATCGATCACCGGACAGAGATTCGACATATGCCAAAGCTTCTGCTATAGCAATTAGCTCTAAATGCATTATTGAAATTTTAGATTCAATTTGAAATTTAAAAGAGGTACCTATTTGTGGATCAAAAAAGGCTGCGCCACAGTAATTCTCGTGTTTAGAACCGTCTGTAAACACACAGTAAAAGTCAGAATAAAGTGCATTTAGAGATTTACAACATATTGATCTAAGGTCATTTACATTATAACGATGCTTTGGCTTATCTACTCAATCTAAACTAGGCGTAACAGTATTTGATAAGTCTGTATTGCTGACTCAAGTGTACATGGAGAACATGCCAATTTTATTACTGCAGTAAATTTTTTCTTGCTTTAGATCATCGTGAGACAAAACTAAAAGAGGTTTTTTTTTCAACCTCCAGTAAGGATTATTGTTACAAATATTATGTAGCTTATCTAGTAACTGAATTAAAGGGAAATCGTAACACTTAGATTTTAAATAAAGTTTACCTGCTAAATATCGACGGCGAATAAAAAGGGGAGGCAATATTAGTTCGGCTTCCATCACGTGAATGGGAGTGCTTTTGATAAACCCGCCAATTAATCGCAAGCAAATGTTTTGTAATCTGTCTAGTTTCGTCAAATGAGTATCGGCGCTATTGTCCAGTAAAAAGCTACCGAAGTCGATACGACTACGAATAAGGGAAATATATAATTTTCTTAAGTGGTTTGGATGAACACCCCACCCTGGTCCCATTAATATTCTAAAAATATTAATTAATTTAAGTACTCGCTCACGGATCTCATCAATATGCTTCTTCCATCGGAGACCCCTATCCAGCCACAATCCTAAATATTTGACGTTGTCTACTACTTCTAACAAAGTTCCGTTCAACTGTACTTCTATCACTGGCCTTCGAAACCCTCTACTAAACAGACATATTTTACTTTTATGGGGGGAGATATCTAATCCTAGAAGTGTCAGCATGTTGTTAATGAGATCAAGTGCAGACTGTATCTTGAGTTGTCCCTCACTGATATTTGAGCACTGCACATATAAAGCGAAGTCATCCGCATACTGCGATATACAAATGTTATTTTGCACACGTTTGCAAATTTCTGACGTGACTATATTAAATAATATTGGGGATAAAGGATCACCCTGAGCTAAACCATTACCTGAATGTCTACTAATAAAAGTATTACCCGATTTTATTTTGAGAACTCTTTTATGCAGAAAATTCCAAAGGTACCTACATATAAGGGAACCAACTTTAAAATTATCTAAAACATTAATTAAAACATAATTATTTACATTGTTATATGCGTTATTAATATCTAAAAAACAACCCAACGTATTAGAACCCACCGAAAAACCAGTTTGAACTGAAGTAATTAGACAACTTAAGCCATCCAAACACGACCTACCCCTACGGAAGCCAACTGTGTTCGTGGAGAATGAGTTGTTTTTTTCAAAGAACCACTCCAATCTACGGTATAAAATATAATGAAAGATTTTGCATATGCATGATAATAGTGCTATAGGTCGGAGTGAAGAAACGCTACTAAGATCGCGACCCGGTTTTGGAATGGGGACGATACAAATGTCACGCCACTGAAATGGGACAAAACTAACTTTAAAAAATATATTAAATAGATAAATTAGTACTTTTTTACCTGCATCAGGTAGATTTTTAATCATAGAATAGGATATATCATCACATCCAGGAGATGTATCCTTAGATTTGATACATTTATCTAGCTCCTGAATAGAGATCTCACACTCTAATGTATTGTTATTATGATGAATGGTAGGGGTTGGCGGGCAAACATAATCGGGTGTTAATGACTTTAGAAGGTTTATTGCACTTTGAGTATCTACGTACTGTCTAGGTGAACGGTACCCTTTCAACCATCTCATTTTGCGCCACATTTCACTTGGCGATGTAGTATGATCAACTGAAGAACAGAAATTTTGAAAGTTTATTTTTTTAGCCTGACGAATTAGCCTTTGGGAAATATGTATCCTATTCTTAAGACTCTCAAGGTTTTGAGGTGTGGGATTACGTCTAAATTTGGATAAAGCTAACCTACGATGAGCCACAGTTTGTGACAATTCTGCAGTCCAATATGGTTTCGGAATGAAATTTGAACTAGGGTTTTGATTCAGTTTAAATATTGGTATGAATTTATTAGCAGCATCGTTAAGAATATCTAAAAACAGATTATAAGCTTTTTGGGGGTCATTTGGTAAACATAGGTTTAAATACTTCTCTTCAAGATATTTTTTATACAGAGTCCAATCAGCTTTACCGAAATTTCTTTTAATAACTGTAGGAACGCATGAACTACACTCAGTTGAAATTTTAATAACCAAATGGTCGCTGCCTAGATTTTCATTTAAGGTGATCCAATTAAACTTTAACGCAATATCTACAGAAACTAACGAAACATCTGGGGAAGACTGTTGTAAGTTGTTATCAACTAAACGAACTCTTGTGTGAGTTCCATCGTTCAAAGAAATAAAGTTATTGTCTATTAGTGAATCGTGAATAAGACTGCCTCTGCGGTTGGTTTTGTAAGACCAAGTGGCGTGATGGGCATTAAAGTCACCAAGGATTAAAGTTTTAGTTGGGCAAAATGAGAATAGACTATCCCAGTCCTGCTGAGTGGTTACTATTCTAGATGGACAATAAACAGAAATAATATTCTCAAGCGGGTCACAATTGAATAATTGCACGCATACTACCTCCATACCGTTATTATTAACGAGAACGCGGCGCATTTGCGACTTAATAGATTTGTGTACTATAATAGCCACACCGCCGTATGAGTCATCCCGGTCCACACGATAAACATCATAACAACTAATTTTAAAATTACTTTCAGGTTTAAGCCATGTCTCACTTAGGGCAGCAATATGTATTTTTTCCTGGCACAATAGTTCATAAAACGATGCTAACTTTGGCTTTATACTTTGGGCATTCCATTGCAAGATATTTAATTTAAGTGGTTTGTTAGCCATCACAGGGAATAAAAAAGTTAAACAGTGCTTTTATCCACGGCCACTCTGCAACAAAACTTACTGACAAAAGGGTTAACCATTCAACGCACAACTGAAAAACACACTTTAACTTGTCATTTAAACCTGTCTTTTTGAGGTATATAACTTCCTTTATTCTGGAACACAGTTCTCTGAAAGAGGGACATTTGTCATTGCCCTCTTCCTCAACAGGCAGTTGATGAAAGTCTCCTTCTGTATCTGACGACCAAAACATCCCGTCTTCTTTAAATGGCTTTTTATTTTTCGATGGCTTTGGAGTATTATTGACCCTACTAGCCGTGGCAGGTGTTTCTACCTTGTGTATTGTGGCCATTGTTTTAACTATCTCGGCAAATGTAGGGTGCTTTAGTTGCTCAGTGTTGTCCTTATAATGCGTGGAAGAGAAAAGGTATTCGTGTGTTGTCGCTGTAACTTGGGCCGGGACGCTAGTAACGGGGGGATTTACGGGGGGCACGTAACTTTCTAGGGCTTTTCTGTATGTGCATCCAAATTCAGACATAATTTCCCTTAGTCTTCTCTCTTTTTTATAGGCTGGGCAGGACCTGCTGAGCGATATGTGATTACCCTTGCAGTTAACACAAGAGATCACTAAGGTATCGCAGTTCTCATGGTGCCCGCCACACTTTGGGCAAACCACTTTTTTGGAAGGGCACATTTTCCGCATATGGCCCAACCTCCAACACTGGGAACATTGTGATACCTGGTGTATGTAGGGTAAAACTTTAATATTTATGTCATAAACACGCACTGATACTGGTAGATGATCACCTTCAAAACAAAGTCGAAGACATTCACTAGGGCACCAACCACCTTCATTCCTGTTACGACGGTCTAACCTTTTAAAAGATAAAAGTTTTGCAGGGGCAGGGCATGACATATTTTTGCGGATCTCTTCATCAGTTAAATCTATGTCTACATACTTAATTATGCCGTAGCAGACAGACAACTGCATTGCCTTCTGGATCCTCCAACCTTTTTCCAATAGCTTCTCACATGTAAGTAGGGATTGGGCAGCCATTCACTTTCAAATTGTAGGCGAATTTTAAAAGGGTTTAAATACCTAACTTCGCTTATCTTAATGATGTTGTTTTCTCTTAAAATACGTGCCATTGCAAACTGATTCGGCAAACGTTCTTTATGCGAAACGTATATCTCATACTTTTCTTCTTTCAAAGAATTTCTACTACCGTGACATATCTTTTTCTTCCTCGACTTCACTTCTTTCCAATCCACTTCATCATCCGCACTGTCCTCTCGAACCCTCTTTTCCGGTCTTGTCTGCTCCTCATGAAGTTCAGTATCTTCGTCAATAGCATCCATGTCCGACGAATCATTTAATAAACTCTCAACATTATTGTTAAATACGAGTGTATCACAGGGCGGCGAAATGTTTATTTCATCAGTCATGATATAGTCCTGAAAGGTACGTGCAGCCGGACGGTCCGGCGCACACCTCTAGTATGTGACAATGTAATGTGTAAACAAACTTCTCGGTGGGGCAAGCGATTAAATCCGCGACAGAAAACACAACCAGACCGCACGAGTGCCGGTACGGTAATGCTATAGTCCTTGTCATACACATCTTTTTGCTAAATATTATCGAAATACCTTCAGTATTTTTACGTGAATGAGTAAGAAACATAGATACATCATTTACAAAATACATAAGATTGATTGAATTCATTCTTATCTTTGATTTTGAAAATACTAGCCTCTCAAGTATGAGTGTATGGATTCGATTCCAGGCAAGTACTAATGTAACTTTTCTAAGTTATATGTACTTTCTAAGTATATCTTGGACACCAATGATTACAATGTGAAGGAAAAGATTTTGAGGAAACCTGAACTTTAAGTCTGAAATCGCCAACCCGCATTGAGCAAGCGTGGTGATTACGCTCAATCCTTCTCTATAAGAGAGGAGGCTTGCGTCCAGCAGTGGGACGATAAAAAAGTTTGATGATGACTATAAATAACCCTAATAGCAGTATCAACATTACTTCTTCTTCTTCAAACTATAGAGGTCCACTGCTTGACAAAGGCCTCCCTCAAGACTTTCTACAATGATCAGTCTTATGCTGCCCGCATGCGTCGGCTTCCCGCGACCTTCACCAGGTCATTGCTCCACCTTGTTGGAGGCCTCCCTACACTACGTCTTCTGGTACGAGGCCGCCACTGCAGAACCTACCGCCCCATCGGCCATCGGTTCTATGAGTAATGTGCTTTATCTTCTCGTCGATCAACATTACCAGTGTCTCAAGACTAAAATCCATAGTCTTAAGACTAAAGACTAAAGTTTGTTGGAACGTTTTCACCTCCCAACATACTTTTGCTTTTTTTTCTGTTTCTCTATTTTTATTTTTACTCTATTAACAAGCTTACTTATTGTATGGATTTTTGTTTCTTCTGTATATCATACCATATTAATTAAACAATGAAATATGTAGTCATGAATAGGTAGGAACCTGGTGACCTGTATTACAGGTGTTACTACCTATCAGAAGCACAAGTGATCCACAAAAAAAAAGAAAAACATCAACTTATCTTGTGGGTAATATATTCGTTATATTGTTTTGTAGAAGTCTCCGTGGTTTTCAAAGTTAGTTCCTAATAATATTAGTAGTTGTAACACGACTACTTACGCCATCTACCTGACTGTGTGCACAACACTATGCCATCTCACTAAAACACAACAGACTACTAGCGACAATTATCATGCAACGTGTGAAGATGATACTCACAACCACATACAAGCATTAGATGATGAAGACACACACTACTGTCGTCAAACCGACTATATAATCGGTCACTCATGGAGGATCGAGCGCACTCGCTACTTAGGAGGCGCAGTGGTCGATAGCCCCGCAGTCACCACTGTTGTCATAAGTCAAGCTTGACCTGAGCGGAGGCCCCGTCGCCCTGAGGAATTGCCTAGCTAGGAGGTAAAGGGATAGGATAGCCCCGCAGTCCATCCCTAGAACCACAAATAGGTTTCGCCTCAGTGTAACTCTGTTTGCTAAAATCTGTCAAGTGTTTGAAGTAAAGTAAATAAACCCCTATCTGTCATCATCGTTGGTTTTATTCCACCGCCACCATCACATAGTTAAAAAATCTGGAGTCTTCATTAAAATTTATGTTAAAATACTCAATCAATTAATGATTATAAAAACAGTAATAATGTGTAAGTATCTGCTTTAGATAAACCCAAATTTATGTATTTTGCCGCCACTTCCTAGTGCTTTCGCTGGGAAGAAGAATTGGAGGAACAATCTTCCCAGCAGCACAGCTGTATGTTCATTAAAAAAAACACATGACTTTATGCAATACTATGTATAGTAATGAACATAAGAAAACACAACAGCAATGATTTTTTTTAGCGTATGCCAAGCTAGTCACGCCAAAAACCAGCAAAAAAAAAACTTTAAAACGGAAATGTAAATAAATAAAAACTTATTACCTAAATAAAAGCCCCAGGTAGAAAGGGCGTGATAGCTCACATATTTATGCATTGTAAGAAAAGACAATTATAATATGCCATATCTACTTACTTACTTACTTTTTTATTACCATCAACGATTGCGTCACTGCTTACCATCAGGCAGGATTGCGGTCAAGCGCTAGTTTATACTATCCAAAAAAAAAAAAAAATATAATATGAACTCATATAACGTGTCAGTAAGCTAATTATGGAAAAAGAACAGAAGCATTGTCTTGAGTTAATCAGAGTGACCAGTTATTATTATAATTTTAATAGTCTTTTACGGAATAAAATGCCTTTGAACAAAGCTTGGATTTGATTTGTTCTTTAAATGCATTGTAAGGAAAGTCTAGCATTATTATGGTATTTTTGACAACAATTTTTGACAAATTGGCTTTAAAAATACAGAAACTACCTCTCTGTTAAAAAATCCAAGACATTATTATGTAATGACTCAATTCCACTTTATATACTCATCTAATAAACCTCATTTTATGTAATTCACAAAACTATAACGGTTGTTCTCATAACGCAGCCCAGTGGGTCAATATTTACTGCGTTCTGGAACTGACAACTTTACGATCTCCCTCCTCCCCCCTTTTCCCTTTTATGTCAAAAACACACAGTGGTTAGTTGTTAGGACATTTTCTTTATTTTATTGTGTTTATTGTACTGATGTGATCTAAATGGGTTGTACTTCCGATTGAATATGGCTATAAGGTGGGTTTATAACGACCTGTTTTTGACGTAAATGTCTTCTTTTTTTGGATGAATCGATTGTTCTTGTTTATTGAAGGATGGACCTGTTTCACCGCATGAGTGCATCTTTAGAGAAGAATGAGCCAGAAACTCCGTGGACAAACTTTTAAATCAAAATATTATCGTTACAAAGTATTGGTTACATGAATCACGTCAAATATAATACATACTAGCTGTTGCCCGCTACTCCGTCTGCGTGGATTTCAGAAAGAGCTCATCATCATCATCATCATCAGCCTCTAATCGTCCACCGCTGGACATAGGCCTCCTTCATGGCAGGCCAACAAGCTCGATCCTGAGCAGTTCTCCGCCAGCCACTACCAGCCACCTTTTCGATGTCGTCGCTCCATCTCGCCCAAGGGCGTCCTACGCTACGTTTGCCGAGACGCGGAGGAAAGAGAAAGAGAAGAGAAAGAGCTCACTAGATATAAAATAAGCGCCTGATAAAATAATGGCAGCAATATGTACGTCCGCGTTTTCTCAAAATTTTTTGTTACTGCGCTGCTCCCATTGGTCATAGCGGGATGTTATATAACCTACGTCCTTTCTCAGGCTTAAGACTCTGTACCAGATTTAATTGCAATCGTTTCAGTAGTTTTGACTTGAAAGCCGGACAGACAGACAGAGATACTTTCGCATTTATAATATTAAGTATGGATAAACGTAGCATAATATGAAAAGCTTTGTATATGTGTATATATCTCCTTACAGTTAATTTGTAGTCGGCTTCTAGTTTGACCAGGTTCAACTGCATACCGGTAAAGGAAAGAAAAAAAAAGGAAGAAAAAGGAGTAAGGGACAATAGGAAGAAGTCTAAAATTTTTGCGAATTTAAAATAATGTAAATTAAGAAACTTAACACTTATAGTTATAGTTCATGCAAATCCCAGCTTGGGTCAGGGTTGCGGGTTAGTTAAACAAAAAATCGTGGCCCTGGCCATCGCACAGGCAAGTGAAGAAACACGGGTGGGTTTTATTCAGTAAAAGTCTGACACGCCCTTCCGCTCCGCCCAGAGCTAAAGAAATCATATTTTGATGATTTCCCAACCTAACAAAAAAAAGCTACAAGCTCAACACCGATGCGGAAAATTTATGGCTGCAACTCGCATACAAGTAGACCAGTCTTATCATGATACACCATAACATAATGTTGGGAGAGGCCCGCACCTGGCGTGTTGAGATTCAGCAAATATCTTTCAAAGGCTACAAGAGCAAAAACGCCTCATTACACGAAAAAAATAATAATTTTCATTTGCCCAAGAGTAAGAATAGAAGTGGAAGATACGGCCCCAGAAGAAACCTTCATCATCAACCTTTTTTTTATCGTCCCTTGCTGGGTTCAGGTCTCCTCTCATACAGAGAAGAATTGAGCGTAATCACCACGCTTGCTCAATGGGGGTTGGCGATTTCAGACTTTAAGTTCAGGTTTCCTCACGACGTTTTCCTTCACCTTTTATTCAGTCATTGGTGTCCAAGACATACTTAGAAAGTAAATACAACCTAGAAAAGTTACATTGGTACTTGACTGATCTGGAATCGAACCTGCTCACTCATAGTTGAAAGGTTAGTATTTTAACCACTAGGCGACCACGACTTCGAAAAAACCTAAAATATTATAAAGTGGTTCAATAAAGACATCAAACACAGACACAATCTTCTAAAATCTTCTACAACAATAAGATTTACACAAGATCGAAATTAATCCTTCAACAAAGTGAACTACCTATACCTATGTATGTGTTTGATCCTTCTTCTCTTCTATAACAACGTTATCGACAATTTCAATTAAAACTTCGGTACAAAGGAACTATTGAATTGGTATTGCTGTGAAGTACAAACACGCTAAGGTATATTCACGTGTATTTTGCTAATTGTTGTTATTATAAGTTGAACAAATATTTACCTTAGACTTAATACCTAATATTGTCTTACTTAATTTAACTTAATATTTCCTTGTGTGGTACCGGGCTTAGAATAGTACCATCTCATATCCTCCCGTGGGTGTCGTAAGAGGCGACTAAGGGAACTCTCAAAAGGGAAGCGGGTAGCAGCGCTTCTCCTGTGGAACATCAGACTACTGCGATTCTCAACCCGCCTGCTAATAATAATATCTTTATTCAAGTAACAAAGACTCATATTGTTAGTAAACCTTAAGAACTATGTTAAACAATTTACTTTATAATATTTAAATTTATTTCATCCCGTGAGAGATGGCATTGCAGTGATTCACATATAAACAATCGAGTCTGCTAGCGATCATTTTCAGGATCTTGTTGGAGCTATTCCGAACTCTGCGCACCAGGGATGCACATCTCATTCGCATCGTTGCGTAAAAACAGTTAATATGTGCGTCCGCGAACATTCCCGATGCGCTACAAAAACGGGGCAGCCCCACCAAGACCCTGAAGGCATTGTTATATTGGACACGAAGCTAAGCGTGGGGATTATGGCAAACCCCCCAGTATAATAAAAGACTAGGGGGAGGTCTTAATCCAGCAGTGGATCTCTTTAGGCTGAGAAAGAAGACTTAATATTACAAAATAGTGTTTAAGTATTGTTTAGGCTAAACGTCTTTTAAACACGTCATTATTATATGGACTTTGACGTAACACTGACGCTAGACACGCGTTAAACAAGTGTTTAAGTTTTTATGATAAGACCCTAAGTGTTAATAAGTTTGTTTTGGAGCGACTAGCATTATTTATAAAGGTATATTTTTTAATAGTAGCGTAAACATGACTTTATTGTGTCGGTAATAGAGCATGTTCTTGCAAGCACTCATATTTGTTTACATGTTTGACAAATAAATCGCGAACCGTGCAATATCACGGATCGAGGACTACATTAGCATCCGCATCATGTCGTTGCTGTGGTCCTACAGACGCATACACTGAACAAAATTAAATTGATTTAGTTCTATATTTTTGTAAATAAACAGTAATAGGTTCAATAAAGCAAAGTTTTAAGATAGTTAGTATCCGCCTTATGTTATCGCACTATCCTCCAAAAGACGCATGATCGGGACAAACAAAATGGCTGCATTTGTTAAATATCGAGATTAAAATGGTTTATTGAAGAATTTTAATCCCTGATTGCTGCTAAATGGCTAGTTAAGTGGTAAGAGACTAGACTATTCCCATGGGAACCACTCTCCTTTTTTAGGTAGTAACACATTAAATGACTTCTTCCTTCTTCGACAGCCTCCGTAGCGTAGCGGTAGCGGACGCGGCCGCTGCGCAGGGTGGCGCGGGTTCGATCCCTGCACAGTGCAAGTATTTTGTATGCATGAATACGAATAGTTGCACTGGTCTGGTCGTGCCTCGGAAAGCACGTTAAGCCGTTGGTCCCGGTTGCCATACGAACATCTAGTGGCAGTCGTTACGGGTTGTTGGAGCCCTCAAAAATCCAACAATTGATCTAACTGCAATGCTTCGATGTCGCCTTCGGGTTGTGGAGGACAGTCTGCAGTTACTTCACGGAAAATGTCGAAGTTTAGCCATATCAGCAGTTGAACTGGTAAAGCGGACCCCAGACTCCAAAGGTGAAGATGCTTCGGATGCGACTGGGACTAACGCTGGGATAATGATGATGACATCAAATGACTTCTTCCGCCCTGGGTGGAGCGAAAGGGAAAACTCACCCGTGTTCCTTCATTTGCCATACCGACCACGGTCGGTATCTCTTTTGACATAAGTCCTAAGTTATATTTTCCAAAAATAGTCTAACTTTGTAAAATGATATAATAGAAGCACAGTTTGGGCTTGGGACCGCAGGTGCGGCTTGCTTGTCGCCCTTCCGCTCCGCCCAAGGCGAGAGAGGTATTTTGATAATTTCCCATCCACACGAAAAAGGGGGATCGATTTAGGAGGAAATTTTATTTATATTTCATTTTGGCTATTGGCCTATCTACAGTTTAATTTGATATTTGAGTGCTTATATTAGAGTCGTTTAAAACTTGAATAAACGTGTTATCATTTCATTATCAGCCTTCGAATCTATCTCGTAGAACAATGTTGAACACGGTCGCTGACGGCGATGTTCAACATTAACTAACATATCAGCCTCAGGGCTATTATATATACAGCCACATGTAATAGATTGACGAACAGATTTGTGATCACTGAGGATTGGAATTACGACAACCTAACATACGGTAGTTACCAGATCACCGTTACAAATCACACATACAGAATAGCTAATACAAATACGACATGCACACAACACGTCATACTGACGTCACACAGATCCTGCATCCCGCAAGTAGAGTTTACCGTGCAACTCATCATCATCATCTCAGCGTATAAACCCGGTTGCATCCGCGCTTTCGCGTTGGAGTCGCTTTCCTACATATACGCCTCCATTTCGCACCATCTCTGGCATCTCCTGGTGTGAGATTGTTGGCACGCATGTCATCTCTTACAGCGTCAAGTCAGCACTGCTTTAGTCTACCTCGCTTGTTCCGGCCCAGCGGAGGCGCCATGGCAAGACATTTGTTACCTACGTAACATACCGGTTTTTGTAAGACGTGACCGTGCCAGCGTAGGCGACATGAAGACAGCTACGGATGCGGGAGTTCCTGAAGCGGTCTTTCTGCGTAACTCCACATATCCACCGCAGCATATTCATCTCCGTGACACGCAGCTCCTGCTTGTGTCGCTCAAGCACAGGCCACGCCTCACTGTCATACAGAAGAATAGGTCTAATGAGTTTACCGTGCAACTAACATAATTATATTATGCAACTTCCAGCATCAACCGTTGGCCTGGAACTCATAAGACCCGTCTGGTCAGAGGATCCTCCCTTTTCTCCGGAGTATGAGTGAGCTTTACACCCTGTTCTTCATTCGTCTAAATTTATCATCAAATGATCCTGGACGGAAGGAGATAACCTTTACACCAGACCAAGGCCAATTCCTCTAAGTAAAAAAGGCCAAATCTAGTTGCTATCTCATCTCAGCGATAACTATTGTCAAATGTAGTAATTACAGATATTTTTAACAGAACGAGATTGAAAACGTTCTTAAAATAATGAGGATTGTCCTTTTAGATAAATTACATACCAAATTGGGAAAATCTCCGCAGCCGCTTTCCAAAGATTTTGAAGCAAAAACCATTTCTTGCGACTTATAAGCATTTGTAGCAAAGTTTATCACAAAAACCTACATTTTAAACCTCACCAATTTATAACATGAAAACAGGATCTAAGATAAGAAAATTCCAAGTAATTGGTGTTCAGTATCATTCATCATGATCCGTCTTCCTTGGAGTGGTACCGTGTAAGCGTTTAGCTAAATGGGATACATTGCCCCACTTGCGAGAGTGTATGTCACTGTTTTTACCGCTATACGACTTCTTATTTATGTGCTAAGATGATGTAGTGGCTGTTTATTTTTAAGTTGTTGTATTTGTAGTGAGAAAATGTTATGTTTTGTAGTGTTTTAAAGTGTAATGAAATTAAGAAGATCAATGTTATAAAAACTTTTTGCTTGTATAGCTATATTACACAGGTCTAAAGGTATTCGTTTGAATTCAGCCTGTTAAGAAATATACGGGTTCATCTAAACTTGAATTTAGAAACAGAATGTAGTTGCGTTTTCATGCAAATATGGCTGTAAGTTTTAAGTGGAAAGGAGTGAAGGGCGGGCGATTAAAAAATGTCCGAAATTTCAGCCTGATTTTAATATGGCTTGTTGATACTTCCTGCGTTCTCGGCTGGCTTTTATTTTGACCAGAGGGTTAGCTTGCCATACAAAGTGGTAATGCCGTCAGTATCTTAGTAGGTACTTGCATTACCAGTCGACAGCAATGTGGATAACGTTTTTAACGTTATATTTTAGTTTAGTATCTACAATTTTACCTAAGTTATCATTTATTTGTTATTTTAATTAATTAATTGACATTATTATTTGCTTACTTATTATGTCAACTTATAGTATAAAGAAATATAGAAGCTATTTCTTTCTATAAAGTGAAACTTTTTTCGAGTGGGCAAAAACAAATGGGTGGCTCAGAATCAATAACAGAACAAATCTGCATTATTAGTTTAAAATAAAAAATCATGATTTTGTCCGCCCTAAAATCAGCAAATGAGAGACACCAATTATTCATATCAATATTGTAGTATTAGCATATGGCCGCGTAGTGAACAAGCGCGCGGCGCGGGCGCGCGGGGGTCCTGTGATGTTCCCGCCATCCCCACTCCACCGAACATGAATGGGACCACGTGCGGTGACCATAACATCGATTTCATAATAAACATCTTTCGTTATCAATAACAATTTTTTTTTGTACTAAAACATACCAAAGTAATAATATTTTTATCTATAAAACTTATTTAGCTATAAGTTGACAAAGTTTACGCACTAGATAAAATTTTATCCTGTATATTTTACACGAAACGTCAGTGTCTGTCATAAAGGGAATATGTTTCATAACATATTTTTCATGAAAGTCCGAGAGTTGTGTTACATTACCTTTACCCTTATTCATGTTTACAGATTTTACGAGAAATTGCATATGATTTGGAATCACTTTGTATTGGTTGCTGGGAAGTGATTGCATTAGCGATAAGGCTGCCCATTGTATATTTCGTTGTGTTGAATGTACATATTTTAAGCAATATATGATTTTGGTTATCTTTTCTACATACGAAACCAGAATAAGTTTGTTCAGAAGAAGTAACTGAATCGATTCCAATAATTTTTACACCATAGGTATTATATTTCCCCAAATACATTTAGAAATAGTTGCAATGTGGTTACCAAGCGCACAATACAGTGTTGACTTACTAAGCGCGGTGGTTACTAAGCATGCGTGCGCGGTGCGTTGACCATATTTTTGGTGGGACAACCAGGTAAGATACCAAGATCATAACATTGTGGTTTTTCATGATAACTTTTTTAAATTTTGAACATGTAGATTCTTTCCTTAAAAATACTGGATACGTATTTCAGTTTTCGCATATACAAAAAATTACATCCTTACTAATTAAATTGGAAAGTGAGTTTGTTTGTTTGTTTGTTCCGCTTTCACGTTGTAACTAGAGAACCGATTGCTTAGAAATTTTGCAGACGTAAAGTTAGAAGTCCGGATTAAATAATAGGGTAATTTTTATCCCGGAAAAATTATCCCACGGAAAAATCTAAAAAGCGCGATATAACCGAATTCCACGCGGGCGAAGCCACGGGCGGAAAGCTAGTTGTATATAAATAAATAGATAAGGGTAACTTGGCTGGAAATTACTTTATATAGATTGACAAAAAATATAAGGTTAAATTTAAAAAACATTTTTAAAGTTTTTTTTACGTATCATTTGGTCAGTACCTATAAAATTGCAATTTAATATAGTAGGGGTTAACAATAACATAATAAATTATCACATTATCTCTTCAACCCCACCTATCAACCTGCAGAGCCCACAAATAATGCCAACAGTCCTTCCCTGAAGAGATAACTACAATACAGTAGCCATAGAACTAAACATTAATTACCCAAAAACATCACAATAATTCGCCATCTTAATTTATTAGAGCAAAGACATTTTCTACAAAGCAAACAGGAATCTGAGTGGGTCGCTTCGGGCCGTAAATGTGCCCACTATCACTCAAAGTCAGACCTCTTATTTATCACTAGACATATTACCAAAGATGTTTTACCATCAAGAAATTCCCTCAACGACCTTGTCCCAAGGTTATACAGTATAAATTTGGGCAATTTTGAGTTTTGTGGCAGCCCATGAAAGGAGGTTGGACAGTCCCTATATTTTTATGAGACTACTATGATGTCTAAAGGTTTTGTTGATTCCCGTCTGCTCGTTAAGGCTTTTCCACTTTTATTGACTTTATTATAAGCCTAAGAGTTCAGTTAGTGTATTCTATATGGATGTCTCTTATAGTGTAAGTGGACATTTGAAAGCTTTTAGATAGAATTCCTGAGACGTAAACAGTTATAGAAAGATTTAATACAATGATGCTTATTTCAGAAAATGTTTGCGTTGGAGGTCGGTGGGAGGTCGTTGGCGTATTGATGGGTAGGGAGATCTTTTAGATTAATGAGATGTTTGGTGAGACAAGTAGATCAATAAAACGCTATGTGCATCATAAAATCGATTTATTCCAACTGAAACTCTTGCAGGAATTCACGATGTTTAGGTAACGTAAGGTAAAATTTAATGCTAAAACAACTACTTAGTATTTTGATTCGAATCATCGCGACAAGCTTAGTGAACATCACTGATAGACATAGAATAGAATACTCTTTATTATGTACACTATATAGATTACAGAACATAAATAAAAATATTTTACAAAGGGTGACACAATGGGCGGTCTTATCGCTAAGAGCGATCTTTTACAGACAACCTTTGGATGAAATTCTAAGGGGAAGGATAAAGAAATAATGTAGGTAGTCTACAGTGTACTATTTACATATAATAATAATAATAAAAAAAAAAGAATAAAAAAAAATAAAAAAAATTGGCAGCGCCAACGTCAACATCAAAGATTCTTTTATCTAAACATATTTATTTATAAAATTGTTACAATAGAAGCTGTTTTTACATTTATATATACAAACATGAAATACCAAATATTTAAAACCAAAATTATGCAAAAACCAAAGTTAATTCAATAAGAAATTACAATATGAAAGTAAATAAATAGCCGACATCGACTGACATCTGTCATGTCAAATCAATAAATTTCGGAAAAATGTGAATAAGAAGAAGATTGAAGATGTTGACAAGATCTGCCGCTCGACGTGCACGCCCACCATCTCCGGACTCGTTGCTCAGCTCCGCCTCGCCGCCGCCGGTCTCCAGCCCCACTGTAAGCGCTGTGACGACTCCGGCCGCGACAGTTGCGTCGAGCTCGAGCGACGAGTATTTCTCTCCGCCGACGACGCCACCACCTGTTCGCCGACGGGGAGGACGCCGGCCGCCGGACTGCTTAGGACCTCGAGGCCCATCGGCTTCTGACAGGGTCCCAGCTCCCGGCGGAAGTGTGCAGCGCATGAGATGGACACAATCCATCAACGAAAACGTCATGCGCTCATACTATGGGGCTACAGAGGGAGGAACCAACCTGACCGCGTACCGTGTTCGAATGCGCTCTCTGTTTCAGGTGCTTGAGCCAGCTGTCAACGTGTCGGCGCAACGACTGTCGGATCAGGTACGGGTTATCCAGCGTAATCATATGCTGGATGATATTGACAAAGGGAAGCCGGTACAAAAAAATAAACACTTAAACACTTACCTACTGCAGGATATCTTGAATAATATTGCCGGTAGAATAATATAAGCCATAATAACAAACAAAATCCACAGTATTTAACCAAATCTGCGATTAAATTACCTTACAGAATCAGTCACAGTTTAAATAACACAAATATTAAAATATAACAAACGAAATTATCACGCACCAGTGGTATAGCAACATGTCACATACTAACAATAATTTATTTTCAACCTTACGAAATGGAACACGAAAATATGCCAAAATAAAAAGAATATGACTTGCGAAGGATTTCATTATAACGCTAATTCTTTTTAATTTTGTCGTGTTTTCTTTCTCCCGTGCCGTGCTTCAATAACAATAATTTCTTTGTCTCTTTCTAATAGAGGAGAGGAGAGAACTGCAACCCGGTCGCGAATAGCCTATCTTTCTTTAAATTTTACGTACAGTTAGCGAGCATTAGAAAGAGATGTTGACACGCTCTGTCTCTTTTCGCCTCATAGTAAAACGTTGGCCGAGATAAGCTGTAATTCGTCGAGTTACCTTTACGACTATAAAATGAAATGTGATACTTAGGGTATTGCTAAGAATTACTATTGCTATTGTAAATCGCGCAGGCATTTAATTAATAATACTTTGTTAATGAAATAGAATGTAAATACTTTTGTATGAATATGGAACTGATTTTTGAAAGGTAACCCGGTGGGAATCGGCTTGTATGGACTCTTCGCCACTGCAGAGTAGCCGTGTCATTACTCACCAGTCGCAGTCTGCGGAGATACCACCGCAGCCCACAAACTATGCTGACGAGGGAAGTAATGATAGGGCTACAAATGTAAGTACCCAGTGCAATGAGGAGTTAAGAAATGCTTTGGAGGCTGCGATTCGGGAATATCGTTCCATCTCGGCAGAGCTAAGACCACGCCTGCCACGTTTGCCCATGCATAACAGAAATAGGGCACTGATGGCTGCTCTGGATGCGCAGTTATCGAATTATTTTGATACCTGCGAGGACCTCACTGATACTCATTCAATTCTGTACTGCGCAGCTGTAGCAGCTTGTCGTGTAGCTCATGTCAAATTTCCTAGTGACTCTAGAGCTACACGACCGAAACCAGTAGTACCAGCTTGGCAGCGCAGGATTGAACGTCGTATTGGTGGGGCCAGAGCACTCATCGGTAAACTAATCTGCTTCAGGGAGGGAAATACTCGTCCTAGAGTGATGCGCTTTGTGAGGCGGGCATTCTAAGGTACAAATACCAGCCCCCAAAACTATATGGCCCGTGTCACGGAGCGCATCGACTTCCTGAAGCAGAAAGTGTATGCATGGGCGAACCGTATTAGAAGATATAAACGACGAGTGGAACGGTACACCCAGAATCGCACCTTCCAAAGCAATGAAAGGAGGGTTTATAGGGACTGGGAACGATCAGAACAAGGTGTGACTGACACGTGCCTACCGGATGATGATGCCATGTGTTCATTTTGGCGTAGTATCTGGTCGGTACCTGTCAGTCACACTGAAGGTGACTGGGCCCGGGATGTCGAGAGAGCCTGCGATCCAATACCTGAAATGGGGGCTATTACCATCTGCCCCCAAGATGTAGCTTGTGCAGTCCGTCCGTTACCTAACTGGAAGTCTCCAGGACCGGACGGGCTGCATAACTTTTGGATAAAATGGTTTCCAAGGTCGCACGCTCGCTTG
This sequence comes from Sesamia nonagrioides, assembly GCA_017933935.1. Lineage (NCBI taxonomy): Eukaryota > Metazoa > Arthropoda > Insecta > Lepidoptera > Noctuidae > Sesamia > Sesamia nonagrioides. Next base: position 1,934,976 of record JADWQK010001182.1, read on the forward strand.
GCATCTCAATTCCAGACTGCTTTGGTGTCTGGTTCGTTACCTCAGTTCCTAACTACTGGAATAACCCACCTGCTCCATAAATCAGGTAGCACCGCGGAACCCAAAAATTATAGGCCGATCACCTGTTTACCGACGGTCTATAAAGTTCTTACATCCATTTTGAAAACTAAAATTAACAAACATATTGACAGCAACTCCATCTTGTCTGCCTCTCAAAATGGATGTAGGAGCGGGTCCCGTGGTACTAAGGAGCTACTCCTTATTGATATGGCCATTAGCCAACAGGTTCGTCGTTCCCGAAAGGATCTGTCGACATGTTGGATAGATTATAAGAAGGCCTATGACTCAGTGCCACATACATGGCTCATGCGGGTGCTGGAGTTGTATAAAGTGGATGCAACTCTGCGCACCTTCCTGATGACGTGTATGAGGACATGGAGGACAGTCCTTCGCTATCCAGGATGTCGAAATATTCAGAGGTATAGCGAACCGATAAGGATCGAGCGAGGAATATTTCAGGGCGATAGTTTGAGTCCACTTTGGTTTTGCTTAGCATTGAATCCTCTAAGCACACTATTAGAGGATTCAGGTCTAGGCTATCGGCTGAGGAGAGGTGGTCAGGTTATATCACACCTCCTCTACATGGATGACCTGAAACTTTTTGCTCCAAACAATTCACAACTGAACGAGCTACTGAAAATTACTGAAATTTTCAGTAGCTCCATCAGGATGGAATTTGGTGTGGACAAATGTGCGGTCATGCATGTAAAGCGAGGAGAGATTATGGAACCCGTGGGAACCCAACTCACGAGTTCCATAAACCTTAGAGCCCTCTCCGCATCCGAAACCTATAAGTATTTGGGTATGTCGGAAGCGTTGGGTATCAATGTTACTGACATGAAGCAATCGTTGAAAGAACGCTTCTTTAGCCGCCTGAAGAAAGTACTTAATAGTCTTCTATCAGGCGGAAATAAAGTGCGCGCTTTCAACGGTTGGGTCATGCCGGTATTGATGTACTCTTTCGGCATACTCAAATGGACTCAAACCGAGCTTGACGCCCTGGATCAGAGGGTCCGTACGCTACTGACTGCAAATCGATTGCATCACCCACGGTCATCAGTTATGAGGCTGTATATCCCGCGAAAATGTGGAGGTCGTGGCTTTTTAAACGCCAAGACTCTCCACAATCGCGAGATATGCAGTCTCAGGGACTATTTCCTAGAAACCGACGTGGGGATGCAACGAGATGTGGTCGCGGCTGACAAGGGCCTCACTCCGCTCTCCTTGGCTAATGAGAACTGGCGTAAACCAGTAGTGCTTGACACAAACGATCGCATGGAGGTATGGAAGAGCAAAGAGCTTCACGGACGCTTTTTCCGAGCCCTACACGGGCCCGATGTAGATTTTCAAGCGTCCGTAGCCTGGCTACGTTTCGGTGACCTCTTTGGGGAAACCGAAGGTTTTGTCTTTGCAATTATGGACGAAGTTATGATGACGAACAATTACCGGAGGTTCATTGTGAAAGACGGCACAGTTGACATCTGTCGGGCATGTCACCGGCCGGGAGAATCAATTAGACACATCATTTCCGGGTGTTCTCGTCTAGCTAACGGAGAGTACTTGCATAGACACAACCTTGTAGCCAGGATAATTCACCAGCAACTTGCTCTTAAATACAAACTTGTGGAATCGGAGGTGCCGTACTACAGTAGACCCAGTTCTCGAAAATGGCCATATCACATTGTACTGGGATCGATCCATCATCACTGACAGGACTATTATTGCCAATAAACCTGATATAGTGCTGGTGGATCGATCAGAGCGGCGTGCAATGATTGTTGACATAACCATCCCACATGATGAGAACCTCGTGAAAGCTGAGAAAGATAAACAAACCAAGTATCTTGATTTGGCTCACGAGGTTGTCGACATGTGGGAAGTGGATTCAGCAATCATTGTACCGATAGTCGTGACAGCCAATGGCTTAATAGCCAAGAGCCTCGACCAACACCTCAGGAGGCTCTCGTTAGGCAGCTGGATCAAGGGCTTGATTCAGAAAGCGGTACTGCTGGACACGGCTCGCATCGTCAGGAAGTTCCTCTCTCTGGAGCCCTGACCGCCGGTAGCTTGGACCCTGTTCCCGATACCGGTGGGCTACTATTTTTTATATTTTTAAATGTTTTTTTTTATTTATTTATATAAATATTTAAAAATGTAAAATAATATGTACATATAGAAAAATAAAGAGATAATAATAATAAAATTTATTTCGGAATTACTTCCATAATTTGTTAGTAACAATGTTCTTAGCCTATGTTAGTAATAGAAAAAAAAAAAAAAAAGATAGATTATACAATAAATATATACGTTAAGTGTATACTAGTTTAAATAATTTTATACATCTAATTAATAAATATTATACAAGAGCATATAAAATATAATAACATGTTTAAAGAGAGAGGAAGTGCTTTTTTATCATAGTTTTAAAAGTAAACAGTGTTTGAGCACGTCTTACGGACACGGGCAAGGCATTCCAAAGCCGAACTGCTTGTACAGTAAAGGATTTATCATAGAAACTAGTGGAATGCATCGGCATCTCTAATTCCAAGTTTTCCGATGACCTCAGATATCTATTATGTGTGTCATGAAGGAACTTGAAACGTTTTTTTAAGATAACAGGGGGTCTTAGGATTAAACAAAATGTTGTAGAGCTGAAATGGTATATGAGAAAGTATATAAGATATGAGTTAAGTCTTTACACTCAAGTACATATCCATTAATATGAAATGAGTTTTATCCATTTTGTAAAATATTTATAATTCGACTAGTTCATGATAGGTCTGGTCCACAGGTCACAGCAACTTGTTGATGTTCACGAAAACTTCAATATCACAATTGTCAATTACAAAGCATGCATAGGAAACTTAAACATTATTAAAAATTAACGTTTCAGGGCACCTTACAATTTTATATACCAATCTAGACAGTGAGTGGTTTACCAGAATAAAACCACCGAATAATAGGCGATATAGATCTTATTAAGCACACGTACATTTTACATATGTGGGCGAGACCAGTGCGTTTAGTTTGTGATGCGGTCGCTTTCTCATGAATATTCCTCTCGGATAATGTAGCTCGTTTAATATCGCCCGCCGAACTGCAAACTACGACACTTTGCGTTACAGATTTTGCTCACTTGTGAACTTGGCTTCATTTGCCTGGTTTTGCCGTCGATATGTTAATGTGCTGATGTCTATTAAAATTGTGATAACCATATTTAATATAAAACCTAACAGGTAAATTAATCATAACTGAATTTTCAGTTTAGGAAGTGTAATCAAAAGTAATATTTATTTTATAGATACCACAAAATGGTAGAATATTTAGAAATGCATAAAATATGGACAGGAATATTAAGGATGGATGATAATGAATAATACTACATCAAGTTCCAAACTTGTAATGATTATGCTTTAAACGCCTGTTCAAATATTCAGAGCACTCACACATGCGAACAGTTTATTCCAAATCTCGCAGGTGCTCACAAAACGTTTAACGAAAAATACTGACACAATATTGGAAGGCACGAAGAATATCCTAGTTTTACCTTTTAAAAGATTCGAATCTTATCTTGAATTTTAATCTCAGGTTAAAATCAAACATTTTCGCAAAGGCCTACTTAAAATCCTTGCGCTGTAATGAAAATGGAGATAGATCACTTAGATTGCAATCGAGGAGTTTATCTTTTTTTTTCTTGTCAGTAATTTAACACGACTCAACTTAAGTGAGCACTTAACGGGTGATTCCTCGGTTACGGAGCGATGTTGGAACCGTCCGTTAATGTTGTGGCTTTAGATACGAAATAAACCAACATTATTTTTTTCAGAATTATAATGGAAACTTGTTCGCCATTTATAAAAAGGCAACAGAAATCAGGAATGAGTATTTCTAGCTTAATTAGTGATCCACCAACAAGCACTGCAATAATAATCAGTCTATGATGTTGGTACTCCTGGGACACAGGTCTCCAGGACCTAATCTACCACGTGGGCCCAGTGAGGGTTGGTAGACTTCACGTGTCTTCAAAGCCTGCCACGATGTTTTCCTTCATCATTTTGAGAGCAGTGGTGATTAAATAATTGACACAAAGTACAGCGCTTTACAGGCTTCGAATCTACGACTACCATCTCGTAAGTCGCAGCTGATACCACTAGGCCACTGCTGCTCTCTTATGCTAAAATAGTTAAGTGAAAAAGATATATATTTTTTGTTATGAAATCAAATTTTGTTATTGAACCATCATTTTTATAGGTATTTAAACAGAATACTATTTTAGCTCATAGTAATGCTGGTTACTTGATTACTTCATCATCATCATCAGCCTCTAATCGTCCACTGCTGGACATAGACCTGTTCCATGCCAACAAGCTCGATCCTGAGTAGTTCCCTGCCAGCCACTACCAACCACCTTTTGGATGTCATCGCTCCATCTCGCCCAAGGGTGTCTCCTACGCTACGTTTGCCGAGACGCGGTCTCCACTCGAGGACTCATTTACCCCAAAGGTTGTCGGTCCTGCGGCATATATGACCAGCCCATTGCCACTTCAGCTTGCTAGTCCTCTCAGCTATGTCGGTGACTTTGATCCTCTGTCGGATCACCTCATATCTGATGCGGTCCTTTAGAGAGAGACACTCAACATAACAATTACTTAACTGCTTAAAAGCTTATTTACTCAACTGAGGTAAATATTCAGTGTACCTATTCTAATATTTCCACCACCTGTAAACGACCCTGCCTTAACACGAGCGCGCCAAAAGGCTGAGTAAATAAGAAATTGTTCCCACCCTTCTAATGGCGACCTAGTCGGAGTCGTTCGCGTGGCAAACCAAATATACCGTCTTCCTACGATTATAGGGGTCCAGTTGGCCCGCCGGAAGGTTTCTTCAACCTTGGATGATAGAAACTAGAGATATGTTGACTTTGAAAACTAAGCTGGGTCCTAAATCATAGTCTTTTGTGGCTCTTAAAGATTGATACGCCTTTTTGTCTTCTACAACTACTCTATGGTCTGGCTTTAGTAAAAACAAAAATTCTACCTAATTATTGGGACTTATTTATCAGAATCAGAGCTGAGATATTTTTTTTTTATTTCGCAGCATTATTTAGATTTTTTTGCACTTGTATTTTAAAGGTTTCGTACCTAAAGAATACAGTATGTTAACTAACAGAGGGCGTTCCCGTTAACCCGAAATAGTATAGCATACATACATGCTAAAAAAAATATTTCCATTCGAAAACAAAATGTTTTAAAATTTTTTCCAATATGAAAATATTCAATAAAAAATTTTAAATTGACATGTAAAAGAAACACACTGTACACGCGAACATGAAAGATGGCAACGTCGCAATTTATTTATACATGACGACTACTATTTTGATTTAAAACAGGAGGTTTCAAATTTATTTCCAATTAGAATTTTTTTATTCGGATTTTTTTATGCTTATTTTTCTATGCTGATATTTTTATTTTAATCTATTAATGATATATATTAACGAGTTTAAGGGAACGCCCTCTGTTATTTAACATACTGTATAACGAAATTATTAAAACTTCATAGACCGTCTGGCACCAGGCTATTTGTCATGAACCTTCGTAGCTAGACAATTGAACTTTACAGTGATTTATTTTTGTTGCTACTATATTTAAATAATAAAGCGAGAATATGTACAGAAAATGCCTAAAGTTTTTCATTTATATCAGCACCCACACTCAATAACGATTGTAACCAATGAATGTACATGCATGAGTATACAACGTGTAACATAAAGGGTATATACATAACAAAGGCATGGCATCTTTACATGATATCAAACGATATTGGAAGGGTTTTTTAATCCTATCTCTTTATGTTAGGAAGTTATGAGGAAAAACACCGCCTGTGATAGGCTACTATCATACTAGTCGCACAGAGATATTGAAGACATTTATCGGATTTTGGCAAATAACGTAACGGGTAACGAGTAGTTATTAACGTATGTAGTTTGGGGCCACGTTTGTTATGATTTTATTTTAAGAAACACACGAATCCGAAAATTTGGTACCTACCAATTTTTTGAGTATTTTATTTTGAGTTGAAACCCTTCCGATATCGTTTGATATCATCTAAAGATGCCATGCGCTTAGTATGTATATACCCTTTTTGTTACACGTTGTATAAACTTGTTTGAACAACTTCCGTTATCTGAAAACAAATGCATTGCGATCTGAGGTAACATAATAATCAGCTTATAATGTTTCCACTCCACACAGGCCTCCTCGGTAAGAGGAAGAGGGCCATAATCTACCACACTGGCCCAGTGCCGGTTGGTAGATATCACATATCTTCGAAATTTTGCCTCTGGAACACCGGTATAAAATACTATGGCCTGCTTTGTGGTTGCCTGGGGAGATCATGGTTACATAATTGACAAAAAATAATTTTCATTTTAATACCAGGTGTAAATATTTACACAAAAATAAAACGAGTGCGGATTAAATACTGGAAGTGAAATTAAAAACAATATTCTAAAACCAACAACCCTTTTAAAACAATAATTATGTTGGTCATACATAATTACGTTTGCGCTACGCGTTGTAGGTACTTTAAGTTCATAACCATGACAACAGATGGCGTTACTATAGCTGGCCCAAAACTGTAATATGTATTGACAAAGAGTTTTCCCAGAAAGTACCTATTCCTTTACCATGCGGAGCTTATTACAAATTTCAATGCGAGAATACACATACTTTCAAAACAAGTGAGTTCGAAACAATTTTTGCTTGGCTTTGACTTTGAGTAAAGTTTTGTTGATTTGCGGTTAAAGATAAACTTGTCTTGTGTATATTGACTGAAATACAAAAAGCTAACAAGATATATTTCTTGTTTCTTATTTCGGGCTGTTTTTGCTGCCAAGTTATATTTCCTTGCGAAGGATCTGTTTTCCGGTATACCACGGTACCTACTCTTACCTACCTACCCTTTACAAAGTTAGTTTTTGTTCGACTTCAAAGACGATTTTTTTTTAAGTTCATTATCGCACTGATACTCAGTCAATGAAAATTATTTTTTATTGACAGGGTACCTCCGAAACCTGTACTGGTATTGAATACGCTTTACCATCAACGATTGCATCACTGCTTACCGTCAGGCGGGATAGCTGTAAAGCATTAGTTTATAACTATAAAATAACAATCGCGTTGCAGGTTCTCTACACTTGCGAGAAAAGAATTTCACGGTGAGAATAGACTGGTGTTATATAAATGCGCGTACAGTACAATAACGCATTAAGGGTGCTCTTGGGGTGCCCTGGAAGGGACACGACGTCGAACTTTCGGCCACCGTAGGCACGGGCTTGCGGGCGGTGAGCAGTAGGCAGCTCGCCTCAGTCGCCTCCCGGTAAGAATCAGGCCCGAGTCGACGTCGCGTTATGCTTCACGCGCGCCTCAAAGAGATATCAGCACATAGTGACTGGGTCCACGAAGACTGACGCCTTCTGGGTCAGGGCTGCGGGTTGTTTAGTAAAGAAAGAGCAGGAGAGGTCATTTGATGATGTCCCATTACAAACAAAGAAAAAAAATGGGTACTCTTGGGGTTGCCATGGCGCTGTAGCGCGTCAGTGATTTTCGTGGAGGCATGGATCGACGGCTTTGCTGCGATCATGCCGAAACGTTGCGCTTCCATGATAGCGCGCTTTACGCTCCTCCCCAATGGCATCCCAAATTGTTTCCAGAACGGTGGGACCAGACCCACTTCAGTTAATTTATTACTAAGATTAGACTAAGTTTTACTTTTACTAACTTCATATGGATTTTAACATAATTTATCTGAAACATTTTTTTTTTATTTATAAAATAAAAATAATTATAACATATTTATTGGAATGATATAAGAGGATGGTATGCTGCATACCACCCTCTTATGCATACAGTATGCACATTATATGATATTGATCATACATGTTTAGCCGCGGGTGTAGAACATGCATGCGTGTTTGTCTTTAGATGACGTTGAAGTGTAAACAACAACACGAGAACAAAAACAATAACAGCTCAATCTGGTGCGAGTATATCAATTGACGTCATTGGCCCCGAAAACACGGAGCCAAGACTAGCAACCACAAAAATTTAGATGGATTGCTACCACCATAAATTATGGCGGCTGTACCTTACTTTGTGAGGTGAAAAAGACATTACATTGAAATGTAAACTAGATTTATTCTGCAAAAAAGATTTCAGGATCATGTTTACACTTTATATAAAAAAAAAAAGTTATATAGATTTGAGGTTTCCGATCTAGTCGAAATCCACCCAAATTGCGTAACACACTATTACTCTCGGTTGGAATCATTTTGAAGCTTATTGCTATTTTATTGCTCCATATGTTCCAAAATGTGTCTGCTCAACAACGTAAATAACGCAATGGATGTTGTTGAACTGTCAAAATGAAACCCATTGTTACAGATAATGTGTTACACAATTACCCTGTTGGTTAATTCTGCAAAAAGGATTTCAGAATCATGTTTACAGGACACATATAAAAAAAAAAGTAATATGGATTTGAGAATTTTTGCCTGAAAAAAGAATATTCGGTTCATGTTTATACGTCATATTAAAAAAAAATATATGCATTTGAAATTTCCTTTCTGACTAACACTGGAAAGAAATAGCGAAGCAAACTCAATGGTCCCTTTTTAACGTATTTATCAAATTAATAAAAAAAATGATGGATTACTACTACCTTAAGTTAAGGCGGCTAGACCTTACATTGTGAGGTGAAAAAGAAATTAGGTTTAAATGTAGGTTTATTATACAACGAGTAACAAAAAGGGTATATACATACCAAGTGGACGGCCTCTTGATAAGATAAGAAACGATACGGGAAGGGTTCTCTAACCTTATGTTTACATGGTAGGAAGTTATGAATTATTCCAATACATATGATACCAGAAACCGCAGTTTCAAACTGAAATCAATACAACACTAGCAAAAAGCCAGCTGATCGGGGTCATTGAACAGTTCATCAATAAAAACAAACCTCTTACTTACTTGCTTACCCTGGTATTTCTTCAAACAGTGGATAAAGGGTTCCGGATGTTTATTTTTCTTAACATTTTTTTTTTCGGAAAAATAATTTTACGTACAAATAAGTTTTTTCTACAAAAGCTAACTTTATGTTTGTGAACAACAAACCAAGTCATAAAATAGGGCGAGTGCGTGCGCTGGAAATCGAAAAACGTCTAGCGGCTTTAGTCACCTACGTAAAACAATAAAAAAACGCAATTTATTTTATAAATGAGTAAACTTATCTAACAAATCGATAGAACCGAGTTGGTAACTCTCTCTCATCTAAAGCGCATTTCCCGGTTGTATCCGCGGCTTTCGCTTTGGAGCCCAGGATCCGCCTCCAGTCCAACCGGGTTCGGCTGAATACCAGTATTTTACATGGAGCGAGTGCCATCTAACCTCCACAATCCAGTTACTGGGTAATACGATATCCCTTGGTAAGACTGGTTGTCTCACAGATCTACGAATGACAGCCGGGACTAACGGCTTAACTAACGTGTTTTCCGAAGCACGGAGGATACACACACAAACACCCAAAGCTGGAACAACTACTTGTAGGTCATACAAATATTTGTTCCGCGCGGGAATCGAACCCGCGACACGCTGTGCAACAGTCAATCGCTTAACCACTACGTCAATCGTGCAGTCAACTACCTGCAATTCACTCAGTAGCTACTCAATCCTACTTCCTACTAATAAAATGCGAAAGTTTGTAAAAATGTTTGGATGAATGGATGGATGTATCCATACATACATTCTTACAAATTTTCGCATTTAAATACTAGCTGCTCCCTGCGGATTCACCCGCGTAAGTTTCGATCCCCTGGGAATATCGAGATAAAAAGTGTCCTTTATGTTAATCCTGGTTATAAACCATATCTTTGCCAAATTGTATCCAAATCAGTTCAGTAGTTTTTGAGAATCGAGTTGGTAACTACAACACACTAAATAATACCCAATCTATTAACTACATTCCTATAAATTTCCTTACGTAACTAATTCTTTTCATGTCGGTTGCCATTTGCCATACATAGGTAGGTACTTAGTTTATGAAAAATTAATTACTTAGATGAACGTGCGAAAGAGACTACGAAAAAGGATTTCATATCTGTTCAAATGAACCCAAAATATCATTTCTAAACAACTCATGTGTGTCCTAGTACAAAAAACACCCCATGAGTTCCGTAGATAAATTAAATTTTAGTTAGTCTTTGCGTATTCACTTCTGCGATATAAAAGATTTTGCCTTTTGCAAAAATAATAGCTTAAAACTCAGCAGTAGATAGATAGAGTACAGTACAGTCTTAATTTACCTTTTCAAAATAAATAAAAAATACGCAAATGTACTAGGAGTGCAACAGATACGAGGATTGTTATCGCTAAATTAAACAGCGGTTCCGCAATCACAGAACCCTAATTGAATGTCCTAGCTCAAACATATGAAATTGAATACGATAAAATATTATCTCTCAGTCGCGTACGCCGACGGCGTGCATTTTGTGAGAGAGATGACAATATTTCCGTTATTTTTATCCGTTATTCCACACATATATTATTGTTGTGTGAGTGACTTTAGAACGCGCCGAAAGCAATCATGTTGAACATGATAAAATATTGTGTCTCGGTCGCACGCGCCATCTGCGTGAATATTTTAAGAGAGATGACAATGTTTTGTTCCATTTGTCTACTATCTTTGGCGAAATATTTTAAAACGCCGAAACAGAAATTAAGTACCTAAATAAATAAAGTTCAATTTTTCATAATTCCTATTAGTTCAGTACAGATCTAAGATTCGAACTTTACGGTCGCATGCGCGTTTCGCGATTTTTGTGTTGTGAACTTGTGACGTGTGTACAATCATGGCCCTTAGCAATACTGAATATTTTGAGATGATCTTGTGTGTCGGACAAGAGGATGGTAATCTGCGTGCTGCTCGCGAACTTTATCGTCAGCGATTTATCGATGGTAGGGCAGAAGGTGAGCGTCGACAGCTCCCTTCGGTGGCGTGTTTCCATAGAATGGTACATCGTCTGCACCAAACTGGTTCTTTTCACGCTCCTGGATTAGGGGGTCGCCCGAACACTACCGATCCAGATTTAGAGGAAGCCGTACTCGAACATTTCGAAAATAACCCACGTACTAGTACTCGGCGAGCTGCATTAGCGCTGGGTGCATCTAACCATATGCAAGTATGGCGAGTGTTGAACAATGACGGTCAGCACCCATACCACTTCCGTCGCACCCAGGAACTGACACCTGCAGATTTTTTGCCTCGCGTGACCTTCTGCGAGTGGTACTGCGGTCAGGTAGCAGCTTCGCCAGATTTTGGCTCAAGAGTACTGTGGACAGATGAAGCGTCATTCACAAGAGCTGGGATAAGCAAGACACCAGACATGCTACGGAATGTCCAGGTGTCGATACACAAACGAGCGACCTTGTGTGTACAGTACCAAGGGCGTCACATCGAACCACATCTCTAAAAAATGTAAGTTAATTAAATTATTATTTTTAATTTTCATATTTATTTTGCTGATTGTTCGGACTATGTTTAGCTATTTTTGAGGCAAAATTTAAGTAGGCAGGTAGGTACAAATTACCGGGCGGGCCATTGTCAGCATCTCATGGACGCGCGCGTCGCAGCCGCGCGTTTCAACAATATGTAGGCAGACAGGTACTAGGCGATCAGAATTACAGAAGAAATGTTTTGTAATATTAGCAAGTGACTTGGAATGTTGTTGACCCTCCGTAGTGTTGTTACACGTTTGTTAATATTTGAATTCAAGAATCATGCGATACCAAGGATACCAAGAATTTGGTATCAATTCTTCGAGTAATTTATTTTGAGCTGAAACTTTGTGTAGAGTTTCTATACCACCTATAATCTTCAGGGGTTCTTGATGTATATACCCTTTTTGTTACACGCTGTATAAAAAGACATCTCAAACACGTTAAAGTTTTTTTGAAAAAAAGAAAATAAGTTATATGGCGTAGAGATTTCCTATCTGACTGGCCCTAAAAAGAAATAGCAAAGGAAACTCAATTGTTGAATCATTGCACATTAAAAAAAAAAGAAAACCATCAAAAAAAATTTATACACTCAGTCAAACAATGATAAGTAAGGGAAAAACAAGTGTCTCAGCACCACGATTAATCTCACTGAAGTCAAAACATGACTTGCCCGAAGGACAGAAGAAGGACAGAAAATGTTCTCACTATTATTATTGATACCACGACACAAATGCGATGACATTTTTATCTAAAAAGTAGTTCTGGTATCTAGTTTTTTACAAATAGTCAACAGTTTTTACACAGAATAAGTAGCTACAGAGGGCTAGCTTCAACAAGCTAAAACAGCACCCTAATTACGTAACACACTATTACTATCAGTTGGAATAATTTCGAAACTTATAGCTAATCCATTGCTACATGTGTTCGAAAAGTGTGTCTGCTCAACAACGTAAAGAATGCAATGAATATTGTTGAGCTGTCAAAATGAAATCCTTTGCTACTGATAGTGTGTTATGCAATTACCCTGCTGGTACACACACTGACGCATACATACTAATCATATACAGGCTCTGCGGCTGCCGCCGACAACGTGTTGCACCTGTATTTTCATACCGCACTCAAATACACAGTTTAGTTTACACTATAACTACAACCACTTTTACAACTTTTTAAATAGTGTTAGTCACTTCGAAATCAATTAAACTACTATTAAAATAAAGTTGGTGGTGGTGGAACTTGAAATTACGTCAATTTGAACATAGACTCTTATCACTCGATCTCAAAGAATTGCCAGTCGCGAATGCAGTTTACTCGCCGCACGTGAGAAGTTGTTGACAGTTACGTATACCTGGGACAAACTATCCAGTTAGGAAGGTCCAACTTCGAGAAAGAGGTCAATCGCGAAATCCAACTCGGCTGGGTTGCTTTCGGGAAGCTACGTCGAATCTTCTCACCCGAAATATCGCTGTGTCTCAAGACAAAAGTCTTCGACCAGTGTGTGTTGCCAGTGATGACTTATGGAATTGAGACGTAATCGCTAATAATGGGCCTTATAAGAAGGCTCAAGGTCACTCAAAGGGCAATGAAGAGGGCTAAGCTTGGGGTTTCACTGCGTGATTGAATCAGGAATGAGGAGATCCGCAGAAAAACGAGACTAACCGATAGCCTGAAGAATTGCAACACTAAGTGGCAGTGGGCCGTGCACATTTCCCGTAGGACCGATGCCCGATGGGGCCGACGGGTTCTCGAGTGGCGACCACGCACCGGGAGACGCAGCGTGGGTAGGTCCCCGACAAGGTGGACCGACGACCTAGTGAAGGTCACGGGAAACCGCTGGATGTGGGAGGCGCAGGACCGGTCATCATGGAGATCTTTGGAGGAGGCCTATGTCCAGCAGTGGACGTCTTTTGGCTGAAATGATGATGATGATGACGTGACAGTGACAAGTGTCTACATATACCCAAGTGGTTGCAAGCCGACCTTCTGTATCCATATCTATTCACTGGTTGTTTGTCCGCCATAAAAGTGAGCAGTAGCAGTAATTAATAAAATGCTTTGCTCGATAAATTCTGAATTAAAAATGTTATTGTTGATTGTATGTTGTTTGTCTCTTTTCCATTTTTCTCGGGTAAACAAGTTAGGTAGATTGAAAGTTTTTGCTCGTCAGTAGTTATTACGGGTAATTAAAAACACTAAATCTTTTTCTCTTTCGCTGTTTTCATTGTGAGATGGTAACGGAATCGCACTACTGACTTTGAACGTACAGACGACAGGACATCAAGCTAGGTACTACAATCTGTCAGATTTCCTTATTAGACTTTCAACTTCATCTCTAAAGCATTTAGGCTCAAGGTTGATTGGGAATATCTCACAATTAGGAGTAGCTTGACCCGCTGTCGTCCGTATATACTTAAAATATTATGAGAAGAGAATTGTCCTCTGAAAAATTGTCTATTTTATAATTATAAACTAGTGCTTGACCGCAATCCTGCCCGATGGTAAGCAGTAATGCAATCGTTGATGGTAAAGCGCGCTAGTTTATTAAGTGCCTATTCACTGAAAAAAATGAGTGAATATAAAGACGTAGACGGTAGTTGAGCGATGTGATACAATGTTAAACCCAACAACACGACCAATGATGCTACGCCAGAGGGAGTTTAATATGGAGACCTTCCACGACCAATCTCAATCTCTCAAAAATACCTTTGATTTCCCTACCACTATTTGACAAGTACAAAAAAAATACAAATATTTTATTGGTACAAAAAATACATTTTAAATTTTTTATGTACATTAATAATGCATTACAATAGGTACAATAGGTTTATCCCTGTCCCCTAAACTAGGCTAGGCCTGTATCTAAAGGGGCAGTGTCCTGCTATAGGGTATGCTATATAATGCAATTTTCGCAGATGTGCCAGTGGACTAGCTAGTTCTTGAATTTTGACCTTGTGTCAAACTTTAAAAATATGAGAGTGAGACGGTGAACAGTGAAATTGTATGTAGTTTATGTAACCCGCCACAGTGTTCCCTACCTGCAACTCCTGAAAGCCAGAATCAACAGTGGAGACCGCCAGAAAAACGCCGAGCAATGAAGCTCGACGAGTCCCGGAGAAACGATTCAACTGTCTTGGGTCCCGCAAAGAAATTAATCAGAAAAGAATAGCGGAGGAGTAAGAAAAAATATATTTTTTCCACTTCCCTCCATAACAAGCAGGAGACAGAACAGAACTAGGCCAATCGACACGAAGGGATATTATTGCAACTGGGAGGAGCCCAGATTGCCAAGCACCACGGAATAAAATTTGATTAAGTTAATGGGTCCTAAGTAGGTATGTGCTGTTACAATTGATTCCAATAATAGGTATGGCAAAAGCGCCATGCTTATTATTGGAATCAATGTAGTA
Organism: Sesamia nonagrioides; assembly: GCA_017933935.1. Lineage (NCBI taxonomy): Eukaryota > Metazoa > Arthropoda > Insecta > Lepidoptera > Noctuidae > Sesamia > Sesamia nonagrioides. The sequence goes on from JADWQK010001182.1 coordinate 1,949,995, forward strand.
TAAGTGTTTGATATTTGCAAAGCCTGGGGCACAGGCGAGGCGAAGCCAGCCTGTCGCTGTTCTATAGGATGCGTTTTGGAGAGTATGTCCGGGAATTGCATGACTTAATTCCTTCATGTCCGTTCCATCATCGGATGAACCTTTCCGTTCACCCTTACGTTGTTAACATCACTGCGATTCGGACAAAGCATTTCGCCTCGTTTTTTATACCGTGTACAGTCAAGACCAAAAGTCGAGTTGCAATCTCACAAAACTATGGCCAAGCAATACTAGTTAGTAGTAGATACACACTCATACACTTGCTGCCCGCTTATGATTGTTAGGTACTACTTACTAATTTCAACGTCTACAGTAAGTGTTTCAATGGCCTAACGGTTTTCGCCTTGATAGGCGTTCAAGGTGGTTCGAGTTCAAATCTAATAACTTACAAAAATATTTTTTAAATGTTTATTGGTGAGTTATGAATGCTGACAAAAATATCTAAAAATACCGATCTGCAACTTAAAGATGATACTTTCTTTTAAGATTTTTTCTATACTAGAGTCATTATAAAAAGATGACGGTAGACTTAAAAGAATCTGAATCACTACTTCACAAAAAATATTCCGCTACCTACAATAACTATTATTAGCTACAATAACTCAAATAATATTACTTAGCTGTTGTTGGTTGGTGAACATATAGTTACCAGTTTGTGTTATTAGTTTTACTTTTTAATCAATATACAGGCATATGCAGCAATATATCTCAAATATCATATGAAACCGGCTTTTGTGTAAGTTGTTTTTATTATTATTTATGTAAGGTGCAAACCAATCGCTTGTAGCAAGTGTGTAATAAAATTGTTATTGTTTTAGAGAAATACTGTAAGCTGTTGGAGGTCAAGGTCAAGAGGTTGGAGGACGAAGGTAGCTGTCGAGACAAGTGAAACGAAACGACAATATTTACCGTTGAATAAACTTTTAAATCGTGCGAAGAAGATAGGTTGCATTTGTGGTTTAAAAATAAATTGGTGAGGCTGGTGGAGTCTTATCGAGCTAAACAAAAAAAAAACTATTTATAACAAAAACAGTGCAGAAGTGTCCTACAGAGTGTTTTAAATATATACCAATAAATATCTTAATAACGGACTCTAAGCCATCTCTAAAGTAATTTAGCTAAGTGACAGTAATATGTTCGGTTGGCTTAATGGCTAACAGATGTCGCCTTTTGCAATTTCAATACAAATTACTTTTGGTGAATTATAAAAACAATAATTTCGGAATTCGATAAGAAATAAGTTCGTTTACTTTTGAACTAAGAAAGCGCTTGAAGATTATAATCTCATGCCTTCAAACTCCGAAAAAGGCACTGCAGGATGGCAGCACTACTATCATGCTATACACGCAAAAAAATTGTAAATGTAATAAGCACTGTTTTGTGTTCAAGTATAGATTATTTTATGATTGTAATAATATTCAGGTTAAGCTTCAATCCTCTTTTCTTTAAGAAAATGAATAATTAAGCTATAACCTCTTTAATGATAACATGTAATACTACAACTTTCATATCTAAAAACCAAAAATGTTTTTTATATTTTTTACCATAACAATATCATAAGTTTGTCAAGGATTACTTTTATATAAAATATTACAATGCTGCCGTTTCAACGTTTGTTTCATTTGTTAGTATAAGTATATCTATACCGAATAATATATGTATAACTTTATAATATATTGCATTATAATATGCTTATTGTTTTATTTTTATATATTTTTTATTATATTACCCCTATAGTAAACTAAAACATATAATAAAACCCCTTTTTGGGATAAATATTCAATAAATTTTCCTATTTGTTTAAATATTATTTGCAAACATTTTTACTTTAAAATACAAATCAATTATCATAATTTTAAATTATATGAAACAACAAAAAGAGTTGCCTATAATAAGGATCGAACCCACAATCGCTCGTTTTTGATAGCACCATTGTTAAGTGCGGCCGCTAACTCAACTTCAAATGAAGTAACGAAATTTTGCATTACTTTAAAGAAAGACGAAGACTGCGATAAAAAATAATGCGGTAGTGTGCGTGGCCGGTTTAGCGCAGGCGACAGTAGTCTTTAAGGTGGAAATGGACTTCTACAGCTGATAGTACATCGAGGGAGAGAAACAATTTTCCAACGGCGGTGTTTCCGTCTGTCTAAAGCTAGAGTGAATTAGTTCTTGATAAACTAGCGCGCTTTACCATCAACGATTGCATCACTGCTGCATTAGGTGGGATTGCAGTCAAGCACTAGTTTATAATTTGCGGAGACGAGACTGCAATAAGATTTTGAACGTTAACGATAATTGGCCTTCTGAGCAATGAAAAAGCACTTTCAGAATTGCCCGTATTCCTTTCTTAACACCATGACAGTTTCCTACAATAAAGACAGATGGAAAGGGATGAGTAAAAAGCAATATAGCCGGGGAACATATTGCAAATACAGTTACGTTAAACAAGAAGTGATATTTTTATCATCCGCACACATGGGCTCGAGTTGGACGGGATTTTTTCTGAATACGGTTGAGATGTTATCGGTAAGGTTAGGAGTTGTAGATGGAGGAATGAAATATGTACGTGTGTCGCTGATAAGAATTGAGTTGTGTTTGGTAATAAATTATTAGAGTGAGGGAGAAAAGTTGGATTTACTTTTCTATTTGATAATATTTTAGTGTGTGCACAAAATCATTCGTAGGTACTGTAAATATTTTTTCCTTATAATTTATGGAAGATTTCATTTAACAAAATGTTTTTGATTGTTTTTACAGTTTCTTGAGGGTGATTGCTGATGATTATGTTACACATAGTACTCTGTCTTTAGTATTATCTTACACATAGTACTCTGTCTTTAGTGCAATATAATACAAGTACTAATATAGTTTATAAGTTAAATTATGTACTAACATCGACAAAATTATTTTGATTTTGTACTTATATATTACTAGCTTTCCGCCCGCGTGGATTTGAATTTTGGTATGAAGTTAACAACATTTTTGTATATAAATATAATTTATAATTCAAATTCAAGTTGAACTGACATTTTTTGATAATTGTGTAAAATGGAAAATTTACGTTTTGTAATCTTTTCATAGATATAATTAATCAGCAATTATTCTCAACGTAGTTATTATATATTTTTGAACAATATTCTAAATTAATCTGATAGTGTCAGTTACAGTATCCTGTGCTCTTCCTACTTATCCTACTAATATTTTATGCGCGAAAGTGTGCGCGGATGTATGGATAGATGTATGTATGGATGTGTGTTACTCTTTCACGGAAAAACCGACCAAGAGCGTCTTCTTGTCCAACACAAAAGTGTTCCCATTTAAGAGTTAAAAAATTTTGTATTTGTTACAACATAGGTTTTAAGTACGAAATCCTAAAAACGGGCACACGAAGGACGATGATACTAGAAAAAGAAAGAGTTATAGATTTCAAGTACACATGGCTTTTTTTTGACACTTTTTATGACGTTTGATTTGCGACTTTGACAGTTCTATTTTCCCATTGTGTCCCTGTCGAGTATTGATTTGATCTGATTGTGGTTAGTTAATGGGCCGTATGTTCGGAATTCATATTTAGTTTTTTTTTGCAGTCATATGGTCGATAATATAGATAGGTACGATAGCCTTAGATACATGACACATCAAACAAATGTCACTGTCAAAATCTTATTTCGCTTAATGCTGACCACCATATTTATTAGTAGTTGTGTTGTACTCCTTGGCCGAATTAAATTGAATCTGTATAAAAACTAAGCCAAAATATAGGAAATTAACATTAAAAACAGTTAACTATAGCGTAACTATACCTAGCATTAAGTGTACAATGTGCTGGCCCAGGCTTCATACATTTCTGAAACATCTCCTTTCAGTGACAACGGGAGACCAGCCAAACAATTCGACAATTTAATAGCTCATAGGGCCCGCATCCTATAGGGACGGGTATGGAACTCAGGAAAAGTCTTGACAGAATGCAAAGTACAGCCATCTCTCGGGTTACTAATTTGTACAAAGTAGACAGGTTTTTAAATTGGGTTGCGTGAGCTGATTTGAATATATTTTTTTTTTTAATTTAAATAAGTATACGTTCAAGATATGCAAAGTATAGAAAGTATGATATGCAACAATAGCAAATATGCTTGCATATACGGTTATATTACAAACTTAGTTCAAAAATATTTCTACAATTTTTCAATAACTATTTATTGATAGGTTAAATAGTTTTTGCAAAATTGTAGAAATATATTCTGAACTAAGTAAAAATGATTTTACTAGAAAGTCCTTATAAAGTTCTGATTTTGAGATTTTTTTCATACTTTTTAAATTTAGAGGTTTAAAAGTTAGAGGGAAACGCATTTTTTTTTTACTTTGCGAGTGATCACATCTGAAAATATAAACAATATCCAAAAATGATTTACCGGCGTGATTTATATACATATTGGTACTAAATTCCAGCTCTCTAGTATCAACGGTCACTAAGATTATCCGCGGACGGTCAGACAGAAAGAAAGAAAGAGACAGACAGACTTGGCGAAACGGCGAAACCTGGCGAAAAAAATAAGCGTTTTTAGTTGACTCCGGAACCCTTAGGAAGCTTTTGATCCCGATGTTTTCTTCCGACGTAATATTACGTAATTTCATAGTAAGTAAGATAATAATGATAATTAATAATAATAACACGATAATTTCGAAGTCAACATTGTCCATAAAAATGAACATTATCATATCAGAAACAAAGGTTTTTATTTTTACAGTTTAGCAATATATAAATTATTGCTTTCACTTTGTCGAAGAGACATTTTTTTTAAAACATGAAGCGATGGGTTTTCAGTATACTTTAATATGATTTAAATTGAGATGGACGGAGTTTTACTCTTTTAGGATGCTGATCAAAAGTACTTATTGACTGGTCAAAGGTACTTATAACATTCGTATACCTCTATACTGATGTAACAAAATAATTATTTGGCGGTCCTGTAGTGCCAAACCTACTTACGTCCGTAACGCAAAACATTCCACATTCCCCAGTAAAATAGCACTAATGAAAGAAGATTATTTAAGACCAAGTAGTCGCCAAAAAGCAAGCCAAATGCTAGTCTAGAGATAAACCTATGCGCTAATAACATCATTCTGTGGTCACCAGGCCGTATGCCAAGCGATGCAATTATGGCCGAAAGGCTTTATTATAGAAGACGACTGGTTTAAATAGATATAAATGTTACAAGCTTCTATGGAATTGTAATGTAGGAGTTCCTTAAAGTTGTTGAGCAGTATTGGCCTACTGGAGAAAGTATGTTGTTTACGACGGACAGGAGAGAAGAATCAATCGATACTAAGTGTGAATGAAGAAACAAAGGATGACATAAAAAGTATCTTGATAAATGTACTACAAATGCGAGCTACTTTGTGCAATTTTGTTTTAAAATAAGAGAAATTGTTCAAAATCACATGGTAATGTTCACGGAATAGTCTTTTATCTGTTCAGTGATGAATTTTGTTTCGTCGAGTAAAAGTTTGGCGTAATTTAAACTAGAATATGACTGTATATGCTCAAAGAAGGAATCAGATACAATCATTAAACAAAGACGGCGTGTTAGCGTCTGACTACAATTTAAGTTGTCGTGTAACGACAAAAAAAAACTAAAGAGGGAGACACAGTATTTATTATACATAAATTAAAATAAAGATAAGATGAAAGTATAAAAATGAATAATGAAGATGAATGAATGATGGGTGATGGTGAAAGCAAGAAAGATGAATTAACAGCAGTCGAGCAGCAACGAAGACGGAGGAACGGCTCCGGCGGCCGAGAGGGCCGGCGACAGCACCGTGGAGCGGCCCCGGAGGTCCGTCGGCAGCTACCGAGGGGCGGCCCCTGGTGGACCGGCGACAGCTACGGAGGAGCGGCCCCTGGTGGACCGGCGGCAGCTACGGAGAAGCGGCCCTGGTGGACCGGCGGTAGCTACGGAGGAGCGGCCCTGGTGGACCGGCGGCAGCTACGGAGGAGCGGCCCTGGTGGACCGGCGGCAGCAACGGAGGAGCGGCCCTGGTGGACCGGCGGCAGCTACGGAGGAGCGGCCCTGGTGGACCGGCGGCAGCAACGGAGGAGCACCCTGTGATTAAGAGTCTCATGCTCTACCGACTGAGCTAGCCGGGCAAGATTTTCCATTAAACGTATATCGTTTCAGATCTTTGAATAAATTATGATTTGGAGATGTTAAAAGAGGAGAGGGAAAGGGAGCCGTGAAAGGAGGATAAATAGGTGGAGTAGAGGGAGCAGTGAGACGAGGAGAAATAGGAGGAGGAGAGGGTGTGGCGAGAGGAGTATGAATAGGAGGGTAGAGGGAGCAGTGATATATGAATGAGGATTCATCGAGATTAGATTTGAACAATAAATCTTGAAACTTCCTTCAAGTGTCTCAAATTTTGATTTTAAAGTGTCTAGATTAAGTTTATAGTCAGGGTTCAAGTCTGTGTCTATACGTTCCAACGTGTAAAATAAATGATTAATAAAAGATTCTATTAAGCGATAGTATCTGGAATTACCCTGTAATAGATTGAGCTAACTCCTCCTCTATAGGAATGGGAGAAGTTAAAATATCTTTCGATGGTGTAGTGGGGGCTAGCAGAAGTATCTGCTTCTTTAACAATATAACCGTTTTTGCTGGTTCCTCCAGTCTAATTGTAACTTCATATTCAAGCTCGTTTTTATTTAAAAGTTCAAATTTGATTGGACGAGACATATTTAAGTGTAAGTTAGAAAAAAGCTAGTTGAAAAGTATACCTTGTTTTCCTGTTAGGGAAAAAAAATTAAGTTAGGTGTAGTATGTATATATGAGTGAATGAGTTATGTGTGTGTTAAGAGAAAATGCAAGGGATAGAATAGCCAAAATATTTAACCAAAGAGCTGAGAATGTAAGACACTAGACGAAGTGTTTCTTTTGAATTTAGGAAATTAAGGGGTGCAGGAAATTTTAGTTGGGCGCCAAACTGTCGTGTAACGACAAGAAAAAAACTATAGAGGGAGACAGTATTTATTATACAGAAATTAAAATAAAGATAAGATGAAAGTATAAAAATGAATAATGAAGATGAATGAATGATGGGTGATGGTGAAAGCAAGAAAGATGAATTAACAGCAGTCGAGCAGCAACGAAGATGGAGCTACGGAGGAGCGGTCCACCCTTAGCTCCGTAGGCGTATCCGTAGCTGCCGACGGACCTCCGGGGCCGCTCCACGGTGCTGTCGCCGGCCCTCTCGGCCGCCGGAGCCGTTCCTCCGTCTTCGTTGCTGCTCGACTGCTGTTAATTCATCTTTCTTGCTTTCACCATCACCCATCATTCATTCATCTTCATTATTCATTTTTATACTTTCATCTTATCTTTATTTTAATTTCTGTATAATAAATACTGTCTCCCTCTATAGTTTTTTTTCTTGTCGTTACACGACAAAGTATCTTCAAGGCTAGAATGAATAGGCTCTAAATAAACCAACGCGCTTTGCCATCAACGACTGCATTACTGCTTACCATCAGGCGGGATTGAGGTCAAGTACTAGTTTATAATATGTAAAAAACGTCTCTACAATCTAGCAACACTATTAATAAATACGTGTCGATAACTTATCCTGGCAAACTGCGCTATACATACGCCTTGCTCTCACAAGTACAAGTACAAGTTTCTTCTATATATGTAATAGCCACCATGAGTAACTTCATCTTTCTGTAACTGACTCTTTGACAACACAAAAGCTTTGTTTATACGTTTCGCACAAAGAAATGTACAAAGGAGGGCTTAATGCCTTAGATATTCCCTACCAGTCAACCATGGGTGGTGATGAGATTAGATGGCAGGAGCTTTGGTTGAAAAGAAAACAATGACAAAAAAATCTCTTAACTCTTGTAGTTTTTTAAGTTTGAGTTTGTCTGCTTACCCAATTTTTTGGAGCAGAGCACAGATCGGTTAGACAACAAAGTCTGAAAAATAATAATACGATATTCATTGAAAATTCTCAAATGCAGCAATCGAAAATGGTGCGCAAACTTCCACACTTCCCTTTGTCTATACGGAATAGTTAAAACGGTTAAATTCTGACACAAACGGTCGAAATTGCACTCCATTTTCATTACGGCGAACATATTAGCTTGAATTGATGTATCGGGGCTCCAGCATTCAGCACAATGAATGATAGGAGACGATTACTACGTCCACACTACTCTCAGGATACCTAACAATGCTTTTCTTGCTGAATATAAGACATAACATACGAATAAAGATTAGTTGTCTATTCATAACGTATCTTGTAAAGTTTCGTGTCAGTTATGTAGGAAGTTTTATTTCAATTATGTAGGTAGTTTTATTACAAATCAATTCAATATGTGATCAAAAACAGTTTCAATTTCAACCAATCCTTTAATATCGTCATCTATATATCGACGCTGGAAAGCGATTTTGTCGTATCTCGAAAAAGGGCACTTTTGTTTTATTGCATAGTTGAATTCAGAAAAAAGTTTGGAAAAAGTCAACGTCGTATCACAAAAAAGAAACATCGTAGGGATACGTTGATCAGACTGTCCGACGCGGTATTTTTTTTGGCCTAGTGCAGCACCGGTGGCCTAGTGTTATCGGCTGCAATTTACAAGTTGTAGGTCGTAGGCTTAAACCCCATTAGGTGATTTTTTCTTCTGCAGCCTATAGAGGACCACTGCTGGACGCAGGCCTCCCCAAAAAAGTTACCTGTAAAAGTAACGTGTAAGACGGCCCATTACGGCCGCCTGTAAAGTATTCATACTTATACATATTCTGTAATTTAACTCGCGAAATTTGACAGTTTTCATACACCTACAAAACCCTTCGGGTACATAGGCGTGATGTTATGTGTGAAATGTGTTCAGTGTTGACCCTTTCTTCGACTTTTAACAACGCATTAACTGCCCATTACCTTTCTCTTTCACTCAAACCCAAAACTTCGGTGTATGAGTGCAATCTAAGGCTGGATTGTCACGTATTGTGGCTGAATATTCATTCAGTTCAGCGATTTTCAGCGTTGAACACATTTTTCTAATACCCAACGTCTCACACCATTAGGTTATGCCTTAATGCCAACCTTTTCCATTGTGTACCTAAAACGTAATGTGCGGTAGGCTTTGGGTACGCTGGAACATTATAATGCTATATTTCCATGTTGATATGGGAATAAAAATGGGCACAGTAAAGGCTTTTTTTCAGGTATACCTCGGGAAGATTTATTTAAGTTTGTATGTGAACGGTAGACCTTACAGATACGTTTTTTGTTGATATGTTTATTTCTAAATCACAGCTATTATCAGTGTGAGAACCTGGACTGGTTTATAAAATCCAGGATAGCTTTTGTACAATTTAAGTATATTGATTAAAATATTTCGAGGCAAAAATTTGAAGCCCGCGTGGTGGATTTTGGGAAAGAGGCTAATGTCCTAGCTGTTTAATACTAATTATAGGGTGATTAGGATGAAATTTGGTTGATTTTATCTCAGTGGGAGGCCATGATATCAGCTGCCGGCAGAAGTTACCATCCACCAGATGAAGTCTTGTCACCAAGCGATTCGTCATGTTCCGACATGATGTCTGATGAAGCCGTACGGAGGACGGTTCTAAGCAGTTGTATTGCGATGTGTGCTGGGTACGATAGGCCAAATAACGTTGTGTCGGGAGTTTGGTCGTGGAGGGTCTCCAGATCAATCTTCCTCTGGCGCAGCATCGTCGGTCATGTTGTTGGATTTAACATTGCATCACCTCGCTCCACTGCCGTCTTATTTCCTATCCACTTAGTTTTTAGTGAATAGACTCTTAATAAACTAGTGCGCTTTACCATTAACAATTCCATCACTGCTTACTATTAGGCGGGAAGCGGTCAAGTATTAGTTTATAATTACAAAAAATAAATAAATAGAACTCCCAATCCTTTGCTTTTTTAGTGAAGTTTAAAAGAATGATGAATTAGAAAATCCATCATCAGACGACCCGTAAGGCGAGTATCCACCCTTATGTTGTACAACACAGCTACGATCCGGACGAAACGTTTCGGCTCGTCTTTTATACCGCGTACATTGAAGAACTGTAACAATTTGCCAACGGCGGTCTTTCGTCTGACCACAATTTAAGTGTCTTCAAGGCTAAAGTGAATAAGCTCTTAATAAACTAGCGCGCTTTACCATCAACGATTGCATTACTGCTTACGACCAGACGGGAGTGCAGTCAAGCACCAGTTTACAATATAAAAAAGTGCTGGTATTCAGTAGCATACTTATAGTCTGGAAGATCATCCCAATACAGTTGGAAAAAGGCTCGGTAGACGAAGAAGCGATTATACCTAAATAAACAAAACTGTCGCATAATGAACAAACAATTTATGAACAAAACAACTCACCATTGAAGAATACACACACAACCTGTACCATGAAATAAGAAAACAAAAACAAAATTCCTGAAATTGAAAAGAACAAAGGAGACCTCGATCCAAACCAAATTGTCTGCCCACAAAGGATACAAAGTTTATTTTTAAAAGTAGCTCGAACAATTCTTAGGTACCTAAGCTAAACAGCATTGGCACAATAGCTTCATGAATCTAGCCCCCAGGCTTGCACTTCAAATCGATTTGGCTACTGCTTGACCTAACTTCTACTGTTGCTTGTAGCGGGTTTTCACTTGGGAATATTTCGTTTTGTTCGTCGTACATTGCTGCTTGAAAAGATCGAATCTAGGTAGTGTCCATCGAATAGGGGGCGGGAACTTCCCCATGTCCCTCGCCCCTGGACTCATTCATGGAGGGCGGAAGAGGGCGTTATCCGCCCCTCCTCGACGCCCGGTGCGTCTTCTACGGCCCGGGAAGGGAGTTGAGATCTCCCTCTACCGTTCCGCAGCTTCCTTCTGGGATATCACGTCCTCGCAGAAGGCCACCACCACGTCCCACGACACTGCGCTACCGACCATCCTCCGCACTACTGCCGGCAGCGACAGGTCGCCTCCTACTTCATTTATGAGAACACGGCGCTGCTCCTCCCAAGCTACACACTCGGAGAGCGTGTGCTGCGCCATGTCCTTCCCGTATTGGACGCAGTAGTGGCACCGAGCGTCCGGCTCCCTGCCTAAGCGACGCAGGTACTTGCCGAAGCAGCCGTGCCCCGACAGTACCTGCGTCACCCTGAACGACAGGGAGCCGTGCTTTCTCCCGAGCCAGTCGTCGAGTACTGGCCGGATCCCCTCGACGGTAGCGAGGCCGGAGTAGGGCGCATGAGCCTCTGCCGCCAGTCCGCCATCAGGACCTGACGGAGCTCCCTTCGGCGCAGCTCGATCTGCCGCTGCGCCGGACTGAAGCCCCGTGTCCGCTCTTCCTCGTGCCATCGATACAATGACGCGAGTAATTTCGCCTCTAGGTCCCAGGGCGGGGATTCGGCCAGGACCCAGAAGGGAGAGCCAGGAAATCGTGCGATACCCGCGGACGACCCTGACGGCCATCGCCCTCTGCGCCTTGCGCAGAATGGCGAGTGTTGCGGCCGTCAGGTCCATCGCCCACACAGGGGCGCCATAATGAGCCATGGATCGCACGATTCCCACGTACAACCGCCCACAGGCGGCGCTCGGGCCCCCCATATTGGGAAGCAACGTTGACAACGCGCCTGCTGCAGCCATCAGCTTGGGCGCCAGCCGCCGGAAGTGGGGTCCGAATTCCCATCGGCTGTCGAGCACCAATCCCAGATACTTCATGGTGGACTCGACAGCTATCCGGGCCCCACTGACCACGATATATTGTGATCCCGGCGCCGGCGCACGCCGGGGGCCATAGAAAACCATGGCCTCCAACTTGTCAAGGGCCACCTCCAGGCCCAGGCGCCGGATGCGGGTCACCACCTGTGACACCGCAGCCGTGGCTATCAACGTCGCTTCCCTGTGCGAGCTTCCCTGGGCAGTGACAAGCGTGTCGTCCGATGTTCCACAGGAGCGGTCCCAAGACCGATCCCTGTGGAACACCGCACGACATTTGCACGTCCCCGATAGATGACGCATCTATCCTCCAGATAAACCCCTACTATGGGGCGGAGGTAGGGAGGCACTCGATGGTATTTCAGGGCCTCCCTAATACAGCTCCAGGGTAGGGTGTTGAAGGCGTTGGAAATGTCTAAAGACACCGCCAACACCACCCCACCCCGGGACACCGTATCCTCTGCCAGGGCTCTCACGCGCATGATGGCGTCTATGGTGAAGCGCCCCCGACGCAAACCGAACTGGTTGTCGTCTAGGTTCGGCCCGTCTCCGCACAAGTGGCCGACGAGGCGATCTGCGATTATACGCTCAAAAAGTTTGCCCGCCTCCTCGAGCAGCACTATAAGCCGATACGCGGACGGCGAGTCCGCGGGGCTCTCCTACTTCCTGAGCAGGACCGGCTTCCCCTCCTTCCACACACTGGGAAACTGACCCTGCTCGAAGCATGCCGTGAAGAGCCTCCTCAGCTGGGGCTCTGGCTCCTTCAGAGCCAGGACGAGAGCTCGGCCAGGAACTCCGTCGAGTCCGGGCGTTTTATTCTTGGCCCGGAGTCGCGACACGGCCGCTCCCGTCTCTGCTTGCGTCACCTCGGGAACATCGGTGCCCTCATCTTCTGGAGAGTCTGTCGCTGAGGGTGAAACCATCGCCGGGGGAACGGGATGTCCCGCCCGCTCAGGGAAGAGGGTGGATACCACCGCCTCTAGCAGCTGTGGTTGCATACTTTGCACCAGTGGGGGCGCCCAGGGACGCAACTTGCCCCGTATCCAACGGTAGGGGCGCCCCCATGGGTCCCGATCTAGGGACCCCAGCAGCTCTTCCCTGGCCCGCGACTTAGAGTCGCCGATGGCCAGCCACAGAGTCTCCTGGGCCGCGCGGTACTCCCCATACCGCGCGGTTTCCTCGACGGGAACCCATCGACGTCGTCTCCGGTAGGGTAAGGTAGGGTAGGTAAGGGTTCCAAGAGGTAAATTACGAAACATTAAAAAAAAGGTGGTATATTGTATTATGCCAGGTTCATGTAGTCAACCGATAAAGTAGACAAGAATGATTGTTTATGTAGGTATTATTCAAATCCAATTTGAAATGCAAATCTATAATGAAATGTCAAATGAAATGCGTTCTGCATTCTGAATTGTTTCATTCAATGAATAGCGATCGGCTAGCCTCGGTAATTAATATTGAACTAAATACCGACAACTCTGATTGGTCAACCGATCTCTAGTTGACACCTTTAAAATAAATTTAACGAATTAAGAGTGGGATACTGTCTATGCGGTAATCGGTGGTGGCTTTTTAGGGTTCCGTAGCAAAATGGCAAAAAACGGAACCCTTATAAATTCGTCATGTCTGTCTGTCCGTCCGTATGTCACAGCCATTTTTTTCCGAAACTACACACATCAAAAGTGTCTAGGGATCAACATATATTTTTGCAATAACTTTTCTCCTGATTGATATTAATTAAAATTTTCTTTAAGGATTCATCAAATAAAGTGTTTTCGTTTGTCACAGTAACGATAAACCAAGTCACCTTTGCATTAATAAAGAAATTTGCCATTTTCCTAATAAAGGGATATTTGACATTTGAACCACTAACACAAAAGTTCGAAAAAAAGACTGAAATAACAGTTTTCTCTAAAATTTTATTGGGTAACTTAAACAATTAATAATCCGTGTTTCTACCGCGAACACTAACAACACAAGAACATCGGTTTGGCATACTCAAAATGAGTTCATCCAAATCACGCTGTGGAATGGCCGCCCATGTTCGTTGCAACAACAAAAAAAGGTCTTCTTGCGACTGGATACCCTCCATATTCGGCAGAGCTCTTCTCTGTAGCATATCCCATGCATGCTCAATCGGGTTCAAGTCTGGCGACTGAGCAGGCCAGGGCAGGACATTGATGTTAGCTGCGGCGAGAGTCTGTCTTACAACTCTTGCGGTGTGCGGTCGTGCATTATCATGCATTAACTGAAATAAGGGACCGATTTGCACTTGTAGAGGAACGATGACGTCTGATACAATCGTTTCAGCATAAATTTGAGCGTTGAGGTTGCCTCTGATCCAAATCAACTCAGTTCTTCCGCCGATCCAAATACCCGCCCATACCATGATGGTTCCACCACTATAAGGATGGACTTCCTGGCAGGATTTTAATCGCTGTTGGCATCCAGGGGTTCTCCAGTGTCGTATACGTCTTGTATCCGGTCTCATACCAAAACGAGACTCATCAGAAAAGCACACGAAACGCCATTGTTCTTCTGCCCAATTTCTGTGTTCAAGAGCCCATTGATATCGAATCCTACGATTGTGCATTGCTATAGGTGGTACCCGTAGCGGTCTTCGGGAATGAAGGTTCACTTCATGCAAGCGGTTTCTGACTGTTTGGTCGCTAATTAAGTTCCCTGAAGAGTGATGAAGCCTCACGGCTAACATCATGGCGGTTATTGTTGGAGCTCTTCGAGTTAAGATTTGAATGTATCGGTCTTGTCTCCGTGTGGTGCCGCGATACCGTCCTCCATGGCGCTCAGCCACGGTACCAGTGCTTCGGTAACGTGTCCAAAGTCGACTGATAACACTCTGACTTGTATTCAGAGCTAAAGCCACAGTACGTTGCCGGGAACCAGCTTCTATCATTCCCACGGCTCTGAGCATTTCTTCCCTGCTTAAATGACGTCGCCGCTCCATAATAACGTTGGTTTTAATCAGTAGTAGGGAAACAGTAGCACTAATAATGTCTTCAATGCGTTGTATGTTTTTATAGGGAAAATATTGACAGCTGATTTTCATCTTTTACTCGAATTTGATTCACAGTTCCTGATTCAAATTATGAAATGCACCAAAAGGATCCATATAAATTTATAAAATCATAAATTTATTACAAAGCCACATCTCAATCTCAAGAAATCCGCATAAAAATGCTTGATCCCTAGACACTTTTGATGTGTGTATAAGATCAATACTGTTGAAACTTGGTAGGTAGATGTATTCTATGAACCGCATTAAGATTATGATGCAAATGTAAAAAAATAACAATAAATATTGTGGGCTCCCCATACTTAGAACTGAAACTCAAAAAAAAATTATTCATCAAGCACGTACGTGTGGGGCATCTATGGAGAGGTCTTCAAAAATGATATCGAGGTTTCTAAAGCATTTTTTTTTCAAAACCGAATAGTTTGCGTGACAGATGCTTCCAAAGTGGAAAAAAGTTAGTAACCCTCCCCTCCCCGCCCCCCTAACTTCTAAAATAAGAAAATGAAATATCTAAAAAAAACATATGATACACATTACTATAAAAACTACCAGCGAAAATTGTTTTGAAGGAGATCTAGTAAGTAGTTTTTTTTAATACCTCGTAAATCGTAAACCGCTTATGACCTCGTAATCTTTCATACAAATAACTTAAATTCTTTAATTTCATAAACCAATGGTACGGAACCCTTTGTGCGTGAGTCCGACACGCACTTGGCCGGTTTTATAGAAGGTGAGAATGATTTCTGAGTTTAAGTCGGCTTTTCTTCTCAGAGTATTCAAACTCCGAACTCATGTAATTTAAAAAAAATATGATTGTGGAATAAAAGTGTATCTATATTGCCTACTTACAGAATATAAATCATTTATAAATCAAATTTGATTGAGTTGTATCAAAAATTGTCCATTAATGTTATTCATTACCTACATCAAACTAATCGCTGCATTTTTCTCGGTGGTAGGCCATAACATCGGCTGCCGGCGAAGTTACCACCCACCAGACAAAGTCTTGCCGCCAAGCGATTCGTCGCGTTTCGGCATGATGTCTGGTGAAGCCGTACGGAGGACGGGTCTGAGCAGTTGTGTTGCGATGTGTGCCGGGTACGATGCGCCAAATGTTGTTGTGTCGGAGGTTTGGTCGTGGAGAGTCTCGAGATCAATCTCCCTCTGGCGCAGCATCGTTGGTCGTATTGTTGGGATTAACATTGCATCACCTCGCTCAACTGCCGTCTTCCTTCCTATTCCTAAGTTTTTTAAGTGAATAGGCTTAATAAACTAGTGCGCTTTACCATCAACGATTGCATCACTGCTTACCATCAGGCGGGATTGCAGTCAAGCACTAGTTTATAATAATTAAAAAAGAAATTTAAAAAAAATCGCCACCTTCTTATCTTTGGCCAGTTAGCAAAAATACTCCAACATAACTACATATATTGGAGTCAGGTTCAAATATAACTAACTGACACCTCCAATTTATTTTATAGATAAAGAAGACACTCACAGTCACTGGGAGATAGCTAATATCACTCTTTGTAAACAAACTACTCTTACAAAACTGTGCGTGTGTACAGAGAACAGGCCCTTAATAATCAATCGTACTTTACTATTAACTATTGCATCACTGCTTACCATCAGGCGGGATTGTGGCCAAGCACTAGTTGAACATGGATGGTACATTTTTGGTACATGGTGAACATTTTTTTTTTTAATTATTATGAACTACTGCTTGACGGCAATTCCGCCTGATAGTAAACAGTGATGCAATCGTTGATGGTAAAGCGCGTTAGTTTATTAAGAGCCTTTTCACTCTAGCTTTAAAGACAGTTAAATTGCTGTCAGATGGAAACACCGCTGTTGGTAAATTGTTCCAGATAACAATGTTTTATATTAAGCGACTGTCTATCTTAACGCCACAAACCAGTTACTGGGTATATACCGATACCCTTTGACAAGTACAAAAGTATTCTTATAATAATTCTTTATTTTTTTTTTTTTTTTGTTTAATAATTATAAACTAGCTTGACCGCAATCCCGCCTGATGGTAAGCAGTGATGCAATCGTGGATGGTAAAGCACGCTAGTATAGTAAGCCTTTTCACTCAAAAAATATCAGTGAATAGGAAGGAAGATGGCAGTTGAGCGAGGTGATGCAGTGTTAAACCCAACAACACGACCAGCGATGCTGCGCCAGAGGGAGATTGAGAGAGGGAGATACGGAGACCCTCCACGACCAAACTCCCTTCGCAAAACATTTGGCGCATCGTACCCGACACAATATCTAGATTTCTGTGATGGATGATCGAAAATGATGCTGACATTTAATTATTAAACACAATACTTTCGTTTCCAAGAATAGTATCGCTTTCGAACGTTTTCAGACTTGAAAAGGCAAACGAGCAATGTACATCGAACGACCGAATAAATTCGAAACTACCCGAGGCCGCGAAGGTGGCGCATCCACGGCGGGAGAGTAGCAAAACCAGTGGAAAGATGCCAATGGCCTGCGACATATGCTCGCCAGCCTTTTCTCAATTCCGAGGCTATTTTCGGTAAGAATGCTTGTAAAACGTTTTGTTAAGAACTTATTTTACAGTAGGAAAATTGATTCCAGTTTTGTTTTATAGACGGTTAGTTGAGGATTTTGTCATATTCCGCAAACGAGTTGGTCAAATGGAGAACATGTAATCATTGATATTATTTCTTTAATTATGAACCACGATGGGAAATGCAGCCTGTGGGTGTCATATACCCAGATGCTGTACAGCCCTCTCTGTGTTCAGTATAATAGTGCGTTCAGGGTGTTGTTGTGGCTGCCCCAGCATTGCAGCGCCTCAGGAATGTGTGCCGATGCCCATGTGGAGTATTTTTACAGGACGATGCCAAAGCGATGCGTGTCTCTGAAGCGCAGGCTCCGGATCACCTCAGACACTATCCTGAGCGTATTTGCGAATAGGTTTGATGACAAACAAATGACTCAGAGGCGCCTGTATTGTTGAATATTTTCTTTTTTGTCATAACTTATGTTTTTTTAATTTAATTTTATAATGACTTTATTTATTTTATTTTTATTTACATTGTTTAATTGACTATTTCATATGCTTATACTTATTATGATTGTAATTTTAATTTTAGTTTATTATCTATTTAACTTGACATGTATAAATTGTGTATCAAGTATTGTGCTTAATTTATGTTACATACCTGAAATAATTAAAAATGTTTGAATGTATTAAATGACCTCTCCAGCTCTGGGCGGAGCGGAAAGGCGTGTCAGACTTTTACTGACTAAAATCCACCCGTGTTCCTTCACTTGCCTGTGCGCCAGAGACCCCGGAATCTCTTTCGAACAAACAGGGAAATTACCTGTATTTTTTTATTAGATACTATCTTTCAATGCTGGTATTTCTTGTAGTTCAAAGCATTTCTGGTTATGATAAACTATGTTGTATACTGGATGGTCTGGTAGGTATTTTTTGAACTCATTGCCAATGTTAATATACAATTCAATCAATACTTTTTGTTTTTGTCTAGTTTAATATAAAGTAATCATTATTGTACGAAAGAAAGCAGTAGGGTAATTACGTAACACCCTCTCAGTAGTAGTAATGGATTTCATTTTGACAGTCATTCATTGCGTTATTTACGTTGTTGAGTAGACACATTTTTGAACATATGGAGCAATGGATTAGCAATAAGCTTCGCTCTGCTCATCAATGATTGCATCACTGCTTTCCATCAGGCCGGATTGGACAGTGATTTTATAGCGTCGGTTGGGAGCGAATTGTCCAATAAAATGGCGTTTGCACTAAAATCAATCTCACAAAACTCGTAATTACTTTTATTGACTACTTGAGCGCGAATCGTTAGCGCGCGAACGTTTTCACCGCCATACGTCAAAAGCCTTTTGAGTGGCTCTAGCGGATGGCATATCGAGCACGCTTTTGGGTTACTACGATCATCATCATCATCATCATCCCAGCGTTAATCCCAGTCGCATCCGAAGCGTTTTCAGGTTTGGAGTCTGGGGTCCGCTTTACCAGTCCAACTGCTGATATGGCTAAACTTCGACATTTTCCGTGAAGCGACTGCCGTCTGACCTCCACAACCCGAAGGCGATATCTAAGCATTGCAGTTAAACCAATTGTTAGAATTTTAAGGGCTCCAACAACCCGTAACGACTGCCACTAGATGTCCGTATGGCAACCGGGACCAGGGTTACTACGATATAAGTATATAACACGTATCCTTACTAATCCTTATTAATGTTATAATTGGGAAAGTTAGTTTGTTTGTTTGTTCCGCTTGCACGCTGTAACTGCTAAATCTATTACTTTGAAATTTTGCAGACGTAAAGTTAGAAGTCCCGATTAAATAATAGGGTACTTTTTAACCCCGAAAAATTTTGATATTCCCGAGGGAAAACTAAAAAGCGCGATAACCGAATTCCACGCGGGCATAGCCGTGGGCGGAAAGCTAAGTTTTGAATAAATTAGAATCATAAGTCATTTATCCAAATAAGGTCAAGAATAAGAATGTTTTGAACGTCAAAATATCATACAAAAATTCCCCAAAATGCCCGCCCTTCACCATTGCCTAGTGCTTTTGCAGGGAAAAAGAAATGGTCTAAACTCTGAACCCATTAGTGTTGATTATTTTCTCCAGAAACTATAACAATTAGGGTTCAGTACATCATTTTCATTTTTGATAATCGCCATATATTATTTCTCCAAGGGTCTGAAACCGTTTTCTCCCTTTTTATCTCTTTCTATCGAACCAATCTGAACGTCCGACCTACCAATCGACAGATATTCGTCCCTGGTACCATGGAATACTATTTTCAAATTATTAGTATAGTGCGAATTTTTCGCACGGGTCAGCTAGTTAGATTATAGATTTGCATTAAGATAAGTAGTCCACCAAACACCAGCCTCTCAAGTATGAATGCACGGGTTCGATTCCCAGGTCAGGCAAGTACCAATGTAACTTTTCTAAGTTATATGTACTTTCTAAGTATATCTTGGACACCAATGACTGAAGGTGAAGGAAAACATCTTGAGGAAACCTGGACTTTAAGTCTGAAATCGCCAACCCGCTTGAGCAAGCGTGGTGATTACGCTCAATCCTTCTCTGTGTTAGAGGAGACCTGTGCCCAGCAGTGGAACGATAAAAAAAGTGTAATCCTAAAATAATCAATTATTAGACCGAACTAAACTAATATTTATCTAGTAGCTAAGTTTCCAGTTAAGTCCAAACGGCCCAACTGACTAATAACAGCCGCAGGAAATAAATCTACCACAGGAGCAACTCACGTAATGTTAAGAACGTCCAAAGTCGGTCCCAACTGTCAAAAAATAAAAAACTCGATTTTCCCTATACTTTATTTAACATTTGTTTATAACCGAAATGAGACTGCGACTGCATTTTCAATATTTTAAATTTCGAGAACTAACGTTCTGAACACTCAAGCGTTTAAATCGAGAAATCGAGAAGCAAATACTTTAAACTTCACCATTAATGTTCGAATTTTAAATTCTGATTCATCACAAAAAGGATCATTACTTAACTGACCTCTTTGCTAGCACAACACCTTCATTCAACGACTTGAATCACCAACCGCAAGAGATTGTAGCTTCGTAAACTTCTTTTGAACACCCAAATATTTAAATTAGAAGCCAAAACTCTAAACTTGAAGAATTAACGTTCGAATTTTAAATTCTGATTAATTTAAAACAAAGGATCATTACTTAACTGACCTCTTTGCAAACACACCGGTTTTCCCGGTGGTAGGCAACAACATCAGCCGCCGGCATAAGTTACCACCCACCAGACAAAGTCTTGCCGCCAAGCGATTCGTCGTGTTCCGGCATGATGTCTGGTGAAGCCGTACGGAAGACGGGTCTGAGCAGCAGTTGGGTTGCGATGTGACCGGGTACGATGTGCCTAGTGTTGTTGTGTCGGGAGTTTGGTCGTGGAGGGACTCCAGATCATCCTCTGGCGCAGTATCGTTGGTCGTGTTGTTGGGTTAAACATTGCATCACCTCGCTCAACTGCCGTCTTCCTTCCTATTCACTCAGTTTTTTTTGAGTGAATAGGCTTAATAAGCTAGTGCGCTTTACCATCAACGATTACATCACTGCTTACCATCAGGCGGGATTGCAGTCAAGCACTAGTTTATAATTATTAAAAAAAAAAAAAAAAAACACTTTATTCAGGCACTCTCTAACCGTAAGACATTGTAGCTTCGTAAATTTTGAACGCTCAAGCATTTAAATTAAGAAGGCAGCCCTCTAAACTTTAACAGTTTATGTTCTAATTTTAAATTGTGATTCATCACAACAAAATATGATTACTTAACTGACCTCTTTGCAAACACAATACCTTCATTCATGGACTTAAATCACAAACAGCAAGAGATTGTACATTGCTTCATAAACTTCTGAAGCCCAAATATTTAAATTAGGAGCCAAAACTCTAAACTTGAAGAATTAACGATCGAATTTTAAATTCTGATTAATTTAAAACAAAGGATCATTACTTAACTGACCTCTTTGCAAACACACTTTATTCAGGCACTCTCTAACTGTAAGACATTGTAGCTTCGTAAATTTTGAACGCTCAAGCATTTAAATTAAGAAGTCAACCCTCTAAACTTCAACAGTTAATGTTCGAATTTTAAATTCTGATTCATTACAACACAAGGCCATTATTTAACTGACCTCTTTGCTAACACAACACCTTCATTCAACGACTTAAATCACCAACCGCAATATATTGTAGCTTCATAAACTTTTGAACACTCAAGCATTTAAATTGAGAAGCCAACCCTCTAAACTTCAACAATTAATGTTCGAATCTTAAATTCTGATTCATTACAACAGAGAATCACAACTTAACCGACCTTTTTGCAAACACAACACCTTCATTCATTTCGGTTCATTCAGCTCATAAACTGTTAGTTTTATCACCAGCAAGGTAATTACGCAACACAGTATCAGTAGCAATGGGTTTCAATTTGACAGTTCAACAACATTCACTGCGTTGTTTACGTTAATGAGCAAATAAATTTTTCGAGGATATGAAGCAATGGATTAGAAATATGCTTCAAAATGAAAGAAAGAAAGAAAGAAAAATGCTTTTATTGACATTACAGCATAAGATTTACCACTTAAAACTAAAAAAAGAAAAAATATAAAACTTAGCTAATAATGCCAAAATGGCCTCAGCTCAGCATAATGTCAGATGACAACACAAGATGTGCCATTTAACACTGGTTTTCAGCTGCAACCCACGAGTGCCATACGCAAGAATAACAAAAACACAGATAGGTATACTATTTCTATAGTTTTCAGTCCGCAATAATAAAATGATATATTTACATAGATAATAAAAGTAATCCAAACAATAGAAAAAAACTCGAAATATGATGAGATAAAAATGTTGTGACATATATAAATATGTGTGTATGTATGTTAAATATATTGTGTTTCTTTAAATACCCAATAAAATAAAGTACTCATTTTATAGACTAATATGTTATATAAATATTAGTACAGCATTAAAATAAATAAACAAATCCAGAAAACAGAAAATATTCCAAGTCACAAAAAATAAGATAGCTTATATGGCAGATACGTCTGCTCGGGTATTTTCGAACTCCTTTTGATGACATAAAATATATTCTTTTAATTTCAATTTGAATCTTGAGGAACTTCTACAATTCTTTATGGGAGGAGGGATATTGTTCCAGCATTTAGAAGCTGCATAGCGAAAGCTGCCTCTAAAAGCCGCCGACTTGTGCTGTGGGACGGAAAGTTGTTGAGAACATTTTCTCCCCTCACCAATTCTGTGCCTACTTGTCCACGATAGTTTATCATACAAGTAAGAGGGGGAGTGAGACTTAATGACACCAAATAGTAAGGTCGCCAAGTGGAGTTTACATCTAGCTTTCATTTTCAAAATGTTGTGTTCATTGAGGAAAGGCGTAACATGTCCCCTAAAGGGAACTTTAAAACAGAAACGCGCACAAGCATTTTGAAGTCTTTGGATCATTCTTTTAGTTTTGGACAGTAATCGTTGGCCATAGACCGTGTCCGCATAATTCAACTTTGATAAAACCAAAGACTCCACAAGCAATACCCGCAATTCTTCACTAAGATAGGGACGGGCTTTGTATAATATCTTAAGTCTATAAAAACAATTACGGATTGACTCAGACACGTGTTTGTGAAAACGCAGTTCCGTGTCCATGATGACACCTAAATTTCGTGCTTCACACACTCGTTCGATAGGCTCTCCCATAACGGTCACACAGCTGGTGAAGGGTTTAATTTTACCTAACTGGTTTTCGGTTCCAAAAAGCATATACTTGGTTTTTGTAGGGTTCAGAGAAAGCGTGTTGGCATTGGACCATTGCACTATTTTTTCAAGATCCGTATTAAGGTCATTTAGTGCTTGTTCATAGTTCTCCGGCTTGAATGATATAATATATCTGTGTATCATCAGCATAAATATGGTAATTGCATTTATTTATACTTTTTGTAATATCAGCACAGTATAAAATAAACAATATTGGCCCAAGTATTGAGCCCTGTGGAACACCCCTACCCACGGACCGATTTCTAGAGGAAGCCACCGAGCCATCCGCCCGACGCACTACAACGAATTGCGAACAGTTGCAAAGATAGCTATCAAACCATTTTATAGTGCTTTTGTCAAATCCATAAAAAGTCATCTCTGACAACAATAGAGAAACGTTAATACAGTCAAACGCGCGCGAAAAGTCAAACAGCACCAAAATAGTGCACAAGCCACTATCTTGAGCCGACAAGATATTGTCCGTGATTGATTTTGATTCACATTTGCAAATAAAGGCTGCGATATTAGCGTGGTTAACAGAGCAGATCCTTTAACCACGCTAATATCGTTTCTAATATTATGGCACTAGCTTTTGTCCGCGACATCGTCCGTGTTAAATTTCTTAGCCCCTGAATTTCTTTTTTTTTTTTTTTAAACATTGATCCTCACTCAGAATTATTAATACAGTCCAGAGATTAGTGCTCAAACAAAGAAACTCTTCAGTTTTATTAATAAACTAGCTGTGTTGTTGCGCATGACTTCGACTGTGAATAAAAAGAAGTAGCATATCGTAGTCCTTTTGTAGGTCAGCTCGGTAGTAAGTCATAACATCGGCTGCTGGCAGAAGCTACCACCAACCAGACAAAGTCTTGCCGCTAAGCGATTCGACGTGTTCCGGCATGATGTCTGGTGAAGCCGTACGGAAGCGGGTCTGAGCAGTTGTGTTGTGATGTGTGCCGGGTACGATGCGCCAAATGTTGTTGTGTCACGAGTTTCCGGTCTCCAGATCAATCTCCCTCTGGCGCAGCATCGTGTTGTTGGGTTTAACATTGCATCACCTTTTTTTTTTTCCTGGGTGTAACTCCTCATAGGATGTCCGCCGCCCTGGGGTGGCGACGGGGTCTGTTAGACTTTTACTGACTAAAACCACCCTGGTGTCTCTTCTATGACGACCGCGCGTGGGGCCGCGGGAGTCTAAATTCTTCCACGGCCCCACACCCTCGTGCTGGCCCGGTCTGCCCGGGCTTCGTCTCCTGCACTGGATAGTGGGGTGTTAAACTACCCCGTGCATCGTCTCAGAGGCACGCGCCGACACACGCGCGCGCCTTCACCTCGGGGTCCATTAAAGGGGGCAAGGACATCCCCCCTTTAATGTCCCTCGCCCCTGGACCCATTCATGGGGGGCGGAAGAGGGCGTTATCCGCCCTTCCTCGGCGCCCGGTGCGTCTTCTGTGGCCCGGGAAGGGAGTTGAAATCTCCCTCTCCCATTCAGCAGCTTCCTTCTGCAACATTACGTCCTGGCAGAAGGACACCACCGCGTCCCACGACTCTGCGCTACCGACCATCTTCCGCATTACTGCCGGCAGCGTCAGGTCGCCTCCTACTTCATTTGTGAGGACACTGCGCTGTTCCTCCCAAGCTACACACTCGGAGAGCGTGTGCTGCGCCGTGTCCTTCGTCGCGCCATCGGTACAATGACGCGAGTACTTTCGCCTCTAGGTCCCAGGGCGGGGATCCGGCCAGGACGGAAGCCGCCTCGTAGGAAATCGTGCGATACCCGCGGACGACCCTGACGGCCATCGTCCTCTGCGGCTTGCGCAGAATGGCGAGTGTTCTGGCCGTCAGGTCCATCGCCCACACAGAGGCCCCATATAGGGCCATGGATCGCACGATTCCCACATACAACTGCCTACAGGCGGCGCTCGGGCCCCCCATGTTGGGACGTAGCGTTGATAGCGCGCCTGCTGCACCCATCAGCTTGGGCGCCAGCCGCCAGAATTCCCATCGGCTATCGAGCACCAATCCCAGGTACTTCGACAGCTCTCCGGGCCCCATTGACCACGATATGTAAACCCGGCGCCGGCGCACGCCGGGGGCCATGGAAAACCATGGCCTCCGACTTCTCAAGGGCCACCTCCAGGCCCAGGCACCGGATGCGGTTTACTACCTGTGACACCGTAGCCGTGGCTATCAACGTCGTTCCCTGTGCGAGCTCCCGGTCTTCCTTCCTCGTTCAGTTATTTTGAGTGAATAGGCTCTCAATAAACTACCGCGCTTTACCATCAACCATTGCGTCACTGCTTACTATCAGTCGGACCCGTTCAGGCCGTTCTTCTCCATATGTACCTCTACCTACTCTTTGGAATGGGCGACTAGCTTCACCTTACTGACTGACCGACCTTCTGACAATTCAAAAGTGACTGTAACTGGTTTAATTGAAATAAATGCTTTGATTTAATTTGATTATAAAAAAAAAAACATTTATACAGTAAAATTATACTTAATAACTTGATAATTTAGGATATTAAGATATTTAGGTTATGAAATAGGTACAAGACACGCCTTCTGTTTTTCTGTTCCTATTTCACAGGTTAACAGCTGAACGAATTTGAGTGTTTGGCAAACGGACCGACCCTGTTCTCTTTTTTTTATGAAAATCCTCACCGATGTATTTCAACTGGGGCAAACGGAGGGTCTCCAAATTAAAATAGTTAAAATATTAACTATTTCAAAGCCTGGTACACAAATGAAGAGTAGCTAGCCTATCGGTGTTCTATAGAATGCATTTTGGAGAGTGTGCGATGGAATTGCATGATTAATTTATTTATTTATTTGCTTATTTCAGGCGACGCAGGCCCATGCATAAATACCTTAACCTAAACATACATATATTTATATTATAAAATAGTGCTTCGCTACTACTAGCATGTTCTTATGCTGTTCTGTGGTATTTGTCCGCGGAAGCGACGGAAAACCACGTCTTGTGGCCAGAAGTCCTCTTCCATGACGATAGGCAGAAAACAATTCTGTATGCGCACCACGAAAGCCTTGAAGTTGACGTTGCGGCGCGACTCCAGTAACTGTACCCTCGGTGAGTATCTTGTCTTCTGGCGTACGTACTCCACGATGTCCTCCGCCTTAGTGGTGTAGTATAGGCGTGAGATATACACCGGTGTGTTCGGCTTTGCGGCACGCAAGTTAACTTCGGTCCCCGCAGGAGCTTTGCCGCAGCGGTTCTTGTTGGTTCGCGTTCGGCGCTTCCTCCTTTGCACCGTCATGAAACCTTCATCGTACGGTGAGTTTCCACCCTTACGTTGTTGACACCACAACGATCTGAACGAAGCATTTCGCCTCTTCTTTTGTACCATACATCGAGGGACTGGAACAATTTGTCAGCGGCGGCGTTTCCGTCGGACTACAATTTAAGTGTCTTCAAGGCTAGAGTAAATAGGCTCTTAAAACTAGCGCACTTTACCATCAACGATTTCATGGCTGCTTGCCATTAGGTGGTATTGCGGTCAAACACTAACAAACAAACTCTTCAGCTTTATATATTAGTATAGATTTTTATCTATACTAATATATAAAGCTGAAGAGTTTGTTTGTTTGTTTGAACGCGCTAATCTCAGAAACTACTGGTCCAATAAAAAAAATGTTTTTGCGTTGGATATTTCATTAATTTAGGCTTTATAATATCACCCTGCGACAAATAGGAGCGGGGCATATAAAAAACGCGGGTGAAACAACAAATTAAAAATATACGCATAAAAACAACAAATTAAAAATATACGCATATAGGTATGAATGAAAAAACAAAGGAGGGCCGCGAATCACAGCAGCTAACTTGTATTTGCGCTTAGTTAATACGTATTGATAAGAACTTGTTAAGTAACTGTCACTAGGGGACTGATGATGAAGCCGCAGAATACTTCAGGGAACTTCTCAACGGTTTACAGTATCTTGCATTTGGACTTATTTCATTTGTATAGATGAAAACTTTGCACCAATACAGGTTATAATGAAGGTCAGCAATAGATCTGATAGATAATGAAGACCATAGACAGTCGAGAGAATTCCCCAACGATTTGCTGCATTGAAGTTTATAGGACAACCACTACCTATTCAATGAACATGAAGAGGATGGATTTATTTGCGTAATCGCTTCCTCTCTAGCGATGATCATACTTTCAATTTGGTCTCATTGGAATTTTATATAAGTCGGTTCAGTAGTTTGGTTTTTAACCAAAAATTAAGTAAACGAAATTGCGTCGTTTGATTGCTAGCCTTTTTCGAATTATGTTGGCGTCAGCGTCTAGTCTCATCGGTAGGTGAACAGCACTTTTCACAACTCATCATCATTCTCCTGCCCTTATCCCAATTTATTTGGGGTCGGCGCAACATGTCTTTTTCTTCCATGCATCCCTATCAGAAACCATCTCGGCAGTCACCCCCTTCTTAGCCATATCATCCTTCACACATTCCATCCATCGTTTCTTTGGTCTTCCCCTACTAATACCTATAAAATAAAAACATCCGTACAAATTCGTGTCAAATTCGTCCGCGCATATCTTAAACTAGCTGCCGCCAGCGACTTCGTTCGCGTGGAGTTATGCTCCGCTCCCATTGTTCGAAGCGTGATGTTATATAGCCTAAAGGAAACGCAAAAAATTTGCGCGCACAAACAAACAAACAAACAAACTCTTCAGCTTTATATATTAGTATAGATTGACATATTTTAGTCGCCATGTTTTTGATTGCGTCTAAGCTGTCTATGGAGTACCTTAATTTGACAGGGCTAAATTAATATTTTATTTTGTGTCTTTTTAATAATGAAATATAAAGAAATAAATTTAGTTTGTATCAAGGGAATGGACGTCAACTCAGTTTTGTTCGGAAAACAACCATGACCAAACAAGTATAAATACAGCTGATGCGTGATGACATTTTTTTTTGGTTTTTCTGAATTTGAAATTGTGACTACAAAGTTATATTAGATTTCCACCTGAATGTGCCTATCTTTTTCCCCTTTTTTGGAGTCGGCGTCCAGGCTTAGGCGAACCGTGTGGTACCGGGTTTAGAATAGTACCATGCCATATCCTCCCATGGGTGTCGTAAGAGGCGACTAAGGAACCTCTCACCAAGGAAGCGGGCAGTAGCGCTTCTCCTGTGTATTATCAAATTACTGCGATCCCCAACCCGCCTGTCAAGCGTGGGGAGCATGGCAAACCCCTCCAATGCAATGAAAGTCTTGGCGGACGCCTTTGTCCAACAGTGGACCTCTATAGGCTGAAGAAGTCCAGTCCAACCGACGAGCGATTGCTCATCTTACATCCACTAGCAAAACTTTGGGTTGATATGATTGGTAACCCATCCACGAACAAACCGCGGCAAGCGTTGCTTAAGTTTCAATTAACCTGTGTGGCTGGTATTATTAAGCCCACTTCTTAGATTGTAAACTCCATTCGGAATCACCACTTTTTTTTTCCTTTCCAGCCATCCTTATGCCTACTAGAAGTCAAAATAGTTTCAGGCAACGGGCTGTAAAAAAGGCTTGTTTTAATGTCTCATCATATTTCGAATTGAGTAAAGAAAGAGAAGAAAGCAAAAGTATTTATTCTCACTCGTAAAACCATTATTAAACCGTTGTGAAAAAGGGATGAAGCTATTCATCCGGTATAGCTCCATCTTTATTTGATACTGGAATCATTATGATTTTAACACGTCATAGTAACCCCCCAGTAAGATCTTAAAACTAAACTAAGTTAAACAGAATTAAAAATAAAGATAAATAAACAAAAAAGCAACAAAAATCAGAAAGTCCCTTACGAGACCAAAAGGCTCCTATCTCAGCATAATGCACCGAAATTTAAAAGTAAATGTCACAGCACTGGTGTTGTGATAGGACCTTTTCTTTTTTTTTTTTTGTTTTCGGGGGGAAATCTTCGAAAGGCACCCGGCTTCCGTGGAATGAATTTTTAATTCACTAAAACCACCCTGGTGATCGCCATCTGCACATAAGGGTGGTACTGGTTCCTCTTAAAAGACCAATTCCGAAACCCCTTTGCGCAACATCTGTAAGGTACATGCTGCCCATACACCCTGGGGAGACTCTAAGAGGGCCTACCCTAAGCCTCCTCTGCAATCCTGATAGGGCCTGGTGTGATGTTACGGACAATCAGAGCAACACAAAATGTATATCTATATATACTTTAAGTATTATAAAATACAATAAATATTACATATTTTCTCAGCGCGAGACGTATCCTTATTATCTATGGGTGTCATAAGCACTCAGTATATATCTACATCATAAGCACTGAGTATAGTCTTTGTCTCAGATAGCTAAGTCACTTTTTTAAAATAATTATAAACTAGTGCCTGACAGCAATCCCGCCTGATGGTAAGCAGTGATGTCAATCGTTGATTGATGAACAACATTTGGCGCAACGTACCCAGCACACATCGCAATACAACTACTTAGACCAGTCCTCCGTACGGCATCACCATGCTGCCATAGGATACAAGTAAAACTGCAGGCAACAGCTAGTTTGTAAAACTAACCCGTTTATTATTCAGTAGTACTTGTAAAGGGTGCGTATTTCAAACGCATATTTCATGAGGGGCGTGCGGTTTGCCCGTAAGTCATAACGCTGGTTATAAAGGCGTGGTCTCATTGGAGTAAAGGGTTAAAAAAAGGCTTCAGTAGCCTATTATGGCAGTCAAGGATTGAGGACAATGTTATGAAGGAAATTTTGGGTATGAATGTCAATGGTTATAAGTGTAAGAGAAGACCAAAGGAACGGTGAATGGTCAGATCAGGTCTAGGGGGTAGCACGTAAGTCCTAGGGGAGGGCAAGTCAAAATTTTAGAGTGATCGCACACGGTTTTTTGACGCTTAAACCGTACATTTAGTCAGTGTCTACTGCGTGATTTATTTAAAAGTTAAGAGATAATTCCTCGTTTATACTTTGTTTAGTAATTAGGGGAGTTCATACCAGTAAATAATTCATAAAGAACATGAAATATCGCAGCATAGTGGCTACATCGTGACTTTATCTCAAACCTCCCTCGTAAGACGGTTCACGCGGTCGTCTTTTTCGACATGAATAATTCATTACGTGAAGCCAAAAAGGTAAGAAAGAAGAAGAACAGAGAAAGTGTAACTCCTATTTATTGCTCATACCCTCTCTTGTCTATTTCTCAAATGCAAAAACACAAATTAATTGAAAGAAATCAAAACCTCAAGAACTCGAAGACTTTTCGGACTTCACTCTGAAAAGTCTTCGAGTGGTATTCTACAGGTGACCTACAATCATTCTTTATATGAATAAACCGAAGACCAGCTTCCAAGAACATAGATACCTGTACACGTTCCTTCTAAAGAATAACATCACTACTTCAATAGAAACCAGGCTTTAAAGAGTTGGGTACCAGTCCCACCGTCGACGGGGCGAGAGGACGAAGCGACAAAATTGTCGCTTAACAAACATTTAAAAGATTATAGATTACTAGTATCTTAATAACTGGCTTTCCGCCCGCGGCTTCGCCCGCGTGGAGTTCGGTTATATCACGCTTTTTAGATTTCCCTCGGGAATATCAAATTTTTCCGGGATAAAAGGCAGCCTATGTTCTTTCTCAGGGTCTAAAGATTGTCTGTGCCAAATTTCATCAAAATCGGTTGAGAGGTTTAAGCGGGAAAGCGTAACAGACAGACAGACAGACAGACCGATAGACAGACAGACAGAGTTACTTTCGCATTTATAATATTAGTATGGATAAGATTATGTTAGTATAGTCGTGGTGGCCTAGCGGTTAAAACACCAGCCTCTCAAGTATGAGTAGGCCGGTTCGATTCCAGGTTAGGCAAGTACCAATGTAATTTTTCTAAGTTATATGTACTTTCTAAGTATATCTTGGACACCAATAACTGATTACAAGGTCAAGAAAAACATCTTGATTAGGAAAATTTAACTGTTTTGCGTTGGTAAATGTGAGCTGGCGTCTGTATATACGCATACCAATGAGTTATTCCTTGTCGCTATAGCGTACTTGATGCTCGTTGATACTCGTTGCCCGCGAACTCTTAGTTCTGAGCTCTAGTCTAGTCAAGTCTCCAATGCCTGGATCCTAGCCAGCCTGTTGGTGTTCTATAGAATGCATTTTGGAAAGTATGCGAGGGAATTGCATGATTTAATCCCCCCATCTCCATTCTATCATACGGACGACCCGTCGTACGGCGAATTTCCATCCTTACGTTGTTGACGCCACAACGACCCAAACGAAGCGTTTCGCCTCGTCTTTTATACCGCGTACATTGAGGGACTAGAACAATTTACCAGCGGCAGTGTTTCTGTCGGAATACAATTTAAGTGGCTTCAAGGCTAGAGTGAATACGCTTTTAATAAACAAGCGCGCATTACCATCAACAATTACATCACTGCTTACTATCAGGCGGGATTGCGGTCAAGCATTAGTTTATAATTTGTAAAAAGCTGGTTGTCGTTAATCGCCGGCGGTAGGACGAGTGGCTAAAGCCGCACGCACTGGTGCAGAATAAACGCCGCGTTTGTTCTATGGTTTATACTAACGCAAAAATTCACAACGCTGGAAAATCCCTGTGTGTATAAAACGGGCGAATTGAATAGTACAAAGATTTATATTAATGCGGTGTGCTTCTCAGTGATTTTTAATATACATCAAAGGTATTAAGGTTAATCGGAAGTGGAGTGGAATAATCTGGTTGAATTTTATGTAGGTATAAATATGTCGGAGTTATTCATTAGACTTTTCAGACTGCCAGCGCCATCTTGTGGCTCTCGACAGAGTCTAGTCTGGTTGGCTTCGCCCCATTCGGAGACTGCCTGTAGTGCAGCATTCGTATGCTCAAACATAACTTCTCTTATGTATAACTCTTGGGTTTATAGTTCAATAATAATTTAAGGAGTTTAAATCTGGCAATTCTTAACAGCTGGGTTGGCAGAATTAGTTTTATGATAAGGGGGTGAAAGTATACAAATTAAAATTAAATTTTACCAAGATTATGTATGGAATTATTTTTCTTTTCTTTCTTCATTTAAAAAGAAGACGTTGCCGCACATTATAAAATAATTTCTCCTGTATCGTGGGTGCGTTTACAAACATATAAACTCATATATACAAGCAGCCAAACTCGGAACAGCTATCTGTAGGTAACAAAAACCCTGCTATTCCTTTCAGCTACATACAATATGTAAAGAAAACCCTGTCCGATCCGTGAAGGTATTGTTAGGTATCGTTAACTGATTCTATTAATGCCTACAAAGCCGGGCTAAACTTAAAAAAAAATCCCCCAAAAAAAATAAATATTATTTCGAAAAAGCGAGGTAACTTAATGCATGTGCGGTAGGCAACCCGATAGCCCCGCCCCCCTTCACCCGCGCATGTATGCGCGGGTGAAGGGGGGCGGGGCATGCGGCACGTGGTCGCATCGCTATTCGCTCCGTCACAAATGGTGTTGTCAGTTTTTTAAAAATTACCAAATTTCGGGGAAATTGGAATTAATACCCGGGAAAAAAAGATTATTTCAAAATTCATTATTATTGTTACTGTGATGATTATGTAAAATTTTATATTATATTTGGTCAAGTGTTTACCTAACCTTTATTATCCTTATGGGTCGGACAGGGTTTTCTTTACATATTGTATATATTTACTTACAAGCACATCAGTTTTTTGGCGGGAAGCTAAGATGAGTGCCACGCTCATTTTTCATTGGACTTTTAAATTATTTATAGTGTCGTTTACTAAATAAAAACGCGTGATTTATGTAGTAAAAAGTGCATTCAGTGAATAATTCATAAACAACATTGAAATATTGTAGCATAGTGGCCACATCATGGCTTTGTACCAAAACTTCCTCCTAGTGTCAGTTCACGCGAGAAACGAAAGGAGATAGGTTTAGTTAGGATAAGTTTAGGATAAGTTAGGATAAGTTACAAAAGAAGACAAGATATAATTAAGACTTGGCTTAAAGGTCTTAGAAACCAGGCCATAAAATCCCCAAAAACAAGCACATCATTAATGAAATTATAATTTTAAAAAAGTAATTACTGTCTAGTCGAGGTGTCAACATCAAATAACTATTAAAATCGACACATTCGACAAAATGGTTAGAATATCTGATTTTATAAGTTAAAGAGATTGCCGGGAACGTTCTACTTATGTCTTCTTCATGCAGAATTGCAAAGGTAAGAAATTAGTTAAAGATTACATTTTTTTAATAGTTATAAACTAGTGCTTGGCTGCAATCCCGCCTGATGGTAAGCAGTGATGCAATCGTTGATGGTAAAGCGCACTGGCTTATTAAGTCTATTCACTCAAAAAAACTGAGTGAATAGGAGGTGACGGCAGTTGAGCGAGGTGATGCAATGTTTAACCCAAAAACACGACCAACGATGCTGCGCCAGAGGAAATACAGAGGTAGGCCAGAGGTATATTAATAATTAAATTATTATTTTAATTATAATTTTTGTTGAACTAATTTTTATAAATGATATGTTTTATTACATCGGTATACCGATTCTTAAAACGTAGGCAGAAGGAACAACAGGGTTTTTCTTACATATTATATATACAAATATTTTTTTTCCGTGAGGTAACCGCAACCGCGACACGCATTGCAGCAGTCACTCGCTTAACCACTGCGCCAACCGTGCCGACCGTGCTCTTGAAAAAATACTCTCTGAAGTCTTTCAACCTTTCTTCTCAGAGAAGCCGACAAACTGTACAAACACCGACCTCATTTAGCTTAAAAAGTATTATTGAACTAGCTTTCCGCCCTCGCCTTCGCCCGCGTGGAATTCGGTTATATCGCGCTTTAGATTTCCTTCAGGAACATCAATTTTTTTTTCAATAAAAAAGGGACATAGGCTACATGTCCCTTCTCAGGGTCTAAAGATCGTCTGTGCCAAATTTGATCAAAATTGGTTGAGAAGTTTAAGCGGGAAAGCGTAACAGACAGACAGACAGAGTTACTTTCGCATTTATAATATTAGTATGGATGGATTGGTAAGCCTTTGAATAAGCCTACTTAAGGCTGGTTTTATGACAGTTTGACATATTTTATGACAGTTTGATATATTTTCTATACAAACACGACAGTATTTACAGACAAAAGTTAAATGAAAATTGAAATAGTAATGCATAACTAATGTCGCGTAAGATTTAAACTGACACGCTGGTCCATGCACGGATTTGACCTTGAACTTGGACACATTCTTTGTATAAAATTTATAATACAATACTATATGGACATAAAGAGACAGCCTCCGTGGCGTAGCGGTAGCGGACGCGGCCGCTGCGCAAGGTGGCGCGGGTTCGATCCCCGCACAGTGCAAGTATTTGTATGCATGAATATGAATATTTGCACTGGTCTGGTCGTGCCTCGGAAAGCACGTTAAGCCGTTGGTCCCGGTTACCATACGAACATCTAGTGGCAGTCGTTACACGTCGTTGGAGCCCTCAAAAGTCCAACAATTGGTCTAACTGCAATGCTTCGATATCGCCTTCGGGTTGTGGAGGTCAGACCGCGGCAGTCGCTTCACGGAAAATATCGAAGTTTAGCCAAAACGAGCAGTTAGTCTGGTTAAGAGGACGCCAGACTCCAAAGCTGAAAAAAAGCTACGGATGAGACTGGGATTTACGGTGAGACGATGATGAAATGCTTTGGAAGTGCGTACCTTGAGAAATATGTGAAATAAGCATTAGCAAAAGTCCAACAATTGGTCTAACTGCAATGCTTCGATATCGCCTTCGGGTTGTGGAGGTCAGACCGCGGCAGTCGCTTCACGGAAAATATCGAAGTTTAGCCATATCAGCAGTTGGTCTGGTAAAGCGGACCCCAGACTCCAAAGCTGAAATGCTTCGGATGCGACTGGGATTAACGCTGGGATGATGATGACTATATCGACATAAAACTAATGTGTATAAATGTAGGGTCTTTTTTGGGATGAGAAATCATCAAATGATCACTCCCGCTCTGGGCGGAGCGGAAGAGCGTGTCAGACTTTTACTGACTAAAACCTACCCGTGTTCCTTCATTTGTTGACGTGTTTTGCCAGCATCACTGCTACGCAGAAGGAGATGACGGCCTGCCATGCACTCTCGCTCCGGACCATGGCTGGACTAGGGTCGGACGCGAACGCACGAATTTGACCTTGACCTTGGACACATTCCAATGTATAAAATTTATAATAGACTACTATATGGACACGACACTAAAATTCTTGTATAAGTGTGTATAATTATAGTGACCTTATTGTCGTTTTCGGTGGGATACTATCAAAAAGCACTCGATGGTAGGCTATAACATCAGCTGCCGGCAGAAGTTACCAGCCACCAGACAAAGTCTTGTCGCCAAGCGATACGTCGTATTCCAGCATGATGTCTGGTGAAGCTTTACGGAGGACAGCTCTAAGCAGTTGTATTGGGATGTGGGCCGGGCACGATGCGCCAAATATTATTGACGGGAGTTTGGTTGTGGAGGATCTCCAGATTAATCACCCTCTGGGGAGCATTGTTGGTCGTGTTGTTGGGTTTTACATTGCATCACTTCACTCAACTGCCGTCTTCCTTCCTATTCACTATTTTTTTTTTTAATGAATAACCACTTAATAAGTTAACTAGTGCGCTTTACTATCAACGCTTGCATCAGTGCTTACCATCAGGCGGCATTGCGGTCAAACACTAGTTTATAATTATAAAAAATACCTATATATTCGAGGGTGCCGTCGGCGAGTGTGGGAGTTTTATGTCATTAAAACCATCCGTCTACCAAACATGGAATCCGGTTTCCCTTATAAGCCCAATTCCGGAACTCCCCTACGTCACGCCTGTTAAGCAAATCTCTGGGGTTTTGACGGACGCCTATGTAGATACCCTTTGGTGTTCCGTCTAATTAAAGGGAACGCAGTGGGAAAAACTTTTACTCCGTTACGACCGACAATCTTTTCATATCTTTCTTTGCTGCCGTTTGATTCTTCCTGTGACTTACTTATTTCCTTTTTAAAATTGAAATAAAAAGTGGTAAGATAACGAGCTAGCTGGGTGGTGTAGGTCTTAACTTAAAGGATTTATGAAGTAAAGTCTTGCGGCGAGTATCCAACCTTATTTTGTTGACACTACTACGATCAACACGAAGCATTTCTCCTCGTTTTTTGTACCGCGTACATAGAAGGACTAGAACAATTTGCAAGCGACGGTGTTTCCGCCCGACTACAATTTAATTGTAAACTAGCGCGCTTTACCATCAACGATTGGATCACTGTTTACCATCAGGCGGGATTGCGGTCAAGCACTAGATAACAATTACAAGAAAAAATGTTGTGGAAATACCTTAAATCTAAAACACACAACAACACATTTAATAAAACTAAACAAAAAATATGATAATACTTATGTCTCTTATCATATATTTCCCTGCTGTCACTGTAGTCAATTTTATTACTGTTAATACCTACAAATCGGTTCCCTGAAATTCACAGCGTTTATAAATCTGAGTGGGCCAACTACACTGTAATTTTTCACTGCACGACTTATGCCTGTAGTGAGAAATTGCCGGTTTCCTTTAGAAAGGATTTAACAAGGATGTATCAGTAGCACTGCGCACCTGAAGGCCTTCCCGATATTTAGCCACAGCAGGCAGAGGTTCAATGGCAAGTACCAATGTAACTTTTCTAAGTATATCTTGGACACCAATGACTGATTAAAAGGTGAAGGAAAACATCTTGAGGGAACCTGGACTTTAAGTCTGAAATTGCCAACCCACATTGAGCAAGTGTGGTGATTATGCTCAATCCTTCTCTGTATGAGAGACCTGTGCCCTACAGTGGGTCGATTAAAAAGGTTCATGATGATGATGATGATGATGAAGTCAGGGGCCCTAGTCTGCTATTACAATAGTGCCAGAATTGTCGCTCAATGATCTCATAATGATCGATTTTTAAGTTTCGTAATCTACTAACAAAATGGCGTCATTGTGACTTTGCAGTGGTCAATCACAGACACTACGCTCCATATTAGTAAATGTTCAAATTGAGTAGTCGTTTTTGGAAAATCATTATCAAATGGCAATACGGTAATGTCATTCTATCACCATTCCATTACGAGACGACCAAGATAATTGATCGATCATTATGAATTTAGCGGATTACGAACTTTTGAGCAAAATGATAATGGAATGACATTGGAATCGTGGTGGAAGGACACATTTATAAAAATAGCACATTAGGGCCCCAGGTGCTACGCAATGTAATTACTTGTACTCGGAAATACAAGGTTTATGCTGCTACAGGAGTGTGAATCGGACTGCCTGCCGGCCTGCGGTGATGCAGACTGTTTGAAGTTATGAAGGTTTGTTGGTCCGAAGTTTAATTGGGATTATGATTTGGTTTATTAATATTGTGTAACATGAACTCCGTGCTTCCTCAAGTTCATAACTTGGAGATAAAACTTATAGATGGAGAGCAAAACTAAGCATAATATAATAAGTTATTCCACTACACACCAATGTTATTGTTTTGTTGTGAAAATACATACAAAATGTCTTATTGAATTCAAAAGTAAAGTGTCACACTAACTGACGCTTTACTTTTTTCATATTATATTCCTACAAATTTAATTATGTTCTCAAACTAGGATAAAAACAATATTAAGGATTAAAATGTATTCATCATCGTCATAATCATTTGAGCTGAAAAAGACGTCCACTGATGGACATAGGCTTCCCCTAAGGTTATCCACGACAACCAAGGCTGCGCCTCCCGTATCCAGCGGGATGTAAATGTATTATTTCCATGTAAATGTATTAATAACATAATTGTTAGAAATAATATATTACTAGCGGCCGCCAGCATTAGTGGTCACAGCGTGACCAAATCAAACCAGTGGTTCCTGAGATTAGCGCGTTCAAACAAACAAATAAACTCTTCAACTGTATATATTAGTACTAGCGGCCGCCAGCGACTACGTTCGCGTGGTTTAGTTATGCTCCGCTCCCACACACGCACACACACACACACACGCACACAAACACACACAGCGTGATGTTATATAGCCTAAAGGCTTCCTGGATTAATGGGCTATCCAACGCAAAAAGATTTTTTTCAAATCGGTTCAGTAGTTCCTAAGATAAGCGCGTTCAAACAAACAAATAAACTCTTCAGCTTTATACAGTATGTTAAATAACAGAGGGCGTTCCCTTAAACTCGTTAATATATATCATTAATAGATTAAAATAAAAATATCAGCATAGAAAAATAAGCATAAAATAATCCGAATAAAAAGAAACTATAATTGAAAATAAATTTGAAACCTCCTGTTTTAAATCAAAATAGTAGCGCGGAATAGTATCTACCTAACGTTACATTGCCCAACACACATCAACCAACACACATCAATCAATTAGATCTTAGATCGCCGCCGCATACGCGGCTCGTCATTCATAAATAAATTGCGACGTTGCCGTCTTTCATGTTCGCGTGTACAGTGTGTTTCTTTTACATGTCAATTTAAAATTTTTATTGAATATTTTCATATTGAAAAAATTTTAAAACATTTTGTTTTCGAATGGAAATATTTTTTTTAGCATGTATGTATGCTATACTATTTCGGGTTAACGGGAACGCCCTCTGTTAGTTAACATACTGTATATTAGGTAGTATAGATTTATAAGAATGTATAAATTTGGATAGATTAATCTTTGTTACTCTTTCACACAAGAAATTACTAAACAGATTTGGATAAAATTTGGGACAACGATGATTTATAATCTGGAATAATGCATACAAAACTTTTTATCTCAATATTTCTACGGAATCAAAGCTTATACGGGTCAGGTACAAAACTACGAGGAGCAGTTAATAATATTATTTTTTTTAAAGTTTATCATAGAAATATTGTTTAAACTCGGAGAATTCATCGCAATGTAAATCCTCAAGCTTATTAACTAGATGAGCATTTGAGTAAATTCATCCACTCATTTTATATACCAGGAAATAGAACAGCGCTCTATTTTGCGTAATTTTGATTGGACTTACTCAAGAATAATCAATCTTATTAGATCGTTTGCTATGGTATTTTAAACTCAAACTCCTTTAAACAAAGACCAGAATTGTTCGCATCGCCAGCAATAAAATAGATTGTCGACTCGACAAATGTATTAATGGTTGTATTGATTGAGTTTTATGACGCCTGAATGTGCCTAGTCTATGAAATGACGCCATGGCCTCTGACACAGAAATATACAGTTTTATAGAAGCACTTAGATCAAATACATTCCATAATATTTTAGAAGATAGTAGATATAGTTTATTATTCAATTGGATTTTATAGAGCCTACAAAATGTTATTGGAGGAAAACCAATAGAGGTCACCGAGGTCCAAGTCATGGGCCGAATAATTCATTAATAAGGCCAATAATTAGCCCCAAAAGGAAAATTGATTGGAAGATATAAATTATCCTGTTACACCTAACCAAGCAAGAATTTCTAATACAATTAGAGTAAGACAGATATAGTTAATTAGAAATATTGTATAGCATGCATTAGGTATTACATTTTTATTTATTAATAAAGAAAGAAAGAAGGAAAGAAAGAATGAAAGAAATAAAATACATTTTTATGTACCACAAACTAAAAAACACACAATTATAGTTATCTCTATAGGTACACACCATAAAATACAAACCAAGAAGTACTTTATTTTTAATAAAACAAAATATAGTTACTAAACAATTTAAAAAACAATAGTTACTAAACGTATTGACTTACTAAACAGTTTTATTTTTTCTGAAGGGAAAGCTGTTATTAGGTAATGTGTGATAATAATGCTCGATCTTAAGCCGCTCATCATTTCAACAAAATTAATATATTTCTCAAAAGCTTATACAAAATGTAACTAGATCGTGTTGAAGTTGAATTAGAAGTCGCAAACGTTGTGTGACAACGATTTGGTTGAATTTCTTTTGAATTTTAGAAAATATATTACCGGCTATGGAACAGTATTCAATACGGTTCTTTTATTCAGACCTGCAACCCTATTAGTATATACATAAGGTCAACATTTGAGTACTGAGCACCTCACAAGGAGTTCGGTATTTAACAATGTGTCACCATTGAGTTACAGACAGAATCCGAGATATTTGAAGCAAAACCCAGCTCTACTGCAAGGTACCGCTCCGCTACCCTGTATTTACGTGCAGTACGTTTCTGTAACCTGAAACTAACGCGAAGTCAGCTGTCATTATAACCAATGCTAAAGGGATTGACACTATTGATAGCTCATTCTTTTTTTTCCGGTCTGATAAATCCTCATGGATGTCGGCCATCCCGGGACGGGCGACAGGGTCTGTCAGACTCTTACTCACAAAAAACCACCCCGGTGTTCCATCTCACACCTACACCGAGGGTTGCGAGAACAAACCCTGCTTTTACAACCCCCGATTGGTGCTGACCCGCCACTGTGGGCCTCTGCGAGTCAGGGTGTATGACTCCCCCCATGACGTCTAAGAGTGGCGCGCATGAAACATTTTGTGCCGCCACCTCTGGTCCTGATGTTTGGGGGGTGACAGACGTCCCCAAGTCTATCGCTCCTGGACCCATTTAGGGGGGCTAGAAGAAGGCGTTATGCGCCCTTCGTCAACGCCCAGTTTCCCTGCTGCGGGCTGGGTGAGTGGACGAGATCTCCCTCTCCCTTTTCGCAGCCTCCTTCTGTGTTGACTGTTTCGCAAAAGGAAGCCACCGCATCCCTAGTACTCTTCGCTGCCGAC
The DNA here is from genome assembly GCA_017933935.1 of Sesamia nonagrioides. Classification (NCBI taxonomy): domain Eukaryota; kingdom Metazoa; phylum Arthropoda; class Insecta; order Lepidoptera; family Noctuidae; genus Sesamia; species Sesamia nonagrioides. The sequence continues at coordinate 1,990,957 of JADWQK010001182.1, forward strand.
TATCGACTTGATTACGGCCGGCAGCGATAGCCTATTTCAGAGATGAGGGCACGGCGTACTTTGAAAATAAGGGCACGGCGCAGGTACTTCCAAGCGGCATACTCTGTCAGCCTATGCCGCGCCGTGGTCTTCCGGCAGACGACGCAGTGGTGCCACCCTGTTTATGCGATACAGGTACTTTCAGAAGCAACCATGCCCCGAGAGTACCTGTATCACCCGAAACGTCAGGGAGCCATGCCTTTTCCCGAGCCCGTCCACCAGTACCGGTCGGATTGATAGCTAACTTCACAGTTCACCAAAAGGTGAGGGGTGAGCCGTGAAAAGTACTGCCGGTCGATTCAGTGAAAATATTGATGTTCACTGAATCAATTGGCAGTATTTTTAAATACAGTATGATACTATATTTACCAATACAAAAAATGATGCGGGGTCCCGGAATACCGAGATCTTGGTATTGCGGGATTGGAAGCCCTTATAGTATGATAGGTACATCGGCATGCAAACTGAAACCATATTTTCAGCACTTGATTCTAGCTAGTTTTTCTAACGTAAGTTACGGCCAACTGAATACCTAAGTCCTGTAGAGTAATTGCGTAACACACTATCAGTAGCAATGGGTTTAATATTGATGGTTCACCAATATTCATTGCGTTATTTAGGTTGTTGAGCAGACACATTTTTGAACTTATGAAGCAATGGAATGGCAATTTGCTTCGAAATTATTCCAACTAATAGTATAGATCGCGCCAAACATCTAGTCCGCTCAGAAGTTGCTTCGCGCAATTGTATTGCTGGTGTATTTATACATATATATGTATAAATATGTATATATATATATATAGTATGCGTATTTATACATATATTTAAATATATGCGTAACTGTACAAATGCGCGAAGCAACTTCAGAGCGGACTAGATGTTTGGCGCGATCTATAATGGTGCGTTACGCAATTAGGGTGCAGTAGGGTAATTGCGGAATAGACTATTAGTAGCAATGGGTTTAATTTTGATAGTTCACCAACATTCATTGCATTATTTACATTGTTGAGCAGAGACGTTTTCCATTTGCTCCATATGTTATGGAACAAATTAGCAGTATGCTTCGAAATGATTCCAACCGCAAACCCATAGTATATATTTTAAAGTGACCGAAATACCTATAAACTTTATTATAATGACAATAAAGTTGGTTTCAGAGTTACTAAGTACTATTGAAAAAGATATGAAAATGTTTGACATTGTCGCGTAAATTGAACTTCATTGTGTAGATAGTAAAGTTGTTTTTCTATTTATTAAATACTTCTAATTTTCCTATATTTGACAAGTTATTGAGACTAGATTGTAACTGAGATGAGACTGCAATTGGATTTTAAACGTTAATTACAAGAACTGAGTGGCTTCCGTGAGTTTTCATTAAGAAGACTCGATCATCGATATCGACCGCGTTTGACTCATAGATGGGCCCGCTTCAAGGTTGTAAGAACTCTCAACCAATGAGAGCGCCAAACGCGGTCGATGCGTATGATCGAGACTCGTAATGAAAACTAATGGTAGCCACACTGATCTCAGTCTCAATGCTATAAAAACATTTCTAGTTGCCTACATTTTAAACATTGGCGTTGCGACAAGTTTGAGACTAAAATTTGAACGATTTTAAAAACAGTGAACTGGCCATCAGGTTCATCATCATCATCATCAACCCTTTTTATCGTCCCACTGCTGGGCACAGGTCTCCTCTCATACAGAGAAGGATTGAGCGTAATCACCACGCTTGCTCAATGCGGGTTGGCGATTTCAGACTTAGAAAGTCCAGGTCTCCTCAAGATGTTTTCCTTCACCTTCAGTCATTGGTGTCCAAGATATACTTAGAAAGTACATATAACTTTAGAAAAGTTACATTGGTACTTGCTTGACCTGGAATCGAACCCGCGCACTCATACTTGAGAGGCTGGTGCTTTAACCACTAGGCCACCACGACTATCTGCCATCAGGTTGCACGTCAAAAGACTGATCAGAAAAATTGAGTAAACCTGTCTTTCTGCTTCACATCTACACGTTTATTCATTGAAATGAGCTCTATGAATTTGGCCTACTATCCATTAAACTAGTATATTGTACCGCATTTGAAGCATCTTGATTAGGAGAAGTGAATGATATTCTATGTTATTGGTATTGGGGCAATATTAGATTGTATAATTATATTTTTCTTAATTTATTTGACATTGAGACACATTTAATTTTTTATCAATTTAATTTTACTGCTTGAAAATGTTTGTACGCTGAAAGACAGCAGAATATTTTGGACGTGAATTGTATGTAACATCTTGTAACAACAATATACACTTCTATTCTATTCTATTCTATTCTATATTCTATTCTATTCTAAGTGCTCTAGAAAGCCCACGAAATTCAAATGGTAAGACAAACTTAAAATGTGTCGTGTGGACCCACCATTATAGATTGTATGTTGAACAGTACATGATGTGACATGTAACAGGTAATTTCTCAGTTCATATAATTAAATCACCATTTCATAAAATGTTAATCAAAAGGGCAATGAAGTCTCCAAGTTTACAGGCGACAGACCTAAACTAAACTTATCTTCTGCCCTTTTCTTAATTCAATTTATTGACTTTTTCAATAAATTGAAAAAGGCACTGATTTTGAATCTGGTAAACAAAGGAATCGCCGCATTTTGACAGCCTCTGTGGCGTGGCGGTACCGAACGCGGCCGCTGCGCAAGGAGGCGCGTGTTCGATCCCCGCGCTGTGCAAATATTTGTATGCATGAATATGAATATTTACACTGATCTGATCGTGCCTCGGAAAGCACGTTACACTGTTGGTCCCGGTTGCCCAACAGACATCTAATGGCAGTCGTTACGGGTTGCTAGGGCCCTCAAAATCCAACAATTTGTCTAACTGCAATGCTTCGATGTCGCCTTCGGGTTGTGGAGGTCAGACGGTAGTCGCTTCACGGAAAATATCGAAGTTTAGCCAAAATCAGCACTTAGACTGGCAAAGCGGACCCCAGACTCAAAAGCTGAAAAAGCTTTGGATGCGACTTTGGATTAGCGCTGTGATGATGATAATGATGATGAAAGGAATCGACGCCACTAAGCTGTAAATTACAAAAAAAAAAACGTAAGAAAATTTGAATTTCCCGGGGTACCTAAACCACCCCCTTTATTGTCGAGTTTCCAGGGAAGATTGACATTATACCTAATGGAAATAGTGGTTGTTAACGCAGCAAGTAAAGATTTATAGCTTTGTTTTTGAGGGAAATTGGATTTGTCATTTGAAATTATGTGAACGAGAATTGGATGAATGATTTATAGAAGACTACCTGTTGCCCGCGACTTTCCTTGCGTATATTTTGTGTTTCATATTTTGAGGTCCGAAGCTACGCTATTAAATTTCTTAAAAATCTGTTCAGTGGCGTGAAAAACTAAAAGACAGATAAATTATATTCATTTCTATAAATAGGATTTTATATTGCTTTTTAGATTGGTGATTTCTAATTGACTAGTCTGAGAAAAATTGGAGATCAAATTATCATGACGACTCAGATTAATGTCTAAGATAAATCTAGTCAGTCTTAGTATGCATAGTGTAAAATTAGAGGACAGAGGATGATTAAGAGCCAAACCTAAAGTTATATAAAATAATATTGGATAATATCGGCTGCCGGCAGAAGTTACCACCTACCAGACAAAGTCTTGCCGCCAAGCGATTCGTCGTGTTCCGGCATGATGTCTGGTGAAGCCGTACGGAGGACGGGTAGTTGTGTGGCGGGTACGATGCGCCAAATGTTGTTGTGTCAGGAGTTTGGTCGTGGAGAGTCTCCAGATCAATCTCCCTCTAGCGTTACATCGTTTGGTCGTGTTGGTCTTGGGTTTAACATTGCATCACCTCGCTCAACTGCCGTCATCTTGCCTTTTCCTAAGTTTTTTTAAGTGAATAGGCTTAATAAACTAGTGCGCTTTACCACCAACGATTGCATCACTGCTTAGCATCAGGCGGGATTGTAGTCAAGCACTAGTTTATAATTATTAAAAAAAAAAAAAAAAAAAACATTTTTATTTCGGACATAAAAATCCATAGAGTATTAGTAACATACAAAGAAAAACAAAACTTATTGCCTAGTGTTAGTAATTATTAAAGTTTGCACAAATTTTTGAATTATTGGAGAGCCGAAACTCTCAGCTACAGTTTTCAGGATGCTGTTCCGACTATCCCTCACTCTTCTCAGCAACGACGCGGTCTTTTTGCGTATGATTGCATAAAAACCGTCGGTACGGGCTTGCGCAAACATTTCCGACGCACTACAGTAACGAGGTAGTCTCAACAACATCCTGAAAGCATTATTATATTGGACACGCAGAACATCCAGCGATCTTTTAGTACAATTGACCCACAGACTGCTCGTGTACAGACTTTGACAAAGCCTTGAACAGTGTTATTTTTACTTGGTCTGTACATCGGGCAAATTTACATATAATATTGGATGCAAAAATTTTAAACGAAACATACATATCATGGTTCTTTGAGATGTGGACTATATCTGTTTCAAACTGCACGCAAGACAATAAATAACTCTAATGGAAGTGATTACAACGTCAATTTTCTCTTCAATATGTTAAACATTATAAGTCGAGACCACATTATGAAATACTCGCTCGCTCGTGCCTTGAATTTACAAACAGTATATGCTAAACACGGCAAAGATCATTATAGTATTAGGAGTTTCACTGCAGGAATCTTTGTAGATTAATGCAAGCTTTGGATCCAAAAACAAATGGACCAACTCTCACGACAAACAAATAATCCTAATATAAATGCTTTGGGAGAGCGACAGCCTTCGTGGATGGCGTAGGGGTAGCGAACGCGATCGCTGCGCAAGTAGACGCGTATTCGATCCCTGCGCAGTGCAAATATTTGTATGCATGAATATGAATATTTGCACTGGTCTGGTCGTGCCTCGGAAAACACGTTAAGCCGTTGGTCCCGGTTGCCATACGAACATCTAATGGCAGACGTTACGGGTTGTTGGTAACCCCAAAAAATCCAACAATTGCTCTAACTGCAATGCTTCGTTATCGCCTTCGCGTTGTGCAGGTCAGACGATAGTCGCTTCACGGAAAATATCGAAGTTTAGCCAAAACCAGCAGTTAGACTGGTTAAGAGGACCCCAGACTCCCAAGCTGAAAAAAACCTACGGATGCGACTAGGATTTACGGGGAGACGATGATGAAATGTTTTGGAAGTGCGTACCTTGAGAAATATGTGAAATAAGCATTTAACCTTGGATGGTTGTGATATTTGTAGAGGACACGTAAGAAGCGAATAACAAAAGGTATTTAATATCTGCCATCACTCACACATCAGTAAGTAGCATTAGGTTTAGTTTTGAGAGTTTTACAACATTCATTGCGTTGTTTACGTTGTTGAGCAGGCACATTTTTGGAATATATGGAGCAATGGATTAACAATTTAATTGGCTGGAAATGCCAAAAGAGAGCGACTAGAAAAAAGCGTATGTAAGAATCGTAATACGCAGTATTCTGAATTTTAACTATGCCTGGGAAAGAGGTTGGGAGGATGGGTTTATGAATCTTTTTTTTTAATTGGTAAACCCGAAAAATATTCCGCGTAGCCTGGCTTTAGAAAGAATATAAAACAGTTAATCCCAGCGCCACTCCATTCCCGCGTCAGCATAGATAGTAGAAAAGTTCTTTTCATCCCGAAAGTAGCAAAAGCCAACGTTCTGAATGCACTCACAATTTATATTCCCGATCTACATAACCCGACCGAATAAAAAACACATTCACCCTCGTATCCCACTCCAATTTCTTAACATTCACAATTTCCCCGCATAATCTCAGATATATAGAGCAAAATTGAACTCAAACGTGAATATTTACAAGTGAACATGGCAATATCTCCTCCAAATATACGTGCAACACTCTATGCGAAATTAAAATTGGCTTGAGGCCAATATAATCTTACTGTGGGTCCGTATTTATCGCTTTGGATAGGGCAGAACGGAGGTATTATGAAAATCAGGAGGAAACTGAGCCCATATCGGATCTGTTAGTCAGTCTCGTGTAAAAAGAAAACTATACGTTTGGCAGCTTTTGTTTTTCATTTACTAACCCATTTACATACACAGAAATGAAGGATAGAACAGACAAGTAGGTAGAAATGTGGTGTGAAAAATAGAAAACAAAAGAATGAAAATACGTTTATTGGTAGTAAATTTTCCTAGAAACTTTCTCCATAATTAGCTTACTGACACGTTATATGAGTTCATATAATTGTCTTTTTTTACAGTACATAAATATGTGAGCTGTCACGCCCTATATAGTAATAAGTTTTTACTTTTTTTATATCGATTTTAATGATTTTTTTATTATTGATTTTTTTTTTACTTTGTTGGTATTTCGGCGTGGCTAGCTACTAAAACAGTCCAACTAGGTAGGTCCAACTTCGAGAAAGAGGTGTCTCGGCGAATCCAGCTCGGTTGGGCAGCGTTCGGGAAGCTACGCTACATCTTCTCGTCGTCCAAGTTCCACAGTGTCTCAAGACTAAAGTCTTTGACCAGTGTGTGTTGCCAGTGATGACTTACGGAACTGAAACGTGGTCGCTCACAATGGGCCTCATACGAAGGCTCAGAGTCACACAAAGGGCAATGGAAAGAGTTATGCTAGGAGTTTCTCTGCGTGATCGAATCAGAAATGAGGAGATCCGCAGAAGAACCAAAGTCACCGACATAGCTCTGCGAGTCGCTAAACTTAAGTGGCAGTGGGCAGGGCACATTGCCCGTAGAACCGATGGCCGATGGGACAGTAAGTTTCTGGAGTGGCGGCCACGTACTGGAAGACGCAGCGTAGGGAGGCCCCCAACAAGGTGGACAGTTGACCTGGTGAAGGTCGCAGGAAGCCGATGGATGCGGGCAACACAAGACCGGTCAGCGTGGAAAGCCTTGGGGGAGGCCTTTGTCCAGCAGTGGACATCTATAGGCTGAAGAAGAAGCTACTAATAAATAACTTCATTTTATGGTCGGTTTTCTTGTGGTAACTACTATAAATAGTATTGTATAAAAGCGACAGCCAGTACCAACGTCATGACGTCATCATCGGTGCATCAATAACAATATGAAGACGCATAAGCTCCTCTTAGGGCTCATGAATGTGGACATGATACGTCAGTGAAGTTGTGGTGGTGTTGTAAGAAAATAGCGGAAAAAGGGATTTTCTTCATCCACAAAAAAAAAATCATCGTTTATTGCCAATAAAACAAAGTGTCATTCTATAAGCAAAAACAATGAAGGAAAAGTCAAAAATGTTTTGGATTTTTTTTTAATAATTATAAACTAGTGCTTGACTGCAATCCCGCCTGATGGTAAGCAGTGATGCAATCGTTGATGGTAAAGCGCACTAGTTTAAAAAACTAAGGAATAGAAAGGATGACGGTAGTTGAGCGAGGTGATCCAATGTTAAACCCAAGACCAACACGACCAAACGATGCTGCGCTAGAGGGAGATTGATCTGGAGACTCTCCACGACCAAACTCCCGACTCAACAACATGTGGCTCATCGTAACCGCCACACATCGCAACACAACTGCTCAGACCCATCCTCCGTACGGCTTCACCAGATATCATGCCGGAACAAGACGAATTGCTTGGCGGCAAGACTTGTCTGGTGGGTGGTAACTTCTGCCGGCAGCCGATGTTATGGCCTACCACCGAGAAACACATAACATGACATACAACACATAACATATAACATGTTTTAACGTAAGTTGCCGAAATTTATGTTCCGTTGAAGTCGATTATGAATAACAGCCAGTGATGCTATACTGCAAAAAAATCCTTTGTACAGACGACAGCACATCAAACTACTAGTGCCTAGAGGGCGCTGCGCGTGGCCTAACGTGAAGTAAAAGTGCTCCGTAATAAAAAACTCTTTTAAAATATAAATAGTGCATAAAAGTGTATAAAACTTGGTACATAAACAGAACTTTCAGTAGTTATTAAGTGACAGTAATTGTGTTAGTGTTATTGTACAGAAACAGTGGAAATATAAGAAAAAAAAAAAAAGAAACTTTAAATTTGTGAGCAAAAACAACACAATACACAAAGTGACTATTTTCAAAACAAAACAAAGTTTAACTTTCATAAAAACCCCTAATCTACAAACATTACAAAACAAATAAACGAATTATAGTAATAAATTATTTCAATTTCATTAATTACATGGCTAATATAATAAATAATAGTAATAAAACAATAATAACAGTGAAATATTGGAAAAGAAGTGCAAAAGTGACTCGTACAGTAATTTGAATTGCAACCGCCATTATCGATTGTTTAAATTTGATTATTTATAGATTGTATAAACAAATAAAATTCACGACAAGTGGTCAATAAATTCAACTAATTTTCTCATGTGCGGCTGGCTTAGTGCACAAGCGTTCTACTTTTGCCGATCAACCAGTCTTAGACGAATGTCCGCGAGTTCAAACCCCACTTGCAACATTCACTTTTCGTAAATTTCTAAATTTAAAAAATAATTAAATACATACCTACATTTGAAAAAGCAAACACAATGATCCCAATGATCTCAAACTTGGCAAGAAACAGTAACAGTGCTCACAAGATGGCGCCACTAGTAACTTGTTACAAATGTAAAAAAATGGTCAATAGAAAAAATACTGCGCTATGCTCTGCCTGTAATAACAGGTATGAGTTAAATTGCGATGGCTATCCCGAAGCGACATACCGCCTTAAAGATGCAGAAGCCAAAAAGAAATGGAGGTGCAAGGTATGCATCAGAAATAAAAAATATGCCGAAACTGATAGTACATCTAATATTACGATGCGTAAAAAGCAAACCTCGATAAAAACAGTATCTCCAACGCAACATGAAGCTGAAGCTGGTCTAATAAATGAAAATATGGGTGACGAAACACTGCGCCAATCTCCAGTACAACATAGCACATTGTTATTTGACTCCCATATACTTACAGAACGCGAAACATCTGATGAGTCATATAATACTCCCAAACTATCAAGAAGTGTTGACAGAACAGTATCTGATTTAGTTTCAACCTCAGAAATGAAGTACACTATAGCTCAGCTCACACTTAAACTTGAAAGCGCCGAAAATGAACTGGGAAATCTGTTGCTCGAAAATAATGACTTGCACAAACAGATTAACAAATTAACTTTAGAAAACCAAAGTTTAAAATCTATATGCCATTCTGCTAAGATTTATGACAGTCCTAAGCTCAAACAGATGAAAACCCGTGTCCTGTCACTCCAGCATAACACGTATTCTACACCAATCTCCCCATCGTTAGAGAGTTACAACATTAATACCAACGACTACGGTAAAATATCACTATTGAAACAGGAGATCGTCACTCTACAACAACAATTAGAGGTCGCAGAAAGGGAGATCTCAACCCTTACTGGACGCATTGAAGAACTTATGAGGAGCAGTCATATCTCAAGTGAAAATTATGCTCAGGAACCAACGCACGCAACGAGTCAGAAGTCAAATAATACTGCAAAATATCGAAACTCAACTGCTCTAAATGTACCAAATATCCACCCCGGGAAGAAGATATTCATCTTCGGATCCCAGCGCTGCGTCGGACTAGCAGCAGCCATCTCACGTTCGCGTACAAACACACAGTACGAAACATACAGCGTCGTCGCCGAAACGAAGCCGAATGCACCGTCCAGCGAAATCTTGGCCAACTGTAGAAATAGTGAATTGTCTACCGATGACAAACTTGTTATATGTATAGGGGAAAATGATCGTAACTCAAACCTAACCATATCTCAATTGCACATTATATTAGATACATTCAAAAATAACACTATAATTGTATTAAATGTCTTAAATAACGCGTATTTAAATGTAAATAAATTGAATTACTCCATAAAAAACATATGTAAACAGTATAAAAAATGCCACTTTTTATACAAAAAATGTACAAAATTGTACGATATCTGTCATTCAGTAAACTATATTATAGATTGTTGTGATTACAGTGATAAATATTTGAATCCTAGTGAAATTCGAAAATGGTTAGAGATTAACAAATCAAGTTTTAATGTAAACACTAGTCTTAAGGAACCTAGGAAAGGGACAATTCCCTACTACTTTAATTGTCTTCAAAAAAATAGCCACAGGGAAAGTACAACCCCTCAACTGGAAGTAAAGAATCCAAAAGGGACCATATCCTATTACTTTCCTGTTATAGACAAGAATAAATCATTTTTTCGTGCCCAAAGTAAATAAAGAGCACAATTTTAGAATACTCCATCAAAATATTGCTAGTATCCTATCCAAAAAAGAACTATTAGAAATAACGATTCAAGAATTAAAAGAAGTAAATAATGATCCGGATGTTATATGTCTGTCTGAAACATTTATAAAAAAAGGTAACGAAAATTACGTCAAAATATATAACTATACTATGGCTTCTAGCTTCTCAAGAGAAAAACAAAGAGGTGGCACTTGTATACTAGTAAGAAAGGATTTGAATTATAAGGAGTTAACATTTGTAAAAGGTTATGCAATACAAAATACATTTGAAGCCTGCGGTGTAGAGATAGTTTGTAATAAATTAGTAATAATATCTGTTTATAGAACACCTCAATCGGATCCAAATCAGTTTTTAACAAAATTAAATTATCTTTTACATGATCTGCTGAGGAAATATAAGTCTAAATTAAATGTAGTTGTAACCGGCGATTTGAATATAAACACTCTAAGAAAAAGCAATATAACTAACGAATTGCATAGCCTGGCAAATAATTATAACTTGAAAATACACATTAAGGTACCCACACGTAAATTAACCTGTATTGACCACATTCTAAGCAACATTTCAAATGCCACTTCAACCGTCCTACCTCTACATCTTTCAGATCATGATACAGCACAAATGTTGAGCTTCCCTACTAAAAATAAACCGTTAAAATTAGCAGCATATTATATTTTTAAAAAAGACTACAGCATAGACAATATCCGAAAATTTAAGGAATGCTTGCAAAACTTGACTTGGGCCGATATTTATCTAAATACTGATTCAAATTCCGCATTTAATGAATTTCATGATTTGTTGAGTTTATTTTACAATCTTTGTTTTCCAAAATTAAGAGTTAAGGTTAATAATAATAACAAAAATGCACAAAAGTGGATAAGCAAAGGTCTAAGACAAAGTTGTAAAACTAAAAGAAAACTACGTTATCAGTATTATAAAAATAAAAATTCAACTAATAAAACCAAATACAAAAATTATTCTTACCTGTTAAATAAATGTGTATACAGCTCAAAAAAAAACCTAAATATTAATTATATTAATGCGCATGATAACAAATGTAAAGCAACATGGACTGTTATTAAAAATGAAATTAACGCTACTAATTCCAAAGAGAATATAGAAAGCATAAAGCTAAAGGATACAGTAATTACAGACCCCTTAGAAATAGTCTCTATATTCAATAACCATTACACAAACTCAACTTCTATACCAATTCAACAAAGTGCTGACCGAAACTTTAAAAGAAATAAATATTACAACTCAATGTTTCTGAAGCCATTACTTGAAAATGAGGTGCTACAAGAAATAATGTCTTTACGCAATACCAAATCTGAGGGATATGATGAAATAAGTACTAAAATAATAAAAGCCTGCTGTAACGAGCTAACTAAGATCTTAACTCACTTAATCAATATGTCATTCTTACATGGAACATTTCCTGATAAATTGAAAATATCCATAATAAAGCCATCATTCAAAAAGGGAGATAAGGATGATATAAATAATTATCGACCTATAACTTTAATACCGATCTTATCTAAAATTTATGAAAGATGTATGTATAGAAGATTGGTTGATTTTTGTAATAGATTCAAAATTATAAGTGACGAACAATTTGGGTTTCAGAAAAGTAAGTCGACAACTTTAGCTACATTCTCTCTTATGAAAGCAATACTTTCTAATGTTAACAACAATCAGATGACTACTGGACTATTTTTTGATTTATCAAAAGCCTTTGACCTGGTATCGCATGACATACTGCTAGAAAAGTTGGAAGCTATTGGAATAAGGGGACCCGCTCTACGGTGGATAATGTCCTATTTGAGTAATAGGAAACAATGCGTTACTATCAATAGAATTAACAAAAATAGAGACATGACACCCTACTATTCAGAATATAGACATAATAAATACGGCGTACCACAAGGAAGTGTGCTTGGCCCAGTATTATTCCTTATATACATAAATGACATTACAGAAATAACAAAGCATAAATGCATCCTATTTGCTGATGACATATCTATTGTAGTAGCAACTGATAAAAAACAAAATACCATTGGAGATCATGAGTGTGAAATTAATAATACAATCAATAAATTAATAAATTGGCTTGACATTAACCATTTAAAAATAAACCTAAACAAATCCGTCTATATACAATTCAATGATACAAATAATAATAAAAATAACATTAAACTTAATATAAATAAACTCAATGAAGTAACACATACAAAATTCTTAGGTATAATAATAGATAAAGATATAAATTGGAAATTACATGTAGATAATGTTAGCACTAGAATTAATAAATTTGTATACGCACTGAAGCAAGTTAAAAATGTTACCAATATGAAAACTGCTTTAATATCATATCACGCCTATGTTGAATCGATATTACGATACGGTGTTATAATGTGGGGCAATAGCACTGATATGACTAGAGCATTCATTGCTCAAAAAAAGTGCATAAGATCAATTTGTGGACTAAAACCCGACGATTCATGTCGACCAATGTTTCAAAGACTTGGCTTGTTACCGCTCCCATGCATTTACATTTACGAAATATGCATATTCGTAGTTAAGCATATAAAGCTGTTTAAAACTGCAAATGAAATATGTCCACGTATCAGACGAGATCCTTTTAGATTAGTACAGAGTGATCTACCAAGACTGACCAAATACAATAAAAATTGTCTTGCCACATGTGTGCGGATATATAACAAGATGCCAAGTCATTTCAAAGTATTAAATATAAGATTATTGAAGACTGCATTCTATAAATGGTTAAATGAATATAATTTTTATAGTTTAAAAGAATTTATGGATCATAAATGTTAATGCCTTAAATAGTTTAGTTTACCTTAAACAATTTGCGTGCTATGTTCATCTTAGCTAAACATGCTTGTACCTACTGTATTTTTATTGAACACCTTTGTATACCATGTTTAATGCAAATAAACGATTTATTATTATTATTATTATTACAATCTGTCAGATTTCTTTATTAGATTTTCAACTTTATAATCTAAAACGTTAAGGTTCACGGTTGATTGGGAATATTTGACAGTTTCGGGTAACTTGATCTGCTGTCGTCCGTACTATCTTTCTACTTCTTTCAATTTATTGCTTCTGAGGACCAGTTTTTGTCCAGAGTCCAGCTAATCCCGCTATCTCCAATTGGCCTAGAGTATCGGCCGCGTCTTACAAGTTTTGGGTTGCAGGTTCGCCCGTCAGGCTCTTTGTATAAATTATTTCATCACTACTGCTCTTAAACTGTGAAGTAAAACAGCGTGAGGATACCAGGAATGTCCTAGAGGCAAAACTTTGAAGACGTGTGACATCATGACGTCATGTGAGTTTTGCCATATGGGCCCACGTTAAGCCTACGTGGTAGATTACTGCCCATTCCCTCTTACCGATAGGAAGCCTGTGTCCCAGGAATGTGAACATTATCGGCTGATTATGTGTGATAATAGGCTGATAGTGTGGTGGCCTAATGGTTAAAGCACCAGCCTCTCAAGTATGAGTGTGCGGGTTCGATTCCAGGTCAGGCAAGTACCAATGTAACTTTTCTGAAGTTATATGTACTTTCTAAGTATATCTTGGACACCAATGATTTAAGGTGAAGGAAAACATCTTGAGGAAACCTGGACTTTAAGTTTGAAATCGCCAACCCGCATTGAGCAAGCGTTGTGATTACGCTCAATCTTTCTCTGTATGAGAGGAGACTTGTGCCCAGCAGTGGGACGATAAAAAGGTTGATGATGATGATGATGATGTGTGATAATCGTATTATACAGTCAGAAAAAAAGAAATGTTTAATCTTCCAAACTGTTAATTCCATCCTTCAGTGATAATCTACAAAGCTCTATTTAGCCAAGCCCACTTACCAACTATATAATTGTATTGGCTCTTAGCCAGGGATGCACAGTCTCATCTCTAAATGGCCACGTATATAATTTTTATTGCAGTGCTTATGTCCGAGTGCTGTTTGAGGGAAGATGTTTGTGACACTCATTTTAGTTAACCTAGAGTGGCCGCTGGTGATCATGTGAGTTATGGGTTAAGTGATTTTTTACTATAGCCATTTCAACAAGACTTTTTTGTTGGACCGTATTCTTAAGACAGATAAAGAGCTGTTATTATGAGCTGTTGCACTTACGACTAACCATAAAAATTTAGGCCTTAGCCAATGACATAATAGACTACACTTGTATTACAATGCATTGAAAGTACAAATCAAATTCAACCTTTTTTTAAGGGCATACTATTAAATTAAAATTATTAAATTAATGATTTTTTATGTACAAAACTAATTGCGAATATATTTATTTAAATTTCTGTGATGCACTTTATGTAAATCTTTATTGTATAATCTATGTACATAGTACACTGCCTACATAATTTCTTTCTCCTTCCGCTTGGTATTCCATCCAAAGGTTATCTTTCAAAGATCGCTCTTACCGATAAGACCGCCCATTGTGTCGACCGTTGTAAAATCTTTATATTTACGTTCTGTAATTTAAATTGTAAAAATAATGTTTTATTCTATTCCACACTTTCAATCACAATTAGATAGAACCAGCAACTTCGTTAGTGTAGAGTTAGAGATACTCCGCTCCTGTTGGTCGCAGCGTGATGCTATATAGCCTAAAGCCTTCCTGGACTAATGGGCTATACAACGCAAAAATAATTTTTCAAATCCGACTAGAAATTCCTGAGATTTGCGCGTTCAAACAAACAAACAAACTCTTCAGCTTTATATATTAGTATAGAGTATAGATTACTTTGAAGGGCGTTGGTAATCCACTGCTTTATTTGTTCGAAAAAAATATCTGATCAACGACGTACACAATGCGATGGATGTTGTTGAACTGTCAAAATAATAGCCATTACTACTGACAGTGAGTTACGTATTTACCCCGCTGGGGGAACTATCGATCAGGAGAAACAATAACTACGCCACGTCACGCTTTAACCGTGGCACTAATTATGATGAGAAACATAAAATATGATCAAAACCAATAAATATATAATATGAAATGAGAGCCATTTATAGCCAATACTTATTATTATAGCAATCACTCAGCAAAAGTGATAGACAGAGGGCAATCCTCCTAATATAAACACACACGGTTATAGTCCAAATCCGTCAAAAGACCTAATTGTTTTCCTCGCCTAGTTTTTGACGTCTTTCGGTCTTCTATAGGAAGCATTCTGGTGAGTGTGCAAGGGAATTGCATGATTTAATTCCCCCATCTCCGTTCCACCATCGGACGACCTGTCGTACGGCGACTTTCCACCCTTACGTTGATAACACCACTACGATCCGGACGAAGCGTTTCGCTTCCTCTTTTATACCGCGTACATCAAGGGACTGGAACAATTTGCCAGCGAGGGTGTTTCCGTCACACTACAATTTGGGTGTCTTCAAGGCTAAAGTGAATAGGCTCTTAATAAACTAGCGCGCTTTACCATCAACGATCGCATCACTGCTTACCATCAGGCGGGATTGCGGTTAAGCGCTAGTTTATAATACATATTAAAAAAAAAGATAGGTAATCCCTCAGAAGATAGGTAAACCTTTAGTAGATCACCGCCACTGTTATTAAAATTAATTTGACGTATCATAATAAAGTAATGCAGTTGTTTGGATGGTTGCTAGGCAACCAACTTTATTGATTCTACTTTATCAATCCGCTAGGGGTATCAGTCAGTGTTTATCTATGATATGAGGAACTACGTACATATTGACTTTTGTGGGTGTTCGTAAAAGTGAAAGTTTGAATTGAAATGTATTTTAGTGATTGAATTTTTTGGTTAAAGTGTATGTTAAATTTGTTTCCGATATAGAAGAATACTAGGTACGTATGTACTTATTCTAAGGCAGGCGACAGACAGTGATCATGTGTTGCCTTGCGTAGTTAGGTTCGGGGAGACCCCTTTACAGTCTTCCCAGAGATGTGCCCTAATATGCGTTGCACAGAGGGAGCTCCGGATTGGTCTATTGAGAGGTAACGGTCTTCTATGTGCAGATCGTGACCATCCGGGGGGTTTTAGTGAGGTAAAAGTCCCACACTCCCTGGTCCCATTCCCAAGGACCAGGGGCCTTTAGGAGGTGTCCCTTCGAAAACAAAAAAAAAAAAAGTTACGTACTAATTATAATATTTTCAGATTACCAACAAATGTAATCAATTAATTAACTCTCTAAATGGCTTGACACTTCCATGACCTAATGGCTGGTTCATACCATACCTTAGCCAGAGGCTAAACATTGTCATAATGTAGCAATGCCGGTTCCATTACCAGTTGACAGCGATGCGGAGAAATATTTCGACGGTGTACATGTTTAAGATTAGTTTGGGTTATTATTACTTGTTTTTAAATAATTAGTAGTTTATTAAGTATTAGAAGTTTGTATATATATTCTCTATGGTTACCTTATATTAAATAAAAATTAATAACAATAAATTAGCTGTATTATATTAAGTGTGTCATCATCATGATCAACCTTTTATCGTCCCACTGCTGGGCACAGGTCTCCTCTCATACAGAGTAGGATTGAGCGTAATCACCACGCTTGCTATTGAGCAACCCGCATTGTTTTCAACCCGCATTGGCGGGTTGGCAATTTCAGACTTAAAGTCCAGGTTTCCTCAAGATGTTTTCCTTCACCTTCAGTCATTGGTGTCCAAGATATACTTAGAAAGTACATATAATTGTAGAAAGTTACATTGGTATTTGACCTGGAATCGAACCCGCACACTTATACTTGAGAGGCTGGTGTTTTAACCACTAGGCCACCACGACTTACACGTGTGTGTGACTTACGAGTGTGCGAAGATTAAAAATAAAAATTCTATTAATTACATCTGTTCGGTTTTCGTTTAATATAATCTGTATATAGTATATTATACTTATTTTCTTTTTTATTTACTACAGCTAACCATGCTCCGTGGGCTTACTCATAACTTCTGATTTTCTTGGGAATATTAGGATAAAAAATAAACTAAAATCCTACGTGTTTGTCACCCATTTTAGATTGACTGAGGTAAGTTCAAAAAGCTTCACAAAATTAGGTTTTGAAAAATTATAAAAACAGAAAATTTCATAAAAAAATGAAATAAAATAGATGAAAATCACAATATTTTGAAATCAAATTCTCAAGTCATTTAAAAATTCTGTTATAACATATTTTATTTAATGACTTTTTTTACCTATGTTATTTCCATAAAACGATCAGGTATTTTATGAAACATATTAACACATATGTAACAGCTGCTTTTCGCCTATGTATTAAACTAAAATTAATGAAAAATATTTCGACTACAATCAGTTACCGCAATAGAGAGTGATTGAAGTCAAGACCAACAGATTTACATGTCCAGAGGTGCCATATACCTAACCACGTTTCAAAATAAATGTCTTTTTAGGTAAATTCTTGATTAGAAACTACATGAAAATGAAATAATTGTCTATGGAATTTCTTGCCAGTTCTTCTCCATAGAACAGATTCTATGGAGAAGAACTGGCAAGAAATTCCATAGACAATTATTTCATTGGCGGACAAGCAGCAAGCAGATTATAAAGCTGTGAATATAGAGATCTGTCTCTATATTCAGAGCTTTATAATCTGATTTTTGCTTGTTGCTTGCTGTTTTCATTATGCTGACTCTTCAGCATAATCTTCATAAAATGTTCTTCCTGCAGGGATACAAACCTTTACCACTTCATTGAAAATTCGAAACATTTCGCCTCGTCGTTTATGCCGCGTACCTCAAAGAACTGGAACCAATTGTCTTCCCGTCTTCCCATGTCTCTGTGTCCTCAGTGGTCTTCCCATCTGATTTTAATTTGAATATCTTCAAGGCTAAAGTCATACTAGTGCGTAAAGAAAGTAATACGCACAAGTATAGTATGACTGAATAGTAATTAACTAGTCATCATCATCATCATCAACCTTTTTATCGTCCCACTGCTGGGCACAGGTCTCCTCTCATACAGAGAAGGATTGAGTCTAATAACCACGCTTGCACAATGCGGGTTGGCGATTTCAGACCCAAAGTCCAGGTTTCCTAAAGATGTTTTCCTTCACCTTCAGTCATTGTTGTCCAAGATATACTTAGAAAGTACATATAACTTTAGAAAAGTTACATTGGTACTTGTCTGATCTGGAATCGAACCCGCGCACTCATACTTATGAGGCTGGTGTTTTAACCACTAGGCCACCACGACTTCAAATTAAATAGTATAAAACACAAAACAAAAAAGTTCCTGGAAATGGTCTAATTAAATCAAATCAAATCAAATCATTTATTTCAAATAAACCAGTTACCGGCACTTTTGAATTGTCAGAAGGTCGGTCAGTCAATAAGATGAAGCTAGTCGCCCATTCCAAAGAGTAGGTACCTATGGAGAAGAACGGGCAAGAAACTCCATGGACACTCTTTTAAATTTTTAAGCTATTGTTACAAATATTTGATTATATCATTCATGTTGAAATCAACCGCGTGAGAACGATGCAGAAATATATTGTGCGCCGAGAGCGTCCATTGTGGAAAACACACAAAAATCAATTCAGAAATTAAAATACGCCGTGGCAGCTAAGAGATGACCAGTCCCCTCTGACGGCGTCCGTTCACGAACATGACGTATGGTTCAGCATCATTCAGCTCAACCATATCGAAGGGAACCCAATGACCCAAAACACACGCCACCATAAGCGAGACATTTGAGTGAGCATGACATACTCTCAACAGCCAGAGCACAATTAAGTCAATAAAAAAGACTAACCCAACAAATAAATGCCTTACAGCACATACGTACATTGTGCTCACCCGTTTGCCATGCAATTATACAATACTAAGAAATTGAATCTACACAATGCTAAGATAGTTTTGTCCAAGGTTCAGCAGCTCCAACAGTGTTCCCGAATCTGTGGAAAGTTTAGCTCCTTTGTAGCTGTACAAGTGCCGAACACCTCTGTCAGCGATACAATTCCGTAACGTACAATATGCATGGCTACATATGTGTAATACAGGCTTTAAATAAATAACATAAACAATTACATATTAAAACTACAAGAGGAAAAATCAAAGAACAATCATTGTATAGAAATCGGACGCAGCTCAAGCCCAAGCCTTTTTGTCCTCAATATAATCCTTCACACTATAAAATAAATGTTTTGAGTTTGAGTTTGAATTGAACACAGGTCCCGTGCTAAACATTCATGACAACCAACGAACCGGTCACAGGTGTGTAAAGAAAATTTAAAACGATCATAACTTTCAGAACTAAACCCTGAAATATTCACCGTTCATGTCGTAAGTACTGGTGTAGGAAACGTTAGTACCTGGTCACTGTTGCAATTTATATTAAGTTGTGCTGTTCATCGTCTCAGACTTGCAACGCCTCTTAGAACTAGGTCAACAGAGAAGCTGAACATATCACTCCTCTTGCACTTAGGGCTGCAGTTTTTGTTCAAAAGAGATACCATAGACCCTGGCGAACAGACAAGTGAAAGAACACTGGTGTGTTTTAGTCAGTAAAAGTTTGACACGCCCTTTAGCCCTTAGAGTGGGAGAGGTCCTTTGTTGATTTCCCATCCTCAAAACAAGTGTCTTCAAGGCTATAGTGAATAGGTTCTTAATGAATTAGTGCACGCGTGCTAATGACTGCAAGTCAAGGACTAGTTTATAACTTCAAAAAAAAAAGTCACGATTAAGCAGTGTTATTTAAAATTTAAAATAGTTTTGGTTAACCTGTCCACATCATCCACAGATGCTAGTAATCTATCTAGGTCTTAGTTAAGACCCTTTATTCTTCAAATATGACATTTGCAGTGCCAATGCTATACTTCCCACAGCTTCCGTCTGTCTCGGCTGTCTTTGGCGGCGAAGTTGTTCCTTCCCGTTGTTACCTGCAGGTGTCCTCAGCGGTCTTGTTTGTTTGTACCACCCTCCGCATTCTGGGGTTGTTATTGAGTATGCATATCATCGTCTGCCAGCAGAGGTTACCATCTACCACCCAAAGTCTTGCTGCCAAGCAATTCATCTTGTTCAGGCATGATGAAACCATATGGAGCACAGGTCTGAGCAACTGCTCAGACCCACACACACACAACTGTGTTGCGATGTGTGCCGGGTACGTTGGCTCCGTGGCGCAGCGGTCAACACGCCTGCCTGCGACGCGGAGGTCCCGGGTTCGATCCCCGGCCAGGTCATGATGAAAAACGATCTTTTCCCGATTGACCTGGGTTTTGGATGTTTATCTATACATATATGTACTTATTATAAATATAGTATCGTTGAGTTAGTATCCCATAACACAAGTCTCGAACTTACCTTGGGGCTAGCTCAATCTGTGTGATTTGTCGGTATATATTTATTTATTTTATTTTAAATTTTGTTGTGTCGGGAGCTTGGTCGTGGAGGGTCTCCAGATAAATCTCCCTCTGGCGCAGCATCGTTGGTCGTGTTGTTGGATTTTACATTGCATCACCTCGCTCAATAGCCGTCTTCCTTCCTAATCTCTCAGTTTTTTTGAGTGAATAGGCTCTTAATAAACTAGCGTCCTATAGCATCATCGATTGCATCATTGATTACTATCAGGCGGGATAGCGGCCAAGCACTAGTTTATAATTATAAAAAAAAATACTCACATGAAACGAGGAGCATACTCAGGGGTTCTAGTCATCATCATCATCTCAGTGTTAATTCCAGTCGCATCCGAAGCTTTTTCAGCTTTGGAGTCTGGGGTCCGCTTAACCACTCTGACTGCTGATTTTGGCTAAACTTTGATATTTTTCGTGAAGCAACTGCCGTCTGGCCTCCACAACCCGTAGGAGATATCGAAGCATTGCAGTTAGACCAATTGTTGGACTTTTGAGAGCTCCAACAACCCGTAATGACTGCCATTAGATGTGCGTATGATCACCGGGACTAACGGCTTAACATGCTTTCCGAGGGATGACCAGACCAGCGCAAATATTCATATTCGTGCATGGTTGCATGCATGTAACCCTCTGAATGGGAGCGTTTGCAGCAAAGCTGTCAGAATGGCGCAGAATGGTGTGCGGACAAGTACGCGAGTTTGAGGAGCAGCGCAAAGCTGACCTCGATGCCAAACGCGACCAATTAAAGGCCCGCTCACCTGCTGCCATCACATACAACTACGTCGATGGCGTGCTTACGTGCCCTCAGTGTGCACGAAGTTTCGCCGCCAAGATAGGCTACTTAAGCCATCTTCGGGCGCATGAGCGCCAAATCATCGGCTAGGAGTCGAAGTGGTCGCCGTGGCCGAAATCGGTCGGGAACATCATCATCATCATTCATGCAGCTGCATGCAGCAGCCGCGTTTGCTACCTCTACGCCACAGAGGATGTCTCAGGGGTTTTACTATGTCGTGTTAAAACCATCACTAAAACGTTGTGAGAAAGGGTTAGCGTTATTCTTCCTGTATAGCTGTATGTCTGACACTGGAATCATGATGGTTTGACCACGTCTGACACAGACCATTATGTTTCCACTGCTAGAACAGAAGGGTCTTTCTCAATCTACCACATAGCCCTGTACAGGTTAATGCATATCACATCTCTTAGAAATATCTTATTCTAGGAGATGCCGGTTTTCTGACGATGTTTTGCTTAAGAGGGAACTCTAGTAGTGCTTTCTCTATACAAACATATTCCGCTGTTTTCTTCGTGGATAATGCTTTTAGCAACTAGGTAGGTCCAACTTCGAGAAAGAGGTGTCTCGGCGAATCCAGCTCGGTTGGGCAGCGTTCGGGAAGCTACGCTACATCTTCTCGTCGTTCAAGATACCACAGTGTCTCAAGACTAAAGTCTTTGACCAGTGTGTGTTGCCAGTGATGACTTACGGAACTGAAACGTGGTCGCTCACAATTGGCCTCATACGAAGGCTCAGAGTCACACAAAGGGCAATGGAAAGAGCTATGCTAGGAGTTTCTCTGCGTGATCGAATCAGAAATGAGGAGATCCGCAGAAGAACCAAAGTCACCGACATAGCTCTGCGAGTCGCTAAACTTAAGTGGCGGTGGGCAGGGCACATTGCTCGTAGAACCGATGGCCGATGGGGCAGCAAGGTTCTGGAGTGGCGGCCACGTACTGGAAGACGCAGCGTAGGGAGACCCCCCAACAAGGTGGACCGATGACCTGGTGAAGGTCGCGGGAAGCCGATGGATGCGGGCAGCACAAGACCGGTCATCGTGGAAAGCCTTGGGGGAGGCCTTTGTCCAGCAGTGGACATCTATAGGCTGAGGAAGAAGAAGAAGAATGCTTTTAGGGCAATTTTTTTCTACAATTTTACACCGTGATTATACGTGCCACTATCATTTGATTTCTTCCGAAACTTAATTAATAAAAGAAAAACGATACTTTAAATTCCAGAAAAATAACCCATTTTTACCGTGATGTTCAGATGACTATTAGACAAACGTGATAAGTTTTTCACAAAAATAAAGGAAATAATAGAAGCCTAGGTTCCTACACTTTTCCTCTAAATTCAGATATAAAAATAATTGAGATCTGTCGTGTTTTAAAAAAGAAAACAGCGGAATACGAAACGTCTTTTGGTCAACGTTTTTGTAGGTAAAATCAGCCTGAGCTGCAACTGTCCTTTTCGCACTTTACCGTGAGAGGTTGGAAGCAGCGCGACGGCAATAGTTTCTTCAAATACTAATTTTCCAAATTCCTCGGCACCAGAGTCCCTTCTTAACTCTTTTGAAATCAGTGGTGATCAAATATAACGGCTGGTATAAGAAAATGAAAAAAGACATTTTAACGCAAAGAAGTCGTGGTGGCCTAGTGGTTAAAACACCAGCCTCTCAAGTATGAGTGCGCGGGCTCGATTCCAGGTCAGGCAAGTACCAATGTAACTTTTCTAAAGTTATATGTACTTTCTAAGTGTGTCTTGGACACCAATGACTGAAGCTGAAGGAAAATATCTTGAGGAAACCTGGACTTTAAGTCAGAAATCGCCAATCCGCATTGAGCAAGCGTGGTGATTACGCTCAATCCTTCTCTTTATGAGAGGAGACCTGTGCCCAACATTGGGACGATGAAAAGGTTAATGATGATGAACGCTTTTACTGTAGGTACACATACATTGCGATAGTAATGTTTGAGTCACATATAGATAAAACTTTCTACTGACCGTAGAGCTCAGAAAATAAAATGAATGAAATCAATGAATGATGAGGAATGGAATTATTGCTTTCAAAATGAAGCATCAAAAGCCCGGGCAAGTAGGTAAAATAAACAATTATAATCGCATTATTTGATTATAGGATTAAAAAGATTAAGGGCGATCAATCAATATTTCACAATCCTTACTAATATTATAAATGGGAAAGTGAGCTTGACTGTTTGTTTCGCTTTCACGCCGTAACTACTGAACCGATTACCTTGAAATTTTGCAGACGTAAAGCTAGAAGTCCGGATTAAATAATAGGGTACTCTCTAGGGTAATCCCGGTTAAATTTGACATTCCCGAGGGAAATCTAAAATACGCGGTATAACCGAATTCCACGCGGGCGAAGCCGCAGGCGGAAAGCTAGTTCATAAATAATTCTGTGAGCTTAAACATAGAATAAATAGCCACAGAAATGATATTCTTTTGATATTGGTTACTCTTCTTTAGATTAACTCATAAAGTGTCTTAAAATATTGCCTCCAATACCTAAATTTTTTTTATATTTCATAAACTAGCGCTTTGCCGCAATTCCGTCTGATGGTAAGCAGTGATGCAATCGTTGAGGGTAAAGCGCGCTAGTTTATTAAGAGCCTATTCACTCTAGCCTTGAATACACTCAAATTGTAGTGTGATCAAATTACAATGTTCGTTTCTTCACACAAAACCGTCTCAGCCGTATAGGCTACACAAATGTTCAACAGGAGATTAATGTTTGACATTTGGTGTTAGATTGACAGCAGACACGCGTTAAACGAATATCGAAGTTTTTGTGGTAAATCCCTGGGGTATTAACATAACACTTGTTCGGCATGTGTCTTGTATTCAATCATTTGTTTTCATCCTTAGAACTATCAATTACAGGCCTTATTCAAATGCGATAGTGTGACAATAATAATATTTATTATGATACATGTATCATCAATCATTTCAGCGTTAATCCCAGTCGCACCCGATATTCTTTTTTCAGCTTTTGAAGTCTGGTGTCCGCTTTACTAGTTGTAACTGCTGATTTTGGCTAAACTTAGATATTTTCCGTGAAACAACTACCGTCTGACTTCCACTACCCGAAGGCGATATCTAAGTATTACAGTTAGACCAACTGTGCAACTTTTGAGGACTCCAACAACCCGTAACGACTGCCATTAGATGTTCGTATGGCAACCGGGACCAACGGCTTAACGTGCTTTCCGAGGCATGGACAGACCTGTGCAAATATTCATATTCATGCATACAAATATTAGCACTGCGTGCCTCCTTGCGCAGCAGCTGCGTTCGCTAACGTTACGCCACGGTTGCTGTCAAAGCACCACACCAAATGTACAAAAATATATATGGAATATCTACCCAGATTATGCAGTAACCCTGTCTCCTAAACTAGATAATCCTACACAGTGTTGGGCTATAAAGTGCATCAACTCATGTAGGTAAAGGTAGTTCCATCATCATCCCTTCCAACCCTACAAACGTGCCAACAACGCGACATACTGAGATCTCGTAACTCCTGCGTCTCGCGAGCAGATTTTATTGTATAACTAGCATATTGTATACAGCTTTCTGATACAACACCTATCTGCTTGGCCGCAATCCCGCCTGATAGCAAGCAGTGATGCAATTGTTGATGGTAAAAAGCGATAATTTAATAAGAGCCACTGTAGCCTTGAAGACACTCAAATTATAGTCCGACGGAAACACCGCCGCTTGCAAATTGTTACAGTCCCTCGATGTACGCCGTATGAACGCTTCGTCGTGATCGTAGTGGTATTAACAACGCAAGGGTGGAAACTCGCCGTACGACGGGTCTTCCGACGGGGGATAGAGATGGAGGAATTAAATCATGTAATTCCCTCGCACACTCACGAAAATGCATCCTATAGAACACCAAAAGGCTGGCTTTTCTATGCCTGTGCTCCATACTTTGGAGATCGTTTTCAGTTGAATCTGGGTCGCCAATCACACCTCTCCACTGAATCCAAAGTAGCAGTATAGGCTCCGATCGGCTGACCGACGCGCTTGATGCCTTTCTAGCCAGCTCGTCAGCTGCGTTATTGCCTTGTGATACGTTGTGTCCCTATATCCACATATGATACTCAACCATTCGACCAAATATCAAAGAAGGGACATTTGAAGGCCCGACATACGTATTACTCAAACTGCCAAATCATGACAAGAACTAAAAGAACAGAGTGACTTATAAAAATATATACAATGACCTGCAATTGTCCCCATATTAACAATAATTAAAATATTAGAATACTTAACAAAGTAAGAAAACGTCATTGTATTTTTAAAATTCATTCAATGCCAACGTGTGTATGGCGCAGCTGAAACCAGTATTTTATCTAGAACAATTACTTATCTGACCTCCACACACAACCACTTGGTTGACTTATTTGGTTACCTGACCAGTAACCCTGTTACTTCTGACTTTAGGTATCAATTTCACACTGGCGGCCGCCAGTGACTTCGTTTGCGAGAAGTTAGTTATGCTCCGCTCCTATTGGTCGCAGCGTGACGTTGTATATTCTAAAGCCTTCCTGGATTAATGGGCTATCCAACGCAACAATTTTTTTTCAAATCGGACCAGTAGTTCCTGAGATTAGCGCGTTCAAACAAACAAACTCTTCAGCTTTATATATTAGTATATAGATTAACATTCGGTCCAAAGTGCTGAGAATGTAATGTTTAATATACATATTCAAATACTCGTGACCTGCAATGTTAATCAGTTTTTGTTGTTTCTTCAGTCATTTTTATGAAACGTGATTAACGTAATTATGAGTAACTGGCGACCCGCCCCCGGTTTCACACGCATGCAATGCTGATACTAAATACCCTACAAAAAAACTGTGAACGATGTATGGATTTAAAAACATAGCGGCCCGCCGCCGCTCTCGCCACCCCGGCCGGTCGGTAATCATATGTTGTAAAGCGCCATATAGATCTATATTAAATCAACAATGTATTTAAGCCATTTAATTGAATAACGATTAATGCTGTATTGGTTAAAATCGCTTCGAAAATTAGCCATTTATCGTAAAAACTAAATGACAAAAAATTACATTATGCGATATCCATATGAGATAGACATATACCGTCGAGAAGTTTTATGTAGAGCTTTTCAATGTTCACAATACTTAATACATTATTTCAATACATAAATCTCGTATGGTTTAGACTGCGTTTCATTGCAAACGCGAAAATAATGAAATTATTTACGACATCCCATTAGAAACTTCAAATAATAATAGTATTTCTCCACTATTTAATTAATTTTATTATATTATTATATTTTATTATACATACATATTACAAACCTTCCTCTTTAACCACTCTATCTATTTAAAATACCGCATCAAAATCCGTTGCGTATTTTTAAAGAATTAATCATATATAGGGACATAGGGAAAGACAAAGGGATTTTGTTTTATACTATGTAATGATAATGTTATTAATAATAAGTTATATTTCTATCACTATATAGGCATTCTTATTGCCAATAAATTTGAGGGCAATCCTGGTAATTGTAAGAACATTCATGATCTGATTTACATTTTGATAAGTATTTCACATTTCTCTGTCGCTGAGATGAGCCAGCGAAAAGGTTTTAATCATTTTACGAAAATTGGCTTCTGATATAGTGGTGATGGATCGATGAGAACGGTGTGCAATGTTTGTCAACATAACCGTCCCGAATAATGAGAACTTCGTGAAACTCGAG
Organism: Sesamia nonagrioides; assembly: GCA_017933935.1. Lineage (NCBI taxonomy): Eukaryota > Metazoa > Arthropoda > Insecta > Lepidoptera > Noctuidae > Sesamia > Sesamia nonagrioides. Next base: position 2,018,229 of record JADWQK010001182.1, read on the forward strand.
AAAGAAACAAATCAAGTAGGTATAGACTTGGCTCACTTGGTTGTCGACATATGCCGATGATGGTGACAGCCAATGGATTTATAGCCAAAAGCCTCGATCAACACTTGCGGAGGCTCTCGCTAAGTAACTGAATCAAGGGCATAATTCACTAGGTACTTCTAGACATGACTAGCATTGTTAGCAGGCTCCTCTAGCTGGAGCCCCGACCACCGGACTTTGACCGGACTTTTTATCTCTATCAGAAAAAATCTTGAGTTTCAAATAATGTATACAAAGTAAAACAGCAGAGAAATGTTGTAGGATACCCGGTTAAAACAAACTGTGTTGCTATATATAATATGTAAAGAAAACTCTGTCCGATACATGAAGGTATTGTTAGGTATCGATAACTGATTCTACTTATGGCCCACAAATACCTACTAAAAAAATAAATATTACGTTTAATATGTATCGACAATATGTAATATGTACCGACAAATCACACAGATTGAGCTAGCCCCAAAGTAAGTTCGAGACTTGTGTTATGGGATACTAACTCAACGATACTATATTTATAATAAATACATATATAGATAAACATCCAAGACCCAGGTCAATCAGGAAAAGATCGTTTTCCATCATGACCTGGCCGGGGATCGAACCCGGGGCCTCCGCGTCGCAGGCAGGCGTGTTGACCGCTGCGCCACGGAGGTCGACGATTATTTCGCAAAAACAGGTACCTAACATAATAATTGCATGTGCGGTAGGCAATACATGCGCGGGCGAAGAGGGCACGCAGCACGTGGTCGCATCGCTCATAATAATACAGTCGAAAATGGTGTTGTCACTTTTTTTTTTAAATACCAAATTTTGGGGAAGTTGTAGTTAATTCTAAAAAATATCTCAGTCGTTTTTGGTAATTTTGACAAAATAAAAAGTCCGGGTCTTAATTTTTTTTTATTATTATCTTTAAGACGGACTAGTTATTTTTTTGATTTTCATACCTTGGATACAGTCATCCCTATTGTCACATTCCACTTTTTGGGCTACCCTTACCTAATGTACTTAACATACTGAAAAGTCCGCGAAGCGAAGTGTCGCTTCTGTAATCCTCGTCTATGACGCAAATTAGTCTGTGTCTGTGGTTGGCAACACAACAAAGCGAGCGCACGGACACTGCGCGCGCGCCGTATCGCGATCAAAGGGCGATCGCGGCGATATTAATTAAATCCGTATTATTTTCAATACTCTGTTCGATTTTTGAACGGATTGAAGTGAATTCTAGTGAGTTCGTTTTAACGAATAGAAGTGCGATTTTTTTTCTGTTTTTAAAATTGAACGTTTTGTGCTCTGTGGTAAGTTCAAATAAATAATTATTTTTATTTTAACACAGCTAACATTAAGTACTATTTTAAAGGTAAGCATTGACCCCGAATCCCTTGTTCTCAAACTAATATTTTCATCACGTTATTAATCGCGTCTAACAGACCAGACAAGGAACACACTACACAAACAACACACGGACTAGGTAAAGACTTAGGACTAAGATAATATTAACCCTTAAAGAAATTTAAGAAAAATTTGGATGACAAGAAGTATCATAGTGTATTATTTATTATAAATTGTTGTGGTTTGTGCATGTCCATGCACGTGTCTGTTATCCATACTAATATTATAAATGCGAAAGTAACTCTGTCTGTCTGTCTGTCTGTCTGTCTGTCTGTCTGTCTGTTACGCTTTCCCGCTTAAACCTCTCAACCGATTTTGATGAAATTTGGCACAGACAATCTTTAGACCTTGAGAAAGAACATAGGCTACCTTTTATCCCGGAAAAAATTGATGTTCCCGAGGGAAATCTAAAAAGCGCGATATAACCGAACACCACGCGGGCGAAGCCGCGGGCGGAAAGCTAGTTATTATAATAAATTCATACTACATTCAGAGAGTTTTATATTTATTTTTTTATTCTCTGAAATTAACTGCGTTGAGAATAATATTCATTCAAGCATATACCTATGTAGTACTTTTTAGATATATACTAGCTTTCCGCCCCCGGTTTCGCCCGCGTGGAGTTCGGTTATATCGCGCTTTTTAGATTTCCCTCGGGAACATCAAATTTTTCCGGGATAAAAGGTAGCCTATGTTCTTTCTCAGGGTCTAAAGAATGTCTGTGCGAAATTTCATCAAAATCGGTTGAGAGGTTTAAGCGGGAAAGCGTAACAGACAGACAGACAGACAGAGTTACTTTCGCATTTATAATATTAGTATGGATGATTGGATTTAATATATTTTTAATCTGTGATTGTAATTATATGTATACATATCCTAGTTTAAACAGGTTTAGGTAGTTCAATGAATTTATGTAGGTACTAGCTTTCCGCCCGCGGCTTCGCCCGCGTGGAGTTCGATTATATCGCGCTTTTTAGATTTCCCTCGGCAAAATCAATTTTTTCCGGGATAAAAGGTAGCCTATGTTCTTTCTCAGGGTCTAAAGATTGTCTGTGCCAAATTTCATCAAAATCGGTTGAGAGGTTTAAGCGGGAAAGCGTAACAGACAGACAGACAGACAGACAGAGTTACTTTCGCATTTATAATATTAGTATGGATGGGTACAATTCATTCTTATCTGTGCATTTAAGTACATGCGATTTATTGCACGATGAGACAATATCTGATGTATAAACATAACACTAAGTTAAGCACGACATGTCAAGCTATACTGCTCCAGAATAAGTTGACCTGTTATTGTACAAAAACCCTTTACAATGCTAGGTTAGGTTATATTGGTAGTGCATAGTATTGTCTCGTACCTAAAGAAAAACTTTGCTTCATCTCGCTCTTTTCTTGGTTGAAGTTGATTTTGTTTACTTAAAACTTAATAGCATTGATGTGTTTGACTAGCTATTGGTGCCTATTTTTGAATAAAACATTTTTGTAGAAGAGCATTATTTTAGTTCTATTAAAATCTTGCTCGACTTGCTTGCTTGATTCGTCGTGTTCCGGCATAATGTCTGGTGAAGCCGTACTGAAGACGGGTCTGAGTAGTTGTGTTGCGATATGTGTCGGGTACGAAGTGCCAAATGTTTTTGTGTCTGAAGCTTGGTCGTGGAGGGTCTCTAGATCGATCTCCCTCTGGCGCAGCATCGTTGGTCGTGTTGTTGGGTTTAACATTGCATCATCTCCCTTAACTGCCTTCTTCCTTCCTATTCACTCATTTTTTTTTTTGTGAATAGGTTTTTAATAATATTGATGATAATCATTGCATCACTGCTTACCATCAGGTGGGATTGCGGTCAAGCACTAGCTTATAATTATACAATTAAAAAAAACATTTTTTTTTGTGACAGGAGATCATGTGTACCATTTATCTTTCAAGATACAGGCGAGTCCTAGTTTAAAAGATAGAGGCTACTATTGCATAGTAATTATAAACTTTCCTTTGATGTAACAGTGTAAAGTGCTATGTATTTTTTGTAAAATAAATACTTATTATTACTATTATTATTATTTACTTATACAACGGTTACGGTAGATCATAGTACTTGCGCCCCGTGCCACAGCTGGCGCAAAGGTCAACGCACGCGCTCGCCTGCCCGAACGAACCTTTGACCATATTTTTATTGGGACAACCAAGCAGAATAGCAAGCTTATAAGTTAGTTGTTTTCCATTATATCTTTTTGAAATATTGTACATAGATTCTTTACTTTAAAATACTGAACACGTGTTTCGGGTTTCGCGTAAATAAAAAATATTGTTATCGTATCGTGGTATTGTTTATTGAACACCAAAACATATTTTACTTAAAAAATGCATTCAACACTTCAACATATACAATGTGCGGCTTTATCGCTATTTTTTTTTTTGGACAAAACCCACCACACTGTTCCCAACCCACTGCAACTCCTAAAAGCCAGAATCAACAGTGGAGTAACTCGACGAGTCCCGGAGTAACGATTCAACTGTCTTGGGTCCCGTAACGAAATTAATCAGAAAAGAATAGCGGAGGAGTAAGAAAAAAGATATTTATTCCACTTCCCTCCATACTATGCAGGAGACAGAACAGAACTAGGCCAATCGGCACAAAGGGACATTATTGCAACTGGGAGAAGCCCAGATTCCCAAGCACCACGGAATAACATTTGATTAAGTTAATGGGTCCTAAGTAGGTATGTGCTGTTACAATTGATTCCAATAATAGGTATGGCAAAAGCGCCTGAACGCACAGAAATTTGTTCTAGTTTCTACAAGGTCCGTATAATAAACAACTCCGGATGTAACTTGTACACTATCCAACATAATATTGCGTTCATTCTGCCAAAGAATACACTCCCACAAGATGTGACGTGCGGACTGTTCAAATTCACAGTTCGATGTAGAACACTGACACAAAGGCGAAGGAACGAGTTTATTATATATTTAGCTTTATCGCTATTGCAAACTCTTGTGGGTAACCTTAGAATGGACATAGATTTTCCTGAACATTCAATGGGACTGTCGTTGGGGCAATTTTTTTTGCCCCACACTAGGAATTTCTCATGTGGAACTTTAAACGTTTGTAAACTCACTCACGATGCAGCAGCAAACAGCCAGGCCCGAAAAATATAATTATAGGCCCCACAAATATATGTGGCGGCGCACCTGTCGATCGCTCAGCCATTGCACCAAACGTATCGTCTTTTAAAATTATTTTCTCTATTATTTACCTGTTTAGGTTTTTGTTTACGCATATAGTCTTATTTCTTACTAACGGTCTTGTCGAGTCTCTGTTACTTGATTGAAGAAAACACTATTTTACTCTATAAAGGTCCCCAACATCAAGGTCATCGTCCTGTCTAACTAATAACAGCCGTAAAGCATCTGACGGGGTTCGAAAATACGACCTACAGCTTGTAAGTCTCGGATGATATGATACCACTAGGCCACCGTCACTCTACTTGTGTAAATTATTTAAACTACTCTTAAAACGGTGAAGGAAAATAGTGTGAGGAAACCGGCTTGTCCTAGAGGCAAAACATCGAAGTCATGTGACATCTACCAACCCGCACTGGACCCGCGGAGTAGATTACGGCCCACTCCCTCTCACCGAGGGGAGGCCTGTGTCCCAGGAGCGGAAACATAGGCCGATTATGATTATGATTATTATTTAGGCTTGTTTTAGACGAAATCCCACGATCAGCTAAGTATAGCAAAAGCTGCTGAGCTATGACCGTCCGAATCTATAATAAACTGACGCGTGAGATTAAATTACTCAATAGGAGATTGTTTAAAATTCATTTGCATCAATGGCTAAATGACATTAATTTTTATAGTATTAAGGAATACTTAGAATATAAACCAATCTAGAATATTAACAATTTTGCATGCTATAAATATAAGCAAAACATGTATGATCTTATCTTTGTAATGTAACCATACCATCTTTATATACCATGTTTTATGCAAATAAATGATTATGATTATGAATGCAGCCGAAAATCAACCGACAGAAAAAAAAATACGAAGGTTGGTACATCTACATATTTACCTGCATTAAAGTAATATTATCGCCAGTACATGTACAATCACTAAAAAAGATTAGTGACTGATGGATGTGTTTGAATGAAAATCCAGCGGTAAGCAAACTTCAGCTATGTTTGATGTAACGACCCTGAGCGGTGTAGTGTTAGCTAGCTTCTCTCGGTAGTAGGCCATAACATCGGCTCCCGGCAGAAGTTACCACCCACCAGACAAAGTGTTTCCGCCAAGCGATTCGTCGTGTTCCGGCATGATGTATGGTGAAGCCGTGTGGAGGACGGATTGGAGCAGTTGTGTTGCGATGTGTGCCGGGTACTATGCGCTAAATGTTGATGTGTCGAGAGTATTTTCGTGGAGGGTCTCCAGATCAATCTCCCTCTGGCGCAGCATCGTTGGTAGTGTTGTTTGGTTTAACATTGCATCAACTCACTCTACTGCCGTCTTCCTTCCTATTCACTCATTTTTTGAGTAAATAGGCTTAATAAACTAGCGCGCTTTACATTATAATTATTAAAGAAAAAGAAACAAAAAGCTTATTCGAATTCTCTGAATCTGTACAGTCAATAGTTGTAATGATTTTGATAAATGACTGGGTAACTACTAATCCGTTACACAAATAATGATTTTTTATGATTTTCTTAAAGATAATACATTGTTTTACAAAGATAAGTTTATAATTATTATATTTAACTACAGTATCAGATATTTGGAATAACACTTCCTTTCATTATCAGGTATTAGCGACATAGTTTGATGATTTTTATCAAGCAGCTGCGAGGATTTAATGGTATCAATAGAAAATTAGCCAGTCACTGTAAATAACAATTTTGTAACCTTCATTGTTTTTATAATCATAATCTAGTTCTTGACCGCAATCCCGCCTGATGGTAAACATTGATGGCAAACTGCGCTAGTTTATTAAGAGCCTATTCACTCTAGCCTTAAAGACACTCAAATTGCAGTCGACAGAAATACCGCTGTTGGCAAATTGTTCCAGTCCCTTGATGTACGCGGAAGATGAACTTTCTCTCTGCCAATGTTTAGTCGGACTACAGCAGGTCAAGCTACCCGAAACTGTCAAATATTTCGAATCAATCTTGAGTCTTCACTTGCTTCAAATGCTTTAGAGATAAAGTTGAAAATCTAATAAAGAAATTTGACAGATGTGCTGTTGTACAAATGTCACTTGTGTAGCAGCCCGTAAAACATTGTTCTTCCAACGTAAATATTGAATAATGACGTCAGAGATTCACTCAAAACCGTGACCCATTCGGCCTCTAACTAGTTTCATAAAAAGCAATAATCAACCTTATGATGATTGGTATACGGTTCTAATTAAGGAGTTTAGGGTGGTTGAACATTAGCGCGTAATGCCTGGGTAATCTAAGGCTTAGTACGATTTCGTATTAAGGCAGGATCTAATGACGGACTTGTAAAGATAAAGACGATGTCAACATTGTGTAATTTACTGCCTTCTATTGTGTAGTCTAACAACAGCAGTAAGATTCTGCATTTCACCAACGAAACGTAGGTAAAGTGAGAATCGAGTGAGTTGTTATTCCAAATAATGCTAGAGATTGACAATATTGACAACTCATTCGGAACTCACTTCACATGGGGCACACCACAATAGAGGCTGCATTTCCCCTCTTAGAGGCTAGAGAGGCGCCACGGTGCTGTCACCTTCCACCTGACGCAGATCCTCACCGGAAACGGTTGTTTCGGAACGTTCCTGTTCCGGATAAGGCGGGAGAAAACGCCATTGGTGTCACCATTGTGTGGATCGCCCTGAGGATACGGTGGAGCATACGGTGGAAGTCTGCCCGGCTGGGTTAGAGCACCGCTGTGTCCTTGTAGCGGCGATTGGCGGAGATCTCTCGACCCTGGTTCAGGCCATGGTCCGGAGCGAGAGTGCATGGCAGGCCGTCACTTCCTTCTGCGAAGCAGTGATGGAAAGGAAGAGGCGGAGCGCGTAAGGCAGCGGGAATTCCAGCGCCCTCACGCCACTAGCCGCAGTAGGAGACGCCCTGGTCGGGAGACAACGTCTCACTCCTGACCACCATAGGCGCGGGCCTGCGGTCGGTAAGCAGTGGGCAGCTCCTCACCTGGTAAGGACCAAGCCCGAGTCAACGGCGCGTTGTGTTTCACGCGCGCCTCAAAGAGGTATCAGCATATCGTGACGGGGTTCACGAAGACCGATGCTTCCTGCGTCGGGATTGCGGGTTAATTAAAAAGAATCCGTGGCCATGTTGCATAGGCAAGTGAATAAAAACGGGTAGGTTTCAGTCAGTAAAAGCCTGACACTCCCTCCACCCAGAACGGGAGAAGTCATTTGAGGACTCCTCATCCTAAAAAAAACCTCACTTTACATAACTTTCACGGTGAGCGTTTACAGAATCGATTTCCTGGAGTTATCCAAGAAATCGATTAGTGGTAGTCTTATTAAGGTTAAGACGTGTACTAAAATTGTTCTCATAAAATAAAATGGCTTTGTTATTAGACTTTCGTTCTGTATCATTTGATAAAACTATAATATCGTTAAAAATCTATCAATATTTTTGGGAAGGCACGTGGCAAGCGGTTGGTTGATCAGGTAAAGCTACGCTTACCGCGGTTGGTTCTTGGATGGGTGAGCATCCTATCATATCAAGCCCTCCGTGTCTTGGAAAGTATGGCAAGCCTAGTTGGTTCTTGCTATCATTCATATGTAAATCTTTGATGGTCCTGGAAACGCCAAGAGTCTCACAACCAGGTTTACCAAGAGTCACTAGTCTTACCCAATAAGTGGGCTGTGGAGGTCAGATAGATAGTTTTGTAAAATACTGGTATTCAATTGTATCCGGTTAGACTGTGTTAACGCCATCCATTGGCCGAAAGTCGCCAGCACGTGCTGCCACTATAGACAAGTATGAGGCTCAGCGAGACAGGATGGAAGCGGGAACGGCGAGCGGCAGTGCTAATTGTCACCGCTGGAGACCTCGAACGTTCGTTCGTTCTACGGATCGATTTCCGTAATATTTTTTTCTTTATATCTCCAGAAAAACGGATAGTAGCCGATTAACCATCAAAACCAAAATTTATTATTCGCAACTATTGTATTTTTTTATCTAAAATACCTAAACGTCTAAACCAAAAAGTAGTAAAGAACATCAACGAAGAAGCCCGACCTTCATTATTCGCCACAACAGACTGAAAGCCAAACTCAACGTAGGGAAGATTGCGATTTGCGAGAGAACTAAAAATATGAACTTATAACGTTATACATTTCAGAGTTACAGTCTGGTGTGTTCGTACCTTTAAACGATCTAACAACAACTGTGCCAAATAGTTAATGAATCGATCTATTGTTAGATTTCCAAACATGCTGATTGGCACCTCTTGTGATATACATTCAAAGAAGTTATTACAAACTAACCGCATCTTGCGGTTTCACCCGAGTGTCGGTCCCGTGGGAATATTGGGACAAATCTTATGTGTGCCCCCTGGGGGGCAATCGCTCTAAAATAGTTCAGCCAATACAGAATTGCATCCCAACCAAACCAAAACTTTAATTACGTTTCGTATCACGCTAACCTTTTGACAGATGCTTTAACCTTAACTTAATCACAATTGGAACGTAACCGCTGTCAAATGAAAATGTTGAGACAAAGTTAACTTTTTCTGTGCCATTTGCCAGTTTCAGTTCTAAATATAGGGAGCCCCCAATATTTATTATTATTTTTGAATCAAAATCTTAATGCGGTTAACAGAATACATCTACCTACCAAGTTTCAACAGTACAGCTCTTAAAGCTTCGAAAAAAAAAAATGGCTGTGACATACGGATGGACAGACGGACAGACAGACATGACGAATCTATAAGGGTTCCGTTTTTTGCCATTTGACTACGGAACCCTAAAACTCGTGTAGATATAGTTAAATGTTTTTTTTTTCTATTATTACGTTTATTTATGTACCTTTTCATAATAGTCCTAGAAACGCCATTAATATAAATTGGTATATAACCTCCTAATGTCACTGAGCTTATTTTTATATAATTACGAAATATACCTGTTCATTTATCGTAGGCATAATGATTATTGATAACCTTCACAATGACTGGTTGTAGTGTGTAGATGTCGCTGCGATCTGGTAGATAATGTTAGTCGTTTAGTCAACCGCCTGACTTTTGGAAGTAGTGTTTACATCACTTCACTCTTTCGGCTCACACGTTCTTACATAGCCCATGTGATTGAGGTATCCTGGCTTAATTAAAACTATGACCAATTCGGTCTGTATGTTCATTGTTCAACGTAAACTATAATTTCTTAAATTTTATTCAGTTTAGTTAAAGACAGCAGCTGTGGGCCAGTGGTATCGACCGCGACTTACAAGTGTAGGTCGTGGGTTCGAACCCCGTCAGGCGCTTTATTTTGTGTAAATTATTTACTCACCACTGCTCTCAAAACGGTGAAGGAAACATTGTGAGAAAGTCTTTCCTCAAGATTCCTTCACCTTGTAATCAGTCATTGGTGCCAAGTTATACTCAGAAAGTAGATACAAATAACTTGAGAAAAGTTACATTGATACTTGCCTGATCTGGATTCGAATCCTCATACTCATACTTCAGAGGCTGGTCTATTAACCACTAGGCCACCACGACATTTACTAACTCGCACAGGGCCCGCGTGGTATATTACGGCCCACTTCCTCTCATCGAGAGCAGGCCTGTGTCCCAGGAGTTGGGACATTATAACCTGATTATGTTACGTTAGTTAAAAGACTAAACGCTTAACTTAAATTAAAGTTAGCCACAATTAATCAATTATTCAACAAACAACTTTCCGCCCGCGGATGCGCCCGCGTGGAGTTCAGTTATATTGCACTTTTTAGACTTCCCTTGCAAATATAATTTTTTTTTTTGGGATAAAAAGTACCCTCTTATTTAATCCGGACTTCAAACTTTACGTCTACAAAATTTCAAAGCAATCGGTTTAGGAGTTACGGCGTGAAAGCGGAACAAACAAACTCACACAAGCACTTCCTCTCTCTTTAAACATGTCATTATATTTTATTTGCTCTTGTATGATGTTTATTAATTAGATGTATACATTTAGTTTAACTAGTATGATTCATTTAACGTATATATTTATTATATACTCTAGGTAAATAGTACACTGTAGACTACCTATACCATTTCTCTCTCCTTCCCCTTAATATTCCAACCAAAGGTTGTCTGTAAAAGATCGCTCTTAGCGATAAGACCGCCCATTGTGTCACCCTTTGTAAAATCTTTATATTTATGTGTCTGTAATCATGGTGTACATAATAAAGAGTATTCTATTCTATTTTATTCTATTCTATTCTATTCTCACTTTCCCATTTATAATATTAGTAAGGATACACACAGTTTCAAAGCTCGATATTACATTGATTTTCTTCCAATGATTGTTCGAAATATTTTTTTAGGTGTTTGTTTATTGTTATTTACACTCGATAGTTTATATGGATAACAGTTGTAAGAACCTTCTTGTATGACACACACAGTCACATTTACGCAACTTTTTTTTTTTTTTGTAAATTATAAACTAGCGCTTGACCGCAATCCCGCCTGATGGTAAGCAGTGATGCAATCGTTGATGGTAAAGCGCACTAGTTTATTAAGAGCCTATTCACTCTAGCCTTGAAAACACTCAAATTGTAGTCCGACGGAAACACCGCCGCTGGCAAATTGTTCCACTCGTAAAGGAGGAGGCGAAACGCTTCGTCCGGATCGTAGTGGTGTTAACAACGTAAGGGTGGAAACTAACTTTTTAATACAAATAACGCGACAACAGATTTATCGTATTTTTTAAACAGAAAGCCGATGTTTACCTGCTTGCTGCGCCATCTAACGACTACATCTATTACGTTCATCTCGAAATCATCCATAGATCTTTTATTTTCTAAACTATTGCTTGACTGTGTTCCCGCCTAATAGCAATAAAAAATTTAAAAAATTGTCGTTGATGGTAAAGTGCACTTGTTTAACATGGACCTATTCACTCTAGCCTTGAAGACACTTAAGTGATACTCGGAACGGTGGAGCATACGGTGGAGGTGTGCCCGGCTTGGGTAGAGCACCGCCGTGTCCTCGTAGCGGCGATCGGCGGCGATCTCTCGCGTCCGACCCTGATCCAGGCCATGGTCCGGAGCGAGAGTGCATGGCAGGCCGTCACCTCCTTCTGCGAAGCAGTGAAAGGAGGAGGCGGAGCGCGTGAGGCAACGGGAATCCCAGCGACCTCACGCCACTAGCCGCCGCAGGAGACGCCCTGGTCGGGAGATGACACCAAACTCCCAGCCACAGTAGGCGCGGGCCTGCGGGCGGTGAGCAGTGGGCAGCTCGCCGCTCGGTAAGGACCAGGCCCGAGTCGACGGCGCGTCGTGTTTCACGCGCGCCTCAAAGAGATGTCAGCACGTCGTGACGGGGTCCACGAAGACCGATGCCTCCTGGGTCAGGGTTGCGGGTTGGTTAAACAAGAAACCGTGGCCCTGGCCGTCGCACAGGCAAGTGAAGAAACACGGGTGGGTTTTAGTCAGTAAAAGTGTGACACGCCCTTCCGCTCTGCCAAGAGCGGGAGAAGGCATTTGATGATTTCCCTGATACTCGGAAAAAATAATAAAACGGTTAATCTGTAGAACTAATCGGTTTTGTTTCTTATTTAATAACCCAATTCTTGACGAAAGCTATAGTCCATTTAATATTGTGCTTGCAGTCTTGGCAGCATAGTAAAAAACAAAAAACAATATAAAAAAAAAGCAGACCCTAAACGAATTAACAGCATGTGCAAGCAATGAGATTCAACGGATGGCATTTATTAACTAAATAACAAATGTATATAACACCTTGAATTCCTATCAGAATTCCTCAAGCGATGAAGAAATATAGAGCGAGCGCACGAGTCATTATAGACTATCAAAGTAATTGTGTTTGATTGATACGTGGGCGCAATAGTATTGTCTGTTAGGAATATAGCAAACACTGTGATATACTCCACTGATTTTAGGTTACTTTGTTCAAACGGTAGACAACTGGATTCTGCTTACTAGGTATTTTTAGAGTAATGGCGCCGATGTAATAGGGATGTTTCCTGGGTAAAAAAAATGATTCTATTTAGTCCGTCATTCAGATTAAAAAAAAAAATGAATACGTATATTTTGTTTTATCGATCAGGAGTGGGGGCTAGTGACGTCACTCGTTGCTAAAAAGTGTAGAAAGGAGTGACGTCACAGGAGTTTTCAACGCACTCTATCGTCTTAATTTTTTGTTTATATGAAGAAAAAATAGAAAAAAAATACGTGTCTAGTTTTTTTTTGGAAATCTGACTGACGGGACTAATTAGTTTTTTTAGTCAACTACCCTATTATTAAGTATTTTTTATAGAAGGTATCTAACTATTGGTGAAGCAAAGAAGTTTACATTTACATTTAACTGTTAGCAATAACTTTTCGGATACCACTAAGCGAGCTAATGAGTTAAGAAATGGTGTGTCAGCACTCTGACGGGAATGCAGGATAAGCTACCAGGTAAGCCAGAAAGGGTACATTGGATATGTATAACAGGTGGTTTGGGCTCTAGAAACAAGAGCCTCGTCACAATGCGGGAAATATCGAGGAGTACTGCCTTTTGAATCAGGTCTTTGATCCAACCGCCTAACGAGAGCCTCGATATGTGTTATCAAGGCCTTACATAATAACACAATTAATATAAATAATTTTATTATTATCATTGAAAGAAAGACGTGATGATGGACTGTGGTTCATCCATCATTTCTTTGATCTTCTCTTACCCTTTATTATTAACATTTAGAACTTTCTTCGCGATATATCATTTCTTCACATCATAATATAATATTTATACGAATACCATGATTAACTACGTCAGAATTTGCTAGGAACTTATAAAGACGTAGTAAAATAGTAAAATCTATGCAGTTGGTAAGCCCTGATAAGATATCTAACTATCTATTTAGTAATCAGTACTCGTTAAATAGATTACTTTTATATGTATTTTTGGCCAAAAAAATCGATAACCAAGATTACCTAATCTATGTTCACGATTCAATTGTCAAATGTGTACACATATAACAATTATTTTTGAAATTCGAATATGAACTGTAATGGCTAAACAATAAAGTTCACTTTAGGTTGCAACTTCAAACAGTTTCATAACAATAGTGTCAGTAACTGAAATCAACTTAATTAGCATTAAAATAAAGTTGATATTTCTTTGACTGGTGTAGTAGATAAATTGGTGCCAGATAAATTTGGTTTCAATACTAGCAGCGGTTGTTGACTCGTTGTACATTAGCTAGATAATTTAAAATTACCCTGTATACAACACTAGCGGCCGCCCGCGACTTCGTCCGCGTGGAATTAGTCATGCTCAGCTCCTATTGGCAATATGTACGGCTGCGTTAGCTCCCGTTTTCGCAACATTTTTTGTTACTGCTCTGCTCCTATTGGTCATAGCGTTATGTTATATAAAACCTTCCTGGATTAATAGGCTATCCAACGCAAAAAGAAGTTTTCAAATCGGACCAGTAGTTCCTGAGATTAGCGCGCACAAACAAACAAACAAACAAACTCTTCAGCTTTATATATTATTATAGACTAGCAGCCGCCAGCGACTTCGTTCGCGTGGAATTAATTATGCTCCGCTCCTATTGGTTGCAGCGTAATGATATATAGCCTAAAGCCTTCCTGGATTAATGGGCTATCCAACGCAAAAATAATTTTTCAAATCGGACCAGTAGTTTCCGAGATTAGCGCGAACAAACAAACAAACAAACATACAAACAAACTCTTCAGCTTTATATATTAGTATAGATTTTTAAGTAAATGGATATTTTTAAGTAAAGAATCTATGTACAACATTTCAAAAAGATATTATGAAAAACCACAAACTTATTCTTTGTTGTCCCAACAAAAATATGGTCAAAGCTACGATCGGACTGGCGAGCGCGGTGCTTTGACATCTGGCGTCAGCTGTGGCGCGCGCGGATGTACTATGATCTATCGTAACCGCTCGGTAACCACTCTGCATCAATTTTTAAATGTATTTGGTAAAAAACAACATGATGTAAAAAATATTGGAACGAAATCATATTTTCCTGCTTAATTATTAAGCATGCTTCAATGCATACGAAGCCAGATATGGTTCCGAAACAATTGGTGTTGAAAATAGGTGATATCGAACAGAAAGTGAAAATGAACACACAACAAAATATTTTTTTTTCACTCGAAAAACTCACCTTTTCATTTTTATTTATTTTTGTAAAGTTGAGCGTCGCACGTGCACATGAACATTCATTGACCATGTCTGGAAAAGTGAAGTTATATCCAAGTGGCATGCGACTATAGACAAAATAGTTGTGTTTTGTTATTGCTAATGATATGACTTACACATCCCATTAGGGTTTATACGTAAATTTTTTATTTATTAAGAAAAAATTAACTGCAAACATGACGGGACATATATGATTTCCTATGCGGTAAAGGGTTAAAATTCCCAGATTTTTATTAATTTAGCCGTCACCGTTACAGTTCTGAGCAAAGACCTCAAAAAAAGCCTACAAAGCCAAGAAAGCAAAAGTTTTATGTTTACCACCAATATCAATTCTTCTCCATAGATACGTAAATATACTTATAGAATAGTACTAAGAGGAGAATTGGTAAGAAACTCTATAGACACTTTTTAGTTTTTTCATTCTCATTGAAGTATCTAATCAAAATTTATCAGTAGAAGCCCGGAGTTTGAAACATAGTCATGTGGCACTTCTTCTTCTTCATAGCCTATAGATGTCCACTGCTGGACAAAGGCCTCCTCCTAGTTTTCATTCCATTAGGGGCATTGCCATAATCTTTACGTTTGGCAGGCATATTGGGGATCGCTGAAATTTGTTATTCCACAGGAGAAGCTTCCCTGGTGAGTACTATTCTATGCCCGGTACCACACGGGAAATACAATAAATCCATACTAATATAATAAATGCGAAAGTATCTCTGTCTGTCTGTCTGTCCGGCTTTCACGCCAAAACTACTAAACCGATTGTAATGAAATTTGGTACACAGATAGTCTAGAGCCTGACAAAGGACATAGGCTATATAACATCCCTCTACAACCAATAGGAGCAGAGCAGTAACAAAAAATTTTGCGAAAACGGGGGCAAACGCGGATGTACATATTGCTCCCATTATTTTAACAGGCGCTTATTTTATATCAACATGCGGGCGGAGTCGCGGGTAACAGCTAGTAAGAATATAAACGTCAAAATAAAGAGGGCGTCAAGTATCTATGTACGAGTCACATATAAAATTTGAGAATAAAAGTAAATGAAAGTAGCGTGCGGTCGCGACACAGTCGGTGGTGAGTGAATAACCGAATAAAAACTGCAGGGCATTTGCGTAATATACTATCAGTAGCAACGGGTTTCATTTTGACAGTACAACAACATTCATTGCGTTATTTACGTTTTTTTAATATATATACATACTATACTAATATTATAAATGCGAAAGTAACTCTGTCTGTCTGTCTGTCTGTCTGTTACGCTTTCTCGCTTAAACCTCTCAACCGATTTTGATGAAATTTGGCACAGACAATATTTAGACCCTGAGAAAGAACATAGGCTACCTTTTATCCCGGAAAAATTTGATGTTCCCGAGGGAAATCTAAAAAGCGCGATATAACCGAACTCCAAGCGGGCGAACCCGCGGGGGGAAAGCTAGTACATTATAAACAAGCGCTTGACCGAAATCCCGCCTGATGGTAAGCAGTGACGCAATCATTGATGGTAAAGCGCACTAGTTGTCGACATTTGTAAACATAGTGACTGCACGGTTAGCGCAGTGGTTAAGCTTTTGACTGCTACGCTAAGTGTCGCGGGTTCGAATCCCGTACGAATATTTGTATGACCTACGAGTAATTGTTCCGGGTCTGGCTGTTTGTGTATATGAGTTTATATGTTTGTAAACGCACCCACGATACAGGAGAAATTCCTAGAGTGGAGCAACGTGTAAAAAAAAATGAGAGAGAAATTTAGATTTTTTTTAAATGTATTAGCAATATGCTTCAAACTTATTCAAATTGTAAGTAATAGTGTATTTATTTGTGGTTTTGTATTAAACGGCGACTGTGGACAGTGGTCAGTTATTTCAAATAGAACTTTGAAAAGTTTGAACCAGATAGCCTTTGGCTAAATATTTTCAAAATGAAACATTTTCTAGATATATTTGGAGTTTACTCCTTAAGAATCGATTTTCATATACAACGTGTAACAAAAAGGGGTAAGGTATACATACCAAGGGTATGGCATCTTTAGATGATATCAAACGATATCGGAAGGGTTTCAACTCAAAATAAAATACTCAAAAAATTGGTACCAAATTTTCGGTTTCGTGTGTTTCTTAAAATCAAATCATGACAAACGTGGCAGCACACTACATACGTTAATAACTACTCGTTACCCGTCACCTTACTTGCCAAAATCCGATAAATGTCTTCAATATCTCTGTGCGACTAGTATGATAGTAGCTTATCACAGGCGGTGTTTTTCCTCATAACTTCCTAACATATAGAGATAGGATTAAAAAACCCTTCCAATATCGTTTGATATCATGTAAAGATGCCATGCCTTTGTTATGTATATACCCTTTTATGTTACACGTTGTATAAGGCGCCCGGTATGAGAAAAATCCGAGGGGTAAAACCTACTAACGAGTAACGAATTTTAAGCGTTTACTATTTTAGTGCGCACCTTTGGTGCGCAACTTTCTAATCTGGCTGTGAGTGTAAGACGTACATAGGGTATGCTGTATAGGCGACTATACCTATATACTATATGTTATTGGGCTTGATTAAAAGATTTTATGACAATAATTGAATGATAAATTTAAAAAAATAAAAATAAAATAATAATTCAAAAATAAAAATTATTATTTAAAAAAAATATAAATATAAAATAATAATAATTTATTATTAATTAAAAAAAATAATAAACAAAAAAAAATAATTAAAAAATTAATCAACAAAATAATTCAAAATTAATTAAAATTAAAAATTAATTATTAATTAAAATGTTTTTATAAATTAATTATTAATTAAAAAAATAATAAATTATTATTAATTAATTATTTTTTATTTTTTTATTATTATTTTAATAATATAAATAATATTTATTAATTTTTAATTTATTAAACTCTTTTTGCGTTTAGTTAGATACTCGTACTTAAAGGGTAAACTCCAGTCGTGCGTCGGAGCTGACACACACACTTTTTTTTTATAAGTCCCTGTTTATACTTTGATCAGTCATTAGGTGAGTTCATACGTGCCTTGCGAGATTTTCAAGTCCTTTCAAAATGAAAAGCAATACTGATAGTGTGTTATTCAATAACACCCATTTTTTTATAATTAAAACTAGTGCTTGCCCGCAATCCCGCTTGATTAAAAAAAAAAACCAGCCAAGTGCGTGTCGGACTCGCGCACAAAGGGTTCCGTACCATAGATTTATGAAATTAAAAGTTTTAAGTTATTTGTATGAAAGATTACGCGGTAATAAGCGGTTTACGATTTACGAGGTATTAAAAGAAGTAGTTCTTTTTTAATACCTCGTAAACTAGATCTCGTTCAAAACAATTTTCGTTGGTAGTTTTTATAGTAATGTACATCATATGTTTTTTTTTAGATTTTATTTTTTTTTTATTTAAGAAGTTAGAGGGGGGACCTACTTTTTTGCACTTTGGAAGCGTCTGTCACGCAAACTATTCGGTTTAGAAAAAAAGTGTTTTAAAAACCTCGATATCATTTTTGAAGACCTATCCATAGATACCCACACGTATGTGTTTGATGAAAAAAAATTTTGGAGTTTTAGTTCTAAGTATGGGGAGCCCCTAATATTTATTAGATACTAGCTTTCCGCCCGCGGCTTCGCCCGCGTGGAGTTCGGTTATATCGCGCTTTTTAGATTTCCCTCGGGAATATCAATTTTTCCGGGATAAAAGGTAGCCTATGTTCTTTCTCAGGGTCTAAAGATTGTCTGTGCCAAATTTCATCAAAATCGGTTGAGAGGTTTAAGCGGGAAAGCGTAACAGACAGACAGACAGACAGACAGACAGACAGACAGACAGACAGACCGACAGACAGACAGACAGAGTTACTTTCGCATTTATAATATTAGTATGGATTATTTTTGCATCAAACTCTTAATGCGGTTCCTAGAATACATCTACGTACCAAGTTTTAACAGTAGGTATAGCTCTTATAGTTTCGGAAAAAAATGGCTGTGACATACAGACGGACAATCGGACAGACAGACATGACGAATCTATTTAAGGGTTCCGTTTTTTGCCATTTGGCAACGAAATCCTAAAAACTGAGTGAATAACAGGAAAATGGTAGTTGAGCAATGTGATGCAATGTTAAACCCAAGAACACGATCAACAATGCTGCACCAGAGGGAGATTGATATAGAGACCCTACACAACCAAACTCCCGACACAACAACATTTGGCGCATCGTACCCAGCACATATCGCAACGCAACTGCTCAGACCCGTCCTCAGTGTACGGCTTCACTAAACATCATGCCGGAACACGACGAATCGCTTGGCGGCAAGACTTTGTCTAGTGGGTGGTAACTTCTGCCGACAGCCGATGTTTTGGCCTACCAAGTAAATACCCCACCGAGTAAAATATAAACACTGACCTCGATTGTTCCAAAACTATAAGTTAAGTTCAGTGCGTCTCATTATTTCTAATGTATAATTAAAAGGACAGAACATAAAGGAATACAAATAAAAAGATGTGATGAACTTTTTTTTATATAAATTATAAACGTGCTTGACCGCAATCCCGTCTGATAGCAAGCAGTAACGCAATCGATGATGGTAAAGCGCACTAGTTTATTAAGAGCCTATTCACTCTAGCCTTAAAGACACTCAAATGATGCGAAACGCTCCGTCCGAATCCTAGTGGTGTTAACGACGTAAGGGTGGAAACCGTGCGACGGGTCGTCTGATGGTGGAACGAAGATGGGGGAACTAAATCTTGCAATCTAGTTTGTTCAATTTATTCTGTTTTCTGAACAGGGGAATCATCACCACAGGTTGCCAATAGGTACTATTTTAATTCGATAATACGTTTAATGAAGACAGCAAAAATAATTACTGGCAACAAAATACTATATTGCGTGAATAATATCAAGAGTTATTATCCTTAGAAATCTAACCTTGCGTAGGAAAACTACAGAAAATCGACACAATCGCGAATTAAGCAAGTGTGCAACGCTGTGCAATATTGCAATGTTTTGTCGTGCACTGTTGGTTGTTGCATAGATTAAATATGCATGTGTTACAAAATTAGTTCTTTTTTTTATTTTATCGCAGCGTTATGCTAAAAGCCGTTTTGGACTCCCACAGATCTTTTGATTTAATTCTTTTTTTGTTTTTAATATAAATTTGTTCATTAAAAATGCTTTTTTTATACTGTTTGTTTTACTTGTATATGTCGTAAATAAAATTCGTTCTTTTTCTGTAGATGTAAAGTTTGCTAGAGACATATTTTTGTTAAGTATTTTTCTGAACGACAGCGTCGGCCTAAATAAAATTAAACACATAGTCATATACTCTTACTATTTCTGCCGGGATACAAGTCTCCTCTCTTTGTGAGAAGAAGTGGGCTGTAATCAACCACGCCGTTTCTGTGCTGGTTGGTAGGTGTCACATGTCTTTGAAGTTTTGCCTTTTGGGCATGCCTGTTTCCTCGCGATGTTCTTCCTTCATAGTTTTGAGAGCAGTGGTGATGAAATAATTTGCACAAAGTAAAGCACGGGGTTCGAAACTACGACCTACAACTTGTACCTAAGTCACGGCTGCCTCTGGCCCGCTGCTCTCTAAAAACCACAACCAACTCAGAAACCTATACGAATATTATAAAGCTGAAGAGTTTGTTTGTTTGAACGCGCTTATGAAATGAACTGCTGGTACGACTTGAAAAAATATTTTTGCGTTGGATAGCCCATTAATCCAGAAAGGCTTTAGGTTATACATATTATAACATCACGCATATCACA
The DNA here is from genome assembly GCA_017933935.1 of Sesamia nonagrioides. Taxonomy (NCBI): domain Eukaryota; kingdom Metazoa; phylum Arthropoda; class Insecta; order Lepidoptera; family Noctuidae; genus Sesamia; species Sesamia nonagrioides. The sequence goes on from JADWQK010001182.1 coordinate 2,038,810, forward strand.
AGGGTTAATCCTTATCAAAATTAATTAATATTTAATAAGTATTTAATTTTGAAAAAAATTGTCCTTGAGATAACATAATTTTGATTTTTCAGTTTGCCAGCGGCGGTGTTTCCGTCAGACTACAATTTGAGTGTCTTCAAGGCTAGAGTGAATAGGCTCTTAATAAACTAACGCGCTTTACCATCTACGATTGCATCGCTGCTGTGTTTAATAATTAAATTTCAGCATCATTTTCGATCACCCATCACAGAAATCTAGAAATTGTGCCGGGTACGATGCGCCAAATGTTGTTGCGACTGGAGTTTGATCGTGGAGGGTCTCCACATCGATCTCCCTTTGGTGCAGCATCGCTGGTCGTGTTGTTGGGTTTAATATTGCATCACCTCGCTCAACTGCCATCTTCCTTCCTGTTCACTGATATTTTTTTGAGTGAATAGGCTTAATAAACTAGCGTGCTTTACCATACCATACCAACGATTGCGTCACTGCTTACCATCAGGCAGGATTGCAGTCAAGCGCTAGTTTATAATATATATACAAAAAAAAAGATAAACATCTTAAAAGATAGGACAATTTCAAAATAACTCTTTTGGAGTTAAAAGAAAATGTTCCAATAGTGCTAGACGTTAATGAAAAAAAAAAAAATGTAAACATACCTTTATCGAGTTTAGAGTTCTGTTTAGTAACCTCTGCTAAAAGTGTAATATGAAAACGGAGACTTTCAAGGCTTTTGGCAATTAGCAGCTATATCGGTTTTTAGGTCTAACGAAGGGCTAAAGATGCTAATTGTCTCTTCACGTTTGAAATTAAATAACAATTTCCTACCTTAATTCGAGGCCATCGAGGGACTGGAACAATTTGCCAGAGGTGGTAAATACCACCTCTGGCAAATTGTTCCAGTCACGTACTCAAATTGTAGTCCGACAGATTTCTGTCGGACTACAATTTGAGTACGTGACTGTTTGAGTGTCTTCAATGCTAGAGTGAATAGTCTCTAAATAAACTAGTGCGCTTTACCATCAACGATTGCGTCACTGCTTACCATCAGGCGGGTTTGCGGTCAAGCACCAGTTTATCTTTATATATATAATTCTGCTGTACGTGTGTATGTCATTGAACTCCTCCTAAACGGCTTGACCGATTTGAATGATTTTTTCTGTATACGTTTGATTGGTGCCCTGGATTGTTTAGATTCACAAATTAGCCCGGCAGATGGCGCTGATTGCTTGAAAAAGCATGTGATCTCGGAAACGGCCCTAACGATTTCGCTAAAATTTGATATGTGGAGGTTTTCGGCGACGAGAAATCGATCTAGATCAGTCTTATGTCTGCGGAAGCGCATGTTTTCGAGTTTTCTCTTTCGCAATATTTCACGCATAATATGGACGCTAATTTCACGTGGCTTGACATAGCGGCTGTGGCGTAGTCGATAGTGGTATGGTCTACTCGTGATGGCTGGTGTTCCTCGGTTCAAACCCGGCCAATCACGAGTTTTTTTTTTTGTTTTTAGACAGGTTTATAGTTTAATTTTTGTAGTTACTTAAAAAGAAAGTTGTACATAAGAACTAAAAGGGTAAAAAATAAAAAAAATATATGTTATTTTTTTTGATTTAACTAAAATTGTAATATGAACTAAAAGAGTAAAAATTAAATAGGAATAAATAAATATTTAAGATTTTTTATTTAAGTTAAAGAGACCGAAACAAGAGCTCTAGGGTAGAGAGAGGCATGATATCTTTGTTAAAAATGTAGATGACAATGCTTTCCATGGGTATATTACTAAATCTGCTATAAGTGTGTACGTCACTGAATTCCTCCTAAAGGGCTGGTCCGATTTGAATGAAGTCTATGTATATAAATGAAAGTCGTGTTAGTTACTATATTTATAACTCAAGAACCGCTTAACCAGTATGGCTCAAAATTGTTAGGGAGGTAGATAAGAACTGGGAGAAGGACATATCACATAGGATACTTTTTATCCCGTTCCCGTCGTTCCCGTGTGACGTGACATAAGACATGGTATAACAAAACGCAACTGACATGGAATAACAAAACAACTCAGTCAAAATATAAGTTAGCGGTTCATTTGCTAAAAATGGTTCAAACACACTGCTGCACTACTCAGCATATTAAAAAAAAGGCTTACCGGTTGAATGTTGATGCATTCATTTAAAGCAAGGAATATAAATACTCTCTGCCGGTTTTTTTTTTTAATAAAAGCCCCAAAGCAAACTCCAACTTTAAAATTTCTAATATTGTATTGCTGTGCCATTTACCACTTCACTACATACTATAAAACAAAGTTACTTTCTCTTTCCCTATGTCCTTTTGTATGATTAAATCTTTAAAACTGCGAAACAGATTTTGATGAGGTTTCTTTTAATAAATAGAGTAATTAAAAAGAAACTTTTATATGTATAATAACATCCATTAAATTGTGGAGAAACACTATCCCTCGCCCACATGTGGGAGTGACGAGAGGAGGCATAACTCCGTTGCCGCGAAAAATCGCAGTACAGCGGACAGAGACATGGAAAGTGTGATTGTCGCAATCCAGCACTGAGCACGCCACAAACATCAAAGTTCTCTCTTTGAGGAGTAGCTAGTGAGGCGCCACGGCGTCCTCACCTTCCGACTGATGTAGGTCCTCACCGGACACGGCTGTTTTGGGAGGTTCCTGTTCCGTATAAGGCGGGAGGAAACGCCAGGGTGACCTATGTGTGCATCGCCCTGAGGACACGGTGAAGCATATGGTGGAGGTCTGCCCGGCTTGGATAGAGCACAGAGTGCATTCCCATGCACTCTTGCTCCGAACTGTGGCCCGGACCTAGCTTTCACCTCCTTCTGTGAAGCAGTGATGCTTGGAAAGGAGGAGGCGGAGCGCGTGAGGGAGCGGAAATCCCACTACCCTCACCCCTCAAACCGCCGCAGGAAGCGCCCTGGTCAGGAGGCAACATCGGACTCCCGACCCCCGTAGGCGCGGGCTTGCGGGCGGCGAGCGATAGGCAGCTAGCCTCCTGGTAAGAACCAAGCCCGGGTTGCCGGCGCGTTGTGTTTCACACGCGCCTCAAAGAGATGTCAGCACACCTTGACGGGGTCAACGAGGACTGGTCCACAGGGTTGCGGGTTGGTTAAAAAAGAGACCATGGCACTGGTCGTTGCATAGGCAAGTGAAGGAACACGGGAGGGGGGGGGTTAGTCAATAAAAGTCTGACACGCTCTTCCGCTCCGCCCAGAGCGGGAGAGGTCATTTGATGATTTCCCATCCAAAACAAAAAAAAAAGAACTGAAGAAGAGCAAGAAATTGCACTTGAAGAGCGTAGCCTTAGTATGGCTCGACTTCGTGCTTCTCACTCACCAGAGCAAAGGGAGGCAGCCCGTAAATCGGCTAAGGTTGGCAATGCGAAATCGTCGAGTAAACCTCAGAGATCAAGCGCTAGATAATTTACGAAGCACAAGAAGAAATTCATCAAATACTGATTTGAATCGGGCAGCGTTTCAATACGCATATAATATAGCGCAATGGCGTTCGCATTGGGCCAATGGATGTTGTTTGCGAGTATTGTAGCACATTAAAGATTTCAAATAAAGAATCATTGAATAACGGAACGAAGTTCGCCGGGTCAGCTAGTAATTTATAAAAAAAAGATCATTAGAGTAATCAAAAAAAAATTTAATGTCCACCAGATAGATTTATTAAAAATATTGAACACGTATTTTTTATTTTTTCTTTCATTCAAATACTAAGGTAGATATTATATCGATTTGAAATGTCGCATGACGTCACGCCGTGCTACAAAATATACCACGGCGTGACGTAATTAGCCCCCTCTCCGTAACTTTCATACGCTATATCTTAACAAAATAAAAAATACGGGTCTTATTTTTTTTTTATCCATACTAATATTATAAATGCGAAAGTAACTCTGTCTGTCTGTCTGTCGGTCTGTCTGTCTGTCGGTCTGTCTGTCTGTCTGTCTGTCTGTTACGCTTTCCCGCTTAAACCTCTCAACCGATTTAGATGAAATTTGACACAGGCAATTTTTAGACCCTGAGAAAGAACATAGGCTACCTTTTATCCCGGAAAAATTAAATGTTCCCGAGGGAAATCTAAAAAGCGCGATATAACCGAACTCCAGGCGGGCGAAGCCGCGGGCGGAAAGCTAGTTATCTATAAAACGGACTATTTTTTTTTTAATTTTCATACCTTGGATACATCCTTATTTTCTTTCCTTGCATTGTCAGGTCGGAATTGCATACTGTTGGGTAGTAGTAAGTCTCCACTTTCTTCATCCACAGTTCCGGATTCCGTACGTCTCTCAACCAGACTTTTCCCGCGACTTTGGTCCTGAATTATTTGACTGACCATTGACCATCATTCATCAGTCACAGCTTTACTTCATCGGTCGTCTGGTTACTAGGCAGTCACGCCTTATTAGCTGAAAAACGTAAACAAAAATAAGTTTACGGAAAAACATCTGTAAGTCCTATACAATAAGGTTCAGTATTCAGTATACGCTACAACTTTTTTATAGCTTTCTCAACTTACTTAACTTTTGTTGTAAAGGCCACTCTTTATATATCTATACAAAAAAGTAAGTAGATTTTTAAGATGTCTCTTAATTTAGGGGTCTCAAATTAAGGGTGAAACTTCTACTTCAAATTACAATGCATGCCATTATCTCAGCAGACCAATTTGGGCGGTCATAAAATTTCTTATTACACACATTAATCTAACAGAATGTTTTTATTAAAATATTGTTAAAAATTATAGCAAGTCGTTCCGATGACACTCTTGGGCAGCAAGTTTCCATCAACCATTACTTATTTTATTTCTTAGTGTTTTTTATGCGTCGTGTTTATCGTAAATAATCGTCTTTTTCTTACTTCCTTTTCTTTCTTGTTGTAAAAGTTTAGGTTTATGTAAATTCATAAAAAGATCCTAGTATAAAACCAGCACATGTAACCACTACAGTCTGTCATATTTCTTTAATAGTCTTTATAATTTATCACTATAGCATAAGGTTCAACTTTGATTGGGAAATTACAGTTTCTAGAGGCTGTTCGTACAGCCTAAATCATTATTGCTTCGTAAATTTCGATTTCGAATAGGTTACTGATGCTTTCGAATTAATCTATTTTTATTTTTTACTAGCAGCCGCCAGCGACTTCGTTCGCGTGGAATTAATTAAGCTCCGCTCCTATTGGTCGCAACGTGATGGTATATAGCCTAAACCCTTCCTGGATTGATGGGCTATCCAACGCAAAAAGAATTTTTCAAAGCGGACCAGTAGTTTCCGAGATTAGTGCGAACAAACAAACATACAAACAAACTCTTCAGCTTTATATATTATTATAGATAAGATAGAAACTAGTGCTTGACCGCAATCCCGCCTGATGTTAAGCAGTGATGCAATCGTAGATGGCAAAGCGCGTTAGTTTATTAAGAGCGTATTCACTCTAGCCTTGAAGACACTCAAATTGTAATCCGACGGAATCACCGCGGATGGCCGTTTGTCCGGGCATTTATGTCCGCGGGTTTATGGTAAAGACTGAGGTCTTTTTTATGATATTTAGGACTCTAACATAACTTTCCTACCGTTTCGAAAATTGTGAGGTAGACTAGATGTTCTACTGTTGACATCTAATGACGCAGCGAGGGTAGGCCCCTGACAAGGTGGAGCGACGATCTGGTGAAGGTCGCGGGGAACCCCTGGACGCGGGAGGCGCAGGACCGGCCGTCATGGAAATACTTGGGGAGGTCTATGTCCAGCAGTGGACGTCTTTTGCCTGAAATGATGATGATGATGAATGATGACGTATACTAGACGATTTTATACATTGCCGAGTAAACTAGCACTGGCTTATTCTAAACAAAAAATATAATGTACCAACTCCTGCGGTTTCTACACCCCCCCTCGGTGAAAGGGAGTAGGCCGTAAACTACCACTAAATTTCACATGTCTTCGAAAAATTTTCTCTAGGATATGCCAGTTTCCTCACGATGTTTACCGTTTTGAGAGCAGTAATGATGAAATAATTTACATAAAGTAAAGCGCCGATATCACTAGGCCACCATACGTGATCAGCCTATAATGTTCCCACTCCTTGGTCATAGGCCTCGTTTCGGTGAGCGAGAGTGAGCGGTTATATACAAAGACTAGCTGACCCGTGCGAAAAATTCGCACTATACTAACAGAACTGCTTGAGGGGAAAGAAAGTATGGGAAATTCGTTTTTATAAATAAACAGTGAAGCGGAATAATTTGATATTAGTATTCCATGGTAGCAGGGACGAATATCTGTCGATTGGTGGGTCGGACGTTCAGATTGATTCGATAGAAAGAGAGAAAAGGGAGAAAACGGTTTCAGACCCTTGGAGAAATAATATACAAAGATGGCCCTGTGCGGTTTGGTAGATGTCACATGTCTCCGAAGTTTTTGGCTCTAGAACAGGAAGGAGGAAATAAAGCGTCTAATGGGGCTCAAGTCTACGACCTAAAACTTGTAAGTCGGGTTCGATACCACTAGTGCACTGCTACTCTAATATTCATTCTAAACTTGATATTTTTCTGTCTATTTGGTTTGAACGAGACTGAATAATCTACTCGCTCAATGAAATTCAGACATATACTATACTCACATATTTGGTGTCTTCGAAACTATGCATTTTATTATTTTTCTTACTCAGAGATATAACCACAGTTAACGTTCTTGACCGTAAGGGTAAAAAGATTAAGTTACTCGTACCATGCACTGCGAAGGTCACAGATTCAAATCCCGATGGTGTGGTTTATGAAATTGAATTAGTCTCGTTATGACTCTGCGGGATGTTGAATATGACATAACGGAGAATATATGTAGTTCAGGCGAAATTGAAAATTTTAACCAAGACGAGAAATACAGCATAAAAAAGTCTTTGGATAATTTGTTTTGCGCACATTGTTAGAACACTTGTAGAGACCTGTTGTTAAGATTGACAGCCTCCGTGGCGTAACGGTAGCGAACGCGGTCGCTGTGTAAGGAGGCGCGGGTTCGATTCCCGCACAGTGCAAATATTTGTATGCATCAATATAAATATTTGCACTGGTCTGGTCCTACCGCGTTGGTCCCAGTTGCCATACGAACATCTACTCGCAGTCGTAAATTTTATCTCTCAAGCATTAAAGCTTAAGGTTGATTGGAAATATTTGACAGTTTCCGGTAGCTTCATTAAGTTTTAGCTAGCATTATTACACAGAAATACCGATCTTATAACAAGTAAAAAAAACACTTAATGTAGGGGCGGGCCGGTAGTTAACAGCTACTTAACAAAATTATTTCTTTTTCCAGCTATCACCACAGAGTCACTCCTATAAGCGTACCCCATCAAGTAAACCAAGATGGCAGCGGTAAGCAAGCAGCTGTTTGATGCTGTGTGTCGTGATGCACACTGCAGTGTCATGACACATCCTTGGAATAGGAGCTGTCTTGCAGCATCACCTGGTCTCTACAAAGATGCTCTTATTGGCAGTGCGAAATTTTACTCCATTATTTACCTTGTAAGTACCTGCCTATCTGATTTTGTAGCAGCAAAATTTTTCTTCTTCATTCACTTCTTTATTCAGCCTCTTTTATGTTGGTCGTTTTCAAATATTTTCAAATACCAGAATTCTACATGAAGCTCCCTATCTTAACGCTACAAATTAGAGACTGCACACCACACAGTTCTAATAACTCTCATTCAATCTACATGGCGTGTTCCCAAATACAGCCGTCAGTCTTCAGTTTAACCGAATGCAGAAATCATTATTTTAAAAGAAGTAACTCTAACCTCCACAGTTACTGGGTAGCAAGAATAGCAAATTTATAGTATATAGCAAACAAAATGGATAATTTTGCAAATGAACCATTGCGGTGTTCCCTAGGGACGCATTTTGGGGCCGTTGTTGTTTCTTCTCCATACATCGAAGTGCTTGAAAGTTAGCGTAAATATTTTGAATTGATAAATTATACAGTAACTTCATTTTATTGTAAAAAAGATGGCTAAACAGCTACCCCAGCTCGGTTAAACAAATAGGTATTTCACACTAACACGTAATATTTATATGTTCAATCATGAATTGTTTAATGTTGAAAAACTTCTTATAACTTTTGTAAACTAATAAACGTAAAGAAGTTAATCAATTATTTTTCATGGATTATTTTGGTTTGATATGACAAGATCAGCCAGTATCGTAAAACCATTGTATCAAGTTCTTTACTTGCAGTTACCTCTTTGTTAATATTTACTTCAAGTTAATAAAAATCGTCGCAGACCCCTTAAAACGTCTAGGTAAACGTTGCAATGTTACTGTCTGAAGTTTTTGTATGTTAGTCGTGGTAGTTATGCAATATTATTTTCAGTATTGTGCCGATAGGAAAAAATCCTAAACTTTTTAATTTACAAATAAAAATTTTTAGCTATTCAGCATTATATTATATTACTAGGAATCATGTTTGTACATGCGTTTTCATTGCGGGGTCTTTTCCCTACTTCAGTTTAGCCATGTAAAGAACATGGCTTTTGCATATCGTAAAAACAATGACATATGTCACACTATGCAATTATATGAACACCCAAGTTTCTAGCAGATAAATATTCAATTCTATTCAATTTCTACTCACGACGCCCCTTGGTAAGATTTGTTGGCAGACTTTTCGTGCTTGGCTACCAGTAATAACCGTGAAATATTCACAAATAATGGTAGGAACCAATGGTTTAATGTCATGTATGTGAAAAACTGAAGATTTATTTAAAAAAGTGAGGAGACAATTGTTTTTAAAATTTTATAAACTATTGTTTGACCACGAACCCGCCTGATGCAGTGAAGCTATCTTTGATGGTAACTTGATGGAAGACCGTCTCAGGCAAATTCTTCCAGTGATTATATCTGATTGGGTGCATACTCGCTATACGACGGGTCGCCCGATTATGGAATTGTAAAAGCGAAATTTAGTCATGCTATTCCCATGTAAACTCTCCAAAATGCATCCCATAGAATACCAAAAGGCTGACTACTCTCTGCTTATGCTCCAGCCTTTGGAGTTTGTTTAAATAAAATGCTACTTTTTTAATTTTCAGGCACAAATTTTGATGCGAGGTAAAAAGATGTTGAGAAAGGACCAATGGATCAAGATGGGCGAATACTACGTAAGATCAACGATGCTAGGACTGCTGGTCACATCCGTTGCGCCAAATATTAGTTGTATGATTAGGTAAGGTATGTGGAAATTGGTTATATCAATAGTTCAATAGTCATTCAGACATTAATATGTACATATAACCTTACTACCTAATAGTAGTAGAATAGCTGCATGTATAATTATTTATATAACGACGCGTGACTGGTCAATTTTCGATATTGTGATTGGTTTTGTATTAGTATCAATTGTTCTTAAATTACCTACTCTATTTTTTTGAAGCTCAAGCTTTGGTCGAGCGTGTTAGTCGTTCCCAAACCCAGTGGCACTTATCTGTTTTCATTGAGATTATCATTGTAATCCCTAAATATTAAATTGATCTAAGGGGACATCATACTATAGCTATTTTTCAATGTTTTACGGAAATACCGCCCACGATGTATGCTCTTGCGAACGAGAACACACCTCAATTATTCGAAACTTCAGCCCCGGCTCCTGACGTCCCCAGATGTATATAATTTTGTTTTTATCTCGAGACTAGTTTACCTATTAAAAAAGGCCCTATAAGCGAACGCATAATATTATGTTCCTTTTTCTATAAACAGAGATCTTTTAACTGAGAGCTTACATTGAAACTAACGGAGTAATGCTTTCATTATTCCGTTAACCTCAAGGCCTCTCAATCTTGGGCACGCCACAATAGCGGCGGTGAGCCCCCTCTCTGAGGAGTAGCTAGAGAGGCGCCACGGCGGCCTCTCCCTCCGCCAAACGCAGGTCCTCACCGGATAGGGTTGTTTCGGGAGGTTCCTGTTCCGGATGAGGCGTGGGGAAATGCCAGGGTGTCACCATTGTGTGGATCGCCCTGAGGACACCGTGGAGCATACGGTGGAAATCTGCCCGGCTTAGGTAGAGTACCGCCGTGTCCTCGTGGCGGCGATCTCTGGTGTCCGACCCTGGTTCAGGCCCTGTTTCTGAGCGAGAGCGCATGGCAGGCCGTTACCTCCTTCTGCGAAGCCGTGATGCTAGCAAAGGAGGAGGCGGAGCCATGGAGGGAGCAGGCATCCCAGCGCCCTCACACCTCTAGCTGTCACAGGAGACGCCACCATAGGTGCGATCTTGCAGGCGGTGAGCAGCGGGCAGCTCGCCGCCCGATAAGGACCAGGCCCGAAGCGACGGCGCGTTATGTTACACGCGCACATTTTTTTTATTCAGTAAAAATCTGACACTCTCTTGCGCTCTGCCCAGAGCAGGAGAGGTCATTTGATAATTTCCTATCCCAAAAAAAAGGGCTGTATCACTAAACCATGTCCTTTGCCTTGTGTCAGTCTATCCCAGATGTCTTCTTAAGGTCGTCGTTCCATTTTTTTTTTTCATTTTTCCATTTCCATTTCTCTAGCCAGTCCCCTCTTTGAGGAGCGGCTAGAGAGGCGCCACGGCGCCCTCACCTTCCGCCTGGCACTGGTCCTCACCGGACACGGTTGTTTCGGGAGGTTCCTGTTCCGTATAAGGCGGGAGGAATCGCCAGGCTGTCACCATTGTGTGGATCGCCCTGAGGCCACGGTGGAGCATACGGTGGAGGTCTGCCCGGCTTGGGTAGAGCACTGCCGTGTCCTCGTAGCGGCGATCGGCAGCGATCTCTCGCGTCTGACCCTGGTCCAGGCCATGGTCCGGAGCGAGAGTGCATGGCAGGCCGTCACCTCCTTCTGCGAAGCAGTGATGCTGGCAAAGGAGGAGGCGGAGCGCGTGAGGCAACGGGAATCCCAGCGACCTCACGCCACTAGCCGCCGCAGGAGACGCCCAGGTCGGGAGATGACACTAAACTCCCAGCCACCGTAGGCGCGTAAGGACCAGGCCCGAGTCGACGGTGCTTCGTGTTTCACGCGCGCCTGAATGACAAGAGATGTCAGCACGTCGTGACGCGGTCCACGAAGACCGATACCTGGGTCCGATCCTGGGTCAGGGTTGCGGGTTGGTTAAACAAGAAACCGTGGCCCTGGCCGTCGCACAGGCAAGTGAAAGGAACACGGGTGGGTTTTAGTCAGTAAAAGTCTGACACGCCCTTCCGCTTTGCCCAGAGCGGGAGAAGTCATTTGACGATTTCCCATCCCAACAAAAAAAAAGGTCGTCGTTCCATCAAGCTGAGATGAGGATTTACGCCTGCGGATCCGTGGTCTGCTTTAGAACTCGTTTGTTTCACCGATCATCGATCGATGGACAAAGATGGCGCCCACTGCTTTTCCATTTAGCTTACTCTGCAAGCTATGACGGCTGATTATTTTTTCTGGATTACGATATTAGCAAATGCTACTAGTGTCAATGAGTTTCCACATACACAGATTGGTTAAAGTCTCTCAAAATTTAAATTTATTTCTTAATTCTTCCAGAAAGTTGTTGGGTGACAAGTTTACCCCCTCCTCGTACCTGTTCATACCTTTCTCACTGACCGGTCTGTTTATATACCTGGAGCCGCCGAGCAGGAGAGGGTTGGTCATCAACCTGTTTTGTAACTTGGTAAGTCTCTTCATAAAAATCTTTAGTTATATTTTTACTAGCTTTCCACCCGCGACTTCGCCCGCGTGGAGTTCGGTTATATCGCGCTTTTTAGATTTCCCTGTGGAATATCAAATTTTTCCGGGATAAAAGGTAGCCCATGTTCTTTCTCAGGGTCTAAAGATTATCTGTGCCAAATTTCATCAAAATCGGTTGAGAGGTTTAAGCGGGAAAGCGTAACAGACAGACAGACAGACAGACAGACAGGCAGACAGACCGACAGACGGACAGAGTTACTTTCGCATTTATAATATTAGTATGGATAATCGACTCATCAATATATTACCTGATTCTCTGACCCGCAAATTACAAAAAACCTGAGTAAATTTAATTTTTGACGGTCACCACATCGCATCCCCATATGAGTGCGGCCTGTGTCCAGTAGACACGTCTTTGTAAATCAAGTCCTTTAACCAGGTGCCCAATTAGAAGTTCCTCGGGCTTTGATCACTATGAGCGCAATAAGCGCTTAGTCCACATCCCACGTGTCGTGAACCTCGTAAGGCAAATCTAGATACAAGATGGTAGTTTATTTTGACATTTAACCATATATATTACTTCTCAAGGGCTTGCTTTTGTCGGCACGTCATAACTTCCTTCATACTTTATCAAGTGTGTTTATGAATATACAGTATGTTAAATAACAGAGGGCGTTCCCTTAAACTCGTTAATATATATCATTAATAGATTAAAATAAAAATATCAGCATAGAAAAATAAGCATAAAAAATCCGAATAAAAAAAATTCTAATTGGAAATAAATTTGAAACCTCCTGTTTTAAATCAAAATAGTAGTCGTCATGTATAAATAAATTGCGACGTTGCCGTCTTTCATGTTCGCGTGTACAGTCTGTTTCTTTTACATGTCAATTTAAAATTTTTATTGAATATTTTCTTATTGGAAAAAATTTTAAAACATTTTGTTTTCGAATGGAAATATTTTTTTTAACATGTATGTATGCTATACTATTTCGGGTTAACGGGAACGCCCTCTGTTAGTTAACATACTGTATAAAAACAATTGTTTTTATATATTCATATATTTTACATGTCATCATCATTAATCTCTCAAAAAACTCTTGATGTCCCTCAGCCCTGCATAGGTAGTGATTGAAATTCTTTACCCATACGTATATACGTAGATTTGTGGTTATAAGTCGTCGAATTTTAACACAAAACTTGTGAAGTCTCATATACTATGGAGTCACAAACTAAATTCCGTGGATACATGAGTAGGTTTTAAGAATTGACGCAAGAATTTCTCATGGAGAAAAATATATGATATTTTCTCGATCGTTTTACTTTTTTTCACGCTTCAACAAACATCAAGTCATGTATGCGACATAACTTTGCCGAGATGTCCATCGGAATCATGTATAGATAACAGCATATCAAGCTACCATAATCTGTCAAGTTTTTTTATTAGATTTTCAACTTTATCGCTCAAGAATTAAGGCTCAAGGTTGATTGGGAATATTTGGCAGTTTCGGTTATGTTGACCTACTTTACACACTTTTACACTTTTATTTTGGGTCGAAATGAAAGGAAGACCCATGTTCCTTTTCACTTGACATTTTATTTTACATTGATTGAGAAAGAAAGGAATAGACGTCTTTTTGCCATTACTTACTGGTTAATAAATACACCTTAAAATATAATACAGAAAACGAGATGACGACACCAGCAGCCTAATTACGTAACAGACTATTAATCGGAATCTACATTATTTTGAAGGAAATTGTTAAACCATTGCTTCATAAGTTCAAAAAATTTGTCTACACAACACTTAAATAACGCAATCATCATCATCATCATCACACAGCACACACACAGCACAGCACAGGTCTCCTCTCATTCAGAGAAGGATTGAGCGTAATCACCACGCTTGCTCAATGCGGGTTGGCGATTTCAGACTTAAAGTCCAGATTTCCTCAAGATGTTTTCCTTCATCTTCAGTCATTAGTGTCCAAGATATACTTAGAAAGTACATATAACTTTGGAAAAGTTGCATTGGTACTTGCTTTTTTTTTCCGGGTTGGAAATCTTCATAGGATGTCCGCCACCCTGGGGTGGGCGACGGGGTCTGTCAGACTTTTACTGACTAAAACCACCCCGGTGTCTCTTCTATCTCTCTTATATACTAGGAACAGGCACAAATTTATTGTACCTACAACAAGGCTCAAGAAAATAGGTGGCTCTTTCAGATGCCAATGTATACATTTTTACAATGGACTTCCAGAGGTGGTTCAAGATCTGAGCCTGAATAAATTCAAATCCTTCATAAACGTAAGTTGTGTCAGAAAGCATTTTATAGTGTGAAGGATTATATTGAGGACAAAAAGGCTTGGGCTTGAGCTGCGTCCGATTTCTATACAATGATTGTTCTTTGATTTTTCCTCTTGTAGTTTTAATATGTAATTGTTTATGTTATTTATTCAAAGCCATAAAGGCTTTATCTTTTTACACACTATGTAGCCAAGCATATTGTACGTTACGGAATTGTATCGCTGACAGAGGTGTTCGGCACTTGTACAGCTACACAGGAGCTAAACTTTCCACAGATCCGGGAACACTGTTGGAGCTGCTGAACCTTGGACAAAACTATCTTAGCATTGTGTAGATTCAATTTCTTAGTATTGTATAATTGCATGGCAAACGTGTGAGCACAATGTACGAATGTGCTGTAAGGCATTTATTTGTTGGGTTAGTCTCTTTTATTGACTTAATTGTGCTCTGGCTGTTGAGAGTATGTCATGCTCACTCAAATGTCTCGCTGATGGTGGCGTGTGTGTTGGGTCATTGGGTTCCCTTCGATATGGTTGAGCTGAATGATGCTGATCCATAAGTCATGTTCGTGAACGGACGCCGTCAGGGGGAACTGATCATCTCTTAGCTGCCACGGCGTATTTTAATTTTTGAATTGATTTTTGTGTGTTTTCCATAATGGACGCTCTCAGCGTACAATATATTTCTGCATCGTTCTTACGCGGTTGATTTCAACATGAATGATGTAATCAAATATTTGTAACAATAGATTTAAAAGAGTGTCCATGGAGTTTCTTGCCCGTTCTTCTCCATAGGTACCTACTCTTTGGAATGGGCGACTAGCTTCATCTTATTGACTGACCGACCTTCTGACAATTCAAAAGTGCCTGTAACTGGTTTATTTGAAATAAATGATTTGATTTGATTTGATATCACGAGCGCGCGTGGGACCGTGGGAGTCTAAATTCTTCCACGGCCCGACACTCTCGTGCTGGCCCGTTTTGTCCGGGCATCGTCTCTTACACGGGATAGTGGGGTGTTAAACTACCCCGTGCATCTCCTCAGAGGCGCGCGTCGACACTCGCGCGCACCTCCGCCTCGGGGTCCATCGAATAGGGGGTGGGGACTTCCCCATGTCCCTCACCCCTGGACCCATTCATGGGGGGTGGAAGAGGGCATTATCCGCCCTTCCTCGACGCCTGGTGCATCTTCTGCGGCCCGGGAAGGGAGATGAGATCTCTCTCTCCCGTTCCGCAGCTTCCTTCTGCGACATCACGTCCTCGCAGAAGGACACCGCCGCGTCCCACGACACTGCGCTACCGAACAACCTCCGCACTACTGCCGGCAGCGACAGGTCGCCTTCTACTTCATTTGTGAGGACACGGCGCTGCTCCTCCCAAGCTACACACTCGGAGAGCGTGTGCTGCGCCGTGTCCTCCCCGCATTGGACGCAGTGGTGGCACCGAGCGTCCGGCTCCCTGCCTAAGCGACGCAGGTACTTGCCGAAGCAGCTGTGCCCCGATAGTACCTGCGTCACCCTGAACGATAGGGAGCTGTGCCTTCTCCCGAGGCAGTCGTCGAGTACTGGCCGGGTCGCCTCGACGGTAGGGCGCATAAGCCTCTGCCGCCAGTCCGCTACCAGGACCCACCTGGATGCCTGCTGCACCCATCAGCTTGGGCGCCAGCCGCCGGAAGTGGGGTCCGAATTCCCATCGGCTGTCGAGCACCAATCTCAGATACTTCATGGTGGACTCGACAGCTATCCGGGCCCCACTGCCCACGATATGTGATCCTGGCGGCGGCGCACGCCGGGGGCCATGGAAAACCATGGCCTCCGACTTGTCCACACACAGGGCCACCTCCAGGCCCAAGCGCTGGATGCGGCCGCAGCCGTGGCTATCAACGTCGCTTCGCTGTACGAGCTCCCCCGGGCAGTGACAAGCGTGTCGTCCGCATAACACGTTAAGTCAGCGCCCGACGGGAGCTCGCCTCTCAGCACCCAGTCGTAGCCGATGTTCCACAGGAGGGGTCCCAAGACCGATCCCTGTGGAACACCGCAGGATATTTGGTGCCGACCGGCACCGTCACGTCCCCGATAGATGACGCATCTATCCTCCAGGTAAGCCCCTACTATGCGGCGGAGGTAGGGAGGCACCCGATGATATTTCAGGGCCTCCCTAATACAGCTCCAGGGTAGGGTGTTGAAGGCGTTGGAAATGTCTAAAGACACCGCCAACACCACCCCACTCCAGGACACCGTATCCTCCGCCAGGGCTCTCACGCGCATGATGGCGTCTATGGTGGAGCGCCCTCGACGAAAACCGAACTGGTTGTCGTCTAGATTCGGCCCGTCTCCGCACAAGTGGCCGACGAGGCGATCTGCGATTATGCACTCAAAATGTTTGCCCGCCTTGTCGAGCAACACTATGGGCCGATACGCGGACGGCGAGTCCGCGGGGCACCCTTCCTTCCTGAGCAGGACCAGCCTCCCCTCCTTCCACACACTGGGAAACTGACCCTGCTCGATTGGTACTTGCCTGACCTAACGCAATGAATGTTGTTAACCTGTCAAATTGAAACCGATTCCGATTGATAATGTGTTACGTAATTGCCCCCAGGTGTAATGCATGACGCTGATTTTCAGCAACCTTCGGGTATGAAACGGTAACATATAAAAAAATGTAAAAGTGTGTAATGTGCAGACCTCCATCCTAATTTAAGTTAAACAAATATCAACTTCATTACTACTACCAGCTGCGCCCCGTGGCTTCACCCGCGTAAGTTTCGATCCGGTGGGAATATTTGGATAAAAGTATCTTATGTGCCATTCCTGGTTATTGGCCACGTACTGGAAGACGCAGCGTAGGGAGGCCCCCAACAAGGTGGACCGATGACCTGGTGAAGGCCACGGGAAGCCGATGGATGCGGGCAGCACAAGACCGGTCGGCGTGGAAAGCCCTGGGGGAGGCCTTTGTCCAGCAGTGGACATCTATGGGCTGAAGAAGGAGAAGAAACCACCTGTGTGCCAAATTGCATCTAAATCGGAAAGCGGAACCAACAAACTAACTGACTTTGACATTATGTTAAGTAAGTTAAAAAATTACCAGCACTATTAAAGGAATCATAAAAGTGTTTGAAATTGTAGCTTAAACTAAAATATAAGTTAATTTTCCAGTTACTCATTGCTTATCTATTCTAATATTAAAGCTGAAGAGTTTATTTGTTTGTTTGAACGCGCTAATCTCAGGAACCACTGTTCCGATTTGAAAAATTCTTTTTGCTTTTGATAGCCCATTAACCCAGAAAGACTTATAGGAGCAGAGCATAATAACTAACTACACGCAAACGAAGTCGCGCGCGGTCGCTAGTTCTTTCATAAATACGCCGTGCAAATGGTGTTGGTGGCGCCATGCTAGTTTGTAGCAGCTGCTTCTATCAGGGGGTTGCGGTGCTTGACAGCAGTGTTAGCAAATGTTATTACAAATGCATGGAGAGTCGTTTCATGTACTGTTGGATGGTGGGGATATTGAGATCTAGATGGAGGATCTCATTTCGGACGAACCGAGGAGCGTTTGTGGCTTTAAGGAAGGTTTGGACTACTTGGATCCTATGGATACGATTTGACTGCACAAGCATGTCATGATCGGGAAACTCATGTTTGTTTCCCTTTTTTGCGAATCTGTCGTATCGACACGACAGGAAAGTGTGCATCCTTTATAGTAAACTAGCTATTGCCCGCGACTCCGTCCACGTGTTGATATAAAATAAGCGCCTGTTAAAATAATAGGAGCAATATGTACGTCCGCGGTTGCCCCCGTTTGCGCAACATTTTTTATTACTGCTCTGCTCCTATTAGTCATAGCGGGATGTTATATAGCCTTATGTCCTTTCTCAGGCTCTAGACTATCTGTGTACTAAATTTCATTACAATCAGTTCATTAGTTTTGGCGTGAAAGCCGGACTGACAGACAGACCGACAGAGATAATTTCGCATTTATAATATTAGTATGGATGTAGAGAACTAATTAAATACACCTGGGTTTTTAGCTAAACAATAATAGCTGGTCGGGTCGATCGAAGGTTAAGTTACTTTTTCGCGGTCAGTTCGTGCATGGGTAACCATCCATTAAACAGCGAGACGGCTACGTGACGCGGAAGGCATGTTAAGCCGATATTATTTATTTATTTTGGTTTTCATCAGATGACAGATTGTGTCAATTTTATGAAAAAACTAGCAGCGCCCTACGGTTTTACCCGCGTAGGTAAGTATCCCGTAGGGATATCGGAATAAAAAGTACCCTATTTGTTATTTCTTATAATATACTATCTGTGTGCCAAATTTCATTCAAATCCGTTGAGTAATTTTGGCGTGAAAGAGTAATAATCATGTATCCATATTCACAAATTTTCGTATTAATAATATTAGTAGTGTGGAGGTATGAGGAACAGGCAGTAAAGTTCACTCATCCTCCATAGAAAAGGGAGGATCCTCCGACCAGACGGGTGTCATGTCTGGCGGGCACTTGCCCAATGCTTGAAATCGTTATATGTTATGTATAGTTGTATGTATGCTAGTTGCACGGTAAACTCTGATTGCGAGATGTAGAATTCGTGTGACGTCAGTATGACGCGTTGTTCCATGTGGCGTTTGTAGGTACCGCTACAGTAGGATAACGTTCCTGCAATGCATCCCTTTTCTTTTTGTTTGTTTTGGATAGGAAATCATCAAGTGACTTCTCCCGCTCTGGGCGGAGCGGAAGGGCGTGTCAGACTTTCACTGACTAAAATCCACTCATGTTTCTTCACTTGCCTGTGCATCAGGGCCACGGTTTCTTTTTTAACCAACCCGCAACCTCGACCCAGGAGGCATCGGTTTTCGTGGACCCTATTACGACGTGCTGTCATCTTTTTGAGGCACGCGTGAAACACAACGCGCCGTCGACCCGGGCCTGGTCCTTACCGGGCGGTGGCCTGCCCACTGCTCACCGCCCGCAAGTCCGCGCCTGCTATTCATCCCTCATACTCCAATATGTATGTTCCAGGTGATCGAGTACTATCTCAAAATTCTGCAGAGAGCTGGATATCTGTCGATAACGAAGTCACAGCAGACACTCCTGTTCATGTTAGGAAGCTCGTTGCTCTTCTACCTGATGAGACTTGAAGGAGACAAGAAAGAGAGGACGCCGTTGTTTTGGTGAGCAAAGTTTCTATTTAAATGACTTTTTTAACTGCCAATACGGTGCAGTGGTTAGACGATCGACTGCTATTATAAATATTATGACTTACACTTGTAAGCCTACATACATACATAATTATGTACACAAGCAAGATCTGGGAAGACTACTTAATTGGCCTGGCTGTTTGTTTATGTGAGTTTAAATATTTGTAAGTGATACAGAAGTACTTAATTCATAGTATGGGCACAGTCTAAAAATCTATACTGTGATACGGGTCAACATTTTTGCTTATAAAAAGCTCAAGATTGTTCTAATTCTCGGTATCTTCGTCATGAAGGTTGCTCACCCTTAAGTTGTTGACACCACTGCAATCCGGACGAAACTTTTTGCCTCTTCTTTTTTAGGACGTATATCGAGGAACTGGAGCAATGGGAAGACCGCCACTGGAAACAGTGGCGGTCTTCCCGTTAGATTATACTTTAACACTAGAGTGCTCTCGTGGGCTACATACGTAGCCCACATACACTCGCATCTTCTTCCCAAGGAGTTAAGCAGAATCTACAGAAAGCCACCTGCTATAATCCTGAGACAGAATGTAATGATGATGATGATTAGACAGGTGACCATACATATAATTCTGGCTATACCCGGATTCTTCCCAAAGTTGAGCAACGTGAATACCATTTGCTGACGCCGTCATTAGATCCTCACACGCATGATAAAATTAATACAATATCGTTTGTTAACAACGGGATTAATCATAAATAACTTTTACAACAGTCACAGTCATAATACAAAGTAATAAAACAATGCATGCAATGTACTTATAAATACCATTCATTCAACAATGCATTCATTATTGGCCACAGTTCATTGCCACATATCTAATCAGTTCGCTCAGTATACCTTCCTGTATGAGCATAATGACTGGTCACCTTTGCACTTTGATAATCGGCTAGGAACTAGATAAGTATTCTCTATGTGTTTTTAAAATACTGAGAGTCCAAAGGGGATAATTTTTGTAAAGGTAGGATTGTTGCAATAAAACTCCTGTAGTAAATACTTTTTTTTAATGAGATGCAGTGGTGGTCCCATAGTATTGGCCGCGACTCATGAGACAGGTGCATTTCTTTGTATAAATAATTTCATCATAACTATCAAAAATATCATGATTTCCTTATAATGTTTTATCCTTAACAGTTTTGCCATCTCCTCTTTGTCTTTTTTCTTACTCTTCCGCTATTCTTTTCTGATTAATTTCGTTGCGGGACCCAAGACAGTTGAATCGTTTCTCCGGGAGACCGGGACTCGTCGAGCTTCATTGCTCGGCGTTTTTCTGGCGGTCTCCACTGTTGATTCTGGCTTTCAGGAGTTGCAGTGGGTTGGGAACAGTGTGGTGGGTTTTGTCCCATTAAAAAAAAAAGAAAATATGTCCTGCAACTAAAAAAAAACCGGCCAAGTGCATGTCGGACCCACGCACATAGGGTTCCGTACCATTGATTTATGAAATTAAAGGATTTAAGTTATTTGTATGAAATATTAAGCGGTAATAAGCGGTTTACGATTTACGAGGTATTAAAAAAAAACCACTTACTAGATCTCGTTCAAAACAATTTTCGTTGGTAGTTTTTATAGTAATGTACATCATATGTCTTTTTTAGATTTTTCATTTTCTTATTTTAGAAGTTAGAGGGGGGCAACATTTTTCCACTTTGGGAGCGTCTATCACGCATACTATTCGGTTTAGAAAAAAATATTTTAGAAACCTCGATATCATTTTTGAAGACCTACCCACACGCATGTGTTTGATGAAAAAAAAAAAATGTTGAGTTTCAGTTCTAAGTATGGGGAGCCACCGGTATTTATTATTATTTTTGCATCAAAATTTTAAAAGCGGTTCATAGAATACATCTACCTACCAAGTTCCAACAGTACAGCTCTTATAGTTTCGGAAAAAAATGGCTGTGACATACGGACGGACAGACGGACAGACAGACATGGCGAATCTACAAGGGTTCCGTTTTTTGCCATATGGCTACAGAACCCTAAAAATCAAACGTGACATCTTTAATTTCTATAATTGCTCTTAAATCCTTTTTAATTAGGCCTTTGGGCCCCTGCTGTTTTTAATCTAAACTAATTTTCTGTACGAAATGCACAGAACACCAAACTATTGTGTTTGCACACAGTAATTGTCCCAATTCAAAATTATAAGTACTTGATATAAATAGGTTCCTACAAAATAACATTCATATGTAACAAATAAATAAATTAACTAAGGAAAAACAAAACAAATGTAATTTTACCAACAGATTAATCACAATTTGAGGCCGGTACTCCTATCGTACTAGTTTTAGAAGAAAAGGCCGAAGGACACTCAGAGGTTACATTACCTTTTAAAGTACAGTTTTTTTTTAATAATTATAAACTAGTACTTGACTGCAATCCCGCCTGATGGTAAGCAGTGATGCAATCGTTGATGATAAAGCGCACTAGTTTATTAAGCCTATTCACTTAAAAAACTCAGGAATACGAACGATGACGGCAGTTGAGCGAGGTGATGTAATGTTAAACCCAAGACCAACATGACCAAACGATGCTGCGCTAGAAAAAGATTGATCTGGAGACTCTCCACGACTAAACTCCCGACACAACAACATTTGGCGCATCGTACCCGCCACACATCGCAACACGACTGCTCAGACCCGTCCTCCGTACGGCTTCACCTATTTCAGATATTATAATCTTGATCTGATTTCATCAAGTTTATAATATATGTATGTGTGTATATGTACATGAAGACCACGTAATATAATATAAATTGGTGTCGGAGATGGTTTTCTAAGGAAAGAACCAAGAAGTTAAGAAGTAGAGGACCAAGTTTATAACTATCAGCGTATTGAATACTTTATTGTCATTTTACACGGTCCTGATGTTTTAGGTGATGCGTTTATGTTCTAGAAAAATCCATTTATATCTCGTGTGATAATATCCATCTTATTTTAAAATATTGACAACAGTTTTGGTGCTTCATTGTAAACAACTAACAGTTATTTTAATTTTCAGGTTATTTACTCCCGAAAAAGTAAGGAGAAAAACCGATGAGTCTGAAAATGTTTGTCCTCATGAAGGGCAATGTGAAAAACATATAGCCAAGGTAAGAAATGCAAATAATCCAAATTATGGTGGCATTACGATCAATCCTTCTCTGTATAAGAAGAGACCTGGCCCAGCAGTGGGACGATAAAAGGTTGTTGAAATTTTCTGTGATTGACACTCAGCTCAGACTTTTATTCAAATCACTTTATTTGCCACCTATTTTAGCCTTCGCACTCACTGACAGATAGCTTCCTTAGCGCCAAGAGCTTATACTTCACTGGTTTGGTTAGACCTACTTGATTTATTATGACCTTCCTACTCGTGTCCCTTGGGTAGGGCTAAACGAGTATTAACAACGGTGGTAGCCGGTAGGCTATAACATCGGCTGCCGGCTCAAAAGTTATCACCCACCAGACTAAAACATGCTGCCAAGCGATCTGTCATGCTTCGGCATGATCTCTGGTGATGACGTACGGAGGACGGATCTGAGCAATTGTGTTGCGATGTCTGCCATCTACGCTAAGCCAGTTGCTGTCATGGTCAGGAAGGGTAGTGATATCCGAAGCACGGTGTTCCGCTGGCCGATCGCAGGTAATTGGGGGTCCATGTAATGTGCCAGCAACACATAAAAAGTTGCCCCGCCAACTGTGGAAAACACCAGGGTGGCCCCATCGTGCCATGTTGTTGGATTTAAGAGCACGTCTCAAACATAACATTAATAACATCAAACAAGCCTAAATGTTGCAAAAATTACAATTATATCCTTCTCGGAAAGGATTACAATGCCACGACACATAAGCATAGTATATATGAGAATGATACATATACCAATAAATACGTATCATTACAATCAGAAGATAAATAATAAGCAGCAGCTCGATTGAAAAAAAAGCACTCGAAACCGCGCACAATAAGTGTTCAATCGACGAATACGTTAATAAAAATCAGTCACCATAGAGAGGTTTCGATCGTCTTCAAACGGATCACGACTCTTATTAGTCAAATCAGCTAATATCGGCACGTATGATGGCAACACAGTATCAGGCGAAGCTTACAGGCGGTGGAGGTGTCTGCGCAGGCATTACTACATCCGTACGCAATTCAGGAAGAAATTGTTACAGTTTCTATGACAACATCTTCCTCCAATACCAGGCGCTCATGAAGGGACGGCATGATTACAGTAGTAGGGTGTAACAACAACTGATACATACTATCGCAGAAACAAAGCCTTTTATACAAGCCACCAGACATAAATGTACGAAAACAATGGTACAAACATTAATTATAAAATGGATACAAAGCAAATTAGATAAATACAATACAACGATTAATTATAAAATTACAACCCATTTCCATACATCTTTTTAGATCATACAGCCCTCTAGTGGAACCGCTGTGTACTATACGCTCATGTCCATTTTGACCATAGAGTAACATAATGTAAACAGGACACCAGCGAATCAATAATATTGTGTCTTATAAGAAATCTCGCAATATTTTAAATGTTTAATTTTTAATTAAAATACTTGATATAAAAATATAATCTTTCGAAATTTTCAGTTTCCAACAGTAAACTGGGTTTAGACCTTTGCTATAACAGTAAAACATACATGTACTGGAAATATTATTTTTCAGAAGAAAACAGTTTTCTTTATTTTTTATGTGTCAAATAAATGATATCCTTTATAAATAATAAACACTTCCTATCTTTCCTCAGGGTTTCGTCTCGTACTTCGGGATAGGTCTTGGCATTTCCTTAGCAAGACTGATATTACCCAAAATCCGGACACCGATGAAGGCCATATCGTCGATAAGAGGCAAACACTTCAAGTTGGCGCTTTTCTTCAGCAGTTATATCGGTATTTACAGAGTACGACTAATTTAGTTTGTGTAATATTTAAATTTCAATAAGATAAATATTTCTATACTGTCTCATAATTAATAGCTACCGTCATATTCTTTAAATAGATTATTATATGCGGTCTATAATATACAACAAATATATTTTTTATTCATATTATAATTACATGGATTAGTCATTTTTACAAACAATTTCTAGTTGGTACCTAATAAATAAATTTTGTCATTTTTAGTTTCTCGGTAAAAAGCCAATACAATTATTGTTACTATTATTAGAAGAGCTTAGATAACTACCATGATTTACATTTATTTGACTACTAAGCATCATTCTCAGCTATAAGATATTAATCACACTAAATAAATTATTCTCAGCCCTAAAACACTGATGAAACCAAACCGATTTTCAGCTACACTGATCACACTGAGAAAGATTTTTACCTGTTAGGCACTGATCACATTGAAAATGATTCTCAACTATAAAAGACTGATCACACTGAAAATGATTCTCAGCTATAACATACTGAATACACTAAAAATGATTCTCGTATATAAGACACTGATTACACTGAAAATAATTCTCAGCTATAACACACTGAAAACACTAAAAATTATTCTCACCTATAAGAGACTGATCGCACTAAACATGATTCTCACCTATGAGAGACTGATCACACTAAAAATGATTTTCAGCCATAAGACACTGAACACACTGAAAATAATTCTTTGCTATAACCCACTGAAGACACTTAAAATTATTCTCACCCATAAGACAATGAACACACTAAAAATGATTGTAATCTATAAGACACTGGTCAAAATAAAAATAATTCTCAGCTACAAGACACTGATCACACAAAAAAAAAATTGGCTTTAACACACTGATCACACTGAAAATGATTACCAGCTATAACACACTGAACACACTAAAATGATTCTCAGCCACAAGACACTGATCACATTAAAATTGATTCTCAGCTATAACACACTGAACACATTAAAAATAATCCTAAGCTCTATGGTACTGATTTCATTAAAAATTTCCTTTTAAATATCTACCAGGTTTGCTTTCTTCGATGATAAATATAACTTTCGCACGTCGTCCAATATCAAACTGTCCATGTAATAATTTTGCTCTATATTGCAGGCGGTGATATGCTACTTGTGTCGTAAGAAAGGGTTCGACTCAGCAATGTACGCGCTGCCAGCAGGATATGCCGCAGGAATTTCGTTCCTTTTCAGCCCTAGTCTAGGGTTGTCCATAGCGTCACTAACAGCAGCATTTAAAGTAAGTAATCATACTAAAAAATAAAAAAATGAAAGTTATTTTTGAGGGATATGATTTTTCTTTCACACAAAAGCTACTGAACAGGTTTGAAAGGAATTTGGGATACAGACATTTATAGATGACGTATTTCTGTTGCTGCTATAACAAAATAATATGTACTATAAACTATTTTTACATTATTATTTTAATCAACTTAATAACCTGAACTTACCATTTCCAGCTGTATTCAACCATTCTCTACGAGAAGAAAGTGCTGCCATCTAACGTACCTCTGCCTGAAATTCTGTACTGTTTCTGCCAGGGCACGCTTTTCAACGCTCGCATAATGGATCCTGAAGTTTGCCCCAGCTATGTATTAAATCTCATGAAGTCTTGTAGTAACGGGAGGTGGGTCTACTTATTGCAATTTTAAACTTTATATAATACAGTTCTAAGGTTTGTTTTTACTGTAGGCTGTTTAAGTGTTAGAAGTGTGTGCATCGCCACTACTTTCAAATACATTATGTGTGTAATAATAAGGCGTCCAGAGAAAAAAATGATAGAGGCTTATTCTTGATCTTATAATTATATCGGTCCTAAGGCACCTTTTAGCACCTAGCTTAAAAATATCCCAGTAAAGTGCTTAAAATAGAAGCCATGTTTATTTCTTCAAAAAAAGTTACTTTACATATCCAGCCATCTCACTATGATTTATGATAACAGCAAAAAGAAGGAGCTTGGCAGAGACTGATCACGATTTAGCTTGCTGATTAATATATTTCTAACACGACGTCTTCTTTTGTTTTAGGTCTGAGTTGGTATACAAGAGTTTTGCGGAGCTCATTCGGAATGCGATGTGACATGGAATGGAGAATTTAGATGAATTATATGTGTGTTTGTTATGACTTCATTACAATCAATTTTATTTTTGTTAGCCTATTTGTTGTAATTTTTGTGTCACTTTCGGTAGCGATATCTAGTTAGATATCGTGACTGCCACGATATACATATATAACAGCCGATGTATATTGGATATAACAGCCGCACAGGTCGATTGTATACGTTAAGCTGCCAAGGTTGGTCTGTATGGTGGTCATCTTTACATACCAACTATAGTAATATAAATAAAGTTCCTTTACAACAATATATTATGTGACAAGAACTCTCAGAAAAATTATAATCAACAAAATCTGTTATCCTAGATATGGATAGTCATAGACTTTAACATCCACCTTAGGCAAAGGATACCTATTTATGAAGACCAATATTTTGCCACACAGTGTGTTCATTCTAGGCTTGAATAGGGGCTCCGTAAGTAAGTCACCAAGCTGTTCCTCTGTTGACACCTGCTTAATTAACAAACTTTCGTCCGCAACATACTCTCGGACAAAGAAATGACGGAGACGTACGAACGTGACGGACGTACGTGTTTAGTCCATCTATGAAGTTCATGTGGCGGATTTTCAACCAGCTTAACAGTTAACAATATGTAAAATAGGAGTATATCTAAGCTGACCCATAAAGTTCTATAAAAAGTAAATTCAATCAAATTGTATCTCTTGCCGCTTTACTTTGTAGTAGATATAGCAACTGAAGTTTGCTTTTGAATTTTCCAGGATATGGCTCACCTCGCTTTGCTAAAAAATTTAAGTAATATAAACAAAGTTACTTTAGAAAAATATATTATGTAACAAGAACAGTCAGAAAAGTTATAGTCAACAAAAATACTGGTATGATCTTAATATCGTTGGAAAAAGTTATTAATATTGTTGTAAATCTTAATTGTGATAATTATAATATGAAATATTGACATGGTTTTGTAGGTATATGGACATGGTAAATAAATAATATTTTTTGTTAAATATTTTAGAAATCCTATAAATAATGTAAATGTTTGAATTTATTTAAATGCTTTTTTTTATCCGACTTCAAAAAGGCCTCCTCCTTTTTGAGTCGGTTAAAAAAAAACATTTTTCAATTCGACCGTATATATGTTTTTTTTTTTATGTTTGTTCGCGCATTACTTCTTCGTTTATGAACCGATTTTGATAATTCTTTTTCTGTTGGAAAGAAGACGTTCCCAAGGTGGTCCCATGATAAGTATATCAGGGTTTGATGGTGGAAGACCAGAGAAAACAAGGGGAACTTTCAAAAATTGCAGGGGGGACTAGTGCATTTCTTAGCATTTTCATTAAGTATTTTAAAGCACTACAATTTAATAAAGGTCTGGAGTAGATCTGATGATGGAGCCGGGAGACAGTCGAAGGAACTCCTCAACAATTCACAGCAGTTACCTTTTGTTTGGGCTCGATTAATTTGTATTGATAAGAACTTTACACCTAGATGGGTTGTGACTGCCATAAGAGCTCTGATGATGAAGACAAAGGCCAGTTCCGGGAACTCCTCAACGGTTTACAGTAGCTACTTTGTGGTTGGACTTCATTCATTTATATTGATGAGACCTTTGCACCCATTGGGTTAAAATAATGGTCTGCAGTAAATTTGATGAGGAAGACCATAGGCAGTTGAGGGAATACTTACGGGTAAAAATTAAAGTAAAACAAAATTAAGTCCTTTTCCAACTATATTTGCGTCAGCTTGCAGTCTGATCGGATGCAACTGAATACATAGTACTTTTAACAACTCATCATTCTCCTGCCCTTAGGTATCCCAATTTATTTGGGGTCAGCGCAACATGTCTTTTTCTTCCATACATCCCTATCAGAAGCCATCTCGGCAGTCACCCCCTTCTTAGCATATCATCCTTCACACATTCCATCCATCGTTTCTTTGGTCTTCCCCTACTCTTATAGCCATCAACATTCATAATTAAAACTCTCCTCACGACATTCTCCTCATTTCTCCGTAACACATGCCCGTACCATGACAACCGATTTCCACACAACTTTTCAGCTACCGGTGCCACATTCAGACTTCCTCTTATGTACTCATTTCTAAAAAGTGTAAAATAAAAACTTTTTTACAAAAAAACAACCGACTTCCAAAAACCACTACAAAGTGAAAAATAACTAATTTCGGAACTCGGTGTCAAAAAACGAATATACAAAACCAAAGACACCGACTTCCGAAATTAGTTATTTTTCACTTTGTAGTGGTTTTTGGAAGTCGGTTGTTTTTTTGTAAAAAAGTTTTTTATATGGGTAAAATTTAAAAGTCATTCATTCTCTTGCCTAAAACATCTTCACTCCATGAGAAATGGCAGACATGTCGTGAGCCTCTCTTACTCAAGATCCTACATGCATGGGTTTTTATTTTATTATTATTTGGTATTTATTATTATGTGTACCTATGTACACATATTTGGGTAAGAAACATGTTTTATTCTTATTCTAAGACGCCTAGACCGATTTCCAAAACTGTTTATATGTTTGAAAGGCACGTGGTCCCATAGTCATCTGCCCCCTAATCGGCGAACACATTTTTGTCAAATGATTGCGACATCAGGAGCTGATGTTGGAAGACCAGAGAAATCAAGGGAAACTTTCAACAATCGTAGGAATGACTAGTGCATTTCTAAGTATTTTAAAGCACTACAATTCGATTCCTGGCCAGGCCATGATAGGAAACGATATTTTCCTGATTGACCTGGGTCTCGGATATTTATCTATATATGTATCTGTTATAAATATAGTATCGTTGAGTTAGTACCTATGCCATAACACAAGTCACGAACTTACTTTGGGGCTAGCTCAATCTGTGTGATTTGTCCGTATATATTTATTTATTATTATTATAATGGTATGGAGTAGATCGGATGATGGAGCCGAGAGACATTCGAGAGAACTCCTCAACAATTCACAGCAGCCAGCAGCTACCTTGTGTTTGTGCTTGATTAATTTGTATTGATAAGAACTTTACACCTAGATGGGTTGTGACTATCATTATCGCCTTGATGATGAAGACAAAGGCCAGTTCCAGGAACTCCTCAACGGTTTACAGTAGCTACTTTGTGTATGGATGTAATTCATTTATATTTATTAAAATGAAGGTCTTCAGTAGATCTGATGATGAAAACCACAGACAGTCGAGGGAACTCCTTAACGATTCTAGCTACCTTGTGTATCTATGTACTTGAATAGTTTGTATTGATAAGAACTTTACACCTAGATGTATTGTGATTGTCATTAGGGGTCTTATGATGAAGACGAAGGACAGTTAAGCAAACTCCTAAACGGTTTACAGTCGTTACTTTGTGTTTGAACTTAATTTATTTATATTGATGAGAAGGGTTAAAATTAAAGTCTGCCGTAAATCTGATGATGAAGACCATTTTTTTTATCGCGTGGAAATGCATTTACGCACCTACCCGCCGCTAGCTAGGCGACGGGCGTGTGTGAGGCTCGCCCAGCCGGAGCCAGGAATACCCACTAAAACCACTCGGTTCCCCTCAGGGCCTGTGTCGAGAGTGTCACGGGATCAGCCCGAAGACCTAACTCCGTGCCACTCTCAGGGCTTACCGGCCTTTAGGCCGGTTTCCGCGCCAAGGGAGGATTACTCGGGGATACCGAGGTAATCCTCAGACGTGGTGACCAGTGCAATGCGCGTGGGGGGGCTACCCTCACAAGCGCTGGTCACACTCCGGGGCTAAAGGAGACGGGGGTTCGTCCCCCGCCTTCTTCGCCCCGCCCGTCTACGCCGGAGGGTAGCGGCAAGGCTATCTTCTTCCCGCTCTCTCTCCGCTGCCTCCTTCTGCAAGAGGACGGTCTCACAGAAGAAGGCGGCAGCCTCCCATGCACTCACGCTTTCAACCATGGCTCGAACCATGGTTGCCAGGGAGAGGCGTCCGCCTCCGAGCGCCGCCACGAGGTCACGGCGCTCGTTTCGGCCGTGTCGTCGAGAGAATCACAGTGGTGACACCGCGGCGACTCCTCCCGACGGGCGACATGGTGCAGGTAGTGACCGAAGCACCCATGTCCGGTCAGTACCTGCACCAAGCGGTACGTAAGGCTGCCGTGCCGGCGCCCAACCCATCCCCCCAACACCGGACGAATCGCTCCAATCGTCCGGTGGCCGGCAGCTGGTGTGCGGAGTGCCTCCCTCCACCGACTCAGGGCCTCCCGCTGAGCCGCTATTCGGACCCGCCTTACCTCCTCGAAGGCGGGTCGTTCCCCACATTCCCGGGCCGCGACACGGTGTCGATGCATCTGGGCCAGAACCAAGGCATCGACCTCCCACGGGGGCGTGCCCGCGAGCACGCAGACAGCCCCATGACTGACCGTGCGGTACGCCCGTACACCAGACAACCCGTACCTACTCGTCATGCTTATACAACAATCAATTAAAATCAAGAGACTAAATTTAAGTGGCGTAATCGCGTCATATCTAGCATTGTTCATACTTTCATTTTGGTCTCATAGGAATATTATTGAAATCGGTTTCGTAGTTTGGTTTTTAAACGAAAATTACGAATAAAGATATAAGGAAACAAAATTACGTCCTTTGCTTATAGGTAGGTCTTTTTCAAACAATATTAGCGTCAGCATCTAGTCTGACCGGATGCAGGTGACCAGTACTTTTTACAGCTCATAAGTGTAAAATAAAAACTTTACAAAAAAAAAAAAAAAAAACAACCGAGATCCATAAACCACTACAAAGTGAAAAATAACTAATTTGGGAAGTCGGTATTAAAAACGAAGGCTCAAAGTCACTCAAAGGGCAATGGAGAGGGCTATGCTTGGGGTTTCATTGCGCAATTGAATTGAGCGTGGGTAGGCCCCCGACAAGGTGGACCGACGACCTAGTGAAGATCATAGAAAACCGCTGGATGCGGGAGGCGCATAACCGGTCGTCGTGGAGAACCTTGGGGGAGGCCTATGTCCAGCGGTGGACGTCTTTCGGCTGAAATGAGGGTGATGATGTTAAAAACGAATATACAAAAACCAAAGACACCGTCTTCCGAAACAAGTTATTTGGCACTTTGCAGTGGTTTTGGAAGTCGGTTGTTTTTTTATGATTACTTTGATTTCTTTAACACTATCTGGAATCTTATTAAACACATACGTACTAGTATATGAAACAACTGCTTTTAGGCTTTATAATAAACTAAAACGAATAGAATATATCAGGACTACGATGGATTACGGTAGGAAAGAGGGATTTGAGTCCAACGGATTTACGTGCCCAGAGGTACCACATTACCTTTTTTTGAACTCCGGGCTACCATTGCTAAACTCTTGATTAGAAACTTGTAATGCAGTATTATTGTACACAATAAAAACTTTTTTACAAAAAAATAACCGACTTCCAAAAACCACTACAAAGTGAAAAATAACTAATTTCGGAAGTCGGTGTCTTTGGTTTTGTATATTCCTTTTTTGACACCGACTTCCGAAATTAGTTATTTTTCACTTTGTAGTGGTTTTTGGAAGTCGGTTATTTTTTTGTAAAAAAGTTTTTATTTTACACTTTTTAGTTGTTAAAAATACTATGTATTTGTATGTATCAATTGCATCCGTCAGACTGGAAGCTGGCGCCAATATAGTTGGGAAACGACATAATTTTGTTTACTTTAATTTTTACCCGTAAGTAGGTATTCACTCAACTGCTGATCTTCATCATCAAATTTACTGCAGACCATTATTTTAACCCAATGGGTGCAAAGGTCTCATCAATATAAATGAATGAAGTCCAACCACAAAGTAGCTACTGTAAACCGTTGAGGAGTTCCCGGAACTGGCCTATGTCTTCATCATCAGAACTCTTATGACAGTCACAACTCATCTAGGTGTAAAGTTCTTATCAATACAAATTAATCGAGCCCAAACACAAGGTAGCTGCTGTGAATTGTTGAGGAGTTCCTTCGACTGTCTCCCGGCTCCATCATCAGATCTACTCCAGACCTTTATTAAATTGTAGTGCTTTAAAATACTTAATGAAATGCTAAGAAATGCACTTGTCGCCCCTGCAATTTTTTTAAGTTCCCCTTGTTTTCTCTGGTCTTCCACCATCAAACCCTGATATCCTTATCATGGGACCACTTTGGGAACGTCTTCTTTCCAACAGAAAAAGAATTATCAAAATCGGTTCATAAACAACGAAGTTATGCGCGAACAAACATAAAAAAAAGCATATATACGGTCGAATTGAGTAACCTCCTCCTTTTTGAAGTCGGTTAAAAATTTATAAATGTATCTTTTGTGCCAATAAAAATATTTCTATTTTTTTTTCTATTTCCAACTACAATGAAAATAAAAGAAGTATGAAGAAAGAAAAAAAAAGAATACTGAGCTGTTCAACAATAGATTAATGTTTGACATTTGACCTTAGACTGACAGCAGACACGCGTTAAACGAGTATCAAAGTGTTTGTGATTAATCCCTAGGGTATTAATATAAACATATATTTATGTTTGTTCTCGGATAACTTCGTCGTTTATGAACCTATTTTGATAATACTATTTTTACTGGAAAGAAGACATTCTCAAGATGGTCCTATGATAAGGTTTCGACACATCAAGGTTTGATAGTGAAAGACCAGAGAAATCAAGGGGAACTTTCAAAATTTGCAAGGACGGCTAATGCATTTGTTAGTTTTTTCATCAGGTATTTTATAGCACTACAATTTAATATTAAGGGTCTGGAGTAAATTTAATGATAGAGCCGGGAGACAGGCGACGGAACTTCTCAACGATTCACAGCACTATCTTGTGTTTGTTTGAATAATTTGTATTGATAAGATCCTTACACCTAAATGGGTTGTAACTGTCATTAGGGAGCTGATTTTATGAAGACAGGTCAAGGTCAGTTCTGGGAACTCCTCAACAATTTACAGTAATTACCTTGTGGTTGGACTCAATTCATTTATATTGATGAGAAGTTTGCATCCATGTGGGTTATGCTAAAAGTTTGAGTAGTTCTGATAATGAAAGACCATAGGCAGTCGAGGGAAGTCCTCAACAATTCACAGCATTGATGTTTAACGTAGGATAACCACTAGCCACTGCTACTCACCATGCTAATGCGAAAATAATAAAAAATTCAAGAGACTGAATTTAAGTCGCGTAAGCGATCATACGCGTGAACTTCACATCCTGTTCCCCATCTCTATACCGGCGTGTGCTATCTGGCTACTCTGGGAAGAAAGGCCGAATAAAACTCAGAAAGTACACAGTCTCTTTCAAATTATAGACATAATCTTGACAGAACTACACAGATTGAGACGACCTATTACCGACGGATCGCAATAGTCAGAAATCGTGCAGCTTAACTTAATACATAAAGTACTCTATGTTATATATATTACGGTATTAGTCCATCTAGTGGGTAATTGTGCATGGCATCCGTTGGTGGTTATTCCAACTAGCCCACCTCCATCCAGAAGCTTATTAAGTCTTCTAGCTTGTTAAGGACATCCGTGTAAAATCTTCGTATCTCGAGGGTTTCACTTCTATTCTGAGTGACGCCTTATCTTTATCTTATCTTTCTTTTTTTCTTTTCTTATCGTTATGCATCTGCTCTTGCACATGCATAACGATATCATCAGCCCCTGTTTGAGCTTGCACCTTCCTGCGTCTTAACCCCTTTTCTAAATTCTAGTTCTTAACGCCCACTACCAGGTGTAGTGTGCTCCTACCATCAGCACAAAATTAAGCGCCGCGGAATAAGCTGGTCATTTTAACGCGTAGCAGAAAACTTATTAAAACTCGTTTGCGAACTGGATTAAGTCTTGGAAAAGTAAACAAAACCCCTGCAGAGAGTGACTGGGCAACCATTAAATTGAAAACTACATAAGCGCGATGTGATTGTGTGATTCAATCTAGCTGCAGCAGATGGGCAGAGCCGTAAGTACATACATGTATCATAGATTCCTACTTCCCCTTGATCCTGCAGCTTTTCATGTTACGTTTCACAGAAAAATCTTACAACAGCCTGGAAGATATTTTTCTGAGAAACGGACAAATCTATGCAAATATATAAAGCTGAAGAGTTTGTTTGTATGTTTGTTTGTTTGTTTGTTCGCGCTAATCTCAGGAACTACTGGTCCGATTTGAAAAATTCTTGCGTTGGATAGCCCATTCAGTCAGGAAGGCTTTAGGCTATATAACATCACGCTGCGACCAATGGGAGCGGAGCATAACTAACTCCACGCGAACGAAGTCGCTGGCGGCCGCTAGTATTATATAAACGCGGCAAGTTTTCCCGCTCGTTTAATGGTAACCCGGCCTCAATATCGCTGTTAAATGAGTCCACAACGCCGCATTCAGGAGTGAGTCAAAACTTTGATGATACAGCAAAAAAGAATCTTGAGTCAATTTTAAATCAAGTGTAATTTCAATACAAGGTCGAACTCAAACAGGGGGTCGCATTCTATTAACAACAATTTTACACAAAATAATTATAATTTGAATAATCCAAATGTTTATGCATACGCAGTTTCAGATAGAAAATTTGGGTGTATAATATGCTGTGGATATTCTCACTACACTATTTACACGTGTTAGGTGTTTCATTCAAAAAATATTAATGAACGTGCGATCAAATCAAAGCGCTTATGTTCTAATTGATTAAGGCCCAATCATGCGGCTAATAGGTGTCTGTCCAAAACTTACTGTATCAAATACAACGTGCGTCATCACACGCTACTTCATCGCGACCAGGCCCCACGTCGGGGTGCCCTGTGACTTCTTTTGCTACTCCAGCGGTTCCAGCGTCTCACGTAGACCCGGTAGTTACTCTCAATTCGATGAGTACAAGTTGTAATTTGCAGCAACATCGCTCATTAGTTTTAGGCTAGATACGCGTCGGTCGTCAAATGGACGTGCTTGATGCTCTTCTAGCCAGCTGGTCACCTGCGTCTCACAAAAGGTACTCAGTCATTCGATCAAATATCATAGAAAGGTCTTTTGAAGACCATGTGGTCTTGACATGATTGATTGATGAGTTCTTGTGATGATTTGGCAATTTCAGTTACACCTATATGTATAGGTGTAACTCAAATTGCCAAATCATGACAAGAACTAAAAAAACTGAGTTACTAATAAAAATAAATAAAATGACCCACAATTGTTACCACATTAACAATAATTAAAATATTCGAATACTTTACAAAGTAAGAAAACGTGGTGGTGGCCTCGGTGGTAGGCCATAACATCCACTGCCGCAGAAGTAACCACTCACTAGACAAAGTCTTGCCGCCAAGCGATTCGTCATGATCCCGTATAATGCCTGGTGAAGCCGTACGGAGGACGGGTCTGAGCAGTTGTGTTGCGATGTGTGCCGGGTACGATGCGCCAAATGTTGTTGTGTCGAGAGTTTGATCATGGAGGGTCTCCAGATCAATCTCCCTCTGGTGCATCGTTGGTCATGTTGTTGGATTTAACATTGCATCATCTCGCTCAACTGTTAATAAACTAGCGCGTTTTACAATCAACGATTGCATCACTGCTTGTGGCGATGACACTATCTATGTCTGTGTGTATATTTTCAGGGCTAAACAACAGTTCTTTTCAGGGCTAAACAACAGTCCTTTTCAGAGCTAGAATATTACACATCATCATCAGCCTCTACTCGTCCACTGCTGGACATAGCTCGATTCTGAGCAGTTCTCCGCCCGCTACTACCAGCCACCTTTTTGATGTCGTCGCTTCATCTCGCCCAAGGGCGTCCTACGCTACGTTTGCTGAGACGCGGTCTCCACTCGAGGACTCGTTTACCCCAATGGTTGTCGGTCCTGCGACATATGTGACCAGCTCATTGCCACTTCAGCTTGCTAATCCTCTCAGCTATGTCGGTGACTCTGGTCCTCTGTCGGATCACCTCATTTCTGATGCGGTCCTTCAGAGAGACGCCGAACATAGCCCGCTCCATAGCACGCTGAGTGGCTTTAAATTTATGGACTAGTCTAACCGTTAGTGTCCACGTCTCGGCTCCGTAAATCATGACGGATAGGACGCACTGGTTGAAGATTTTAGTCTTCAAACATTGGGGTATGGGCGACGAAAATACCCGACGAAGTTTTCCAAATGCTGCCCATCCCAGCTGGATCCTTCTATTTGCCTCCTTCTCGAATTTGTTTTTCCCTAATTGCAACGTTTGCCCGAGGTTTAGGTATTCTAAAACAACTTCGAGCGGCAATCCGTTTACGGCAACCGGTCCCGGAGTGACCCGTTCATTGAACATAATTTTGGTCTTATCTAAGTTCATCCCGAGATCGATGCGTTGGGAGGATTCAGCTAAGTTGGGCAGCATCTGTTCCAGCTCTTTCTGCGTTTCGGCCATGATGACGATATCGTCCGCAAATCGCAAGTGTGAGATGTACTCGCCATTGATGTTAATGCCCCGACCCTACCAATCCAGAGTTTTAAACATATCCTCGAGGAAATTGGAGAACAATTTGTGGGAAATAACGTCCTCTTGTCTCACTCCTCGCTTAAGAGGGATATGTTTAGTCTGCTAGTTCTGGACTTGGACGGACATTGTGGCGGCATCGTAAAGACACGCTATTAACATTTTCATAAACATTTGAACATGACTAAGAGAGCCAGGTCTCAACATTCTCAACATAGTTATCAAGCACGAGCAGCAAGAATACGTCGTATGGGAGAATCTTCACCTGAACGTTCACAACGCCTTGCTAGATAAAATCAGAGAAACTCTTAGGTACGAGAGCCGAGTGTCGAAAGTTCGCAACCCCTTGCACAAGAAAATCTGAGAACTTCTTACTTGCGCCAACGAGAGTCAAGTGTCGAGCGTGCGCAACGCCTTGCCGAACAAAGTCTGAGAACCTCTGAGTTACGCGCTCAAGAGTCGAGGCTGGAACGTTCCCAACGTCTTCGTGATCAAAAATATAAGGACCTCTCAGTTGCGCGAAAAAGAATCGATATAATTTTTAAATTCTCTGTACCCTGCTGGGCTACCACCTCATGATCTGTCGTTAAAAGTTGGCACACTGACAATGCTTCTCAGAAATTTCAGCTCTCCCAACATGTGTAATGAAACGAGACTTCTTATAAATGAGCTTAAAGATAATTTAATAGTAGCAAAGATTATCACCGTCCCTGCAGCTGGTGAATTATCTCATATACCAAGGATACCCATAATTCCTACTGATTTGTCTATACCCTTCAAATATACTTTCACACTAACGATAAAAAAATCCCAGGACCAAACATTCAAATTAGTAGGAATACGAAAACGAAAAAAACGAAAATAATGTTTTACACATGCGCAACTTTACGTTGCCCTATCACGGGTCGGGGATCACGATTATCAGTATATTTTGTTACTTGAAAATAATTTAAAGTCAAATATTGTATAAAGAGAAGCACTACAATAATCGCTTTAGTTATTGCAATGTTAAAATGCTAGCTATCCTAAAACAATGGGTTGCACTCCGGGACTGGCAGAAGTGAAAACTTAGTACCTATTAATTATATTCAAATATTTTCATCATTAACAACTTTAACATCCTCATAAAGACAATCTATGTAGCCTGCGGATAATGACTGCATCGTCGATATTAGTGTCGATGTCTGTGAATTAACTTGGGAATCATTTTGCTTACGGTGTCTTTTCTGGGTAAGCGTTTTGCAGCGTTAACCGACATCCATGCGGGCGGAGCTGTGGGCGACCGCTATATAGTATAAAACAAAGGCGCTTTCTCGGTCCCTATATCCCTAAATATGCTTACATCTTTAAAACTACGCAACGGGTTTTGATGCGATTTTTTAAATAGATAGAATGATTCAAGAGAAAATTTTATATGTATAACATATACACCCGTGCGAAGCCGGGCGGATCGCTAGTTATGTATAAATAAAAAGAAATTGAATACTTAACAAAGTCAGAAAATTCAGTCTTTGATTTATAAAATTCATTTGATTGACTTATTTGTTTACCTGACCAGTAACCCTGTTACTTCAGAGTGTAGTGGTATCAATTATTTATTTTAAATTAACATTCGTTCTAAAGTGCTAACAATGTAATGTTTAACATACATATATTCAAATACTCGTGACCTGCAATGTTAATCATTTTTATATGTTTATAATTAGTTACATTAATACCACAACTAGCGCCCCTCCCTGGCTTCGCACGGGTGCAATGCTGATACTAAATACACTACAGAAAAACTGCTCGCTGCTCCCGCCCCGTCCCGGCCGGTCGGTACCGCTGCAAATGCGACGCCCCACATTTTATAAATCTGTAATGTCTTCGAAAATTTAATTTAAATCAAATGCTGTAAAGGGCGATATAAATTTATATTAAAGCAACAATGTATTTAAATTAATAAATTAGATAAGGATTAATTCTCTATTGGTTAAAATCGCTTCGAAAATTAGCCGGTATTTATCGTAAAAAGTAAATGACAAAAAAATGCCATTGTAGGATATCAATTAGAGATAGACTTTTTTGTAGACATCTTCAAGTACTTTATTTTCATAAATCTCGTCGGGTTCACCCTGAGTTTCACTACAAACGCGGAGAAAATGTAACTATTTATGACATCACATTAGAAACCTCAAAAATAATAGGTAGCATTTTTCCAATTTAATGGATGTTATTATACGTATAAACCTTCCTCTTTAATCACTTTACCTACATAAAAAACCACATCAAAATCCGTTTAGGAGCTTTAAAGATATAATCAGTCAAAGGGACATAGGGAAAGAGAAAGTGACTTTGTTTTGTACTACTTATGTAGTGATACCACATGTATCGAAAAGGGTATACATACCAAGGGCACGATTTTTTTTACATGATATCAAAGGATATCGGAAGGGTTTCAACTCAAAATAAAATACTTACTCAAAAAAATGATACCAAATTTTCGGTAACGTGTGTTACTTAAATTCAAATCATAACATACGTTAACACTACATAGGGTAATAGAATATATAGATAATAAATAACTACTCTTTAATTGTCACGTTAATCACCAGTCATCATCATCATCATCTCAGCGTTAATCCCAGTCGCATCCGAAGCTTTTTCAGCTTTGGAGTCTGGGGTCTGCTGAATCGCCAAGTATCACGATAAATGTCTTCAATAATTCTGTGGGGCTAGTATGACAGTAACCTTCTTCTTCAGCCTATAGATGTCCACTGCTGGACAAAGGCCTCCCACAAGGCTTTCCACGCTGACTAGTCTTGTGCTGCCCACATCCATCAGCTTCCCGCGACCTTCACCAGGTCATCGGTCCACCTTGTTGGGGGCCACCCTACGCTGCGTCTTCCAGTACGTGGCCGCCACTCCAGGACCTTACTGCTCCATCGGCCATCGGTTTTACGAGCAATGTGCCCTACCCACCACCACTGCCACTTAAGTTTAGCGACTCGCAGAGCTATGTACTAACCGCAGAAGAACCAAAGTCACCGTTTGGTTCTTCTGCGGTTCTCCTCATTTTTGATTCGTTCACGCAGAGTAACTCCGAGCATAGCTCTTTCCATTGCCCTTTTTGTGACTCTGAGCCTTCGTATGAGGCCCATTGTGAGCGACCACGTTTCAGTTCCGTAAGTCATCACTGGCAACACACACTGGTCAAAGACGTGGGTCTTAAAAAAATATAAGGACCTCTCAGTTGCGCGAAAAAGAATCGATATAATTTTTAAATTCTCTGTACCCTGCTGGGCTACCACCTCATGATCTGTCGTTAAAAGTTGGCACACCGACAATGCTCGTGAGTGTGGACTCTTCACTGGTCTTGAGACACTGTGGTATCTTGGACGACGAGAAGATGTAGCGTAGCTTCCCGATCGCTGCCCAGCCGAGCTGGATTCGACGAGACACCTCTTTCTCGAAGTTGAATCTACCAAGTTGCACTGTTTGTCCCAGGTATATATACTCGTGAACAACTTCGAGTGAAGAGCAACCAACTAAAATTGGAGTGGGTGCGACATGAGATTTCAGCATGATCTTCGTCTTATCCATGTTCATCTTTAGACCCACTTGTTGGGAAGCTCTGCTGAGGTCATTGAGCATTTTGCCCAAGTCTTCCAAGGTCTCAGCCGTGACCACGATATCATCTGCAAAACGGAGATTAGTGATGTACTGGCCGTTGATGTTGATGCCAAGTCCTTTCCAGTCCAGGAGCTTGAAGACATCCTCCAACGCAGCAGTGAACAATTTAGGAGATATGACATCTGTCTCACTCCACGCTGCAGTTGGCTCGGTTTCGAGTCCTGATCCTTGAGACGGACTGACATTGTGGCGTTTTTGTATAAACACTTTATCACCTCAATGTATCGATGGTCAACTTGGCACCGCTGGAGAGACTGTAGCACCGCCCAAGTCTCAATCGAATCGCAGTCCTTCTCATAGTCCACAAACGCCAGGCATAGTGGTTTCTTATACAGAAGTCCGAGGAGTGATGACCCTAGAAAACAGCTTGTAGACATGGCTCAGGAGGGATATCGGTCTGTAGTTTTTCAGGAGGGTATTGCCACATTTTTTGAAAAACAAAACCACCACGCTCCTGTGCCACGCCTTAGGCGTTTCGCCTTTAAGAATGACGGAATTAAATAGCTTCTGAAGCGCTTTAAGAACCGGTTTGCCACCCGTATTCAGAAGCTCAGCCGTAATTCCTTCATCTCCAGCCGCCTTATCGTTCTTGAGCTGTTTCAGGGCCATACCAATCTCGTACAGGCTGACATCCGGGATATCGTCGGTGTAGTGTCGGGTTAATCTGGCTCTAGGATAATTAGCCAGACTTACAACAGGTGCGTGTGTTGATGTGTATAACTCTCCGTAGAATTTCTCAATCTCACCCAAAAGCTCGGGCTAGGAAGTGATTATCTTACCATCCCCATGCTTCAGCTTCACAAGTAGGCTCTGTCCAACAGACAAATCTCGTGCAAACACTTTGGAGCCTTTGTTCCGCTCGGTAGCCTCTTTAATACAATTTGTATTAAATTGGCGTATATTGCGAGTCAGAGACTTTGAGATTTGTCTGTTAAGGCATCTGATATGCGAAGCTTCATCAGGGGATTTTAAGACCACCTCCCGTCTTTCTTCCATTAGCCGATGGGTGGGGCCGGAGATCTTCTTCTGTCCTTTTGAACGGAGGGTTTTGTAGAACTTGGATCCTTCCGTTTGGACAGTTTCCACAAACCTGTTGTTGTAGTCGTCCACATCAACGCATTCACCAAGGCATTCAAAGCAATTTTGTAGTTCGATCTGAAAGCTTTCGGGGTTTTGGAGTTGTGTTGATGCTGGACGGAGCGTAGACTTCATAAGTCGAGAGCGTCCGAGCCTTATGTTGAGGTTCAAGATGCCTCTAATATTACGGTGATCACTCCCGGTTTTATCGTGCACCCGCATGGATCGCGGAGATATCGTTGAATGCTTGCCTTCTCGTTGACATTATGAAGTCTATCTCATTTTTGGTCTGACCATCGGGGCTGATCCAGGTTCACTTGCGGTGCAATGGTTTCTTGAAAAAAGAATTCATCGCAAAGAGTCCTTCCTTTTCCATTAAATCCATTAGCATCTGACCTCTGGAATTCCGATTTCCAACTCCAAATTGCCCCACTTTCGTCTCGTCCGCCTCTCGCATGCCCAGTTTTGCGTTAAAGTCCCCCATGACAACAGTTTAGTGGGTTTCGGAGGAATGTATGGCTCTACTGACGTCCTCATACATAGCCTTCACCTCATCGTCGGAGTGTTTAGACGTCGGAGCGTAGACCTGTATAACCTTTAAAGAATATCTTTTGGTTATTCTGAGTACAAGGTACGCCACCCGAGTGGAAAGGCTCCCGACTTTAACAACGTTGTTCACGAGGGACTTGTGGACTATAAACCCTACGCCACACTGGGACAGCTGGTCGCCTTTCCGGAAATAGAGCAGGTTGCCAGACTTCAGGATTATCGAGTCCTCTCCCTCTCTTCGGACTTCAGATAACCCCACAATGTCCCAGCGCAACCGGCTCAGTTCTTCCTCCAGTTCGACAATCTTCTCATCGGTCCTTAGTGTGCGCGTGTTATATGTTGCCAGGGCCAAAGGTCGTCATTGGATCACCAATGACGACCGGCTACCATCAGCTAGCCGGATCTCTTCCGGAGATTCTTCGCACCCCTTGCTCTGCCGTAACCGAGTCCGCTACCGTAGACTGGAATAGCGGAGCTGCCGGGGACTAGGGGCCTGGACTGTGTCGTGTGCATCATTGGGGCGGTTTGCTCACGCTTGGCAGGCGGGTTGGGGATCGCAGTGATTTGATATTACACAGGAGAAGCGCTGCTGCCCGCTTCCCTGGTGAGTTCCCTTAGTCGCCTCTTCGACACCCACGGGAGGATATGGGTTGGTACT
Source organism: Sesamia nonagrioides (assembly GCA_017933935.1). Classification (NCBI taxonomy): domain Eukaryota; kingdom Metazoa; phylum Arthropoda; class Insecta; order Lepidoptera; family Noctuidae; genus Sesamia; species Sesamia nonagrioides. The sequence goes on from JADWQK010001182.1 coordinate 2,081,447, forward strand.
ATTCTAAGCCCGGTACCACACAGATAACAGTGACACGGATGACAGTAGCCTATAGACGGTGTTTTTTCTCATAAATTCCGAAAATATGGAGATTGGATTAAACTACCCTCCCAACATCTGTTTTTGGACTACTTTATTTTTTTTTTCCCATAATTTATTTAATATACTGAAAAATCAGCAAAGCAAAGTGTTGCTTCTGTAATCCTCGTGTATGACGCAAATTAGCCTGTAGTTGGTAACATAACAAAGCCTACGCATGGTCACGGCGCGCGCGCCGTATAGCGGTCAAAGGGCGATCGCGGCGATATTAGGTAATTACATCCGTATTATTTTCAATACTCTGTTCGATTTTTGAATTGATTGAATTGAATTCTAGTGAGTTCGTTTAAACGAACGTTTTGTGCTCTGTGGTAAGTTCAAAAAATCTAATTATTTGTAGGTCTTTTTCATTCTGTTTCATTTGGATAGAGAATAGATAAGTCTGTTATCTGTTCTGAGATTAGTTTAGTGATCATGTTTTTAATCGCGTCTAAACTGTCTATCGAATATTAATTTGACAGGACTAAATTTATAAACATATATTTTTTCACCTTAGGAAAAGAAACATGAACTTAAAAAAAAGTGAAGTTTAGTTTGGGCTCAGGAAAATCGGTATCATTACCTTTTTTGTTATGTTTTCGCCAATAAAGAATACCTATTTGAGAAAAATTTGGATGGCAGGAAGTATTATGTATTGTATTATTTATTAATTACAATAGGGATTAAAGAATTAAATTGCCGAGTTGTACTGAAAATAAAATTGTTTATTTTTTAATTTTTAACTAATTTATATAATCGAAATAGTTACAATTATTATCTACTAGCTTTCCGCCTGCGGCTTCGGCCGCGTTGTATTCAGTTATATCGCGCTTTTTGGATTTCCCTCGGGAATGTCTTTTTTTTCGGGATAAGAGTACCCTATTATTTGATCTGAACTTTTAACTTTACGTCTGCAAAATTTCAAATCAATCAGTTCATCAGTTACAGCGTGAAAGCGGAACAAACAAACACATCAAAATCATTTTCCCATTTAAAATATAAGTAAGGAAGTAAGGATACATTGCTGCCATCTAATAGGAAGGTCATTTATGTCGTTGCGATAGAAATCTGAGGATCTAGACTGCACAAACTGTGTGATTTTGTCAGTGCAGTCCTCCTGGGAAGAAAACTTCTTGTCACGTAGATCAAAACGTGACACGTGTCAAAATCACAAAAAAAAAATGGTAGTCCGTCGGAGCAAGTCTGGCAAATACAGAGTTTGATGACATTGAGTTATAATGTACTACGTACGTATATACGTTACGTATTTATATATACGTTATAACTCAATGGTTGGTGAATGGTTTCTAACTGCAGTTCCTGAAGGGTCAAAATTTCTCTCATCCTCGTGCTGTTTGAGGACTCGCGTTATCATGGAGCAATTATGGTGATGATCAATTGATGAGTCGGGGCTGTTTTATTGCTAGTTTTGCCAACATTGTTCGGAGTTCATAATGTTTTTACATGCTTTTTATTATCTTCACTTGTATGTTTGCTTGCTTGCTTGTTTGTTTGTTTGACCGTCTCTAACTCTGTGGACTACAAGTGAGCGGCTCATTTTTGTAAAAGGTCCCACATTTTTCAATACGTTCGCTCGTTTGTTTTTTTTTAAAGAAAATATTTAAAATATTGATTTAAAAAAAAGCGTGAGGCGCTTAATACACCTACATAAATTATGGCACAAAGCGCCTCACGCTTTTTAATAATGATTTTAACTTTTTGGTTTGATATTTTTTCAAAGCATGTCTTTTTAGTTTTTCAAATTATATTTATTTTTTAACTGTAAGGGTAAAAAGGTTAAGTTACTCGTAACATGCACTGAGAAGGTCACAGATATAAACCCCGACGGTGTGTTTTATGAAATTTATGTACTTCAGGCGACCAATAAATAAATATTTATTTATATCAACTAGGCCCAATTTGTTAGTAACATTGTTATTAAAAACCGACATAGAGAGACAAAAATAACAATTGCTAAGTTAACTGTGGGGCCTTTATGTCATTTTTATTAAGTTTTATTTTACAGAAATGCCGATCTTTTAACAAGTCGATAAAATCGTGTAAAGCAAGAGCAGGCCATTTGTTAATACTTAACAAAATTATTTCTTTTTCCAGTTATCAATACAGAGTCACCTAAAGAAACGCAACCAAGTAATCCAAGATGGCGGCGGTAAGTAAGCAGCTGTTTGATGCTGTATGTCGTGATGCACACTGCAGTGTCATGACACATCCTTGGAATAGGAGCTGTCTGGCTGCAGCACCTGGTTTCTACAAAGATGCTGTTATTGGCAGCGTGAAATTTTTCTCCATTATTTACCTTGTAAGTACCTATCTGCCTATCTCATTTTATGGTAGCAAAATTCTTCTAACTTTTTTTTTATAATTATAAACTTGTGCTTGAGTGTAATCCCGCCTAATGGTAAGTAGTATCTTTATCCAGCCTCTTTTTTGTTGTTCATCTTCCAGTATTTACAAATGGTAGAATTCTACATGAAGGGACTCCCTATCTTACCGTCACAACTTAGTGACTGCACACCACACAGTTTCAGTAACTCCCATTTAATATATTATATGGCGTGTTCCCAACTATACTCATCAGTCTTCAGTCTAACCGAACGCAAAAAATATTATTTTACAAGAAGTGCCTGCTTCTCCTATCTTCACGGTTACTGGATAGCAAGGATAGCAAATTTAAACTATATGGCAAAAAAATCATTGCGGTTTTCTTCAGGGACACATTTCGGGGCCGTTGTTGTTTCTTCTCCATACATCGAACCTAAAGCGATTCGATGTATGGAGAAGAAACAACAAACTAGAGTAAATATCTGAAATTGAAAAAATATTCAAGAACTTCATTTCATTCTAAATTTATTTTGCATATCCTTTAAACGGTGACATATGAAAAACATAGAGAAATGTTCAAATGTTCAATTCTATTCTATTTTTATTAACGACACCCCTTGGTAAGATTAGTGGCAGAATTTTCGTGCTTGCTTACCGTTGCGTGCTTGGCTACCCGTAATAACCGTAAAAGATCCACGAATAACAATAGAAACCAATGAAAAAATAGGTAAAGAAACGAAGTTTTTTTTTAATTTTATGAATTAGAGCTTGGCCGTGATCCCGCCTGATGGTAAGCAGTGATACAATCGTTGATGGTAGCTTTGAAGATACTTAAATTGTGATCAGACGGAAAGACCGTCTCAGGCAAATTCTTCCTGTCCTTCGATGTATGTGGTAAAAAAGACAAGGCGAAACGGTCGGCAGTATCAACATCATAAGGGTCCATACGGGTCCACCGATGATGGAACTGTGATAGCGGAATGTATGTAATCATACAATACCCGAGTACACTCTTCAAAATGCATCCTATAGAATACCAAAAGGCTGACTAATCTATGTTCATGCTCCAGGTTTTAGAGATTGTTTAATAAAATACTTTTTTTTTAATTTTCAGGCACAAATTTTGATGCGAGGTAAAAAGATGAAGAGAAAGGACCAATGGATCAAGTTGGGCAAGTACTACATAAGATCAACGATGTTAGGAGTGCTGGTCGTATCCTTATCGTCAAATATTTGTTGTATGATTAGGTATGTGGAAATTGGTTTTATCAATAATTAAATAGTCATTCAGACATTGATACTGTTACGAATACACCTTTTGTCAAGGGCATAAGGTTCAATATTGTGTGACATGCCCTACGTACTTTTTAAGCCCTATATCTTGAGCCCTAGGATGGCCTATCGAATGGTATTGGTTTCAGCAATATTGACAAAGAAGTGTCGACATCAAAATCACTGGAATTAGAACTCGCCTCCTTTGAAGTACCTGATGAACGTACTCGAAATTATGCGCTTTTATTATTACTTCTAGACAGATCTGGAATGTTCGACCAACTGACCTATATACGTCGTGACGCCAGAGCGGAGTTAGTCTGCATTTGACTATCAAAGCGAAACAAGCGATAAAGAAGAAGCGATCTTTGAGAACATCTACAGTGACAACTGCAACAAGCACTTCAAGGACTACGTGAAGTAACTTCTGTGGTGTTGTTGTGTATATACGACTCGGACTTCGTGGAAATAAGAGAATACTTCGGTGCAATATCAGCTACGTTCTACTTGTAATCGCCTACTATCGACTGTGTCACTTATTTTAATGCCTCTAGCCCATAACAATTAGTATCAGAAGCGGAACTCCGGCTAAGGGAAGTCGTAAGAGTTCGCACGCGACGACAAGCAGCGGTGGATATGGCGGAAGAGGAAGAATCGCTTGATGTCCTTGCACCCAAAGGTGACTTAGCTATCGTAACACCAACGAATGTGAGTGCGCCTACTAAATAAAGCAGAGTATAGAGTCCCAGGCAAATTCCCAGGCAGAAATCCAGGCACAAATTAAAAGTGTAGCAAAATCCCAGGCCGAAACCCAGGCATTAATTAGAAGTGTAACAGAATCCCAGGTAAAATCCCAACAGCTAGTATCAAAACTAAATGAATAGTCGAATAAAACCAAAGAAGAGGTCCACGAGCTTAGAATAAAAACAGGTCAAGATGCGAGTATGGACCAGAAAGATACGCGGAAAGACAAACCAGATGCCCGTATGGAAAAATTAGACAGTACCATCATGGAGTTTATGAAATAAATAGAATTTCTTCATGAAAGAGTGAAGAGAGGCATGACACCTGTACCCAGTGCCTTGCCGACGTTCAAAGTATCTTATTTTGATGGAACAGCGTTATGGGTGGATTTTTACCTTCAATTCGAAAAAGTCGCTAAAAGGAACAATTGGGACGACGATCAAGCTGTAACCGTTCTTAGGATTGCTCTGCGTGGTGATGAAGGGCCGCAGGGCTGCAGTTCGTCTGGGTCACCATCAGACCCCGAAGGCCTTGAAACACGCTCTGGAAGCACTACGTCAAAATGGCTAAGAATACGACCGTATTCGTGAAGTAACCCCACAAATAAAGACCAACTTACTATGAGTGCGGCGGAAAGGAACATATACGTACAACACCATGGTGTTGGCATCTGGGCAGGTATTGTGTCAGTCTATCCCAGATATCTTAAGGTCGTCATTCCATCAAGCTGTGGAGGATTTCACCCTACGCTTGTGGATCCGCGGTCCACTTTAGAACTCGTTTGTTTCACCGACCATAGATCGTTCGACAAAAATGGCGTCCACTGCTTTTCCATTTAGCTTACTCTACAAGCTATGTTGGTTACTCCTTTCCTTTCCTAATAACTTTAATTACTACTACACCCAAATGGGACGGCTGATTATTTTTTCTCTATTACGATGTTGGCAAATGCTACTATGATAATGAGTTCCAACATTCACAGATTGGTTAAAGTCTCTCACAATCTGATCTGATTCTTAATTCTTACAGAAAGTTGAAGGGTGAATTTACCATCTCCACGTACCTGTTTATACCTGCCTCACTGGTCGGTGTCTTTATATACTTGGAGCCGCCGAACAGGAGAGGGTTGCTCATCAATTTGTTTTGTAACTTGGTAAGTCTCTTCATAAAAAAATTACTAATCTTATATTTCTGTAAAAGCATGTTCGTGACGGAACCAAAAAAAGTGAGGAAATTAGATTTTCAACGATCGCCTTAACGCACCCCTGTAACAGTGCGGCCTGTGTCCAGAAGATACCTCCTTATAAATTAAGTCCTTTACACAGGTGCCCAATGAGAAACTCCTCAGGTTTTGATCGAGGATCGTTTTGATCGATCGGTCTTACGTTGTTAATACCACTATGATCCGGACGAACCGTTTTGCCTCCTCTTTTATACCGTGTACTTTGAGGGACTAGAACAAATTGCGAGCGGCGGTGTTTCCGTCAGACTACAATTTTAAGTATCTTCAAGTCTAGAGTCACTGCTTACCATCAAGCAGGATTGCGGTCTAGCACTAGTTTATAATTTATAAAGAAACATATTCACAAACTTTCGTATTTAAAATATTAGCAGGATGACGTTCCCCACATGCATTCTTCATACTCCAATATGTTTGAGTAGTTGTAGTGCCGGGTACGATGCGCCAAATGTTAGTAGAACTAACAGATCAACTAACCAAGCAGTTCACAGGCTGACAGAGTACATAAGTACTAATTTAGATTATGGCTTGCACACTATAGGGATCTTTTTGGACCTCGCTAAGGCCTTGGACACTATTTCTTGTTCTATACTGCACAAGCTTGAAACACACAGAGAGGAGGGCAACTTTCATTATTCTCTGATTATCTTAGCGACCACTACCTATGTGTTAAAATAGGTCTGTACACTGTTCTGAGATGGAAAACAGTACTTTTAGTATACCGCAAGGTAGTATTTTGGCCCCGATATTATTTTTAATTTACATAAATAACCTTTGCAGTCTAGATCTACATAACGGGATAGTACTATCTGATGCCGCTGCTCTAGTGTTTTCCGCTAAATTTAAGGATGAGGCATACAAACATGCCCAGAAAGGCTTTAATATTGTGTCTAATTGGCTTTACCAAAACCTTCTTAGTTTAAATGTAGAAAAAACCAAATACATTTTATTCTCAATGAGCAACATTAACATTCCGCTTACTAACATAAATATATATGCACATAATCGTATTCATGCTGACACTGCTTGCACTTGTCTCACTTTAACTAAAGCTGAACATATAAAAATTATCTGGGTGTTACTATTGACACAAATCTCAACTTCCATAACCACGTCGAATTACTGTGTATGAGAGAGCGTAAATTGATATACGTTTTTAAAAACCTACAACACATAGCGGACTATCAGTTAATAAAACAAGTTTATTTAACTTTGTGCCAATCTGTTATTACCAACTCTATTACTTCATGGGATGGTGCTGCAAAGACCATACCGCTTCCTCTTGAACGTGCTTAAAGAGCTATTCTAAAGTTTGCAACCCTCCGTCCTTTCAGATTTCCCACCCACCAGCTTTATGCGGAATGCAAGTTTCTAACCGTGCGTCAACTATTTATCTTACACACGGTACTTCATCTGTACTCTGAGCTTCCTTTTGAGGGAGGAGAAAAGAAATGGTTTGCACAAAACCACAGACGAGACACGAGTATGCCTATGTAATTTTTGGCCCTTTTTTTGTATAACAAGCTCAACAAACTATTAGATATATACAGTTTAAATTATAAAACAATGTAGTCAAGTAATAACGGAGTACCTATTGAATCTCAATTACACAGACACAGAAGAGCTATAGGAAGTTATAGAGTGTGATAGTAGATAGTTGCAGATATAAGTTAGAAAAGCTAGAGAACTAAGTAGTATAAAATGGCATAAAAATTACTAAAGCTTTTGTTTATTGAATTCCTAGTCCATAATGTTACATGATTAAATCTTACCGACTTATTGATATATTGTGATGTAAAATGATGGCCTGAAACACAGGTTTAATAAACCTAGCCGGGGCATGTCGCTAATTTTACATGATCCTCTGTTCAATAATATGTTTTGTATGACCTTATGTATATTTTAGTCACACATAATGTCTGGTTATTATTAATGAAATAACATAATTATGTATCGTATTTGTATAAGAATATTTTGTTAGCTTTTATGTTACAATATTGTGTAAATTTTTATTGAATAAATATTATTATTATTATAGTTGGTCGTGTTGGGTTTAACATTGTATCACCTCGCGCAACGCCGTCTTCATTCCTATTCACTCAGTTTTTGAGTGAATTGGCTCTTAATAAACTAGCGCGCTTAACCATCAACGACTGCATCACTGCTTACCGTCAGGCGGAATTGCGGTCAAGCACAAATTTATAATTTTAACACAATAAAAATGTATGGTCCAGGTGATCGAGTACTACCTCAAAGTTCTGCAGAGAGCTGGATACCTGTCGATAACGAAGTCACGGCAGACACTCATGTTCATGTTAGGAAGCTCGTTGCTGTTCTACCTGATGAGACTTGAAGGAGACAAGAAAGAGAGGACGCCGTTGTTTTGGTAAGCAAAGTTTCTTTTTTACATGCTTTTTATTAGCTTCACTTGTATGACGTTTGCTTGTTTATTTGTCCGTCTCTAACTCAATTTTTTTTTCAACCTTACCTTACATATATTGTGCAGGCAAAATATTTTTCAGTTTAAATTTAGTTACTTGGCTAACGCATCAATACGAATTTTAGCACTTGCTATTCTGTCTGCTGGAGATCAAGAAAAGTTTCATAAAAACATATGAACACCACTTAAGCGTTCGTGTTATCCGTATATTATTTAAAAAGAGAATATCGAACTAAAAAGGTGAAGATAAATACAGTTTAAAAAACTAAAAAAAACATGCTTTTAAAGAACATCAAACTAAAAAATTAAAAATAATTTTAAAATTTAATTTATGACAATAGTATACATATAAACACTACTAGTAAAACGAGAAAAAAACGTTAGACGCTTTGTTGACGCCATCTATTGGCGTTTATGAATGGAGCTGTCGCGCAGTATCTCGTAGCTAATTTCCTTGTCCCCGTAACCCTCTATCACGTCATGCACCCGCTGCCCGTGAGATGGCGCTGATCGAAAACAGCGCCTTGATCACACTAGAGAAGACAAGTTCAGTGTGTCCTTTGGAACCTCCGCGCGTGCGCATCCCGTACCGCGCGCTATCCGCGTTCTAACCGCTGTTTCAAAACCCGCAATTCGCATAGTTCTGCTGTGTGAATTTATCGCTGAACGATATAATCATTCGATTATAAGTTGTAACCATCCGCTCAAATTGGAGACGTGTCTTTGTAGCTTCAAGAAAAGAAACCGAAGCTGTTAGCGGGGAACTTGATAACCACGTGTGTTTTTTGTTGAACTTGTGCCGAACCGCGAGGGTGAAGAAAGTCGAAGACGGAGTGGACTGATCGAACTCCTACGAGACGACGGAACAGCCCGGCGTGAAGCGAGGTAAGGTGCATGATTCCATAACCCATTCCTAGGTTAAGAGTTTACAGCGCGACAGTGACGCCATTTTCTTTTCCTTAAAAAATTACAGTCTAGATCGAAGGAAGGTATTAAACCCCGCGAAGCCACTTTGGCCCCTCCACGCTTAATATACAAAAATTATGGCACTAAGCGCCTCACGCTTTTTTCTCATTTTACTAGTATTGTTTTACTAGTATAGTTGTACGGCAACGTCCAGGAATCTACGCAACATCTTTGCGTAGTCCAAGATACCATAGTGTCTCAAGACCAAAGTAACAACACACACTGCTCCACGGACCAGTGTGTGTTGCCAGTAATGACTTACGGAATTAAAACTTGGTCGCTCAATATGGGCCTCATAGAAAGGCTCAGAGGCACACAAAGGGGATGGAAAGAGCTATATAGGCTATTTATAGCTATATGTAATCAGAAATTAGTAGATTCACAGAAGAACCAAAGTTACCGACTTAGCTCTTCGAGTCGCTAAAATTAAGTAACAGAGGGCGGGGCACATTGCTCGTAGAACCGATAGCCGATGGGCAGGAAGGTTCTGGAGTAGCGGCCACGTACCGGAAGACGCAGCGTAGGGATGCACCAACAAGATGGACTGATGGCCTGGTGAAGGTCGCGGGCAGCACAAGTCCGGTCATCATGGAAAGCCTTGGGGGAGGTATTTGTCCAGTAGTGGACTTCTATAGGCTGAAGAAGACGAAGAAGAAGAATTATTAAGAGCTTCATACCGGGATGAATTCTGATAGTCATTAGGGGTCTTATAATGAAGGCGAAGGACAGTTTAGGGAACTGCTCAACGGTTTACAATAGCTACCTTGTGTTTACCTTTGCACCCATATGGGTTATAATAAAAGTCTGCAGTAGATCTGATTATAAAAACCACAGATAATCGAGGGAATTTCTCAACAATTTACAGCATTGAAGTTTAAGGTTGGACAACTACCACCTACTCGTCATGCTGATAATGAAATTATTAACAAGTTTTTGACCGCAGTCCCGCCGATAGTAAGCAGTGATGCGATCGTTGATGATAAAGCGTGCTAGTTTCTTAGTTGCCTGATCTTTGTCTTGTCTTCAAGACAAAGATAAGGTGACAAGAATTAGCTCGACTTAAATTGTAGTCAGACGGAATCACGGCTGCTGGCCAATTATTCCAATCCCTCGATGTATGTACGCGTTATAAAAGACGAGGTGAAACGCTTCGTCCAGATCTTCATAGTGTCAACAATGTAAGGATGGATATTCGCCGTACGACGGGTCGTCCGATGATGGAACGGTGATGGGGAAATTAAGTCATACAAGTCCCTCGCACACTGTCCAAAATGCATCCTTTAGAACACCGACAAGCTGGCTACTCTTTGACTGTGCTCCAGGCTTTGGAGGCCATTTTGAACTAAATCTAAGTCGTCAATTTACCTCTACAAAGAATCCAAAGTTGCCAGGTGGCATATTGCAGCACCAGCTCAAATGTGGCTGCAGTACTCCACACTCGAACGGATCTGTGTTTTCTAGAATATTAAAAGCTGTCCTGGTGTGAAGTTAAACTGAATTTAAGTGACTGAATTTACAAAAACCATAGTGGAGGGGCCAAAGTGGCTTCGCGGAGGTTTAATATACCTTCCTTCGATCTGGACTGTAATTTTTAAGGAAAAGAAAATGGCGTCACTGTCGCGCTGTAAACTCTTAACCTAGGAATGGGTTATGGAATCATGCACCTTACCTCGCTTCACGCCGGGCTGTTCCGTCGTCTCGTAGGAGTTCGATCAGTCCACTCCGTCTTCGACTTTCTTCACCCTCGCGGTTCGGCCCAGGCACAACACAACACACGTGGTTATAAAGTTCCCCGCTAACAGCTTCGTTTTCCTTTCTTGAAGCCACAAAGACACGTCTCCAATTGAGCGGATGGTTACAACTTATAATCGAATGATTATATCGTTCAGCGATAAATTCACACAGCAAAACTATGCGATTGCGGGTTTTGAAACAGCGGTTAGAATCACACCGAGACAGCGGTGCGAACGCGGATAGCGTGCGGTACGGGAATGCGCACGCGCGGAGGTCCAATGGACATACTTGTCTTCTCTAGTATGATCTAGGCGCTGTTGACGAAACAGCGCCATCTCACGGGCAGCGGGTGCATGACGTGATGTAGGTTAAGGGTACAAGGATTTTGCTAGGAGATATACAGCGCAACAGTTCCATTTATAAACGCCAATAGATGGCGCCAACACATAGACAGCATGATTATGACATGTGTATTCTTTTTTACCACCAACTTCCGAAATTAGTTATGTTCCACTTTGTTTTATTTTTATGGAAACCAGTTGCTTTTTTTATATTTATTAAATGGTATGGAAGTTTTATATTTATGTTTTAATTCAAAACTCTATCAGAAACATATTCATTTTTAGTTTAGCTTAAGTTAAACCCGCCACACTGTTCCCAACCCACTGCAACTCCTGAAAGCCAGAATCAACAGTGGAGACCGCCAGAAAAACGCCGAGCAATGAAGCTCGACGAGTCCCGGAGAAATGTTTCAACTGTCTTGGGTCCCGCAACGAAATTAATCAGAAAAGAATAGCGGAGGAGTAAGAAAAAAGATATTTTTTCCACTTCCCTCCATAATAAGCAGGAGACAGAATAGAACTAGGCCAATCGGCACAAAGGGACATTATTGCAACTGGGAGAAGCCCAGATTGCCAAGCACCACGGAATAACATTTGATCAAGTTAATGGGTCCTAAGTAGGTATTTGCTGTTACAATTGATTCCAATAATAGGTATGGCAAAAGCGCCTGAACGCACGGAAATTAGTTCTAGTTTCAACAAGGTCCGTATAATAAACAACTCCGGATGTAACTTGTACACTATCCAACATAATATTGCGTTCATTCTGCCAAAGAATACACTCCCACAAGATGTGATGTGCGGACTGTTCAAATTCACAGTTCGATGTAGAACACTGACACAAAGGCGAAGGAACAAGTTTAAAAGAATACAGTTTACTTTTAAAGTTGCCATGACCTGTGAGAAATTGGGCAACGCAGTGGTCAACCTCCAGCCATGTCTTAGCCAGCCGATCGCCAACGGATGGAAAGAACAGATGGAGGTGCCGGCCCTTGATGGAATTATCCCACCTACTTTGCCATTCGGATAAGAGGTCCTCCCAGACGTCAGTCTGAGGTTTAAATAATCTAGAAATTCTATTGAGGTCGCGTTGTGTAACAAAGTTAGTGTCCATGGCCTCCCCCCTCGCGGAGTAGTACATTGAAGCACGTCGCTGTACTTCAAGATCGACTGGAAGTACACCTGCCAGAACGGGTAAGGCTTCAGTACTGACTGTTCTATACGCCTTGCATAAAAATATCAATGCCAAACGTTGGCTTTGAAGCAGTTTACGTCGCGCCGCCCCTATGCTGGCCCTATCGGCCCAAACAGGTGCACCGTAGCACATACATCCTAAGTAGGTAGCTCCATATATAGTTTTTAAAGTTAGGAATGATAGACCCCAAGTTGCTTTGGATATTCTAGTTAGGGCATAAAAGTTCCTTTTAGCTTTTTCGCCAACTATTTTTATATGTTCGATAAATGAAAAATTCCTTTCTAAGATCATACCAAGGTAGCATACGGATTGCTGTTTTTTAACGGGAACTTTATTAAATTTAATAGTAGGCAATGATTTAAGATTACCTTTTAGTAGAAGTTGATAGGTTTTTTGCGGCGCAAACGCTAGGCGGTTACGATCACCCCACTGAGATATTAGATTTAGGCAAGTATGGGCCAAGTTCTCAAGTCCGGCTCGGGTACTTGATTGAATGAGCAGTAGGCCATCGTCCGCGTAACCAGTAAGTGAACAGCCGCAAGGAAGCGGGATCGCGAGAAAATCATCAAAACCCAAATTCCATAAATAAGGACCGACAACTGAACCCTGAGGACATCCCATGGTTAGTGCTTTAGTACTAGAAAAATGACCGAGCTTAAGTACCGCGGAACCGTTTATAAAGTACGAGTAAACGAGATTATATATGTTTCTATAGCAACCGCGGTTTTTTAATTTTAACAACAGCATAGGCCACCAAGCGTTATCAAAAGCCCCAGAAATATCCAAAAAGATACCAATCACGTACTTGTGTTCCGACTGGTTAACGGTTCTTCTGACAGAAAGCGCCGCGTCGACTGTTGATTTACCGATGGTGAAGCCATATTGATTACTATGAAATTTTGGACCGTTCGGTAGTAACCGTGGAACGATGAGGCGCTCAAGAAGTTTCCCCAAAGATGGTAGAAGCGTGATAGGCCGATATGACTTCGGATCATCCGGTGGTTTATCACCACACTTTGGTATTATTCGTATGAAACCGCGTCGCCATTTACGAGGAAAAACGCCTTCAGCAATGCATCGGTTATATACAGTTAAGATGGCATCACCCGCTGTTTTACACGCTTCTTTAATCATCCTATTAGATATTTTATCTTCCCCTGATGATTTGTTGACCGGTAGTTTTCTAACAATATTTATAAATTCGTCATTAGATGGTACGTCTGACATTGGTGATTCAGGTGGCACAGGAGCCCACGCTCGAATCTGTTGGTGGTAGTCGCTATCGTTAGCCAGTGAATCATCAGGGATAAGTGTATTAATTAGTACTTTTGTTGTTTCCTCTATGCCCGTGGTATGCTTATCATTGACCTTAATGTTTTGAACGTATGCAAGGTCGACCGATCTGTTAGCTTTAAATTCGTGATATAAGGGAGACCACGGACCCTCCCTGTCAAGTTTGTCAACGATTTTCCGCAACAAGTTACCCTTAGATTTTTCCACCGATGCTTTGTAGCGTGACTTGGCAACTCTAAAAGCATTTAAAGCGGACGTAAGAAGATCTCCAGTAATCTTTCGGCTCTTGAGTTTATTTAACTGTCTACGCGCTCTGCGATATCTTTTGCGCTGTTCAACTAAATAATCACTCCACCAGTCACATCTACGAATATTGGTCATAGATCCACGACCAATGGCGATGTCAGCACAGTAGGTAAAGGTTTCTGACATAATGTCAGCACTTTCTTCGGCTGACAGCCCGTCCCGAGTGAACTCCTTGGCGTGACACGCAAAAAGCGAGCCAAAAAATTCCCAGTTCGCACCTTTACATCTATATCTGAAATTACCAGGAATATGAGACGGACCCTGAATATAACCAGGAACAAATTCGTACACGATCAGGCGATGATCACTACAAGACGCGTCCGGTAGGACACGCCACCTATCCAAACGTACGTCGGCACTAGAAAGTGTGACGTCAATACAAGATTCGCCTATTTGGCTGCAAAAAGTAGGTGGTGCATCGGGGGTATTATGAATCGATAGGTTCATCTCAGCAATGAAATCCTCAACAGCGCAGCGTCGTTCGGTATCGTTTGCCCGAACCTTGCCATACCACAGAGACGATGACGCGTTGACATCCGCGCCAACGATCACTTTGCAGCCCGCGAGTGACCGCAAGACATGACGGAGATTATGTATATGAGGAGTAACAGGATCTGAATATTGAAAGTAACAGCTTACAACGAATACTTTAAAAGAAGCTGATGAGACTTGAGCTTAAGTTACAAAAACAATATTCTACTATAGGTATTTTGCGTTCATGTTTTGGCAATTATTCTTTACATTTTATATCCAGTGTGATAATATCCACCTGATTTTAAAATATACACATTGTGAGGGCTTCATTGAAAAATTAACAGTAATTTTAATTTTCAGGGTGTTTACTCCCGAAAAAGTTAAAAGAAAAACCGATGAGTCCAAAAATGTTTGTCCTCATGAAGGGAAATGTGAAAAACATATAGCCAAGGTAAGCAGTACAAATAATCTAAATAATGGTGGAATTCAACTATGACGAAACATAGAAAGTTATCATATCTATTTCATATGATTATATTAAAACCTCCTGGTAAATAACTGCTACACACACAGACACAGACAAACACGAACACACACACGCACGCGCATACTCACGCTCATTCACGCTTCTGCCCTTGAAAATTAAAATTTCTCTGAAACAAACATTTATTCAGCCGATTATAGATTATGCCAACGCCTGTTACCTGGATGCTACTAGGGAAAAAAGTTAAAAAAGCTTGAGCGCTTGCAAAACCTGCACACTCGCTTTGTTTTCTGTCTTCGAAAGTATGACCATGTTTCTCACCTTCGCAAGGAATTCAGGTTGCTCCCAATCTACCCCCGCTGGAATACTAGGATTTTATGTCTCCTTTTCAACATCTTACACAACCTGTAACCTGCCTCCTCCTGCTGCCTACCTCCTTTCTACCTGCGTGAGCGTTTTTCTTACGAGCGCTCAATTGGAGCACCATGTTGATCACACCTAAGATCCATCCTTAAATCATCATCATCATCGTCATCCCAGCGTTAATCCCAGTCGCATCCGAAGCCTTTTCAGCTTTGGAGTCTGGGGTCCGCTTTTACCAGTCCAACTGCTGATATCAGCAGCAGCAGCTAGACCAATTGTTGGACTTTTGAGGGCTCCAACAACCCGTAACGACTGCCACTAGATGTTCGTATGGCAACCGGGACCAACGGCTTAACGAGTTTCCGAAGCACGACCAGACCAGTGCAAATATTTATATTCATGCATACAAATACTTGCACTGTGCGGGGATCGAACCCGCGCCACCTTGCGCAGCGGCCACGTCCGCTACCGCTACGCCACGGAGGCTGTCATAAGATCCATCCTTAAATCTCATCCTCATAAAACGAGTTATTATTCCTATTCCTTCTCTGTCTATGCTGTAGGATTGTGGAACTCACTCTTGCCTAACATTTGTGATTTAAACACTATTTCTATATTTAAACGTCGATTAAAAGAGCATTACCTTTCTTCTATACTGTGAGAATATGTTTATTATATATGTATTTTAGTATTATGTACCTATTTAAGTAAACTTATGTAATTATTTTTTAATTACATGTTTAGGGTATAATAAATATTACTACTTTTAAACACATCATATTCATATTTTATTTCGTCTTTGTTCTTACACTTCTAACACACTTGTGTCTACATTTCTGTTTTACTTCTCATTTCGCAGGTCTGCTGGAAGAAATTTCTAAATTAATAAGCAGCATCATTTAATTGTGTACATAATAAATAAATACATTGAATTAATAGTATATGCATACAAAGGAAACTAGATAAATTATATATACAATGATTAATTATGAATAACTTACCATAAATATAACTTTTTAGATCACACAGATTTATGATTAACCCCTGTATACTTTACGCTCATGTCCATTTGTACCATAGAGTAACAGTAAGCAAATTGGAAACCAGCGAATCAAAAATTTAGTTTTTAATTGTTGGCAAAAAACTTCAATTTGGATACAAAAACAAATTTGTTATAGATAAAACATGTTAGGAATGTATTATTGAAAAAACTGTTGGTACCTATACCTACTTAAAAATGATAATATTATATTTAATTAAAACACTTGTGAAAATATATTTTTAGGAATATTCAATCTCAAACAGTAAGCTGGGTATAGACCTTCGCTATAACAGAAAAACATATATTGTATCGAACTATTATTTTTCAGAAAAAAAACAGATATCTTTATTTTTAATGTGTGAAATGAATGATATCCATTAAAAATAATAAACACTTCCTATCTTTTCTCAGGGCTTCGTCTCGTGCTTCGGAATAGGTCTTGGCATTTCCTTAGCAAAATTGATCTTACCCAAAATCCGGACACCGATGAAGGCCATATCGTCGATAAGAGGCAAACACTTCAAATTGGCTCTATTCTTCGGCAGTTATATCGGTATTTACAGAGTACGACTAATTTAGTTTTTGTAATAATTGAATTTCAATGAGATTTTTTAATTCTATATTGTTTGATAATTAACAGGTACAGTTATATTCTTTAAATAGTCATATTATTATATCCGGACTAGCTTTCCGCCCGCGGCTTCGCCCGCGTGGAGTTCGGTTATGTCGCGCTTTTTAGATTTCCCTCGGGAACATCAAATTTTTTCGGGATAAAAGGTAGCCTATGTTCTTTCTCAGGGTCTAAAGATTGTCTGTGCCAAATTTCATCAAAATCGGTTGAGAGGTTTAAGCGGGAAAGCGTAACAGACAGACAGACAGACAGACAGACAGAGTTACTTTCGCATTTATAATATAAATTTATAGTATGGATTTCTTGCTTTAAACGAATGCATCAACGGGTGAGACTTTTTTTTTTTAAAGATGTACGGTGTATGGTACCAGGGTAGCACAAAACTGTAGGAGAAGTCGAAACAATGAAGCTCATTCATCATTATTAATCTAATATTACATGGATGAAGTTTTATTTTGCCTACTTTGAGGAGGTGCAAGGTACCAGGGTAGCACAAAAATGTAGGAGAAGCCGAAACAATAAAGTTCATTCATTCACACAGGAATGACTGGAACGGGTTAAAAAGGATATCCTATGTCCTTCTCCCAGTTCTTGGCTACCTCCCTACCAATTTTCAGCCAAATCGGTTCAGCCGTTTTTGAGTTATGAATGGTGTAACTAACACGACTTCTTTTATATACATGTATAGATTATCCTAATTTAAAAAGTAGTAAATAAGATCATGTCATATTGCTTTTAAGGCGGAACAAAGTTCGCAAGGTCAGCTAGAAGACCCGCTAGCTGACCCGGCCAACTTTGTTCCGCCTTAAAGGCAATAAATATCACATGATCTTATATAATAGTTTTTAAATTAGGATAATTAGGGCAGCACAAAAGTGTAGGAGAAATCGAAACAATGAAGCTCATCATCATCATCATCAGCCTTTTTTTATCGTCCCCCTGCTGAGGATAGCTAGAGAGGAGAACGACTGAGCGTAATCACCACGCTTGCTCAATGCGGGTTGGCGATTTCAGACTTACAAAAGGCCAGGTTTCCTTAAAATGTTTTCCTTCACTTTGTAATCGGCTTTGCATTCATCATTAAATCACTAATAGTACTAATACATACATAGAAGAAATTTGATTTTCTCTACTTTGTGGAGGTGTAAGGTACCAGGGCAGCACAAAAGTGTAGGAGAAGCCGAAACAGTGAAGCTCATTCATGATTAAACCATAATAATTACATCAAAGAACTTTTATTGTGCCTAGTTTGTAGAGGTGCTATGTAGCAGGGTAGCACAAAAGTGGCCCGGCGAACTTTGTTCCGCCCTAAAGGCAATATGACATGATCTTATTTACTACTAACTACTATTTTAAATTAGGATAATCTGTATATATATAGAAGAAAGTCGTGTTAGTTACACTATTTATAACTTAAGAACGGCTGAATCGATTTGGCTGAAAATTGGTAGGGAGGTAGCTAAGAACTGGGAGAAGGATATAGGATATCCTTTTTTATCCCGTTCCCGTTGTTCCTGTGTGAATGAATGAACTTCATTGTTTCGACTTCTCCTACACTTTTTGCGATCCTGGTACCTTGCAACTCCTCAAAGTAGGCAAAATAACTTCATCGATGTAATATTAGATTAATAATGATGAATGAGCTTTATTGTTTCGACTCTACACTTTTGTGCTACCCTGGTACCATACACCGTACATAAAAAAAAGTCTCAGCCGTTGATGCATTCGTTTAAAGCAAGAAATACTCTCTGCCGGTTTAAAGTTTCTAATAAAAAGCCACAAAGCCAACTTCAACTTCAAACTAATATTGTATTGTTGTGACATTTATCATTGCCATTCTCCCATTGCTCTTGTAAGTGAGTTTTATTTTGTCTCCTTTTTGGAGGTGCAGGGTACCAGGGTAGCACTAAAGTGTAGAGAAGAAGTAAAAACAATGAAGCTTATACATCATTATTATTAAATCATTTTTTCCTTACTTTCTCACCGTTTAGACCTACCCTGGACTACGACAAATATTTTAAAACCAAAATCAGCTCAATCGGCCCAGCCGTTCTCGAGTTTTAGCGAGACTAACGAACAGCAATTCATTTTTATATATATAGATTATAAAATACACCAAATGCAATTTGTACTCAACTAAATAATTACACAGATTAGTCATTTTTGTAAACAATTTCTAGTTGGTACCTAGCAAATTATTTTTGTCATTTTTAGTTTCTTAGTAAAAAAACCAATCCAATTATTGTTATAATTATTAATATGGGATTGTATGGCAAAATAAACGAGCACCAAGAGTTGAAACTTTTATTTAAACACTATAAAAGAAAAATCAGCGTTCACCGTGGCTGTTCGTCGTACACACTCTCCCCATTACTCCTTTCTCACTCGCACACATACTTCTCTCTTTCTTTCATCCGCTGCGTTCCATTTTAACATTTGGGTAATCTGCGTTCTTTTAAATAGGTACAATGTTTATCCCACAGTCGGCCATCCTGATCCATGTCTGTCCTCAGACATCCACACAAACATTCATCCCTTGCTTTCAACATAAATTCAACTTAACTACTAATACAACATTTTGCTTAACTTATTATTCTTAAATAAACAGGTTTACAAGCTGATAATTAACACAGCAGTAGGCATAGTACAGATCTCCTTATAACTAACTTAACATCGTAACATTTACAAACACATGTCAGTAATCAGATAAAGCAAAGAATACATGGTGTCAACAAGACTTTGCACATACCCTTTCATACGTACAACACAAACACAAAGTTAAGTTGAGCGACTCTCACCTGTTAGGTTTTGGAGTTGAAACCTGGCCACACCTTCATGTAGTCTGCCGAACTAGAGGTTACTCCAGGGCCTTCAGTGTTAGGGTCTAGCTTCTTCACCTCATATCTGTCGTTCCTCTTTACTTTTACAACCTGATAGGGCTAGGGCCCTATCATATATTTGGCTTTCAGCTTCATTCCCGTGCCAAACTGCGTGCGTTTAATTGCCACCCAGTTTCCTTCATTATATTTCATACTTTCTTTTCTCTTCCTATTGAAATTTCTTATGTTTTCTTCTTGAACTTGTAAAATTTGTTCTTTGGCTTTCTCTCTGAGTTTTTCTCTCTCCTCTGAATAGCTTTCTCTTCCTTCTTCTAAAAGCAAATTGTAAATCTCAGTGTCTTCCTTCATTCTCATCTTAGTCCCAATCAATAGTTGATAAGGTGTAGTATTTATGCTTCGCTGAAAAGTACTATTTAGAGCACGCTGTAGTTTACTTACATGCCGGTACCACAGAGGAGGGTTTTCAATACACATCTTTGTAAGAACAGAAATTATAGTACGATGAACCCTTTCCACTTGCCCATTTCCTCTTGGCACTCCCGTCGTAATTTTGATGTGTTGTATGTTCTCTTCTTTGCAATACTCTTGGAAGTCACGACTCGTGTAGGCCGTTCCCCGATCCGTAATAAACCGGCTTGGATTACCAAAATGTTGTTGGTGGATTTTCAACTTTTCTATGGTTTCTTTACTGGTGGTACTTTTAGTGGGAAATATCCACGTAAACTTAGTAAATCCGTCTACAATCGTGAGAATATGGTTATACTGCTTCTTCGTCTCAGTCATTGGACCAATGTGATCCAAATGAAGTGTGTGCAATGGTGAATCTTCCTTTTCAATCGGGGTTAGGAATCCTTCTTGTTTTCCCTCTTTACGCGTAGCTAATAGACATGGAATGCAACTTGTAACAAACTCTTCTATTTTCTTATCAAGGTTCTTAATAAAATAATCTTTACTTATTAATTCAATCATCTTTCTTTTTGAAAAATGTCCATTCGCATGAGCCCTTTTGATGATTTCATTTTCCATGGACTTTGGGACGACCAAATGCTTTTCCATTCCTTTGTACAGCAATCCATTATCAACATAATAGTCACCATAAGTTCTCTCCTGTAAAATCTCTAATATAGCTTTTAGACCATCGTCCAACTGCTGTGCTCGTCTGATCTCATCATGCAGTGTCACTACCGCTACATATGGGTTACGGCTTAATGCATCAGTATGCTTCATCCTCGTTCCTGGCCGATGTTCAACCTCAAAGTCAAACTCCTGCAGAAGCAATGCCCATCTTGCAACCCTCGTACTCAAATCGTTTTTCTTAAGTGTCATCTGGAATGCTTGGCAATCAGTGACGATTTTAAACTTTATACCATACAAGTAGTGTCTAAATTTTTTTACCCCTTCAATAATAGCTAGACTTTCGAGCTCATAACTGGTGTACTTTTTTTCTGCATCATTCGTTTTACGACTCATGAAATATACGGGATGTAGTCCGCCGTCATCATCAGATCGCTGCATGAGTATAGCAGCATAAGCCAGAAGTGATGCGTCTGTATGCATTTCTGTCTCTAATCTTGGATTAAATATTCGTAAAACCGGTTTAGTAGTCAAACGTTCCTTCAAACAATTGAATGCACACCGTTGCTCATCATTAAACTTGAAATCAACATCCTTCTTAAGTAAATCTGTAAGTGGCCGTGCTATAGATGCAAAATTCTGAATATACTTCCTGAAGTACAATGCCAATCCGATAAAACTTTGTAATTGCTTAGTTGTTTTGGGTTCTGGAAACTTCGTTACAGCATCGATCTTTTCGCTGGCAGGCCTTACTTGTCCATCCTCAATTGTATGACCTAAATAAGTTATGCTTCGACATATCAGCTGTGCTTTCTTCCAGTTTATTTGTAAGCCATATTCAGATGCCACTCTTAATGCTTCTCTTAATCTATCCACAGCTTCCTGTTCGTCTTTGGCTGGAATAAGAATATCATCGACAAATATTAGAACAATCCCTTTGGATATCAATTCTCTGAAGATAATGGTCACAAATCGCATAAAGTAGTTTGGGCAAACAGACAAGCCAAATGGGGCTTTCAAAAACTCAAACTGACCATGGTGTGTAACAAATGCAGTGTACTTCACAGACTCACTGCTGACACTCAGGTGGAAAAATCCATTCTTTAAGTCCAGTACACTAAATACTTTTGCCTCAGCCAACTTGTCAATGTAATCCTCGATAATCGGCAATGGAAACTCATCCTTTATGATTTTACTATTTAATTTTCTATAGTCAACACACACCCTTATAGCACCATCTTTTTTGCGAACTAGAACTAATGGACTGGCATATTCAGAGTAACTTACGCGTACAATTCCTTGCTCCAGCCACTCCGCAACTTGTTCTTCAACTACCACCTGTTCCTTTAGTGATATGCGTCGTGGATGTTGTACCACCGGGACGTCATCTTTTACAATTATTTTCAGCTGGATAGGAGCTTCTTTGATTTGGCATGGTTGATAGCTCTCAACCATCTGAACAACCTCTTCTTTAAGGTTAGTATTACTCACATGACCAACCTCAACACTGCAACTGAAACAATTGATTTCGTTCACCCATTCCACAGGTTTCATCCACACAGCACTACCATTCATAACCATTATAACATTCTTAAGAAATTCGTGACCTATGATTACATAAAAAGGCATACAGTCTTTAGGTACCACGTAGAATAACACATCGTCGTATTTCGTACCGTCGATCACAACATTTGTTGTTAAACAACCTAATGGCTCCACTTTAGTGGAACCCAGTCCGGATAGTGTTATGTTATTGTTCATCACTTTACTGACATTAGCACAAAACTCAGAAGATATCAAGTTCACGTCACTGCCCGAATCAATAAGCGCACTTGTCGTTTTTCCACATAATTCTACGATCTTCAAAGGTTTTTCCCGTTGTGATTGTTTGTTTACGTCGTAGATGTCATACTCGGTTTGACTTTGACATTCGCTACTCCTGTCATCTGTCATCTTGTCAATGTCATTCTGTGAGTGTGACGTATCATCCGCGTTGAACGATGATTGACCGAACATTGCTTGTTTGCTCACTCGTTCGCCGCTCCCGCTCCCACTCGTCGATGCTTCGTTGTTTTGTTTTTGTCCTTTTCTATCGCCGGAACTACGCCACCATTTTGATGAACTCGAATCTTCCTTGCGGCCGCCTACCTCCTTGTTATTTTTATGCGGACATTTCGATGAAATATGACCATATTCGTTGCAGTTAAAGCACTTTGGACCTCGTGCCTTCTGCGGACAATCTTCCGACACATGATCACCTTCACCACAGTTATAACACCTTTTCGACGTTTTCTCATGCCGTACGTTGCCGCGTTTTTCGTTTCTGTAGGTACTTCTAGAATGTTCCAGTTTCATCTTTTCCTTAATCGTCTCGTAGATTTTAAACTTCTCTTTAAGTTCAGGATACGACGTGACACCGTAAAGCATGATTTTATTGGTTTCGTGGTCCACTATGCCATCAACGATGTATTTAATGGCCACATAATCGGGAATCTTTCCTCTTTTCCCTAACGCCTTCATGACCATCATATAGTCGATACAACTCTCGTCACGTCTTTTCTTCCGCTGGCTCATAAGCTCGTGGATTGCTTTGATGTCGACTGTGTCAGGGAATTCTTTACTCAGGGCCGCTTTGAGTTCTTCCCATGTTTTGTGAGGGCGTTCAGCTTCCATCCATAGCTGTGCGGTGCCTGATAGGGACCTCCGTGCCATCAACAGCTGTTGTAACGGTGTCCAACCACATATTTCTCCATTTTCTTCCACGTCCTGAATCCATCGCGTAACCGGATAAGTTTTATCTTGACCGGTGAATTTAGGTATCAGATCCGTCGTGAGATACAACATCGAGCTTTGGCCCGAACGTGATTCGTCTTTCGTCATGTTTTAGTTGCCGATGCCGTCGTACGTTGAGTTTTTGAATTATATCCGCCGCGGTGCACCACGCCACGCGCCGCCGCCGGTCTCCGTCGTCCGTCGTCTTCAAACTCGAACCCGTGTCGTTATTTTTGCCAATCCCGGACGAGCCCCCAATTTTATGGGATTGTATGGCAAAATAAACGAGCACCAAGAGTTGAAACTTTTATTTAAACACTATAAAAGAAAAATCAGCGTTCACCGTGGCTGTTCGTCGTACACACTCTCCCCAGTCCCCATTACTCCTTTCTCACTCGCACACATACTTCTCTCTTTCTTTCATCCGCTGCGTTCCATTTTAACATTTGGGTAATCTGCGTTCTTTTAAATAGGTACAATGTTTATCCCACATTAATATATACCTAGTTATTTCTGTTTAAGATATATTTTACTAGAAGTGCTTCGATAACTACCAAGACTTAGATTTATTTGACTACCAAGCATCATTCTCAGCATAACACACTGGTCGCACTTAAAATGATCCTCATTTATAAGACACTGATCACATTGAAAATGATTCTCAGCTATAAAACCCTGATCAGACTACAAATTATTCTCAGGTATAAGACACCGATCACGCTAAAAATGATCCTCAGCTATAAAGGCTGATTTACACAATTACAATTAAATTGCACTTTGTAAATTAGTCTTTAGTCTCTGGTCACATTGAAAATGATTGTCAGCTATAAAACACTGACCGAACTCTAAACGATTTTCAACTATAAGACACTGATCACGCTAAAAATGATTCTCAGCTATAAGACATTGATGAACTAAATAACTAAAATAATTCTCACAATACTGGATTGGATTGGATTACAGGTACAGATCTCATAAATTTCCTTGTATGTGCCAGATTTGCTTGCTTCAATTGTAAACAAAACCTTCACACGTCATCCAATATCTAACTACCCATATAATAATATTGCTCTATATTGCAGGCGGTGATATGCTACTTGTGCCGTAAGAAAGGGTTCGACTCAGCAATGTACGCGCTGCCAGCAGGATGTGCCGCAGGAATTTCGTACCTTTTCAATCCAAGTCTAGGGTTGTCCATAGCATCACTAACGGCAGCATTTAAAGTAAGTAATCTATCCTAATCGTGCTAATAAATTAAAAGTAAAAGTTTGTATAATTTTTGACAGATGTGAGAGAAATTTGGCACAAATATTTATACTTAAAATATTTTTATTATTATTTTATGTTTTTATCAACTTAATAATCTTAACTTACCATTTCCAGCTGTATTCAACCATTCTCTACGAGAAGAAAGTGCTGCCATCTAACGTACCTTTGCCTGAACTTCTGTACTGTTTCTGCCAGGGCACGCTTTGTCACGCTCGCATGATTGATCCTGAAGTTTGCCCTAGCTATATATTTAATGCCATGAAAACTTGTAGTAACGGGAGGTAGGGTATTTACTTATTGCCATTTTAAACTTTATTTAATACAGTTTTAAGGCCTGCTTTTACTCTTGTCTTAGTGTGAGTAGTGTGAGTATCGCCACTACCTTCAAATACGTTATGTGTGAAACGATAAGGTGCCTAGAAAAACATATCATCATCATCATCAATCTTTAATCATCCCACTGCTGGGCACAGACGCAGGTCTTTACCGGCCACGGTTGTTTCGGGAGGTTCCTGTTCCGTATAAGGTGGAAGGAAACACCAGGGTGTCACCATTGTGTGGATCGCCCTGAGGACACGGTGGAGCATACTGTGGAGGTCTGCCCGGCTTGGGTAGAGCACCGCCGTGTCCTCGTAACGGCGATCGGCGGCGATCTCTCCCGTCCGACCCTGGTCGACGACATTGAACTCCCAGCCACCGTAAGCGCGGGACTGAGGGCGGTGAGCAGTAGGCTCGCCGCCTGGTAAGGACCAGACCCGACTCGACGGCGCGCTGTGTTTCACGCGCGCCTCAAAGAGATGTCAGCACATCGTGATGGGGTCCACGAAGACCGATGCTTCCTTGGTCAGGGTTGCGGGTTGGTTAAAAAACAAACCGTGGCCATGGCCGTCGCACAGGTTAGTAAGGAAGCTCGTGGGTTTTAGTCACTAGAAGTCTGACACGCCCTTCCGCTCCGCCCAGAGTGAGAGAAGTCATTTGATGAGTTCCACTCCCAACAAAAAAAGACACTTTTAGCACCTCAGTAAAGCTTAAAAATATCTCATTAAAGTGCTTAAAATATCCCGGTAAAGTGCTTAAAATAGATGCCATGTTTATTTCTCCCAAGAAAGGTACTTTACATATCCAGCCATCTCACTATGATTTATGATGACAGCATAAAGAAGGAGCTTGGCAGAGACTGATCACGTTTTAGCTTACTGATTAATATATTTCTAACACGACGTCTTCTTTTGTTTTAGGTCTGAGTTGGTATACAAGAGTTTTTCGGAGCTCATTCGAAATGCGATGTGACCTGGAATGGAGAATTTAGATGAATTCTACTATGTGTGTTTGTTATGACTTAATTATAATAAATTTTGTATTTAAAAGTCTATTTGTTGTAATATTTTAGTAATTAGAATCAATTTTAT
This sequence comes from Sesamia nonagrioides, assembly GCA_017933935.1. Taxonomy (NCBI): domain Eukaryota; kingdom Metazoa; phylum Arthropoda; class Insecta; order Lepidoptera; family Noctuidae; genus Sesamia; species Sesamia nonagrioides. The sequence goes on from JADWQK010001182.1 coordinate 2,107,757, forward strand.
ATTTAAAAGCCTATGTGTCACTTTCGGTAGCGATATCTAAATACATATGTGATATGTATATCGTGACTTCCACGATATACATATATAACAGCCGATATATATTGGATATAACAGCCGCACAGGTCGAATGCATAGGTTTGCCAAGTTTAGTCTGTATGGTCTTCATCTTTACGTAACAATTATAGTAAATATAAATAAAGTTCCTTTACTACAATATATTATGTAACAAGAACTGTCATAAAAATTATAATCATCAAAAGCTGTTATCCTAATATGTATAGTCACAGACTTTAACATCCACCTTCCTGTGTTCATACTAGGCTTGAATAGGGGCTTCGTAAGGAAGTCACCAAGCTGTTCTACTGTTGAAACCTGCTTAATTAACAAAGTTTCGTCCGCAACACACTCTCGGACAAAGAAATAACGGAGACGTATATGTTTATTCCGTCTATGTAGTTCATATGGCGGATTTTGAGCCAGCTTAACAGTTGACAATATATAAAATAGGCGTATATCTAAGCTGACCCATAAAGTTCTAGAAAAAGTAGATTCAACCAAATTGTCTCTCTTGCCGCTTTACTCTGTAGTGGATATAGCAACTGAAGTTTGCTTTTGACTTTTCCAGGATATGGGACACCACGCTCTGCTACCAAATTAAAGTGATATAAAAAAGTTCCTTTAGAAAAACATATTAATTAACATGAACAGTCAGAAAAGTTATAATCAACAAAAAATGGTATCTTAGATACAGATTAGTCACAGACTTTAACAATAGCCAGACACCCGTGCCTCGGAAAGCACATTAGGCCGATAATCCAGGCATAATAATTCATAGATTTTTGGCAGTCGTTTAGGATTATCAGAAATCCGAAAATTTGACCACCAGTCTTACCAAGGGGTATCGTTACCCAGTAACTGGGTTGTGGAAGTCAGATAGGCTCTCCATGTAAAATACTGGTATGACCTTAATATGTTTGGGTAAAGTTATTATATATGTAGGGGAAAACCGTCAGGAAGGCGTGGCCAAAGGTTCCGGATAATTGAGTTATCTTCCCATCCTAATGAGCATCCATCGTGGGCGGTATTTCGATAAAACATTGAACAATAGCTATAGTGTGAGGTTCGATTCTTATTATTTTAACTGTACACACACACACACTCAGACAGTGTCAAACTTCACTGTTCAGTGTGACACTTAGATCACGTTAATATTAAGGGATTAAAATGATAATCTCAGATTAAAATAGATAAGAGCCAATAGGTTAGAGTGCGTGCTTTTCCGTCGGCAGCTGTCAATGATATGACAGTCGCCACCTCTTTAAATCACGCCTACTACTCTATTCGGGGTAACCCGCTCATAAATTTATCCGAATACCGACCGATTAATCGACTTCAAAAAATAGTAGAGTAATATTTACGGTCCATTGATACTGATACGATAAAACAGATCACAATATTCAAAATTAACCAGTCACGCGCCGTCACGGCCGTCCTGCGTTATCACACGTCCTCGTGTGTGTGGTTTTCATCTGCAATTCAAAGACATAGATAGTGTCTTTTATAATACACTCCGTTCGGTCTCCCTGACTCCTAAAGTCGCTCCCATCGTTCACGCTATACAACAACTCATAATGATTACAAATTTTAAGTTCAAGTAAGAAGGGAGATCTCAACTCCCTTCCTGGGCCGCAGAAGGCGCAGCGGGCGGCGAGGAAGGGCGGACAACGCCCTCTTCCGCCCCCCATGAATGGGTCCCGGGGTGAGGGATATGGGGAAGTCCCCGCCCCCTATTCGATGGATCCCGAGGCGGAGGCCCGCACGAGTGTCGGCGCGCGCCTCTGAGGCGATTCACGGGGTAGTTTAACACCCCCCTACCCCGTGCAGAAGACGAGGCCCGGACAACCGGGCCAGCACGAGGGTGTAGGGCCGTGGAAGAATTTAGACTCCCGCAGCCCCACGCGTTTGCTCGTGATAGAAGAGACACCGGGGTGGTTTTAGTCAGTAAAAATCTGACAGACCCCGTCGCCCACCCCAGGGCGGCGGACATCCTATGAGGATTTCAACCCCGAAAAAAACAAACAAAGGCCATAACGTCGGCTGCCCGCAGAAGTAAAAGACAAAGTCTTGCCGCCAAGCGATTCGTCATGTTCCGGCATGACGTCTGGTGAAGCCGTACGGAGGACGGGTCTGGGCAGTCGTGTTGCGATGTGTACCGGGTACGATGCGGCAAATGTTGTTGTGTCAGGAGTTTGAACGTGGAGGGTCTCCAGATCAATCTCCCTCTGGCGCAGCATCGTTGGTCGTGTTGTTGGGTTTAATATTGCATCACCTCGTTCAACTGCCGTCTTCCTTTCTATCCACTCAGTTTTTTTTTAGTGAATAGGCTCTTTATAACCTAGCGCGCTTTACTATCAACGATTACGTCACTGCTTACCATCAGGTGGGATTGCGGTCAAGCACTATTTTATAATTATAAAAAAAACTACTGATACTGAGGCTGATTGTGCGGGAGTTCGTTATGGTACTATGACTGCATCACCGCGCCGATAATGAGGCATTTATATACAATATATTCTCATTTTAGTAAGGGGCCGTGCCTTAATACATCCGCCCCGGCTGATCAATCAGGTTAAGCTATTCTGTCGCGGTTTGTATACAGATGGACGACAATCTTTACATACCGCTCCAAACCTCGGATAGCATGTTAAGCCTTTGGTCTGCACTGTCATCCGTAGATCTTTGAATGTCATTAGGTACGGGTAGAAATAAGGCCGAAAGTCTGAAAACCAATCTTACCATGGGGATTCGTATTACCCAGGTTGTAATAAGGTTGTGAAGGTCAGATACGCAGTAGCTAAAAGTCATCATAGTAGAGAAAAGTCGAGGCAGATGAGGATGATCCTCTCATTTTAGTACTTCACAGACATCACGGTCACATAGGATAGAGGAATCTAGATTTGTAGTTAATATATTATGTAAGTCTAATATATCCAACCCATCTTAATTTTAGCGACTCGAAGAGCTGTGTCGGTGACTTTGGTTCTTCTGCGGATCTCCTCATTTCTGATTCGATCGTGAAGAAAACTCCGAGCATCGCTCATTCCATCGCCCTTTGTGTTACCTCTAGCCTTCGTATGAGGCCCATTGTGAGCGACCACGTTTCAGTTCTGTACATTATTATTGGCAACACACACTGGTCAAAGACGTTTTAGTCTTGAGTTACTGTGTGTTTGTGTGTATCTTGGATGGCGAGAAGATATAGCGTAGCTTATGAACGCGTCGAGTCGCAAAAATTAAGTGGCAGTTCGTGGAGCACATTCCTTGTAAAACCGATGGCTGATGGAGCATTAAGGTTCTGGAATGGCGGCCACGCACCGGAAGATACAGCGTAGGGAGGCCCCCAAAAAGGTCGACCGATAACCCGGTGAAGGTTGCGGGCAGCTGATGGATGCGGGCAGCACAAGACCGGTCATTGTGGAAAACTTGGGGGATACCTTTGTCCAGCAGTAGACTTTTATAGGCTGAAGAAGAAGAATAAAAACCCGTCTTGAACAAGCGTAGTGAACGATGCTCGTATCTTCTCTGATTAAGAAACGCTACCTATTTGCTTTACAGTAGGCTATAATTTAAAAAAAAGTACAGCAAACATACTGCGCTCTTGTCACAAAGTGAATTTAATTTGAAGTCAGAATGATCATCATTCCCCTACTTACCGCAATTTATTTAGGGTCGGCAAAACATGTGTCTTTTTCTCCCATACTGCTGTAAGCTGTATTGGCATTCTCTCCTCACAATATTTTCCGACCTTTACAACCGATTTCCACACAATTTTTTGGCTACGGTTCGGTTCGGTTTCGGTTTTTCGGTTTTTGAGACGTTCTCTTATGTACTCATTTCTTATTCGATCCATCCAACACACATCCCTCTTAGCCAGATGATGATTCACCATCACCATCATTATCATCAACCTTTTATGGTCCCACTGCTGGGCACAGGTCTCTTCTCATACAGAGAAGGATTGAGCGTAATCACCACGCTTGCTCAATGCGAGTTGGCGATTTCAGACTTATAAAGTCCAGGTTTCCTCAAGATGTTTTACTTCACCTTCAGTCATTGGTGTCCAAGATATACTTAGAACGTACATATAACTTTAGAAAAGTTACATTGGTAGTTGCCTGACCTGGAATCGAACCCGCACACTCATATTTGAGAGGCTGGTGTTTTAACCACTAAGATGATGATTTGGAGTAAAAAATTTAAAAAAGGTACTTAAAAATTAATTCTTTACTAATAGTTCATTACAATATTATTCTGATAATAACAGAAGACAATAATAAATCTCAAAGCGTACATTAATCAGCGCAAAAATAAGTATTTTGCGCCGAAGCAGATAGGAGTAGCTTTTCATTTTCATTTTTGTATGATCAAAGGCCTATTTAATACAATTGACAGATGTCTTATATATTTTTTCAAAGGTTTCTACTATGTTTGACAGCACCTGTCATGGAAACTTGACAGTTATGTTATGTTTTGACAAATATATCACATTGTCAGTTGCATTAAATAGGCTATTGGTACCATGTTGTTTGTTTATCTGTTGTATTCGTTACGTTGAACTACTCGCATTTGCAGCAGCTCCCTCTTCATTAACTTCGGAAGGCTTTTCAGGATCCAAGGTTTCAGGGTTAATGATCAATACCTTTTTACCGCCTCCTCTTGGGGTCACTGAATTGACTATCGGTGTGTTGCCGAAGCGGCAGATTTGATCACACTGTAAACATTTTTTTTTTATTTTTACCATCTATGTATACTTATAAACAGAGAAAAAATATGAACATGCCAAGTACGAGTCAAACTCGCGCACCGGGGATTCCGTATAAACCTGTTAAAAATTATTTGTAAATAATAATGTACGGTTTTGATGTTTTCCTTTATCTGTGCCCCTTCTCACTGAGAGAAGGCCTGTATACCAACAGTGGGAACACTGAAGGAACCAGCCTTCAAGTTATGTTATGTGCTCTAAGACGTCGCTTCGTACCAAATTTTAAGATTCTGAATTCAAATGAGTATCTTTTAGGTTTTGACTTTCGTGCGGGTATCGAAAATTTACGGCATAAACGGCTGTATATTTTTTTTTTACTTTGGACTAGAAGTTTGTTTTTACAGCTCTAAGAGACGGTAGATCTGAATATTTGATATAAATTCCAGGTTGATGCCTCTAAGTCATCCTGAGAAAAAGACAAACGGACCGACAGACAACAAAGTGATTCTATAAGGGCTTCGTTTTTTTTCCTTTCGAGGTAGGAACGCCACTACGATCCGGCCTCCTTTATGCCGCGTACATCCAGGGACTGGAACAATTTGCCAGCGGCGGTGTTTCCGTCGGACTACAATTTGAGTGTCTTCAAGGCTAGAGTGAATAGGCTCTTAATAAACTAGTGCGCTTTACCATCAAAGATTGCGTTACTGCTTACCATCAGGCAGGATTGCGGTCAAGCGCTAGTTTATAATCTTTATATATATAATTCTGCTGTACGTGTGTATGTCATTGAACTCCTCCTAAACGGCTTGACCGATTTTAATGAATTTTTCTGTATGCGTTTGAGTGGCGACCTGGATCGTTTAGATTCACAAATCAACCCGGCAGATGGCGCTAATCGCTTGAAGAAGCATGTGATCTCGGAAACGGCCCTAACGATTTCGCTGAAAATTATTATGTGGTGGTTTTCGGGGACGAAAAATCGATCTAGCTCAGTCTTATGTCTGGGGAAGCGCATATTTTCGAGATTTCTCTTTCGCATTATTTCACGCATAATATGGGCGCTAATTTCGCGCGGCTTGACATAGTGGCTGTAGCGTAGTCGATATTGGTATGGTCTACTCGCGATGGCTGGTGTTCCTCGGTTCAAACCCGGTCAATCACAAGTTTTTTTTTTTTGTTTTTAGACAAGTTTATAGTTTTTTTTAATTTTATTAGTTACTTAAAAATATAATTGTACATAAGAACTAAAAGGCGAAAAAATAAAAAGGATATTTTTTTTTATTTAACTAACTTTGTACTTATGAACTAAAAGGGAAAAAAATAAATAGAAATAAATAATTATTTAAGATTTTTTATTTTACTTAAAGAGACAGAAACAAGAGCTCTAGGGGTAGAGAGAGGTATGATATATTTGTTACAAATGTAGATGACAATGCTTTCCATGGGTTTCTTCTTTCCATCCTAAATCTGCTGTACGTGTGTACGTCACTGAATTCCTCCTAGGCTGGTCCGATTTGAATGAAGTCTATGTATATAAATGAAAGTCGTGTTAATTACCATATTTATAACTCAAGAACCGCTTAACCAGTATGGCTCAAAATTTGTAGGGAGGTAGATAAGAACTGGGAGAAGGACATATCACATAGGATACTTTTTATCCCGTTCCTGGGGTTCCTGTCGTTCCCGTGTGACAAAACAACTCAGTCAAAATATAAGTTAGCGGTTCATTTGTTAAAAATGGTACAAACACACTCCTACACTACTCAGCATATTAAAAAAAAGTCTTACTGGTTGAATGTTGATGCATTTATTTAAAGCAAGGAATATAAATGCTCTCTGCCGGTTTAATTTTTTTAATAAAAGTCCCAAAGCAAACTTCAACTTCAAAATTTCTAATATTGTATTGCTGTGTAATGACACAGCAATACAATATCAGAAATTTTCAAAGAAAAGAGAAAGCTCAAAGCTCATATGTATGTGCACTATGTTCCTTTGTATGATTAAATCTTTAAAACTGCGAAACAGATTTTGATGAGGTTTCTTTTAATGGATAGAGTAATTAAAAAGAAACGTTTATATGTATAATAACATCCATTAAATTGTGGAGAAACACTATCCCTCGCCCACATGTGGGAGTGATGAGAGGAGGCATAACTCTGTTGCCGCGAAAAATCGCAATACAGTGGACAGAGCTCCGGCGGGGTCTCATGGCGACATGGAAAGTGTGATTGTCGCAATCCAGCACTGAGCACGCCGCAATAGTGGCGGTAAGTCCTCTCTTTGAGGAGTAGCTAGAGAGTCGCCACGGCGTCCTCACCTTCCGACTGACGTAGGTCCTCACCGGACACGGCTGTTTCGGGAGGTTCCTGTTCCGTATAAGGCGGGAGGAAACGCCAGGGTGACCACTGTGTGCATCGCCCTGAGGACACGGTGGAGCATAAGGTGGAGGTCTGCCCGGCTTGGATAGAGCACAGCCGTGTTCTCGTGGCGGCGATCGGCGGCGATCTCTCGCGTCCGACCCTGGTCCGGGCCATAGTCCGGAGCAAGAGTGCATGGCAAGCTTTCACCTCCTTCTGTGAAGCAGTGATGCTGGCAAAGGAGGAGGCGGAGCGGGTGTGGGAGCGGAAATCCCACTACACTCACGGCTCAAACCGCCGCAGGAAGCGCCCTGGTCGGGAGGCAACATCGGACTCCCAATCGCCGTAGGCGCGGGCTTGCGGGCGGCGAGGGATAGGCAGCTCGCCTCCTTGTAAGAACCAGGCCCGGGTTGACGGCCCATTGTGTTTCACACGTGCCTCAAAGAGATGTCAGCACACCTTGACGGTGTCCACGAGGACTGGTCCACAGGGTTACGGGTTGATTAAAAAAGAAACCATGGCACTGGCCGTTGCACAGGCAAGTGAAGGAACACGGGTGGGTTTTAGTCAATAAAAGTCTGACACGCCCTTCCGCTCCGCCCAGAGCGGGAGAGGTCACTTGATGATTTCCCATCCACAAAAAAAAAAAAAACTGAAGAAGAGCAAGAAATTGCACTTGAAGGCGCAGCCTTAGTATGGCTCGACTTCGTGCTTCTCACTCACCAGAGCAAAGGGAGGCAGCCCGTGAAATGGCTCGGTTGGCAATGCGAAATCGTCGAGCAAACCTCAGAGATCAAGCGCTAGATAATTTACGAAACACAAGAAGAAATTCATCAAATACTGATTTGAATCGGGCAGCGTTTCAATACGCATATAATATAGCGCAATGGCGTTCGCATTGGGCCAATGGATGTTGTTTGCGAGTATTGTAGCACATTAAAGATTTCCGGAGAATCGCCAGGATTGTGCTCCCAAATAAAGAATAATTGAATAATAATATTCATTTATTTAAAATTATCCTAATTTAAAAAGTAGTCATGTGATATTGCCTTTAAGGCGGAACGAAGTTCGCCGGGTCAGCTAGTATATATATAAAAAAAATAGGAACACAGGTACAGAACCCCAAAATACAGAGCAAAAATCCTAAACTAACCTAACTCCATCAACTCAGGAAAATCCTTAATAGCGCCAAAATACAACGCCATCTCTCGTGAAATATGTTATTAATTTATAAAAACTAGACGGGTTATGGTATACTGAATTTTCATTGATAATTTTGGATTACGAGTATCGATTTTAATTATTTTTTTTTTCATGAAAGAAGATACGTCCAGAATAATAAAATAAGTAAACTAAGATTAAACAATGCTTACATAACTTAAATTAATTTGAAAACTTACTTAAATCAGAATTAGCTTTGTACATTTTTTTAAACCATTCAATCCATCAAGTTCAAAATAATCTTCCTAGAAAGTCTTAAAAAGTTCTATTTTTAGCTTTTTCTCATATTTTTTAGACTTAAGATTCAAACGTTAAAGGGGGAAGGGGGAGACATATTTCTATTTATTCTGGGAGGGATAATTTGCACATTATTCACCCAGTATTCATTTTTAAATACATAATAAAACAATATATCACACGTTAGAATGGAAATGAAAGACAGACAGAACAAGATATTTTGATCTGTACAAGCTTAAAAGCTTTACAAGTATCGATCTGAGCTTACTTTAGATAAGCTCAAATCGATACGGTTTCATTCAGCTTACATGTACAACATTTGTAGTTGATTATAATAGATTGTTACTTCAATCTGTATCCGAAACCAGAAACCTCATTCATTCAATGAAACTATAATGAAAACAAAAAGATATATGAACTAACATAATAGGCTATTTGACTGTATTCAATTTTTTGTGATTTTTTGCTTTAATTGCATAAAATGAGGGTTCTTTATGTCATTTACATGAGTTTTAATAAAAAATAATAACAATTAATATATCCAAAACACAAAAATATGATTGGCTTTTTGTATATCGCGCCACACATTGTGAAACGATCCGGATTGGCTAATGTCGCTATGACGTCATACGCGCATCAACGCTTATTTTCGGCAAACTTATAAACTGTTTTTCGGGGGGTTTTAATCGATTTCTTTGTACAACCCAGTACAGCACACCACTTGTAAACCATTTTATTAGATAACAATAACAAATAATAAATAAAAACAAACACCACTGAGAACCGAAAACCGCTTGTGACGTCACTAAAGCGCGACGCCATATTGCTATATATATATCGTTTTCGCGGCTTATTTGAATTTTGAATTTTTATTTGCATATTTCTTACGAAATACGTATTTAAAATTAAAATCAATACTTTCGGTGAACTTCTTAACCGCAACCAAGTAATTCAAGATAAAAATTATAAATCTGTCAAATAGCCTATTATGATACATCATTTTTTTTTGATTACCAACAACGATACATAATATATTTTCCAAATATGAGTATTCCATTTTTTAAGGCCAATTATAGGTTTTCCTGTGTAACTTGGATGTATAATTTTAAAGCATGCGAATAGACTAATGCCAAATAGTTCCAATTAAGGCGGCTCCAGAGGAAAAACACACCGCAAGCCGTTTTTATGTAGTTTTCCGGAGCTATCTACTCTTTATCCAAAAGAAATATCAACTTATTAAAAATACTTAAATTTTCTCCATAATCTTGGCTCCAAAATTGTAGATTTTTTTTTATTTTACTAAGTATAATGTTTAAATAATTCCTTCACAACGAAACCACTGACAAGAGAAATAATTATAATAAACGTGCATCTCCTCGGAAAGTAAGCATTATTTAGATTGCGTTCTTACACTAATGGATAGGTTGACGAACATTATTGTAGAAATATTTTTTTAAAACGACCAAAATCAAAATTTTGTTCAACAATCTGAGCGCATTCGCCATCATTTCTGTTGCCCGGGCTATTGAGATTCAGTACGCCACAAGCTCTCGAAGGGGGAACCCGTGTCGTTCGTCATCGCGCGCTCCGCTAGCATAAGCGGGCGGCGCGTGAGCGAGAAAGCATCTGCTTGCTCGCTCACGCACCGCATGTCGCATAGAGTATAATACTATCTTAGAGTATCTCTGTTATTGATGTTTATTTTGGTGTTCGTTTTTTTAACCGATTTCAAAAAGGAGGAGGTTGCTCAATTATATTTTTTATGTTCAATTTTTAACCGACTTCAAAAAGGAGGAGGTTACTCAATTCGACCGTATATGTTTTTTTTTATGTTTGTTCGCGCATAACTTCGTCATTTATAAACCGATTTTGATAATTCTTTTTCTGTTGGAAGGAAGACGTTCCCAAGGTGGTCCCTTGATAAGGATATCAAGGTTTGATGATGGAAGTCCAGAGAAAACAAGCGGAACTTTCAAAAATTGGGGGCGACTAGTGCATTTCTTAGCATTTTCATTAAATATTTTAAAGCACTACAATTAAATAAAGGTCTGGAGTAGATCTGATGATGGAGCCGAGAGACAGTCGAAGGAACTCCTCAACAATTGACAGCCTGCAGCTACCTTGTAGTTGGGCTCGATTAATTTGTATTGATAAGAACTTTACACCTAGATGGGTTGCGACTCTCATAAGAGCTCTAATGATGAAGACAAAGGCCAGTTCCGGGAACTCCTCAACGGTTTCCAGTAGCTACTTTGTGGTTGGACTTCATTCATTTATATTAATAAGACCTTTACTCCGATTAGGTTAAAATAATAGTCTACAGTAAATTTAATGATGAAGACCATAGGCAGTTAAGGGGAATAGGTACTTACGGGTAAAAATAAAAGTAAACAAAAGTACGTCATTACCCAACTATATTTGCGTCAGCTTCCAGTCTGACTGGATGCAACTGAATACATAGTACTTTTAACAACTAAAAAATGTAAAATAAAAGCTTTTTTAGAAAAAAACAACCGACTTCCAAAAACCACTATGTAAAGTGAAAAATAACTAATTTCGGAACTCGGGTGTCTAAAACGAATATACCAAACGAAAGACACCAACTTCGGATATTAGTTATTTTTCACTTTGTAGTGGTTTTTGAAGTCGGTTGTTTTTTTGTAAAAAGTTTTTATTTATAGGTTTGTTTGCGGATAACTTCGCCTAAAATTTGGTATTTCGATGAATTTTTGGGTATTTCGACATGGGTGTCGTGATAGGGGTTTTCGGGAGTGCAGATCATGAATATGACGTAATTTTTGAAATCCAAGATGGCCGACACCAATTTTATGATATTTTGACATGGGTGTCGTGAAAGGGGTTTTTGTGGGTGCTAATTACGAAAATGACGTCATTTTGGAAATCCAAGATGGCCGACACCAATTTTATGATATTTTGACATGGGTGTCGTGAAAGGGGTTTTTGTGGGTGCTAATAACGAAAATGACGTCATTTTGGAAATCCAAGATGGCCGACACCAATTTTATGATATTTTGACATGGGTGTCGTGAAAGGGGTTTTTGTGGGTGCTAATCACGAAAATGACGTCATTTTGGAAATCCAAGATGGCCGACACCAATTTTATGATATTTTGACATGGGTGTCGTGAAAGGGGTTTTTGTGGGTGCTAGTCACGAAAATGACGTCATTTTGGAAATCCAAGATGGCCGACACCAATTTTATGATATTTTGACATGGGTGTCGTGACGGGGGTTTTCGGGGGTGCAGATCACGAAAATGACGTCATTTTTGAAATCCAAGATGGCTGACACCAATTTTATGATATTTTGACATGGGTGTCGTGACGGGGGTTTTCGGGGTGCAGATCACGAAAATGACGTCATTTTTGAAATCCAAGATGGCTGACACTAATTTTATGATATTTTGACATGGGTGTCGTGAAAGGGGTTTTCGCGGGTGCTAATCACGAAAATGACGTCATTTTTGAAATCCAAGGTGGCCGAAATTATATTTTATGATATTTTGACTTGGGTATCGTGACGGGTTTTCGGAGCGCTGATCACGAAAATGACGTCAATTATAAGCTGTGGCATAGCTTCTATTTCTTTATCAAAGTCAAAAATGAAACATCAAATATAGTTTAGTCGCTAAATCGCCACCATTTTTCGCACTCCTTCAATGACGTCACTGGTAAAAAATAAATAAATAAATAAACTACAAAAAAGATAATACATACTTACACAAATGTATACGTTAATTAGCAAAATAAAAAAAAATACTATGTCATAAATAACTAATAAAAAATTTCCTACTAACTACATACTGCGGAACTCGGTGTGCACACCTTTGCAATTTACCCCGCAGCCACGCGCAGGATTGCGTTTTTTATCTGCATTTTCATGCACATCTGCAGCCCTGCGCGTGAGCGCAGATTCAATGTATAGTACCATGCGTTTCTGCATACAAAATTTGGTACTAGCGAACATCTATCTTATATATAAAATTCTCGTGTCACAGTTTTCGTTCCTATACTCCTCCGAAACGGCTTGACCGATTCTCATGAAATTTTGTGAGCGTATTGAGTAGGTAGGTCGGAGAATCGGCCAACATCTGTCTTTCATCCCCCTAAATGTTAGGGGTAGTCCACCCCTATTTGTTTTTTTTATTTTTACACAACATTTTTAGTTTCTATTTTTTACAACATACAAAAATACATACAGTCCTAAATTTTCACCCTTCTACGATCAATCCTTCAAAACTGATCAATCGTCATTTAATTAGTTTTATTCCCATGGGAAATCTAAAAAACGCGATATAACCCACTTCCACGCGGGCGAAGCCGCGGGCGGAAAGCTAGTACTAATATATAAAGCTGAAGAGTTTGTTTGTTTGAACGCGCTAATTTCAGGCACTACGGGTTCGATTTGAAAAATTCTTTTTGGATTTGAATTGGATAGCTCATTAATCCAGAAAAGCTTAAGGCTATAAAACATCACGCTGCGACTAATAGGAGCAGAGCATTACTAACTTAACGCGAACGAAGTCGCTGGCGGCCGCTAGTATAAAATAGCTTTACCGCGGCAGCCCCGAGTGCCACATGATTGTTTTTGTTTTATTAGAAAGACGATATCTTCAAGGTAGTCTCATGTTTAGGAAATTAGGGTCTGATGATGGAAGACTAGGTAAATCTAGAAGAAATTTAAAAAATCAAAGGGGCGTCTAGGGCTTTTCTAAGTTTTTTCATTAAGTGTTTTAACGCACTACAATTTAGTAAAGTTCGGAGTTGATGATGGAGCCGGGAGACAGCCGAGGGAACTCCTTAACGATTCACATCAGCTGCCTCGTGTTTGTGCTTAATAAATTTGTATTGATAAGAACTTTACACCTAAATGAGTTGTGATCATCATTAAAGCTCTGATGTTGAAGACAAAGGCCAGTTAAGGGAACTCCTTAAAGGTTTACAATAGTTACCTTATGTTTTGACTTATTTCTGTTCATTTATATTGATGAAAACTTTACACCCATATAAGTAGGTTAAAATGAATGTCTGCAATAGATCTGATGATAGAGCCGAGAGAAATTTGAGGGAACTCCTCAACGATTCACAGCAGCTACCTTGTGTAATATCTTGATTAATTTGTATTGATAAGAGCTTTACACCTAGATGGATTGTTATGATCATTAGGAGTCTGATGATGAAGACGAAGGACAGTCTGTTGAGGGAACTCCTCAAAGGATTACAGTAGCTGCTTTGTGGTTGGACTTAATTCATTTATATTGATGAGAAATTTGCACCCATATGGGTAAAATTAAAGTCTGAATTACATCAGATGATAAAACCATAGACAGTCGAGGGAATTCCTCAACAATTTACAACAGTCTACTTTAACATAGTACAAACACTACCTACTCGTCATGCTTATGCAAACATCAATTAAAATCAAGAGACTGAATTTAAGTTGTGTTATTTCATTGCGTTATTTCTAGAAATGCTCATACTTTCATTGTGGTCTTAAAGGAATTAAAGCAAACGAAATAGGTCGTTTGCTTGCAGGCCTTTTCCAAATATGCTGCCGTCAACGTCCAGTCTGATCGGATATTGTATTAGTCGGATGTTTATTATTTTTCTGCGAAAGGAAGCTTTGCGTAAATAATATTATAGTATATGTATTTGTTATTTATTTTGATATACGATAGTTTTATTTTTTACAATTTACGTATTTGTTTTATTAAACGAGAATAATAATATAATTTCACAGTCTTGCCTGGTCCAAAAAAAAATCATGTTTTTTTTTTCTTTAATTTTTACCCATATGGGTGCAAATTTCTCATCAATATAAATGAATTAAGTCCAACCACAAAGCAGCTACTGTAAACCTTTGAGGAGTTCCCTCAACAGACTGTCCTTCGTCTTCATTATCAGACTCCTAATGATCATAACAATCCATCTAGGTGTAAAGCTCTTATCAATACAAATTAATCAAGAGCTGCTGTCATTACACAAGGTAGCTGCTGTGAATCGTTGAGGAGTTCCCTCGAATTTCTCTCGGCTCTATCATCAGATCTATTGCAGACATTCATTTTAACCTACTTATATGGGTGTAAAGTTTTCATCAATATAAATGAACAGAAATAAGTCCAAACATAAGGTAACTATTGTAAACCTTTAAGGAGTTCCCTTAACTGGCCTTTGTCTTCAACATCAGAGCTTTAATGATGATCACAACTCATTTAGGTGTAAAGTTCTTATCAATACAAATTTATTAAGCACAAACACGAGGCAACTGATGTGAATCGTTAAGGAGTTCCCTCGGCTGTCTCCCGGCTCCATCATCAACTCCGAACTTTACTAAATTGTAGTGCGTTAAAACACTTAATGAAAAAACTTAGAAAAGCCCTAGACGCCCCTTTGATTTTTTTAAATTTCTTCTAGATTTACCTAGTCTTCCATCATCAGACCCTAATTTCCTAAACATGAGACTACCTTGAAGATATCGTCTTTCTAATAAAACAAAAACATGTGGCACTCGGGGCTGCCGCGGTAAAGCTATTTTATACTAGCGGCCGCCAGCGACTTCGTTCGCGTTGAGTTAGTAATGCTCTGCTCCTATTAGTCGCAGCGTGATGTTTTATAGCCTTAAGCTTTTCTGGATTAATGAGCTATCCAATTCAAATCCAAAAAGAATTTTTCAAATCGAACCCGTAGTGCCTGAAATTAGCGCGTTCAAACAAACAAACTCTTCAGCTTTATATATTAGTACTAGCTTTCCGCCCGCGGCTTCGCCCGCGTGGAATTGGGTTATATCGCGTTTTTTAGATTTCCCATGGGAATAAAACTAATTAAATGACGATTGATCAGTTTTGAAGGATTGATCGTAGAAGGGTGAAAATTTAGGATTGTATGTATTTTTGTATGTTGTAAAAAAATAGAAACTAAAAATGTTGTGTAAAAATAAAAAAACAAATAGGGGTGGACTACCCCTAACATTTAGGGGGATGAAAAACAGATGTTGGCCGATTCTCAGACCTACTCAATACGCTCACAAAATTTCATGAGAATCGGTCAAGCCGTTTCGGAGGAGTATAGGAACGAAAACTGTGACACGAGAATTTTATACATAAGATAGATGTTCGCTAGTACCAAATTTTGTATGGAGAAACGCATGGTACTATACATTGAATCTGCGCTCACGCGCAGGGCTGCAGATGTGCATGAAAATGCAGATAAAAACGCAATCCTGCGCGTGGCTGCGGGGTAAATCGCAAAGGTGTGCACACCGAGTTCCGCAGTATGTAGTTAGTAGGAAATTTTTTATTAGTTATTTATGACATAGTATTTTTTTTATTTTGGCAATTAACGTATACATTTGTATAAGTATGTATTTTTTTTTATAGTTTATTTATTTATTTATTTTTTACCAGTGACGTCATTGAAGGAGTGCGAAAAATGGTGGCGATTTAGCGACTAAACTATATTTCATGTTTTATTTGTGACTTTGATAAAGAAATAGAAGCTATGCCACAGCTTATAATTGACGTCATTTTCGTGATCAGCGCCCCGAAAACCCGTCACGATACCCAAGTCAAAATATCATGAAATATAATTTCGGCCACCTTGGATTTCAAAAATGACGTCGTTTTCGTGATTAGCACCCGCGAAAACCCCTTTCACGACACCCATGTCAAAATATTATAAAATTGGTGTCAGCCATCTTGGATTTCAAAAATGACGTCATTTTCGTGATCTGCACCCCCGAAAACCCCCGTCACGACACCCATGTCAAAATATCATAAAATTGTTGTCAGCCATCTTAGATTTCAAAAATGACGTCATTTTCGTTATCTGCACCCCCGAAAACCCGCGTCACGACACCCATGTCAAAATATCATAAAATTGGTGTCGGCCATCTTGGATTTCCAAAATGACGTCATTTTCGTGATTAGCACCCACAAAAACCCCTTTCACGACACCCATGTCAAAATATCATAAAATTGGTGTCGGCCATCTTGGATTTCCAAAATGACGTCATTTTCGTGATTAGCACCCACAAAAACCCCTTTCACGACACCCATGTCAAAATATCATAAAATTGGTGTCGGCCATCTTGGATTTCCAAAATGACGTCATTTTCGTGATTAGCACCCACAAAAACCCCTATCACGACACCCATGTCGAAATACCCAAAAATTCATCGAAATACCAAATTTTAGGCGAAGTTATCCGCAAACAAACATAAAAATAAAAACTTTTTACAAAAAAACAACCGACTTCAAAAACCACTACAAAGTGAAAAATAACTAATTTCGGAAGTTAATAATATAATTTCACAGTCTTGCCTGGTCCCAAAAAAAAAACATGAATTTTTTTTTTTTAAATGTGTCAGTTCTGCAGAAATTTATTTGACCCTGATTACGTTTTCCCTTAAAATAATAAATAATGATAAATTAAACTTTATTATATTATTTTTCTATCCCTTTGTCCATCTGACTTAGCTAACTTTCAATCTACAAAACTAACTTCCAACCCTGAAGTTACAGTCATAACATATTTAGTTATAAAGGTCTAATCAATACACATTAAATAAGCCCAAACACGTGACAGTTGCTTCCGATGTGGATTCCCTTGATATTCTGTCATCTCCATCATCAAGTCAGGCCCAAATCTTCACGGTTTTATAGTATCATCCGATATAAACACGAGTATCAAGTTGTCACCCGAAGCGTGCCTACAATTTTCGATAATTGGCCTAAATTTCTCAGAATTTCCATTATCGACACTGACGTGGTAACAATGGGATTACATAGGCAGCATATCCCTTCATATAAAAAAGAATGGTCTAAATAGGTTCATTAACCATAAAGTTATCAGCGACAATAAATCGAACTGAGAACCACCTTTTTCTGAAGTCGGTTAAAAAATAAACACCGCAGAATTTTTATTATGAAGTATCGTCAACATTTGTTTGACATAATAACCAAAAGTATTTGGGCGCACCAATAAACAAAAATAAAAGTGCCATGTCTGTTACTTCTGTAGTCTATGAATTTAACTTGTATTTGTAAGTACTTCGTCCGCCAGACGGCGCTAGTAATATTTTGCGAAGTATTGTAGAGGTGGGGCGCGGTGAAGAGGGAGCAAATGCTCGAGGTCATTTGGTGAGGGTACGACCTTAAAAATAATAAAACAATACCCAAGGTTATACAATACATGACATGGTAAACAGCATATGACAGTTATGAAATAAACCTAAAACAAATAGGGTTGGGTACTGATAGCAGAAGATAGAAGAAAAATATGAAGAAGATTAGCTGCTTGTCACTTGTCCGCGTCTATAGTTTCCACTGTTCGTTTTTTGAATGTAGAAAGTTACAACTAGATGAGGTAAAAGGAGATTGTCCTAAAATTACTAACACTAAGTATGTCGATGAATGTCTGTAGAAAAATATATCGACTTTTGAGAATTCTGTGTTACAAGTTCGAGCAATGCGAGTCAGTACACAGTTGCTGGCATAGTTGGTAGAGTGCCTAGAAAGGTGCAAAATTGGCGTGTAACGAGTGCGCTGTAGAGGAGTGTTAAACTATTGACAGACCTTCCCTCGGTGGAAAGAGTGGCCCATAATACACCACGTGGGCCCAGTGGGGGTTGGTGGATGTAACAGGATTTAGATTTTTTGGTTCTAGGATATGCTGGTTTCATAGATACATATTTTTCTGCACATTTACCTTCACAGCCTACAGCTTGTAAGTCAGGATTAATGCCATTGAGCCACCACTGTTTCGTAAAATCACAGGATATTTATTGATATATGTAAAATATAGATATAGAATATCTATAGATATATATCTCGGTGGTAGGCCATAACATCGGCTGCCGGCAGTAGTTACCACTCACCAGACAAAGTCCTGCCGCCAAGCTATTCGTTGTGTTCTGATATGATGTCTGGTGAAGCGGTATGGAGGATGGGTCTGAGCAGTTGTGTTGCGATGTGTGCCTGGTACGATACGCCAAATTTTGTTGTGTCGGGAGTTTCATCGTTAGTCGTGTTGTTGGGTTTAACATTGCATCACCTCGCTCAACTGCCGTCTTCCTTCCTATTCACTCAGTTTTTCTGAGTAAATAGGCTCCTAATAAACTAGCACGCTTTACCATCAACGATTGCATCATTGCTTACCACCAGGCGGGATTGCAGTGAAGCACTAGTTTATAATTATAAAAAAAAACAAATATTTTTGAAAGACCGTCAATACTTACCTGCTCTTTACTATAGAAGTTATTCTTATTTCCACCACAGCCGGAGTAGATGGTAGACTTACAGACCTTCCAATTTGAGTCAAAAAACCACCTTGGTGTTGATCCAAAGCAGAATCCATAATCGAAGCTCAAGCTGCAATATCTTGGACGATTTTCTTAAAGTGAGACAGATTTCGTGGAATTAATGGACCTTATCATCTCAGAAAAAATACAAGAAGAGGATAGACTTCAGAAATAGAACGTAGAATGTGTTCAAAACTGTTTTTTTTTGTATATATTTTAAGTTGTGTTAATCTCTGGAGCACAGAAGGAAGCTGGTATTTTGTAGCCGACAGGATTATTACAGGTTTTATCCACATATCATATTTAAGCTAAATAAAAGCAATAGTGATATTATATTATGTTATTAGTATTGTCTATTAGTAATTAGTCACATTTTCTTCTTCAGTCTATAGAGGTCCTGCTGGACAAAGGCCTCCCTCCAAGGCTTTCATTGGCTGGTTTGCCATAATCTCCATGTTTGGCAGGCGGGTTGGAGATAGCAGTAATTTTATAATCCACTGTAGAAGCGATGCTGCCCGCTTCACTGGTGAGAGTTCCTTTAGTCACCTGTTACGATACCTACGGGAGGATATGGGTTTAATAGCTCACATATCCTACTAATATTCTTCCAAGCAAAAACTACTGAACTGATTTGGATGAATCTTGGCACAGAGTTGGTTTATAAACAGGATTAACATATATCTTTTATCTAGATATCCCCACAGGATGGAGACTTACAAGGGGCAGTTAGTACACACTATGCGAGCTCGCAGATACACAATGTGCGAGCTACCTAGCTACCTATTGTCACTCTTAAAGTCAAGTCTAATGCATTCTCCCTTGGAGTCTAACCATTGGAGCCTGTTGCAAAAGATACTTACTAGTTCCTGGCTTGCTCAAACAAAAATCTAAGCAGTCTGAAAAGCTATCAAATCTGTTTCCGTTTCCTTGACAACCACCCCAGTCGAATACAGAACAGTTCGATATCTCAGGATTGTAGTACCACATAGGGAGTTTATCACGACATGGACCTTGATCCGGTAACAGCAAACAAGTTTTGGACGTCACTGTAATTACAAACATTTAGTTTTATACTTTAGGAAAAGACGGGAGGATTTCTTCTCGGCCTGATTTTAATTAAAGCGTTTTTAATTGATTATTCACGTAATTGTCCTTTCAAAAGCAGGCCTTGTACTCGTAATACTATCAGTGCCGCTTACACGCCCCGCAAGTATTTTCATATACTTTCTAATGTGACGTTGCCTCGCCGCATGTGAATTTCTATCTTAAGTGTCAAATCAAATCAAATCAAAGCATTTATTTCAAATAAACCAGTTACAGGCACTTTTTTTGACGTCGGACAATGCAATATTCTTTTTTTTTTAAATTTACTTTGATATCGCTGTCACGCTGATTGTGCTTTTATAAATTCTTCCATAGGTGCCACTGCCACGCCCTACGTGTTTTGTAAGTAAAAGAAATTAATTCATGGATACTTAAAGAAGTAAAGAAGATTATAATGATGATGATGTTAAAAATATCATGTTACCAGTTGGCACGAATTTTGTATACCAAGCTGTAGGAGGTGTCACAAGATTTTGGAAAATCCTTACAGCGTCTGTTGTCTGCACATAACAAATATAAAAGTAAAAATTCCACCACAGTGTAACTGATTTCATTTTTTTCAACAAGAGTAGCACTTAAGCTGTGTTTGACCGATAGCAATTTTATTGTAATAAATATTGAACGAATAAAAAATAATTTGGAATTTATTGAATAACTATTATTGACTTATTTTATGTGTGTTTCCATTTTGTATCAGTTTTTCTATATGTCCGTTCATAAAATTTTAATGTTGTTTTTTTTCTTTATCGTAATGTTTTTTGCCCATTTCATGGCTACAGCCATTATTTACATCAACTAAAAATAGGTAGTATTTATGTGGTTTCATTTTATAATATACCTTTAGTCTCTAATACTAATCTATGCCGCCACGATTTAAATAATATAGTATTGTATAATGTAAAAGCACTTTTCAAGTTTGTGAATGTGATGCACCATGGACTATGGTTTGTTTTTTTTATATATATAACTTGTTTGACATTACGAGCATGGCAGTTGAGAGTTTGTCATGCTCACTCACATGTCTTGCTGATGGTGGCGCGTGTTGTTGGGTCATTTGGTTCCCTTCAAAATGGTTGAGCTAAGTGGGGCTGATGCGCGCGTCATGCTCGTGAACGGGGGCCGTCAGTGGAGACTGGTCATCTCTTAGCTGCCAGTAGGCTTGATTAATTTTCTATCTTTTCGTTATTTTTTATAATTATACATTGTGCTCACATGATAGAAGCAACAGAAATATGTAACGAAGACATGTAGTCCATATTATGATTTTAAAAGAGTGTCCATGGAGTTTCTTGCACGTTCTTCTCCATAGAGATCTACGCTTTGGAACGTGCAATTTAGCTTCACTTTTCTTGGTCTGACCGACATGGACTATTCAAAAGCACCAACTGTTGGTTAATTTGAAATAAACAATTTTGATTTGATTTGATTTGATCTATCTCGCCTACGTAGCTTTTCGAATCGCTAAACTTAATTGGCAGTGGGCAGGGCACATTGCTCATGGAACCGATAGCCGATGGGGCAGTAAGGTTCTGGAGTGGCGGCCACTTACTGAAAGACGCAGCGTAGGGAGGCCCCCAACAAGGTGGAGCGATGACCTGGTGATGGTCGCGGGAAGCCGACGGATGCGGGCATCACAAGACCGGTCAGCGTGGAAAGCCTTGGGGGAGGCCTTTGTCTAGCAGTGGACATCTATAGGCTGAAGAAGAAGAAAACGACAGAAGATTAGAAGTTTAGACACACTTTTAAAAATATGGCTACCCAAAAATTCGTCAAGCATTGACTAACTTGACTAACCTAACCTAACAATATTCTTTATATCCTTTTCTTTGAGAAATAGATATAAAAAGATGTATAAAATAAAATTTAGTTTGTTTCTTAACAAAATCGGCACCACTAACGAAGACAAAACTTTGTACAAGGAGAATCTTTCCTGCAGGATCTTAACGAGCCTCAAGCCATAACCCCACATACGGCGATACATCAAGCAAAAATTTTCCAGTATACAATAGGGATGTATCCAAGGAATGAAAATCAAAAAAATATTAAGTCCGTCTTATCCATACTAATATTATAAATGTGAAAGTAACTCTGTCTGTCTGTCTGTCGGTCTGTCTGTCTGTCTGTCTGTCTGTCTGTCTGTCTGTCTGTTACGCTTTCCTGCTTAAACCTCTCAACCGATTTTGATGAAATTTGGCACAGACAATCTTTGGACCCTAAGAAAGAACATAGGCTACCTTTTATCCCGGAAAAATATGATGTTCCCGAGGGAAAACTAAAAAGCGCGATATAACCGAACTCCACGCGGGCGAAGACATGGGCGGAAAGCATACAGTCTTTAGACCCTGAGAAAGGACATAGGCTACCTTTTATCCCGGAAAAATTTGATGTTTCCGAGGGAAATCTAAAACGCGCGATATAACCGAAATTTACGCGGGCGAAGCCGCGGGCGGAAAGCTAGTAGATTATAAAAAAAATGAAGACCCATATTTTTTATTTTGTCGAAATTACTAAAAACTACTGAGATATAGCGTAATAAAGTTACGGAGTGGGGGCTAATTACGTCACGGCGTGGTATATTTTGTACCACGGCGTGACGTCATGCGACATTTCAAATCATTATATCTTCCTAAGTACTTGAATGAAAGAAAAAATAAAAAATACGTGTTCATTATTTTTTATAAATCAATCTGACGGACATTAAATTATTTTGTAGGATACAACCCAATTGTCTCCCATTTCATAGTCTTTCCGTATAATGCTAGACTATCTTCCACTGGAAATGAGTCGCTTGATACGTCGCCGAGTGTACTATGATGTTTTTCTTGTGTTCAAACCAAATTATCATATTCTCTGTATGAAATTCAGAACAGCTTTCGCACTTGGTGAATTTGCATTGTTAATTGTGGGTACCCCGCTGTAGCTAACTTGCTGTGGGGCCATGTAAATGTCACTCTATGTTAGTGCATCTTAACATCTCGAGTAAAGCTACATTTATCTAAAGTTGGCTCTTTTATTTGTATGCAGTTTTGGGCTTGCTTCTGTACTCGTATGTAAATAAGTTTTATTCCTAGAGGCACGTTCTCGCAAAAGTTTTGAATGTTAAACTATGCCGTTTGATTCTAAGACAGCAGATTCCTTGTGACATATAAATTTTGTTAAAGAAACTAGCAGGAGGACCCGAGATAAAATCAAATCAAATCAAAGCATTTATTTCAAATAAACCAGTTACAGGCACTTTTAAATTGTCAGAAGGTCGGTCAGTCAGTAAGGTGAAGCTAGTCGCCTATTCCAAAGAGTAGGTACCTATGGAGAAGAACGGGCAAGAAACTCCATGGAGTGTCCATGGAGTTTCTTGCCCGTTCTTTTAATAGTATTTCATTTGAACAAATGCTAATTCTACGGGTGGTTACCACCAATCGATCAATAGTCGATCAATGCCATTTATCGATGTCATATCGAATCATATGATGTACAATACTATAAAAACTACCAGCGAAAATTGTTTTGAACGAGATCTAGTAAGTAGTTTTTTTTAATACCTCGTAAATCGTAAACCGCTTATTACCGCGTAATCTTTCATAAAAATGACTTAAATCCTTTAATATCATAAAACAATGGTACGGAACCCTTTCTGCGTGAGTCCGACATGCACTTGGCCGGTTTATTTACTTAGGTGAAGTAAGCTTGAATAAAGCAATCGCTCTCTTGTTACGATATCACCATCATCGACCACGTGCAGTTTAAAATTGTAATTATGTCAAGTAAAGCCAATATTATGGAGAGAGAGAGGAGAGCGTGCGAGGGAATTGCATGGTTTAATTCCCCTATCTCCGTGCCATCATCGGACGACCCATCGTACGGCTAAGTTTCCACCCTTACGATGTTGATACCACTACGATCCGAACGAAGAATTTTGCCTCGTCTTTTATGTCATGTAGTACATCGATGGACTGGAACAATTTACCAGCGCCGGTGTTTCCCTCAGACTACAATTTAAATGTCTCCAAGGCTAGAGTGAATAGGCTTTTGCGTCACTGCTTACCACCAAGCGGGATTTCGGTCAAGTGCCAGTTTATAATTTATAAAAAAACAAAAAATATTTACTATTCTGCCAATAATTAGGTGAACGGCCCGTTACGTTCAATTGTTAGCTGAATTACGGATTACCTCAATTTAACTACTGATCAAAAAGCCGTCTAATTCACCTGTAAATCAGCCGTATTCTTAAGGACTACTATGATTTGACAATATTGACGACCTAATTCACAAAGCTTTTGACCATGATATTTTGACATGATAATTTGCTTTACTGGGTATTTGTTTTTTTTTTTTTAACACTTTGCTACATATTATAAATTACTCCTGTATCGTTTACAAACACCTTAAATAACTCACATAGATCCGAAAGAGGTGTGCAGATAAGGATTGAGCGTAATCACCACGCTTGCTCAATGCGAGTTGGCGACTTCAGACTTTAAGTCCAGGTTTCCTCGAGGTGTTTTGCTTCACCTTTTAATCAGTCATTGGTGTCCAAGATATACTTCTAAAGTACATATAACTTAGAAAAGTTACATATTGGCCACCTTAGTATCCGTTATTTATCCTAATTGCAACTTCTTTTCTCATGGCGATTTAATATAATAGAATCTACATTTTCATGTAGATACCCCATGTAAAACGTAGGTATTAGAGAGTCCATTCCATTTCCCAACAATATGTAAAAGGGTCGATCACATTACGGTACATTCCAAAACCCACAATAGCCTAGCTTTCGACATTTCTAATGGCAAGATAAGCATCTGATATTGCCTGAACTGCAATACTGCGAGGTTACTTTTATCTAAGCCCCGAGGATTTGTGGTATTTGCTCGCTTTGCAAAGCCGCTAGTACCTGGTTGCCAAAAGCAAATTGATGTTCATAGTAACGGAGGATGGAAGTAGGCACTCTTTTCATCTGATCGCTATCAAAACGCGAGGAAATAGAGCACTTACAATGTTATCCTTAGGATTTTGATTGAGGTAGGGAGAGGCATGGTTTTCTTACCTGCTATCTATACAATATATATGCGCAGGACTGTACAACCCACCCTTTTTACACGTTAAATAAATATCAACTCTATTTCAATGACGTTTGAGTTGATTTTAGAATGATTCTCATTGTTATAAAAATGTTTGAAAATGTGTTTTTTTTCTTTTTTTTTCATAAACTTGCAAACTATCCAAAGCCTGGAGCACAGGCGAATGGTAGCCATCCTGTCAGTGTTCTGTGGGATGCAATTTGGAGAGTGTGCGAGGGAATTGCATGATTTAATTCCCCCATCTCGACCCGCAGCTCGAAGGATTGCTTCGCGGGATCCCGTTATCCCAGGGAATCGTTCTGGGTGGTGATTTGAACGGTCATGTGGGTGAGAAGTGTGACGGGTTTGAGCGTGTTCACGGTGGCTTTGGGTACGGTAGCCGCAATGCGGAAGGAGACAACATTCTCCAAACGTGTGCGGCCGCTGACCTGGCAATTGTGAACACATATTTCAAAAAGAAACCGGAGTACCTTGTTACCTACCGGAGCGGGCGAAGCGCTACCCAGATCGACTTCCTACTAACTAGGAGACACCACATCGGCAAAGTAGCCAACTGCAAGGTCATACCCGGTGAGAGTCTTACTGCACAACACCGTCTCCTTGTCATGGATCTCTGCGTTAAGGCCCAACGTAGACGTGTCGAGCGCTGCCGACGCCAGATCCGGTGGTGGCTGCTTGATAAAAATAAGTACCAGGAGTTCGCTTCGGTTATTGGCGACAAGTGCGCTGGTACCGAGGGAGAATCTGCCCAAGATCACTGGGACAGAATCCAGGCAGCTATTACTAGGGCGGCGCGGGTGGTGCTCGGCGTGTCTAAGGGCGGTCGCAAAAGTGACAAGGAGACCTGGTGGTGGAACGACACAGTCCAGAGGGAGACAAGGGTGAAGAAAGCCCTCTTCAAAACGTGGCAGGCGACCAGATCTCCTGAAGATCGCGACGCATACAAGGTTGCCAAACGTGCCACTAAAAGAGCAGTAGCTAGAGCCAGACGAGACCACTTGCAACCGCTCTACGAGAAGTTGGAATCGTCTGAGGGGCAGAAACTCATTTACAAGTTGGCACGTTCTAGGGTGAAAGCGGCACTGGATATATCCAAGTGCCGTTGTGTAAAAGACCCTACTGGCAACCTGCTTTGCGAGGATCGCGCGGTGAAGGAGAGATGGCGCACGTACTTCCACGAGCTGCTGAATAAGCAGCACCAAGAGGTGCAGACACCGGAACTCCCTCCGAACCTTGGATTAGTGCCCCCGATAACGCCTGAGGAAGTCCACATGGCTCTTCGTCGCATGGCGAATCGGAAAGCTGTCGGAGCTGATGGAGTCCCCATTGAGGCCTGGAAGGCGATGGGTCCTCGCGGTGTGGGCATGTCAACTTGCTTTTTGAACCGCGTGCTCCTGACCGGTAAAATCCCGAGCCAATGGAGACTGAGTATTATTACTCCAGTCTTCAAAGGCAAGGGCTCGGTACAGGAGTGTGGCAACTATCGCGGTATAAAGGTCATGTCCCACACCATGAAGATCTTTGAGAGGATTTTAGACTCCCGGATCCGGCAGGAGTGTGCTGTCTCAACGTGTCAATATGGCTTCCGTCCAGGGTACGGAACCACGGACCCTATCTTCGCCCTAAGGATTACCATGGAGAGATACAGATCGAAGAACACGCCTCTGCATATGCTCTTTTTAGACATGCAGAAGGCCTTCGACTGTGTCCCTCGGGGGGTGATCTGGTGGGCACTGAGGTCCAAAGGGGTACCAGAAGCCTATGTTGACATAATTCGAGACATGTACCTCAATTCCGATTCCATTGTTAGGACCTCTGTTGGCGACACTAAACCCTTCCCCATCTCCGTCGGAGTACACCAGGGATCCGTCCTTAATCCGTTCCTGTTCAGCGTGATATTAGATGTTTTGTCAGACAGCATCAAGAATTCACATGAGCAACCTCCGTGGTTGCTCATGTATGCTGATGATATCGCGCTGGCAGACGCGGACAGGGAACGGTTGGTGCGGCGGGTCAATGCGTGGAAGAACTCGCTTGAGAACGGAGGTCTTAAACTCAATGTGGCGAAGACGGTGTACATGGCCAGCAACACCACAGACCCTATACCTGTGTGCATAGGCGGAGACTTGGTCGAGTGCACAGACCAATTTAAATACTTGGGGTCTGTGCTCCACGCGTCCGGTGACATTGATTGCGACGTTAAGGCACGCATTTCCGCAGCTTGGGCAAAATGGCGTGAGGTGACAGGTGTCATTTGTGACCCCAAAATGCCGGTTAAGCTTAAGGGACAGGTCTATAAGACCATCATTAGACCTGTCCTTCTATATGGCAGTGAGGCGTGGCCGGCGCTTGAGCGACACAAGCAGGAGCTGCGTGTCACGGAGATGAATATGCTGCGGTGGATGTGTGGAGTTACGCGGAAAGACCGCATTAGAAACTCCCGAATCCGTGGCAGTCTCCGTGTCCGTGACATAGCAGACAAACTGCAAGAGATTTCAGAATGATTCTCATTGTTATAAAACTGTTTGAAAATGTGATTTTTTTCTGATTTTTTTCATAAACTTCCAAACTATCCAAAGCCCAGGAAGGAGCACAGGCGACGAGTAGCCAGCCTGTCAGTGTTCTATGGGATGCATTTTGGAGAGTGTGCGAGAGAATTGCATGATATTCCCCCATCTCCGTTCCATCAACGAACGACCCGTTTCCGGACGTAGGTAGCGTTTTGCCTCTTCCTGTATAACGCATACATCGAGGGACTGGAAAAATTTGCCCGCGGCGGTGTTTCCGTCGGACTACAATTTAGGTGTCTTCAAGGCTAGAGTGAATAGGCTCTTAATAAACTAGCGTGCTCTACCATCGACGATTGCATCACTGCTTACCAACAGGCGGGATTGTGGTCAAACATTAGTTTATAATTATAAAAAAAAAGAAAAATCTTATATTTATTCACATTTTTAGCAAATACGTTGCGATTTTAGAATATTTGTTATAGTATGTTAATATATCCATACTAATATTATAAATGCGAAAGTAACTCTGTCTGTCTGTCTGTCTGTCTGTCTGTTACGCTTTCCCGCTTAAACCTCTCAACCGATTTTGATGAAATTTGGCACAGATAATCTTTGGACCCCGAGAAAGAACATAGGCTACCTTTTATCCCGGAAAAAATTGATGTTCCCGAGGGAAACCTAAAAAGCGCGATATAACCGAACTCCACGCGGGCGAAGCCGCGGGCGGAAAGCTAGTATATACATAATTTATTTTAAAAATCGTTTATAAAATAAAAATTCTGTTTACGTATGTGTAACTTATCTGCCTCGTGGGTGTAGCGGTTAAGAGCGCCGCTGATGTGCATGAGGTCCAGGTTTTGATTCCCAGGTCGGGCAAAGTGCTACTTATAGTTTTGTTGGTTGAAAACTGAATTCGTGTCCTCTTTTTGAAGCCACAAAAATATTACTACATAAACGATGGTGTATAAAAATGCTTAACATTTAACTTATCCTAACCTAATCCTTCGGAATTTGCAAAATGTTCTTATGTTTTTTTTTTATATATTATAAACTAGCGCTTAACCGCAATCCTGCCTGATGGTAAGCAGTGACGCAATCGTTGATAGTAAAGCGCACTAGTTTATTAAGAGCCTATTCACTCTAGCCTTGAAGACGCTCAAATTGTAGTCCGACGGAAACACCGCCGCAAAAAAAAAAACCGCCGTATAAATAATTTTGATTTCTGTAAAAAGAAAAAGAATATGTACCTGATGATGAACCTTCTATGAAATACAACTTAGTTATGTAGTAAGTAAGTATTTACAATTTGTATATCATTGGATAGAAGACCTCCTTTTTGATCGAATAGAAACATACCAATAACATCAACATTCGAATAACATATTCATTTAGAATCTTGGCCAAAGAAGTAGTTGAGACTAAAACATAATTTTTTTTACAACTACAATCATCATCATTATCAACCTTTTTTATCGTCCCACTGCTGGGCACAGATCTCCTCTTATACAGAGAAGGATTGAGCGTAACCACCACGCTTGCTCAATGCGGGTTGGCGATTTCAGACTTAAAGTCCAGGTTACCTCATTATGTTTTCCTTCACCTTGTAATCAGTCATTAGTGTCCAAGATGTACTTAGAAAGTACATTTAACTTAGAAAAGTTACATTGTTACTTGCCTGACCTGGAATCGAATCCGCACATTCGTATTTGAGAGGCTGGTGTTTTAACCACTAGGTCACCACCACTGTGACAACGACTTAAATTATTTAAGGCCAAAGAAAACAGCGTTATTCAATACTACATATGTTCGAGCCTCACGTAGCCCACAAAAGATGTTGTCAGAATGTCAGGGGAGAGTTGCTAGGGAGAGTGTTTGTCAATAACTGATATTATACGTCAGTACGAGCTGAATGCCTTTAATGCATTGTCACGACATGCGCTAATACATATAATTGAGACGGCCCGTTTAGTATACTTTGGCTATTTCCATAGCGTAATGTTGTACGGTATTCTGTTGTGCGGAAATGCCGCTGATATTCAAACAACATTTGTTTTGCAGAAACGTGCTGTTCGTGCAATTTATAAATTAAGTCCGAGACACTCTCTCAGAGAAAAATTTAAAGAGATTAATGTACTGACCGTGCCATCTCAATTTATTTATGAAAATCTTTTGTATGCTCATAACAATATAAAACTGTTTAAAAATATAGTGATGTCCATAATATAAATACTAGGAACAGGCACAAATTTATTGTACCCACAACAAGGCTCAAGAAAATAGGTGGCTCTTTTAGATGCATTTTCACAATAGACATTAGGGTCATTAGGTTCCAGAGGTGGTTGAAGTTCTGAGCCTGAATAAATTCAAATCCTTCATTAAACGACGTAAGTTGTGTCAGACAGCATTTTATGGTGTTAAGGATTATATTGAAGACAAAAAGGCTTGGGCTTGAGCTGCGTCCGATTTCTATACACTGATTGTTCTTCGATTTTTCCTCTTGTAGTTTTAATTTGTAATTGTTTATGTTTTTTTTTTCACAAAACCAGTACATACTATGTAGCCAAGCATATTGTCCGTTACGGAATTGCATCACTGACAGGGGTGTTCGACACTGGTACAGCTACACAGGAGCTAAACTTAGTATTCGGGAACACTGTTGGAGCTGCTGAACCTTGGACAAAACTATCTTTGCATTGTGTAGATTAAATTTTTTAGTATAGTATAATTGCATGGCACAAGTATGAGCACAATGTACTTGCTGTAAAGCATTTATTTGTTGGGTTAGTCTTTTTTATTAACTTGATTGTGCTCTGGCTGTTGAAAGTATGTCATGCTCACTCAAATGTCTCGCTGGTGGTGGCGTGTGTGTTGGGTCATTAGGTTCACTTCAATATGGTTGAGCTGAATGATGCTGATCCAAACGTCATGTTCGTGAACGGACACCGTCAGAGGGGACTGGCTATCTCTTAGCTGTCACGGCGTATTTTAATTTCTGTATTGTTGTTTTTTTTTGTGTTTTCAAAATTGGCGCTCTTAGCGTACAATATACTTCTGCATCGTCCTCAGACGATTGATTTCAACAAATGAAAGATGTAATCAAATATTTGTATCGATAGCTTGATAATTTAAAAGAGTGGCCATGTAGTTTCTCGCCCGTTCTTCTCCATAAGTACCTACTCTTTGGAATGGGCGACTAGCTTCACCTTACTGACTGACCGACCTGCTGACAATTCAAAAGTGGCTGTAACTGGTTTAATTGAAATAAATGCTTTGATTTTGATTTTGATAACAATTAGGTCGGTTTTGCAATCCGACTTGACAACGACACAAAAATGCTTTATATGAAATTATATTTAATAAATAATTGCTGGCACAACTTACATACATTATGTAATGAAAACCCTGTCCGATTCGTGAAGGTATTGTTAGGTATCGATGATTCTACTAATGCCTACAAAGCAAAAAAAAATCCCCCTAAAAAAATAAATATTATTTTGCAAAAGCGAGGTAACTTAATACATGTGCGGTAGGCAATACATGCGCGGACGAAGGGGCCAGGGCACATGGCATACGGTTGCCTCGCTCATTAATGTCGTAGAAAATGGTTTTGTCACTTTAAAAAATACCATATTTTGGGGAATTTGGAATTAATTCGCGGAAAAAAAAGATTATTTCAATATTCTTATTTTTTTTTTATATTATAAACCAGCGCTTGACCGCAATCCTGCCTGATGGTAAGCAGTGACGCAATCGTTGATGGTAAAGCGCACTAGTTTATTAAGAGCCTATTCACTCTAGCCTTGAAGACACTCAAATTGTAGTCCGACGGAAACACCGCCGCGGGCAAATTGTTCCAGTCTCTCGATGGACGCGGTATAAAGGAGGAGGCGAAACGCTTCGTCGGGATCGTAGTGGTGTTAACAACGTAAGGGTGGAACCCAGCCGTACGACGGGTCGTCCGCTGGTGGAACGGAGATGGGGGAATTAAATCATGCAATTCCCTCGCACACTCCCCGAAATGCATCCTATAGAACACCGAAAGGCTGGCTACTCTACGCCTGTGCTCTAGGCTTTGGAGACCAACTCGAGTTAGATCAGGGTCACCAATCAGCCTCTTTGCACGTCTCTCCACTGAATCCAAAGTGGCCAGGTGACACTTGGCAGCACCAGCCCAAATGTGGCTGCAGTACTCCACACACGAACGGACCTGTCCTTTGTATAACATTAGAAGCTGCCCAGGTGTGAAGTACTGCCGGACCTTTGCGATAAGGGCAAGTTTCCTGGCAGCCACCTTGGCCTTGGACTCAATGAACCGCCCAAAATTAAGGTTCGAGGAAATCTCAACTCCCAAAAGCTGAAGGCGGTCGGAACACTCCAAGGGCACATTCCGAAAAAAGTAGGGGCCAAGGTGAACGGGCTCCTTTTGGCGATCAAAAGACACGCCTGTGTTTTGGCGGCATTGAATGCTACAAGATTGGCATTGCCCCATTCGGAGACTGCCTGCAGTGCAACACTCGTTCGCTCAACCATGGCCTCTCTTTCGGACCGGATTGAAATGAAATGAAATGAAATCGTTTATTAAGCAAGTAGGATCACTGATCACTTTTACACGTCATGTTTATTTTTTATTTTATTTTTTTAACTAGATGAAGCCGGCATTTCCTAACTGACTACCTCTGAGAAGAAATGGCCGAAACAAACTCAGGGATCATCGTCTTTTTTCAAGTCCAGACATTAAAAATGAAAATGTTTACAATAATTTACCTTATAATTACGCATATTGCTTAATAAAAATTCACAATGCTTAACAGAGCGAGCAGCTCAATGCCAAGCTTTTTTGTCTTCTAAATAATCTGTGATTTTATAATACCCCTTTTTGCAAAGTTTGGCCTTTATATGGTTCTTAAATCGTTTAATGGGTAAGTTTCGAACGTCCATGGGAAGCTTGTTGTAAAAGTGTATACATTGACCCATGAACGAGTTGCCTACTCTGTGGAGACGAGTGTGATGTAAAGCAAGATTGTGTTTGTTCCTGGTATTTACATTATGAATATCGCTTATTTTCTTAAAATTCGAGATATTTTTATGAACATACATAAGATTTTCAAATATATATTGTGAAGCTACAGTCAGAATGTTCACCTCTTTGAACTTTTCTCTAAGAGATTCTCTAGGACCAAGGTTATAAATGGCTCGAACAGCCCTCTTCTGTAAAACAAAGATGGTATTGATGTCCGCACAAGTTCCCCAGAGAAGAATCCCATAAGTCATAAGACTATGAAAATAACTAAAATAAACAATTCTGGCTGTATCCACATCAGTTATCTGTCTAATTTTCTTAACAGCAAAGGCGGCAGAACTGAGTCTACCCGACAGCTTCTCAATGTGAGGACCCCATTGTAACTTGGCGTCAATAGTTAATCCAAGAAAAACTGTCGACTCGACAGGGATCAACTCTACTCCATTCAGTTGAACATTGGTACTTAGCTGCCTGACATTTGGCGTAGAAAATTTAATGACTTTAGTTTTTTTTTCATTTAAAAGGAGGTTATTTACATTAAACCAATGGACAACTTTAGAGAGTGCATTGTTAACTTCGTCAAAGTTTGTTAGCTGACGCTTGACTTTAAAAATAAGAGAAGTGTCATCCGCGAACAATACTATGTTGTGATTATCCCTCACGTGATGAGGTAAGTCATTAATATAAATTAAAAACAAGAATGGACCTAGAATTGAGCCCTGCGGAACGCCCATGGTGACCACAGATCCTGCAGATCTCTTGCCATTAACATCAACCCTCTGAATTCGATTATTCAGATAAGAAGTCAGAAGGTCGAGAGCTCTGTCCCTCAAACCATAATGGTACAATTTCCTGATAAGAGTATCATGATGTACGCAATCAAAGGCCTTGGACAAATCACAAAAAATACCAAGAGCATCTTGCGATTCCTCCCAGGCCCCAAATATGTTCTTTAGCAACGCCACGCCCGCATCCGCAGTTGAACGACCCTTTGTAAAACCAAATTGTTTCACGTGCAATAAATTGTGTAAGTTAAAGTGCCTCAACAACTGTTTCAAAATTAATTTTTCAAAAATTTTGCTCAAAGTTGGTAATATCGATATTGGCCGAAAATTCGTGGGATCAGTTGTACTACCAGATTTGAACAGTGGAATTACTTTGCTTAGTTTCATCAAATCAGGAAATACACCAGATGTGACACAAGAATTAAAAACAATTGCTAAGAAAGGTGCGATAACATCTATTATTGAAGCTACAGTGTATACTGACAAACCCCAATGATCGGCAGTTTTTTTTACATCAAGATCCTTAAAAGATTCTATAATGTCTTTAGCAGTCACAAATGTAAATTCAAAGTGATTGTCACATTCTGGAACACATTCTTTTAGTATGGCATATGCAGAAGTGGAGGAAGAAGACAAAGTTTTTGTTGTCATTATTGGAATATTAGTAAAAAAAATTCTCAAACTCAGTTGCTACCTCCAAGTCCGCCTTTATATCTTCATCGTTAATTTTAAGATGGAAATCGCGGTTCTGTACTTTGGTTCTTCCAGTTTCAGAATTTATAATTCCCCAAGTTGTTTTGATTTTATTGCCAGAAGATTTTATTTTATTTTTAATGTGTATGGCTTTTGCTGAGGAACAGGCTCTTTTAAAAGTTTTTGAATAATTTTTAACAAAATCTTGAAAAGCTTCATCATGGTTAAATGTTTTTTCCTGATATAATTCATACATTTTTTTCCTGCTTTTATAAATACCTGGGGTTGCCCAGTCACTAAATATAATACGGTCGCTAACAGGCAATGTTTTTTTTGTGAAAACTTTCATAAATTCACAATTAATGAGGTTAAATAGTACACTATACGCATGATCCGGATTGGCGTGATAAGGCAAGTCCGGTAGCTTTTCAATTAAATTATTTTTAAAGTGTCCTAAACGATTTTCATTTATAGGAACAAAACTCACAAGTTTTCTTTGAGCTCTGACTTCACTTTTCTGAGTAAAAGTAACTAACTGGCCACAGTGATCAGAGTCTAACTCGTTTATAATTAAATGGTCAGAAGGTCTTAAGTTAGTAAAGATGTTGTCTAAACAGGTGGCACTCGTGGCAGTTATTCTAGTCGGCTCAAAGAATCTTGCGTCCAAGTTATAAGACTTAAATAATGACATAAATTTATTAACTGTAGCTGATTTCTCTAGAACATTAATGTTGAAGTCTCCACAAACAACAACTGTTTTGTTACTGCGACAAGTCTTTAATAAAACTTCCTCCATATATTTCTCAAAAATATCATAGGAAGCACATGGGGGCCTGTAGACACTTATTACAATGAACCGCTCAAGCTCGATGCAAGCAATTTCAATAACCCGCTCAACAGAGAGGCTTACAATATCAGTCCTTTCTTTAAATTTGAAATTGTTACGAACAATTATTAGGGAGCCACCCCTTATCATATTCACTCTGCTGAACGAGCTAGCAATCTGATGGTTATTAAAGCTGAACATGAACTGATGGGCTTTTAACCAATGTTCAGTAAGACAAACAATATCAATGTAATTACAGTTCATGAACAACTCCAATTCTAATTGTTTATTTATCACACCCTGTATATTTTGATGAACAATTTTAAGGTTATTATTATTCATTTTA
Source organism: Sesamia nonagrioides (assembly GCA_017933935.1). Taxonomy (NCBI): domain Eukaryota; kingdom Metazoa; phylum Arthropoda; class Insecta; order Lepidoptera; family Noctuidae; genus Sesamia; species Sesamia nonagrioides. The sequence continues at coordinate 2,143,012 of JADWQK010001182.1, forward strand.
TTTTGAAAATTATTTGATGGGTGTGATATTATTATATCTTGGTTTACGGTTATGCTAGAGTTTAACTCTGTTGTCTCAATGTCCCTTGATAATGGGTACAAGTCTAACTTGGTATTTAAAATAGTGCTAGAGGTTGACTCTATTGTCTCAAGTTGTAATTTAAATAGCTTGGAACATATTCCAAGCTCTGCTCATTACCACTAAGTGTATTACTTAACTGCTCAATAGAAGCAGTATAGTTAGCCAAACACTTGGCTGACTTATATATATAGTATGATAGCGATTCTGCTACCTGTCCTTTATAAAAATTACAAAGATAATAGTTATCTTTGGTCATAAAATGATTTTGACTAATAAGTACATTAGAGTCAATAAATTCAAATTTTTCATTATATAATGTCATAGTTTGTAATGTCATATTACATCTATATCTAATTTTGTTTTCCGTCTGTGACAGGCCATTGCCATAAGGAAAGGCAAACAAAACTATTTTATTTACATTTAAGGAGGCTAGACTTTCAAAATATTTCTTAATTTTTACACTGTTTGCATTTCCCCTTCTCCCAATCAAAATAACAATGGTTGTGGATGGACTGTAATTACCACTTATAACTTTTTCTATAATTTTACTGTAAGATGCTTCAGGCATACAATAATTAATTACTTGGTCATTTAAATGGTGTTGTAGTGTATGACCCATATTTTTACCCATTTCATCGCAGTACATCAATATTTTATTTCTATTGTTTAACAATTTATTTGTTATTATTAATTCTTCTGTGTTTGGTGTGGCGAGGGAAGTACTGCTGAGACTGTCAAACAACTCCACAGTATGAGTCACTGATGGTGCAGACTCATTAGAGACAGCTGACCGTGAACAGCCCGATGGACCAAGATTACAATCAGGTGTTAGATTGTTCGTTAAAGAGTTTAACATTCTCTCGTTCTCACTACACAGGTCCACCAGACCATTCATTGCCAGAATATACTCTCCCATTTCCTTTTGAGAAATCTCATATTTAGCTATAACATTATTCAAGGAATCCTGTAAGCGGAGAGTCTCTGACTGTAATTGTTGAATTTCAGCCTCATAATTATTTTTAATGCTATCTAATTTTATTTCATGCCCACTAATGGTTTCTTTTAATTTTTGAGAACTTTTTAATACATTAAAGCTTTTTGAAAAAGTGTTTTTGTTATTTTTAATTAATTTCTGAGTTTTTCTAATCATTTTATTAATTTTAATGTATTTTTTTAACTTATTTTTACTACTATTTACAAATGGGGGAGGGCTTGATCTTATACTATTATCATAAGTAAGATCAATTGTCTCAATGTTATTATTACAGTTTATGTGGCCCATGACTGAGTTGGCAGAATGCAACGGAGTGGTACCAACCAGTTCATCAAACAAAGCATTGGTCTGCGCTGCTTGGAGTCTCCGGCTAGCACCCTCCAGCCTGTCGATGGTGTCCTGGGCATCACTTAACCTACATTTTAGCTCAGTGTTGCATTTGAGTGTGATATCGAACTCATTGCTACACTGGTCAAAGCTGTTTACAGTACGCTGGAGCTTATCCCGTTCCTCACTGATGATGATTAGCTGATTGATTCCCTACTAGCCCGAGCATCCGGCAGGTCTCAGGATCAGGATCTCTCTACAACTGTGCTGTCATCTGCATACCCATAGATACCGGGTATCAGCAGATCGTTAATATGCAGCAGGAACAGAGTTGCAGAGAGAACAGACCCCTGAGGAACACCGGCATTAGTTGACATGGGCTCAGAAGAGCATCCGTCGACAACAACTCGGAGGGACCGTTCAGTCAGGAAGTCTTTTACCCAGCCAGTCAGGCTAGGGGAAATGCCGTGCGCTGGAAGCTTACTCAAAAGGCCAGCGTGCCATACCCGGTCGAAGGCCTTCGAGACATCAAGGGAGACAGCAATCGCTTCCCCATTCTTCTCGAGGGCCTCGCACCACAAGTGAGTGGCATACACTAGTAGGTCCCTAGTTGACCGATTGCGGCGAAACCCGTACTGTCGGTCACTGAGGAGATCGTTACCTTCCAGGTATGCCAAGAGGCGCGAGTTCAATACACGCTCCATAATTTTGCAAAGTATGGAGGTGATCGAAATCGGCCGATAGTTGGCAGGATCGGCACGACTACCCTTCTTGGGCACGGGCAGCACGTTAGCAAGCTTCCAGGACTTGGGCACTATACCAGTCCTAAATGAGAGGCGATACAAGCGCGTCAGTACAGGAGACAACTCGGGCGCACATGCTTTAAGAACAATCGCTGGTATACCATCCGGACCACTAGCCTTATTCACGTCCAGACGACACAGTAGTCTCAGAACCTCCTTGTTTCTAATGCGAACCTCAGGCATTGAAGCTCCGCAATGAGGTAAATTAGGTGGAGTAGCACTGCCAGTATCCAGACGCGAATTATGGGCAAAGAGAGAAGCAAAGAGACCTGCTTTCTCTCTCGCCGTATGAGCCAGTGTTCCATCAGGCCTAACCAGCGGAGGCAGTGAGGGCCGACAGAAGTTCGCCTCAACCGATTTGGCAAGGGACCAAAAAGATCTGCTACCGGATGGCTGCGCAGATAACTTGTTGCCAATATGGGTAATGCGGTCGAAGCGAGCCTTCTTGAGCGCCTTCTTGTAGGACTTGGCAGCACGGTTAAAGGCTCTCTTCTTTGAGCTTAGATCCGGAGCTCCGCGGTCACGAGCATCAACCCAGGCGAGAAATGCCGTATGCTTACGCTGTTTAGTATTCATTAGTATTGTGACTATGATGATTATGTAAAAATTTCAAATTTTATTTGGTCATGTATTTACCTAACCTTTATTATCCTTATGGGTCAAACAGGGGCTCCTTTACATATTGTGTAAATAATGGTTTGCACAACATATATTGTTAAAAATCTAAGCTCCAAAGAAGGACATATGACAATACAAAGCATTTCAATAAAATCAGTAGCAGTTTTATAAAATAACAAAGTAGACACACAAAAGGGATAATCATAAACAATTTCAATTCTGTCAATTGTAAATCCGTAGCTCGAGGAATACCTGGCAACTTACTGCACAATGCAGAACGAAAACATTTTCTTGCCGATTTGATTCCCGCGGTAAATCCCGGCTCAATCCCGCCGCTATCCGAGGCTCCTCAATCACGGGAAAAACGGGATTCTTAGGTACATATACAAGCGATCGATTTGCACTATAGTGGTGAGGGTTCCGCACAATATACATATGTATTTATCTACGTCTCGGCCGATTGCTTACTTATGTAGATGTGTTATTTGCATTTAATTTCTGGTGTCGTTTTCAAATTATTTGGAGATTGAATCTGATACTGGTTTATCCGGTACATTTCATTCATATGGTTATTTGATAATGAGTTGGGATTTAGGTAGATTGTTAGCTGTCAATGGCATAAAACATTCATGGTAGTCATAATCAGCTTTTAATGATCCTACTCTGGGACACAGGCCTTCTCTCGGAAATAGGGAGTGGGCCAGTGCGGGTTGTTAGATGGTAGATATAAAACATTATGAATTAGTATACTTTTTTGCTTGTCAATCATAAATCACTCTATACAAATTTTCTTTTTTTTTTAATTAATCCTTGGGTTACAATTCCGTAATTGCATCATCATCATCATCTCAGCGTTAATCCCAGTCGCATCCGCAGCTTTTTCAGCTTCGGAGTCTGGGGTTCGCTTTACCAGTCTACTGCTGATTTTGGCTAAACTTCGATATTTTCCGTGAAGCGACTGCCGTCTGACCTCCACAATCCGAAGGCGATGTCTAAGCATTACAGTTAGACCAATTGTTAGACTTTTGAGGGCTCCAAGAACCCGTAACGACTGCCCCTAGATGTTCGTATGGCAACCGAGACCAACGGCTTAACGTGCTTTCCGAGGCACGACCAGACCAGTGCAAATATTCATATTCATGCATACAAACATTTGCACTGTACGGGGATCGAACCCGCGCCTCCTTGCGCAACGGCCACGTTCGCTACCGCTACGCCACGGAGACTGTCAATTTCGTAATTGCATGTTACATAAAATTAAATAAAAATAGTCAATAATTTGCCACATGTTTTATTACAAGCGAAAATTGTACATTAACCGTCCGTTTAAATAGCTTTATAAAGATAAACAAAAAACCATGTGACTTAGTTAACCGACTTTTTCGTGATAGCAGTCAATTTCATGATATTCCATTACCAAAGCCGCGCCGACCTCCCTATCGGCGTCAGCGTAGTTTGTTACGCTAACGACACGCTGATCCTGGCGCAACAGTCACACCAGGCGGGGGCTGATGCAGCGGCCCACAAGATTGCGACAATCTTTGAGAGGATCCAACAATTGGGACACGAGGTGGCTCCACACATATCCGAGGTGTGCTTTCGTGGTCCTGGGGACGCGCCACCGCCGAGTTTCGTGGGAGGGGTTCACATCGGCGTCGGGTCGACGATGAAGTACTTGGGACTCGTCCTCGACAGTCGGTGGAACTTCGAGGAATACTTCCGACGTTTGACTCCCAGACTGGAATGGGTTGGGGCTTTCCTGAGGCGGCGCCTCCCTTATATAGCGGGATCAAATGCCTACTGCCGGAGGCTATACATGGGGTCAAGCTCATGGCGACATGGAGACTGCGATTGTCGTAACCTAGTACTGCGCACGCTACAATAGCGGCTAGAGTGGCATCACGGTTAGGGAACATTCCGCCTGACGCAGTTCCTCACCGGACACGGCTGCTTTGGAGGTTCCTGTTGCGGATATGGTGGGAAAACGCCAGGGTATCATCCCTGTGTGGGCTTTCAGCAGTGGGTAGCTTGCCGCCCGGTAAGGACCAGGTCCGGGTTGACGGCGCGTTGTGTTTCACGAGTACCTCAAAGAATTGTCAGCACATCGTAACGGGTCCACGAGGACCGATGCCTGGGCCAGGACTGCGGGATGCTTGAAAGAAAAACCGTGGGCAGGTGGTGGCACAGGCAGGTGAAGAAACACGGATGGGTTTTAGTCAGTAAAAGTCTGACACGCCTTTCAGCTCTGCCCAGAACAGGAGAGTTCATTTGATAATTTCCCATCAACACCACAAAACAAGTCTACCTTTGGTTATTAAGTTAGAACAGCCGTCAATTATACTTACTAGCCGGTGAAAATCATACAGATTCGTATCTTGGAGTATTGATAATTCATTTGTAGGATTTGAATACCATATTATCTTGATGAAACGTACGCTTTCAACTCGTATGCTTGTCCTCGTTTATATATCACCCCGACTTGTAGTATTTCCTGGAAATATTTAAGTTTTAATAAGTAAAACGCCACCTGCGTCCTTCATTAGCATCGCAAACAAAGAGAATCAATGCGCATCGTGGCATAGTAAATAATTGGTGCAGAGTTGAAGCAGAATAAAATCATAGAATAAAGAGGGGAAGTAGGTTATCTGCGACCCAATCCGCGATTTAATTGCCTACTGTCTTAGGGTTGACGACTGTCCGCGCTTCGTCGGTTACGGTTGTCGCCCAAACCGCTAACAAATATTTATAGACTAAGAGCTTATGTTTAAATTATTTGCTTAGTATTTAGTTTACATATACTAGTCAGTTTTTTTTTGTAATTTTTATTTTTAGTTTTGTACACATAAAGAACCATATTTATTTTTATTTTTAATTAATACAAATATAAATAATACAAACATAACATCTATTGAATCACACATTTAATACAAAATTACAAATTAGCTACAGAAAAATACCTACTTTCTTCGGTTTCGACTATTACGAAACGCGTTGTTATTAAACTTTAATGTGTAATATATCCGTATCCTTGTAAATAACTTTTAGAAATATAATTTGAAAAATATAAGTCTTTTATTTGTTCATAAATAGACATACCAACTTTGCAGTTTATGTGATCATTTTTTAAAAGCTAATGTGCCGAAAAGCCGTGACGCGCGAACCTCGTTCCGTGCTAGCCGCGACTAGCGCAGTCATAGGCACTCTAATATTGTGTTTAGGTGTGCGTGCGGCGACGCATAGATACTATGGCGCACACATACAAGCCGCGCGCGGTCCGTTTGTATGAAGATAACGTACTTCCCTCTCTTTATTCTATGATAAAATTCTTCTGAAGCTTTGTGGCGCGCGGCAGCGGCGCCCCTGGCGGAAGCTGCGGAGACTAACTATGCGACGGGAACATTCTGAATAGCGTAGCATAGAGTAGGAAGAAACAGAGGGTTTTAATATTGAAATATAATATAAATATATTGTTGGAACGTAACACAGAATGTTTTTTTTATACAACTAGCAAAAGGCTAAATTAAAAAGGCTAAATTTTTAAGAATATGTGTCGGTTGTTAGAATTTGTGACTAGAAAAAGAATCTATAAAGCTGAGGAGTTTGTTTGTTTGAACGCGCTAATCTCAGGAACTGCTGGCCCGGTTTAAAAAATTCTTTTTGCGTTGAATAGCCTCTTAATCCAGGAAGGCTTTAGGCTATTAAAAATCACGCTGCGACTAATAGGAGCGAAGCAAAACTAACTCCACGCGAACGAAATCGGTGGCGGCCGCTAGACTATATCTATACTAATATATAAAGCTGAAGAGTTTGTATGTTTGTTTGTTTGTTTGTTTGTTCACGCTAATCTCGGGAACTACTAGTCCGATTTGAAAAATTATTTTTGTGTTAGATAGCCCATTAATCCAGGAAGGCTTTAGGCTATATAACATCACGCTGCGACCAATAGAAACGGAGTATAACTAAACCACGCGAACGAAGTCGCTGGCGGCCGCTAGTATTTAATAAAAATATCTAGAACTACCACCCAACCATTACCTCCAAAAAACAAGACCAAACAATTATAAAATTTCCATTTAACTCAATTTTCAGCAAGTGACTTTTAGCCACAGCCTGCCACTCAAATATGTAGGATATTGAAGTATGGTGTATAGAAATTACGAAAACAAAAATTGCCTATTCGTGAAAAGGACTAGCTTTTATTAATATTCCGACCGTCGCACGTCGAGAGGCAGACGGTCCTGATACTTATCAATGCGACAATTCTAGTAACTAACCAAAGAGATTTAAGAAAAATAGAGCGGGCATGAGTCAAAATCGCTTAGAAAAACTGTGATCCCATGGCTCAGTTCCGCCATCTAGTACAATGTAGCAAAATTAGATCGACAATTGGAGACATCACATAGTAAAAACGAAAAAAGTTTATATAAAATGTATTCAGCTATTGCCCGGTAGATGTCCAGTGTGGTCTATGTTGCCAGATCCGATTTAATACCCTAGTATAGTTCAAATCGGGTAAATAAATATTGAAAAGTAAACAAATTAAGTAAAACTTGTCTTGTACAAACATTAAAAACTGTTTTAGAATTTTATTCGCTACTATTAATTTTCCGTGACACCGTCTATTGGCATTTTAGATGTGTTATGATTACGAATTATTATAACAATCAGTTTATTGCGATTTTTGAGTGTAATAGACTTTTTACGCCATAAAGCGCATTTTGTTTTGCAATTTTCGTTTGCATTTCATTTTTAGCAAAATTATTCTTTTTACACGTTTGTTTGCAAATATTTTTAAATGGCAATGTAAAAAACTGTGGTAGGGTTTGTATCAATTCAATATAAAGTTATCGATAATATTCAAATAAGTTACTACGACGATGTTTTTTCTTTCGCATTATGATAGCTTGAAACAAAAACAAAAAAATTGTAAGAAGCAGAAAAATTATAGGTCATTTTGAGTTTACAAGTTTCTTATTTATATAATTCTTTTAATATAATAGGCGTTAAAGGTTAAAATTATCGATTAGTACTGAAAATGTAAATAATTGTTTATTTTTTAATTTTTAACTAATTCATTTATAATCAATATATAGGAAGGTCGTTTATGCCTTTGCGGTACAACTCTGATCGGATCTGGACTGCACAAACTGTGTGAAAGCAGAACTGCCTCCTGGGAAGAAAACTTCTTATCACGTAGATAATTGTCCAAATCACGACAAAAATGGTAGTCTGCTGGAGCAAGACCTTTACCAGATAATGGTACGCCATTATCTTTAAAAACGGCAAAAAAACACGGTTATTGTATGGGAGCCTGTCTTCAGTATTTATTTTATTTTCATTATTTATTTGTAATTTGAATATATAACCAAATATTCTGTGAACATTTTAAGCGTCTATCTGTTTCCGTTATTAATATGGAGCAAAAACGGCAAAAAATCATGTTTGTTGTATGGGCCCCCATTAAATAATAAAATATTTAAGGGACCCTTCAATATTTTATTATTTTTATTCTTAGTACTTGTTGTTACAGCGGCAACAGAAATACTAACACAATCTCTGGAAATTTCAACTGTCTCGCTATTACGGTTTATGAGATACAGCCTGGTGACAGACGGACAGACGAACAGTGAAGTCTCATGAATAGAGTTCGTTTTACCTTTTAGGTACGGAATCCTAAAAATCACAAAGTAGCTCGCAATCTTTGTACTACATACAATATGTAAAGAAAACCCTGTCCGATCCGTGAAGGTATTGTTAGGTATCGATAACTGATTCTACTAATGCCTACAAAGCCGGCCAAAACTTAAAAAAAAGTAAGTATTATTTCGCAAAAAGAGGTAACTTAAAAAATGTGCGGTAGGCCATACAGGCGCGGGCGAAGGGGGGCAGGGCACGCGGTCGCATCGCTATTCGCTCAGAATTATACCGTCAAAAATAATGTTGTCACTTTTTAAAAAGTACCAAATTTTGGGGAAGTTGGAATTAATTTGCGGGAAAAAAAAGATTATTTCAAAATTCACTAGTATTGTTACTATGATGATTATGTAAAATATCATGTTATGTTATTTGGTCATGTGTTTACCTAACCTTTATTATCCTTACGGGTCGGACAGGGTTTTCTTGACATATTGTATACGAACCTACATATTTAATGAATATATTTCATTATAAATAAGTTATATAATTTATGTACTTATCCACTTAACAGTAAATTTTATCCCAATTTTTACGGTTAAGTGGAAAAGACAAATTAATAACTTACTGTTTCATTTCTAATACAAGGTAAACATTCTTTTTTTTTTAATTTGATCGACAAGTCTTTCCAAAGTAGATGTCTTCTCTTTTAAAATGCATTGAGCATAATTTTGACGAAGCAGACGGAAGCCAATTTTCTTCCCTACGGTCTATCTGGACAAATCGTATCCACTTTTCCCCTACAACATTATTTTTATTCGGAAACCTAAAATAACAAAAACCTATAGTTGAGCCAAATTCGATAAAGAATAGAGGTAAACAAACCGTTGCTAGGCAACGAGAAGTTTACGCCTAAAACACAGATGTTGACAACCTTTTCAATTTCATAAAAGTAATAATCCTACTTCCTACTTACCTAAACCGTTTATTTATGTTTAGATATTTATGATTTGCATAGAACGCTTAACCGATTTGAATGAAATATGACACACATGTAAGCTAATTTCCTAATAGGTTAATTTTTTTGATACATATAATTATAAATAGTCCATACTAGAAAGTATTACAATGCTTGTGTTATGTAGCTGATTTGAAAGTAATTACAATACGCTAAATTGTATTGACAAATGCCTCAACTTTATTCATTGCTTGAATTCCACAAAATGTGTTTAATACCTGGATTTCATCCATCTTTCTTTTTTTTTTTACGGCTATCACGTAAAATTAATGTCGACTTTTTAATGGTTTTTCGAAATTCCAAGTTATTATGCATGTTATTTTAATGATTCTATTGAAATATGCTGCAATAGGAATTGTTAATAAATAGCTAGCATGTAAAAGTCGATAATCATGTAAATAACAGAAGATTAGTAAAACGTGAGTTGTGATAACCCTAAATTGGTTTGTTTACCTCTATTCTTTATGGAGCTAGGCGCTGGTATAGGTAAATTAATAGTAATTGTTCATTCAATTTTGTTTATTAATATGACATGATTTTGTTTAAATAGAGTTAGGTAATAATAAATACACTAGAAATATAGCAATATTTTAAGTTTATTTAGCTATATTTGAAATGTCAATAAAATATAACAAAATGTTCTCAACTTAATAAGTATTATCGATAACTAAATCGATAAACAACATTACTACATCTCTACAAGAAAATAGTAAAACTACTCAACAATAGAGGGCGCTTATTACAATAATGGAAAAGTTTCTAGAACAATTTAAGAATTCATTTAAATTTGAAATACAGACGAAATATAAATAATTCATAGAAAAAGATTTTGAAGTTAGGTCCAGTCGTTTTACCATAACAAGATGTACAGTAATACAAAGCGCAACATAACATATTTCCTTAGAAAATATTTATTTTTGGTGGACACAAATTACGTCTTGACGCGCAGACTAGACTGAGTGACTTTTGACCAGTTTGCCAGAAGTATTGGATTACGATTTTGTTCTTGATGTCCTATCTATTGTAAATATAATTTTAATGTCTTTGTAACTAACCAACATCAAATTCGCCAAACACGTACTCATTCATTTGAATAAAAATGACACATGTCATTGACGCATTCTCTCGTCAGCCGCACTGTATACATTTTCAATTTGCACATTTAATACACCTAATCACAAAAGTATTCTTCAAAGGTTTTTGATTCGTAACGATTTTGTGTGGCATCGATCGATTAGTTAGATCACTTGATTCGCTTTGACAACATTGAGCAATTTATATTGTTTTCTTTGATTCATTTTTAGAATCCCTGTTAAACATAATACATTCGAGCAGTTTAAATTAAAACTAGCATCATCATCAGCCCCTACTCGTCCACTGCTGGACATATGCCTCCTTCATGGCACGCCAACAAGCTCGATCCTGAGCAGTTCTCCGCCAGCCACTACCAGCCACCTTTTTAATGTCGTCGCTCCATCTCGCCCAAGGGCGTCCCACGCTACGTTTGCCGAGACGCGGTCTCCACTCGAGGACTCGTTTACCCCAACCGTTGTCGGTCCTGCGGCATATGTGACCAGCCCATTGCCACTTCAGCTTGCTAATCCTCTCAGCTATGTCGGTGACTCTGGTTCTCTGTCGGATCACCTCATTTCTAATGCGGTCTTTCAGAGAGACGCCCAACATAGCCCGCTCTATAACTCGCTGAGCGACTTTAAACTTATGGACTAGTCTGACCGTTAGTGTCCACGACTCGGCTCCGTAAGTCATGAAAATTTGCATCTTACCGTCAAATTATTATTTAAGTGTCTTCGACGCTAGAGTGAACAGGCTCATAATAAACTAGTGCGCCTTACCATCAACGATTGCATCACTGCTTACCAACAAGCGAGAACGTGCTAGAAGCACTAGTTTATAACATAAAAGTAATAGGTAGATTGATACCAATTACAAAATTCCACTTTAAGATAGTTATATTGTATAAAATTATCAAAACGAGATTTATTCACAGTAACAACAGAAGAACATTACCAAAAAAAAAAATTAAGATATGTCACTCAACAAGTACTTAGTATCTTTCAAAGTATGTATACTTAAAAGAAAATATTACCCCTTTTTTCAACCTGGGATATTTATGTATAAATCAAGCTTTGTATTCCAGCTCAATTTTGAGTAGGTATATTAAACATTTGATATATTCTTAAAATACATGTATTTTGGCTATAACTGTTCTTCACAATAGGTAGATAAAAAGGAGGTAAAGTCTCCGAAGAAATACAAATGGTGCACGAAGTCCAATCGCTCTCGGTGGTAGGCCATTGCTACCAACAGAAGTTACCACCCACCAGACAAAGTCTTGCCGCCAAGCGATTCGTCGTTTTCCGGCATGATGTCTGGTGAAGCCATACGTAGGACGGGTCTCAGCAGTTGTGTTGCGATGTGTGCCGGGTACAATGCGTCAAATATTGTTGTGTCGGAAGTTTGGTCGTAGAGGATCTCCAGATCAATCTCCCTCTGGCGCAGCATCATTGGTCACCATCACCTCACTCAACTGCCGTCTTCCTTCCTATTCACTCAGGTTTTTTTAGTGAACAGGCTACTAATAAACTAGACCGCTTTACCATCAACGATTGTATTACTGCTTACCAGGCGGGATTGCGATCAAACACTAGTTATACAACCAACAAAAAAATCTTGATCCACCAGCTTAGCGAAGTTAGTTTCCATTATCGCAGTATCTGTTTCTTCAGCCACTCTGTGCTACTAACCGGCAACCGCCTCCCGCTATGTTTGTTCATTAGAGGTTTTAATTTGATTTTTCTAGCGCGTTCTAATTGCACTGTGCTTATAATTCTCATCTCATTCATAGAAGACAATTAGGTTGCGTTTATTTTATATATGTGTTGAAATGGTTCGTGTTTTAGATATGAATCTTTTTGGAGGGCTATTGCATTCTTGCTCAAGTTGGTGTCACGAAATTTCTCAAAACTAAATGGTAGGTAATGGTAATGGTAGGTAGTACAAGTTGGTACTTGATACTACCTACTACTTTAGTAGATGTACCTACAAATAAGTTTCCGCCCTTTTTTGAACATTTTGATGGGAACTATCATGTAGGAGAATAATTTTGTCATATCTGGAGTAGTAATGGGTGCGTTTTTCCTCTTTCTTCTATTTTCCTCCAATAATAATAATAATAATTTATTTCAGACGTAGTCCATATAATGTTAGTGATAAAAAAAATTAAAATACAAATAAAACCTTATAAATCTATTGTTAGGAATTAAACAAAACAGAAATAAAACAGAATCAAATGGAACCGTACAGAAGTGTCAAGTTATGCCAAACCCAGTATGCGACTACCCGTAGTATGTAGTCGCATCCAGTGCCGCCACAATACGTCAAATTCCATATCTTTGTACGATGTCGGTCTTAATCTACGTTCTTTGTCTTCACAGTTTATAAACTTTTGAAACCACTCACGACAACTTCTCTCGCTTAAAGCAACTTCACTATAAGCTTCTACAAGCAATCGATGGGCCTCAGCAGCAGATTTCTTCAAATTAAAGAAGTAACAAAAGTCCCCGCAAATGACGCTTATTCGGCACAAAAATTTTCATTTTTACACAAAAATAAATATGTGATACTGGCACAGAGTCACGAATACTCTACGTGTATGTTTTTACCAGATGTCCGAACTTAAGATGTCACATTTTACATCTGACCATCTTAACGTAATCTCTTAGTGAGAACATCATTTTACACACACACACACACACGCACATGTAAGAACACTTTGGACACTACTGCAAGTTGCCCCATAATCTGCTTGGGATGCTTCCGATCAGACGAATATATCGAAGGATTCAAAGCCGGCTGTCAACTCAAGGCACCACCGGTGACGAATCTCAATCCATCATCGATCCCGGGGAATATTTTGTTTTATTAAATGATTGTAGTTATTATATTAGTTACTATATTACTGAAAAACTTAGGTCTCTGAGCTAGTCAGAGTTTACCGTGCAATTAGCATACAATATACATCTTGCCAATTTCAAGCATCGGACAAGTGCCCGCCAGACATAACACTCGTCTGGTCGGAGGATCCTCCCTTTTCTATGGAGGAAGAGTGAACTTTACTCTCTGTTCATCATGCCTCCACAGGTGTTTCAGGGGACAGTCTTATGACGCTCAATGATTATAATCTATACTAATATACAAAGCTGAAGAGTTTGTTTGTTTGAACGCGCTAATCTCAGGAACTTCTGGTCCAATTTAAAAATTCTTTTTGCGTTGGATAGCCCATTAATCCGGGAAGGCTTTGGACTATATAACATCACGCTGCGACCATCAGCAGCGGAGCATAACTAACGCCACACGAAGGAAGGCGCTGGCGGCCGCTAGTAACTTATAATATGATTTCCCTTATGACGACATAATATCAAAATTTAATTATTTCTACAACATCGCAACAAAAATTACAAGTTCAACCGCGTTTTGCTAAAATCTAATACAACTATCGTTACAAGACAAAGTAGTTGAGATAGATGAATTAACTACCTACGATAAATTCAGAAGCGAAATAGTGGACCGGAACCAGCTTGATTGGACTTTACATTGCATCTGGGATTGGATTAGATTACATGTAACTATTGTACTACACCTTTGTTTGTCTGGATTTTGGTAAGTAGGTAAAGTGAAGTGTGTCTGTCTGTCCGTTTGTGGATAATCTCATTGACCGTTTGCAATAAATAAGTGAAATTTTATCATCATCATCTCAGCGATAATCCCAGTCGCATCCGCAGCTTTTTCAGCTTTGGAGTTTGGGGTCCGCTTTACCAGTCTAAATGCTGAATTTGGCTAAACTTCGATATTTACCGTGAAGCGACTGCCGTCTGACCTCCACAACCCGAAGGCGATATCTAAGCATTGCAGTTAGACCAATTGTTAGACTTTTGAGGGCTCCAACAACCCGTAACGAATGCCACTAGATGTTCGTATGGCAACCGGGACCAACGGCTTAACGTGCTTTCCGAGGGCCAGACCAGTGCAAATATTCATATTCATGCATACAAATACTTGCACTGTGCGGGGATCGAACCCGCGCCTCCTTGCGCATCGGCCGCGTTCGCTACCGCTACGCCACGGAGGCTGTCATCATGTATATCAATCACGCCGATAAAGTGCGAAAATAAGAAGTAAAAACAAGTGATTAATAGGGTTTTTTTTAATAATTATAAACTAGCGCTTGACGGCAATCCCGCCTGATGGTAAACAGTGATGCAATCGTTGAAGGTAAAGCGCGCTAGTATATTAAGCCCATTCACTTGAAAAACCTTAGTGAATAGGAAGAAACACGCCAGTTGAGCGAGGTGGTGCAATGTTAGACCCAATAACACGACCAACGATGCTGCGCCAGAGGGAGATTGATGTGGAGACCCTCCACGACCAAACTCCCGGGACAACAACATTTGACGCATCGCACCCGGCACACATCGCAACACAACTGCTCAGACCCGTCCCCCGTACGGCTTCACCAGGAATCATGCCGGAACACGACGAATCGCTTGGCGGCAAGACTTTGTCTGATGGGTGGTAACTTCTGCCGGCAGCCGATGGCATTCCACCGAGGCCGAGGGTACCGGTATTACGGTACGTTAAGTGGGGAGATTTTTCTTTTTTGTTGTTTCCTCCCTAACGTGTGATACATTTTTGGATAGGTATTTAAAAATGAATAGGTACACTAAATAATAAATGAATGAAAATGAATAAAATATTTTTTAACGGAAACGGAAACATCGTGAGGAAACCGGCATGTTCTTGAAGCACAAACCGGCATGTCCTTGAAGCACAAACCGGCATGTCCTTGAAGCACAAACCGGCATGTCCTTGAAGCACAAACCGGCATGTCCTTGAAGCACAAACCGGCATGTCCTTGAAGCACAAACCGGCATGTCCTTGAAGCACAAACCGGCATGTCCTTGAAGCACAAACTTCGAAGACATGTGACATTTACCAACCCGCACTGGGCCTGCATGGTGTCCCTCTCACCGAGAGGACTGGAGAACACAGGCCGTGTTCCAGGGGTGTGAATAATATAGGCTGAATATTATGCAACGTTGCACTTTGCAGTATGATAATCGCACAATAGATAATTCTAAACTCATAAAGTCGTATGTATGACCTAACGCTTCTAAGGTCGAGAATTGTACAGATTAAACTATAAGATGCATTTTAGAGAGTGTGCTAGGTCATGATTTAATTCCCCTATCTCCGTTGCATCATCAGACGACCCGTCGTACTGCGAGTTTCCACCCTAACGTTGTTGATACTACTACGATCCGGATGAAACGTTTCGCCTATTCTTTTATACCGCGTACATCGATGGATTGGAGCAATTTTCCAACGGCGGTGTTTCTGTCGGACTACAATTTAAGTGTCTTCAAGGCCAGAGTGATAATCTAGCGCGCTTTACCACCAACGATTGCATCACTGCTTACCATCAGTTGGGATAGCGGTCAAGCACGACTTTATATTAAAAAAAAACTTTTTTTAATTTCAGTGCATCTTTTTCTTTCCATTTCATTAAGAAAAGGATAGAAGATGACACATTAGTTTATTCCTGATAAATTAAGAAACTTCATAGACAGTTTAGAAGCGATTAAAAATATGAAATCTACAAATACGTGAATTTACGTCAGGCGTGAACTAATTTGTCAGTACTTCTCAGTTTTTGCTAAGAATAGGTATAGAACGTTATTTTTTCTTTATACGAAACCTAAATACAGTTTGTTCTAAATAAGCAACTGAATCGATTCAAATCACTTTTACACCAAGTTATGTTTTTTCCTAAATAATAATAATAATAACATCCAAATAATTGTCTGTTATTACCAGCCCCGGATCTTCAATTTTTTTTAGGCGGGGCAAAAACTGAAAAATGCCGCCCTGCCTACCTACATATGTTTATTTTCACCTTTATAATCCATATAATTTCAGCTGTCTATATGTAGGATATATATTTAACAGGGTAGGGTTTAAAATAAAAATAAATATGCATAATAAAAATAAATATCAAATATATTATTAAATTTGTAAATTGATATTACAATTTTACTCTTCGAGCTTTTTATTCTGCAAATAAATCCTTGTCATAATTTAACTCGTGTGCAATACGATTTTCTATCGCTAAGATTGCAAGACCCGATAAGCGTTCCTGGCTCATAGAAGATCGCAAATAATTTTTAATCAGTTTTAGTTTGCTAAAACTTTGCTCGCAGCTTGTAGACATAGTAGGAAGCGTAGAGTAAATGCGCAAAGCAATACAAATATTAGAAAAAGCATCCTGCAAATCATGCGCATAGATCTGTTGTGAAAGTTAAAAACTGTTAGCCTATATCACCAAATAAAACCGGAGCTTGCTCTTTAAAAACATGAAGTTCCTGGCAGAATTCAATGGCACTTAAATCTCGCTCGTATTTTCGAGCCAAATCTGCTCCATACTTTTGCAGTTCTTCATTTGACATTTTCAAAATGTTAGTACCATTAAGAAAAGCAAAATTCAAATTCAGCATGGTGGCACAATCAAATTTATTTTTAATTTCGGATTTGATTCGATCAAATACTATCATTATTTCTTTAGAAAAAAGTTGACAGGTTGGAGTGAGCGTCTTCACACATCTCATCGATTTTTTTTTACGTTTCGGAATTCGTTTGTTTTGCAAAATAGGGTCAACACCACATTTTTCAGCTACTTCGGCAGCTTATTTTATGCAATATTCCATTGGATTTTGTCTCATTTTTTGCAAAGTTCAAGCAAACCATCCATTAGTGCGACGGAACGGGCAAGAATAATATCTTCTTCCTGAATTTCTATATCACTCGATTAATTTCGCGGAGAATATCCGCCCAAATAGTTAAATTAAGAATAAATTTAAAATCCTTTATAGCAGTTAAGAGATGAACAGCCTCGAACTTGGCTTCTGGAGCACGAGAAGTTTGCTAAATTTCTTCTAAGCCTTCCGCTATTTCTGGCAAATTCTTTAATAGGGCATTCACAGCAACGTGTTTCGCCGACCATCTCGTCTGACTACTTCCTTTTAAATTTGTTTTTGCGTATTTTTTCATAATGTTTCACCTAGAAGTGGAACCAACAAAAAAGCGATTGATATACTTTTTGAATTAGTATAATAGTTAATAGCTTCCTGGCATGATGAGGCAGAATGAACCCCTACAAGATTTAAGGAGTGAGCCAAGCACGGTACGAACTCGGCCAGCTCATTCTTTTCTGCAATCCTGGCTTGTACCCTTTTATGGATGCTGGCCATATTGGACCCATTATCATAAGATTGGCCACGACATTGTCCAATATCTAAATCATCAACTGCTAATTTTTCTAAAATCTGTTGACAAATGTCCTCTCCTGTCTTTCCAGCAACTTCTATGAAATCAATGAAACTTTCTTTTATTTCACACACATCGCCAGTTCTTTTATCATATACATCTGGAGTGCAGTCGAACCTCTATGGCAGTGAGGCGTGGCCTGTGCTTGAGCGACACAAGCAGGAGCTGCGTGTCACGGAGATGAATATGCTGCGGTGGATGTGTGGAGTTACGCGGAAGGACCGCATCAGGAACTCCCGCATCCGTGGCAGTCTTCATGTCCGTGACATAGCGGACAAACTGCAGGAGGGTCGCCTACGTTGGTACGGTCACGTCTTACGAAAACCGGTACGTTACGTGGGTCACAAATGTCTTGCCATGGCGCCTCCGCCGGGCCGGAGCAAGCGGGGTAGACCAAAGAGGTGCTGGCTTGACGTTGTAAGAGATGACATGCGTGCCAACAGTCTCACACCACAGGATGCTAAAGATCGCGCGAAATGGAGGAAATTAAGTAAAAAAGCGGACCCCGGGCTCCAACGCGAAAGCCGCGGATGCAACCGGGATGAACGCTGAGATGATGATGATCTGGAGTGCAGTCGAACATTATGGTATAGTATTTGGCTTCTTTGATGTCATTTTAAATGCTATTTCTAACGGTTTTTGCCATTATTTCAATTATTTCATTCTGTATTATCTTTGATAAATATAATACCTGTCTCTTTTTAAAATTTTCTGGTTGAAACTTAAGAGTTGAATTATGTTTCGCAAGCAGGGAAATTTGCCGCCCCATGAATTTTCCGCCCGGGGCATAGGCCCCGGCTAGCAACTCCCCCTAGATCCGGGGCTGGTTATTATCCAAATCAACCTTTTTTTTATCGTCCCACTGCTGGGCACAGGTATCCTCTCATACAGTGAAGCAATGAGCGTAATCACCACGCTTGCTCAATGCGGGTTGGCGATTTCAGACTTAAAGTCCATATTTCCTCAAGATGTTTTCCTTCACCTTCAGTCATTGGTGTCCAAGATATACTTAGAAAGTACATATAACTTTAGAAAAGTTACATTGGTACTTGCCTAACCTGGAATCGAACCCGCGCACTCATACTTGAGAGGCTGTTTTAACCACTAGGCTACCACGGCTTTTGAACGAACTTAACCAACTACCACCCGAAATGAACCATTTAAAATGAAAAAAACTATAAAAAAAAAGATTCGTTTATATATTCTGCTCAAAAAAAGGTGGCGCGGGTTCGATCCCCGCACAGTGCAAATATTTGTATGCATTAATATGAATATTTGCACTGGTCTGGTCGTGCCTCGAAAAAGCACGGAAAGCACGTTAAGCCTTGGTCCCGGTTGCCATACGAACATCTAGTGGCAGTCGTTACGGGTTGTTGGAGCCCTCAAAAGTCCAACAATTGGTCTAACTGCAATGCTTCGATGTCGCCTTCAGGTTGTGGAGGTCAGACGGCAGTCGCTTCACGGAAAATGTCGAAGTTTAGCCATATCAGCAGTTTGACTGGTAAAAGCGGACCCCAGACTCCAAAGCTGAAAAGGCTTCGGATGCGACTGGGATTAACGCTGGGATGATGATGATGATGACATTGGTACTTGCCTGACCTAGAATCAAACCCGCGCACTCATACTTGAGAGGCTGGTATTTTAACCACAAGGCCACCACGACTTTTTGGTGATGATTATCCAAATACATTTAGAAATTGTTGCAGTATGGTTACTGAGCGCACCACGCACACAGGAAGACAGCCATAGATTTTTACTTAAAAATAATATTGTAGACAAAAACTGGTTAAGTCATTCTTTTTTAATTATCGCAAGTTGGTTTATCTTTTAAATAAAAAGTGTTAACTACATAAAATTGCTTCTTCCACAATTTCAAGATTTTAGGTCAACGGGAAGTATCATATGTTTGATTCCCTTGTGAGTGTCATAAACAGAACAGAAAGGCACGTATCTTTTGATCTCATTGTCATTGTCCCGTGTTATCATTGTCATTTGAGTCAAAACGTCAAACTTCCAAGTGGAAGTTTGACGTTTTGACTTCTTTAAGGGATTCGTCTTGACATACGGACAACGAAGTGATATTATCTATAAGGGTTCCGTTTTTCCTGTTGAAATACGGAATTCTGAATAGACAATAAAAATGATCATTTGGAAATTGTCATTATTATTATAACCTTTTGCCAAAGGGTGGCTTTTTATTATAATTCTAAACTAGTACTTGCCTGGAATCCCGCCTGATGGTAAACAGTGATGCAATCGTTGATGGTTAAGAGGCTATTCACTCAAAACAACTAAGTGAAGACGGCAGTTGAGCGTGGTGATGCAATTTTAAACCCAACAACACGACCAACGATACTGCGCCAGAGGGAGATTGATCTAGAGATCCTCCACGACTAAAGTCCCGACACAACAACATTTGGCGCATCGTGCCCGTCACACATCGCAACCCAACTGCTCAGACCCGTCCTCCGTACAGCTACAACAGACATCATGCCACGGAACACGACGAATCGCTTGGCGGCAACATTTTGTCTGGTGGGTAGTAACTTTTGCCGGAAGCCGATATTATCACATACCACCGAGAGGTTTCTTGCTAAATAATCAAAACGCGCGCGGATCGAATGTTCATGTTAAGCTATGCTTGCTGCAGTTGCTTCGCAGATGGGTGACCATTGTTCACATACCAAGACATCTCCGTGCCTCGGAAAGTACGCTAAGCCGTGTTGTCATTCATAGATATTTGTTAGTGGTCTGACCACTAATAAACATCTAGTCCTAAAATCTGACCACCGGTCTTACCGAGGGGTATTATAGTAGTATACAGTAACAGGGTTGTGGTCAGATAGGCAGTGGTTACATGTAAAATACTATTAATTGGTTGAATCTGGTTAGACTGAATGCTGACCCCAATTTAGTTGGTAAAAGTGTTGGCAGATGCTGATGATTTAAATTTAGAAAATATGGTGAACAAGGTGAACAAATCAGAAATGAGGAGATCTACAGAAGCACCAAAATCAAAGACATAGCTCTTCAAGTTGCTAAAGTTAAGTGGCAGTGGACAGGGCACAGCCCGTAGAACCCATGGCCGATGTGGCAGTAAGGTTCTGGAATCGCGGCCACGTACCGGAAGACGCAGCGTAGGGAGGCCCCCAACAAGGTAGACCGATTACTCACGGGAAACCGCTGGATGCAGAAGGCGCAGGGCTGGTCGACGTGGAGAACCTAAGGGGAGGCCTATGTCCAGCAGTGGACATCTTTTGGCTGAAATGATGATGGTGATGTGGTATGGTTCTCTCATATTCCATAGAAAAGGGTGGAACTGCCAACTAGACGGATGTAGAGTCTGGCGGGCACTTGCCCGATGGGGTGATATCGGGCGACAGAGTCGGGGGCGTCTTCCATTCTGCCGGGGCTACATTACCGGGTGGCCGGGTACATCGTTGCAACGCAATGTATTCGTGCGCAGACGATGTAGCATTGGGGCACTGTCGGTAAAGTGGCGCGCTTCAAAGGACTTGTCGCAACAATATTCGCTAGAGTGGCCACACCTACGTCACTTCAGTGTTGTCCAGACTTTGAAGCGGGACTAATGTTCTTTTTGCATTTTTTTAATTTTTAATTTTGTACAGTCGACAGCCTACGGTATTTGTATCTCCCCCTGTAATTAATGAAACGATAGCATCACTTACCAATCAGACAGCACACAGTCAAGCACTGGCTAGCACAAGACTGCTCTTAGCCATAAAATCACCAATTGTTGCACCCCTTATAAAATTTACAAGCCTGTCATTTATATGGTGCAAAAATAATAAAGAGTATTTTGTTCTATGGATTAGTATGAAACCTTGTTGACGAATACTGTAGTCACAGTGACGACAGACAACAGCACATCAAGCTACTACAATCTGTCAGATTTCCTTATTAGATTTTCAACTTTATCTCTAAAGGATTAAGGCTCAAGGTTGATTGGGAATATCTGACAGTTTGGGGTAGCTTGACCTGCTGTCGTCCGTACATATACAAACAGTGGCTTATCGTATTTTGGTATCGTATAAATGGAAAATGATAACACATCTATAAAAACAATATGGCCGAGACTTTATTGACTTTATTGATTTTTCCGGTCCGAAAGAGAGGCCATGGTTGAGCGAACGAGTGTTGCGCTGCAGGCAGTCCCCGAATGGGGCAATGCCAATCTTGTAGCATTCAATGCCGCCAAAACACAGGCGTGTCTTTTCACCGCCAAAAGGAGCCCGTTCACCTTGCCTCCTACTTTTGGGAATGTGTCCTTGGAGTGTTCCGACCGCCTTCAGCTTTTGGGAGTTGAGATTTCCTCGGACCGTAACTTTGGGCGGTTCATTGAGTCCAAGGCTAAGGTGGCTGCCAGGAAACTTGGCGTTATCGCAAAGGTCCGGCAGTACTTCACACCTTGGCAGCTTCTAATGTTATACAAAGCACAGGTCCGTTCTTGTGTGGAGTACTGCAGCCACATTTGGGCTGGTGCTGCCAAGTGTCACCTGGCCACTTTGGATTCAGTGGAGAGACGTGCAAAGAGGCTGAATGGTGACCCTGATCTATCTCGAGTTGGTCTCCAAAGCCTAGAGCACAGGCGTAGAGTAGCCAGCCTTTCGGTGTTCGATATTAGCGTCAACGTTATATTTGAGGACAGAAATAAATAAACAACGTTCAAAATTATTTTCAAAAATTTATTCTTTATTTACAATTTTCATTGATATAAGTAATAAAATCTTTGGACAAATTATCAACAATTCCAAATTATTAAATAATTGGTGCTTTGTGTAACATTTAATTGGTAAAATTATTAGAATAATAGTTATAATTCATTAAGAATAAGTTTTGCATGAAGCAGTGAGTGACAATATCAAAATTAATTAAATACAGGTAGAGGCATACATAGAAACATGGCGTAATAAGGGGGAAAAGTGAGTATGTAACCAAAAAGTTTCTTCATTACTTTTGACAAAAATTTCCACTAAAATGAAACTTCACTAAAATTGGGCTTTCTTAAAACTGGGCCGATGATCATTATTTAGGTCATCAAGGATGCAGGTAAAGGGGAACTTAGGACAATCCACTCAGTGCCCTAAGAACCAGGGCAAGTGAGGAATTTTGTCTGGTCAAAACCAGATATTAAAAGTGTTGAAGACAATATTAATAAGAAAAGATGTAAGCTGGCACAAGGTGGACCGATGACCTGGAGAAGGTTGCGGAAAGCCGATGGATGCGGGTAGCACAAGAGCGGTCATTTTGGAAAGCCTAGGGGAGGCCTTCATCCAGCATTGGACCTCTATAGGCTGAAGAAGAAGAGAACTGGACTGGGTGGTAGTTCCCAGATAAGAACGTTTGAATTCTAATCTCAATCTGAATCTGTCAAAATTCTTCTAATTATTTATCTCCATTTTTGACTTTTTTGATTCTTAAAGTTATTAATTAAGGAAAAAAAAAACCTTGAATAAAAAGGACGTAACACCACTGTTATTTATAATAAAATATCAACGTGTGGCATCTCTTACAAGTAACCTCAAACGGATAAATAAATTAAATTCATCATAGGTTCAGTGCCAGAAGGAAAATGAGTTTACATAGGACGAAGGGTGGCATCCGGATTCAACGCAAAACAAAATATAGCTGGACCACAATACTGACTTTTCTCAACTACCTATTTTATCTGACCTTACTGCTTGGTCAGCTGGATAAGAAGTCGATTAAAAGTAAATTTAGCTCCGTCAGCTCACCTGACACAAAATTATTCAGCCCATTTTCTTTTCTTTTTCATTTTAATTCAACCGGTATAAAGTAAAATCTATGCTATTTAGGTAAATTATGAATTAAAATAATTAGCTCAATATTTATGTTTAAAATTTTGTGGTACCTATTAATCGACTTTTATGAATAACACCCATAATCAAAAAAAGGAGCGAAAAATTATTAATGAAGTCCCCAAAACATACCACTGTATGATTTTGTGACTTATTTTCACTGCTTTCATTAATATTGAATAATCTCAATATGTACATATGTATCATCTATGTATAACTATTTATTTCGATGTTAATACATATTAACTTAATATTATACATTCTATTTGTTAGATACATAAATTTATAATAGTGTACTGTTTTAACACTATACACTCCTGCCCTCAGATTTAGAAAATTCGCATTGTGAGATATCAAAACTGAATTCTCTCGACGATCAGGCTGTAAGCTCTACTTCTCCGATAAAAGCAAATTTCATTGATAAAATATTAAACAGATACGATATATTCTAACAAACTGACCAAAAAAAATGTGCCGAACACAGCAGCAGCACACATGCATATTTTTATTCGGCATACATTGGTACAGTGTGAGTGAGATGGGGCGCAATCTAAAGCATAGAGAAGAAAAAGATGGCTAGTGTTTGTCGTTTGCGCTGTTAGTGTTTGTCGTTTGTTTTTACGAGTGTATCGAGAGTGACTAAAGCGAGATCCAGGACGTACTTCCTTTTGTACGCTTCATTTTTAGTGCGCTAGTGACATATCTACCTTAGTTTAATATTTTATCAATGGCAAATTTAGATAACTTTGACAGCAGGAGATACAGGTCAGATGCAGTTATGATTTGAACCAGTGATGAGTATAAAGAACAAGTTAGTCATCTACAGGGTGTATCTGACATTGTAACGCAAACTTCGCGAAAAGGCTAGACCGCATTCCACTAATAAAATTATGGTAGTCATTTATGTCGTTAATGAGTGGTTACAGAAGTAACAGTGTTTTAAAAAAAGTGTTGGCTTGGCCTTTGAACGTTGCAAGCGTGCCGCCGCGCGTGTTTGTAGGTATAACCTTGACCCCTGATGTGAACTCTATTAAATCAACTGATAGGATAGTTTTCGAGTTTTGTTCACATTGCGTTTTTTGTGTAATTAGCGAATTAATAATTTTTTACTTTAAAATTTTATACAGTTATAAAAGTTTAGCAATTATGAACGATCTAAAGTGAAAAAAACTGCTTTTTTTAATCATGAAAAAGCCGATGTAAAATTCCTCCTCTGGGGGGTTCAGAATCATGTACTGGATCCATGGTACTTGTTTGTGCGTCGATGTCAGATACACCCTTTATATCACTGACTGTTAAGATGGTACCCCAGCAAAAGCATTAAAAAGAAATATTTAAAATCGAGAATACAAAATGGATATTCTTATAAGTCACTTTATCAATCCAGTTATAAACCAGCACCCGGATTGCGTAACACACTATTATATTAACATCAATTGGAATAATTTTGAAGTATATTGCTAATCCATTACTCCGTATGTTCGTAAAATGTGTACGCTCAACAACGTAAATAATGCAGTGAATATTTTTGAACTGTCAAAATGAACCCTATTTCTAATGAAAGTGTGTTACGTAATTACCCTGCAGTGGTTACATTCTCTGACCTTACAATATTACAAACCAGCTTTTTACACTTAAAGAATGAGGGTCGTCCTCGAAATCCAATCTTTCTTTTGATATTTTGCAACATGCATTCGCAGTATCAAGTCTTATGTTGATCTGTCAACAATTATATAGCTGGTCGCCCTGGTTAACTCAAGACAGTGTGTTATTTCACCAGAATTAGCTTACCTACTGACAAGTTATATGAGTTCATATAATTGTTTATTTTTTTAACCTAGCAATGTAGACATATGTAAGTCACAGACACAAGTAAGACATAGACATAAGTAATGTCATGAACTTTAGGCCTGGGAGCATTTATTTGGGTATATATTAATAATAAATATATATTTAATAATAGTATTAATAATAGTATATATTAAATTATAATAGTTTTTAGTTGTATTTAAAATTTCAATGACCTTTTTTTATTTTTTTATGGCTTGCTGATATATAGAATTAAATTTAATGTCCTGTCTCTTGTAATGTTAATTATTTTATATGCATTGCTTACACTTGTATACAGTAAGATGTTTTTTTTTAACTGAACAGCCAGCTGTACTTCTGGGGAGTTTATACCACCACTTCTCTTTAACAGCGAAATCACTAGGAAGTGGCGTAGGGTACCCGTTTTGGGGGACTGTCTTTTATAATATTGACATTCAAAAAGTGCTGATTCTCAGCCTACATTTGAATAAAAGACTTTTTGATTTTAATTTTTGATCAACTGCAAAAATATATATTTTAAAAATCATAGAAATTGTTTGGATTAATGTATTGCTAGAAAAGTATGCATTAAAAGATTTGTGGGAAGCTTTTGCTTAGGAGAAGAACACTGGCTAATTAATAAAAAATACAATACATCTCTCTAAGTTTATATTATAACTATTCCATGACCATTCAAATAATACTAAATTAAGGACTTGTTAGACTTATTCTTAGGAATATAATTCTGTAAGGCGTACGCCTTACAAAATGGATAAAATGATTAAAATGAATTCGTAACTGTAAAAAGTATTTTTTACAGTTGCGAATCCGTTTTAATCAACAACAACCTTATCAGTTATCACTGACCTGCAAGTTGCAAAAATACGTAAGAAGATTTGAATTACGAGAGTTATCATACCGTATGCCTTTTAAAGAAACAATTTCATTTTCTTGGAAACTGTACATAGATTTAAGTACTATGAAAATTATATTTTCCAAGTTATACTTAAATTACTAGGCGTGGATGCCCTTACGTTATCACAATATCTTATAACTGTGTACGGACGACAGCAGGTCTACCTACCCGAAACTGTCAAAAATTTCCAATCAACCTTAAGCTTTAATGCTTTATAGATAAAGTTGAAAATGTAATAAAGAAGTCTGACATATTATAGTAGCTTGATGTGCTGTCATCTGTACATGAGAAAGACAGCGTATTTACATGAAGACTTTTAACCGTGTGGAATATTATTTATTACATAGAAAATGGAATGTACAACGTTACAATAATAATTAAATAATTAAAACATGGTGCAAAGCAAATAGGTTTTAAGTGAGAATAAAATTAATCTAAATATTCAATAAAGCCTGATCTACGTGGTGAAGTTGTTGGCCGAGCAATAAGACTGTTTTTTGGGTCTTGTCGACTGCATGTCACAGGAACTGATGGTCGGTGGTGATAGTGCCAAATAAGTATGTAGTCGAATTCTGAACCGAGTCGTAGACATTTACATTACTATGACATGCTAAAAAGGAGCTTTTAGCTTACGAAAGAGTCAATTAGTAATTTTTTATTTCAGCGGTCTTCCCAGCAGATTTTAATTTAAGTGTATTCACGGCTAGAATGATTTACTTACAACAAACTAGTGCGTTTTACAATCGTCGGTCAAGCATTAGATTTTAACATAAGTAAAGAAAGAAGAAACGTACAACCTCTTAGAAAACTTGTTTTTGTTCTTCGAAAAGTACTAACCAACACTGTATAGCACTACCTATAAACGCCACAAAAATGAACAACGCGTCATACTGACGTCACACGAATTCTACATCTCGCAATCAGAGTTTACCGTGCAATTAGCATAGGTACATAAAACTTGCCAATTTCAACCATTGGGCAAGTGCCCACCAGACTTAACACCCATCTGGTCGGAGGCTTCTCTTTTTTCTACGGAGGATGAGTGAAGTTTACTCTCTGTTCCTCTTGCCTCCACAACTGAATAGCGGTGTACCTACCTATTATTTAGACAAAAGGAGTATAATTTTCCCCATTCCTTGGTCACAGGTCTCTTAGAGAGATATTAGGCCATAATACACAACGCGGGTGTAGGTTCGTAGATGTTACATGTCTTAATTTTTTTCTTGTTATAGGACACGCCGTTTTCTCACAATGCTTTCCTTGGTCTTTTAATTTTTTATCAGTAATAATTTACACAAGTAAAACTTTTGTCTTGGTTAGAATCTACGCCCAAAGAACAATTGCCACGACTACTACCCCTGGACCACCACTGCTCTCTAGACAATCATAATGTTTGAAGTAAATTGCACATCTGGGCTCAAGTGAGTTTCACCTAACCGACCACGTATATCAAACTTTAATACGTTATATTAAAAATAACCCAAAATGGTTATTCGTTTTGCCAGTTGAACCCAAAGACTAAAATTGATAAGCCAAAGATAAAATTGACTCCGTTATCACAGTCAGTACGGTATGTCTGCCAGGGCTACGAGCTGTTCCAAAGACATAACGTGGGCCCTGGCGCACAGGCAAGTGAAAGATTACGGGTGGGTTTTAGTCAGAAAAAGTCTGACACGCCCTTTCGCTCCATATAGGTACAGGACATTCGATGAATTCCCATCCTCAAAAAAAAAAACCGTTATCAAGTTATTTCTAAAATCGGAGTCATATCATATAGAATTTCAATATTTTTTGTCATATTCAGTTCAAATTTTCTACTACTATCTTCTTATGTGTGTCGCTGACATGGCTGTATCAGATCCTATTTGCGTAAATCTTTGCCACTACAGCGCAGAAGTCACTTTACCGGTATCGTTTGGGTTACAGAGGGCAAGAGCGTGGAGCATAGTTTGTGCCATAGCTTAGCAATCACAGCTTACTGCAGTGCTATCACGATAACCCCATTTTACTAGGTTGGACTTACATCTTCCCATTTGTGCCCGGAGACGGTTTAGGGATCCCCTTAAAGTTTATTTACAACCAGTGAGAGAATACGACAGAACTTCAGTTCAGATTTGCCATGTCATTTAATTTTTCATAACATGACATGTCTATTCAAAGTAAAACATTCAGGAATGTAAATCATTTCAGATTATAAATAACTTTAAGTCCCGGAAGTCATACATGTTTTTATTAGTAAATATTATCTCTGCAGAGTGTTTCCCTTAGTGTGTATTTATGTCTAGTCCTTGAGTTCAACGTAAAATTTCTAAATAACAAAAACAAAACTATAATTAACCCCCAAAAGCGATTTCTTACAAGAAACAGTGTAATGCTTAATAAGTATTGTGTTTAAAATTATTTTATCACACCAAATTCGTTATTTTACAAGTCTATTTACATTTAACCGCCAAGGAGTGACGCAAATGCAACGGTGTCTTTGTATCTGTCTTCATAGTCGTCGTAGTCCAGCATGGGCACCAGGTAGTCCTGGCCCATAGCCACTGGCAAAAGTAATAGCAGAAACAGGAGGATCCAACTTTGGAAGCACTTCGATGCACTGTTGAGGGTGACTGGAATTAGAAAGAAGAAATTAAACGTTAGTAATTTGTACAAAGAAATTTAGACTCAGATGTACTCCTTTCAAGATAACATTTTAGATTAAAGAAAAGAAGGAAGAAGAATCCATTTTTATATGAGAGGAGACCTGTGCCCAGCAGTGGAACGATAAAAAGGTTGATGAAGATGATGATGATAATTAAAGAAAACCTTTTTTATACTGTCAGTTCAACTGATTTTGAGTTGTATTACGTTGGTGAAATGACAACTCGCGGCTGCAGTTAATAGTTGTTTTTTTCATAGATGTAGGATTTCATTGCTTATATCTATGGTTTTTTTAACGACTTATTTGCTTTTAATGCCATTCGCTTATCTACGGAATAGAAGTTAAAACCAGTTGAACAGAGAGTAAAAAAGGTTTTTAAGGTATTTATGTCACTCATTCTAATTGCGGTCATTCTAGCTTTTTTCTTTTGTTCCGGGGTGGTAAATCCTCAATGGATGCCCGCCGCCCTGGGGTGGGCGACGGGGTATGTCACACTCCCACCGACTAAAAACCATCCCGGTGTCTCTCCGGTCACGTGCGCACGGAGCCGCGGGAGTCCTTGATTCTGCCGCGGCCCTACACTCTCGTGCCGGCCCGGTCTATCTTGGCCTCGCCTCCTGCACGGGGTAGTGAGGTGTTGAAATACCCTATGCATCGCCTCTGAGGCGCGCGCCTTCGCCTCTGGGTCCAACGAATAGGGGGCGGGGACTTCCCCATGTCCCTCGCCCCTGGACCTCCTCGGCGCCCGGTGCGTCTTCTGCGGCCCGGGAAGGGAGTTGAGATCTCCCTCTCCCGTTCCGCAGCTTCCTTCTGCGACATCACGTCCTCGTAGAAGGACACCACTGCGTCCCACGACTCTGCGCTACCGACCATCCTCCGATCTACTGCCAGCAGCATCAGGTCGCCACCTACTTTATTTGTGAGGACACGGCGCTGCTCCTCCCAAGCTACACACTCGGAGAGCGTGTGCTGCGCCGTGTCCTCTCCGCATTGGACGCAGTGGTGGCACCGAGCATCCGGCTCCCTGTCTATGCTTTGCAGGTACTTGCCGAAGCAGCCGTACCCCGACAGTAACTGCGTCACCCTGAACGACAGGGAGCCGTGCCTTCTCCCGAGCCAGTTGCCAAGTACTGGCCGGATCGCCTCGACGGTAGCGAGGCCGGCGGTAGGGCGCATAAACCTATGTCGCCAGTCCGCCACCAGAACCTGGCGAAGCTCCTCTCGGCGCAGCTCGATCTGCCGCTGCATCGGACTGGAGCCCCGTGTCCGCGCTTCCTCGCGCGCGCTCTTTTTCGCTCCGCTAACTAAATGTTGGAAAACAATGCTCGTTCTTGTAAACAGTAGGAAACGCCAAAATATGATTAAGCTACAATCCAGCAGGGAAATACTACCAGTATGCTTATTTCTACCACCGAGCAACTTGGCTGTGTTCAGCTCTAAAGAGCACCTTGTACCGTTCTAATAAAAGGCAAATAAGGCATAAATATTATCTTCTTTTTTGCAAATACACACATTGATTGCGTAAGATATTTCAACATATTCTTTTTTCTTTTTTTTTTAAAAAACATTGCCACACACTAGTAATTTCTCCTGGTATCGTGGGTGCGTTTACAAACATATAAACTCATATACAAAAATATCCAGACCCGAAACAACAACCTGTAGACCATAGAAATATAAGTTCCGTTCGGGAATCGAACCCGCAACAAGCAGCATAGCAGTCGCTTGCTCATCCACTGCACTAAACGTGTCGTCCCCATATTCATATGTTTGGATAAGTTTCAACAGTGTAACACAATTAATTTTGTTGAACCGTCATAATAAACTATTACTATCAATTGGGATAATTTTGAAGGATATTGCTAATCCATTACTCCATATGTTTGAAAAGTGTATCTGCTCATCAACTTATATAACGCAATGAATATTGCTGAACTGTCAAGAACCCCATTGCTACTGATAGGTATTAAGCAATTAACCATGCAAAGCAAAGTAATTCCTGTATTTTTTACTCTGTAGGATATTAAGAATACGGAAACTGCTTTGCCTCTTTCGACTGTTTTGATCGTAATCCAGTAATCATCATCATCTTAGCGTTAATCCCAATCGCATCCGAAGCATTTTTCAGCTTTTGGAGTCTGGGATCCGCTTTTACTAGTCTAACTGCTAATTTTCGCTAAACTTCGAAATTTTTCGTGAAGAGACTGCCTTCTGACCTCCACAACCCGAAGGCGATATTGAAGCATTGCAGTTAGACCAATTGTTGGACTTTTGAGAGCTCCAATAACTCGTAACGACCGCTATTCGGTTTTCGTATGACAACCGGAACCAACGGCTTAATGAATGTGCTTTCCGAGGCACGACCATACCAGTGCAAATATTGATATTCATGCATACAATTATTTGCACCGCGCCTCCTTGGGCAGCGGCCACGTTCATTGCCGCTACACCACGGAGGCTGTTTGATGTAATCCAGTAATCATATTAATAAACTTACTCCTCTCAGGTCTAGGATCCGTATCCGGCGTGAAGAAGTCCAGGTTAGCCGAGCTCCTGTACACGTCATACACAGTGGACAGGCAGGCGACCCTTAGACGGCCGCTGGGAAACAACTCTGGCGTCACCTTCACGTCAGCCTTGACGCTGGTCCAGAGGAGGCCGCTCTCTGAAGGATGGAGACTCATCTCTGTCGAACGGAGCTGGAATGAGATGGGGGAGATTTGCGTTAATGGAGGTTAAATCTCTCAATAGATAAATATTTTATAGACATTAATTGTGAATGAATAATTATCATGAGGGAGTCGCCAGTGTCTGTAACAGTCTATACTAGCACGGACACAGAGGGTCACTCTGTCTCAAAATGCATAGCGTTGTCCTTAATTGTTTTATTTCTTTTCTTATGTCTGATTGAGATGGAAAAAACTGTATTTGGTTTTTGAAATTAAGATTAAAGATTAATCCTAATTAGTGGATTTTGTTAATTTGATTAACTAAATCCACCAACAAAATTATATTTAAATATATTATGCTATCAGACTTATACTAACAGATAGGTAATATTTACTCGTATATAGGTAAAAAATATAGAAAATGGGAGGATGACGGGCGGACTCAATAAAAATGTAAAATATAGTAATAGAAATCACACACTTCAATAAAAGTAGTTAAAATAGGTACACATACTATAAAGAACATAGAGTAAAAAAATAGAACTTTACATAAATATACAGTATTTATTTATTCTTATTTATTTATGTATACTATATTATATAAACACATAAATTTATTTATAATATATAACCTTCATTTTGTATAGTATACCATACACACGACTTCATAAAAATATATAATCACTATAAAACAATTTTTCACTTCATTTTATTAAACACATGACATTTCTAGACGTTTATTTTTATGTCAAAAATAAAAATAGTGGGCTATCCGTCATAGTTTTAAATCAGCTGTGAAAAGTAACCGTCAAGATGCGACTCTCAGTTTTATCTAAGGTAAGTTTTATTTTATTTTTATGTTTATACCCCTAAATGTGTATGTTTATTAAAAAATGCGCATGCCTAAATGTTCGTTCTTACACATTTTGATATATTTGCTATTGTTACTGTGAGAATTAGCATATATTTTTCGTGTTTTATAATAACGTATATTATACTAGACATAGCCAGAGTAGCAGTAATTTACCTGCCATTGGTGGTTTATAGAATAATATACATTGTTTACTTCACGGGGTCAGTATTTTTTTGGATTAACTATAAAATTTTGATTGCAAGTGTGTCTGTTTTATATACTAAACCAATTTTATTACAATTTAATAGACAGTTGTATTAATCTTTGACTGCCTCGTTGAAATAGTGGTTGTAGAAAGTGACACATAAAGTTGTGGGTTCGAATCCCACAATAAATAATAGATAATATTATTATTACTGCATGACTACCTAATAAAGGTAATGGATAAATAACGTGACATACATTATCTACCTAGCTATATTACAATATGGTTTGGCTTTGCTATGGTGATGGTTTTTTGCATGTTTTTTTTGCTTTGATTTTAGCCTGCTATGAGTGAAAGAGCTAACACAAGACGGAGCTAGTAGCGGTGATGAAGTTGGAATCGTTGGATCAGCAGAAAGTTCTTCAGCGCCATCCATAAATTACAGTAAATGCAGATGATATTTATGCCGATACAACCCAAGTGCCTCTAACACCTATTCCTACTCAGATATTTCCTATTCCGTCAAAAAGTAATTATGAAAAATAATTATGATTATGATGCTCTACCTTCAATTTCATCTTTGCCCTCTAATCAACTCCTTGGCTCCACGCCTGTCAGAACACCTTTGACGCGTGCTCAAAAAATTAAACGCAAAGCTACTGCCATCTTTGCACGAAAAATAAAAAGATAATGTAACAGAAGACTTAATGTATCTTTTCATTGGCAAAAATCACAATTTCAACACAAGGCTGAAATAGCAGGACCTGCATTTTTGGAAAATGTACCTTCTGATTGGCCACCTTCAGATTATTTTTGTAGATTTTTCACTGAAGGCTTAGTAGATATTATCACCACTCACTATTATCACCACTCACACAAATTTATACAGCGTACATAGAACAGGAAGATCCATAACAGTTTCAAGGGAAAAAATAATAATAGATTTTTTGGCAATAAATCTCATCATGGGTATTGTAGTTATGCCATCCTACAAGGATTACTGGTAAAAGTATTTTCGTTATGCAAAGATAGCATATGTAATGTTCCTAAAGAGATTTGAGCAAATCAGGCGATTTTTACATTTTACCAACAATTAAGTAAGACAGATATTCGACTACATCCTGTAATTGGTCGTATTCGAACACAGCGTTTATCCGTAGAAGAGAATGCTTTAAATATCGACGAAATGGTTATACTGTACCAAGGGAAAAGCAGGAAGTCGTCATATCTTTATATGTAGGTCTACTGAAACAAGGTGGAGACGTTTCAGTGAAAAATTTAAATGCAATTCCCGAACAAAGCAAAAATAAAAAAATCTGTATCTGAACGACTATGCGATGACGTGCGGTATGATAAATATGATAATTGGCCACAAATAACTGGATATCAGAGGTGCAAGTACTGCAAAGCTGGCCAGGTAAGTACGATGTGCACAAATGTAAGGTTCATCTTTTGATATGTGAAGAATAGAAACCATTTTTTGGAATACCACCGCAAGCAATAGGATATCTGAATATTTATTTGTAAAAAAAAAATGTTCAAGAAAGTTTTATTTTAATAAACCAATCTTCTTCTACGAAGAGAGTTATTTTAGTTTAATATCATGTTATTTACAATGATCTTCTGGTATATGTTCAAAACTACCAGTAACATTCCAACTTTCCCTAAACATAGCAATGTATAGCATAATATACATCACTAAAATTGCAATATTCACTGTACATGTAGCAATGCATAGAATAATATACGTCTTGTTTTTCCAAAATGTTTTAATTTTTTATATGTTATTTATAGACCAAAGAAGCTACCTATATATTTTTTTTTTTTGCTTTTCTTCGAATAGAGAATCTTGCCACGATAAGGGATAAGCAATGAAAAATAAAAAAAGACTTTAGATGATTGCAGTTCGGATAACAAGATCATAATGAGAAGTGCCTACATGCACTTTCACGAGTCTTTTGAACTGGTGCGGTAACTGAGTAATAAAAATAATTAATGAGAAATATTACATATAAAAAGAGCCACCTGCTTTTACAAGTCTCGTTAAAATAATTAACAAGTGTCTAAGTAATCTAATTAGAAAACTTATCTACAAATTATGTCGTTAATAACCAGTAAATTGTATAAAAGGAAACTTTATTTGGTCAAAAGAGCTTTAGACTTTTCAGAAATTGAATTTAATATAAAACATAATAGCCTGCCCAAGCGTTCAGCCGCTTAAAGTTTTAATTGTTTCTAAAAGACAGACCCACCGTTTCAGGTAAGTAAAAAAATATAACAGTTTGGCGCCATTTTGTATTTAAAGCATTAGTCTATTTCATATTACGACTTTTTTATGTGATGTTCCAGCGCTGGACTAAAGCTGTCGACAAAACTCACAAACTTAGCAAACAATCTCCAAAGTCTAGAGCACAGGCGTAGAGTAGCCAGCCTTTCTGTGTTCTATAGGATGTGCAGCAGTATCTACAAACGCCACATTGAACAACGCGTCATACTGACGTCACACGAATTCTACATCTCGCAATCAGAGTTTACCGTGCAATTAGCATACATACAACTTCTCAATTTCAACCAATGGGCAAGTGCCCGCCAGACATAACACCCGTCTGGTCGGAAGATCCTCGCTTTTCTATGGAGGATGAGTGAACCTTACTCCCTGTTCCTCATGCCTCCACAGGATGCATTTTGGTGAGTTTGCGAGGGAAAACTCGCCGAACACCGCTTCGATCAGGACGAAGCGTTTCGCCTCCTCTTTTATACCGCGTACATCGAGGTACTGGAACAATTTGCCAGCGGCGGTATTTCCGTCGGACTACAATTTCAGTGCCTTCATAGGCTCTTAATAAACTAGTGCGCTTTACCTTTAATGATTGCGTCACTGCTTACCACCGGGCGGGATTGCCGTCAAGCACTAGTTTAATAATTTTATAATTACTAAAAAAAAAAGTAAAACTTCTATGAACATAAAGTAAATCCAGTCTGTCTTTTGCATATTCTCTAGGCTGAGACCCGTTCTCACAGGGTCTATTTATTGATTTACCGATTTTTATTTTTATCTTTACATTTTGTATAAACAAGGAAACTAAAAAACTGTAATTGGCATGTAATTGTTTGTTCCACCGAACACTTACAAGTCAACTGAGCTGCGTGTCGCGGGTTCGATTCCCGCACGAAACAAATAATTGTATGACCTACAGAGAGTTGTTCCGAGTTTTGCTGTTTGTGTATGTAAACTTAAATAATTGTAAACACACCCACGATAAAGGAGTATTTTCTAGTATAGCGCAACGTTTTTTTTAAATGTTTTTTTAAACCAGACTAGGTCAGAGTTTTTATCTCGCCTTTATAGGGCCTTTTAGGGGTCCGTAGCCAAATGGCAAAAAAACGGAACCTTTATATGTAGATTCGTCATGTCTGTCTGTCCGTCTGTTCGTCTGTCCGTCCGTATGTCACAGCCATTTTTTCCCGAAACTATACGAGCTATACTGTTGAAACTTGGTAGGTAGATGTATTCTGTGAACCGCATTAAGATTTTGATGCAATAATAAAAATACACACATGCAATAAGAATAATAAATACTGGGGGCTCCCCATACTTAGAAATGAAACTCAAAAATTTTTTTTTCATCAAACACGTACGTATGGGATTTGGATAGAGCCTAAAAATTGTGTCGAGGTTTCTAAAATATTTTTTTTTCTAAACCGAATAGTTTTCGTGACAG
The DNA here is from genome assembly GCA_017933935.1 of Sesamia nonagrioides. Classification (NCBI taxonomy): domain Eukaryota; kingdom Metazoa; phylum Arthropoda; class Insecta; order Lepidoptera; family Noctuidae; genus Sesamia; species Sesamia nonagrioides. Next base: position 2,179,545 of record JADWQK010001182.1, read on the forward strand.
ACGCTTCCAAAGTGGAAAAAGTTGCCCCCCCTAGCTTCTAAAGGTCTAACAAAAATATGATGATGATAATGATGATGTACATTACTATAAAACTACCAACGAAAATTGTTTTGAACGAGATCTTTTTTTTTTTTAATACCTCGTAAATCGTAAGCCACTTATTACTGCGTAATCTTTCATACACATAACTTAAATCCTTTAATTTCATAATTCAATGGTAAGAAACCCTTTGTGCGTGAGTCCGACACACACTTGGCCGGTTTTGATATTGATAAATTATCACGGTCGATAACTCGGTCATGTTATATATGAATATTATCAGTGTCGTTTTGAGCTTCATAATATAAGGGGTGCTGGAAGATGGACGGCGTCAGAGGCCAGCCCAGGAAAAGATGGCAACTCTGACACGCCCTTCCGCTCCGCCCAGAGCGGGAGAAGTCATTTGATGATTTCCCATCCCAACGAGTGACGATCAGTTGATCGCAAACCACGAGAGCTGGTGATGGTAGAAGTCGCGTGGGAAAGGAGTTTCCGGAAGGTTTTATGGGAGGCCCTTGCTCATCATTCGCAGAGGCTAAGCAAACAAAAGAAAATGGAAATGACGGTACTTACAGGCTCCTCATTGATGTAGATAGTGAGGTTAGCAGCCGGCCTCGCAGGTGAAGATGTGCAGTTGGCTTTCAACACTTCACCAGGCTGGTAACGATCCTTGTCTGCCTTCAGTACTGGTGCGACTGGCGGCAACGCTGGAATAGTTAGAAGACAGTCATTAGTTCATTAGTTCGGTTCTGTACTGTACCAAGCACGGAGATGGTAGAACGAACTGTTCAGTCCAAAAAAAAAAATGGGGACCGTTATGAGCCAAAGTCCAAAAAAAGACCAGGACTTTTCTTTACTTTTCACAGGGCTTAGACATTGTTGTGCCGTCCGCTCTTCAGGCTGATGCGACGTTGGTGTGCCGCCCCAGAAATGGGGAGAGGGCACAGGGACAATTTGTACAGGAGTCAAGAAGCGGCTGCGGTGATATGACAGCGCATCGCCCACACACGTGGAAAGCTGGATATGTCCGCAGCCGTCTCCTGACGATTCGGCCCATATGACTATAAGTCGGTGGGGCCAAGGGTGGTTGGTGGGTTTGTTCAGTTCATTCGAAGGTAGATTCGTTCATTCCGGTCCTCACCTTCAACAAGAACTGTTTGTTAGCAACTTCGAATAAAGAGAAGTGGAAAGTGAGTAGAAAGGCATTTGCCTAGAAGTTATATCATAGCTTAATAAATAATACACCAAAGACACATTAATGTCAAAGTACCAAATTCAAAAGTTTTTAAGACCTACATCCAATGTCAACCAAATATGACTCAATTCGGGAGGCTACCGCTAGCCCATCGCTTCATATGTTCGAAGGATTTGTGTACGCAACAACGTAAATAACGCAATGAATGTTGTTGAACTGTCAAAATAAAAGCCGCTGCTGTTAGTATACTAAGCAATTGGAACTTTTTAGGTAGAAAGGTCTGTAGGTAGGAGGAACCTACTACCTAAGTATTAACGAGAGTGTGTGCAGTGGAAGTTAGTTAGTAAGTAGGAAAGTTAGAAGACAGCATGACTAGTTAAGCCAACTGCCGGGATAGGTTCGTCCGTCTGTCACCGATATGGAATCAATGCATACCCCTTATGCAGACGCAGCCAACATGAAGGACATGCTATAAACGCATAATTATAATATATTTGTGATAAACGAGTTGGTACCTGCAGTGTCATCCCTAATCATACCTACTAATATCTACTAAAAGCGTGAATTTTATATCTATGAGTATGTTGTTACTCTTTTATGCAAAACCTACTGAACTGATTTGGATGAAATTTGGTACATAAATAGGTTTATTATAACCAGGTTTAGCACTATGTAGTTCTTTTCCGGATATTCATAAATCACGGGGCGCAGCTAATAGGTTCATATAATTTGTTCCCAAAGGTTTATGTGTAATTATTTGATATTAAACTACATAAATAAAGAATTCTCGATGTATTGTTAACATCGTGAGAAGCAGGTCGAGTCCTCAATTTTTATACTGTACAGAAATTTATATTAGTAAATATCAAATACCGCCATCTCTCGGGATATCGGGTTACTAATTTAAACAAACTAGACGGGTTGTGAATGTTGGATTTTCAGTAGTTAGCCTAGCTTTTTCTCAACTATGTCGGAGTCGGCTATCAATCTGACTGGATGTAGCTACCTAACTGACCTCCAAGATATATTTATTAGAATATTCAGTTCCTAAATCTTTAGGGATTTCTGTAAGGAAATGTTGAATCCTAAATTGGATCCTAACAAAATAAAATACTTATTCAAATCAAATGAAGAAGGGAAAGGGAATCATAAAATACATGAACATTTATGAATATTAAGATCCTAAGGGGCCTACTTGATTTCAATGCTTTTACCGGAATATCAATATTCTGTTTGTTTTCTTTATCACAATGTTATTTATATCTAGGTACCCACTTAATTGAATCGGCAACAAATTATAAATGTGATGATGGACGATATTAAAGGATATTTTGGTAATAATGTTTTTTTTATTACCTGACTGATACGAAGGGTTGTGTTTTTAGCGCGTATCTTGTATGTAATATTCTTTCATCATCAACCTTTTTATCGTCCCACTGATGGGCACAGGTCTCCTCTCATACAGAGAAGGATTGAGCGTAATCACCACGCTTGCTCAATGCGGGTTGGCGATTTCAGACTTTAAAGTCCAGGTTTCCTCAAGATGTTTTCCTTCACCTTCAGTCATTGGTGTCCAAGATATACTTCGAAAGTACATATAACTTTAGAAAAGTTGTATTGGTACTTGCCTGACCTGGAATCGAACCCGCGCACTCATACTTGAGAGGCTGGTGCTTTAACCACTAGGCCACCACGACATACTTAATATTCTTTATTACCTTGTAACTCCAGAAGTCATGGCGGCCTAGGGGTTAAAACACCAGCCTCTCAACTATGAGTGTGCGGGTTCGATTCCAGGTCAGGCAAGTACCAATAACTTTTCTAAAGTTATATGTACTTTCTAAGTATATCTTGGACACCAATGACTGAAGGTGAAGGAAAACATCTTGAGGAAACCTGGAATAATAAGTCTGAAATCGCCAACCCGCATTGAGCAAGCGTGGTGATTACGCTTAATCCTTCTCTGTATGAGAGGAGACCTGTGCCCAGCAGTGGGATGATAAAAGGTTGATGATGATGATGATCTCCAGAACCGCTAAACGGATTTTCACATTTGTGGTATCGTTAGATTTGTCTTAACAGCCCGAGTGTTCTTAGAGTGTTGTATGACGTCATATTGTAAGGTAAAAAAATCTACCAAGCATATAAAATGGGGTATCAAAATGAAGGATTTTAAACACTGATTCTAAATATGTATATAACATATTAATAAATAAGAAAACTAAAAAGATAGAAATTAAAAAAAAAAATATTTACAAACAAAAAACCCGCCCGCATTCTGCATAATTATAAATCTAACGAACTTAAAAGGCAGAAACAAGCTGAACAATCGCAGTTGGGAGATCTATTAGCTAGATAAACAAGTGTTCCATAGAACAGTCCCCCAACTTTATTTTCTTAATCATATCTCTACATATTAGGAAGTTATGAGAAGGAACACCGGGCTACACAAGTAGGGGTACAGAATTATGGAAGAGATTAATCGTGGTATTGGCAAGTAACGTGACGTGAAATGCGTAGCATAAGACCTCCATATTGCTATAAAACGTTTGTTCTGATTTGAATTTAAGACACATGATAGGTACCCTCGGTGGTAGGCCATAACATCGGAACATAACATACGGCAGAAGTTACCACTCAACAGAGGTCTTGCCGCCAAGCGATTCGTCGTGTTCCGGCAGCCGTACGGAAGACGGGTCTGAGCAGTTGTGTTGCGATGTATGCCGGGTACGATGCGCCAAATGTTGTTGAGTTTGATCGTGGAGTGTCTCCAGATGAATATCCCTTTGGCGCAGCATCGTTGGTCGTGTTGTTGGGTTTAACATTGCGTCACCTCGCTCACCTACCACCTTCCTTCCCATTCACCCAGCTTTTGAGTGAATAGGCTCTTAATAAACTAGCGCGCTTTACCATTAACGATTGCATCACTGCTTACCATCGGGCGGGATTGCGGTCAAGCACTAGTTTATAATTAGGTGTACAAAAAAAAAAAACGAAAATCTCCGCAAATTTGATAACAATTCTTAGAGTATTATATTTTGTGTTGAAACCCTTTCAATAAATGTATGTAGGTACATACCTAGTTTGCTATTATTTAAAGAAGCCTTTTCTTGGGAATTTTTACATTTATGTATATCCTTTCCATCACAAGTTGTATAATATTATTACTTATTATTAGGATTACGTAATAAAGAATATTCTACAAGTATCTTTTATCTATCTTTACGAGAAGAATCTTCGTCTTAAGTGAAAAGCCTCATAATAATAAAGTAGTGCGATTCACGTTGTAACTGGCATGACCTTTTTTTGTTTGGGATGGGAAATCATCAAATGACCTCTCCTGCTCTGGGCGGAGCGGAAGGCCGTGTCAGACTTTCACTGACTAAAACCCACCCGTGTTCCTTCATTTGCCTATAGGCCAGGGCCACGGTTTCTTTTTTAACCAACCCGCAACCCTGGCCCAGGACGCATCGGTCTTCGTGGACCTCGTCACGATGTGCTGACATCTCTTTGAGGCGCCGTCGACTTGGGCCTAGTTCTTACCGGGCGGCAAGCTGCCCACTGCTCACCGTTCGCAAGCCCACGCCTACGGTAGCCGGGAGTTCGATGTTGTCTCCCGACCAGGACATCTCCTGCGGCAGCTAGAGGCGTGAGGGCGCTGTGTCTATTCCCGCTCCCTCACGAGTTTCGCCTCCTCCTTTGCTAGCATCACTGCTTCGCAGAAGGAGGTGAAGGCCTGCTATGCACTCTAGCTCCGGACCATGGTCCGGAGCGAGAGTGCATTGCAGGCCGTGGTCCAGGCCATAGCCTGGACCAGGGTCGGACGCTAGAGATCGTCGTTCCGAGGACACGGCGGTGCTCTACCCAAGTCGGGCAGACCTTCACCGTATGCTCCACCGTGTCCTCAGAACCGGCATGTCCTAGAGCCAAAACTTCGAAAACATGTGACATCTACCAACCCGCAATGGACCCGCCTGCTTAATTACGGCCCCAGGAGTGGCTACATTATAAGCTGATTATGTATATTCAATAAATAATAAGCAAAGCCATCACAAGTAAATAATTATAATATTCAAGGTTCATTAACAAACCTGGAGGTCTGATTAGACTATAATCGGCTTATGCAACGCGATCATATTGGTAGATTAATAACGCAGAATAAATATGGAATAGTATGTCAATAATTCCAATTGAGAACATAATTACCTACGCTCCATTGAAGTGGTAACAGGGTTGTCATTTTAATGTTTTGAATATGGTTTTGTTTGTAAAAATATGAATCGAAATGAAATAATAAACAAATATATTCACGTACGACATAGCTACAAATAGTAGTCAGCCTGTCGGTATTCTATGAGATGCATTTAGGAGAGTGTGCGAGGGAACTGCATGATCGGACAGCCCGTCGTAAGGCAAGTATCCAATCCACCCTTATGTTGTTGACACTACTACAATCCGGACGAAGCGTTTCGCCTCGGCTTTTATACCGCGTACATCGAGGGACTGAAACAATATGATAGCGGCAGTATTTCGGTCTGACTACAATTTAAGTGTCTTCACTACCGAGCTTCTGTTAACGTTTCTACATCTTTTTTTTTTAATCTGGTAGATGAAGAACTGGTAGGTAATGAATTAGTTTTGAGTTTTTCCGATAAATTTCTGTTGGAATATGTATAAATATCCCAAAAATAAACGTAACCGCTCGCCTTGATGCAGCACACACTACTGACAGCACCGCGAGGCTCGCTTCGGGATCTCATAGATGCGCATGATTGTGCGAGTATACCATTTCGTACCTTTGTAAGTAGTTTCCATACTGTTCAATATGTATTATACTAAGACTCTGCTCAGGCAAGTTTCGTAAAGTAGAGAATTGTGTTTGTGCTTGTTTAATCTTGTGACTTCCCAAAGTGCATTGGATGTGTGTAACAAGATTAATATCGTATCGTATTTAGTGGGATAAAGTTCGTCATAGATACGATATATGCTTAATAATCTTTCACATACAGGAGAGTTTTGTACGGATATTCCGACGGGATCAAACCTTATGCGGGAGAAACATAACGACACTTGAAAGGCAATCATATCTAAGCGACAAAAATTCGTTAATTGAGTTATATACACCATTCGAACCGCCAAATTATTCTGCGTCGTTTGGTGTATATAACTCAATTTACGAATTTTTGTCGCTTAGATATGATTGCCTTTCAAGCGTCGATAAGTCTTATTATAATTTAAGCATTGTTCTCATGTCAGTGCACTTGTGTCCTCTAAGACTAAACAATAACTTTAAGCCTATGAACTATCCCTCTTCGCGGTATTAGTTCAAGGGTAACAACTATAACGCGCGCCTCGCAGCACATCGTGACGGGGTCTACGAAGATCGATGCCTCCTGAGTCAGGGTTACGGGTTGGTTGAAAAAGAAACCGTAGCCCTGGCGCACAGACAATTGAAGAAACACGGGTGGGTTTTAGTCAGTAAAAGTCTGGCACGCCCTTCTGGTCCGCCCAGAGCGGGAGAGGTCATTTTATGATTTCCCATCCGAAACAAAAAAAGGGGTAACAACTACATCATGCTATTTTTTTTTTATTATTATTTATAAACTAGTGCTTGACTGCAATCCCGCCTGATGGTTAGCAGTGATGCAATCGTTGATGGTAAAACGCACTAGCTTATTAAGCCTATTCACTTAAAAAAAACTGAGTGAATAGGAAGGCAGACGGCAGTTGAGCGAGGTGATGCAATGTTTAACCCAACAACACGACCAACGATGCTGCGCCAGAGGATGATCTGGAGACGCTCCACGACCCAACTCCCGACACAACAACATTAGGCACATCGTACCCGGTACACATCGCAACACAACTGCTCAGACCCGTCCTCCGTACGGCTTCACCAGACATCATGCCGGAACACGACGAATAGCTTGGCGGCAAGACTTTCTCTGGCGGGTGGTAACTTATGCCGGCGGCTGATGTTCTTGCCTGCCACGAAGACGATTCCAAACGATTGAGCATTGTTGTAGCCGACTAAAAGCGTCCTATAAGCTAATGGTGTCTACTTGTGTGCTCATTGAAATCATTCAGTTAAAGCGCAAATTACACTAATTTGCGCTGAATGCATTTCAAATTTGTCCTTTCCAGAATTGTCCCAACTCTTACACAAATTATCCTTGCTAAAATTATAAATCGGAAAGTGAGTTTGTTTGTTTGTTCCGCTTTCACGCCGTAACTACTGAATCAATTGCTTTGAAAATTTAGAGACGTAAAGTAAGTCTGGATTAAATAATAGGGTACTTTTATCCCAGAAAAAAACGATATTCCCGAGGAAAATCCAAAAACGCGATTTAACCGAATTCCAAGCATAATATTAGCTAACAAAAATGAATTTATAGAAAAATAACATTTATTTACATATGCATAAAGTTCAATTTGCCTTACAACTTCGAAGATTTTTATAACTTTTTGAATTGTCCATATCACTCTAAAACCAATTAAATCATCATTAAAATAGAGTACATTTGGTTAACCTGAAATAACGTCAATTTGAAATCAAATCAGCACTTTATGAACGACAATATGACATAAGACAGTCCCTCAAAACGCCCACCCATCGACACTTCCTAGTGCTTCCATTGGGAAGAAGAAGTGGCGGAACAAACTCCCCAGCAGCACAGCTTTCTGTTCATTAAAAAAAAAAACATGACTTTATACAATACTATGTAGGTATAATAAAGAACACAAGAAAAAACAACAACAATGAAATTATTTATCATATTATGCCAGCTAGCCACGCCAAAATACCAGCAAAGCAAAAAATAAAATATCTTTAGAATGGAAATTTATTTTTTATACTTTTATTTATTAATTTATTTGTGTAACATATATTATGGTACTTATTGTACCATAATATATGTTACACAAATATAGAACATAATATGTAGATATACACAATCAAAATGTAGTTATAAGTTAGTAGTAAGAGTTGTAAGTTAAGATTTTAAGTAAGTTATTTTTTTTTTAATATAAGTTTTTGTTTCATATACCTTGTAAAGAGCCTACAGTACCTACCAGTACTTTTCAGTTTACGTCTAGGCTAAAATAAAAATAAAATACCACCGATAATGGCGAGCAATCGAAATACTATTTACACCATACGTTAGTTCACAGTCTGGAGCAGGAAAACGAGTGGCGATACTCGAGTCCGTCTGGTGCATCCTCGAGAGGCCACATGCCTTATCGAGTAGTCTACGTTTTTACAACAACGTGAGATTTTTCGTGGAGTTTTGGCGGGAAAGCTAAGATGAATGTCACGCTCATTTTTCATTGGATTTTAAAATTATTTATAGTATCGTTTACTAAATAAAAGCGCGTGATTTGTGTAGTGAAAAGTGCATTCAGTAAATAAGAACTTTGAAATATTGCAGCATAGTGGCAACATCATGAGTTTGCCTCAAACCTCCCTCGTAGAGGGTTCACGCGACCGTCTTTTTCGACTGTCATTGGCGATGTCCACCATTATCGTGAAATAAAATTTTCAAAGAGTTTCTATAATTTGTTACACGTGTTATTGGATAAATTGTGGTATCTATTCCACAGGAGCCATTGATCAAGAGTTGACGTTGAGATTTTTCGTACAGTTCGTATGACATGAGAATACAATAAGTGGAAGACTGCAACGTGAAGCTGACTATTGTAGCACAAAAAGAAGGACAATGAATGAGTTGTTTGCGAATGAAGTAAACAGAGAAACAGATTAGACGTTCAAAGACTGACCGATGAAAAAAGTTTTCAGTTCAGCGGTCATCTGTAATTATGTACACGATAAATTACAATACAATGATAGTCGGTACTGTCATTATCACTTATTGTTATTGCCACGTGAATAAATAAATAAGAAATACATAAATAAAATAAGTTTATTCCATGTAACTTTGGCTTACATGCCTTGCTTGCATGTTAAGAATATGCATGCCATTTAGGCATAGAAATGCATGTACCTAGTTGAAGAGTCTGCTCTTCCCTTGCAATTTATAGAATTAAAATACAAAAACATGTAAATTAAAAAGAACTAAACAAAACGAGTATGAGTGTGTTATATATATAACGAGTCATAATTCTAATAAAAGTATTGTATTGTGGATTGCTTAAGTTTAGTTGATTCCGAGGGTAGAAAACTTTTATAAAATTATAAAAACGGCTCGATGGTACTCTGAGAGTGGCATTTCCTATAAATACGGTGACTCGTCCCTTAGTAGACAGTCTCCATCGAGCCGTCGGACCGAGCACACTACCAGTTAAGTATTCTGAATATTCGTTATAGGCACATAATTCTTATGTGCCTGGTCTTATGTAATTTATATTGCTGATGATTCTAAATATGTCCAGTGTGTAATGTTATAAGTAACTATGTACATAATGTTTCTCCTATAATGTTTGCTTTAATATTATTTAATTACCCCCACACTCTGCTATCCTAACATCAGAAGTAGGGATCAGGGCTCTGGTTTTATAAAACTGTTTTTTTTTTTTTTCGTAACCGCCGTTGGAGCTTGTGACGATATTTCGGAAGCCGTTGTTCAGCGGGTCGCTGACTTCACTCGCACCGTAATGATGACATCAGGCCGTCTTCTCTGACGTTGGAACTGCTACGCTGCATAAGCAGCAATAATCCGGTACCTGGTGTCCTATACAGGAATAATCCTGTATGTACTTCAAAAATACAGAGCCCCAGAACCTCAACCAACAGTGAGAACCTCCAGAAGTTATTCGTAAGTAATTATCTGAATTGAGTAAATAACGACAATATAAAACAGTATTGCTTAAAAATAACATTTGGAAAACTTATTAAGGGTCAGTATCTGTATCGATTGTATTTTCAATTTGCAACTGTGATAATTTGTTTGGTTGTGTATAATACTGTGTGTGGGTACATGGCTTGGGCTACTCTCTAGTGGTACCTTACCGCACATTATTGCAAATACTAACTACACAAAGGACATTGCTAAAATTCCATACATTGAATGCCCCAGAATTGACAGCAATAAGAAAATGCTAGTTGTGTTTGGAATGATTCATGTAATCATATCAGGTATTTGTTGATACACGGACAAGCTTAGGAACCGAGTATCAAACTAAAATGTGTTTGATTTTGAGGTTATATAATCGTAAAGAAAACTGAATAAATTTATTATTTCTTTTACGTTTAGTAAGAAAATGAATGTAATCATCAAATGTGTAAATAATACAAGTAATTTATAGTCTAGCCTTTTACCAATTATTTTGGGGTCGGCGTCCGGTCTGGCCGGACGCCGCTGAATATCAATGTTTTACATGGAGCGACTACCATCTGACCTTCACAACTGTTACTCGTGTAATCCAGTAACAAAAGTGAACACTCACTACTCTGCACAAAGGCAAGGAAGCGAGTAACAATTTTTTTTTGGTTTAATTCTTTCCGTTCTTCTGAACGGAAAAGGCAAAGGCATAGTACGCCATACAGCCTAGTCTTTAGTAATTTTTTTTCTTGAGTAAGTTTCTATCCTAACTTATCCTAGCTTAACTTAACTAATTTATCTCCTTTCTTTTCCTGCGTGAGGCCGACAAGAAAGAATTTGGAGTAAGGACATGATGTGGCCACTGTGCTACATTATTTCACTGTTCTTTATAAATTATTCACTGAATGCACTTTTCACTACATAAATCACGCGATTTTATTTAGTAAACAACACTATAAATAATTTTAAAAGTCCAATGAAAAATGAGCGTGACACTCATGCCGCAAAAAAAAAAAAAAATCGCGAGTAACAAACATAACAAAACAATTGGAGATGTCACTCATTTCCGCATCTGTAGAATCGATACCGCTATTTGAACTAACGATTTGAGAATCGATTTTGTTTAATATCGATAAAAACACTATTATTACGCTATTTTACAGATTGCGTTTAATGTATTTTGATAACAAATGTAGTCATAATAATAAAAAAATGCATACATTAAATAAAACTTCGTGTTTTTTAATTCTTAAATACAATTATTAAACTATCGATTTCGTAAAAACAAGAAGCAACATCTCTAAAGCAGCAATTTATATGACAGACAAATTGTTTAGTAGTTACAAGGCTTTTAATTATTCGTTTTAAACCCACGCTTGTCCGTTAGCTATGGATATTTGCATATAATATAAAAAAATGAAAGTAAAATTATAATGCAGGACATTTATTTGTCCATGCTGGGGCGAATTTCGGCGATCTCCTTTTTGATGCGGGTACGTGCCCAGGGCTACCCTCTGGTAGTACCATAGCAATTGTAACTGGACTTATCTTGTGCTTGGTCAGAGCTACTCTCTGATAGCACGGGATTTGTTAGTTACTTTAATTGCATGGTAAAGAAAGGAGGTTTTGAAAAATAAAGTTCCATCTGTCTCTTAATAATTAAATTCACAAACAATCTGACACAACATCGCTAAAGCTTTAAGGCTCAAGCTTTTATTGGGAATATTTGGCAGTTTCGGGTGGCTTGACCTGCTGTCGTCCGTACCTTGTATAAAAGTTGAATAAGACGAAGTAACTGAATACTGATACTTAATAGACTTGATTGAATAACTTGATTGACTTGACTGTTAACTTGATTGACAGACTAGACAGATTATTATTTTTACTGATACTGTTGTTTGATGAGCCAGGTCTATCCGCATAGGCTGACTGACAAAGTACAGTGTCCAGAATTAATAATAATAATAATAATAAAAAGGTGCCTGTGGCCGTGGTGCCTGTGGCCGTGGTGCCTGTGGCCGTGGTGCCTGTGGCCGTGGTGCCTGTGGCCGTGGTGCCTGTGGCCGTGGTGCCTGTGGCTGTGGTGCCTGTGGCCGTGGTGCCTGTGGCCGTGGTGCCTGTGGCCGTGGTGCCTGTGGCCGTGGTGCCTGTGGCCGTGGTGCCTGTGGCCGTGGTGCCTGTGGCCGTGGTGCCTGTGGCCGTGGTGCCTGTGGCCGTGGTGCCTGTGGCCTGTGCCTGTGGCTGTGCCTGTGGCCTGTGCCTGTGGCTGTTGTGCCTGTGGCTGTTGTGCCTGTGGCTGTTGTGCCTGTGGCTGTTGTGCCTGTGGCTGTTGTGCCTGTGGCTGTTGTGCCTGTGGCTGTTGTGCCTGTGGCTGTTGTGCCTGTGGCTGTTGTGGCTGTTGTGCCTGTGGCTGTTGTGGCTGTTGTGCCTGTGGCTGTTGTGCCTGTGGCAAGTGCTGTATCCCTGACGGGTGATGCCATGAAATATGGTAGATGTCAAAATGACATAGAAAAACTGATATAGCAAAACTAGAAATAGTAAAAATGAAATAAGTTTATATGAATTATATTCAGCTATTGCTCTGTAGATGGCTAGTGTGGTCTATGTTGCCAAGTCCGATTTAATACCCCTAGTATAGACTAAATCGGGTAAATAAATATCGGTAAAAAAAAAAACAATAAATATCGGGTAATAAGTGAATCTTGTCTGCTACAAACAACAACACCTATTTTAGCATTATATTCGCTACTACATATGCAGGGTGACGCTAAGTAGAAACATAAAAACTGTGGTAGGGATCTTGGTTATTTCGATATAAAATTATCGATAATATTCAAAGAACTTATTGCGACGACATTTTTTCGTATTTTGGTGGTTTGAGACAAAAAATTAGGATGCAGAAAAATTTATTCATAAAATTCTTTTAATATACAAATCAATAATTATTATGATCTAGTAATCCATGAGTCGACTGCTATTTATATGAAGAATATAAAGTGTTTGCCCAAGTCATAATATAACCAAGATAATGTCTGGACTTTTTGATGGACTGTGATGTCAATTGCAACACAAATCCTATCTAATTTTCTAGTGCTACATTATTTTTATCCGGAAACCTAAAATAACAAAAGCTTAGGTGAATGGATAGCACTTGTTCAGTAAGTATGATTACGTTCAGAGTTAATAGATAATAAATAAACTTGAAGCATAGCAATACTTACTAAAATCACCATGAGATGACCGAAACCATGTTAACAGAAAATCCTTGTCGAATAGTTTTAATATTGAGACTGAGCGATGGTTTGAATTACCCGTAACATATTTATTAATACGTTAACAGAAAATGTTTGGAAAGTTTTAATGATATTGTCAGAATTGACCGAGCGATGAGTTATTTTAATTGTTAGATATTTGTTAATCTAACAGAGAATGTTTGTTAAATAGTAGATTTGAATAATATCGACAGGTTGACAACACTGGAACTTGTTTGAATTTCATAATCTCTGCTTATTGTTTCGAATCAAGAACTGTTTAGTCGGCGGTCAATGTCAAACGTTATTTTTTGTGAGACTGTAGACATATTTGCAGGTACTTCGAGTACGAAGTACATGTCAGTATGGCAGTGTTATATATGAAGGATATTATAGATTTATAAAGTAGTTATAATGTGTTATATAATTGTCACTACAATGTGTATTGGGTAATGGCATATGCCATATTTGCTGCTAGAAGTACCTGATTTGACTAGATATTGTGATTTCATAAGACGAGGCTTAAATTATAAAAATCACCTATAAATTATGAAATGTTGGTTATTTAAGCATTGCAAATGAACAATTGTTATATTGATAAATTACCTTAAAGTGTTTTCAAATGGATTTAACACATAGGCGATTGTTATTAGATATGTTACTATAATTTTGAGTTCCCTTGAACTGTTACGTTATTGTTAATAAGAAACTTATTGATGAAATACGTTGATACCATTTCCAGGGAGTTTCTTGTCATTTCTGTAGTGTCAAAACTATTTGCACTATTTATTATGTTAATCGAAAAGTTTACTTCGAGAACGAAGTAATTATCAGAATGGCCGTGTTATATAAATATAACGAGTCATAATTCTAATAAAAGTATTGTATTGTGGATTGCTTAGTTTAGTTGATTCCGAGGGTAGAATAACTTTTATAAAATTATAAAAACGGCTCGATGGTACTCTGAGAGTGGCATTTCCTATAAATACGGTGACTCGTCCCTTAGTAGTGAGTCTCCATCGAGCCGTCGGACCGAGCACACTACCAGTTAAGTATTCTGAATATTCGTTATAGGCACATAATTCTTATGTGCCTGGTCTTATGTAATTTATATTGCTGATGATTCTAAATATGTCCAGTGTGTAATGTTATAAGTAACTATGTACATAATGTTTCTCCTATAATGTTTGCTTTAATATTATTTAATTACCCCCACACTCTGCTATCCTAACAAGTGCATGAGGGTGCGTGTGTGTGGTGTGTGTGCCTATATTTATATATATTAAATACTCCTTACCCCCTACCCCCCCTACCCCTTAGATACTTAATACTCATCTGTAGATCACCTACGATTAAATAAAGTTAGATGCTAGGACTCAAATGGCACACATTTAGAAACAGGTGCCCATAAAATTCTGGCAATCTCAAAACATCGTAGTAAGAAAACAGGAAAATTCATCCATACGAATATATTTGTTTTTTGTACGTTATTACAGCAAGATTTTATTTACTAATAAAACGAGATCGAAGATATATTTTCCATCCTATAACATAATTTGAAAATAAGGACGCGATGTGTTTCCGTAAATCGGTTGTAAGAAGTGCCGCACAAAATGTTTGGTACAAAAATATTGCAACGTTGGTGTCTTACATTGTTACATAAAACATAGCGTATTGTAAGTATTTTACAGAAAGAGGTACAGATAATACTAGCGCAAAGTGGCATCATGATATATTTTGTTTTTTTCTGAATTTTGTTAAACTTACAATGGATCCATAATATACTTCAGGAAAACCTCTAGTCTTGGTCTATATTGGAAGTCAAAAACGGGCGGGCTGGGCACGCCACAATTAGTAAGTTCTCTCTTTGAGAAACACCAGGTTGACACTGTGCTAACCTGTGTCCGCAATATAACTTGCTTAACTTTATTTGATCTCTTTTATTTTAGTGAGAGGGTCCTACACCGTTAGTGAGTTACTGGCACTGACCTTTAATTAAAATAACCAATTTACTTATACATTTAATTGATCAAAAGTCCCAAATGCTAACGCGTATACTCTAGTCGGCCAGTGCGCAGTAACTGGCGACTCCACTATATCCTTAAAGCGCCAGTTCCTGCGCACTGGCCGACTTAGTTCATTCGTCACACATACTTTCCAAAATCGATGACACGCAACGTTCAGTCTGCATGGTCCCTACAACACCACTGTGGAGATCGCTTTAAGGATACAGTGGAGAATACGTTGGAGGTCTGCCCGGCTTGGGCGGAGCACAGCAGTGTGTGTCCATGTG
The DNA here is from genome assembly GCA_017933935.1 of Sesamia nonagrioides. Taxonomy (NCBI): domain Eukaryota; kingdom Metazoa; phylum Arthropoda; class Insecta; order Lepidoptera; family Noctuidae; genus Sesamia; species Sesamia nonagrioides. The sequence continues at coordinate 2,195,100 of JADWQK010001182.1, forward strand.
GCGGCGATCGGCGACCGTCCTTGAAAACCATAGTCCGGAGCGAGAGTAGATGGCAGGCTGCCACTTCTGCGAAGCCGTGATGCTGAGAAAAAAGGCGGTGCCCCACAAGCTCACACTCCGATCGGGAATCTCGGCACCCTCACGCCCCTAGACGCCACAGGCGGCGCCCTGGATGGGAGTTCGATGTAATCGAACTCCCGGCCGTCAGGCGCGGTCTTGCGGGTGGCGAGTAGTTGACAACTTGCCGCCCGGTAAGGACCAGGCCCTGGTCGATGGCGCATTGTGAATAATGCGCGTCTCAAAAAGATGTCAGCATATCGTGATGGAGTTCACGAAGATCGATGCCTGGGCTAGGACTGCGAGTGGGTTAAATGAGAAACCGTGGCCCTGGCGACCAGGAAAGTGAAGGAACACGGGTGGGTTTAGTCAGTAAAAGTCTGTAACTTCAGACTTCTTCGAAAAACCCTCAGCCTTGGCAACCTGCCGACTACCTCTAGAAATAAAGGTAACTAGATAAGTATCCTTATCTTATCATATACCATAAAAACGTCAATAACAAATAAAGTTCCAGGCAACATCAAGGACAAACTATCGGTCTTATCGCTCATAGAATTTTATTACGGCAACATTATAAAAACACACGCCTTTCCATAAACTAAAAACCGTTTATGTCAATAAAAAATACTTCCTAAAACTGAAATACTCCCGTAAATTTACAGAACATAGGAGCACAACAACTACCTTCAACTTATTCCATTATAAAGTATAGGATATGCCGAAACTTAGGCTACCCAATCCCTAATAAATACAAGATCGGTCCAAGATAACGTTACTGATATAGCGAACGTTATGCCCCATAAAATAACAATACTGAAATTGTTATAGCCAAACACTTCGGTAATGGAAGTAGGACCTCCCGAAATTGTGTTGTGGTTAGTAGGAATGCAGCTGTGAAGGAGATTGACATAATTTTTGCCATTACATAAAACAGCCTCTAAATTTTCACTGTATTTACTTACTTAGGCGTCGTCGTCCCCTGAGGGCGGCAGGGTAATATACAACGCTTAGAGCGGGTTGAGGTGTCAAATGTCATCGTAGTATCGGTAAAGGGACTTGCTGGTTTCCTCACGATATTTCTCTTCATCGTTTTGAAAGCAGTGGTCATGAAAAAAGCATTATATCATAAAAAAAAAAAAAAACGCAAAAGGCAGTGTCGTTGGACCCTGCATTTTCGTATTTTGACGCCGATTCAAGTTCAATTTTACTAATCCTCATAAAACATAAATAAATAGAGTAAAATAATAAAAATCCGAATTGGGAACCTTCACCTTTTTCGTAGTCTGTTAAAAATACAAAGTTAGTATTAGGAAAACATATAAAAGTTATTGTTGTTTCTCTTTACGGTCGGCCATTTTTCATGGTAAAATTGAATATTACAAACTTGATTACTTTCAAAATGTTGCCTCGATTACTCAATTACGAACAGGGCAATAAAATTGTTATGACACTGTAACAGTTTTACTGAATGACGTTAAATTCAGGACCAAATGTCCACTGTTAAGTAAACTTTTCATTCAATTGTTCAGACGGTTTGTTTTGGACCAATCTTGCCTGCAATCCCGCTAGATGGTAAGCTGTGATGCAATCGTTGATGGTAAAGCGCACTAGTTTAATAAGAGCCTATTTAGTCAAAAAACTGAGTGAATAGGAAGGAAGACGGCATTTGAGCGAGGTGATGCAATGTTAAACCAAACAAGACTAAATACCAACGATGCTGCGCCACAGGGGGATTGATCTAGAGACCTTATATGACCAAAGTACCGACACAACAACATTTGGCGCATCGTACCCGGTACACATCGCAACACAACTGCTCAGACCCGTCCTCCGTATGGCTTCATCAGACATCATACCGTAACACGATGAATCGCTTGGCGGCAAGACTCTGTCTGGTGGGAAATGATGATGAACTTTCTGCTTACAGTCGATGAAACCATAGGGCGCTACTAGTATAATATATACTTTATCATAAAAATACTTAACTCATCCACAAACGAAGATATGCGATTTCTTAATGCGCGACTCACAAGAAAACGATCATCCCGTGGTTGGGTACATGGTTTTCTTTCAGAGCCAGGCCTTCTCTCGATGGAACCAGTTTCCTGATATCGCTGCCAGGTCCTTTGGACCGTCGGCAGACTAACATTTAGCCTCCTTGCCACGAAGCATTGGCTGCAACCCCCTTAAGCAGCGCGATAATTTTGGTAGCTTTTGCCATTTTACCTACCATTTTTGATACAGCCTAACAGCAATAAATAAAGCTTTGACAGGATATGAAATTAATCGGTAAATATTGAATAAAAGTTATGAAAGTAGATGTTAACTTCTGGAACTTCGCGCCAAAAATGTAGGTTATAGAGGGGTTTTCTGTAAAAATGAGCATCAAATGAAAATTTGAATTTAGAACGTACTTTTTTAAATACCCCGGCTTTTTTAACACCGGCTAGTAATGGGTACACACAATTGAAACCTTTTTTGTGTTGTAGGTACTTTTTTAAAGACGAATGAAAATCAAAACCTTTTTTTTTTTGCAAATGAGTGTATAATTAACTATACCTACAACTTTTTATGCCACCATCGATCAAATGCTAGTTGTATTTCCAACTCGGAACTAATATTTGACTGCTCGAGGACGACGTTTCAATTTTAAATCGACTACCATGTAATGTGCTAAATAAGGGATGAAGGGGACGAAACGGGGACGAAACTTAATAATCCATTTTAAAGTCTCGTGCCTATTCACCCCTCCATCCGTATTTATCCCGTTTAAATGTATTCAAAATATGTGTCTTATTAATGAACGATATATTTAACGTCGAAATAAAAATACATTATTTTCATTAGATATCTATTTTAAATAGCTAATAAGTAATAAAAGTGATGGTGACGACCAACCCGTCTATGGGTTGGTTATCACCGTCATCTTTTATAGCCATAATTCTTGTCTCAGAAATGAGTATTTACTTACAGTAAACTCATAACTCCAGTGGCATGCTAAGGACCACATTGACATAAACTAAGTAGCCAATGCATACGTTTCGAAACTATTGCCGTCACGCTGCTTCCTACCTCTACCGCTAAAGTGTGAAAAGGACAATTGAAGCTCAGGCTATTTTACAGCGGGAATCCCAGCTCCTTCATTCCACTAGCCGCCACAGGAGACGTCCTGGTTTGGAGACGACACCGAACTCCCAGCCACTGCAGGCGTGGGCCTGCGGGCGGTGAGCAGTGGGCAGATCGCCACCCGGTAAGGACCAGGCCCGAGTCGACGGCGCGTCGTGTCTCACGCGCTCCTCACAGAGATGTCAGCACATCGGGGTCCACGAAGACCGATGCCTCCTGGCTCAGGGTTGAAGGTTGGTTAAACAAGAAACCGTGGCCCTGGCCATTGCACAGGCAAATGAAGAAGCACGGGTAGGTTTTAGTCAGTAAAAGTCTGACGGAGAAGTCATTTGATTACTTCCCATCCCAACAAAAAAAAAAGGCAGATTTTACCTACAAAAACGTTGACCGAAAGACGTTTCGTATTCCGCTGTTTTCTTTTTCAAAACACGACAGATCTCAATTTTTATATCAAAATTTAGAGGAAAAGTATACCCATGCCGCTATTATTTTCTTTTATGACAAAAACTCATCACGTTTGTCTAATAGTCATCTCAAAAATCACGGTAAAAATGGGTTATTTTTCGCGATTTTGAAGTATCGTATAAATCTTTTAATAATTAAGTTTCGGAAAAAATCAAACGATAGGGGCACGTATAATAACGGTGTAAAATTGTAGAAAAAAAAAATGCTCCAAAAGCATTATCCAGGAAGAAAACAGCGGAATACGTTTGTATAGAGAAAGCACCACTAGAGTTTCCTCTTCAGCAGCGTTTATGAAAGAAGGGAATATTCTGTAAACGGTGAGTGTGTTATTAAGGGTATATTAAGCTCATCTATACCTCCAACTTCATTATTATCCAAGGTCAACACAATTAGAAAGTTTTCTCATAATTCTGCATTGTGCCTTCAAGTTTCAGTTAACAGACCACTTAGGAACACCATTTTGATAGCTTGCCGGTCAATTAAAAGTTTTTTTATTCCATCATTCGGACATAATATTTAAACTGCGAATAAATTTAAGATTCCAAAATTGAGTTACAGCGGCAAAAGGTTCATTTAAGGACTCGAGACTGTAAAGTTATAACGGTTATAATTAAAATTCGAGATGGGAGAGTAGTTATAGTGAACTGTCATTTTGTGGAAGCGAATTATTTGAAATTGTTTTAGACTTACTGACTTTTAAATTATTTATAGTGTCGTTTACTGAATAAAAGCGCGTGATTTATGTAGTAAAAAGTGCATTCAGTAAATAATTCATAAATGACATTGAAATATCGCAAGCATAGTGGCCACATCATGACTTTGCCTCAAACCTTCTTCGTAGACGCTTCACGCGGCCATCTTTATCGACTGTCATTGGCGATATCCGCCATATCCATTATGGTGAAATACAATTTTCAAAGAGTTTCTATTATATGTTACAAATGTTAATGGCAAAATTTGGTATCTATTCCACAACAAAACAATTTCAAATTTGAAAGAGTTGAATTTGAAATTGTTTTATTTTAAGCATAAACATATAAAAATAAACATGCCGTACGCGTATAATCTGCAATATTTTTTTTGGCTTCAAAAGAGTGGGAGAGATGGCCTATGCTTTCGGTCTAGCACTATCTCTTTCCTTATAGATGATTGATGATTTTGAGAGAAATAAGGATAGAAGAAACTTCGTTTCTTCTCTTTCTTTCGGAGTGCCACAATTCTAATCTTTAAGGCGTGTCCATTAGTATAATATGTCGATGATTTTAAGTGTCAGCTTTATCTTTATTCAAATAGTGTTGAACGGTGTTGGCAGAATTAGTTAAAACTGAACTGGACTGGAACAATTTGCCAGCGGTGGTGTTTCCGACTGACTACAGTTTAAGTGCTTTCAAGGCGAAAGTAAAATGAAATAGGGTCTTTATAAACTAGCGCGCTTTACCATTAACGATTGTATCACTGTTTGCCATCAGGCGTGATTGCGGCCAAGCACTAGTTTATAGTTATATATATAAAAAAAGACAGAAATGTTTTCAATTTTGTGTATTTTTAACCAAGACCGTTTCCTTAGCTCAAGATATTCACATAAAATTACACTAAGCCAATGCTAATGCTATACTAAATCAATGATTTTTGGTTTTCCCAACTATGTTGAGATCAATTTCCAGTCTAACTGTATACGGAAGAATACTAATATTAGTTATTTTATTTATTAAAACTTTATACACAAAGAAAAACATTGCACAATGGCGGACTTAATGCCTTAGGCATTTTCTACCAGTCTAGCTTAAGGAGATACAGAGACAAAATATGGTAGGTGCAGAGATATAAAAGTTAAAAGAGAAACAAAAAAAAATTATAATACATACGTAAATACATACATACAAAATATAAACAGTGAGAGATAAAAAAAATTATAGATAGAGAAAAAGAATAAATTACATGTTTGATGAACCTGCCAATTTCTTGCGTAAGTAATCCCGAGCTTTAACTTTAAATGTGTACCGACTGGTAAACGTCCTAATATTCTGAGGAAGATCATTCCAAAGGAAAACTGCCTGGACATGAAATGAAGACTTAAGGAAACCAGAGCGATGAGAAGGACATCGTAGAAGACAATTATTGGAAGAACGAAAATCCCTTTTATGCGCAGAACATAAACATTGAAAATGAGAAGTAAGATAAGAAGGAGAACAGGGTTTGTGTAGGAGTAAAAACAAGGTCGTCAAAGCTCTTAGAGCTCTGCGCTGCCTGATGACACATATTATACATTCAACTGACAGCAACTGACTCCGAAACCAATTTACTGGGTAATACGATAGGTCCCGTTATCATTTTATAAATGATTAAATTTATTGAGAAACGATAAAAACGTAGGTACTTAAATTCGTTTGATTTTATGTTCTTCTTTATTGTTCTCCTTAATATTTTGAAAAGTTTACGAACCAGCCTCCAATTTTAGATACCATTTACCGTCAAGGCGACCAGATATGAAAATCATTCTGTCGTTATTACCAAAAGATCTCTTATCCCTAGTCCATAAAGCATAAGGCCAGTTCCGAAAAACGTTCAAAATATAGTCACAATTCCATCTCAACGTTAATACACGCTTCTCAAAATATAGGGAATTACAGGTAGATATTTTTGACATATAGAAACTGAGACTAAACGTTCTTGAAATGTCGAGAACTTGCCTTGTAGGATTTACCACCTGCTTGGCTTAGTACTAAATTCTTCGAAAATATTGATGATTTAAAACTACGAAATGATATGTTTTAATGATATGATTACGCTCAATCCTTCTCTGTATGAAAGGAGACCTGTGCCCCGCAGTGAGACGATATAAAAGTTGATAATGATGACGATGATGTTTTAAAGGCAATATCGAATACTAGTGACAATCATCGAATTGACACTAAAATGACTTTTGATTCAGTGTGTTTTAAGTAACGCGATGGAACTAGTACTAACTGGTAATAGTTGTGACATATTTATTCATGAAAATACACGCAGTCAAAACTGCTGAGTAGTTCGATTGCAATTATTATACCGAACAGCCCCTCAGATATCACAATCAAAAGTCATTAGCTCGAGACAGAGAATCAGCCTTTTTCAAACGAGAAAATGACATAAGATAGTCCCTTAAAACGCCCATCCCTCATCGTTTCCTGGTACTTTCGCTGGGAAGAAGAATTGGCGCAGCAAAATCCCCAGCAGCACAGCTGTCTGTTTGCCGCAGTGACAAAACAAAGTACCTAATACAGCGACCTTTTACAGTCGATCCGATAAATAATAAGCTATAAACGTGTCGTTTTGAAATAGCGACAAATTGCTCCACCTGTTCCCTAACCTATAAACTATTCTGGTAACTGTGATAAATTGAGTGAATACATCGTGGCTACATTTACTGCCGCCGTACTTACTTTCAGTGTCGATAGGATACAACATTGTGATGAATTTTATTTTCTAGCTGCAGTATGGGTGTGAAGTTGCAGTGTTACATTGTTCATTTCTGTTTTTATTAGTTTGCGCCTTTATACATTGATCAACACAGACCTTCTACAGTAAAATTGCGAAATACTCGCTAGAATGTAAGCTAATAAGTATGAATTAATGGAAAAGTTACTTTAATATCTACAAATGAAAGTTCAGCTTACATCATCATCATTTCAGGCGAAAGACGTCCACTACTGAACGTAGGCCTCTCCCAAGGACCTCCACGACGACCGGTCCTGCCCCTCCCGCATCCAGCGGTTTTCCGCGACCGTCACCTGATCGTCGGTCCACCTTTCCGGGGGCCTACCCACGCTGCGTCCTCCGGTGGGTGATTGCCGTTAGAGATTCACTCCACGCTCACATCACCTCAGTTTACACGGTGAGAAAGTTGTAGACCTCTTTCACCCGAGTGACGTCAGCACTGTAAAGTACGACAGATTGTAATTTATAGTGCGGACGTCGAGAGAACACGTTCCAGGTGATTCCCGTGTTAGTACGCCTATCGAGGGTTCGGTGAATGCTTATGTGACTCCTGTACCTCCAGTCATAGGTAAAGGTGAAACATAGAGTAGTTTTTTCTGCGATTGATGACGGGTATCATCACGGGCCACTGCTCGCTGAAAAAGCATCTCCACACAATAGGCATAACGGACAGACCTCTGTGCAGAGCCTGCATAGAGGCTGATGAGGCAGTTGCGCATGTACTCTTCGAATGTACAGGCGTCACCCAAATTAGAAGCAAAACAAGAAACGTAATGGGTTTCTGGAGGGAGGAATAACTGCCAACAGCCGCCATGGCACATGCACAGTGGTCCACTGGAAGGTCTGAGACTAACATAGAACACAGTAGTTTTAGCCAATAAGAGTCAGATCCAGTAGGAGATATAGGATATATCCCTGAGAGCCCACGATGGACTAGGTCCATAAGGTCCACCGCAAAATCCACAAAAGCGTACCGACGCTCAGTGTAGGGTTCCATAGTCTCCCATTCGTCACAATAAGTGTCCCCACTTAAGAATGAGAGTTAAACAAAATATGAGCAATTTGCTACATTGAATTAACATATCACTTAAGTACGGAATTTTAAAAAAGGTCCCACAAAAGACGGTGATATAATGAGTTATAGATTCCATCTACACATGGAAAGTACAAAAAAAGTATCGTATATTTGAGGCACACCACGAACAGTGGGAAGGGATTACTAAATTACACAAGTTATCCTCCACTATACCTACACATACTAATTCAAATACTACACCTTCTTTGTTACCAAAGAAAGACTTCTTTGACTGTATACAACATTATTTTTGTTCATGCGAACCCCGAAAACGTGTCCAGTATTTTTAAGTAAAGAACCTACTTATATACTTACAAAATTTCAAAAAGATATAAAAACCATCAAGTTATGAGCTTGCTATTCTACTTGATTGTCCCAACAAAAATATGGTCAAAGGTCCGTACGGGCGGGCTAGCGCGGGCGTTGACCTCTGGCGTCAGCTGGGATCTATCGTAACCGCTCGGTAACCACTCTGCGGTCTCACTTTAAATGTGTTTGGGAAAAAATATATAAAACTGATTGAAATCGATTCAGTTGCTTATTCTGAACAAACTATATTCAGGTTTCACATAAATAAAAAATAACGTAGGATATAAGTATATAATGTATATATATTATCTTTATCTTGTCGGCCGCACTATAACTACAGACGATGACATTGACAGCGCCAGAAGCGGAGCCGGCTAGAGTGGTTTATAAATGTCCTTATCTCGTTCAGTTTTATTGGTGAAACTATGGTGGTTAACAATTACTTACGAGTTGAACAATGAACTAGTAAAAAGCTTTTAAATCAAGATTGGAAGTTGTGAATGTACGTACATACGACAGCACATCAAGCTACTACAATCTGTCAGATTTCTGTTTTAGATTTTCAACTTTATCTCTAAAGCATTAAAGCTCAAGGTTGATTGGGAATATTTGACAGTTTCGGGTAGCTTGACTTACAGCTGTCGTCCGTACAAGCAAATAGCTTATCTCCTTCGAAATACCGCACATAACTTTTTTATTATTTATGTGGCAACACTTTTAGGTTTTATTATTTTATTACGTCTGTGCCACTAAAAGGGTGATTGTGTAAAACACTAACAGTAGCAAGGGTCTGTCATTTTGAGTGTTCAGACAAGTTTTTAGTACATTATTCTATTGTTTATTTTTAGTGCCTGCGTCCCGCTGTATTGTATAAGCCTCGTACGTTTGATCGGTACAACAAGATAAAAATTATCCCATATGTAATTACTGATTATAATCCATCTATATGCCATTTTAACCGACTTCAAAAAGGAGGAGGTTACTCAATTCGACCGTATATATGCTTTTTTTATGTTTGTTCGCGCATAACTTCGTCGATTATGAACCGATTTTGATAATTCTTTTTTTGTTGGAAAGAAGACGTTCCCAAGGTGGTCCCATGATATGGACATCAGGGTCTGATGATGGAAGACCAGAGAAATCAAGGGGCACTTTCAAAAATCGTAGGGGCGATTAGTGCATTTCTTAGTATTTTCGTTAAGTATTTTAAAGCACTACAATTTGATAAAGGTCTGGAGTAGATCTGATGATGAAGCCGGGAGACAGTCGAAGGAACTCCTAAACAATTCACAGCAGCTACCTTGTGTTTGGACTTCTTTAATTTGTATTGATAAGAACTTTACACCTAGATGGGTTGTGACTGTCATAAGAGCTCTGATGATGAAGACAAAGGCCAGTTCCAGGAACTCCTCAACAGTTTGCAGTAGTTACTTTGTGTTTGGTTATAATTCATTTATATTGATGAGAACTTTGCACCCATTGGGTTAAAATAATGGTCTGCAGTAAATCTGATGATGAAGACCGCAGGCAGTCGAGAGAATTCTTAAAAATTACGGGTAAAAATTAAAGTAAACAAAATTATGTCATTTCCCAACTATATTTGCGTCAGCTTCCAGTCTGACCGGATGTAACTGAATACATAGTACCTACTTTTCACAACTAAAAAGTGTAAAATAAAAACCTTTTTACAAAAAAACAACCGACTTTTAAAAACCACTACAAAATGAAAAATAATTAATTTCGGAAGTCGGTGTCAAAAACTAATATACGAAAACCAATGACACCGACTTCCGAAATTAATTATTTTTCACTTTGTAGTGATTTTTAGAAGTCGGTTGTTTTTTTGTAAAAAAGTTTTTTTCATCCAAATCTATAGGATTTATTTTTTTTTTGTAATTTATAAACTAGCCATCATAATCATCATCAACAACCTTTTTATCGTCCTACTGCTGGGCACAGGTCTCCTCTCATATAGAGAAGGATTGCCACGGACCACGCTTGTTCAGTGCGGGTTGGCGATTTCCAGATGTTATCCTTCACCTTTAGTCATTGGTGTCCAAGATATACATACTTAGCCAGCCTCTCAAGTATGAGTGCGTGGGTTCGATTCCAGGTCAGGCAAGTACCATGTAACTTTATAAAAGTTATATGTACTTTCTAAGTATATAAACTAGTGCTTCACCACAATTCCGCCTGGTGGTAAGCAGCGATGCAATCGTTGATGCAAGCCTTGAAGACACTTAAATTGTAGTCAGACGGAAACACCGCCGCTGGCAAGTTGTTACAGTCCCTCGATGTACACGGTATAAAAGAGGAGGCTAAACGCCTCTTCAGGATCGTAGTGCAACAATTTTTCAAATCGGACGTCGAGCCTCTATAATTTCTGAACTAACAAGTTTATCTAAGCACTTTTTTTTTTTAAACGTGCATATATGAACTACTATCACATATTTTTTTTTTTTAGATTATTGACTAATTGTTATAACTTTGAGAAGGTTTTGTGCTCCCAATTTATAACGAACTAGCGGCCGCCAGTGACTTCGTTTCTGTGGAGTTAGTTATGCTCCGCTCCTTTTGGTCGCAGCGTGATGCTATGTAGCCTAAAGCCTTCCTGGATTAATGGGCTATCCAACGCAAAACAATTTTTCAAATCGGTCCCGCAGGTCCTGAGATTAGCGCGTTCAAACAAACAAACAAACTCTTCAGCTTTGTATATTAGTATAGAGTATAGATTAAGAAAAGGACAGAAGATAATATGTTAGTTTAGACCTATCAAATTAGTCTGAGCCTGCCGTAAATTGATGTATCGCCATATTTATAGTCGCGTCTAAACTGTCTATGGAGTATCTTAATTTGACAAACTAAAATGTTATCTTCTATCATTTTCTTATTGAAATAGAAGTATCTATCTTAGTATAATAATATTTGCACCAATGACAGTCCCATTTGTGGTTCGGAAGAATCTGGCCATTCCTTGGTTGCCTGGAAGAGATCGCATTAGCGATAAGGCCGCCCATTGTATGTTTTTTTTTCTGTTGATTGTTTTGTTTGATATTTGGTGTACAATAAAGAATATATAAATAAACTAGCGGACCCGTCAGACGTTGTCCTGCATATGATATTTCAAGCGATGAGGGTATTAAAAAGTATGACAGGAAAGATCAATAATATTATTATTATTCTTTATTTTGAAATAACATCAATTTTTCGAAAACAATTCGTTATAATCAATAAATGCACAAAAAACTTGTTAAGATGCGACGAATGTTTTACAATAACCGCTGAAACCTTCAAGTTTTGCATCAAATGCGGTCACAATTTGAGCCGAATAATACGAATTAGTAGGGCTAAGGAACAAAAAAATCGAGTGAAGCAACTACTTGTTAAAACGGAAATACATCTCAACAATGTCACCATCATCTTCTGAGGGAATAACATTTTCAGAGCTTAATTTAACTGCCGAAGAACTAAACGATTTGAATGAGGTAGAAAAAAGTCAGGAGCGCAACATCGGCAATATTCTGGTTCAGCCAGACTTGTCCGAGTCACCGAGGCCTCCCGCCACGCCGTCAAGTTCGGCGAGCCAAGTCAAGACATCATCAGCAAGCCGGGTTCGCCTGTGATGTTTGATTAATTACTATATGTTGCCAGAGTGATTAATATAGTCTAGGTATAATAAAAAAAAAATTGTATCAAATTAAAAAAAAAATCGTTCAAATCGGTCCACCCGTTTAGTTGCAGTATAGATAAATAACCTAAATACCGACTACAGTACAGGGCTGATTTGTTAATCTAAACAATCCAGGGCGTCACCTAAACGCATAGAAAAAATCATTTACGTACAGCAGATTAAGGAATATGCCCACGGAAAGCATTGTCATCTACATTTTGTAACAAAGATATCACACCTCTCTCTACCCCTAGAGCTCTTGTTTCAGTCTCTTAAAGTTAAATAAAAAAATACAAAATATTTATTTATTTCTATTCTTTTTTTCTCATTTAGTTCTTAAGTACAATTTTAGTTAAATAAAAACCATTAAAATATTTATTTATTTTTTCCTCTTTCAATTCTTTTGTACAATTTTCTTTTTAAGTGACTCCAAAAACTAACGAAAAATATAAATCTTGCCTAAAAACAAAAAAAAAAAAAACTTGAGTCTGCCTGGGTTTGAACCGAGGAACACCAGCCATCCCGAGTAGAACCATACCACTATCGACTACGCCACAGCCGCAATGTCAAACCGTGCGAAATTAGCGCCCATATTATGCGTGAAAAATTGCGAAAGAGAAAACTCGAAAATATGCGCTTCCACAGACATAAGACTGAGTTAGATCGATTTCTCGTCCCCGAAAACCCCCACATATCAAATTTTAGCGAAATCGTTAGGGCCGTTTCCGAGATCACATGCTTTTTCAAGCAATCAGCGCCATCTGCCGGGCTGATCTGTGAACCTAAACTATCCAGGGCGCCACTCAAACGCATACAGAAAAAATCATTTAAATCGGTCAAGCCGTTTAGGAGGAGTTCAATGACATACACACGTACAGCAGAATTATATATATAAAGATAAATAAAGATAAAGATGCACTTAACTTAAAATGAGTTTAGTTTTTGAACAAGAGAATCGGTGCTAAAACCTGTAAAGTTTTTTTTTTATTATTCATTGCGATGATTTCTCAAAAACAGAGCTTCTAAAGAGTTAAGTTGAATAAATATCAATGTATGCTTACCAATGACATCAATGAATTTGGTAGCGATCTGCGTGGCGAATGACGGCGAGTCTGCAGTCACCTCGCAGCTGAAGTTACCAGCTAACGTCAGATCCAGTCTTCGGAGCAGCACCTGAGTCCCGTTTGATCTATTCATCTGAAAATCGTAGTGGAAAATATTTTAATAAAAGTAAAGCTCAGCAAGCTATGGAGCGGGCTATGTTGGGTGTTTTTTTTTTACATATTATAAACCAGCGCTTGAGCGCAATCCTGCCTGATGGTAAGCAGTGACGCAATCGTTGATGGTAAAGCGCACTAGTTTATTAAGAGCCTATTCACTCTAGCCACGAAGACACTCAAATTGTAGTCCGACGGAAACACCGCCGCTGGCAAATTGTTCCAGTCCCTCGATGTACGCGGTATAAAGGAGGAGGCGAAACGCTTCGTCCGGATCGTAGTGGTGTTAACAACGTAAGGGTGGAAACCAGCCGTACGACGGGTCGTCCGCTGGTGGAACGGAGATGGGGGAATTAACTCATGCAATTCCCTCGCACACTCCCCGAAATGCATCCTATAGAACACCGAAAGGCTGGCTACTCTACGCCTGTGCTCTAGGCTTTGGAGACCAACTCGAGTTAGATCAGGGTCACCAATCAGCCTCTTTGCACGTCTCTCCACTGAATCCAAAGTGGCCAGGTGACACTTGGCAGCACCTTGGTGTATCTCTGAAGGACCGCATCAGAAATGAGGTGATCCGACAGAGGAGCAAAGTCACCGACATAGCTGAGAGGATTAGCAAGCTGAAGTGGCAATGGGCTGGTCACATATGCCGCAGGGCCGTCAACCGTTGGGGTAAACGAGTCCTCGAGTGGAGACCGCGTCTCGGCTAACGTAGCGTAGGACATCCTCGGGCGAGATGGAGCGACGACATCAAAAAGATGGCTGGTAGTGGGTGGCGGAGAACTGCTCAGGATCGAGCTTGTTGGCGTGCCATGGAAGAGGCCTATGTCCAGCAGTGGACGAGTAGGGGCTGATGATGATGATGATGAACTAACTTCCTGTTGAACGATTTAATAAAAATATCACGATGAAAAGGCAGGTGAAGTGAAGTTAGAGTGAGGTGGCAATAGTGTCAATCCCTTTTTTTTTGTTTTGGATGGGAAATCATCAAATTACCTCTCCCGCTCTGTGCAGAGCGGAGGGGCGTGTCAGACTTTTACTGACTAAAACCCACCCATATCCCTTCACATGCTTGTGCGCCAGGGCCATGGTTTCTTTTTTAATCAACAACCTGAAACCGCAACCCTGACCCAGGCGAAATCGGTTTCGTGGACCCCGTCACGATATGCTTATTCGCAGAAGGAGGTAACGGCCTGACATGCACCGTCACCGACTTCACCCTCACTATCCATACTAATATTCTAAATGCGAAAGTAACTCTGTCTGTCTGTCTATCTGTCTGTGTCTGTCTGTCTGTCTGTCTGTTACGCTTTCCCGCTTAAACCTCTCAACCGATTTTGATGAAATTTGGCACAGACAATCTTTAGACCCTGAGAAAGAACATAGGCTACATTTTATCTCGGAAAAAATTGATCTTCCCGAGGGAAATCTAAAAAGCGCGATATAACCGAACTCCACGCGGGCGAAGGCGCGGGCGGAAAGCTAGTTCCTTATAAAACCATGAGTTGGTGACCCAAAAGATAGTAAGAGATAGGCGCTCACTTCGCCTGTGTTTTCATTATTTATTTATTTTTGGTTTGTAATGGTAACAAAATTACTAGATTTTTGATTTGTGAGTATTAACGTTATTTTCTCTTTTTATTTGGTTGTTGCTTCCTATTTTCTCTTGTCTGTTTCTATAAAGAATTCTTAGAGACAACAAACAAGAAAAAACAACGATTTCTTCTCTTATATTGGAATAAAGTGGGTTATAAAAATTAGGTATTTCTAAACCTTCTTCAAATGGGATTTCCACCAAACCAAATATTTTATTGTATAGACGACAGCGGGTCAACCTACCCGAAACTGTCAAACATTGCCACCCAATCAACCTAGAGCCTTAATGCTTTAGCTGTACCTAAAGTTGAAAATCTAATAAAGATATCACACCGATTGTAGTAACTTGATGTGTGCACAAGAAAATATACTCAAATAAAATGAACAACAATAACACAAACAACAGCCAACTTCTTTTCTCTTTCTGCTATATCTTCCTGCCATCGTTGTAATGGAAAGAGATGGTGTGGACATAAAAATAAGGTGGTCTTTGGAGCTAAATAAGAAATGTCATAATATTGATCATGATTGAAAATAAATAAGTATTGTTTATTCACAGTCTCTCTCGATACGCACGAATTTACTCACCCGAAATCGTCTCTTGAAGTTTTGTGGTCTAGTCAACAATTCCAAAAACATGTATACATTAAGAATTTTACGCAATAAAGTACGTTTGCACACAGAAAGGATAAGAAATAAATATTATGAGATGTGTACTTCATTCATCACCATCTCAGCGTTAAACCTAGTTGCATACGAAGCTTTTTCAGCTTTGGAGTCTGGGGTCCACTTTACTAGCCTAACTGCTCATTTGGCTAAACATCGATATTTTCCGTGTAGCGACTGACACAACTCGAAGGCGATATCGAAGCATTTCAATTAGACCAGCTGTTGAACTTTTGAGGGCCCTAACAACCCGTAACGACTGCCATTAGATGTTCGTATGGCAACCGGGACTAACGGCTTCACGTGCTTTCCGAAGCACGAAAAGGCTGGGACTCGAAATCGCGCCTCCTTGCGCAGCGGCCGCGTTCGCTATCGCTACGCTACGGAGACTAAGGTGATATAGAATTTAATTAATTGATTGCATAAAATTCAAAAGTGATGATTCGCTCGTATCGGGCGATCAAATTTGTACGAATCGAGCAATAAGATCAATAAGTCTAGTTTACAATAGCGTAAACCAGTGTGAATAAATGTTATTTAATCATATAGTCAACGAGCAAAGCTGTGGAAAAATTCTCTTTAATTTTCGACTGAATAATTTAATTTTCCAGCTGATTTCATGCATTCGTTTGAAGACCGAAAGCTATTGGCTGCCTGTCAACAATATTTTGCTTATAAATTGATGGAATTATAATTTCTTTAGAAGTTAATAAGTTAAGAATAACAAAATGTTTGTAGGTAATGACGGCGTGAAGGTAATTAAGTTCATTAATTGTAACGTTTTTATAGCTATAATTTAACGTTAAGAAAAGATTAATGGTATAGTGAAAGATTTAGGATTCAGAGGTTTAAATTTGGCCAATTTTACCAACTATATTAATGTGTTTCTGTCCACGACTTGTCTATGAAAACCGCATTGCATCGCATCGTCAGCCTGTTATTTTTCATTGTTTTCACTAAGTGTTCCTTTTGTTTTCATTCTGTTTAGCTCTCAAAATTCTTATTCAAAAACTTTGACAATCAAATACAAAAATAGTTTTCTAAACCAAACGGTAGATTCAAAGATTAGCGAGTTGAATCAAACTTTTTAGCTTTATCATTAAGTTCGTCAAACATGTAAAACAAATATAAATGTAAGGAAAAATAAAAATTTAATTCCTTTAAAAAAAGTTAAATTTATGCTACAAATTCAAACATTCTTATAACTTTTCTTTACTGCTAGTCATTCTGAAATCTACGTAATTACATTTAAAATGTAGCTGATATTTATTTATCTTGAAATAACGTCAAAGGAGATGTTTCAGAAATGTATGGCTATAACTAACTGTTTTTAATATTATTTTTCTATATTTTGGCTTACTTTTTATACAGATTCAATTTATTTCGGCCAAGGAGTGCAACACAACTACCTACTAATAAATATGGTGGTCAGCAATAAGCGAAATAAGATTTTGACAGTGACATTTTATTGACGTGTCATGTATCTAAGGCTATCGTATCTATATTATCTACTATATGACTGCGAAAAAAACAAAACATGAATTCCGAACATACGGACCATTAAATAAACACAATCAGCTCAAATCAACACTCGGCACGAACACAACGGGAAAATAGAACTGTCAAAGTCGCCAATCAAACGTCATAAAAAGTGTCATGGCTACCTTAATAAAGGGTTATCTCACTAAAAAACGTTTCAAATAATTAATAATATATACTTGTATTTTTATTCAAAAGCGGACCCCAGACTTCAAAGCTGAAAGCTACGGATGCGACTGGGATTAACGCTGGGATGATGATCATGATGACTTGTATTTTTATTCATAATAATTTAGTTGTATTTTTATGAAAATCTTCTATTTTTTTAACCGACTTCAAAAAGGAGGAGGTTACTCAATTCGACCGTATATATGCTTTTTTTTTTATGTTTGTTCGCGCATAACTTCGTCGTTTATAAACCGATTTTGATCATTCTTTTTCTGTTGGAAAGAAGACGTTCCCAAGGTGGTCCCATGGTAAGGATATCAGGGTTTGATGGCGGAAGACCAGAGAAAACAAGGGGAACTTTAAAAAATTGCAGGGGCGACAAGTGCATTTCTTAGCATTTCATTAAGTATTTTATAGTACTACAATTTAATAAAGGTCTGGAGTAGATCTGATGATGGAGCCGGGAGACAGTCGAAGGAACTCCTCAACAATTCACAGCAGCTACCTTGTGTTTGGGCTTGATTAATTTGTATTGATAAGAACTTTACACCTAGATGAGTTGTGACTGTCATAAGAGCTCTAATGATGAAGACAAAGGCCAGTTCCGGGAACTCCTCAACGGTTTACAGTAGCTACTTTGTGGTTGGACTTCATTCATTTATATTGATGAGACCTTTGCATCCATTGGGTTAAAATAATGGTCTGCAGTAAATTTGATGATGAAGACTATAGGCAGTTGAGGGAATACTTACGGGTAAAAATTAAAGTAAACAAAATTACGTCGTTTCCCAACTATATTGGCGCCAGCTTCCAGTCTGACGGATGCAACTGAATACATAGTATTTTTAACAACTAAAAAGTGTAAAATAAAAACTTTTTTACAAAAAAAATAACCGACTTCCAAAAACCACTACAAAGTGAAAAATAACTAATTTCGGAAGTCGGTGTCAAAAAAGGAATATACAAAACCAAAGACACCGACTTCCGAAATTAGTTATTTTTTTGTAAAAAAGTTTTTTTTCCTTTTTATCTATATACCGTACATAGTGATGGCCCAAAATGAAACATCTTCTTTAAACATTCTATTTTTTTCTTGCGTGCGTTTACAAACATGTAAACTCACGTACACAAACAGACAGACCTGGAACAACTACTTGTAGGTCTTACAAATATTTGTTCCGTGCGGAAATCGAACCCGCGACACGCAGCGCAGCAGTCAATAGCTTAAACACTGCGCGAACCGTGTCGTCAATATTTAAATTTGAGTGTAGGTAATAAATGTGTGTGTGTGTGATGTGTGTGTGTGTGGGTGGTGTAATTAATGACAACAAATCTAATACACAGCGATTTTAGATAGCTGAAGGGACTCATAAAAATGTTCTGTGCCATTAACAACCAGGGATACAATTATTCTCAGTCCATTAACCAAGAAGTATCATTTTGTAACATTTTCGGGATCACAGACACAATTAATGCTAGTAACGTCGATTTTCAGTTCAAGATAAAAATAGGAAACATTCAACACAATGCAACTCGTGCAGCAAATATCCGAAATGGATTTCAAAGTATCCACCACTAAGAGATATTCCCTTTAAACACCTCTACAATAAAGATGTGAAAAACCTCATTCCGCTGTAATGAAAGGAAGACAGCACTGGATCGCACCTCGAAAATCGTTTTCAATCCTGATCCAGTCTTTATCGATTCAATCTAGCAAAGTGAAACCATACCAGTAACGTTGGTAGCAAAATTCGGAATGTTTTCAAACAGGTACACAATATTTGTACTAGATTTTTGTTGTCGCCTGGTAGCTATTTTGTTACTTCCCTTTTTGCTGACCGTATTCAAACGTGAAAGTGCTCGACTTTGTTGAAATTTTGGAACGTTTGCTTACAAGCCTGTGCTAAGTACCCCGGTCATAACATTTTTTCCTTCGTCATTTTTTAACTTCGTTATAGCCATATTAAGTTTTAGTTATGTTTTTACACGCTGCTTATGATTTTTTTAATTTTTTTTTTTATTAGTTATAAACTAGTGCTTGACTGCAATCCCGCCTGATGGTAAGCAGTGATGCAATCGTTGATGGTAAACGCACTAGCTTATTAAGCCTATTCACTCAAAAAAACTGAGTGAATAGGAAGGAAGACGGCAGTTGAGCGAGGTGATGCAATGTTTAACCCAACAACACGACCAACGATGCTGCGCCAGAGGATGATCTGGAGACCCTCCACGACCAAACTCCCGACACAACAACAATAGGCACATCGTACCCGGTACACATCGCAACACAACTGCTCAAACCCGTCCTCCGTACGGCTTCACCAGACATCATGCCGGAACACGACGAATCGCTTGGCGGCAAGACTTTGTCTGGTGGGTGGTAACTTATGCCGGCGGCTGATGTTGTTGCCTACCACCGAGAAAACTTAGTGAGAAACTTTAGTGGCGCTAAGCACTTTTGTTGGATGGGGGAAAAGCATCGAATTCGCGTGAGCGTGTTCGCGACACCGTGAACCATACAGCGAGATATACATATAGGTATATCGCATCTATATATTTAGATATATATCATACATGTTGTTATTCACAGATGCCTATGTAAATAGTTACAATTAATTTACTGAATCTTGTTTACTTGAAACACTTATTTTATTCGCATCACCTAAATCTCCGTTTTGTGTGTGCAATATGCATTTGATAACATAATATTAATCATGTAGTATAAAAAGCCTTAAGTTTATAAAATAAAAGGAGCATTACTGAACGCCATTCGTAGTCTTCACTACATTGGCGAACCCGACGTGATCTAACCAGCTACGGACCCGGTTTCTGCCTGCCGGCTGGTCTACCTACTGATACTCGTGATTTAAGAGATTCTAGTGACCTCTCACAAGCGGGTCTCATCACTGGGATTTCAAGGACTATATACACGGTATTGTCC
The DNA here is from genome assembly GCA_017933935.1 of Sesamia nonagrioides. Classification (NCBI taxonomy): domain Eukaryota; kingdom Metazoa; phylum Arthropoda; class Insecta; order Lepidoptera; family Noctuidae; genus Sesamia; species Sesamia nonagrioides. Next base: position 2,215,406 of record JADWQK010001182.1, read on the forward strand.
AGGATGGCAACCAGCAGGTAGAACGTCCCTGGGTTGGGCTGCTCTCCCCAGCAAGCTCCGAACGGTCAGCCTGTATCACAGGAAGGAGGGCGAATCGATACGCTCTTACTACAGTCATGACTGTCTGACTTTTGGCCCGCGTATTCCAGACTTTAGTTCACGTATTTTGAAGCTGTAATAGCGCCACAAAAGCAAGGAGATGACGCGCGCTATCAAGCGTCTATTGCCCGACTCGGCTTGGATGCGCTTCATCAAGTGTGTGACATAATTATGTATGTACACACTTCGCATCTATGTAGATGCGATGTACCTACATACGTATTATGTATATTGTATATGTATAGTGTGTACAATGGTATAGATTGCATCACCGATATAACGTTTTTTGTTTTTTTTCCCAGTCCACGACTACCTTTTATTACCCGACTACGGCAACGCAAAAGGAGGGTTATGATTTTGACAGGCTATGTATGTATGTATTTATGTATGTATGTATGTTCATCTGTTCCCTCGTAACTTCTAAACTACTTATCAGAATTCGACAAATGACATATCATTAGAAGCGTCTTGATTGTCCGCTGGTTATAGGCATATGGGGTATGGTTATATATATGGGGTTTCACAAAATCTAATGTGGCGCCCTCTAGCGGACAAAACATACAGAGTAAAAAAATAAAGTTAAGATAAATATGCCGTGTTTGGTATCATTTGAAAGCGTTTTACTTGTACATTTGGAATATATATATATTGCTAGTATTTTCTTGTGACTTTACCTGTATTCATGGGCTGGTTGCATATAATTCACATCTTTTCGTTCATAGCTTCTTTACTACTTATCAGAATAAGACCACTGCAGTCCCATTAGAAGGGCCTTGATATTCTGTTAGTTATGAGCTATAAAGCTTGTCACCAAATTTAGTATTGCGCCCTCTAGCGGACAAAAAGTTCTATGTTAATATAAAATTAAAATAAATATACAGTGACAACGCGAAAGGACGTAAACGTAAACGGGAAAGGCGTAGACAACGTGTGACTACGCCTTTCCAAACATGAAAATTTATCTCTACATAGTGAATATTGCACACTTCAGAATGGTATTGTATGACATTATTGTCAATTTACAACGAAGGCATCTTAACTATGTCCATTTACCTGCAACTACATTAGCAACTTTGTTCAGTTCAGTATTCTGAAAATCTTGTTTTATACTTTTTCAGCGTCGTTTTTTGTCGTAGTTGGGTTTTAGTTTTCTTACTTTTTATTATTGTACTTTCGTTTTTTTTTTTTTTTTGAAACTGTAGGCAGTTTTGTTCCCCGTGATCCAACACAGTCTTTTATTCAGGTAGCCAACAATGTTTGGGGTACTTATTATCTTATATTCATAGCCCTCTTTAGCCCTGTATCTAAAGATCTGGAAGTGGATCAAAGGAGTTTACTCAGCTTGTATTTGTACTATTGCAAACCATTGTGCTTACTGTGCCGCCTTACATACTTTCGCATTTATAATATTAGTCATGGATAATGTGATAAACCAGCGCAGCGACATTTCTTTTAAATATCGATGCATTATGCTGACATAGAAGCCATTCGGCCTGATTTACTGTTACTGTTATAAAAAGAACATGGATTACTGCATAAACAGATATAACCAACTTCTAAACGTAATCATCATATTCTGTCTAGCCTATTGCCAACAATCTTGGTGTCGATTTCAAGTCCAATTGGCTTTCAATACATATACGTATTGTTAGGTATCGATTACTGATTCTTCTAATGCCTACAAAACCGGGCTAAACTTAAAAAAAAACCTCTAAAAAATTAAATATTATTTTGCAAAAGGAGGCACTTAAATTTATACATTTGCGGTAGGCAATACATGCGCGGGCGAAAGGGGGCAGGGCACGTGGCACGCGGTCGCATCGCTATTCGCTCATAATAATACCGTCAAAAATCGTGTTGTCACTTATTAAAAAACACTAAATTTTGAGGAAGTTGGAATTAATTCGCGGAAAAAAAAAGATTAATTCAAAATTGATTAATATTGTTACCACGATGACTATGTAAAATTTCATATTTTACTTGAACATGTGTTTACCTAACCTTTATTATACTTATGGGTCGGACGGGGTTTTATTTACATAATTATTGTATATTACATCTCACCGAGAGGAGACCTGTGTCCCAACAGTGGGAACATTATAGGCTGATTCTTATTCTTCTTCCTCAGCCTGTAAAGGTCCATCCCCCAAGGCTTTCCACAATGACCGGTCTTGTGCTGCCAGCATCCATCGGATTGCCGCCTTCACCAGGTCATCGGTCCACCTTGTTGGGGCCTCCCTATGCTGCGTCTTCCGGTACATGGCCGCCACTCCAGAAACTTACTGCATAATGTGCCCAGCTCACTGTCACTTAACTTTTGCGACTCGAAGAGCTATGTTGGTGACTTTGGTTCTTCTGCAGATCTCCTCATTTCTGATTCGATCACGCAGAGAAACTTCGACCTCTTTCCATCGCCCTTTGTTGTTTGGCTGATTATCATGATGATATTACATGGACTGCGTACCTCACCTCCACAATCCAGTTACTGGATAAAACATCTGAACCTACTGCAGTAGACACAATTAAAACCGGTTTTTACAAAGGACAAAAGCCCTCTCCGACATAACGGCTCTCGTCGTTCAATTTCTACAAATTGCATGAACAGTGTACTTTTTCACTTCTAAACCAATCAACTTAACAGAGATCGTTTCCTTTGTTTATTGCAGGTGACTGAAAGAATTAGGTTATGTGATCGAATCCTATCCATCCGTGTAATAGAGTCTTTAATCTGTCCGTGAGGGGAGCCAATGGCAAAGCAGGAAAAATATATTGGAAGGTAAGGAAAGACCCTAATTATGTTTATAACATAATTAGGTCCCCTACATCTCTCTTGGGTGAGGTTCCAAAATTTGGAATATTGGAATGGAACAGAACTGAGATAAGATTACATTTGCTTTATGTTCTTAGTTAATATCGGAACTAGTAAGAATAAAAAAGGTTTAGAACTTTGTTAGCTAAGGCATGTGGTTTTTTTACATTTAATATTGAGGGTCATCATCATCCATCAAATAACAGCGTAAGAAATTACGCTGACGCCGATAGAGAGGTCAGCGTGTAGCACCCAATCGTACCGATGTTTCACAGATGTGGGGTAGATAATGACTCTGTCCGTTAGAGAAGCCTCGATCACTCCACAGAGATAGGTCGGCATCCGGTGATACCAGAGTGTCTCCCTGAAGCAATTCCAGGATACGGTGTTGAACGCGCTGGCCCCACCTTGGGCCACAGCGTTCCCTGTCATGAGGGTTCACGCGCATAATGGTTTCCACCGTAGAGCACCCTTTGTGGAAGCTAAAATGGATCTCCACCGAATCCGGCATGAGTCACCCGACTAGGTGGTCTGCAATACTCTTTCAAATAGCTTGCCCACCTCGTCAAGCAGCACGATGGGATGGTAAGCGGACGGAGAGTCTGCATAAAAAACAGTACCAGGTACCATATGACTTGAATAATCTTTACTCACATCCACATAGATCCCAGGCAATCCAAATACCCTCGTATCAGGTTCCTCCATCGGTGTATACCTGTAGAACTCATGGTTGCCCCTGTACCACTTCACGGAGTACAGTGGCGCCCCCTGCATGTCCCGGGAACAAATTAAGGCGGCTGTGCCACCCCTGATGACTGTGGAAGGCTGAACTAGGAGCATGACGTCTCGAAGGCTTGTGACACCTGAAATATAAGAAAAAATCGTGAGCAAAATCGTAATCAACATAAAAATTATGTCTGTTCAAAATGCTGATTTTTATGCTTAGTACTAAAGTCAATAAAAAATATTATATGGTAAATCAGATCGGAGAGTTCACAGAATCGCTGCTCGTTTCCATAATTGAGTCAGTGATTTTCAACATTATTCAGATATGAATAAAAAATCGCCTGCGATGTTTGAATAAAAAAACTGTACATTTTTTTTAATATTATAAACTACTTAGTGATTTACCGCGATCCCGCCTGGTGGTAAACAAATATGCAGCTCTTGATTGTAAAGCGCGCTAGTTTATTAAGAGTCTATTCACCTTAAAGACACTTAAATCGTAGTCAGACGAAAAGATCACCGCAAGCAAATTGTTCCAATCCTTCGATGTACGCGGTATTAAAGACGAGGAGCAAAGTAAACTAATATTTACTGAAAGTATTTAATAAAGAAAATTGATAGGTGATTTCAAAATGAGTTCCACCGATCTTAATATCACTGAGTTCTTATGTATATGAGTAAATTGTTCAAAATGAATATCAAACCTAGAGGAGCAAATCCATGTAATACCATCAAACAAAGCCGCCTAAGCCAGTTCAATAAATCGTCAAACACATCCTGACGTCATGAGAAATCGCGTTGCTCTTTCAGCTGACACTCAAAAAACAAATGACGAAGTATGATTACATTTCCTGATATCTAATAGATAGGATCTTTACCAAAACTAAGATCGATTGTCTCATAACTCTTATAAGACACGGCACATATGGTCTGACCGAATCCAACACAATAAAGAAGGCTCAGAGCCATTTGTTCTGACCCAAATTTTTAGTTCGAAGTAAATATTTCTGAACAAAATACTCTTAGTAGTTTTTGTGTTATGAAAACTTTGCTAGATTCAGTGAAGTTTTTTAAGAATCAATTCAGAATAGTGTTTTACTTTTAGGAAACTGAAGATAAATCTTTTTTTGTATTTTTGGATCGACACACGTGCGAGAATAACGTATTCATAGAGAGATAAACTCATTACAGACGATCGAGTGGTATTGGCAACCTGTCTTCGTTGATGGCAGTAAATTAAAACAAGATTATGGATAGAGCATTTTTTCCTTGATGTTGTTCAAATTCACATTAAGGAAAATTGTTCATGAAATCGTTATTTTTCTGAAATATTTTAGCAGAAGAATCATTTTGAGTGATTTTTGAAAAAGAAAGGATTAAGTCCGATTAGGACAGGCGTACTGAGAGTTCCGAACAAATTTTAAGTTATTAATATCTACCGTTCTTGGAATTTTTCCTTTACTAGAGAACTGTCGCTCCAACCAAATCACTCCACGCTAATTTCACCAAAGATTTTACGGTGAAATGATTACAGAATAGACCGACAGAATTTTAAACAAGTTCGCAACATGCTGAACTAGCGGTATTTACCCAGTCATCATCATCGCAGCGTTAATCCCAGTCGCATTCAAAGCTTTTTGCAGCTTTGGAGTCTGAGGTTCGCTTTACTAGTCTAACTGCTGATTTTGGCTAAACTTCGATATTTTCCGTGAAGCAACTGCCGTCTGCACTCCACAGCCCGAAGTCTATATCGAAGTAATGCAGCTAGACCTATTGTTGGACTTTTGAGGGCTTCAACAACCCGTAACGACTGCCATTAGATGTCCGTATGGCAGCGGGACCAACGATATTTACCCAGTGTTTAAAAAAAAGGACGCGATGACGTTGCCAAATCTCTCACTTACTCCCAGGAATGCATACTCCTTTCCTTAATGGCATGTTCTCTTAATCATGTTGAATGTAATATTATTCCTATTCGTTTTCATTATATGTAGGCTGATTAATTATACTATGTAAATATATATGTGGTTGTACCCAAACCTTCTCCATTCTCTCACATATATATATATATAGAAGGTATATCAAAACATACCTCACTTTCAAAGAGTATTTCGCTTGGTCTTGATGTACAAAGCCAAAGTGGAACCAAAGTTAAGAACATTAATAACGCCTTGTAAATTTCTACCTACCCGCACTTTCCTATGTTTTCGAAGTAGATAATTGTAAAATGGAAGTATTATTTACATTATTGATAAAGTTTATTACAGGAAAACAGCTCATGAATAAAGTCTATTGTGGAATAGCAGGTTCAATAAACTCTATGACCCACCGGCAAAGTAATTACGTCACACATTATCAGTAGCCATGAGTTTCATTTTGACAGTTCAACAGCATTCATTTTTTTTTTATAATTATAAACTAGTGCTTTACTGCAATCCCGCCAGATGGTAAGCAGTGATGCAATCGTTGATGGTAAAGTACACTAGTTTATTAAGCCTATTCACTTAAAAAACTTAGGAATGACAGCCTCCGTGGCGTAGCGGTAACGGACGCGGCCGCTGCGCAAGGTGGCGCGGGTTCGATCCCCGCACAGTGCAAATATTTGTAGGCATGAATATGAATATTTGCACTGGTCTGGTCGTGCCTCGGAAAGCACGTTAAGCCGTTGGTCCCGGTTACCGTACGAACATCTAGTGGCAGTTGTTACGGATTGTTGGAGCCCTCAAAAGTCCAACAATTGGTCTAACTGCAATGCTTCGATGTCGCCTTCGGGTTGTGGAGGTCAGACGGCAATCGCTTCACGGCAAATGTCGAAGTTTAGCCATATCAGCAGTTTGACTGGTAAAGCGGACCCCAGACTCCAAAGCTGAAGAGGCTTCGGATGCGACTGGGATTAACGCTGGGATGATGATGATGATGACTTAAAAAACTTAGGAATAGGAAGGATGACAGCAGTTGAGCGAGGTGATGCAATGTTAAACCCAAAACCGACACGACCAAACGAAGCTGCGCTAGAGGGAGATTGATCTGGAAACTCTCCACGACCAAACTCCCGACACAACAACATTTGGCGTATCGTACCCGCCACACATCGCAACACAACTGCTCAGACCCGTCCTCCGTACGGCTTTACCAGACATCATGCCGGAACACGACAAATCGCTTGCCGGCAAGACTTTGTCTGGTGGGCGTTATTTACGTTGTTGGACAGAGATATTTTTCGGACATTAATAGCAATGGATTAGCAATATGCTTCAAAATGATTCTAATTTTTAGCGGCAGTATGTTACGTGATTAGGGTGCTGAATCGGTTTTTCAACAAAAACCGGTTAATTCCGGTAGAATCCCTGTTGTCCTACTATTACGTGTTAAAACCATCATTAAATCATTGTGTAAAAGGGATAGCGCTTTTCTTCCTATATAGCTCCATCTTTGTCTGGCACTGGAACTATAAGGGTTTTAACAAGTTATACATAGTAACCCCGTGATCTGGTCCCTCACTGGTTGTTTTTACGTTTAAGTTTCTGTTTAAAAATTTAAAAATAAGCTCATCATTCCTGTTTGATCCCCGTCCTATTTTTTATTCTGGTCGTATCACCTAGTTATCTTAACATATATTTTACATTCAGCAACAATATATAATATGTACAGAATAATACAATCTAAAAAACTTACTTTACAAATGTTTTGTTAAGGTGAAGAGCGGATTTTTTTTCCTTGGCAACATTCCGCCTACAATAGATATCTACTATTTCTTTTTTTCACAAAATCAAACAATACATTTATTATGTTTGTTATTTGTTTAAACATAAAATAAACAAACGGTTTGTTCAGTTTATATAGAAAGTCTGGTAATTAATGTTTATTTTAAATACATTTTCCTTCTCCTTGTTACAAAATTCTAATTAATTTCTATTTATTTTAAGTACTGTTATATCAGCCAACAAAGGGTTTACGCATACAACACAACCACTCATCATTATTATTTTAGATGAAAGATGTCCACTGCTGGACATAAAATGGAACCAAACACCTCCATTTCATTCTATTCTGTGTTCCCGTCTCCAGCAGGTGGCATTCACGGTGAACCTTTTCTGAGGTTTACCAACGCTACGTCTTCCAGTACGCGGTTGCCAATTCGGAATCCTTTCAGTCCCATCGGCCACCTGTTCTGCCTGCAATATGCTATGCCCACTGCCACTTCAGTTTGGCAATTCTTCCAGCTATGCAGGCTAATTTGCTTCTCCTATGCTTCTGATTAGGCCTCTGATCCGATTACATAGGGAAATTCCAAGCATAGCCTTCTCCATCCTTGCATAACCACTATTTTGAAGGATATACCAAAGAACCGTCTGTCAGTATAGAAAGGAAGAAAGAAAGAAACATTGTTTATTCCGCACAAACAGAACGTACAATAATAATAAGTACACTAAAATAATATTTAACGCATAATAAAGAAAAAATAAAAATATAATTCACTAAAAAGCCTCGTACTCAAACTAAGTATCTGAAACTGTTACTCTTATACATATCCAGGGCCATCTGTAATCTTTTGGAGGCCCTAAGCCTTAGAAATCATGGGGCCCCTGTGAGATTAGAGGTAGTAAGAGAAACAGACCAAGTATATAGGTAATATTTCATAACTTTGTAAATCACTTATTTTATCATTGATTCGTAATAATGCATAGAATGGAGCTGCGCGTGCAAATAATAATATCTTATTTTATGCAAGCAGACCGGGGCCCGAGTCGTGGGGCCCTGGGTGCTTGCCTAGATTGTCCAATGGAAAAGAGGGGGCTGAACATATTGGCTCACATTTAAATCACGTATTTACCCGTGGTAGGCCCGTGTATGGAAGTACCTAACAGCTACCCTTAGTCTTAAACTAATATCTTCAGCTACAACTATCCTCAGTGGCGAAAGTTTGGTGAGATTTTTTTTTCTCTACTACTAGGTACTCTTTTCCTACGACTGTTACGAAATTCTAATGTAATTTTGTCACTGTACTCTAACACAATGCGCCAATCGGCTTTATATTTTTCCTTAAGTTAGAGTATTGTATTTTCTCTGTAAGTAATTGCTAAAACGTTAAGTCTTTTGAGAAAATACATGTTTAAAATTTGTAAAATGTATTAAAAAAAGTTCTCAGAGTTTGAGTTTTTTAATTTTTTTTTTTACATATTATAAACTAGCGCTTGACCGCAATCCTGCCTGATGGTAAACAGTGACGCAATCGTTGATGGTAAAGCGCACTAGTTTATTAAGAGCCTATTCACTCTAGCCTTGAAGACACTCAAATTGTAGTCCGACGGAAACACCGCCGCTGGCAAATTGTTCCAGACCCTCGATGTACGCGGTATAAAGGAGGAGGCGTAACGCTTCGTCCGGATCGTAGTGGTGTTAACAACGTAAGGGTGGAAACCAGCCGTACGACGGGTCGTCCGCTGGTGGAACGGAGATGGGGGAATTAAATCATGCCATTCCCTCGCACACTCCCCGAAATGCATCCTATAGAACACCGAAAGGCTGGCTACTCTACGCCTGTGCTCTAGGCTTTGGAGACCAACTCGAGTTAGATCAGGGTCACCAATCAGCCTCTTTGCACGTCTCTCCACTGAATCCAAATTAATATAACATGAACGTTCACTTTGGAAAACAAGTAAAAATATCATCGGTTTCCAAAGCAAATTCTCATGCTTCGACAAACATTTCCACAGCATAGCTAGCTATTTCACGTTATTAGTTCATGTTTATCGTAACAGATGGCGTTGACAGTCTCACCACGATTCACTCTCAAAGATAATTAATTAATTTAATAATGTGTGGTTTGCCCACGATTTTCTTGCTGACAAACGATGCAAAGCCGAATATTAATATTGTGAAGGTTTTCAATAGTAATAAGCTGTCGTGTATTCTACTTATTGCCAATACACAAACATTTCGGATGATTTATAACTTAAAGTTTTTGAAATTATTATTTTACTCTTAGGCATGAGTTTCATTGCTAAGAATTTTCTATCTGTGTTAGCACAGACATAAAGTGGGTAACAAAGATAATGTCTTGACCTATGAGTTCGTCCCACTTATCTAAAAGCTTAACGTTGTTTTAGACCGCGTAGAAAGACGGACCATTTAGAACAAATTATGAGTACTTGCGGCAAATAATGAAGGTATATAATTTAGGGCTTTTTACCCAAGGGAAAAACGAGACCCAATTACTAAGGTTACCCTGCCCATCTGTCTGTAACTCATGAACTGTGACAGGTAGACAGTTGAAAATTTCAGAGATAATGTATTTTTGTTGCCGCTTTATCAACAAATGGGCTGATTGGTGACCCTGATCTAACTCGAGTTGGTCTACAAAGCCTAGAGCACAGGCGTAGAGTAGACAGCCTTTCGGTGTTCTATAGGATGCATTTCGGGGAGTGTGCGAGGGAATTGCATATCTCCGTTCCACCAGTGGACGACCCGTCGTACGGCTGGTTTCCACCCTTACGTTGTTAACATCACTAGGATCCGGACGAAGCGTTTCGCCTCCTCCTTTATACCGCGTACATCGAGGGATTGGAACAATTTGCCAGCGGCGGTGTTTCCGTCGGACTACAATTTGAGGGTCTTCAAGGCTAGAGTGAATAGGCTCTTAATAAACTAGTGCACTTTACCATCAACGATTGCGTCATTGCTTACCATCAGGCAGGATTGCGGTCAAGCGCTGGTTTATAATATGAAAAAAAAAAATATTAAAAGTTGGGAGTTTTGGCGGGAAAGTCAAGCTGAGTGTCACGCTCATTTTTCATTGGACTTATAAAGTTATTCATAGTGTTTACTAAATAAAAGTGGGTGATGTTTGTAGTAAAAAGTGCATTCAGTAAATAATTCATAAAGAACATTGAATTATCGCAGCATAGTGACCACATCATGACTTTGACTCAAACCTCCCTCGTAAGACGGTTCACGCGGCCGTCTTTTTCGACATGAATAATTCATTACATGACATTGGCTAAATGCAAAACCGTGTGAAGCCAAAAAAGAAAGAAAGAAAGAATAAAACGTCTATTTTTACAGATAATGGGCACAGAGTAGAAGATTGTGGTTCGACTCGTACTTGGCCGGTTTGAACTTTTGTCCCGTCAGCGAATATTCTGCGAGCTATCAATATAGCTCACACATAAATATACACACACACACATACAAGTGGGTTGGGCTATCCCAACCCACTTTATACTTACTGTTAACTTGGTAGCTTTACTCTAAGTTTTATGCCCAAATAATTGGTTCTAATTCATCATCATCATCTTAGCGTTAATATCCCAGTCGCATCCGAAGCTTTTTCAGCTTTGGAATCTGGGGTCCGCTTTTACCAGTCTAACTGCTGATTTTGGTTAAACTTCGATATTTTCCGTGAAGCGACTGCCGTGTGACCACCACAACCCGAAGGCGATATCGAAGCATTGCAGTAGGACCAATTGTTGAACTTTTGAGGGCTTCAACAACCCGTAACGACTGCCACCACCTGGCAACCATTGTACGGATTCTAGTTAACACCATACGAGTATTAATTGAGGTCCGTTAGGGCCGACGTCTGCCAGGGTCGTCACTAGTTCCAAAGAGTAACCCTGGCAAAGTAAGAGGAACACGGGTGCCTTTTACTCAGTGAATGACTGACATCCAAAACAGCCTACTGAAACATAATGAGGACCTTTTTGGATAGACACACAATAGATTTAAAAAAAAAGTGTCCGCGACTTCGTTCGCGTGAAATTAGTTCTGTGAACATTTTATTTTAACCCCAAAAGAGTCGCTTTCTCATAAGATGATCAAAATTATGTCAAGGACAATTTTGTTCACAATTCAACAGTAATTTATTTGGATAAGGATTAATATATTTTTCCAAATGCTCCGCTCCTATTGGTCGCAGCGTAATGTTATAAGCCTTCCTGGATTAATGAGCGATCCAACACAATAATAATTTTTCAAATCGGACCTTTAGTTCCTGAGATTAGCGCGTTCAAACAAACAAACTTTTCACCTTTTTTTTTTAGATGGCATCACGTAGTTGACCTTAAAATGTCGTGGCTACTTAACCGGACTATAAGGTTTTCAGCATAATACATAGGACGAGACAAAAACAAACTTCTTTGTTTTGTTTTTTTTTTTTTTTTTGGGTTTTTTTTTGAACTCAGCGCATCCAGATCTATATGATTATCTATAGTGGTGAGGGTTTTCAACGCAACTTCGGGCACATACATACAGACAGACATACAAACATACGCACTTTATAGGGATGGATTAGTAAAGATATAGCAGTCGTGGAACTGACCGACAGAAGTGAAAACTGAAATTATTAAAAAAACACTGAATACACAAAAAAACTGTCACAGTGTCAGGTCGGTCACGCTCATGCGAATTCAACGCATGAGCATCAACAAAAGTGCTCAACACATCACTTAAGAAAACTTTTCGTTTTCACTTCAAAAAACCTGGGACTTCCATAGGTGATGAAAACTAGAAGCCTCTCAACTTTAGGTGGGTTTAGTCTTTAGAAATAATATTAAAATAGGGTACCTCTATAAAACAACACGTTTAACATTCACTACGAGATACCTGTGTCATCGAAATGAGATCAAATAAAACGGGACTGTGATGTTTACTATCGGACCCGTAACTGCGTGTTCTGAGTATCATAGTACGTTAGAGGACGTTGATACTTGATAGAGTAGTTTTATGGTATATTTTTCATTATAATAGTAAAGTATATAAATGAGTACATAAGAGGAAGTCTGAAAGTGGCACCGATAGCTGAAAAGTTGTGTGGAAATCGGTTGTCATGGTACGGGCATGTGTTACGGAGAACTGAGGAGAATGTCGTGAGGAGAGTCTTAATTATGAATGTTGATGGCTATAAGAGTAGGGGAAGACCAAAGAAACGATGGATGGAATGTGTGAAGGATGATATGGCTAAGAAGGGGGTGACTGCCGAGATGGTTTCTGATAGGGATGCATGGAAGAAAAAGACATGTTGCGCCGACCCCACATAAATTGGGATAAGGGCAGGAGAATGATGATGAGTAAAGTATATTTATGTTTATTGACAGTCTCCATGGTATGACAGTAGCGAACGCGGCCGCTGCGCAAGGAGGCGCGGTTTCGATTCAGTGCAAATATTAGAATGCATGAATTTGAATATTTGCACTGGTCTGGTCGTGCCTCGGAAAGCACTCTAATCTAATGGCAGTCGTTACGGGTTGTTGGAGTCCTCAAAAGTCCAACAATTGTACTAATTGCAATGTTTCGAGGTCGCTCCCGGGTTGTGGAGGTCAGACGGCAGTCGCTTCACGGAAAATATCGAAGTTTAACCAAAATCAGCTGTTAGACTGGTAAAGCTGAGTCTAGACTCCAAAGCTGAAAATGCTTTGGATGGGACTGGAATTAACGCTGAGATGATGGCGATGAGTAAAGTTTATCCTTACTAATACTATAAATCGGAAAGGGAGTTTGTTTGTTTTTTCCGCTTTCACGCCGTAACTACTGAACCGATTGCTTTGAAATTTTGCAGACGTAAAGTCAGAAGTCCGGATTAAATCCGGTAATACTAAGGTACTTTTATCCCGGAAAAAAATTATATTCCTGAGAGAAATCAAAAAAGGGCGATATAACCGAACTCCACGCGAGCGAAGCCGCGGGCGGAAAGCTAGTTTATGAATATGTAAAATGTCCTCGAGTAGAGACCGCGTCTCGGCAAACGTAGCGTAGAACGCCCTGGGGCGAGATGGAGCGATGACATCAAAAAGGTGGATGGTAGGGGCTGGTGGAAAACTGCTCAGGATCGAGCTTGTTGGCGTGCCATGAAAGAAGCCTTTGTCCAGCAGTGGACGAGTAGAGGATGATGATGATAAAAATACAATTTGAGGGATTCGGGGACACCATGAGTTGTTCGAAAGACATCTCATGATCCCTGGTGCACAGGCAAGTGAAGGAACACAGGTGGCTTTTGTCAATAAAAGCCTGACACACCCTTCACCTTTGCGCCAGAAGCGGAAGAGGTCATTTCATGATTTTCTTTCCTCAAAAAAAAAAAACAAAATCAAAAGTCATTCATTCAAATTAGGCTGAGAATCAGCACTTTTTGAACGTCAATAATACATAAGACAGTCCCCCAACACGTCTGCCCTTCGATTTGATTCGGTGACCAAACCAGACCACAAACTTACTATCGTTTGTTTTTGTGACTCTGGAATGCAATTTTAAAAAGTTAATAATATCATTAACTAGTGATTATTCCTTGGGTACCTTAGTACGGATAAATTCTATGAATGCTGATGTAGCTAGAATATCGTAGAGTACTAAATGGGAAAAATTACAAAGAAGTATTGAAGAAAAAGAATTCGTAGTTCCCAAATAAAGGATAAGAGCAGGATACTGATAAGTATAAAGGACGAATGCTAAAAAGATAGTTTGGCGCGTGGCCAAAATTGGAACTAACACAACCATCGTTAAAGTTCCGCACCTCAAAAGGGAAACACGAGACCCTTAAAGGATCACTTTGTTGCCCGTTCGTCTGCCAATACGTCAAGACCCTTTTTCTCAGCAAAGCGTTGAGATAAGTTGACATTAATATAAAAACGTAAGTATGCTTTCCCTTGGAGTTCTGAAAAATGAAGCTTTTAAGTCCACGCAGTCAACAAAAAATATGCTGCTATTTACGTTATATATTTTGATGCTCGCAAACAAATCAAACCCGTACTTTCCGTTGCCATAGAATCGTGCCAAAGAGCAAGGTATCGCACCACAATTAAAAGAAAAAGTCAGACCCATACAGAGTCTGTGCATGCATGCGTGTATAGTTCGAATTTTTTGTTATAATTACCCACACCCACTGTTTATATCTAAGGTACCTACTGAAAAATATTGTGTACTGCTGTGAAAGAGCTGAGTCTCCTAACACAGGTATTACTTTTTTAACAGAATGCTCCAATCACCAATTAACTGAATTTAAAACTTTTCGACAACTCGGATCAGCAATAAATATTTGACTTGAATATCGTTCACTCGCAGTTTCAAAATCTAAAGTCATTTATTCAAATTAGGCTGAGAATCAGCACTTTTTCAACTTCAATATCAGGCGGGATTGCAGTCAAGCACTAGTTTATAACTAATTAAAAAAAAAAAAACAGTTCCCTAAAATGCCCACCTGTCGACACTTCCTAGTGCTTTCGCTGGGATTAAAAGTGGCGGAACAAACTCCCCAGCAGTACAGCTGTCTATTCATTTAAAAAAACACATGACTTTATACATGTTTATGTTTGATCATGTTATGAAAATCTTTTGTATGCTCATAAAAATATAAAATTGTTTAAAAAATACAGTGATGTCCATAATATAAATACTAGGAACAGGCACAAATTTATTGTACCTACAACAAGGCTCAAGAAAATAGGTGGCTCTTTCAGATGCCAATGCATACATTTTTACAATGGACTTCCAGAGGTGGTTCAAGATCTGAGCCTGAATAAATTCAAATCCTTCATTAAACGTAAGTTGTGTCAGAAAGCATTTTATAGTGTGAAGGATTATATTGAAGACAAAAAGGCTTGGGCTTGAGCTGCGTCCGATTTCTATACACTGATTGTTCTCTGATTTTTCCTCTTGTAGTTTTAATATGTAATTGTTTATGTTATTAATTCAAAGCCTGTATTACACACTATGTAGCCAAGCATATTGTACGTTACGGAATTGTATCGCTGACAGAGGTGTTCGGCACTTGTACAGCTACACAGGAGCTAAACTTAGTATTCGGGAACAGCTCTTAGCTGTAACGGCGTATTTTAATTTCTGAATTGATTTTTGTGTGTTTTCATAATGGACGCTCTCGGCGTACAATTTATTTCTGCATCGTTCTCACACGGTTGATTTCAACATGAATGATGTAATCAAATATTTGTAACAATAGCTTGAAAATTTAAAAGAGTGTCCATGGAGTTTCTTGCCCGTTCTTCTCCATAGGTACCTACTCTTTGGAATGGGCGACTAGCTTCTTCTTATTTACTGGCCGACCTTCTGACAATTCAAAAGTGCCTCTAACTGTTTTATTTGAAATAAATGCTTTGATTTGATTTGATTTGATTTGATCACACAAAAAAAATGTGATTACACACATTATTTTCGCAGTTAGGGCATTCTGACATATTATATCGATGTGTACGAGTCGATATTAAAAAAAGCCCAAAGTCGGACTCCGTCCTTTTACGTCGTAGCCGACATGCCCAGTTTCACAATGTAATTTTTGTGATATTTTTATTATTCTTTCAATATCATTCTGGGCCCAGTATGAGTTCCTCGTAGCACTCCCAAAGTACTCTAAGTATTTACCACTTCAATGAATCTAAATACATATGGTATAGATTATTTTTTGTCCAAAGTATGCAACAAAACAAGGCAAACTTAAACAAAATGTAACAACCGCATCTGCTCCAGATTAAATCGAGACTCGTAACATTGTCATAAATTCATTGCAAAGCACGTGCAGCCACGCATATTGGTACGCATAGATCTAAAGTCAAATTCAAGAAACTTAACTTTGTTAAACAAAATGGTACATAAAATTCAGAGCTAACAACGTCATGGTAAGTCATTTAGTGAGATAGCAGCCTGTCATAAAAACCTTCGTTAAACCTATATCGTACCTTCCAAAGACTCCAGAAAGTAAAACGACACATTAATAGGTCGTTACACAAAGAAATATACTTCAATCTGCATAATTTTAATGTAACTTTTCCGCTCTTCAAGTAAAATCGCGTCATTATTTAAATTTTCTCTTCGGAAAACAACCCGATCTCTATCTGGAAACGGCGTCCTAATCTATTTTGGCATCAGAAAGTGTTTTCGGGAAATAATAAAGATTCGACATCCATGTTCTTTGGGCTTAGTAATGCGACATTTATAATCCATGGCATTATTACTGACTGTTGCTTTTTATTGTGCTGCAGAGGCAAAGCTTGATACTGGAGTAACACCAGGCAGTAACGTTCTGAATTATGGAAGTAAGGGATTTTGGAGAGCAGAATTTGTTCCTCAGAAAATCTAAAAAAAAGAAAATCTAAATTATATTTTAATGATGAGAATTGGAATTCTGCTGTAATTTGTCATAAGGTTGCTCATTCTAGTGTTCATAATTTTATTGACCTGACGAGGTCGTTTCGTGTAAGAATAACAATACGTGACATTTTGAGACCCTTACGTGATTCATAAAACATGTTTAGCTGTTAGTCCCGGCTGTCATTCGAAAAATAGTCGTTCAGGTAGGCAAAAGTCTTATGTCTCTAGACGGGCGGGGCGAAGAAGGCGGGGGACGAACCCCCGTCTCCTTTAGCCCCGGAGTGTGACCAGCGTGTGTGTGTAGCCCCCGCACGCGCATTGCACTGTTCACCACGTCTGAGGATTACTCCGGTACCCCGGGTAATCCTTCCTTGGCTCGGGCGTGTCGTGGTGGCCTAGTGGTTAAAACACCAGCCTCTCAAATATGAGTGCGCGGGTTCGATTCCAGGTCAGGCAAGTACCAATGTAACTTTTCTAAAGGTATATGTACTTTCTAAGTATATCTTGGACACCAATGACTGAAGGTGAAGGAAACATCTTGAGGAAACCTGGACTTTAAGTCTGAAATCGCCAACCCGCATTGAGCAAGCGTGGTGATTACGCTCAATCCTTCTCTGTATGAGAGGAGACCTGTGCCCAGTAGTAGGACGATAAAAAAAGGTTGATGATGATAACTATTACTAACTGTTTCATTGCTCCCTATATTCGGAAACGTGTCCGTTCAACAATGTAAATAACGCATTGAATTTTGTTGAACTGTCAAAATGAAACCCATTGCTACCGATAATGTGTTACGCAATTACTCTGCTGGTTAGACTAAAAGCTGAACCCAAAAATAGTAGGAAAAAGGCTAGACAGATTAAAGTTACAGCTTATAAAAGAGAAAATGATTCAGAGATCTTTCTTTACTGACCCTAGAATCTACAGGAGACAAAAAATAATAATTGCTTTTTATGAAATAACAAAGTCTCATATAAGTCATATGAGTTGAACCCTAGGACTGGAAATCAGTCACTATAAACCTGTCATTACCAGACATACTCGTAATAGAGATGCTTTTTGTGATATAGAAACGAAAAATTAGGTCTATTACCTTCCAGCAGATGGACTGACCGCAAATACATCACAGGGGATCCTAACGAGATTTCGGTTCTTCTTGTCATCCATTTTACATATTTCCCTTCGTAGTTTTTGATTAGGCTCGAGTAGACTTAATAATTCCACTGTATTAGCCAACTATTTGGCGTTCATAAACTGAGGGTTATTACTTATAGAAGGAATAGTGTTACCAATTTTATATATGGGAATACACATTTTCTACTTAATGACTATTTAGTTTTGAAACTTTAATCTATGAGTTTCTTTAAAATAGAAAAATCACGTCAACAAATACTGATGATCATGTCTGAATACGGCGAATAAACCATAGTTTCTCGTTAAACAAAACCTGTGTGTATAAAGGCCCTAATAATTGAGTTTGCCGCAGAAAAACAAAATGCTAAAAGATTTATTATTGATTCTGAAATTGTTCCTAAATGCGTACCGTTTACTTTGCGTGATTACGCTTACGGCCTCTGTACTGATTTGGGTAGAAAACGAACTTGAATACGTAATATAATATAAGATTTCAAAAACATCTCATTTCTATGTAGCGTACATTATCTAACTTCGATAATGTTTCGGAATATGATCCTTAAAGGTTCTAAAAGGATCGTATTTCAAAAATAGATCAAACTTTGCCACGTCCTCAATCACATTGACGTTATGTTTCATCCTAACTCAGAACTTCTTATAGTTCACGCACCTACCTTTAGGACAGATGCGGCTCTTGGGAACAGCTACTTATACTTCCTATCCTACTATCCATACTATACTACATTATAAATGGGAAAGTGTCTCTGTCTGTCTGTCTGGCTTTCACGCCAAAACTACTGAACCGATTGTAATGAAATTTGGTACATAGATAGTCTAGAGCCTGAGAAAGGATATAGGATATATAACATCCTGCTATGACCAATAGGAGCAGAGCAGTAACAAAAAATGTTCCAAAAACGGGAGCTACCGCGGACGAACTACATATTGCTCTCATTATTTTCACAGGCGTTTATTCCATACCAACTGAGCTCATTTTAATCTACCGGAACCACCGCGAGCTGTAAACGGAAGCATCGCGGGCAACAGCTAGTCCTTATTATAAATGTGAAAGTGATTTTGTTTTGTTTTAATGGATTCCTCGGTAGTAGGCTATAACATCGGCTGCCGGCAGAAGTTACCACCCACCAGACAAAGTCTTGCCGCCAAGCGATTCGTCGTGTTCCGGCATGATGTCTGGTGAAGCCGTACGGGTCTGAGCAGTTGTGTTGCGTTGTGTGGCGGGTACGATGCGCCAAATGTTGTTGTGTCGGGAGTTTGGTCGTGGAGAGTCTCCAGATCAATCTCCCTCTAGCGCAGCATCGTTTGGTTGTGTTGGTCAAAAACAAAAAAAAAAAAAAAACAATTTGGGTGAAATTTGGCACACAGATGGTTTGTCACCAGGAATTGCAGTTAGGATACTTTTTATCCCGATATTCCCACGGGATCGAAAGCTACGCGGGTAAAACCGTAGGGCGCAACTAGTAATATTATAAAGCCGAAAGTTAAACATATTTGGACGGATATATAGATGGATGTTTGTTAAACGGATTTGGGCGTATTTTTTTCTTCTTCTTTAGCCTATAGAGATCCACTGCTGGACAAAGGCTTTTCACGATGACCGATCTTGTGCTGCCCGCATCCATCGGCTTCCTGCGACGTTCACCAGGTTATCGGTCTACCTTGTTGGGGGCCTCCCTACGCTGCGTCCTCCGGTACGTGGCCACCACTCCAGAACCTTACTGCCCCATCGACAAAATTTGCCACATTAATATTATAACCCGGAATAACACATAAGATACTCTTTATAGTATATATCTTTGGATCGAAACGTACGCAGACGAAACTGGGGTACCGCTAGTTTAACATAACATTGAGCATTCAAATTGAATTGTGATATCTACAGGCCAGCGGAAATATTTCTTTGGCATTATATTATATTATGTTCTAAGTCAGAAAATTTTGCAGATATTTCACCTTGGTTTTCAAAACTCTTTTCTGTCCTATAAGTGTTTTCAGATATGAAAAGGTTTAAGGAAATTATTGTTCGTTTTGGTAGAGATGGCGTTTTATATAAGTGTTTGCTATTTTATGCATGACATCTCCAACTGAGAGAGCAGAATCCATTGCAGTTACTAATCGTAAAGCATTAGAATATCGTATTTTATGTCGCAAAGCGACACGCGTTTCACTTGAAGTAATTGTCTGTGAATGTATTTGTCAAGACGAATATTTTCAGCACATAACACGCACACACACATACTTCAGTCAGTCATTGCTTCGTGAGATGACCTCTCCCGCTCTGGGCTAAAACTCACCCGTGTTCCTTCACTTGCCTGTGCGCCAGGGTCACGGTTTCTTTTTAACCACCCAGCAACCCTGAACCAGGAGGCATCGGTCCTCGTAGATCCCGTCACGATGTACTGACATCTCTTTGAGGCTCGCGTGAAACACAACGCGCCACGGAATAGAGAGTTTTATTTTTTCTGTTCAACGCGTCGTCGACCCGGGCCTGGTTCTTACCGGGCGGCGAGCTGCCTATCGCTCGCCGCCCGCAAGCCCGCGCCTACGGTGGCCGGGAGTCCAATGTTGTCTTCCGACCAGGGCGTCGAGTATCTCTATTCTCTTCCCATAACACTGGCAACTATCGGTTTTGGTGGACCACGTCACGATGTGCTGGCATTTTTTTGAGGCGCGCGTGAAACACAACGCGACGTTAACCCGAGCCTGGTCCTTACCGGGCAGCGAGCTGCCCAATTCTCGATGCCCACTCTTATTGTGATCCTTACTGTGTACATACGTACAATTTGTGTTTACCAGTCTTTCTCTCAAGTACAGGGATTATGGCAATTTCCTTTGTGGCCATGAAATGTTTACATTTGAGTTGACGCTGCTTGTATGTTTGAGTGGAGCGTGTAAGCAAGGAAAAGCGATGTATATTGTCTTGAGTAGCGGAGTGTTCATGTGTACTGAGCCAAGAATGATGTGCATAGAGTGAAATTCTATTAGTTAGACAAAGATTATGAAGGACACGGTGTTAATATCCTCATTGTCCATAGAAAAGGAAGGATCATCGGACCGAAGGGTATTATATCTGGTGGGTTACTACCCGATGGTTCGTTCGGTTTATTTTTGTATATTCATTGAGAAGGGTCTTTATCATGACGAACTATGCTTGTGCTATGCGAAATCCACGTGACGCCAGAAAGTTAATTCCGATAATTAAAAACGTTGTAAATCCAGTCGCAATACCATCTCATCAATAGTTAATGACAAAGTCTGGTAGCAGTACTTACAACGCCACATGCAAACAAAGCGTCGTACCGATGGCACTTAAAATTCCACATCTTGCAAGCAGAGTTTACCGTGCAACTAGCATGCATTAAACTTCACAATATCAACCGGTGGGCAAGTGCCCGCTAGACAATGCCAGTCTGGTCGGTGCATCCTCCCTTTTCTATGGAGAATTTTGAAATTTACACCCCGTTTCTTATACCACTAAACTGATGGCCCCGACATAATTCCTACCTGAACCGATCCCGATGAATCGTACCGATCTCGAACTGATCCCGACGAACCAAAACGATCTCAAATCGAACCAGAACAGAATCCTCAGAAGAAGGGAATTAATGTAGCGATACCTACAACGCCACATGTGAGCAACGCGTCATACCGACGCCACTGAAAATTCTGCATCT
Source organism: Sesamia nonagrioides (assembly GCA_017933935.1). Lineage (NCBI taxonomy): Eukaryota > Metazoa > Arthropoda > Insecta > Lepidoptera > Noctuidae > Sesamia > Sesamia nonagrioides. The sequence goes on from JADWQK010001182.1 coordinate 2,236,964, forward strand.
CGCAAGCAGAGCTTACCGTGCAATTAGCACGTAGAGAACTTCAAGATATCACGCGGTGGGCAAGTGCCCGCTAGACAATACTAGTCTGATCGGAGGATCCCCTCTTTTCAATGGAGGATGAGTGATTTTTGCACCCTGTTCTTCATACCTCTAAAAACCTATCAAATGTGTAGTAAACTTACAGATACTTTCGACAGATTAATACTGACATCAGAATGTTAACATTCCAAAAGCCACGAGAATCCCTCCTCAGGTGTAAAGTTCGCGTTCAAAAATTTCATGTGTGGCGCTATTGACGCTACTACAAATTATTCAAAATCAAAAGTCATTTAATCAAATTAGGTTGAAAATCAGCACTTTTTGAGCGTCAATATTATATAATACAGTCCCCCAAAACGCCCGTCCGTCGCCCTTATTATTTTATTCAAGAGCATTTTTTTTTTTATACATACAGTATGTTAACTAACAGAGGGCGTTCCCGTTAACCCGAAATAGTATAGCATACATACATGCTAAAAAAAATATTTCCATTCGAAAACAAAGTGTTTTAAAATTTTTTCCAATATGAATATATTCAATAAAAAATTTAAATTGACATGTAAAAGAAACACACTGTACACGCGAACATGAAAGACGGCAACGTCGCAATTTATTTATACATGATGACTACTATTTTGATTTAAAACAGGAGGTTTCAAATTTATTTCCAATTAGAATTTTTTTTATTCGGATTTTTTTATGCTTATTTTTCTATGCTGATGATGATTTATTTTAATCTATTAATGATATATATTAACGAGTTTAAGGGAACGCCCTCTGTTATTTAACATACGGTATATTATAAATTAGCGCTTGACCGCAATCCTGCCTGATAGTAAGCAGTGACGCAATCGCTGATGGTAAAGTGCACTAATTTATTAAGAGCCTATTCACTCTAGCCTTGAAGACACTCAAATTGTAGTCCGACGGAAACACCACCGCTGGCAAATTGTTCCAGTCCCTCGATGTACGCGGTATAAAGGAGGAGGCGAAACGTTTCGTCCGAATCGTAGTGGTGTTAACAACGTAAGGGTAGAAACTAGCCGTACGACGGGTCGTCCGATGGTGGAACGGAGATGGGGGAATTAAATCATGCAATTCTCTAACACACTCAACAAAATACATCCTATAGAACACTGAAAGGCTGGTCTTTGATAAACTTTCAAATTTAGCCTACTAGCCGTACATATAACACGCTATACGGTAGAACTAACGTGAGATGGGAATGCAAACACTAGGAATTGCATAAAAGCTGATCAATCGACTTTGTTGTTTCAATCACTCTGTCGCTTGAGGAACAAACGCCATTTCATTTCAGTCAATTGCGTGTATTAGTGGTACTCCATCAATCAAATTGTTGTTTGCGTACAAATCGATCATTCTTTGAGCTTACTTCATGACGTAATATCATTAAGATACGATGAGAAAGCCTCCTTTATAAAGACGTTGGAAACGAAATTGAATAGAACGCGACCAAAGTAATCGGCTATTTATTTTCTTCCATACATTTGGGAAAACGTCTTTTATAATAAACATATATCTAACATATCTATAGTAAAAACCCCACCCTGTTTCAAGTTAAGCAAATATCAACTTTATTTCAATGATAATAAAGCGCATTTCAAGACGAATACAAGAATCATGCCTTTTTTGTATATGGGAAATCATCAAAAGACCTCTCATGAAGTTTGGTGCAACCGCGAGGCACACTTTGCTGCTATTTTTTTACATCAGGGTTTTTACTTTCTATCTGATTTTCTTTGTTCCTATCTGATGTATGTTTGTCTGATGTGTGTTTTTTAGTCTGTGCTGAATAAATGTATTCTATGTCTAAGTTGTTAAGTCTGAAATCGCCAACCCGCATTGAGCAAGCGTGGTGATTACGCTCAATCCTTCTCTGTATGAGAGCAGACCTGTGCCCAGCAGTGGGACGATAAAAAGGTTGATGATGATGATGATGATGTCTAAGTTCGCAAATGTACTAACAAATTATAAATGGATCAAGAATCTGAAATAAATTACTATTATTATTTCTTTCTCTCCCGTTCTGGGCAGAGCGTAAGGGCGTGTCAGGCTTTGACTGACAAAAACCCATCCGTATTACATCACTTGCCTGCGTACCAGGGATATGGTATCTCTTTTAAACAATCCGGGCAGGCGAGAATTAGTCCTCAGATCTTTCTAGGATTCTTTTTTTTTTTTTTTTAATTATTATAAACTAGTGCTTGACTGCAATCCCGCCTGTTGGTAAGCAGTGATGCAATCGTTGATGGTAAAGCGCACTAGTTTATTAAGCCTATTCACTTAAAAAACTTAGAAATAGGAAGGATGACGGCAGTTGAGCGAGGTGATGTAATGTTAAACCCAAGACCTTCACGACCAAACGATGCTGCGCTAGAGGGAGATTGATCTGGAGACTCTCCACTACCAAACTCCCGACACAACAACATTTAGCGCATCGTACCTGCCACACATCGCAACACAACTGCTCAGACCCGTCCTCCGTACGGCTTCACCAAACATCATTTTTTTTTTGTTTTTATAAAACCAGCGCTTGACCGCAATCCTGCCTGATGGTAAGCAGTGACGCAATCGTTGATGGTAAAGCGCACTAGTTTATTAAGAACCTATTCACTCTAGCCTTGAAGACACTCAAATTGTAGTCCGACGGAAACACCGCCGCGGGCAAATTGTTCCAGTCCCTCGATGTACGCGGTATAAAGGAGGAGGCTAAACGCTTCGTCCGGATCGTAGTGGTGTTAACAACGTAAGGGTGGAAACCAGCCGTACGACGGGTCGTCCGCTGGTGGAACGGAGATAGGGGAATTAAATCATGCAATTCCCTCGCACACTCCCCGAAATGCATCCTATAGAACATCGAAAGGCTGGCTACTCTACGCCTGTGCTCTAGGCTTTGGAGACCAACTCGAGTTAGATCAGGGTCACCAATCAGCCTCTTTGCACGTCTCTCCACTGAATCCAAAGTGGCCAGGTGACACTTGGCAGCACCAGCCCAAATGTGGCTGCAGTACTCCACACACGAACGGACCTGTGCTTTGTATAACATTAGAAGCTGCCCAGGTGTGAAGTACTGCCGGACCTTTGCGATAACGCCCAGTTTCCTGGCAGCCACCTTGGCCTTGGACTCAATGAACCGCCCAAAGTTAAGGTTCGAGGAAATCTCAACTCCCAAAAGCTGAAGGCGGTCGGAACATTCCAAGGACACATTCCGAAAAGTAGGGGCCAAGGTGAACGGGCTCCTTTTGGCGGTGAAAAGACACGCCTGTGTTTTGGCGGCATTGAATGCTACAAGATTGGCATTGCCCCATTCGGAGACTGCCTGCAGTGCAACACTCGTTCGCTCAACCATGGCCTCTCTTTCGGACCGGATTGATTCCCTACTAGCCCGAGCATCCGGCAGGTATCTCTCTACAACTGTGCTGTCATCTGCATACCCATAGATACCGGGCATCAGCAGATCGTTAATATGCAGCAGGAACAGAGTTGCAGAGAGAACAGACCCTTGAGGAACACCGGCATTAGTTGACATGGGCTCAGAAGAGCATCCGTCGACAACAACTCGGAGGGACCGTTCAGTCAGGAAGTCTTTTACCCAGCCAGTCAGGCTAGGGGAAATGCCGTACGCTGGAAGCTTACTCAAAAGGCCAGCGTGCCATACCCGGTCGAAGGCCTTCGAGACATCAAGGGAGACAGCAATCGCTTCCCCATTCTTCTCGAGGGCCTCGCCCCACAAGTGAGTGGCATACACTAGTAGGTCCCCAGTTGACTGATTGCGGCGAAACCCGTACTGTCGGTCACTGAGGAGATCGTTACCTTCCAGGTATGCCAAGAGGCGTGAGTTCAATACACGCTCCATAATTTTGCTAAATATGGAGGTGATCAAAATCGACCGATAGTTGGCAGGATCGGCACGACTACCCTTCTTGGGCACGGGCTGCACGTTAGCAAGCTTCCAGAACTTGGGCACTATACCAGTCCTGAATGAGAGGCGATACAAGCGCGTCAATACAGGAGACAACTCGGGCGCACATGCTTTAAGAACAATCGCTGGTATACCATCCGGACCACTAGCCTTATTCACGTCCAGACGACACAGTACTCTCAGAACCTCCTTGTTTCTAATGCGAACCTCAGGCATTGAAGCTCCGCAATGAGGTAAATTAGGTGGAGTAGCACTGCCAGTATCAAGACGCGAATTATGGGCAAAGAGAGAAGCAAAGAGACCTGCTTTCTCTCTCGCCGTATGAGCCAGTGTTCCATCAGGCCTAACCAGCCGAGGCAGTGAGGGCCGACAGAAGTTCGCCTCAACCGATTTGGCAAGGTACCAAAAAGATCTCCTACCGGATGGCTGCGCAGATAACTTGTTGCCAATATGGGTAATGCGGTCGAAGCGAGCCTTCTTGAGCGCCTTCTTGTAGGACTTGGCAGCTCGGTTAAAGGCTCTCTTTTTTGAGCTTAGATCCGGAGCTCCGCGGTCACGAGCGTCAACCCAGGCGAGAAATGCCGTGTGCTTACGCTGTTCAGCTTGGACACAATCGGCACAGAACCATGGGCGAGCCGAGCCACCGACGGGCACGTCATTGAATGGGATAAAATACTCCATAGCTTGACGCACCACATCGGTTATAGCGTCCGCACAGCTCGAAGGATTGTCAGAGGAGAAGCAGACCTGCTGCCAAGGATAAGACGCAAAGAAGTGGCGCATTTCATCCCAATCCGCTGACCTGTATCGCCACATTCGCCGTTCACCACGAGAGTCGTGATCTGGTGGGGAGAAGGACGACACAAACTTCACCAGACAGTGGTCTGAAGTTCCCAACGGTGAGGAAACTGTTACAACACATCTGTCCGGATCAGTGGTCAGCAGAAGGTCCAAACAGTTGGCAGTGTGGCCAACTACATCAGGCACCCTAGTCGCTTGCTCTACCAGCTGGGAAAGGCCCATAGAAAGCGCGAAGTTTCGCGCTTCTCTCCCAGCGTGGTCGGTCCTCTGGTATGGGAAGAGCCAGTCCTGGTGGCAGGCGTTGAAGTCCCCCAGAGCGACGAACTGAGCGTCAGGGTGCCGATGTAGCGCATTGTCAGCAGCCTCACTGAGGTGGTCAAATAAACGAGTTGTCTCCTGATCACCGCTGTGCGATCGGTAGACACAGGTGTAAACAATTTTGTCCACACCAGTGTCAACCAACAGCCATAGGGACGAGAAGTGAGGGTCTTCGAGGTGACGGAGGCGCCGGCAACAGATGTCATTGCGGACATACACACAGACCCCGGCACGCTGCAGGAAATGATGCTCCAAAGAGTATCCCGGGTAGCCGAGGTACGCCGCGTCAGTCGGACATCTGATCTGGGTCTCCGTCAAGAAAAGTAGTTTGGGCTTTTCAGTCTCAAGGTGGTAATGGACTGCATCGATATTGGAGTGCAAACCTCGGATGTTTGAGAGGTGCACTATGAACGAGAGGACGTGCGCCCGCTGTGCACACCTACTTTTCCTTTTGTAACTTTTCATATTAAGTTTATATACTGAGTGAATACGAAGGAAGACGGCAGTTGAGTGAGGTGATGCAATGATAAACCCAACAATACGACCAACGATGCTGGGCCAGAGGGAGATTGTTCTGGAGACTGCGGGGACGCCCGAACCCCCCCAGGGACCGCCATTGGGTCCTCTCGCCCGGTCGCCAACCGGCACGATGGGGCCACCCTGGGATTTTTCGCAGTTGGCGGGGCAGCCTTTCGTATGTGGCTGGCACACTACTTGGGCCCCCAACTACCTGCGGTCGGCCAGCGGAGAACCGTGCTTCGGATCCCGCTACCCTCCACGAACAAACTCCCGACACAACACCATCTGGCGCATTGCACCCGGCACACATCGCAACACAACTGCTCAGACCCGTCCTCCGAACGGCTTCACCAGACATCATGCCGGAACACGACGAATCGCTTGGCGGCATGTCTTTGTCTGGTGGGTACTTATGCCGGCGGTTGATGTTGTGACCTACCACCGAGCATCATGCCAGAACACGACGAATCGCTTGGCGGCAAGACTGTTCGCATACCTATACCATATCCTCACATCTTTTGTTAGTCGCCTGTTATTTATATCGAGTCAACATCACGTGCCTTCGAGCTTCGTTACGAAAATTACATTTGACTTCGGGATCTCATAAGGCAATTGTTTATGTTACGTGCCATTATTTTAGGACGTACACATTATGTATAAGGTAGAAATCTCAATAGACATTCAACGGACTTACCTTATAATATTTATTTTTCTTAAAATTTAGACCAACCCTTTACGTTTACAGATATAACTAAATTAATTTGCTCACTAATTCAGATGGATACATTTATAATATTATAAATAAATAAATTAAATAAAAATTCTTTATTGTCACACGTTTTTACATACTTTTATGGGCTAACTGTCACCCAAACTAAGCCAAAGTTTGTGTTTTGGGTAACAGCGGTCAGCCGCAGGAAGTAGCGCACCATAAATGCGAAAGAATATTACAGCTTTGTGTGTCGCTGAGGTAGGTTTAGTGTTCTTAAGAATTTTTCTTAATCTAAGTCTATTTCTTACTTAAAACAATCTAGCACATGTGTGTCTGTTGTTATGTGTGTAGTGTGAGGGTGTGTGTTTGTATAGTATGAGTGAGTGTGACGGTTACAATGTAAGTGTAAGTGTTGTTGTTTTTTGGACGTAATGTATGTATTATGCCAGTAAATGTTCCGTCTTCTGGTAGTCGAACAATTGAAGCCATTGGGAAACTTTACTTTTGAGTTCATGTCTGCTAAGAGAAGTAATGTTTAATTGCTTGTGAATGGCGTTGTATAGCTTGCAACTTCAAGCCTTGTACTGTCTCCTTGCAAAGACGGACTTGCATGGTTGTTGAGGGCATACAGGCATTTTGCTGCGTATATATTGGATAAGTATATAATAGATACTTGAACTGTTGGGAAAACCTAAATCGCTAAACTATTTACTTATTAGAAAACAACACATTTAAAAAACGAAACGATTGCATACCGGGAATGCCGGTAGAAGTGAAAATTTAAACATATTGGAATCATCATTATCATCATTTCAGCCGAAAGACGTCCACTGCTGGACATAGGCCTCCCCTATTTTTTTGGGAATAATTTCGCAGGAATTCCTACAGTAAAAAGGTACTCTTATTTAAGTGGTAAAACTAACTAATGTAACTATAAGAATCAATTTCATTGATTTGCTAATCCATTTCTCCATATGTTTCAAAAATATGTATGCTCAACTACGTATATAACGCAATGAATGTTGTTAAATTGTCAACCCATTGCTACCGATAGTATGTTATCTTATGGGGACAGAAGTGCTTTTCAGCATAGTTTTAAGTGTTGAAATTCGAACGCAGGTAACCGATACAGATAAGTCAATCCATAGCCGAAACGGCTATGGATTATGCTGAATAGTGAAGGATTTCTAAACACTATTGATGACACTAAAAACGATCCCCCTTTTATTGTTGTTTTAACTAATGGTATGCCACAGTCTACTAAATCATGAGATGTAAATCAGGTTTAACACTCTACCCTAAATTCGACGCCGAGTTGTATTAAACGCGCGCCTCAAATAGATGTAAGCATATCGTGACGAAAATAAATAAATATTTAGTAGTTATTGGATAGATGAAGCCTGTGCAGCACCGGTGGCACTGGCAGACACTTACAAGTTCTAGGTCGTAGGTTCGAAACCCATCAGGCGCTTTACTTTGTATAAATTATTTCAACAACGCTGCTCTCAAAACGGTGAAGGAAAACAGCGTAAGGAAACCGACAAGTCCTAGAGCCAAAAACTTCGAAGACATGTAACATCTACCAACCCGCACTGGGCCAGCGTGGTAGATTATGGCCCACTCTCTCTCTCCGAGAGGAGGCCTGTATCCCAACTGTGGGAACATTATAGGCTAATTATGTTTATGTCATTTCAACACCACTGCTCTCAAAACGGTGAAGGAATATCGTGAGGTAATCGGCATGTCCTAGAGCCAAAAACATCGTAAACGTTTGACATCTACCAACCCGCACTGGGCCAGCGTGATAGATTACGGCCCACTCCCTCTCTACGAGAGGAGGCCTGTATCCCAACTGTGGGAACATTATAGGCTAATTATGTTTATGTCATTTCAACACCACTGCTCTCAAAACGGTGAAGGAATATCGTGAGGAAATCATGTTCTAGAGTCAAAAACTTCGTAAACGTGTGACATCTACCAACCCGCACTGAGCCCGCGTGGTAGATTACGGCCCACTCCCTCTCACCGGGAGGAGGCTTGTATCCCAACTGTGGGAACATTATGGGCTAATTATGTTTATGTCATTTCAACACCACTGCTCTCAAAACGGTGAAGGAATATCGTGAGGAAATCATGCTCTAGAGCCAAAAACTTCGTAAACGTGTGACATCTACCAACCCGCACTGGGCTAGTGCGGTAGATTACGGCCCAGTCCTTTTCACCGAGAGGAGGCCTGGGTCCAGCCTGTGGAAACAATATTTTTATACTTATTATGGTTAGATAAAGTGAGTTGTCTTTGTAAGGAAAAACAAAATTTCATATAGTAATGGAAAAGTTAAAAGATTATATTTTTTTAAACAGGTACCACCTGTCGATCACTTTAAGATTATAAATGGATTTATAAAAGGATCTGATACACCGTTTTTGCGTCTTAAATATATTTTCTTTCTCGCATCAGTTGCCAAACGAAATATTTAAAAAATATTCCATTCAGCTGAGCATTTATTTTAAATTACAAAATTACTTTTTCATTTGTGGTTTCGATTGAACGAAGATCAAAGGTCCTTTGAAAACTTATTTTGACGACGCGATGCGATAATTTTTTTTTTTTTTTTTTAATGTTGGCCTCAAACTAAGAATTTCTCCTGGATCGTGGGTACTTACAAACATGTAAACTCTTCAAAATGCATCCTATAGAACATCGACAGGCTGGTTACTCTTTGCCTGTGCTCCGGGCTTTGGAGACTGTTTAATTAGAAAGTCCTACACGAGGCCAAAAGGCTCCTATCTTAACATGATGCTTCGACATTAAAAAAAGAAATTTCTATCGAAAACCCATCCGCGGCAAGCGTGGATTAACTTGATCAATCGAAGTGTGCTGACTGTAATTATTTAAGCACGGGCCCCCTCTTTAGAAAAGCCTACCTCATCATCATCAACCTTTTTATAGTCCCACTGCTTGGCACAGGTCTCCTCCCATACAGAGAAGGATTGAGCGTAATCACCACGCTTTGCTCAATGCAGGTTGGCGATTTCAAACTTAAAGTTCAGGTTTCCTCAAGATGTTTTCATTCACCTTCAGTCATTGGTGTTCAAGATATACTTAGAAAGTACATATCTTCAGAAAAGTTACCAACTTATGAATGAATCCAACATTATTCACGACACTTAACCTACCCTCTCTAACCACTAAGTTACATTACCTCGCACAAAACATTGCCCTCTAAAGTTAAATTAAGTAAAAGCTGGCTATTTATTTATTGCTACCTATACTATACTAACTCTTCTGGACTCCCGATTTCGATTCGGTTTCGATTTTCCACTTGAGCCGAACTGTGATTGGCTTTCTTTCTCAGAAAAGGCGGAAAAGTGCGAGCTGGAATCAACCAATCCGAAAAAAAATAATGTTTCCTATATGCTTTTTCAAATCAAAGACAATCTTCCTTTAAGTTTCAACTGTATATTATTACTAGCCCCCCCCCCTCCCCCCCCCTTTTTACCCGCATACGTTTCGATCCCATAAAAATATTGGGATCAAAAGTATAATTTAGGTATGTAAGAAAACGGACCCCGGGCTCCAACGTGAAAGCCGCAGATGCAACCGGGATTATATTATTATGCTTAGATGATGATCATGATAATAGTTATAACCCAACTGTGTGCTAAATTTCGTCCAAATCTGTGTAGTTTTTAGTTTCTGGGTCAAAGAAATTCATCTATCGAACCATCCGTGTATACAAATTTACACGTTTACAATAATACTGGCAATACTAGGGTTTATAGAATAGAATACTTTTATTTCAGACCGAAGTTCATAAGGTTAGTAACAATTTTACTTAACTTTTAGTGTTAGTAGGATACAGACATAGATAAACATACATAAAATTAAAATTTAAAACTTAGCGTGGAGCTGCATCCACCTCTGCAGCATGGGAGAATCCCATCGATCCGCAAACATACTTATTGTAGCAGTTGCTTGTTATAGCAGGTATAGAAATACGAATCCAGTTCATTTCATTTCATTTCCAGTGAAAATTTCAACTTTCTACCTGTTAGGTACGGTTCATGAAATACAGCTCACTGACAGGCAGACGTACGGACAGCCGAGGTTTAGTAATTGAAACGCCGCCTCATGTCGAACATCTCATTTTTTTTTTGAGTTAGGTAAATCAACAACCTCTGCCGCTCTGAGTTTTTTTACTGACTGAAACCCACCCGTGTTTCTTCATTTGCCTGTGCACCAAGAATGCAATAAGAATGGTGGAATAAGATTATGACAGAGTTGCATCCACAGACTGGAAAACTAGATGTCGGTAAATCCATTTGAATCGTTATTTTCTAAACAAGTATTGTAGAGTCATCTCAATGCCTCTCTCCCAAGCTTTAGTTTTGTATATATTACTAGCTGTGCCGCGCGGTTTCACACGCGTAAGTTTCGACGTGTTTTTTTACATCTTCTACTTCAGCCTATAGATGTCCACTGTTGGACAAAGACCTCCCCCAAGGCTTTTCACGATGACCGGTCTTGTGCTGCCCGCATTTATCAGCTTCCCGCGACCTTCACCAGGTCATCGATCAACCTTGTTGAGGGCCTCCCTACGCTGCGTCTTCCAGTACGTGGCCGCCGCTCCAGAACCTTACTAACCGTCGGCTATCGGTTCTACGAGCAATGTGCCCTGCACACTGCCAATTAAGGTCGTACCCTCACCAAATGACCTCGAGCATTTGCTCCCTTTTCACCGCGCCCCACCTCTACAATACTTCGCAAAATATTACTAGCGCCGTCTGGCGGACGAAGTACTTACAAATACAAGTTAAATTCATAGACCACAGAAGTAACAGACATGGCACTTTTATTTTTGTTTATTGGTGCGCCCAAATTTTTGGTTATTATAGACTGAAACAAATGTTGACGATACTTCATAATAAAAATTTTGCGTATTTTATTTTTTAACCGACTTCCCAAAAGTGTGGTTCTCAATTCGATTTATGTGTGCTCGCTGATAACTTTATCGTTAATGAACCGATTTTGACCATTCTTTTTTATATGAAAGAGTATGCTGCCTATGTAATCTCATTGTTACCACGTCAGTGTCGATAATGGAAATTCTAAGAAATTTAGGCCAATTATCTAAAATTGTAGGCACGCTTCGGGTGAAAACTTGATACTCGTATTTATATCGGATGATACTATAAAACCGTGAAGATTTGTGACCTGATGATGGAGATGACAGAGAATCAAGGGATTCCACATCGGAAGCAACTGTCATGCGTTTGGGCTTACTTAATTTGTATTGATTAGACCTTTACAACTAAATATGTTATGACTGTAACTTCAGGGTTGGAAGTTAGTTTTGTAGATTGAAAGTTAGCTAAGTCAGATGGTCAAAGGGATAGTTAAATAATACAATAAAGGTTAATTTATCATTATTTATTATTTTAAGGAAAAACGTAATCAGGGTCAAATAAATTTCTGCAGATAGGAAACCTACATAAAAAAAAGATTTGATGTTTTTTTTGGGGTCAGGCAAGACTGAAATTATATTATGATTCTCGTTTAATAAAACAAATACGTAAATTGTAAAAAATAAAACTATCGTATAAAAAAAACAAATACATATACTGTAATATTATTTACACAAAGCTTCCTTTTCAGAAAAATAATATACATCTGACTAATACAATATCCGGTCAGACTGGACGCTGACGGCAGCATATTTGGAAAAGGCCTGCAAGCAAACGACGTATTTCGTTTGCTTTAATTCCTATAAGACCACAATGAAAGTATGAGCATTTATAGAACGTAATGAAATAGCACAACTTAAATTCAGTCTCTTGATTTTAATTGATTTTTGCATAAGCATGACGAGTAGGTAGTGTTTGTACTATGTTAAAGTACAGTGTTGTAAATTGTTGAGGAATTCCCTCGACTGTCTATGGTCTTCATCATCAGATCTATTGCAGACCTTCATTTAAATCTATATGGGTGTAAAGTTTTCATCAATATAAATGAATTAAGTCCAAACACAAGGTAACTATTGTAAACCTTTGAGGAGTTCCCTTAACTGGCCTTTGTCTTCATCATCAGAGCTTTAATGACAATCACAACTCATTTAGGTGTAAAGCTCTTATCAATATAAATTTATTAAGCACAAATACGAGGCAGCTGATGTGAATCGTTAAGGAGATCCCTCGGCTGTCTCCCGGCTCTATCATCAACTCCGAACTTTACTAAATTGTAGTGCGTTAAAACACTTTATGAAAAAAATATAGAAATGCCCTAGGCGCCCCTATTATTTTTTAAATTTCTCCTAGGTTTCCTTAGTCTTCCATCATCAGACCCTAATTTCCTTAACATGAGACTACCTTGAAGATATAATCTTTCTAATTAAGAAAAAAACATGTGGCACTCGGGAACTGCCGCGGTAAAGCTATTGCATAGCATTTTTTATCAACTTATGCAATAGGGTATTTGACTAAAAAAAACCTAATTAGTCCGTCAGTCAGATTTCCAAAAAATACTCATCATCATCATCATCATTTCGGCCGGAAGACGTCCACTGCTGGACATAGACCTCCCCCAAGGTTCTCCACGACGACCGGTCCTGCGCCTCCCGCATCCAGCAGTTTCCCGCGACCTTTACCAGGTCGTCGGTCCACCTTGTCGGGGGCCTACCCAAAAAATACTAGACACATATTATTTTCTTTTTTCATATAAACAAAAAATGAAGACGACACAGTGCTTTGAAAACTTGTGTGACGTCACTGCACGCTACACTTTTTAGCGGCCAGTGACGTCACCAGCCATCACTCCTGATCTTTGATGCCTATTATATTTGACAATTTTTATTGATTTCATAAAACAAAATATACGAAATGTAAAACGTATATAATAAACCTATCCAATATTTTTCTATAATCTGAATGACGGACTAATTAGTTTTTTTAGGCAAATACCCTATTATTTATATTATAGTAAAGTTATCCGCAAACAAACATAAAAAAACATATAACCTCCTCCCTTTTGAAATCGGTTAAAAAAACGAACACCAAAATGAACATCAATAACAGAGACACTTTATGATAGTATTATACTCTATGCGATATGCGGTGCGTGAGCGAGCAAGCAGATGCTTTCTCGCTCACGCGCCGCCCGCTATGCTAACGGACCGCGCGATGACGAACGACACGGGTTCCCCCTTCGAGAGCTTGCTGCATACTGAATCTCAATAGCTCGGGCAAGAGAAATGATGGGGAATACGCTCAGATGGTTGAATAAAATTTTTGTTTTGGTCGTTTTAAAAAAATATTTCTACAATAATGTTCGTCATGAAATTGCCTATCCATTAGTGTAAGAACGCAATCTAAATAATGCTTACTTTTTGAGGAGATGCATGTTTTTGATAATTATTTCTCTTGTCAGAGGTCGTTCTGAAGGAATTATTTAAACATTATGCTTAGGAAAAAAAAAAATCTACAATTTTGGAGCCAAGATTATGGAGAAAATTTATGTATTTTTAATAAGTTGATATTTCTTTTGGATAAAGAGGCGATAGCTCCGAAAAACTACATAAAAACGGCCTGCAGTGTGTTTTTCCCCTGGAACTGCCTTAAGTTTAGCGACTCGAAGAGCTATGTCGGTGACTTTGATTCTTACTGGTTTTTTTTTTATATGCTCTGCTTCTATTGGTCGCAGCGTTATTTTACTAATGGGCTATCCAACGCAACATAATTTTTCAAATCGGCTCGGTAGTTCCTGATATTAGCGCGTTCAAACAAACAAACTCTTCAGCTTTATATATTAGTGGTATAGAATATACAGTATGTTAACTAACAGAGGGCGTTCCCGTTAACCCGAAATAGTATAGCATACATACATGTTAAAAAAAATATTTCCATTCGAAAACAAAATATTTTAAATTTTTTTCAATATGAAAATATTCAATAAAAATTTTCAATTGACATGTAAAAGAAACACACTGTACACGCGAACATGAAAGACGGCAACGTCGCAATTTATTTATGAATGACGAGCCGCGTATGCGGCGGCGATCTAAGATCTAATTGATTGATGTGTGTTGGTTGATGTGTGTTGGGCAATGCAACGTTAGGTAGATACTATTCCGCGCTACTATTTTGATTTAAAACAGGAGGTTTCAAATTTATTTTCAATTATAATTTCTTTTTATTCGGATTATTTTATGCTTATATTTTTATTTTAATCTATTAACGATATATATTAACGAGTTTAAGGGAACGCCCTCTGTTATTTAACATACTGTATATTTTGGTAATAGGAGGTATGTGTATAGCTTTTTTAAGTATTTGTTTAAATATTTAAGATTTTATTTTTTCCTTATCATTGTTATCAACTAAAGCACCTGCCATCTAATTTTTCACCACCCGTGGTTGACTGGTAGAGAACCGAAAGTGTAAATAAACAAATCCACGTCACGCTTTTCGATACCAATAGCAACGAAAATGTTACATCTAATAACAAATTGAGCCTTTATTAGAGTCGCATATTTTCCTGTTATCGTTCAAAAGTAAATATATATAAAGGTAATATTCAATCGTACCAATTCATTCTGAGAATCAACTTGAACATCGCTATAATCTGATTCAAGGTCTACTATTTATCACTAGTTTTTGATGTCGGAATATATCCCGGTACGGTACGGAAACTAAGTACCCGGATTAGAGGTACTGTTTGTCTTAATCCAGTTAACATTCCCAATTCATATCATTTTGCTAATCTAATTAATGATAAATTATTTAATCTCTGTTTTAGGTTTCTCCAAACAAGAGAACAAGATTTTTTTCAATGCCTTATATACACGACACGGTTGGTGCTATGGCTGAGCGACCGACTGCTACGTTGTGTCCTGGGTTCGATTCCAGCACGGAACAAATATTTGTAAATATAAATACAAGTCATTCATTTTCATGCAAACCAAACATCAAACCAAATTCGTATTTAAAGGTGGTAAATTGACGTTCTCGAATTTTCCGTACAATAATAATCGTGAATTTGTCGAATTATTTTTAGGTTATATGAAAAATGAAAAGGAAAATTTATAGTTGAAAAGTAATTCATATGCCAGTTGATTAATTGTTATGGGCTCATTCTCATTCTAAAGTTGTGGGATTTATATATCTCAACCTTAGAAGCAGTAGGTCGTATTATATAGGTACCCACTGCTTCTAAGATCGAGCTATATATACGACCTTAATGCTTCTAAGTTTTTTTTTTTTAAATAATTATAAACTAGTGCTTGACTGCAATCCCGCCTGATGGTAAGCAGTGATGCAATCGTTGATGGTAAAGCGCACTAGTTTATTAAGCCTATTCACTTAAAAAACTTAGGAATAGGAAGGATGACGGCAGTTGAGCGAGGTGATGCAATGTTAAACCCAAGACCAGCACGACCAAACGATGCTGCGCTAGAGGGAGATCGATCTGGAGACTCTCCACGACCAAACTCCCGACACAACAACATTTGGTGCATCGTACCCGCCACACATCGCAACACAACTGCTCAGACCCGTCCTCCGTACGGCTTCATCAGACATCATGCCGGAACACGACGAATCGCTTGGCGGCAAGACTTTGTCTGGTGGGTGGTAACTTCCGCCGGCAGCTGATGTTATGGCCTACCACCGATAGACCGACCGACCGAGATTGAGATATACAAAAAACATATTGCATACTAAACAAATAAAACTTCTATATTATGTACTAGCTGCCGCCAGCGACTTCGTTCGCGTGGAGTTAGTTATGCTCCGCTCCCATTGGTTGCAGCGTGATGTTATATAGCCTAAAGCCTTTCTGGATTAATGGGCTATCCAACGCAAAAAGATTTTTTTAAATCGGACCAGTATTTCCTGAGATTAGCGCGTTCAAACAAACAAACAAACAAACAAACTCTTCAGCTTTATATATTAGTATAGATAGAAAGAAGATTACATCACCAAGTCTATTGGGATTTGTCTTACTTGGTTCGAGGCTAATTACCAAACAGCTCCCACAGACAATAGAGTAAGAGTAAGTTTGAATTAATATTAGAGTAACTTGCAGTAGTACAAGATGGTACTGTGAAAACTCATTACTCTGTAATAAGGAAGCAATAGGGTAACACGTCTCTCGGGTATGGGCGATACGATCGCTACCAATGAGGTTATGACCGTAGAGTAATGCTTTCATTTTCAGAAATGAAAATTACTCGATGTTTTTAGTTAAACAGACAAGCTTTCTTTTTTTTTATAATTTTAAACTAGTGCTTAACTGCAATCCCGCCTGATGGTAAGTACTGATGCAGTCGTTGATGCGCGCTAGTTTATTAAGCCTATTCACTTAAAAAACTTAGTGAATAGGAAGGAAGACGGCGGTTGAGTGAAGTGATGCAATGTTAAACCCAACAATACGACCAACGATGCTGCGCTAGAGCGAGATTGATCTGGGGACCCTCCACGCCCAAACTCTCCACACAACAACATTTGGTGTATCGTATCCGGCACACATCGCAATACAACTGTTCAGATCGGTCCTCCGTCCGGCTTCACCAGACCTCATGCCGGCCGGAACACGACGAATCGTTTGGCGGCAAGACTTTGTCTGGTAGATGGTAACTTCTGCCGGCAGCCGATGTTATGGCCTACCGAGTTTAAACTAGCTACGCTTCGCGGTGTCCAATCATTAGTTTTGATCCCGTAAGAATATTTGGAAACTTTCCTTAGTATTAATCCTCGTTATAAACCAGCCGCACAGGCGAAAAGTAGCCAGGCTGTTGGTGTTCTATAGGGTACATTTTGGAGAGTGTGCGAACGAATGCTTCGATAATTCAACAACAACAATTCAATTCATTTATTAGTGTGATTTTTTGTAAATACATTTTACAATGTGATCTTATTATCTAATACATCAGTTCCTCAAAAAATCTACCATAAAGGCATACACTTTTTAACAACATTTAAAATCATAAAAAGGATTCACAATATATTAAAATGATGAATAATTTGATGAATGTGGAATATAATGCTATGTCAAATTTTTATAAATATTAATGTGAAACATCTTACAATGTCAAAATACAATAAAATGTCAAAATTAAATAGGTGGCAATGTCAAGTTAATTATGTTAAAGAAGTAGTATAATGTCAAAATTAAATGAGTATTAATGTCAAATAACTTACAATTTATCATTAAGGAATACCTGAATTGTATAATAACTTTTCTCCAATAATAGACGTCTTAATTTGTTTTTAAATTGAATAATATTTAGGTCCTTAATCCCATTTGGTAATTTATTAAATATTTTTGAGGCCATACAAAGTATGCTATTGTGCATCAAGGCGGTCTTTGAAGGACGACCGCATAGTTCATGCCTGTATTTTTCTCTAATCATTTTATAGCGATGTTCAGAGGCTTTTCTAAATAGATGCATGTTCTTTTTAACAAATACAGCAGTCTCAAATATGTACAAACCAGGCAAAGTCATTATTTTTAATAAAACAAAATGAGGCTTACAGCTGTCGGTTATTTTTATACCAGTAATAGCCCTAATGCATCTTTTTTGTGATTTGAACACCATATCCTTATTGCAGGAGTTACCCCAAAACATGACTCCGTAGCGCAGTAGAGAATCGACATATCCATGGTATGCAGTTACTGCCGCAGTTTGATTGACTACTTTCTTCAGTTTAAATAAAGCAAAAGCAAACTTACTAATTTTTTTGATTAATATTGAAGTATTTTGTTTCCAATTAAGTTGATTGTCAATAGTTAGGCCTAAAAAATTTGTATTCTCAACTTCTTCAATTTTTTCATTATTAAAGCTTACGTTTAATTTCGAATTGGCAACTCTTTGACGGAAGTTCATAATTTTAGTTTTCTTTAAATTTATAATTAAGTTGTTATGTTCTAACCAGTTAACGGCTTGTTGCAATGCATTAGTTATCTTAGTTTCAAAGTCATTATTATTATTGTCAAGTTTTACAATGATAGTACTGTCGTCGGCAAACAATGTCATAGGATAGGGTATATTTTGAGGTAAGTCATTTATATATATAAGAAATAGCAGAGGTCCTAGCACACTGCCATGAGGCACACCATGGTATATTTTCCGTTCTTTGGATATGTACTTTACAACTGTTTTATTTGAGTTACAAATTCGACTTATTTCGGTGTGTTGTGTTCTATTTTTAGATAGGACTTTATGAGTGATAAGACATTGCCCCTTATCCCATACGCGTTTAGCTTGCTCAGCAGTACTGCCGTCCTTACGAAAAGTGCAATAACTCGAGTTTTGCCCCAAATTGAGTTAAGTACATATTTGGAATCTGCAGAATGAGATCTATATATTCTTTTAAGACACTTTTTACGTATCTATGACGTAGCTGGTTTTATACTAAGCTAAACTGCAATATCTAAGTCAGTGCTTTATGATTTACAAATCAAGACCGAAATAACTATAGATAGGAATAACTTACTTACTAAGTACTACTATTATTAAGTAGTTTTACTAAACATATCTGCAATAAGTGTAGATAGTACATTTATAATTAGCATAGTTCGTCATTTGTAATGTTCATTTACTAGTTATAAGTGCAATAAGTTTGAGTTATTGCATTTATAATTACCATATATTTCGTTACTATGATTTTCATTTACAAGTTATAAGTGCAATGAGCTTGAATTATTGCGGTTATGTTAAGGGATCTTTTTACTAATTATGGGAAGAATACTAAAATTGATGTATTAAGTAGATTTATTGCATTTATCTCTAGGAAGATTAAACGAATACTGTGCGGGACGACTAGTTATAAATTGTATATATAGTATAGATGTTATATAAATAACTCAGAATAGAAAGTATAGTACAGTTAGAGTTAGTAAAATAAATAAATTGTAACGGTGTCAACCCCTGTTAGTGAATATAACATTGTGAACGGGCATTTAAAAAGCGTTAGATAGAATTAAGTAATTGTAAGAAAAAACAAAGCGTTGGCGATCGTTCATAGTGATAGGAATGTTTGTACACATCTGGCTATAAACGTGACAATGTCAAAAAGGTGGCGCAATATAAATGGCCCCATATAATAAAAGGCAGACCCTCTGATTGTTCAAAGGATGCAACCCAAAAATGTGTGTAAGACAATGCCTGGCGCGACCCGACGCGCTCTGGAACTGAAACTGTCTCTGGTAGAAGCCAAGAGGATATCATTTCTGCATTCAGATCGTTTTTTATCCATGAACGCGACATGAAGCATATCGTTTTATGAGCCCAAAACAAAAACTGGGCGATTATGTGTTTTCTGATAAACATGGTAAATAGTAGTCGGTAGTAGGTAGTCGTGGTGGCCTAGTGGTTGCAACACAAGCCTCTCAAGTATGAGTGCGCAGGTTCAATTCCAGGTCAGGCAAGTACCAATGTAACTTTTCTAAAGTTATAATATGTACTTTCTAACTATATCTTGGACATCAATGACTGAAGGTGAAGGAAAACATCTTGAGGAAACCTGGACTTTAAGTCTGAAATCGCCAATCCGCATTGAGCAAGCGTGGTGATTACGCTCAATCCTTCTCAGTATGAGAAGAGACTTGTACCCAGCAGTAGGACGATAAAAAAGGTTGATGATGATGATGGTAAATAGTCAGCTGATTGCTGCCAAACCAATTACCGTAAAATATCTGGAACCAGGCCATAATGTTCACGTTGGCTGATAACTTTCGTCATCAGGAAATTTCATGAACTGACATTAAAAAGGAAAAAGAAAGTTTATGATTTTAATGACTTTGTAGATTCCAAAAGGAGCATAGTAAAAGTGATGGCAGTATTTACAGATATGAGAATGTGTCATCTCAGCGTAGAATCCGAAACAGGAAACCCAGAGTCTATCTAAAAGACATCATGGCCGTCAGAGCCGAAAGAGGGTCATTTACAATAAAGCACAAAGATTCCCAAGTATCTGATTGGTAAGAATTAGATTTACTAACAGTAAAAATAACTAGAAACAAATGCTTTCTTTAATTTTCTTTTTTCAATCAAGAATTTATCAAGAGGAATACCTTTGATGCCTGAAACTAGGATAGGCTTTTGTTTGAACTTACCAGAAACGTCCCAAGTTTCAAACCTAAAAATATTCAATTACTTATATCATCATCATCATCTCAGCGTTTATCCCAGTCGCATCCGAAGCTTTTTTTTTTTCAGCTTTGGAGTCTGAGGTCCGCTTTTACCAGTCTAACTGCTGATATGGCTAAACTTCGACATTTTCCGTGAAGCGACTGCCGTCTGACCTCCACAACCCGAAGGCGACATCGAAGCATTGCAGCTGACCAATTGTTGGACTTTTTGAAGGCTCCAACAACCCTTTAACGACTGCCACTAGATGTTCGTGTGGCAACCGGGACCAACGGCTTAACGTGCTTTCCGAGGCACGACCAGACCAGTGCAAATATTCATATTCATGCATACAAATATTTGCACTGTGCGGGGATCGAACCCGCGCCACCTTGCGCAGCGGCCGCGTCCGCTACCGCTACGCCACGGAGGCTGTCCAATTTCAATTTCAAGATTCAATTACTTATATGTAAGTGTTATATCAGACTGATTCATACGTTGATCCCAAATAATGCCTTAAAATAAAATGTGGACTACTTTTTTTTAATTATTTTTGATATTTACAATTATCAGTTAAAGTACCAAAACGGTACTGTAACTACTATTAAGATATTTTAATAAATTATTATATTTTTTGATATGTGTGTATTTTCAAGTGCTAACCGTTGATTTTACTTGATGGGTTGGATAGACCAGAATTAATTTATGTAAGTTAGCAAAGTATATTATTTATTCATATTTGACATATATAGTAACAAATGAAATGAAATAACAACTTTGTCGTTTTAAACTTGTCTTTTACTAATGAAAACCGCAATAAGTAAGAAACTTAATGCACTTTTGTTTAGGAAACAGTTCATTAAACAAATATTCATTACTACTTAAAAGTGCATCAGGTTAGTTTCCTAACCATTAGTGCAATAAATAGGTTACTTATTGCGGTTATGACTAGTAAACATTCTTTCGAAATAGTAATAATACTTAACATTAGAGTTTTTGTTGCTTTTAATACGGGGAATAAATGCGGGAACAAATATTAAGTATCACGTAATATTCTCTACATTGTTACATATCATGTAGTGAAAGATTCAACTCGATACCATGTATAGTGATGGAGATATAAACAAAACAAATAAAATATCTTTAAACGCGTTTTTCTCGAAATCATGTTTAACCTAGTTATTGCACTTTTCGTTAAGACGGCAGAGTATATCATGGTTGACCAAGTCAAATGCCTTTGTCATATCCATGTATATTGCTGAAATTGGGATTCTCTCATTCATGTTAGGAATTATATCATTAAGGAAGTCATATATTGCCATATTGATTGAATGGTCTTTCCTAAAACCTTTTTGTTCCTTTACAAGTACGTTATGTCTATCGAGGTATGCCTCTATAGATCTATATATCCATTTTTCAAATATCTTTGATATTACTGGAATAAGAGCTATTGGCCTGTAATTTTTAATGTCTCTTTCATCGTCTTTTTTAAATAATGGTTTTATGATAGTAGGTTTAAGTTTTTCAGGGTAGGTTCCAGATTCAATACTTAAATTGATTATGTAGCTGAGGGGATGTAATATTATTTCGGAAACATACTTTACAACCTTTGTTGAAATATCGTCGTAACCTACACTATTTTTATTTTTTAAATCTTTTATAATTTTATTTACGTCATGTGGTAAGATAGGGGCAAAAAACATCGAATGCGATAAGTAATCAATTCTATTGTTAGCAGTCAGATGTGTCGAAGCAGTAGAAAGCTTTTCTGCTTGGCTTATGAAGTAGTCGTTGAACATGTTTGCTATGTCTTTGGGTTTAGTGTATTTAACTCCGTCATTAATTATTTCTCTTATATACTCTGGTGGAGAGTTGCTTCTATTTTCATTTATTATTTTCCAAGTCATCATCGATTTATTATGTGTTGTTCTTATTTTATAGTTATTTTTGGCTAATTTGGTCAATTTTATTATTTTCTTAAGTCGGTTTGAATAGTTTCGAAGTTTAGTCACGTTTATATCAGATGGATTTAATCTATGGTGCCATAACAACTGTCTTTTTATTTGGCTACACCGTCTAATACCAGGTGTTAGCCAGATTGGTTTTTTTATTAGTTTTGTTTTTTTGAAAACAATTGGAAAACATAAATTATAAAACAATTGAAAAAGTTCGAAAAAATTGTTATATGCTACGTTAGGGTCTTTACTGAGATAGACATCAGAGAAAGAAATTGATTTCAAACAGTCTTTGAATTTCATTAAGTTTTCACTACTATAGTCACGCACTTTTATATTCCAACTTTTAATTAAATATGTCTTTTTCACCGGAAGCTTTAAAGTTTGTGCTGTATGATCCGACAAATGTAGATCAAGGACATTATGGGTACATCTTCGTGAAATATTATGTGCAAAATTGTCTATGCATGTATTGCTTTGCAATCTAGTTGGTTGACTAATTTCCAAAGATAGATTGTACTTCAATAGGAAACTAGTAAACTCGAGAGAAACTTTATCCTGTTTTAAGATATTAATATTGAAATTGCCACATAGAATTACATTCTTGTTCGAGTTGTAACAGTATTTTGATAAAATAATATTTAATTTTGAGTAGAACACTTCTAAATTGTTTAACTTAGGTACTCTGTATATACAAATAAGGATTAAGTTATGTTGTATAAGTTCAATTGCGCAAACTTCGACAACGCCTTCGATAGACATTTTACCGATATTTGTAAGTTCTTTATATTGCAGACCAAATTTTACCAAAATACAGGCTCCTCATCTTTTTATAGTTCTTGTATATGAAGCGGCTAATTTATAATTAGGTATTGAAAGGAGCTCCTCATGTCCTCGCTTCATAAAGTGTTCCGTGACGCAAATTATGTCTACACAATTTCTTTGTTCGACTAGTTCTTGCAGGTGTAGTGTTAATTGATCCGCCTTGTTTATGAGTCCCGCGATGTTTTGATGCATAATAATCAGATAATTATAGAAAAAACATGCCTGACTCCCTAATATCTGAGGTAGAAGAATTAGATATTGTTATATCATTTTCAGCATCAATTTCAGTAACCATCCTCTGAAGATTGGAGAAAATATTCTTCATCCCTATTCCATTTACGTGTCCTTGTTGCGCAGAAAACATATCATAGCTCCAATTTAAATTAGCATTAGAGTCTAGTAAGTAGGTATATTCGTGAGTTAAGTTGTTCAGATACAAGAGATTGTTAAAAGTTTCTATTCTTGCATTATATATAGATGTATGATAGCCATATTTGTAGGTAGGAAGGCAAATTATTACGTTAGTGTTCTTGATTTTTCCGATCGTTTCTCTAATAAAAAATATAATGTCGTGATAGTTTCCAGTCCGGATGAAGTCCATCTCTCCCATTATGATAACACAATAATCATTTTTGTTAAAGTTTTTTATTTTATTATCAATGCCCTGCAGCATTTGTTGAACATCTCCTCCTGGATACAAATAGTGACAGTAGTCATACATGTTAAAATTGTTCTCTATTAAATTACTTGTGTTATTCCTTTTATTATTGCTTAATATACATATATTTTTCCTTGTTTCCTTTTTATTTGAGTTTTTATCGCTTTTCAGGCTCGTCATTAATTGGGTATCATATTGTGTTGATTTGTCAGTAGTCTGAGTGGGCAAACAGATAGTTTTAGTTTTGTCAATCTTGGGTGTTGTCTGTGGGCTGTTGTTTGTAATGTTAGTTTTTTTATTCCTTTTCTTGTTAGTTACTGGAGATTTACTGTTCTCACTAACTATATCAGTTGTAATTTTTTTGTAGATATTTTTCTTCTTTGTTAATTCCGTCAATGGTTTTTTTAAGTTGTGTATTCTCTAAGTTTAAACTCTCCACTTCTGCGTGTGCTGCCTCTAATCCCAATGTTAATTCTTTTATTTTATTTTGAAGTTGGGTAATTTCATCGCATTGTTCTTCGTCTGACATTTCTGGTACGCTATTGCTACTGGTACAATTATTCAAGTCGGTAGTTATATTTAAATCTTCATTTGTGTTTGTGTCCGAATGTCTACGCTGGCGCTGATGTCGCTGAGTGATATATCCGAAGAAGTCACTCATTGTAAGAAATTATAAATTGTCAACCATTCTGTGTAATACAAAAAGTAACCCAGTCGGTGTGGTTTGAACGCAAGACTACGTGTACGGCAGTCAACTGCTTGAGTTACCTCACCATCTGGACAGTTGCCAGTGAGCTTGAAACTGGTGATCGTTTAATGCGGAATAGATTTTTAAATAATAAAAACTCGTTAAATATGAGTCATGCCAATGGCTTTTTTTTTTCGAAATTTCGGATTATTTTAGAATTTTGCACTTACTATGCACTGTTAGTCACTTAATTTTGCACTGTTGCTTCACTTAAGTTTATGTTTTAATACTATTGTTTGTAAGTAAGTTTTTTAACACTATTCACAAATGTTTAATTATTTTCTATAACACTTGAGTTTTTTCGTGGATAACGTTAACACTTAATATTTATAACTTGGTTAACGTTTTTGGTATATAATTATTGTTATTACACGTTGTTTATTATTATTAAAGAATTTTTAAAAGCGGCGAACTAAACTTCAGATGCTTGTAGCTAAAGCGCTGCTACCTTCGTCTTTTCGTAATTTCATACCTAAGTGTTCCTTTGTTTTTGTATAATTATGTTAAGGCTCATAGCCGAAGCGGCGCTAAACCTAGTTCTAACCTAAAATATGTAAGTAGGATAAATCTAACTTTAACCGCATGAGGTTGGCTGCACCTAGTTGTAGCCGATTAAAACTAGATTTAGCCACACTTTGGCTGATCGAAAACTGATGAACTATGTTTATGTTACGGCGATAGAAAATAAATAAATACATATATATCTATATTACTAATATATAAAGCTGAAGAGTTTATTTGTTTGTTTGAACGCGGTAATCTCAGGAACGGTTGGTCCGATTTGAATAATACTTTTTGCGTTGGATAGCCCATTAAACCAGGAAAGCTTTAGGCTATATAAGATCACGCTGCGACTAATGGGAGCGGAGCATAGCTAACCCCACGAAGTCGCTGGCAGCCGCTAGTACAGTATAATTTATAAACCTAATCTCAAACTGTAACCTTTGAACTACCATGAATATTCGAAATTCAATCTGAACTTCCAGTAGCAAACTGAAATGACACCGAATATTCGAACCGTTCACTCGCCTCTCTACCATATAGCACGGAATTCTTCTGGCCTTGGATAATCCCAAGCCCATATAATATTCATTTTTAATATGAACTTCAAAGAAGTTTGGAACGGAGAACGCAAAAAGTTCCGTATTAAGCGGATCAGAAGCAAGACTGGGCAAATGACAATTCTTTTTCTTAAAAGTTACTGTAATAGGTACAATGCAGATTTAATGTAATAGAAATTAATAACGAATTTATTATTACAATGGCCGCTTACATCAAGGGACTGGAACGACTTGCCGGCGGCGGTGTTTCCGTCGGACTATAATTTGAGTGTCTTCAAGGCTAGAGTGAATAGGCTCTTAATAAACTAGCGCGCTTTACCATCAACGATCGTGTCACTGCTTACCATCAGGCGGGATTGCGCTCAAGCACTGGTTTATAATATATACTAGCTTTCCGCCCGCGGCTTCGCCCGCGTGAAGTTCGGTTATATCGCGCCTTTTAGATTTCCCTCGGGAGCATCAAATTTTTCCGGGATAAAAGGTAGCCTATGTTCTTTCTCAGGGTCTAAAGAATGTCTGTGCCAAATTTCATCAAAATCGGCTGAGAGGTTTAAGCGGGAAAGCGTAACAGACAGACAGACAGACAGACAGACAGATAGACAGACAGACAGAGTTACTTTCGCATTTATAATATTAGTATGGACTAGCTTTCCGCCCGCGGCTTCGCCGCGTGGAGTTCGGTTATATCGCGCTTTTAGATTTCCCTCGGGAATATCAAATTTTTCCGGGATAAAAGGTAGCCTATGTTCTTTCTCAGGGTCTAAAGATTGTCTGTGCCAAATTTCATCAAAATCGGTTAAGAGGTTTAAGCGGGAAAGCGTAACAGACAGACAGACAGACAGACAGACAGACAGACAGATAGACAGACAGACAGACAGAGTTACTTTCGCATTTATAATATTAGTATGGATTAGTATGGATAAAGACCTCAATTCTCTTGTTCAAAAACTAAGCTTTCTTTAAAGAAAAAGATAGAGAAAAAATCGTTTTTGGTTCTTTTTCTTTAAAGAAAAACAGATAGATACACTAAACTGGAGCTATGTTAAAAAAATGTGATGTACTAACTTTTTAGATTTACGTCAAAAGTGGGTAAAAGTTACTGTTACTTTAGTATGAAAATAACGCCTTGCAAGACTCCAATGGATTATTTGCATATAAATCCATACTAATATTATAAATGCTAAAGTAACTCTGTCTGTCTGTCTGTTACGCTTTCCCCCTTAAACCTCTCAACCGATTTTGATGAAATTTGGCACAGACAATCTTTAGATCCTGAGAAAGGATATAGGCTACCTTTTATCCCGGAAAAAATTTATGTTATCGAGGGTAAATCTAAAAAGCGCGATATAACCGAACTCTACGCGGGCGAAGCCGCGGGCGGAAAGCTAGTAGAACTATAAACGGAATAATTTCTTACCTTTTACACTTTTCACCTAGTATTAAATAGTTGGTAGAACACATTTTTACCGCAATCCCGCCTGATGGTAAGCAGTGACGCAATCGTTGATGGTAAAGCGCACTAATTTATTAAGAGCCTATTCACTCTAGCCTTGAAGACAATCAAATTGTAGTCAATCAAAACTTTCAAAATCTTTCAAGAATTTGAAAGTTTTGATGCATGTTTGTTACTTTCGGATGTATGTATGTACCTGTGTACTCGGTTTTCATTCATTTATTTTATTTTCTATATATTAAGGAAACTTTCAGATAGCATATTTAGAAGCTAGTAGGTAGAAGATAGTGAAAGAAAGCCAATTAAAAGTTTACACAAGAAACAGTAACAGGTACAGCACAGGATAGGAAAGTGAAATCAAGAACAAATAACTACTCGGAGAGAATTACGTAAAGGCTGATCAGGTTTAAGTGATTTACAAAGAAGTTATCACAGAGTTTTTTTTACCTTCGTACCCCCCGTTTATTCTTTCCCTCCATACACGTAAAGTGGAGAGTGTTTTTTTGTTCATTTCCATCCTAACTTGTCATATATTGGATAAGTACCTATTTAAAAATGAATAGGGGTTTACTGAAATATTTTTTGGTATTGTCCCTCCTCGCTGTGACTTTTGAATCATAAGTTTAAAAAATATGAAAACAAATCATAAAAGTAGAACTTTATAAAGACTTTCTAGGAAAATTTTTTTGAACGTGATAATTTAAACGGTTTTGGTAAAATTTTACAAAATAATTTCGGAACTGTGTTTATACTAAACCGTTATATGCAAGCATATTTTTTTTTTTTTTATCTTAATTTACATATTTTGTTATCCTGAACTTATATTTTATCAAAATAATAATTAAAATCGATTCACGCAATCCAAAATTACCACCGAAAATCTAACGTGCAAATCCGTCTAGTTTGTATAAATTAGTAATCCCAATTCACTAGAGATGGCGCTGTACCTACCTTTGCTACTACTACTCCGCTCTGTTAAGATTTTTCCTGGGTTGATGGGGTCGCAACGGTTATGAGCTACAGAATAGTTGGAATCTATAACACTTTCTTTAGTTATCATCGTCCTTTGTGAGCCCGTTTTTAGAATTCCGTACTTCATAATGTCAACTAAATGTAACAAATAGCCCGTTTTCTAACTCTTAAGTCTCGTCTTAAGTGACGGGAAACTACGGAACACGCTCTTGACCGTTTTTTTTTTTGTACTCGTGAGCCCTTTGGCCTATAGGAGTTTCTAATTAGTTTATTTTTTAATAATTATAAATTGGCGCTTGGCTGCAATCCTGCCTGATGGTAAGCAGTGATGCAATCGTTGATGGTAAAGCGCGCCAGTTTATTAAGCCCATTCACTTAGAAAACTTTAGTGAATAGGAAGGAAGACGGCAGTTGAGCGAGGTGGTGCAATGTTAGACCCAACAACACGACCAACGATACTGCGCCAGGGGGAGATTGATGTGGAGACCCTCCATGACCAAACTCCCCGCACAAAAACATTTGAGGCATCGTACCCGGCACACATTGCAACACAACTGATCCGACTCGTCCTCCGTACGGCTGCACCAGACATCATACCGGAACACGACGAATCGCGCGCGTGGGTGGTAACTTCTGCCAGCAGCCGATGTTATGGCCTACCATCGAGAAGAAGTAGAAGTTTTTTTTCTTTTGGTTAATTTTTAGGGTTCCGTACCTAAAAGGTAAAACGGAACCCTATTCATGAGGCTTCGCTGTCCGTCTGTCCGTCCGTCTGTCACCAGGCTGTATCTCATGAACCGTAAGAACTAAACAGTTGAAATTTTCAGAGATTATGTATTTTTGTTGCCGCTTTAACAAGAAACACTCAAAATAGGATATTTAAATGGGGCTCTCAAACAACAAACGTGATTGTTTTGCCATTTTTTTTCTCTATATTAATAACGGAAGTAGATGGACGCTTGAAATCTTCACAGTATATTTGGATATATATTAAAATTAAAAATAAATAAGTAAATTAAAATAAATATTGAAGGGGGTTTCCATACAAGAAATATGATTTTTTGCCGTTTTTAAAGATTAAGTCCGACTCGCACTTGAGCGATTTTTTTTATATAATTTCGTTCTTTATTTGTTTTATTTTACTCTCGGTTTGTTATAATTTTTTTGTTGATTTCCGGGATAACCTTACAAATTAACTAATTATTTCTTTTATTCTTAACAGACAAAATGTGTGGAGACAGAGGAGTGTTAGAGGAGTGTTAACATCTAAGCACCAGATTGGTGATGGTCATTCATTGTAAGCCTGACATTAGACTTGTAAGCTGATGGCTCCGTGCCAAGTTAGTAATCAATGCTTTGAATTAAGGTCAAAGATTATTCCGAAAAAAACGGGATCTTTTGTACTGCTTGGAGCAAATACAAAATGAGATTGTCTGGTTAAGTTGAAGGTTATTGAGTCAGACTATATAAAAGAGATAGGTCTTAGTTTTGTGCCAACCTTAGAGGGAATCGAATCCAGCAACGGCTTGTTTGTGAGTAGTCTGTACGTCAAGACCAACTGGGCTGAAATAGTCAAGAGATCGGAGCCGCGATAGAATACGAATTTCATGTCATTCATGGTGCGTGTTCCGACACACCATCCCGAAAAGTTCCTCAAAGAAGAGTTCTGGTCGAAAGGTGTTGTATACCGCCGATTTCGTGGCCAGCTACGTGACACCAGTTAGCGAAACATGACGCCGATGCTTCGTGTAAATTAGTTATATGTTATATGTATTTATAGCATTTAAAGTTTTTATGTTATAGTATTGTATATGTTTGTATGGCCTCCTTGATGCCTGAAATAAATGAATAAATTACATATCAGGAGCCCTCTGTGCCTCGGAATGCACGCAAAGCCGTTGGTTTCGGCTTGTCATAAGTATAATTTCGTGACAACAGCCGTTTTGGATAATCATAATTATGCCTGAAAGCCTAACAACCAGTGTTGCCGAGGAGTACATGTTTTAGAAATATTTCGTGGTGGTTAGATAGACTGTGCACTAATATACCTGTATGCCTAGTATATGCGAAATATAATAAGTTAAGAGTAGATAAGTTGACTACCCATGAAAAAAGAAGACTGTGCTGGAAGCCATCTTAACTTCGATACACTGGTTCAAAAGACGACATTAAGGAAGCCTATGTTAACTGAGTGCACTTCTTATTGAGATAACATTCGGGTAGAAACAGGTATACGGATAAAACCGTGGGGCACTGACTTACTATTCAATTTCTTCAGCGTTTAAAGATGATAATCCTTACACTCTCCCAGACTAAAACCCATCCGTGTTTCTTCGCTTGCCTGTATGACGGCCAGGGCCACGGTTTCTTGTTTAACCCCATCACAATGTGCTGACATCTCTTTCAAAATCAAAATCAAAGCATTTATATCAAATAAACCAGTTACAGGCACTTTTGAATTGTCAGAAGGTCGGTCAATCAATAAGATGAAGCTAGTCGCCCATTCCAAAGAATAGGTACCTATGGAGAAGAACGGGCAAGAAACTCCATGGACACTCTTTTAAATTTTCAAGCTATTGTTACAAATATTTGATTACATCATTCATGTTGAAATCAACCGTGTGAGAACGATGCAGAAATAAATTGTACGCCGAGAGCGTCCATTATGGAAAACACACAAAAATCAATTCAGAAATTAAAATACGCCGTGGCAGCTAAGAGATGACCAGTCCCCTCCGACGGCGTCCGTTCACGAACATGACGAATGGATCAGCATTAGCTTTCGCCGTCGACTCCTCACAACGCAACCCTCACAACGCCTTTTTTTGTTTAAACTGGGATTCATAGGTTCGTATCTTCTAGACAGTACTTTAACTAACAAATTAATCAATACACTTCACTATAACCTACCCATTATTCGTTCGTTAATGCATCGTAACCATTCACTCGTGATCCGATAGGTAATAGGAAATAGAATGGATTTGTGATTTAGTTTTGAAATCTAATATCTTGTTTTGCATTTATACTAACAATTGTTGTTAACAGTCGTGGTAGCCTAGTGGTTAAAACACCAGCCTCTAAAGTTATATGTACTTTCTAAGTATATCTTGGACACCTATGACTAAAGGTGAAGGAAATCATCTTGAGGAAACCTGGACTAATCGCCAACCCGCATTGAGCAAGCGTGGTGATTACGCTGTATGAGAGGAGACCTGTGCCCAGCTGTGGGACGATGAAAAGGCTGTTGATGATGATGATGAGTCTAAAACATCCTCTGTATAGTATGGTTTTTTAGTGATGTTATTATAAAGGTTTTATCGAAGTTTAGCCAACATCAGCAGTTAGACTGGTAAAGCGGACCCCAGATTTCAAAGCTGAAAAAGCTTCGGATGCGACTGGGATTAACGCTGAGATGGTGATGATGATGATGATGATAAATATAGAGGTTTTTATAATAAATTGAGTCATACAACGATTAGGTTGTGATTTAGTGTTGAAATCTTAATATCCTGTTTCGCATTTCTACTAACAATAGTCTCAAACATCCGTATAGGGTGTTTTGTTTAGCGATGTAAAGGATAAAGGATGAAATCATCTTTTGAAGACCAAATCAAATTTCTTTATTGCATTCATGTGTCCCGCAGAAGCGGTGACGCAACTGTGTGCCGAGACTCTAGTAAAAGTATTTCTTTGAAATTTATATGAAAATGGTTCTACTAGACCGTCGCATTGTCGTTACCGCTTTCTGCCTTTTAGAACTTTTACTACAAAAGAAACTAAATATCTGTACCCACATTGCGTAACAAAGTATTATTAAATAAATAAAATAATAAATAAATATATACGGACAAATCACACAGACTGAGCTAGCCTCAAAGTAAGTTCGAGACTTGTGTTATGGAATACTAACTCAACGATACTATATATTAAGATAGATATATATATGGATAAACATCCAAGACTCAGGCCAATCAGAAAAAGATCGTTTTCCATCATGACCTGGCCGGGGAACGAACCCGGGGTCTCCACGTCGCAGGCAGGCGTGTTGACCGCTGCGCCACGGAGGACGTCAAATATATCTATCAATATCATCTATTCTAATAATTTAAAAGCTTATTGCTAATTCATCATCATTACCTCAGTGTTAATCCCAGTCGTATGCGAAGCGAAGTATTATTATATTATTATTTTTCAGCTTTGGAGTCTGGGGTCCGCTTTTCCAGTGTAACTGCTGATTTTGGCTAAACTTCGATATTTTCCGTGAAGCGACTGCCGTCTGACCTCCACAACCCGAAGGCGACATCGAAGCATTGCAGTTAGATCAATTGTTGGACTTTTGAGCGCCAACAACCCGTAACGGCTGCAATTAGATTTTCGTATGGCAACCGAAATCAACAGTTTAATCTGTTTTCCGAGGCACGACCAGACCAATGCAAATATTCATATTCATGCATACAAATATTTGCACTGCGCGGGGATCGAAAACGCGCCTCCTTGCGCAGCGGCCGCGTTTGCTACCGCTATACCATGGAGGCTGTCCTCCAAATTCATTGCTAATTATGTTTCAAAAATGTGTCTGCTCAACAAACTAAATACCACAATAATATTATTGTACTGTCAAAATGAAACTCATTGCTACTGATAGAGTTTTAGGCAATTGTCCTACTGTATCTTTTTTCACTTTTGCTTTAAAATTAATTTATTTACATAATCTATAAACATTATAGAACATACAAAATAAATACTTTTTTGTAAAGTATTTTGTCATAGTCTGTTCAGTCCACCATTAAATAAATTAGGTGTCGAACCAACGACCTGATACGTTATCAATGTTTTAAATCATTTTCACAATTTTGCAATTTTTACATCAAAGGTGAAAACTTTCATTTATATCACAGGCGTTTATTAATCGAAATTTGTGCAGTTTTAAAGGAAAATTTATTCAAAAACATTTATGGAATTTAGTAATTACTCCCTGAATTCTGTTTACATCAAAAACGAATTGGCTTTAAATGCCAGGAAAACAAGATCAAGACAAGAAATTTAGTTTTAATTGATTGTTGGAACCTTTGACAGTTCTGATTATTTTTTTAGATTTACACTTTTTAAACTCCACTCTCCGTCTGTCTGACTGTTCGTCAGCAGGCTGTATCTCATGAACCGTAAATTTTCACATTTGATTTATTTATGTTGCCAGTATAACAACAAATATTTCAAGAGATATTGTTTTTTTGTACAATTAACGATATGGAGTCCTTTATGCTCGAATCCGACTCGCACTTGGCCGATTTTTTACATACGTAATAATATAATTTACTTAAATATATGAACACATGTAGAATTAAAAACGCAAGCATTCAAGAGCCTAATAAGAGTTCACGATAACGCACTACACTTAGGTACTTCACTATTAACTTCTCATATTTTATCTGTGATGTCCTGGGTGTCAGGCTAATGGTACTTCCCTTACATAGAAGGCTTCCGTTTGATCACCACACCACTATCGATATTCTCACTGCTGGGACAAAGGCTTCCTCTCTATGATAATGACGTGAGCAACAATCCACCACTTGTGCCCAGTGCGCCTCAGGAAATATCCCAAGTCTTCGATTTTCGTGTTTCGGTTTCCCCTCGTGCTTTCCTTCATCATTTTGAGAGACACAACCCCCTTGACAATTCAAAAGTGCCTGCACCTGGATTATTTGAAATAAATGCTTTAAGTTTGTGATTTACAACGTTGTAGTGTTATTTTATTAACCTACATATACTTACTTCTTCATACTCATATATCATTCATTTCTGCAGGTCATAATACACATTCCAGTATTATGAGGCGCTGTTCTGATAATATTTTACTACACCAAGACTCGTTATTCTGCTTACAGACACGGTCCTCTACTTCAAGCCTAAGTTCCTAAGTTACTAATAGTTTACTTATCGAGTGTTTTATCCCTGCAGAGCCCTCCTAGCGTTACCCTCTCCCTCGCGGAGAGGGGACCCTCCTATCGTGCTGCTGCCGGCTCTCCGTTGCAGGGGCCGGTCCTGCTATATTTCTGCTGCCTGGTACTGTCTCTGTTGGCGGCGCCACCGCCTCTGACGGCAGCGCCGCTGCTGTAGCCGGACCTCTGCCGCGGGAGGCGCTTTTCGCTGCAGTTTCTGGATCTCCGCTGCTGTTGTCGGCCCTCTCGGCCGCCCCGCTCCTCTACAGCTGTCACCGGCCCTCAGCCGCTGGGCTTCAGCCGCCGAGCCTCTGCGCCGGCCCTCTTCGCCGACCCTCAACAGCTTGCCTTCTGCCGCTGGCCCTCTGCGCCGGCCCTCTTCACCGTCCTTCAGCCGCCGGGCCCTCTGCGCGGCCCTCCGCCGCCGGGGCCGTTACTGAAGCTTTACCTTTTATATTTTATTGTGTACCTTTTTTATATTTTACTTGTACCTCACCTCATCCCTTCATTCATACATCATTTTTATATTTACTTTTATTTTTATTTGCTATTTATTGTATTTAATAAATTCTTTGTTTTCGTCCCTCATCCCTCTTCTTTTACTGTCTAATACGACAACGTAAAGTCCCAGCTTTGGTTCAAAATCAAAATTGTTTATTTCAAATTAACCAACAGTTGGTGCTTTTGAATAGTCAATGTCGGTCAGTCCAAGAAAAGTGAAGCTAAATTGCACGTTCCAAAGCGTAGATCTCTATGGAGAAGAACGTCCAAGAAACTCCATGGACACTCTTTTAAAATCATAATATGAATTAAATGTCTTCGTTACATATTTCTGTTGCTTCTATCATGTGAGCACAATGTGTAATTAATTATTCAAATCCACGAAAAGCATGAAAATCATGATTCATGATCGTACCAACTTTTTTAAAAGAAAAAAAAACCTTGCCTCACACTAGGAATTTCTCATGTGTTTTACAAACATATAAATTCACATACACAAACATCCAGACCTAGAACAACTACTTGTAGGTCAAATGCAGCAGTCCATACCTTAACCACTGCGCTGACTGTGCAGTCAAACTCAGTCATAACTGGCCGACTATTGCTCTCTGAAATTTGTAGCTTCTAAATACACCTTTGCCAGGTTTTAAATTCAGCAGAAACTCGGTTTTCGTGCCAATTGCATGGATTTTCAACTTGTGACCAATTATAACTTCAAAATTGAAACTCGGTGTTGCCACATAATATCGCTTCAGTTATGCTGCGACAAACATTTCATGTTATGAGTTCACGGAGGTAAACAATTTAGATTCTCTAACTGTGTGTTTTGTTAGTTTTGCGTATACATATATTTTTTTAATATATAATCTTATACATATTTTGTAGCAGTTAGCAAACTTTGATTAAAGTTTGTTAGTTTTGGTTTCTTTACGTATGAAATTGGTGTTTTATCGTACTAGCCACTTTGATCTCAAATATCTCCTCTTTGATGTGGAATTCCAATATTAAAAATCATAATTTATCAGTTTTTTACTGTCTTGGTTTTTTATTTGCATTATGCATTATTCAGTTTACACACACACTGCAAGCCTGGCTACAAAGCCAATCAAATGCTGCCACAGAAGCTCTTATTGACATCTTAGTCTAATCAGACCAATGCGCTATGTACACACACACACCCACACAGAGACACCTGACACGTATTTTCATTTTTTACTCTATTTTTATTTACTACATATTTTTAGTTATATACTTTAACCTTAAACTCACTAATTGTTTAGATTATTTTGTTAGTTGCAAAGGTGGAAAGCTAGTAGCTTTCATAAAAATAGTCCGATGATTACGGCAGATGGCTTTTGTCAGACACTGCAAACAGTGATGGATAAGCTAGCCCATAAACAATCGAGGTCAATCGCTCTAGGCTACTGCTGCTTGAGGACAACGCTAGAGCACACACTGCAAAATAGATGGCCCGGATCTTGCTCCAACAGACTACCATTTTTTCGAAAGTTGGATAAACTCTTGCAAGGGGAAAATTCAACTCCGATGAGGCAGTCTAAAGCGCCTTAAAAGATTTTAATGATTTCCGCCCTAAAGCTTTTTTTTACAAAAGGTTATGGTTTGTAGGTTGGCCATGCTGTTGGGTTTAAAGTTGCATCACCTCGCTCAACTGCCATCTTTCTTCCTATTGACTCAGTTTTTTGAGTGAATGGGCTCTTAATAAACTAGTGTGCTTTACCTTCAACGATTGCATCACTACTTACCATCAGGCGGGATTACAGTCAAGCACTAGTTTATAATTATAAAACAAATAATAAAAAGTAAAAAAACTAAAACCCAACTACGACAAAAAACGACGCTGAAAAAGTATAAAACAAGATTTTCAGAATACTGAACTGAACAAAGTTGCTAATGTAGTTGCAAGTAAATTGACACAGTAGACTCTACCAAGAACCGCAGTCACACGTTATCCAAATGCTACGGTAGGTATGTAACGTGTGACTACGCCTTTCCAAACATGAAAATTTATCTCTACATAGTGAATATTGCATACTTCAGAATAGTATTGTATGACATTATTGTCAATTTACAACGAAGGCATCTTGGTAGAGTCTACTGTGTCCATTTACTTGCAACTACATTAGCAACTTTGTTCAGTTCAGTATTCTGAAAATCTTGTTTTATACTTTTTCAGCGTCGTTTTTTGTCGTAGTTGGGTTTTAGTTTTTTTACTTTTTATTATTTGTACTATTTTGGTGTTAAAGTGTATTTGTGGCGCATAATATTAACAAAAGTTAAATTGACGAACTAAAAACTAGGTAGTTAACATACGACATCTCTTTTGACTTATGTATCGGCGTATAGTAATATGTAGAGATATCCTATTTTACTATTTCTTAGCGCGTGGATCGTAGCACGTATAGCAACGGTTTCCCCGTATGAAGCTCCCGGCTTTTCGTAGTATTTATTTATGATCCAAGGCACTTATAAATAATCCCTCTATGGTTTTGACTCTACTGAGAGCGACATAGGCCTGTCCTTTAGCAAACAAAGACTTTCCTAGATCGATAACTTTTTTACCTAGAGTACAACCTTGTAATTTATGTACAGTACAACCCTAAGAAAGAATCAGCGGGAGCATTTTACGCTGAATTTGCCCAGACCCCCTCAAGCCGTCAAATTCAGTGAGGCAAGACTCGATTTTGATAAGTTCGTTAATATCTGCTTTTATGGATGCGTCGTCAAATTGTATGAGAACAGCGCTTGGCTGTTCTCCTGTTTCAACTGATCGAACCGAAGAGCAGGCCATTCGAAGGCCTTCACCACTCCCATCGCTCCGTTTACCAAACCCTGGTTTACATTCAAAATTCTACGAAGAATTACTCGGGATTATGTACAAACATAAAGTACTCGTGAAGCTCTTTCAAATGATACCAAATACAGTATATTTATTTTAATTATATATTAACATAGAACTTTTTGACTACCACTAGACGGCGTAATACTAAATTTGGTGACAAGCTTTATAGCTCATAACCAACAGAATATCAAGGCCCTTCTAATGGTTCTGCAGTGGTCTTATTCTGATAAGTAGTAAAGAAGCTATCTATGAACGAAAAGATGTGAATTATATGCAATCTGCCCATGAATACAGGTAAAGTCACAAGCAAATGCTAGTAATATATATACAGTATGTTAAATAACAGAGGGCGTTCCCTTAAACTCGTTAATATATATCATTAATAGATTAAAATAAAAATATCAGCATAGAAAATAAGCATAAAAAATCCGAATAAAAAAAAATTCTAATTGGAAATAAATTTGAAACCTCCTGTTTTAAATCAAAATAGTAGCCTAGTATCATAAACAAATTGCGACCTTGCCGTCTTTCAAGTTCGCGTGTACAGTGTGTTTCTTTTACATGTCAATTTAAAATTTTTATTGAATATTTTCTTATTGGAAAAATTTAAAAAAAAAATTGTTTTCGAATGGAAATATTTTTTTTAGCATGTATGTATGCTATACTATTTCGGGTTAACGGGATCGCCCTCTGTTAGTTAACATACTGTATATTCAAAATGTACAAGTAAAGCGCTTTCAAATGATACCAAACATGGCATATTTATCTTAACTTTATTTTTTACTCTGTATGTTTTGTCCACTAGAGGGCGCCACATTAGATTTTGTGAAACTCCATATAGTATATGGAGTTATGTTAGTAGTGGATTTGGAGGTGGGTAGTTAGTATGGAGTGTAGGCTATATGGCATATAGCCAGCAGACAATTAAGACGCTTCTAATGATATGTCATTTGTCGAATTCGAATAAGTAGTTTAGAAGTTACGAGGGAACAGATGAACATACATACATACATACATACATACATACATACATACATACATACATACATACATACATACATACATACATACATACATACATACATACATACATACATCTTCTTCTTCTTCTTCCTCAGCCTATAGACGTCCACTGCTGGACAAAGGCCTCCCCCAAGGCTTTCCACGATGACCGGTCTTGTGCTGCCCGCATCCATCGGCTTCCCGCGACCTTCACCAGGTCATCGGTCCACCTTGTTGCGGGTCTCCCTACGCTGCGTCTTCCAGTACGTGGCCGCCACTCCAGAACCTTGCTGCCCCATCGGCCATCGGTTCTACGAGCAATGTGCCCTGCCCACTGCCACTTAAGTTTAGCGACTCGCAGAGCTATGTCGGTGACTTTGGTTCTTCTGCGGATCTCCTCATTTCTGATTCGATCACGCAGAGAAACTCCTAGCATAGCTCTTTCCATTGCCCTTTGTGTGACTCTGAGCCTTCGTATGAGGCCCATTGTGAGCGACCACGTTTCAGTTCCGTAAGTCATCACTGGCAACACACACTGGTCAAAGACTTTAGTCTTGAGACACTGTGGTATCTTGGACGACGAGAAGATGTAGCGTAGCTTCCCGAACGCTGCCCAACCGAGCTGGATTCGCCGAGACACCTCTTTCTCGAAGTTGGACCTACCTAGTTGGACTTTCTGTCCCAGGTATATATACTCGTCAACAACTTCGAGTGCAGAGCAACCAACTACAATTGGAGTGGGTGCGACATGAGAGTTCGACATGATCTTCGTCTTATCCATGTTCATTTTTAGACCCACTTGTTGGGAAGCTCTGCTGAGGTCATTGAGCATTTTGCCCAAGTCTTCCAGGGTCTCAGCCATGACCACGATATCATCTGCGAAACGGAGATTAGTGATGTACTCGCCGTTGATGTTGATACCAAGTCCTTTCCAGTCCAGGAGCTTGAAGACATCTTCCAACGCAGCAGTGAACAATTTAGAGATATGACATCTCCTTGTCTCACTCCACGCTGCAGTTGGATCGGTTTCGAGTCCTGATTCTGGAGACGGACTGACATGGTGGCGTTTTTGTACAAACACTTTATCACCTCAATGTATTGATTTTAAGATCACCTCCCGTCTTTCTTCCATTAGCCGGCGGGTGGGACCGGAGATCTTCTTCTGTCTTTTTGAACGGAGGGTTTTGTAGAACTTAGACCCTTCCGTTTGGAGAGTTTCCACAAACCTGTTGTTGTAGTCGTCCACATCTACGTATTCACCGAGGCATTCGAAGCGGTTTTGTAGTTCGATCTGAAAGCTCTCGGGGTTTTGGAGTTGTGTTGACGCTGGACGGAGCGTAGACTTCATAAGTCGAGAGCATTCGAGCCTAATGTTGAGGTTCAAGATGCCTCTAACAATACGGTGATCACTCCCGGTTTTTACCGCATGGATCACGGAGACATCGTTGAACACTTGCCTTCTCGTTGACATTATGAAGTCTATCTCATTTTTGGTCTGACCATCGGGGCTGAGCCAGGTCCACTTGCGGTGCAATGGTTTCCTGAAAAAAGAATTCATCGCAAAGAGTCCTTCCCTTTTCATGAAATCCATTAGCATCTGACCTCTGGGATTCCGATTTCCAACTCCAAATTGCCCCACTTTCGTCTCGTCCGCCTCTCGCCTGCCCAGTTTTGCGTTAAAGTCTCCCATGACAACGGTGTAGTGGGTTTTGGAGGAATGTATGGCTCTACTGACGTCCTCATACATAGCCTCCACCTCAACGTCAGAGTGTTTAGACGTCGGAGCGTAGACCTGTATAACCTTTAACGAATATCGTTTTGTTATTCTCAGTACAAGGTACGCCACCCGAGTCGAAAGGCTCCCGACTTTAACCACGTTGTTCACGAGGGACTTGTGGACAATAAACCCGACACCACCCTGGGACAGCTGGTCGCCTTCCCGGAAATAGAGCAGGTTGCCAGACTTCAAGATTATCGAGTCCTCTCCCTCTCTTCGGACTTCAGATAACCCCACAATGTCCCAGCGCAACCGGCTCAGTTCTTCCTCCAGTTCGACAATCTTCTCATCGGTCCGTAGTGTGCGCGTGTTAAATGTTGCCAGGGCCAAAGGTCGTCATACATACATAGCCTGTCAAAATCATAACCCTCCTTTTGCTTTGCCGTAGTCGGGTAAAAAATAAAACTTTTGTCAGACCGAAACTGTGAGCAGATGGTGAACGTTTTTAATATTAGTAGAATTAGCTGTCTAGTGACAGACATCGTCGTCTTAGAAATAGAAACAGGTTTATACCCTTTGGTTCGGAGCTTCCAGTGATTTCTCAATAGGCTTCTCGGACTAACTGATTTAATTCGTTTAACAATCTGTCTAGACAAGACTTTAATCTCCCACAATTTGTCTGCTTTTGAAGATCTATTACGCCTACATTTATCTAAAAATACTACAAAGGAATACGGTAAGCGAAGCAACAATAAAAAAAATATTTGTTTCGAGAGAAAATAATTAAGTACAGGTACTTTCAAAATAGATTAGGCCAGAAGTCCTCCTTTTCTACCTACAGTATTTTTTAAAAAATACTGTAGGTAGAAACCTACAGTATTTTTTACTTCTGCATATAGTTTTAATAAAAAAATAAATAAAATACGCTTTGTAGAAACTAGGTTTGCCTACAGCTTCGTCCGCGTCAAGGTCGGTAATGAACAAGAACGTACAACCAGTAAAAAGTACCTATCAAGGTTACAAATTATCTATGTGCCATATTTCATCTAAGCCCTTCAGCCATTTTTTCGCAAGTCTAGGACGTCATCATCATCATCATGAACCTTTTTATCGTCCCACTGCTGGGCACAGGTCTCCTCTCAGACAGAGAAGGGTACACACATTCATTAGACACACATTAGATAACATACATTC
This sequence comes from Sesamia nonagrioides, assembly GCA_017933935.1. Lineage (NCBI taxonomy): Eukaryota > Metazoa > Arthropoda > Insecta > Lepidoptera > Noctuidae > Sesamia > Sesamia nonagrioides. The sequence continues at coordinate 2,278,304 of JADWQK010001182.1, forward strand.
AGATAAACATACAGAAATTCAGTTTTTTTTTTAATACTTATAAACTAATGCTAGACTGCAATCCCGCTTGATGGCAAGCAGTGATGCAATCGTTAATGGTAAAGCGCACTAGTTATTCACTTAAAAAACTTAGGAATTAACTATTTTATTGTAATGTAGACAGAACCAAATTACTCCGTCGTCCACCAGATTCTTTAAAAAATACTTACTGCCAACTTACACTTCAAAAGACATACGTTATTAAAATACGTGATAAGATATTGATACCAATCACGTCGGGAAAGTTTACTTTTAAAACAAACTAATATTTTTTACTACCGGCGCTTGATGACCCGAAAAAAACCTTATCAAATAAGTTTCTGTATTATGTCATCATGGTTAGGTCTCGACTGTAACGTCTGCGGGGTTTCGTTGACATCAACATTAATGTGCACATCACGAACAAATGTAATAAAATTTCTTCACTGTCGTGAAACATTCAGACATATTAAATTCACAAAAATGGAAACTAGACAGTATAAAATGTGGGTGCCCCAAATAATTCGTTCCGAACTGGAAGCGATCCGTAATACAAAGTCAAATCCAAGCCACTGCGTCATACTGTACATCAAAATTCAAAGATGTGTAATTGAAAATAAAGAAACATAAACTATTGTTTTAATTGAATTTTCGAACATTTTATATCCTAAAACAAAAATAGGCCAAAAATATAAAATTCCTACATAACATCATGACAATTTTTAACTATTACAACTAGTCTACACTTAAAGCTGGCTGGTATCTTTTTTTTAATAATTATACACTAGTGCCTGACTGCAATCCCGCCTGATGGTAACAGTAATGCAATCGTTGGTGGTAAAGCGCGCTAGTTTATTAAGCCTATTCATTTAAAAAAAACTAAGTGAATAGAAAGGAAGGCGGCAGTTGTGCGAGGTGATACAATTTTTAAACTAACAACACGACCAACGATGCTGCGTTAGAGGGAGATTGATCTGTAGACTCGCAGACAAACTCCCAACACAACAATATTTGGCGCATCGTAGCCGGCACACATAGTAACACAACTGCTCAGACCCGTCCTCCGTATGGCTTCACCAGACATCATGACGGACCACGACGAATCGCTTGGCGGCATGACTTTGTCTGGTGGGTGGTAATTTTTAAAAAGAATCATCAAAATTATAGAACGTTGTCATATGCCTCTTAAATTTACACAAAAGAAGATATCACGAACATAATTATACTTCGTATTTTATAAACAAAAAACGTATGTAATAAACAAATAAAAATAGACACACCTAACATCATCCCTTAAGAGTGTTAATCAGAGGTAAACCTATACAGCACTAAAAATTTGCCTTTAGTTAAAAATGAAAATGAAAACTGTGTATCCGGACAGCCTTCTACTGTTAACCAGTTTGCAAACTAAATAATCTGTTCTTTACTTCCCAGAAATTCAACCAAAACTTACAAAAGATCAATTTACAAAGCACTTTCTTATAAAAAGACCTAAATTTCTTAACATTCCAGGCCAATAACAGAATCCGGGTTCCAGATTGACCTGTGTAATGTACCAGAAAATGGAATTTGCGTGTGTTATCGATAAAATGGTAAAGAATTACACACTTTCGGGTGAATTCAATAATGGCCTCTGACTGGTATTTCACGTAATTCAGGAACCTTTTCAGTACGGTTAAAAGGTTTCAATTAGATTTACAGATGTTACCGCGTTGAGTAATCATGTAATTTATTTTCTGTAGGGCCTTATTTATTGATTATGGAAGTATTAGGGCTTAGGGCCTTTGTAGACAAGTGTTTATCTGGCTGTGAAAACGTAAGGTTTCGTTTCATTCCGTGTCGTCTCGCCTTTTATTTCGCGTACATCGAAGGAACAGTTTTCTAGCGACGGTCTTTCTATGTGACTACAATTTAAGTGTCTCCAAGGCTAGAGTGAATAGGCTCTTAATAAACTAGCGAGCTTTACCATCAACGATTGAATTAACATCAGGCAGGAAAGCACTAGTTTATAACATTTAAAAAAAGTTTTATTTGCTGTATGTCGGCACGGTCATCAGTATCGTATGAATTACTATGGAAGCTTTTAGACAGGCACGTTTTTTCTACGCCGTATGTAGACGCAGTCGCCAGTATCGTATGGGTTACTAAGGAAGTTTGTTCACAGGCGCGTTTTTTCTTCGCCGTGTCTAGACACGGTCGCCAGTATCGTATGGATTACTAAGGAAGTTTATTCACTGGTACGTTTTTTCTACGCCGTGTGAAGACACAATTGTCACTGTCGTATGGATTATTATAGAAGCTTCTTGACAGGCACGTTTTTTTCTACGCCATGTTCAGGCACGGTGGTCAATGTTGAAATGATTACTATGGAAATTCGATAACAGATTAAGAACAAAAATTGAAAAATAAAAGCTAAATTTAACAAGCTATTTATCAAAGTAAAATTTTTTTATGTTTTTTTTTTTATAATTTTGAGGTAGAGGATACATTGATCAAAAAGCTTCATACTCCAACAAAAATCCTTGAAATTTAAATGAATTTAAAGCTTACAAAAGTGGAATTGTAACTGGAATGTGAATTCATTATCAACAGTAAAGTTACTGGTAGAAAGAATTAATAAGTCGGGTTAAAGTAGACTCACGCGAGACGAGCATTCTCACATAATTTACTAAGTTGATAAACCTCGCAGGTATTAAGTATAAGCTGAAAATAACTTCAACTTCAATCCACGTAACTTGGCAATTTAAGTTTTCAAAACTATCCTCAAGTTGTGCTAGTTAAACGCTAGTTGTGCGGCCCTAGAGATTTCCTATTTAGCGATGGTGTGATGTTCAAGAATAAGCGAGTAAAATTTTTCATGAATAAATTATGTTTTGAATTACGGACTACAATTTAAGTGTCTTCAAGGCTAGAGTGAATAGGCTCTTAATAAACTAGTGCCCTTTACCATCAACGATTGCGTCACTGCTTACCATTAGAAATTGTGGTCAAGCGCTAGTTTACAAATTAAATTAGTTACAAAGTAAAGTAATAAAAAAAAAGAATTCCAGTAAGTAGGTGAAGTACTACACGTAGGTAGAAGTCTTCGTAAATTTCAGTAAACTTAAAATATATAAAATACTATATAAAGTAATATAAAAATACTATATAAAATAGTATACCTAAAATAAGGATGAAAGGAATTTTGATTTAATAGTAAATAATTAATTTGAATACAGAGTTGAAAGATAAAAACCTGATAAAAACCGCTGAAAGTCACTGAACATTAAACGAATACCACAATTTCATAACAGATTATAAAGTATAGTCATTTTCAGTGTCTGTCGGTATAATTTAGTCATTGTTCTTTAAAGCTCGTAACAGATATCGATGATTTTTTACAAGCTTTTAGACAATTTATTTCCGTTAATAATTTAATGTGTAGGTGTAATACATTAGTCAGGTTTTGTCAAATCATAAAAACCGGGCGAAGTAGGGGCCGGTCGCTAATGTATTAATATTTTCATGAAATTACTCGCATCGGGCTTCACGAAATCTTAGCTACGCGCCAATCTACGAGCTTAGCTACAGCGTAGCAATATGCTACGACAGTGCCCGAAAGCTTTTGAAAAATCTGGTAAATTAAAAAATCAGTTCTTTCCTAAATTGTTTGACAATTGACAGCCTCCGTGGCGTAGCGGTAGCGAACGCGGCCGTTGTACAAGGAGGCGCGGGTTCGATCCCCGCACAGCGCAAATATTTGTATGCATGAATATGAATATTTGCACTGGTCTGGTCGTGCCTCGGAAAGCACGTTAAGCCGTTGGTCCCGGTTACCATAAGAACATCTAGTGGCAGTAGTTACGGGTTGTTCAAGCCCTCAAAAGTCTAACGACTGGTCTAACTGCAATGCTTAGATATCGCCTTCGGTCAGACGGCAGTTGCTTCACTGAAAATTTCGAAGTTTAGCCAAAATCAGCAGTCAGACTGGTAAAGCGGATCCCAGACTCCAAGACCAATGATGAATATATTTACCTGAATGTTAAACTACTAAAATTAGTAATTTTTTAATCTCTTTTTGGCGTCCTTTTTTTTTTAATTATTATAAACTAGTGCTTGACTGCAATCCCGCCTGATGGTAAGCAGTGATGCAATCGTTGAGTGTAAAGCGCACTAGTTTAAAATAACTTAGTAACAGACGTAACTTAGATGTAGTGTTTACCAGCCGCTGCCACGGTACCGCTTACGTCGCTTGTTTGGCTCGCACGCAGTTAATCACAGTTCTGAGGCCGCTACCCTACTGGTGTACTTACTACGGGTGTTGACGTTAAGGTCAAGATTTTCTAGTAGAAAGCTTTACGTTCTCTGAAATCAACCTTAACGTAACAAGGTACACGTCAATGTTCTTGCCACCTTTTATAACATTTTGTTTATATTTTCATTTTGATTCATGTTACCAATTTTACCACAATCCCGCCTGATGGTAAGCAGTGATGCTATCGTTGATGGTTGAGCAACAGTTTATTAAAAGCCCATTCACTCAAAAAACTAAGTAAATAGGAAGAAAGACGGCAGTTGAGCGAGGTGATGCAATGTTAAGCCCAACAACACGACCAACGATGCTGCGCCAAAAGGACATTGATCTGGAGACCTACCACGACCAAATTCCCGACACACCAACATTTGGCTCATCGCACCCGGCACACATCGCAACACAACTGCTCAGACACGTCCTCCGTACGGCTTCACCAGACATCGTACTGAAACAGGACGAATCGCTTGGCGGCAAGACTTTGTCTGGTGGGTGGTAATTTCTGCCGGCAGCCGATGTTATGGCTTACCACCGAGTGATTCGTGTGATTGATTGAAAATTGTAACTGTGTAGCTATCACTGCTCATGACAGTCTGGTCATAGAGCTATAGACAGACAGTAGAATTATAAAACCTAAAACGGTGCCCCCGTTTTAGGTTTAGAACCCCAAAAAAAGGGGATGGTCGTGATGCTGTGTAAGCGGTCGCAGTTAAGATGTTTTTTCTTTCAATCCGCTTCAGCCCCTAACTTAACCCCCATATTAGACGGTTGATGATGCTTTTAACTGTAATTTCAGCAATTTCGGTTGGCTCAAGTCTGTTCACTGTTGCGATGCGTGCACTCAAACAAGGTCGGTTCTTTCGTTCATTGCGGCAATTACTGCGAAGACTTCGAACAAAATTCTCTTCTATAGTTCGAAGTGTCGTTAAACTTGTTGATGTGTTCTCTTTCAATTTCCTGCTTGGGAGTTTACGTTAAATTAGTGAAGTCAGTAAGGTTCGTGAAGATAATATTACGTTTGTATTTTAGATTTCTGTATCAAAAATACAATTAATAGAATAGAATGTATTTTATCATACATCTATTGTTGTTTAATTATTTTTTTGTATGTAGGTATGTTTTTAAGTTTAATATCAATTAAGTTTTAATTAAGTAGGTATGTAATATAAACCATTTTTTTGTGCATGTGGAGTTAACCTGTAATTAATTGTTGCACCTGTAAGTGCTACTCTAGTCATCAAATCACAATAACGTATAGTGTAAACAATTGTTGGTTAACCTAAATAAATAAAAATAAATCATCATCATCATTTTATGCCACCCTTAGAACTGTTTTATCACCCTTGACCTCAATTACACTTCCACTTCATAAAATCAAAATCAAAAGTCATTTATTGAAATTAGGCTGAGAATCAGCACTTTTTGAACGTCAATATTACATAAGATAGGCCCCAAAACGCCTGCCCTTCGATAGTTCCTAGTGATTTCGCTGGGAAGAAGAAATGGCAGCTATCTATTCATTAAAAAAAACATGCATCTATACAATACTATGTAAAGCAATTAGCACAAGATAACACAGAACATTAAATCAAATTATGTACTATATGCCTGATAGCCACGCGAAAATATCAGCAAAGCAAAAAACTAATAAAAAATCATTAAAAATGGAAATGTAAGAAAGTAAAAACTTATTACCTAAGTCAAAGCCCCAGGCATAAAGGGCCGACCCACAAGGATAATAAAGGTTAGGTAAACAAATGACCAAATAAAATATGAAATTTAACATAATCATCATAGTAATTATGTTCAAAACGTACTAATGAATTTTGAAATTATCTTTTTTTCCGCGAATTAATTCCAACTTCCCCAAAATTTGGTATTTTTTTAATAAGTGACAGCACCATTTTTATATATTGTAGGCAATACATGCGCGGGCGAAAGGTGGCAGGGTACGCGGCACGCCGTCGCATTGCTATTCACTCATAATAATACCGTAAAAAAAAAAAAAGTTACCACAAATAATAAATATTATTCCGCAAAAGGAGGCATTAGTAGAATCAGTAATCGATACCTAACAATACCTTCAGGATCGGACAGGGTCTTATTTATATGGATTGTAAAAAAAGACAATTATGTATATGAATTCTTATAACATATCACAAAACGATGAGGTCTTCTTGGTTATGTAACAGTAACATAGTTTCAATCTTTAAGAATGCGTGCCGGTTTTTCGATTCATAGTTAAGTCAATTAATTCGTCGTCCTCCGTGGCGCAGCGGTCAACACGCCTGCCTGCGACGTGGCAACCCCGAGTTCGATCCCCGGCCAGGTCATGATGGAAAACGATCTTTTCCTGATTGACCTGCGTCTTGGATGTTTATCCATATATGTATCTATTATAAATATTGTATCGTTGAGTTAGTATCCCGTAACAAAAAATCCCATAAAAAAAAAATATTGAGTAGGGTAAGTGACTAACGGTAATCATTTTGCATGACGTCTATCAGCTATTTCACACCAACTTGGAAAAACTCAAGAATAAAAGACAAAAGAAAATTATAAGCACAGCTGCCTCAAAATTAATCGCACGTCAGAAACCTAAAACAACGAGGCAATACTCACTGAAAAGACAAAAATCGCAGCAAAAATAATATAATTTTGTAATTTGCCTGCAGCATACTGCAATGTTTTTAATTAAAATTTATTCATAAACCGCTGTTTTTTTTTTACTCTTTGTAATTTATGTCTGGCCATTTATTTTTATGAATAAATTTTTCATGTCGCCTGTATGTTATGCGTATTTTTCCCGCTTGCTTGAAAGTAAGCCATTTAAAACCACTCATACATTTTAAAAATGGAAAGCAGTAAATATTTACGATATGAAACGTTATTTTTTTTTTAGTCGTGGGAAACTATTTTCATGTTTAATATGAATAAAAGTAACTGATTGCTTGATTAACTGATTGATTGATTATGCGCTAACTGCAATTAATTCTCATAAATATTTACATATACACTAGTTGCATCTCGTGGTTTCACCCGAGTAGGTAGTAGTAATATAAAAATAGATAAAAACCTATTCTATTGCCTAACGAATGTGTAGACATACGAAAATTTAATAAAATCGTTTCAGCCCTTTTGGAGGAGTTCGAGTGCAAGCCCTGTGGCAGAAGAATTTCATATAATAGATTCCTACAGATCTTATTGTTACAAGAACTTGGGAAAAGTTCTTGTAATAATAAGATCTGAATAAGATCTGGCTGTATCATGTTTTTAAAAGATAACAAAGTTTTGTATCTTAGAGTTACATCTTTTTACAATTAAATTTTCAAAATATTCCTGCACTAAGTTTGGAGACGCAATGAAGAATTCGGCGGATTTTCGTTGTGAAATTTTATATTAGACTTTATAATATTTAGGTATAAATTTTAGAATAACATTAAAAAAAAAAAAACATTATTTTATTAATCATATTTTTTTATAATTATTATTCTCGTACGGACGACAGCAGGTCAAGCTACCCGAAACTGTCAGATTTTCCCAATCAAACTTGACCCTTAAAGCTATAGCGATAAAGTTGAAAATCTAATAAAAAAATCTGACAGATTGTAGTAGCTTGATGTGCTGTCGTCTGTACATTTATGTCTGGATAACAGCAAAAAGATGCTTCATTTTAAGTATATCGTTGACTAAAATGTACACGAGATATGGAGAATATTAACATTTGCGAGCATACATCATATTGTAATTAATCACTAATAATCCTGAATGAAGTCGTGGTGGCCTAGTGGTTGAAAACACCAGTCTGTCCAGTATGAGTGTATGGGTTCGATTCCAGGTCAGGCAAGTACCAATGTAACTTTTCTAAGTTATATGTACTTTCTAAGTACCTATATCTTGGACACCAATCACTGATTAAAAGGTGAAGGAAAACATCTTCATCATTCACAAGGAAACCTGGACTTTAAGTCTGATATTGCCAACCTGCATTGAGCAAGCGTGGTGATTACGCTCCTATGAGACCAATGCCCAGCAGTGGGACGATAAAACGTTGATAATTATGAGGCTGAGAATGAGCACTTTTTGAAAGTCAATATTACGAAACCGCTGGATGCGGGTGGCGCAGGACCAGACGTCGTGGAGATCTTTACCCCTAAAGATCTCCTAAGGCCTACGTCCAACAGTGGACGGCTGCAATGTTGATGATGATGAAGGAATGACAGCTGGGACCAACCAACAGCTTACCGTGTTTTCCGAGGTATGAAGGATGCCTCAATAATATTTATAACTAGCGGCCGCCAGCGACTTCGCACGCGTGGAATTCCGTTATATCGCGCTTTATAGATTTCCCTCGGGAATATCAATTTTGTTTTTCAATAAACGATAGCCTATGTCCTTTCTCAGGGTCTAAAGATTGTGTGTGCCAAATTTCATCAAAATCGGTTGAGAGGTTTAAGCGGGAAAGCGTAACAGACAGACAGACAGAGTTACTTTCACATTTATAATATTAGTATGGATGAATGGGCACCTATTCGCAATTCGTAGTTATTTAGCCGCAAGCCAGTCTTCAATTAACTATCGAATACAAAAAAGTACCTACAGGTTGTTGGGAATATTTTGAAAAACAGCTCGATTCAAAGGCGTGTTTGTGAGCTGAATGAATAAAGTTCGCTTTAGGCGCTGCACGCCTAAGGAAATCTGTCGCTTTACAGCACGACTCAAATCTGAACAAGCAAAAACAAGTTCAGAACTGACTCCGAACCACCTAAGAGTTAGGGTTGACACCTTTTTTAAATTAAACAAGAAACATAAATAGTATTAAAATTGTATCAAATAGAGTATGTAATGTATAATGTTTAGTATATTAGAAACTAGCAACCGGCCCCGGCTTCGCACGTAGACAGAGGATATAGGTACCTAAGCCTTCCTTAAAAATCGGTGGCCCTTCAATAAAATAATGTCTGTGCCGCCCATCAGCTAATATCTGATCCTGCAAGATACATCGACCTTATTGCCCATGGATAGCCAGTTCCACCACCTTCAAACAAAATGAAAGCCTACCGGGGTAGCAAGTTTGTTCGAAATAATGGACCCCCGCTCCGGCCCACTCCCTCCGCGGTTTAGGCAGAGAAACATTCAAGTAGCAGGCGGCCGGCAGGGCGCGAGTGGCACGCGGATTTTTTCTGGTGTTTAGTTTTGAATAAACCGTGATATCTTCTGAAAGAAACAACCAATTCCAATAATTCAAAAAGGGATCTGCTGCTATTGAAATCACCTTTGATATGAAGTAATTTATTTGGATAAGGATTAATAATAAGGAACAAATAGTGGGTTCTGATTTCGACTGGCATTTTAATTAACTTTTCAAACATAAAAAAGTAGTCATAATGAAGAAACTATAGTAGTTAGACATAATATGGTGTCGCAGACTTTTTTGTAGCCACTTTTTAAGGTCTACAATACTGTAGTACATCATTTTGATCTATTATATAGGGTTCAGTCAGCGTTTGCAATGTAAGCTCAAAAAATGGGTTTATTTTGCGACATGTATTAGAAAACTCAAAAATTATCAGTGTTCCTCTTATATATTTATGCATGCTAGATACATAAAAAACCTTCCTGTTGAATCCTTCTATCCATTAAAAAAGCTCTATCAAAATCCTTTGCGTACTTTTAGAGATTTAATCATACAAAGCGACATGGGGAAAGTAAAAGTGATTTTGTTTCATAATATGTAGGGCTAATATACTGTGATTAAAAATTAAGCGTTTCTATTAATCTTATGTTTTCTGCTCTCCTTTTTTTCTACAAATAATGCGTGGGTAATCGACAATCAACATCCTTCTCCGTATCAGAAGAGGCCTGTGCCCAGCAGTGGGACGATAAAATGATTGATGATGATGATGATGAATCGACAAAGAAATAGTTTTTAATTCAGCTGTAATAATAGCTATGAAGTTGTTGCCTATAAAATATCCGTTAGTTACACACGGCTACGTATTTCCAGTTATAGCTGGCCTCGCATTATATAAGTTTTTCTTAAAATGAGAAGTCAGTTTATACTGGTTAATATTGCTTGTTGACAAGCGTGCCTAATTAATAAAGATTTTCAAGTATTTACTTTACTACACTTATGGCATTTCAGGGTTTTATTGTAGTTAGTAGAAGTTATCACGTCTTCCAAAGTTCTAACTTCGTCACGCAAATGTGCTTTTAAAAACAACATCCTAGCTAATATTGTAAACGTGAAAGTGAGTTCGTTTGTTCCCTTTTCACGCAAAACTACTGAATGAATTTGGATGAAATTTGGCACTTTGATGGTTTATAACCAGGAATAACACATAGGATTTTTTTTATCCCGTAATTACCACGAGATCGAAATTTACGCGGGTGAAGCCGCAGGGCACAGCTAGTTCAATATAAGGTATAACAAAAAAAAACTCCAAGTGCTGAAATCAGTTTATTCATAACTTTCCGCCCGCGGCTTCGCCCGCATGGAATTCTGTTATATCGCGCTCTTTATATTTCCCTCTGGAATATCAAATTCTTCCGGGATAAAGAGTATTCTATTATTTAATCCGGACTTCTAAACTTTACGTCTGCAAAGTTTCATAGCAATCGATTAAGTAGTTACGGCGTGAAAGCGGAACAAATAAACAAACAAACCCACTTTCTTATTTATAATATTATTAAGGATATTGACTACTGAATCGATTTTTATGTAAAATCAAAATAAAAAGTCATTATTATATATTCAAATTAGGCTGAGAATCACGAAAACATCTTGAGGAAACCTGGACTTTGAGTCTGAAATCGCAAACCGCATTGAGCATTCGTGGTGATTACGCTCAATCCTAGCTTATATGAGAGGATCTGTATAAGAGGAGACCTGTGCCCAGCAGTGGGACGATAAAAGGTTGACGATGAGGCTTACCACTGTAACATTTAATACAGGTATTCTATTAAAAAATCTATGTTTTTACCACATAAAAAATCTGATTTTAAGGCGATAAGACTTAATTTTAAATGCATTAGTTATTTTTGGGATCAACACGTATAAATGTCGTACAATGATCAATACGTATAAACTGGTGGTTGACCACAATCCCGCCTGTTGGTTAGCAGTGATGCAATCGTAGATGGTAAAGTGCACAAGTATGAGCCAATTCACTATGTCAAATTGTCGAAATTTCATAATTATTCCTCTAATAAAGTTATGAGATGATTTGAAAATCAACCTTAAAAGGAATAAAAATATAAAGACGGACAAACTTTACAGACTACTAAAATTAATTATTAAATTGTTATAATTAGAATATAATAAACCTTCAAATTAATTATAGAATTTTTTTATCTAATATAATAAATTTAGTCTTACTAAAACTTGTTAACAAATTAAAAGACGGCGTCAATTTTCTTTATGTTTATTGAATATTTTAATTAAACTGACAAAATTAGTACTAAATAGTTAATAATTGCTTTGGCATTGACAGGTTTAATATACTTATTTATAACTCCCTGCGCCCCGCGGTTTTACCCGCGTAAGTTTCGATCCAAAAGGGATATCGGGATAAAAACAATCCAAAGTGTTATTTCTGGTTATAAACCGTCTGTGTGCCAAATTTCATCCATTCCCATTCAGTAGTTTATGCGTCACAAAGGAACAAACATTCATCCATACATTCGCTCAAACTTTCGCATTTAGGATGATTAGTGCGACTCCGAAATGAATAAATTTATTGTTGAACTTAAAAGGCTTCTGTTCGCGACATTATTCGCCTGAAATTTATATAGTTTGAACATAAAATGTAGCCTTTGTTTGTGAAGAAGTTTGATGGATTTTAAAATAAAATGTGACTTTCAGCGTAATAATGTCGGCAGCCATTTGGACATAAAATATTTAAAAAAGACATGTCATTCTTATAAAGGTTATGCAATCATCATCATCATCATCATCCCAGCGTTAATCCCAGTCGCATCCGCAGCCTTTTCAGCTTTGGAGTCTGGGGTCCGCTTTACCAGTCCAACTGCTGATATGGCTAAACTTCGACATTTTCCGTGAAGCGACTGCCGTCTGACCTCCACAACCCGAAGGCGACATCGAAGTATTGCAGTTAGACCAATTGTTGGATTTTTGAGGGCTCCAACAACCCGTAACGACTGCCACTAGATGTTCGTATTACAACCGGGACCAACGGCTTAACGTGCTTTCCGAGGCACGACCAGACCAGTGCAAATATTCATATTCATGCATACAAATACTTGCACTGTGCGGGGATCGAACCCGCGCCACCTTGCGCAGCGGCCGCGTCCGCTACCGCTACGCCACGGAGGCTGTCGCTTAAAAAGTCGTTATAAAGGTTATGGAATGTTAAACAGAATTCAATAAAGCATAGGGGTTATTTTATTATTGGCTCAGGGTTGGTCAAAAGAGAAACCGTGGTCCTGACACAGGTAAGTAAAGAAACACAGGTAGGTGACACAGGTTTTAGTCAGTAAAAGTCTGACATGCCTTTCCGCTCCACCCAGAGTGGTAGAGGTCATTTGATGATTTCCCATCCACAAAAAAGGGTTGTTTTACAAACACATTACAAACCACATTACAAGCTTTGATTATATCTAGCAATAACAATTCTCGCAGTACAATTAGACTCGGCAACCAAAAAAACGACAATGGATATTGCTTAAATCCAAACACAATTATCACAAAGGTACTTTATTGCCCCACCCGCAATTACCGTTGCTATAAAAACCTATTTCCTCTACTTTTATTGCTCTCCTGTGCTGATAAGCGGCTAATTCATTATGTTTCCTTTGATATAAACGTAATCTGTATAATGAGAAATGTTACCAAGGTCAGCAGTAATGTATTGGCCCGTCCTTCGTGTCACAAGAGTGATTGCTAAGCTGAAGTCTTGAGTTGAATTCCAAAGTTTTACTCCGTAATTTTATCATTAAGGATTTCTTAATAACAGCCCGAAGTTTGGATGTTGGCAGAGTGTTGCCCCCCTTTCTTTTGGGTGGGTTATCTTCAAATGACTACCCTCGTTCTGGGCTGAGCGTAAGGACGTTCAGACTGTATCCATATCTACAAACGCCACATGGAACAACACGTCATACTGACGTCATACGAATTCTACATCTCGCAAGCAGAGTTTACAGAACTGAGATAAGTGAGACTTCACCGAAATGGCTTCCACATCTTCTCTGTCGAGTAAAAGTTTTTGGTCGTCGTTTGATGCCATGGTTTATGCCGGAGGTCGATCTTCGCGATCGCATCAGTCAGCCTAATAGTCACTTCAGTCTAAAAACCACCCATGTTCCTATATTTGCTTGTGTCAGGATCACGGTATCTCTTTAACAATCTTCAAGTCCAGGCAAGTATTGGTCCTAGTGGACCCCGTCACGATGTGCTGACGTGTCTTTGAGGCGCGCGCGGAATACAATGCGGCCTGGCGATTACTGAGCTGGGAGATACCCATTGTAATGTACAAGCCCACGACGGCGTGATACCCTAGAACACACTTCTTCTTCTTCTTCTTCAGCCTATATAGGTCCACTGCTGCACAAAGGCCTCTCCCAAGGCTTTCCACGATGACCGGTTTTGTGCTGCCTGCATCTATCGGCTTCTCACGACCTTCACCAGGTCATCGGTCCACCTTGTCCTCCCTACGTTGCGTCTTCCGGTACGAGGCTGCCACTCCAGAACCTTACTGCCCCATCGGCCATCGGTTCTACGTGCAATGTGCCCCGCCCACTGCCACTTAATTTTAGCGACTCCAAGAGCTATATCGGTGACTTTGGTTCTTCAGCGGAAACACTATGTGTACTTAAATAATTATCTCCAGCGACGAAGGCTTTCCTCTGTTGAGCCTTGAGATTGCTTTGAGAAAATTATTGAATAACTACTACAACCTTATTTTATTTCTACATTTTAAGGAAACTTACATCTAACATAAATATACAGGTAGAATATAGTTAGTGAAAGAAGGCCAATAAAAAGTTTCCACGGACAATATTAGGTTAGCACAAAAGACAGTAACAGGTACAGTACAGAACAGGAAAGTGAAATTAAAAACAAGTAAGCGATAAGACAGTGTTTTAGTGGTTTACAAGGAAGTTATGGCCATTATTTTTTTTACTTTAGGAACACTGACGGAGAATAAATCGAGATCATCAACCCTTTGACACAACAAGTTATATGCTCTGCTAGCTCTTATCATATAAGAGTTTTGTCGGTATACGCACCGCACAGAGGGAATATACAGAGGCTGATGATTTCTCAAAGTGAAGGATGGAACACGCAACCCAATTTTGCTCAATAATTGAGCAACAGTCGATTGGACCATTAGCCAAATTGAGTAGGTATACCATGTCGGCAATCTTCCTCCGCTCAATTAGTGGACGGATGTGAGACTTTCTGCAATGGTTTTAGTAATTAGGCAAATATGTTCTGGATCTACATCGAATGCACTTCAAAAACTTTGATTTTGGCAGTGGTTTATAATATCAAATGTAATAACAAAATTTTAAGAAAAGTACAAAGACAGTTTATAATCAATATTAACACATAGGATATGTACAGGGTGTCTGGTGGCAGATTTATGTTTTTAAATACGATTATTTTGATTTTAATAAACGGTGCGGGGGGGGGAGTGGTGTCATTGGAATCAGTGATCGTGCGGATTTCTCAGTCACGATGTCGCACTGGTCGAGTGAGCATCGCGCGTTCGCCATCGAGGCATTTTTCAAGTGTAACGATTCGTACGTAACTGCGCGTCGACAGTTTTGTTCACACTTCGGTATATGACGAATAAGTGACGGGCCGAGTGTGAATTTAATTCGTTCCTGGGTGCAGAGGTTCCGTGCAACTGCTTCGGCTATGAACACTCCACGGCCAGGGCCCAGTCGATCTTCAAGGACTCCCGGAAACATTGAAGTGGTTGAAGAGAGTTTACGTGAAAATCCACGACTTTCGTTACGGAAAAGGGCAGCCACACTGGGACTTCCAAGAGCGATAATCCATGAAATTTTAAAAAAGGATTTAAAGTTCCATCCTTTTAAAATCCAAATTGTGCAAGAACTGAAAGAAAGTGATTTTGTTTCACGCAAATTTTTTTGTGAGACGATGTTGGAGCGTTTTCGCACAGTCAATCCCATTTTTTTCAGCGATGAGGCTCATTTTCATTTAAACGGGCACGTCAACAAGCAAAACTGCCGTTACTGGGCTCCAAGAACCCAAAACCCTCGACTGAAACACCAAAAGCCATTACATTGCCCCAGGGTAACAGTTTGGTGCGCCTTATCCACGCATGGGATAATTGGACCATTTTTTTTTCGAAAATGCTCGGGGCCAGGCGACAAATGTCAATAGTGACAATTACCGACGCATGATAACGGATTTCTTTTTGCCGAACCTGCGAGCTCATCCATCGTTTTCATCGCACACGTGGTTCCAGCAGGATGGTGCAACCGCACATACGGCTAGACATTCGATGAATTTGCTTCGGGAAGTTTTTCCTCAAAAACTCATTAGTCGCTTTGGGGACATCCCGTGGCCACCGAGGTCCCCCGACTTAACCCCAATGGATTTTTTTATGGGGTTACCTCAAAGAGAGAGTGTACTGCAACAATCCTCGAACTCTAGTGGACTTGAAAGAAAACATTCGTCAAGAAATCGATGCAATTGATTCAAGTTTACTGCAGCGTGTGGCGCGTAACACGAGGCTCCGCTTTGAACAGTGCGTGCAACTCGACGGAAGACATTTGGATGACATAGTCTTCAAGAAATGAAATCCGCATTATTAATCTGTCGTTTAATATTTCTAATAAAACAATATTTCTAATAGTTTTTTTTTTTATTGAATTTTGAAAATATAAATCTGCCACCAGACACCCTGTACTTTTGGTCACAATATTGTCACGAGATCGAAACTTGTTATATGCCATCATATTCTTCGAAATGGTTGAGCTAAATGATGCTGTTCCAAGCGTCATGTCCGTGGTCGCTCTTAGTAGAGGCTGGTGAATGCTAAGCTAACACCATTTTTCTTTTTAAATCAACAACGCTGCACTAGTAAAGTAAAGTAAAGTAAAGTATTTATTTCTTTGCAAACATGGGTATAGCACATAGGTGATTTTTTACAAATAGTTCTCCATATTTTACCGTCACATGGGCATGCAAATGTTCATAATTCAAAATTTAAGCTACGGAACTTTGGAATTACAAGGAAAATTATATATATTTGTATTAAAAAGATGTCAAACATTACATCACATTAGTAAGAATTTTAATAATTCCAGACAGAAATATATTAAAAAATAAATCAAAAAACAGGGTCACAATAACTATGTCAGAAAGTGTAAACAGTACGTCAATCAAACAAGTGAAACATCATTAAGAAAATCGTCAATTGTATAGTAAGTCTTCATAATTAAAATGTCATTTAGCGCTTTTTTAAATTTTACTATTGTCAAATTTTTTATAGCATTTGGAACCCTATTATATATTCGTGGGGCAACACCAAAAAAACTTTTTCGCATTAGTGCGGTTTTACATTTTACTTGACACAGTTGATCAACGTATTGAGTACGTATTGGATTTCTTTTGACCTCTGATATTTTTTTAAACAAATGTGGGTTACACCTCACAAATAATGCCGTTTCTAATATATATAAACAAGGCATAGTTAAAATTTTTAATGACTGAAAGTGAGGAACACAGCTATCTGTCGTTTTAAGGCCACACATTGACCTGATGCATCGCTTCTGCAGCCTAAACACCAGTCCCACATCAGTAGACTGTCCCCAGAAAATAATGCCATAGCGCAAAACAGACGCAACCAATCCATGGTATGCAGTTAAAAGTGCCTGACTGTTAACGTACTTTGAAAGTTGAAAAAGAGCATATGCGGATTTGCTGAGTTTCTTACACAGTTCTTCAACATACGGCTTCCAGGTGAGTTGGCTATCTATAGTGATACCTAAGAACTTAGCCGTATTAGCTTCTTCAATATCAGAGCCTTTATTAGAAATGCTAACGTAAGGGTTTCCTTGCCTTTGATAAAAATGCATCACTTTTGTTTTGCTCAGGTTTATAACCAAATTATTTTTGTCTAACCAATTTATAATGTCACTTAAGCACGTATTAATGTCATTCCTATAGTTACTTGGATTTGTACATTTTATTATTGCTGTACTGTCATCTGCAAATAGAACCATTTTGTTAGTCGTTGCTTTCGGGAGATCGTTAATATATATTAAAAAAAGTAAAGGACCCAGTACACTCCCCTGTGGGACGCCATACTTTACATTCCTTTGTTTTGATAGGTAAAAGGTTTCTAATTTGGTTTTAGGACATATCCTAGAAATTTCCGTATGTTGTAGCCTATTGCTCAGATAAGATTCTATTAACTTTAAGATGTTTCCTCTTACACCATAACTATGTAATTTGCACAACAAAATCTTATGATCTACGTAGTCAAAAGCTTTAGTCATATCTGTATAAATTGCACAGACTGGATTTCTCATGTCTACTGACGGCATGATGTTAGCCAGCAAGTCAAAAAGTGCCATATTAATCGTAGTGTTCTTACGAAAACCCTTTTGTTCAGTGCAAAATAATTCATACTTTTCGAAATAGGCATTTATAGAGTTATAGATTACTTTTTCGAAAATTTTTGAGATTATTGGAATTTTTGCTATAGGTCTATAGTTTTTTAGATTTGTTTTGTCATCTTTTTTATACAGAGGTTTTATTATTACTTTTTTGAGCTTGTTTGGAAAGATGCCATCAGCTATGCATAAGTTAATAATATGAACTAATGGAGCTGCCACTATTTCTTTGGTAAACTTTAATACTTTTGTGGAAACTCCATCATATCCTACAGTATTAGTATTTTTGAGATTGTAAATTATTTGTATTATATCATCAATTGTCACAGGTTGCATAAATAGTGAATGCAATACTTGATTGTCAATTGTATTATTTAATGTGATGTCAACTTTAATATTTTTCTCAATTGTGTCAATAAATAATCGTTAAATTCATTTGCGATGTCCAATGCGTTTGTAAATGTCATATTGTCTCTTTTCACACACATTATAGGCTCAAGTGGCAGACAAAATTTAGATTTATTTATGATCTTCCATGTAGCTTTTGATTTATTTTGAGCGGTATGTATGAAATGATTATTTTGTGCTTTCTGTGTTAACTTGATAATTTTCCTATACCGTTTTGTGTAATTTTTAAGGGCTAGTTTATTTTTAGAATTTGAATTTAATCGATATGCCCAAAGTAACTGCCTTTGCTTCCTACTACATGTCTTTATTCCACGCGATAGCCATTTTGTTTTCTTGCTCGTTTTAATTGTTATAATTTTCTCCGGAAAACATAAACTATATATAAGCATAAAATCATCAATAAAATTGTCATAAGCTTTGTTCGCGTCCTTAGCACCATATACTCGCATATAAGACAGAGAGCTGAGATGTTTTTTAAAAGTAATTAAATTTTCAATACATATGTCCTGTTTTCTTGTTTTCCAATATTTTAATTTGCAAGTTTTGTGTATTGGTACTGTAAGGATTTGAGATGTATGATCTGAAAGAATCAGATCTTCAACTGCAGCTTTACATTCTTTCCGATAGTTGTGGGCAAAATTATCAATACAGGTTTGACTTTTTAACCTAGTGGGAGTATTAAGTGCTAATTTTAAATTGTACTTCATAAGAAAACATTCTAGTTCTAACGTGGTTTTGTTCTTTTTCAAAACGTCAATATTAAAATCCCCGCACAAGACAATTTTCTTATTCGAAGATAGACTGATTTTATTTAAAATATATTCAAGTTTATCATAAAAAACTTCGTAATTGTGTTTTGGGATTCTATAAATGCAAATAATAATAATTTTATAGGCTGTTATTTCCACAGCGCAGCATTCAAAGATGCCTGAAACTGACTGTTTTGCTATATCCGATAGTTCTGTAAACTGAAGTCCTACTCTTACGAAGATACTTGTTCCTCCTCTTTTTGTATTTCTAGAAAAGAATGAAGCTGGACAAAAATTCGGAATGTGCAATAAATTTTCATAGCCCGTTTGAATAAAATGTTCTGTAACACAAAGAACATCTATTACAGTGCCCTTGTCCATTAATTCTGCTAATTTTACAGTCAGTGTATCGCATTTATTAATTAAACCGGCTATATTCTGGTGTAAGATGTTAAGATAGTTAACGAAAAAACTGAGAATTTGTCTGTTGTGAATTATTAGGAAAATCATGTTGGCTATGACTAGTTTGAGGGTGGCAGTTGACCCCTGAGTGCGTAGCATTCAGGCTGCATATGCTAAGAATCAGGTCTTGTAGATCCGATACGACTATCTTTAAGCCAATATTGTTTAACGTTCCAAAGCGTTTGCTGTAACTATCATGGTCATAAGATAAGTTCAGATTTGAGTCAAGGAAATATGCATAGTTATATGTGTTTATATCCAAGTAAAGTAAGTTATTGAACATTTCTACACGACTGTTATACATAATATTAGCATCTGTCATATACTTAAACGTAGGTACACAAATTACAAAATTAGTGTGGTTCAATTCCATTAACTTTTCTCTAACAAACACGACTAATTCCAAATAGTTGTGTGTTTTGCGAAAATCTTCCTCTCCTATGTAAATAACACAATAGTCCGAGTGCGTAAAATCTTGAACTTTTCCTTCAATTTTGTGAAGAATGTGACGCAATCCGCACGTGGGTTTCCGGTAGTGACAGATTTGAAAATCACGCAGATTAGTTCTTTCGGCAATTGTATATAATCGATTAGTTGTTTCGCTACTTATCAGGCATATTCTGCGTTTCACGGAATGTTTTTTTGGAGTTGTTTCGTCTCGTGTGTTTTGATTTGGCTTACTTGAGCTTACGTTTATGTTGGTGCTTTTCGCTGTGTTTGTGTTAGTAGGTGATGAGCAATTTTTTTTTTCAATGACCTGAGTAGTCTGTGTTTGTTTTGTCTTCGTATTTCTTTTAGGTGTCAGTAATGTTGACTTCGATTTAATTTTTCCTGGACTGTTAACAATTTTTTTATACATGTCATTTCTTTTGTTATATTCTTCATTTAATTTCTTTAAATTGCAGTTCTCGAGTGATAATTTTTCTATTTCTTCATGCGCACTAGCTAACTGAGATGTAAGGCTGGCAATCTCGTCTTTTAATATTTTTAATTGTGGAATATCTTCGTCTTCGGATATTTCAGGTAGACTGCTCGTTGTACAATTCAATGTCTGAGATAATATGATGTCGCTTTCATCATCATTAGGTTCAGATCGTGTGCGATTCCGCCGGAATGTGATATTGTCCAAGAAATTCATTTTTAATTTCAGTTACAAACTTCACCTCAGTTTTCAAGTTTATCGCTATGCACGAATTCCAGAATAACTGTTTTGATACTTATCCAATTGTTTTTGATACAATAATATAATTATATATACTTGGAACTACTTCTATAATACTAAACCCAAATAATGACAAAAAAAAAAGAAAAAATGTTCCAAAAAGAGTTAATAGATGGTGGGATTGACCCTGCGGCACTTCATTCACGTAACTTCTTGAGTCGCTTCTGTCTCTATTGGACCAACTAGACATTAATATCTAACGTGAAATTGTCCATCTGCTTAAGCTTACAGTGTTTTTAAAACATTAAATAGCCGTTATGTGACTCATGCCGCAAAAATGATTACACTGTCAGATTCATTTCTGCACACACTTTCAACACAATGTTTTTAATGTTTTAGATAGTTCACGTTCTTTTTACATTTAAATATTATGTTAACCACTTTGCTTTGTAGGGATTGTTACACCAAAGTCTTATTTTGAAATCACTTGATAGACATCAAATTTAGTTCTTTTCTTCTTTCACTTTCTGGATAAATTTGCGTCCAGATAACGATAGGATAGTTATTTCCAGGTTATATTGTCACTTTAACACCACTTTCAACACTATATATTCGATAATACAATTTTTAAATATTTTTATTTATGGAGCCGATGTTTACGTGACGGCAACGCCATCTACCCTCTCCCTTGTTAGAAGTATACAATACAGTGTGTAGTCTTATCAAAGGCATACCTACTTAAACTTTATCAGTTTTGTAGATGCAGATAAGCCTTGACTCATAATAATTTGATGACTTCTAATACTATTGATATTCACTTCAAAATGGTTTGTTGCAAAATAATAAACCAGCACCCTTTTTGAAGTTAGGTGCTATAAGAATGCCAAATTCTTTTATTCATTTAAAACAGTTAATCTCTAGGAATTCCTCCTGTATCGTGGGTTCGTTTAGAAACATCTATACTCAAATACATGAACAGCCAGACTCGGAACAACTACTTGTAGGTCATTCAAATATTTGTTCCGTACGGAAATCGAAACATGACACGCAGCGCAACAGTCAATAGCTTAACCACTGCGCTTATTATGCAGTCAACTTATTATTATTTATTCAATAATTATTTTGTAGTCGTATTATTTTTTGACTCCGAACACTCTTAACGTGTACTCTACGCCATTTTAACGTCGTTTTCACATCAATAATTATAAATTAAATAACAGTGATATGATTTCGTAAAAAAATAAAAGAGTATCTATGGGGTTTCTACTCCATAGGTACAACTAGGCTCCTGAGAATGCCTATGGAGTTACATATTTCTGATTGATCGACTCTTAAATAGGTCAAAAGAGCCAATAGATAGTTCAATAGAAATTATTGCTTTGAGTTTACCTGTTATGGGAAAAAAATCAAAGTTGAATTTTCATGTTAAATTTTTTGCGTCGTCCATAAAGGTACGCATGCCTCCATAAATTGCGAACCCTTTCTAAGTGGTCAAACGCCTAAGGGTCACCAAATTAATGCAGGCTTTTACGTAAATGTCAAATTCTCACTCGGAGCTAAAAATATGATAAAAATGGACTTTAATTCAGTTAACAATAGGCTGTAATTCAGTTTGAACCTTATTATGTTGGCTTTTAATTTCGGTAACGAACAAAGGAGTGTCTGGGATATAAACCTGCATATTGAATAAGTAGATCTGCAGAAGAACGAGAGTAACTGACATAGCTCGAAGAATTGCGACACTTAAGTGGCAGTGGGGCGGGCTCATTGCCCGTAGGACCGATACCCGATGGGGCCGACGAGTTCTCGAGTGGCGACCACGCAACAGAAGACGCAGCGTGGATAGGCCCGCGACAAGATGGACCGACGACCTGGTGAAAGTCGCGGGAAACCGCTGGATGTGGGCGCAGGACCGGCCGTCGTGGAGTCCTTAGGGGAGGCCTATGTCCAGCAGTGGACGTCTTTTAGCTGAATGAATGAATGAATGATGATGATGGTTGTATGTAATTCTCTATTGCCAGATAGTAAAATTTAAGTGATTCCTCTTCAGGACTTTATGCCATCTTAGCATGAGCAAATTGGCGATTTATATTAACTATAAGTCTGTACGACGATGACTGCCTAAAAATTAGCCTAAGCGCAATGCTAATTGTCTTTGGGCGCTGTTCCTATAATATTTTAATCTCACGAAAGGACACGGATTTTACTTTGGGTATCCAAGTGTCCAAAACACGCTGTGACTTTGAGCAAGTAGACGAGTAACGTCAATACATAACACACGCACGCAAACACACTTCTGACTTCGCCATTGCTTCGGATTGTACCTCGAGCCGATGTGCTAACACACACATTCACACCGTGTTTATACACTTGGTAACCACAAGTAAAGCGCGTATACTTACAAACTTTTAATTTTCTGAAAACTATTAGTTCCTTTTCATACTTTGGTTAACGATAATATTGTTTAAATCTTTTTTATTAATTAAATATTTTATATCATTGATGATGATTTAATTAAGTGTTACTTGATTTCTGTTACTGTATAAGACAGCGACTCTTCGGCGATTTTTTTTAATAATCTAATAGGCATTGACATAGAATATAATACAATAAAATAATTTTTATTATGTAGACCACATAAAAAACAGAACATAAATAAGAAGATTTTACAAAGGGTGACACAATGCGTAGTCTTATCGCTAAGAGCAATCTTTTACAGACCTTACATTACAGCTGACAGAGGAACGACTAAACTCAAAAACATTACCACAGACAGTGGTGTATCCCGAAAAGAAGGAGAGAAGATGGATGGATGGATGTTCTATACTCTTTCACGCAAAAACTACAGAATGCATTTGGATCAAATTTGGCAGACAAATGGTTTATAACCAGGAAAGGAAACATGCGGATGAAAACGCGGGGCACAGCTAGTATAAGAAACCGTGGCCCTGGCGCACTGGCAAGTGAAGGAACACGGATAGGATTTAGTTTGTAACATTCTAACACGCCCTTCCGCTCCGCCCAGAGCGGGAGAGGTCATTTGATGATTTCCCATCGAAAACAAAAAAAAAAGGTCAGGTAGTGTTTCATATCTTTTTATACACTTTTATTCACGTTCATTATATTCAGACGAAACGAGTTACTTCCATCGTGCTAAAAACTTTACATCCAACCCGCAAAGCTAGTAATCAAATAAAGAGTACAATTAAGCGACAGCCCTGAAACTCCCGTCCTGTGTTTGTCAAGCGAATTCAGTCTCATGACGTCACAACTTCTAATTGCTACACGACTACTGTATTTTCTTATCCACATGTGCTAATATGAACATTAAAGTTTAACGCAGTAGATAACTGTTGGTTTGATCGCGATGTGAGTTAAGTGAAGTGTGCTAAGTTGCGGCTGATTATGAGATGGGTTGGTTTACTTAGACAGTTACGCTGTGTACTCATTTTAGTTGTGCTTATAGTAGCATCTCCTGGCTACGAGTTGGTTGGATCAGCGCCCTTATTGCGTAACGCATTATTACGGTCAATGGGAATCATTTTGAAACATATTGCTAGTAGTGGTTGTGGCCTAGTGGTTAAATAAAACACCAGCCCCTCAAGTATGAGTGTGCGGGTTCAATATCAGGTCAGGCAAGTACCAATCTAATTTTTCTAAGTTATATGTACTTTCTAAGTATATCTTGACACCAATGACTGATTAAAAGGCGAAGGAAAAGAGCTTGAGGAAACGTGGACTTTAAGTCTTAAATCGCCAATGCGCATTGAGCAAGCGTGGTGATTACGCTCAATCCGTCCCTGTATAAGAGGAGACCTGTGCCCAGCAGTGGGACGATAAAAGGTTGATGATGATGATATTACTAATCCATTGTTCGATATGTTGAAAACATGTCTCTTCTCCACAAGGTAAATCAGATAATGAATGTTGAAAAAAAAATCGAAGCTTTATTAATAAAAGAATTACGAAACTTCAAAATCGCGAAAAATAACCCATTTTTAACACGGTAAAAATGGGTTATTTTTTAAAAACTTTCTGAACATCACGATGTTCAGATGACTATGAGACACGCGTGGTAAGTTTTTGACAAAAAAGAAAATAATAGAAGCATAGGTATAATTTTCGTCTAAATTTCTTGATATAAAAATAATTGAGATCTGTCGTGTTTTGAAAAAGAAAACAGCGGAATACGAAACGTCTTCTGGTCAACGTTTTTCTAGGTAAAATCAGCCTGAGCTGCAACTGTCCTTTTTGCACTTTACCGGGAGAGGTTGGATGCAGCGCAACTAGGCACTAGAGTCCCCTCTTAATAGAGATAAATAGCAACACAATAATAAAAAGTAAAACAACTAAAACCCAACTACGACAAAAAACGACGCTGAAAAAGTATAAAACAAGATTTTCAGAATACTGAACTGAACAAAGTTGCTAATGTAGTTGCAAGTAAATGGACACAGTAGACTCTACCAAGATGCCTTCGTTGTAAATTGTCAATAATGTCATACAATACTAGGAGGAGGGTTATGATTTTGACAGGCTATGTATGTATGTATGTATGTATGTATGTATGTATGTATGTATGTATGTATGTATGTATGTATGTATGTATGTTCATCTGTTCCCTCGTAACTTCTAAACTACTTATCAGAATTCAACAAATGACATATCATTAGAAGCGTCTTAATTGTCCGCTGGTTATAGGCTATATGGGGTTTCACAAAATCTACTGTGGCGCCCTCTAGCGGACAAAACATACAGAGTAAAAAAATAAAGTTAAGATAAATATGCCGTGTTTGGTATCATTTGAAAGCGCTTCACTTGTACATTTTGAATATATATATATTGCTAGCATTTGCTTGTGACTTTACCTGTATTCATGGGTTGGTTGCATATACTTCACATCTTTTCGTTCATAGCTTCTTTACTACTTATCAGAATTAAGACCACTGCAGTACCATTAGAAGGGCCTTGATATTCTGTTGGTTATGAGCTATAAAGCTTGTCATCAAATTTAGTATTGCGCCCTCTAGCGGACAAAAAGTTCTATGTTAATATAAAATTAAAATAAATATACCGTGTTTGGTATCACGTGAAAGAGCTTCACGAGTACTTTATGCCTGTACATAATTACAAGAATGCTTCAATGATGTTAAATATGAGCGATAAGAGTAAAGCGCGGATCACGGGAACTGTGAATCGCTTTATGCAATGTAGAGCAGTGTGAACATTAATAGATTATGTAATGCACTAATGAAAACGACATAAGCTGGGAGTAACTCCACGCGGTGAAGGCGGAAACAGTTTGATAACTGGCTAAAACTCCCATAAAAATGTCCTCTGCACTATATGCCTTCGAGCTTATGTTGTTATATGTGCGTGTAGATGTAATATGTCAAGTACCTAGTTTTTAGTTCATGATTTTTAACTTTTGTTAATACTATGCGCCACAAATACACTTTAACACCAAAATAATACAAATAATAAAAAGTAAAACAACTAAAACCCAGCTACGACAAAAAACGACGCTGAAAAAGTATAAAACAAGATTTTCAGAATACTGAACTGAACAAAGTTGCTAATGTAGTTGCAAGTAAATGGACACAGTAGACTCTACCAAGATGCCTTCGTTGTAAATTGTCAATAATGTCATACAATACTATTCTGAAGTATGCAATATTCACTATTTAGAGATAAATGTTCATGTTTGGAAAGGCGTAGTCACACGTTGTGAAGGTGCTACGGTAGGTAGGTATCTATATGTAATGAATATATTATGATTATATTATGTTGTGCCTCTACGAACCTATTTTATTGAGTACAGATAGTATAGACATTTTTAAGACACAAGTTGGGACCACTTTGTTTGAAGTGAACTTTTGTTAACGTTTTTATGAGTAATAATTTCCTCTCGGTGGTAGGCCAAACCGTCGGCTGCCGGCAGAAGTTACCACCCACCAGACAAAGTCTTGCCGCCAAGCGATTCGTCGTGTTCCGGCATGATGTCTGGTGAAGCCGTACGGAGGACGGGTCTGAGCTGTTGTGTTACGATGTATGCCGGGTATGATGCGCTAAATGTTGTTGTGTCGGGAGTTTGGTCGTGGAGGGTCTCCTGATCAATCTTCCTCGGACGAAGCATTATTGGTTGTGTTGCTAATTACTCAGTTTTTGTTTAGTGAATAGGCTCTTAATAAACGAGTGCGCTTTACCATCAACGATTTCATCACTGTTTACCATCAGACGGGATTGTGCTCAAGTCTAGTTTATAATTATTAAAAAAAAAAACTTGAAACCTAATTTACATTATTATCGATTCTAATATGCCCTGTTCACTTCTCATCCTACCCCAATTATTTCATCGAGGCGGTTTTCTGCTGATATACATATAAGAGTGTGCACGTGTTATGGATACAGATTATACTAATTTTTAAACGATTTCAAAAATGGAATATTTTTTTTCGGAATATTTTTTTAAAATTTAGTTACTTAAGTATGTCACGCGTGCTATTCTCGACGTGATTTTAAAAAGAAAATAATGCTTCTCAGTGTACCTACATCCGTAATTCAACCATTATACTGATAACAGTATATTTTTTTTTTTTCTTTTCGGATAACCGATATTGCGGTTTTTTTTAATAAAGAAAAGAAATTACTGCTACACGCATTTAGTACTTTCTTTTTACATCTGTTCAGAGTCGCCAACGACCAATATTTATAAAAGGAGTCCAGCTTCTTATCTTTATATTTCTCTTCTTCTTCTTCTTTCTTCTCTCTTTCTCTTCATCTCTCTCTTTATCTTTATATTTAGCCAGCGCCGATGTCGAACATCCAGTGGATCCTCGACATCGCGGAACGGACAAACTTTTTAAATTTGAATTTGAAAACGAATTCGAACTTCATTCAAACTTCGAACGTTGTTCAAAGCAGAGATGGGTCGCTAGTTTATAGATAAAATGAAGCCAGATCCATTGCACATTTTGCCAATAAAAATTATATCTGAAAATAAAAAAAATAAATATTTGCAGATTGTCTTTTATTTTACCGATGTTTTTTTTTTATGTTAACTCAATGCGATATTTTTAGAATTTTTCTAAGAAATTCAATAAAATCGATATATTTTTAGGGAAAAATAATGAAATTCTAGTCGCCAGGTGGATTTTGTTACAATTTATGTATTTTATTTGGTACACGAATATCATACATGCGTAGAATTGTACTATGCCGGATAAAACATATCTACATAGATATGATATGTTTTATTATCCGAAATTTAATATGTATACTACGGCTTAAATAAATAAATGAGTACTATAATAAATTTTGAATTTCCGACATTTTAGCAAATTGACGTCATCTTTATTCAACACTTAAATTTTAGACTTTATTAAAACCAACTTAAGGAATGATGAACTTAAGGAAGCAAAAATATTTCATTCGTTTTCGCCCTTGAGCCAAATTCGATCTATGTATGTACATATGACAGCACATCAAGCGAATACAGGCTGTCAAATTTCTTTATGAGATTTTCAACTTTATCGATAAAGTATTAGGCTCAAGGTTGTTTAGGAATATTTGACAGTTTCAGCTAGCTTGACCTTTAGGACTTATTAGGGTCGGCTTGCACTTCTAGTTAAAACACACAGCAAAATATATTATAGTTATGTTTAATAAGTTTCCGTCGTTTTGTGAACATGCAGACGAGCATTATTATGTTGAAGAATAATTTTGTCATATCTGGAGTAGTAATGAGCGCGTTGTTACTCTGCGTACGATTTCGGTCTTCCACTACGCTCTATGGCTTCCACATCAAAATCAGAGTTTCTAAACTTTTGAAATCACTCACGAAAACTTATCTCGCTTAAAGCAGCGTTACCATAAGCTTCTACAAGCATTCGATGGACCTTAGCTGCAGATTTCATCAAAATAAAGAAGTAAATCAGAAGTTCCCGCAAATGACGCTTCATCATTATCAATTTTTTATCGTCCCACTGCTGGACACAGGTCTCCTCTCATACAGAGAATGATTAAGCGTAATCACCACGCTTGCTCAATGCGAGTTGGCGATTTCAGACTTAAAGTCTAGGTTTCCTCAAGATGTTTTCCTTCACCTTCAGTCACTGGTGTCCAAGATATACTTAAAAAGAGTCGTTGTGGCCTAGTGCTTAAATGACGCTTATTCGGCATAAAACTAGACATTTTTGCAGAAAAAGAAATATGTGATACCGATACAGAATCACTAATACCTACTCTAAGTGTATGTTTTTACTAGATGTTAGAACTTACGATATCACATCTGCTAATTTCAACGTAACCTCTTAGTGAGGACATCTTTTGTTAAACGGAAACTTATTTGTACACCTATTAGTATTCAGCGAACTCAAATTACAAGTCTATTTAACTTGTTAGAGAGGGTCCTATATGAATACATTTGCCAAACTAGCTAGATTTCTTGAATTTAAATTCATGACTGAATTGCTGGTCACTGTCCGCTCGCAGGGATAAATGTGGGGCGGCTGGAAATTCGATTATTAAGCCTGGCGTTTGATATTGTATGAGTATGCTGAGGTCAACTTCTATGTGTGATGATATTGATTGTTCCATCCTTTGTGGAACAGAAAGACATGTATTCCTCAGAGTGAAGTTATTTATCAAATCAAATCTCTTTTGACGACCTCCGTGGCGCAACGGTCAACACGCCTACCTGCGACGTGGAGGCTCCGGGTTCGATCCCCGGCCAGGTCATGATGGAAAACAATCTTTTCCTGATTGGCCTGGGTCTTGGGCGTTTATATATATATATATATATATATATATATATATATATATATATATATATATATATATATATATATATATATATATATCTATTATAAATATAGTATCGTTGAGTTAGTATCCCATAACACAAGTCTCGAACTTACTTTGGGGCTAACTCAATCTGTGCGATTTGTCCATATGTATTTATTTATTATTATTTATTTATAAATAAAATGTATTAAAGATCCTTTATTTTGGAAAGTTTATTTATGATTTAAAAGAGTGTCAATCTAGTTTCTTGCCTATTCTTTTTCTTTGGTATCTACTGTACGATGAAAAGTGCAACCAGTGCAATTAACTAGCTGTCCCAGTCGCCGGATTCATAAAAATTAAATAATTTTCTTCCCGCGACTGGGACTACTCATAGGTAACTTAAAAAAGGAATCTACTATACAAGCCAAAATCGGTACAGTCAAACGAATTAACATCAGCTAAATTATTTATAAGAATATCATTGACTCGTTCTGGACATGTTCATGTGTTGTGTTGTTCGTTCTTAGTAATAAGTAGATTAAGCTAGCCCGTTTTTAGACAATTCACACTTGCAGGTAAACACACACCAAGGCAATATTTACTATCCATTTCTAACTCGAGTCCATTTTGCCTGTCGATTTGAAGCGCTTTTCTATGTTGTGCAAATGTGGCTATTATTATATTATATATTGTATTTGTATGCATGAATATGAATATTTGCACTGGTGTGGTCGTGCCTCGGTAAGCACGTTAAGCCGTTGGTCCCGGTTGCCATACGAACATCTAGTGGCAGTCGTTACTGGTTATTGGAGCCCTCAAAAATCCAACAATTGTTCTAACTGCAATGCTTCGATGACGCCTTCGGGTTGTGGAGGTCAGACGGCAGTCGCTTCACGGAAAATGTCGAAGTTTAGCCATATCAGCAGTTGGACTGGTAGAGCGGACCCCAGACTCCAAAGCTGAAAAGGCTTCGGATGTAACTGGGATTAACGCTGGGATGATGATGACGATATTATAATATAATATATTGTAATAACAATATATTATTATAATAAATGCAAAGGTGTGTGAGATGAGGAGGAGACTGTTGGAGCTGCTGAACCTTGGACAATACTATCTGAGCATTGTGTAGATTCAATTTCGTAGTATTGTATAATTGCATGCCAAACGTGTGAGCACAATGTACGAATGTGCTGTAACTGCTGTAAGGCATTTATTTGTTGGGTTAGTCTTTTTTATTAACTTGATTTTGCTCTGGCTGTTGAGAGTATGTCATGCTCACTCAAATGTCTCGCTGATGATGGCGTGTGTGTTGGGTTATTAGGTTCCCTTCAATATGGTTGAGCTGAATGATGCTGATCCATACGTCATGTTCGTGAACGGACGCTCTCAGAGGGGACTGGTCATCTCTTAGCTGCCACGGCGTATTTTAATTTCTGAATTGATCTTTGTGTGGTTTTCCAATAATGGACGCTCTCAGCGTTCAATATATTTCTGCGTCGTTCTCACACGGCTGATTTCAACATGAATGATGTAATCAAATATTTGTAACAATAGCTTGAAAATTTAAAAGAGTGTCCATGGAGTTTCTTGCCCGTTCTTCTCCATAGGTACCTACTCTTTGGAATGGGCGACTAGCTTCATCTTATTGACTGACCGACCTTCTGACAATTTAAAAGTGCCTGTAACTGGTTTATTTGAAATAAATGATTTGATTTGATTTGATGGATGGATGATTGTTACTATTTCACGATAAAACTACGATACAGTTTTGATCAAAATTGGTACAGAGATGGATTACAATCAGGAAAAAAAAATTTGAATACTTTTTATTCCAACACTTCCACGAGATTGAAACGTATAGTATACTGATAAAGTCGAGGTGGCCTAGTGGTTAAAGCACCACCCTCTCAAGTATGAGTGTGCGGGTTCGATTCCAGGTCAGGCGAGTATTAATTTAACTTTTCTAAGTTATATGTACTTTCTTAGTATATCTTGGACACCAATGACTGATTATAAGGCGAAGGAAAACATCTTGAGGAAACCTGGACTTTCAAATCTGAAATCGCTAACCCGCATTGAGCAAGCGCATTACACTCAATCCTTCTCTGCATGAGAGGAGACCTGTGCCCAGCAGTGGGACGATAAAAGGTTGATGATGATGATGATCACTGGTGAAACCGCGTGACGTAGCTACTAATGTCATAAACATAGGCATATAATCAGGAGTCCAATTTTATTTACCTACTTCAAATTAGATACATGAGAACATAAGGACCTTATTCCAATGAGGGTGGATAGAAATCTAAACACAGGTACACCTTTTGCATCGTTTATATAAATACTATTTATGTGATCGAGTTTTTGTTTTTTATTTAGTTGCATAAAGTAAACGACTATAACACTACAAGTGGCATTAAGCCCGCCTGTATACAACGTCCACAGGCTGGCTTTACCCTAGCTGAAGTATCGCCTCTCATGGAGGCTTTATAAATGCAAATTAATTTTGACCTAATTAAAACATATTTCAGCAACGTAGAAAAAAAAATATTGAGTGGTTTCCCTACGAAAGATTTTGACTAATATTTAGAACACCCGTCTTCCTTGGACTGAGAACTGAATTAAAACCTCCATCTAAAACGTAGTCCGGTGTGCAAAACTAAATTTGCACAGGCTTCACTGAATATGAATGCATAATCCCCTGACCAAAGTAACTCGAGCACAGCTAACCATAAACTACAGTGAAACCCTCAGTTTCCGAACAAAGACAAATAAGCTCTTAAAAATACTCTTTTTCTTCTTTTTAATTCTATAAAGTCTGTGGCTACGATGCTTCATCTGAAGGCTCTTAATTAAAAATCAGAAACAATAGAGTTGCCAACGTGAAAATGACTGGTTGCTGCATCGCATGAATATTATGCAGTCTGTGGTTAGCTTCTGGATTTCTTTGTCTATGGATGTTTACGCTATTGTAATGTCTTTTTATGTAGCGAGGTAGTCCCTTGGCTGTTGTAGAAAAAATGAGGAAATCCCAACCATGAAAACAAGTAGGTATATAGTGGTACAGATTTACCTTATCTTTGTAATTTTCTAAGCAACTTTTGTTATAAATCTTGTTGAGGATTGCGATAAGCTGAATATGAAACTGTAAAAGATAACTCGGCTCAAAAAGTCTAATCTTGCCTTGAATTTCTTATGATACGCACCACATTTTGATGTAAAAAAAATTAGGATTCCGTCATACGGAGTGGTGCTGACAATACGACAATAAATTAAACATCGTGTACCTCAACACATTCTCAGTCTACCCATAAAAAAAAATATAAATATATCCATTAGTTTAGTCACAGGAAATTATTTTTCATTTTCCACATTTTCTACACGATGTACATGTTAATAAGGAAGCGCTTAGAGGTTGATGACCGCCGCATTCAGCGGTACTAAAAAGCAAGTCGATACTTTTAATTTTTTTTTCATACTTTAATTTTTTGTTTATATGAAAAAAGAAAACAATCGTGTCTAGTATTTTTGGGAAATCTGTCTGACGGACTAATTAGTTTTTTTAGTCAAATACCCTATAATGGAGGTTCGAAGTCCGACATAAGTGTGAGATGGAACACCGGGGTGGTTTTTAGTCAGCAAGAGTCTGACAAGCCTCAGCGCCCACTGACTTTTTTTTTAATACTTATAAACTAGTGCTTGTCTGCAATCCCGCCTGATGGTAAGCAGTGATGCAATCGTTGATGGTAAAGCGCACTAGCTTATTAAGCCTATTCACTCAAAAAAATTCAGTGAATAGGAAGGAAGACGGCAGTTGAGCGAGGTGATGCAATGTTTAACCCAACAACACGACCAACGATGCTGCGCCAGAGGATGATCTGGAGACCCTCCACGACCAAACTCTCGACACAACCATATTAGGCACATCGTACCCGGCACACATCGCAACACAACTGCTCAGACCCGTCCACCGTACGGCTTCACCAGACATCATGCCGGAACACGACGAATCGCTTGGCGGCAAGACTTTGTCTGGTGGGTGGTAACTTATGCCGGCGGCTGATGTTGTTGCCTACCACCGAGAAAACTGGATGACAGAAATCCATGAGGAATTTACAAAAAAAGAAATATAGATGCCTAACGGTTCGCAACCATTCGTGCGCGAGACCGTCTCGTGCTTGGCCAGTTTTTGATTAAAGAAACCGTAATCCTATAAAAAATTGTACGAAATAATTCTTAGACGGTACTTACCAATTTCTTCGAAGACGAGTTTAGATATTAGATTCTACCAGCTGCCACGGCCTTATTTGAAATCCCTCTTTCCCAAGTTGAACAACTTGCAACTAACTGCGTGAAAAAGCTGGAAATTATTCATGCAAGCTTTCTTCGTATCGTGGTTTGCTAAATAGGTAGTTGTAAACGTTTTTTGGAACATAGCGTCTTTTACAGTGTAATGTCAGCTTTATTCGCCCGGAAGAGGGGAGACGAAGGGTTTTCCAGCATATTGTTAGGAAATTATTCCACAAAAACGTAAACGAAAAGTATCGTATGGCCCGAACGAGGTTATGGGCTAGCGTGTGCATCATGATATTTCACTTAAGTGTTTAAGTTTTAAAAGTGCAAGAAACTGTTAT
Source organism: Sesamia nonagrioides (assembly GCA_017933935.1). NCBI lineage: Eukaryota > Metazoa > Arthropoda > Insecta > Lepidoptera > Noctuidae > Sesamia > Sesamia nonagrioides. The sequence continues at coordinate 2,312,429 of JADWQK010001182.1, forward strand.
GTATTACGTATTTAGAAGACTATGATTACGCTCAATCCTTCTCTGTATGAGAGGAGACCTGTGCCCAGCAGTGGGACGGTAAAAAATTTGATGATGATTTAGAAGACATTTTGTTATTTTTGTCTTTAAGATAATAAGCATTTAAGTAAACTGCGAACCTGCTCAGAAGTTTTCCTTGTGAAAGAGTAACAAACAGTCACCCATGCCTACTAACATTATAAATGCGAAAGTAACTTTGTCTGTCTGTCTGTTACGCTTTCACATCTAAACCACTGAACTGATTTTATTTAAATTTGGTACAAAGATAGAGTTGACCTTGAGAAATAACATAGGATAGTTTTGATTCCGGACTTTTGAAGAGTTCTCTTGGAAACGCTATATAACCGCGGGCGAAAAGCTAGTACATACATAAAAACTTTAATATGATTATCATATAAGTAGGTTTACACTAGAAGTACTGTTTATAGATAGACAAAAGAAGAAGCAGCTTTACTTTGAGAAGGATGTAATGTAATATGTTGGAGGCTAAATTAAATATATCGCACAAATTTAATAAAGGCACAAAGGCAGGACTTAATGCCCTAGGCATTCTCTAAACAGTCAACCGAAGGCGATAAATCGTTTTTCTCATTGTAGCTGAAACTTCTTTTTTTCTGTTCGATCTCGATTTTAGTACTTTATTGAAATCCTCAGTTTCATATAGTGACTGCAGTACTGTCCTCAGACAGATTGAAGGCTTGCGCGATTTGGGCGGGGCGCCACCGTATGCTTGTGATTGGCAACGGCGATCTCGCAACCGGCACTGGTCCAGGCCATGTGGCACCGGCCAGCACATCGTAATGGGGTCCACGAGGACCGATGCCTGCCAGGTCCGTGGGTTGATCGAAGAGATATCGTGGCCTTTGGTGCAGAGGCAAATGAAGGAATACACGTGGGTTTTTAGAATTGAGCGTAATCACCACGCTTGCTCAATGCGGGTTGGCGATTTCAGACTTAAAGTCCAGGTTTCCTCAAGATGTTTCCTTCACCTTATAATTAGTCATTGGTGTCCAAGATATACTTAGAAAATACATATAACTTAGAAAAATTACATTGGTACTTGCCTGATCTGGAATCGAACCCGCACACTCATATTTGAGAGGCTGTTTTTTTATTTTTTATAAGTTATAAACTAGCGCTTGACCGCAATCCCGCCTGATGGTAAGCAGTGATGCGATCATTGATGGTAAAGCGCGCTAGTCGATTAAGAGCCTATTCAATCTAGCCTTGAAGACACTCAAATTGTAATGTGTGTTTTAACCACTAGGCCACCACGTCTTTTTTATATATCACTAGTTTACCGTCCGCGGCTTCGCCTGCGTGCAGTTCGGTTATATAGCGTTTCCAAGAGAACTCTTCAAAAGTCCGGAATCAAAACTATCCTATGTTATTTCTCAAGTTCAACTCTATCTTTGTACCAAATTTCAATAACCAGTTCAGTGGTTTAGACGTGAAAGCGTAACAGACAGACAGAAAGAGTTACTTTCGCATTTATAATATTACTTAGTAGGGATTAGTAGGGTTTATATTTCAGCCATAAAAAGTAGCTAGCTCTTTAAGTAAATTACTATTTACGTTATGTTACGTTTAAAATGCTAAAGGTTAACATCCTGAAGAAACCGGCATGTCCTGAAACTAAAAAACCGAAGACATGTCATCTAACTACCCACACTGGGCCTCCGTATTGGATCACGGCCCTCGCCCTCTTACAGAGGTGTCCGAGCAGTGGGATCATTTGATTATGATGAGGACGTTTGGATCCACGAAGAAATGGATACCACCACTCAATTTACTCACATACATGCGGTAATAAAATAAGAACAACCGCACAGCAGGGTAATTACGTAACACACTACCAGTAGCAATGGGTTTCATTTAGACAGTTGCTAGTTGCAGGGCTAGCTCAATCTGTGTGATTGAGCTAGCCCCAAAGTAAGTTCGAGACTTGTGTTATGGGATACTAACTCAACGATACTATATTGATAATAGATAAATATATAAATAAACATTCAAGACCCAGGCCAATTAGGAAAAGATCGTTTTTCATCATGACCGGGCCGGGGATCGAACCCGGGGCCTCCACGTCGCAGACAGGCGTGAAGACCGCTGCGCCACGGAGCTCAAATTATTTATTATTATTAAATGAATATAAACCCTCTCCAGAAACAGTATTGATTAACGCCATCACGACCTCTGGCCAACTCTCACATAGTTGCATTCATCATCATCATCCCACTTCAGCTTTGGAATCTGGGGTCTGCTTTACCAGTCCAACTGCTGATATGGCTAAACTTCGACATTTTCCGTGAAGCGACTGCCGTCTGACCTCCACAACCCGAAGGCGACATCGAAGCATTGCAGTTAGACCAATTGTTGGATTTTTGAGGTCTCCAACAACCCGTAACGACTGCCACTACATGTTCGTATGGCAACCGGGAGCGACGGCTTAACGTGCTTCCCGAGGCACGACCAGAAAAGTGCAATGGAGTGTGTCGGTACTTGCCTTGTGTGAGGAAGTGTCAAAACTATCTTACGTTTTAAAAATAAACAAGTTCCATCGTTCAACAAAACTTTATTATAAAAACACATACATTAGTGCAAATAACAAGTGACTCTGTTATCTAGTGATTATATTCTGTGTACATAAAAATAAACACAAAAAACTGTTTACGCGATCTGTGTACGAATATTTTAGTACCCGATATGTGTAAATAATAACTGCTGTTGTTAAATAGTTCCTGCATTTTTTTTTTGTGACCCAATTCCTGTGCACATAACTTTAATCCCCGTCCCCCGTGACCCGTGTCATAAGCTTATAGTGTTCCATCTAACCATAACACCATAATACCTGCCGCAAACGCGTTAGTAAAAACAGCGCCATCTGTTGATGTAAAGAGGAACTATCTGTCCACTATGATTAAGTGTGGGGCCTGCGGCAAGTCTGTGACGTCAACGGAAGTGGCTAAGTGTGGCAACTGCCGATCCTGGTACCATAAGCAGTGCGTTGGTATTAGGAGGACTAGCTCTGTGCCATCTGCTTGGCGGTGTCCGGAATGCGAAAAAGACGTTGTGCGGGATAACCAGTCTGAGACACCTGTTAGAGGCCGTGTTGATGCTTCGACAGAGGATTTTATGGACATGAGCCCTACAAACACCGCCAACACTACCACCACGGAAGTCACGCAAGAGATCCCCCTAGATATTAGGGCTGAACTCAAGAAATTTAAAGATGACCTTATTAAAGCAGTGCGTAGCGAGTTCCAGTTACTACGCAGTGAACTGGCTGAGGTAAAGTCATCGCTACAGCTGACTAATGAGCGGATAGCTGATCTCGAGGAGAGAGTTGCCACTTTGGAGCGTACAGGGGCTCAGCCAGTGGTTGCGACAGATGTCCATAAATTAATTGACCAATTGCGTAGCGACATCAACGAGCGTGATCAGGAACTATTGGGTACTGACATACAAATCTCGAATCTACCGGAGACTAGCGGTGAAAACCCTATACACACGGCCATACTGGTAGCGTCAAAGTTAGGCGTCAAACTCGAGGCCCACGACATTGTCAGCGCCGAGCGTATTGGCGGTAGGCGCATAAACGCTGCGCAGCCAACGTCGGTAGTGACCCGCCCGCGCTTTCTCGTCGTGCGATTTGCGCGCCGCGACCTTCGTTATGAGATGCTGGAGGCTGCGCGAGTACCTCGTGGCATGACTTCTGCAGATCTTGGCATGCCGGGGTCGCCGGCGCGATTCTATGTCAACGAGTGCCTCACGAAACAAAATCGTGGGTTATTTCGGATGGCGCGGGAGGCTGGGGGTAGGCTGGGTTGGCAGTTTGTGTGGTGCAAGCGAGGCCGTATTCTTACCAGATGCAAACCCGGGGAGCCCGCTCGTCAAATACGGTGCGAGGCTGATGTACAGCGTATATTTGAACCTGCATCTGTTCCGATTGCTGACGGGCAAAGGTCATCCTGAATTAGTGTTGTTTTTAATTTCTATTTATTTTGTTGTTTTCTTGATATATTGTGTACTACTATTTTTTTCTAATATACCCATTGAGTCTATTTTATCATTTTTGGTCAAAAAATTATGGTTATGTAAGTTTTTGTTGTGTTTTCCTGATATATTATGTTGTTGTTGTTATGAGGTTGTTTTCTTGATATATTATGTACTACTATTTTTTTCTAACATACCCACTGAGTCTATTTTATCATTTTTGGTCAAAAAATTATGGTTATGTAAGTTTTTGTTGTGTTTTCCTTTTGCAAATGTTTGTCTTGCGGTTGCGCGGCTCTTAGAACTCGAAAATCAGTTTAATCATTACTATAATATATTATTTATTTACACCTACTTCTTTCACCTAGGTTTATTCGTCCATTATTATTTATTTACATATTTTTCTTATATACACTACCGTTTAATTTTTACAAATTACAAAGTTTACATACTAAGACTACTAATATATACAAAAACTCGTTTATCTGTAGGAATAAATTTACATTATCCTCATGCTGCCTAAGAGTGGGAAATATCTCAAGGTTGGCTTCCTTAACGTTGGTTCCCTGGGTACAGGTCATGACAACTTGATTGGTGCATTCGACAGGCACTGTTTTGATTTGATGGCCATTAATGAGACTTGGTTGCGACCGGGCGAGGAAGGACGCGCTCCAGTGGTGCCGGGCTATCGTCTGCGTCACACGCCACGGCCAGTGAGTGTGTGCTCGGGTCGTGGTGGGGGCGTCGGTTTTTATATACGGCGAGGTTTGAGCGCGTGCACATTGGCTGGTGCGTTCGATCCAAGGTTCGAATCGGTCGAACAAATGTGGTTAACAATTTCAATAAACGCCAAAAAAATTGCTATAGGTACAGCCTACCGACCACCATGGCAAGATCTATCCCTTTTCTTAGACGCCCTAACGGATTCCATTAGTTCACTGGGAAATTGTGACCACTACATTTTACTTGGAGATTTCAATGTTAACCTGCTAGATACGAATGGACTAAAAACTAAGAATTTTTAAATTGCCTCAGTCTGTCACAATTGGTCAAAACTCCTACGCATTTTACATCATCAAGTGAAACCCTCATCGATCTCATATGTACTGACCTACCGGCAACTACAAAGGTAGTACCTTTCGGGTCAATCAACGGCCATTCGATTGTAGTGGGTGAATTTCACATTAAACGTGAGAAGATCAAACCCTACATAGTAAAATGTCGGCCTCTTAAAAATGTGTGCGAAGAAAGTTTTAATTTAGACCTATCATTTTTAGACCTTGGAATGATTTCATCGCTTGGCAATGTTAATGATATGGTACATGCTTTTAACATCCGTATAACTTCCCTATTCGATGTCCACGTACCAATAAAGACGTTTACTGTAAGGGAAAGGTCGTATCCTTGGATTACAGATACTATTAAAGTTATGATGCGTTTACATGATGATGCACTTAGTAGTTATAGGAAGACGAAGGTCGATTCAAAAAAAAATATATTACAAGGAGTTAAAACACTTAGTGATTAATTCATTGTATTATGAAAAAGTTGCTTATTTTAAGCATAACATAAATAATAAAATAAGAAACCCTAAATTATTATGGAAAAGCTTGAAATCGACCTTATCTCCCTATAAGCCCACACAGGACCTACCGTTGCACTTTACAGATCCTGACTTAATTAATAAAAGCTTTTTAACCGTCCCCGGTAATCCTGTGGCAAGCACTTCACTTATATACTACTATGAAAATCATAGACATGGTGGAGAAACTTTCGCAATCACTCCAGTGGAAGAGAATAATGTCTCTCGCGTTATTTATAATCTTAAAAGTAACGCTGAAGGTTACGACAATATTACCCTGGATATGATTAATATGACACTACCACATACGTTAACTATTATAACGCACATAATAAACTGCTCCATAGTAACGTCTACGTTCCCTCACCTATGGAAAATTGCCTCCGTTAGACCATTGCCAAAAAATTCAAATCCTTGCACTCTAAAGGACCTACGTCCTCTAAGTATATTACCATGTCTCTCCAAGGTATTAGAAAGAATAGTTAGTGACCAGTTAACTGTATTTTTGGAACAGAATAACATCTTACCTGATTTACAATCTGGCTTCAGAAAGCAGCGCAGTACATCTACTGCTTTACTGGATGTTACTGATAATATATTATCTGCCCAAGATGGAGGAATGTGCTCATTGCTGATTTTGCTCAATTTTTCCCGTGCATTTGACGCAATAAATATTTCGCTACTACTATCAAAGTTAAATTACTACGGTTTCGACGCCAGCGCTGTGCAATGGTTCCGCAGCTATCTAACCAACAGGAAGCAATTTGTTGATTTGCGTTTGGGTGACGGTACTGCCCTCAGATCGACACATTCTTCTGTAGACAGAGGAGTCCCGCAGGGCTCCATATTGGGCCCGATTCTTTTTATTTTGTATAGTACGGATATTGTGAAGTGTCTCCATAAATGCAAGTACCATATATATGCCGACGATGTCCAACTTTATATATCTTTTAGACCAGACGAGTACAATAGTCCAATTAAGGATCTTAACGATGATCTTCAAAGAATCGCCGCCTGGTCGGAGGAGAACTGCCTGTCGTTAAATCCAATAAAAACTAAATATATTGTATTTGGCACAAGGCAGCAGTTGCGTCGATTACCATTGACATTTGACTTAAGACTTATGGGAGAACCAATTGAGCGGGTGTATGAAGCACGGAATCTAGGTGTCAATATGGACAAAGATTTGCGTTTTGAGAAACACATAGCAAACTCGGTTAGGAACTGTTTTTATCGCCTAAAAGTTTTGTATAACATGAGGCCTTATTTATCCGTAAAACTAAGGGAACAGCTAGTATAAACTTTGGTTCTGTCCAGGTTGAATTATGCTGACACAGTTTACGGCCCGCGCCTATTAGCTCGTACTGACCGCCTCATACAAAGGGTGCAAAATGCCTGCGCTCGTTTTTGTTACGATATTCCTCGCAGAAGCCATGTAACACATTTTCTTAATAAGCACTATACGCTGAAGATGAAGTCCAGACGCAAACTGCACTTGGCTTGCCTTTTGTTTGGCGTGGTGAAATATAAGAAACCGGACTACCTTTATAACAAGCTGAGTTGGGTTGCGAGCAGACGGGAATGCGTTAGAAGGCAATGTTCGCAGCAGCTCTCGACTCAGTCTCAGGGGTCGGCTGCTTTTAGGGGTAGCTTTCGCTATGCGGCGTCCAAAGTATGGAACAATTTACCACCACCAATTAGGATAATAAACACAATAGGCGCTTTTAAACGACGTTTGCGGCAGTATCTCATAGAATCGCAGAGGCAGTTAGACATGGTCGCACTAAATGTGTCAATTATATGATGAAGTCCGGCTTACCTGCTTGCAGGGTTGTGCGATGATGCTGCAGTGCGCGTGTTAAATAAATTATGGCAGGCATTTCATTCCTTTTGAAACTTTCTGTTTTTAGGGTTCCGTACCTCAAAAGGAAAAAACGGAACCCTTATAGGATCACTTTGTTGTCCGTCTGTCTGTCTGTCTGTCAAGACCCTTTATCTCAAGAACGCGTGGACGTATCAAGCTGAAATTCACATGAAATACTCGGGTCTATTGTCCCTTTAAGCTGTGAAAATATGAAACTTCTAAGCCAAGCCAATCAAAAGATACAGCCGATTATGTCGATATTTTCAACAAATTTTCGACACTCGCAAAGGAATCAAAACCTACAGGACACTTCCAGTAAACTCAGAATCTTGAAATTTGGCATGAAAGATTGTCATATAATGCAAATATAGGAAAAATTACGAAAATCATATTTTTTTAGTTATATAATATAATAAACATATTTTAATAAAATGGAACTTACTACCTTATTTCTCACGAACGAATAAAGTTATCAAATTGAAATTTTTACCAAATACCTAGGTCTATTGTCCCTTTAAGCTGTGAAAATATCAAACTTCTAAGCCAAGCCAATTAAAAGATACAGCCGATATGTCGATATTTTCAACAAATTTTCGACACTCGCAATGGAATCAAACCTACAGGATACTTCCCGTAAACTCAGAATCTTGAAATTTGGCATGAAGGATTGTCATATAATGCAAATATAGGAAAAATTGCGAAAATCACATTTTTTAGTTATATAATATAATAAACATATTTTAATAAAATGAAACTTACTACCTTATTTCTCACGAATTAATAAAGGTATCAAATTGAAATTTATACCAAATACCTAGGTCTATTGTTAAAGGGACAAATCAGTGAAAAAATCAAACTTCTAAGTTAAAGTGATCAAAAGATACAGCAGTTTATACCGACACCTTAGACGAATTTCCGTCACACGTAGGGTTGCCATTTATTTTTTACAAGGAATAAACTATATTCTACTTTATTATAATATGAAGAATATTAAACAGTACTTTAGAAAAATGAACAATATTTTATTTATTTAATTTTTTACATACATATTTTTTGGAACTCCTCGCACAACTTACTAAACTTAGGTAAATCGTTTTTTAATATTTCGTATAAGTATATCACACTAGCGGCCGCCAGCGACTTCGTTCGCGTGGAATTAGTTATGTTCAGCTCCTATTGGTCGCAGCGTGATGTTATGTAGCCTAAAGCCTTCCTGGATTAATGGGCTATTCAACGCAAAAAGAATTTTTCAAATCGGACCAGTAGTTCCCGAGATTAGCGCGAACAAACAAACAAACTGTTCAGCTTTATATGTTATATCGAAAAACAGTATTTTTTATACTTTATTTTTGTACAACAGTAAAAAGTATAATTTAGTGAAAAACAGTATAATACTGTTCAAAACAGTATAGTTGGCAACCCTAGTCAAACGCTAGGGAATCAAAACCTACAAGGTACTTCCCGTGAACTCAAAATCTTGAAATTCGACACGAAGCAACGTTATATTATAGTACAGACAGATAAAGGAAAAATTGTGAAAATGATAAATTTGAAGTTACATAAAATATTATTTTTGCTTACATGACATAAAATATTTTTTTAATAATTATAAACTTACTACCTACCCTTTTTCACATAAACGCGTAGAGATATTAAAGTTGAAATTCATATCAAACACTTCGTAAATCTAATTACCTCTAAACTGTGAAAAATTCTAAATCAATGCTAGTATTATAAATGCGAAAGTAACTCTGTCTGTTACGCTTTCCCGCCTAAACCTCTCAACTGATTTTGATGAAGTTTCGCACAGACAATCTTTAGACCCTTAGAAAGAACATAGGCTACCTTTTATCCCGGAAAAATTTGATGTTCCCGGGGGGAATTTAAACAGCGCGATATAACCGAACTCCACGCGGGCGAAGCCGCTGGCGGAAAGCTAGTACGTCATGAATTGTAAACCGCTACGTTTGTACGGCGGAACCCTCGGTGTGCGAGTCCGACTCGCATTTGGCCGGTTTTTTTTTTTACAACGTTACATATATTTATATACAATATGTAAAGAAAACCCTGTCCGACCCGTAAGGATAATAAAGGTTAGGTAAACACTTGACCAAATATAATATAAAATTTTACATAATCATCACAGTAACAATAATAATGAATTTTGAAATAATCTTTTATTCCCGGGTATTAATTCCAATTTCCCCGAAATTTGGTAATTTTTAAAAAACTGACAACACCATATGTGACGGAGCGAATAGCGATGCGACCACGTGCCGCATGCCCCGCCCCCCTTCACCCGCGCATACATGCGCGGGTGAAGGGGGGCGGGGCTATCGGGTTGCCTATCGCACATGCATTAAGTTACCTCGCTTTTTCGAAATAATATTTATTTTTTTTGGGGGATTTTTTTTTAAGTTTAGCCCGGCTTTGTAGGCATTATTAGAATCAGTTAACGATACCTAACAATACCTTCACGGATCGGACAGGGTTTTCTTTACATATTGTATATTTTAATTTGTCTCGTTTTTGGGTTTAATTTTTATTTTTATGTGCATAAAATAGATTAAATTGTCGTATATTAAATTATTTATTTATTTACTGCTATAGTTCTGTTTCTATCTTACTATTCATAACGACATTTCGTATACATATACATACGTAAAAATTGTTTTTATATACTTAACACAAATTTATTTTATTATTATTATTTTTTTTATATTGTATTTTTTTTATTGCATACACAATTCACATTGCTGTATAAAACTCTTTTATATCCGTCACCTCACATATCAGGTACAGTTGAAAACCAGCGTCAGGCACTAGTTGTCTGGCATTTTTGCTGAACTGGGCCTTTTTGGCGCAGCCGGTAGGCACACATAAGGCTCGGTTTTATCAAATTTACTTTATTTTATTATTACTGTTTTACTATCTGATGTATTGTGTGTCTTTTAGTTTGTGCTAAATAAATGTATTTTCTTTCTTTCTTTCTTTCTTTCAAATATTCATATTCATGCATACAAATACTTGCACTGTGCGGGCACTCTTGCGCAGCGGCCGCGTCCGCTACCGCTACGCCACGGAGGCTGTCCCACATAGTTACATTATAAACAGAATTTCACCACGCATTTAATTTTATAGTGGCACCAAAATTCTACAGCAAAAGTAAGTACCGACAATGCTGTGGTTGCAATTTCAGTAAGTTTCAGTTTTCCTTAGTGCATGCCAAAAACCATTTAAGAAAACGCAGACATTTAGGCTTATTGTAGTTTTAAAGTACTATCGTCCAGTCTAGACGAAATGTTTTTTGTCTAATAAAATTTTATTGCTTCACTATGTTCCGCTCTGTTAAGTTTGGTCTAACAATTTGGACTCGCATCAAAAGTTGATAGTTATAATATTTTTTTACCTTCAGCGTAATCCCGCCTCATGGTAAGCAGAGATGAAATCGTGGATGGTACAGTGCGCTAGTTTATTTAAAGCCTATTCATTTAGCCTTGAATGAAGTAAAATTGTAATCAAAATGGATCATTTCAGGTAAATTGGTCTTCAAGTCAAACAGGTCCATACAAATACACTTTATAAATACTGTTTAGCTTGGATTGGGTGGAAAATGAATTCCATTTTGTAATTGCAAACTCTCTGATTTGATGTTATATGTATGTAGCAGCCTATCGATTACGCCAGCCTTTTAATGAACCGGCTGGCATTTGGAAGTACTGCTCGCCTCTTGGCTTGGACGACATTTATCACAGTTCTACTACAAAGGCACTTCTGAACGGATTTAGAAGAAATTTGGCACACATATGGTTTATAACCAGGAGTAGCCAGCATTTCGGTCTTCTATAGGATGTATTCTGGTGAGTGTGGAAGGGAATTGCATGATTAAATTCCCCCATCTCCGTTCCACCATCGAACGACCCTTCGTACGGCGACTTTCTACCCTTACGTTGTTAACACCACTACGATACAGACGAAGCGTTTCGCTTCCTCTTTTATACCGCATACATCGAGGGACACTACAATTCACACAGTCACACTACAATTTGAGTGTCTTCAAGGCTAGAGTGAATATGCTCTTAATAAACCAGCGCGCTTTACCATCAACGATCGCATCATTGCTTACCATCAGGCGGGATTGCGGTCAAGTACTAGACTATAATAAAAAAAAAAAACTCAGGATACTTTATATCCCGATATTTCCACGGGTTCGGCAACACACGCCTGAAACCGCGGGGCAACTAGTTGTAATATAAAAAGAGATTATTCGACGGAGTGAAATTAAAGCCGGATATGTACAATTAACATAAATCTCTGAAGCAAACTTACATAGCCGTACTTAATTCTGAAATCCCATTACTGTTAACATACATTTAGAAATTCAGCGACGCGTATTGGGTACTTGTCAGTGGACGTGACTGTATAAAAGGACCATTTTCTGAATCCTACTAATATTATATAGGCGAATGTTTGTTTATCTTTATATATATAATTCTACTGTACGTGTGTATGTCATTGAACTCCTCCTAAACGGCTTAACCGATTTCAATGATTTTTTCTGTATGCGTTTGAGTGGCGCCCTGGATCGTTTAGATTCACAAATCAGCCCGGCAGATGGCGCTGATTGCTTGAAAAAGCATGTGATCTCGGAAACGGCCCTAACGATTTCGCTAAAATTTGATATGTGGGGGTTTTCGGGGACGAGAAATCGATCTAGCTCAGTCTTATGTCTGCGAAAGCGCATGTTTTCGAGTTTTCTCTTTCGCAATATTTCACGCATAATATGGGCGCTAATTTCGCGGCGGTTTGACATTGCGGCTGTGGCGTGGTTGATAGAGGTATGGTTCTACTCGCGATGGCTGGTGTTCCTCGGTTCAAACCCAGGCAGACTCAAGTACTTCTTTTTTTGTTTTTAGACAAGTTTATAGTTTTTTTTTTTGGTTTTTGGAGTTACTTAAAAAGAAAATTGTATAAAAGAATTGAAAGGGGAAAAAATAAAAATAAATATATATATTTTTTTATTTAATTAAAATTGTACTTAAGAACTAAAAGAAAAAGAAATAGAAAGAAATAAATATTTTAAATTTTTTATTTAACTTTAAGAGACTGAAACAAGAGCTCTAGGGGTAGAGAGAGGTGTGATATATTTGTTACAAAATGTAGATGACAATGCTTTCCGTGGGTATATTCCTTAATCTGCTGTACGTGTGTACGCCACTGAAGTCCTCCTAAAGCGCTGGTCCGATTTGAATGATTTTTATGCGTTTAGGTGACGCCCTCGATTGTTTAGATTCACAAATCAGTCCGGCAGCTGGCGCTGCAGTCGTGTCTAGGTTATTTATCGTAAACGGCTGAACTGATTTGAATGAATTTTTGTTTTTACATTCAAGTCGTATGTAGGTTATTTATCTATACCTACTGCACCTAAACGGCTGGACTGATTTGAATGATTTTTTTTGTTTGCGTTTGGTTGACGCCCTGGATGGTTTAGATTCACAAATCAGCCCGGCAGATGGCGCTGCAGTCGCTGTATAGGTTATTTATCCTAAACGGCTGAACTGATTTGAATAAATATTTGTTTATACATTCAAGTGGGGGCCTGGAAAATTTACATTTACAAATTTGCCCGGCAGATGGCGCTGCAGTCGGTATCTAGGTTATTTATCTATACCTACTGCAACTAAACGGCTGGACTGATTTGAATGATTTTTTTTGTTTGCGTTTGGGTGACGCCCGGGATCGTTTAAATTCAGAAATCAGCCCGGCAGATGGCACTGCAGTCGGTATCTATGTTATTTATCCCTTACGGCTGGATCGATTTGAATGAATTTTTCTTTATACATTTTACTGGAAAATTTACATTCACAAAAAAACAATTCGGCAGAGGGCGCTGTAGTCGGTATTTAGGTTATTTATCTATACTGCAACTGTACGGGTGGACCGATTTGTACGATTTTTTTTTAATTTGATACTTTTTTTTTATTATACCTAGACTATATTAATCACTCTGGCAACATATAGTAATTAATCAAACATCACAGGCGAACCCGGCTTGCTGATGATGTTTTAACTTGGCTCGCCGAACTTGACAGCGTGGCGGGAGGCCTCGGTGACTCGGACAAGTCTGGCTGAACCAGAATATTGCCGATGTTGCGCTCCTGACTTTTTTTTACCTCATTTAAATCGTTTAGTTCTTCGGCAGTTAAATTAAGCTCTGAAAATGTTATTCCCTCAGAAGATGATGGTGACATTGTTGAGATGTATTTCCGTTTTAACAAGTAGTTTCTTCACTCGATTTTTTGTTCCTTAGCCCTACTAATTCGTATTATTTGGCTCAAATTGTGACCGCATTTGATGCAAAACTTGAAGGTTTCAGCGGTTATTGTAAAACATTCGTCGCATCTTAACAAGTTTTTCGTGCAATTATTGATTATAACGAATTGTTTTCGAAAAATTGATGTTATTTCAAAACAAAGATTCAAAATCAAAAAATCAAATCAAAATTGTTTATTTCAAATTAGCCAACAGTTGGTACTTTTGAATAGTCAATGTCGGTCAGTCCAAGAAAAGTGAAGCTATATAGCACCTTCCAAAGCGTAGATCTCTATGGAGAAGAATGTGTAAGAGACTCCATGAACACTCTTCTAAAATCATAATATGGATTACATATCTTCATTACATATTTCTGTTGCTTTTATCATGTGAGCACAATGTATAATTATAAAAATCAATGAAAATATAGAAAATTAATTAAGCCCACTGGCAGCTAAGAGATGACCAGTCTGCACTGACGGCCCCCGTTCACGAGCATGACGCGCACATTAGCCCCACTTAGCTCAACCATTTTGAAGGGAACCAAATTACCTAACAACACTTGCCACTGAATAATAATAATATTATTGATCTTTCCTTTCATACTTTTTAATACCCTAATCGCTTGAAATATCAAATGCAGGACAACGTCTGCCGGGTCCGCTAGTAGGGATATATGTTTGTATTATTATTATCATTTACGCAAAAACTAACAAACTGATTTGGATGAACTTTGGACACGAATGTGCTATAACGGTTCAAAACGGTCTCGTGTCGGCGTTCTATAGGATGCATTTTGGAGAGTGTGCGCAGGAATTGCATGACTTAATTCCTTCAACTCTGTTTCATCAACGGACGACGAGTAATAGGTATATTAGAGCTATCTAAAATAATCATATGAACTGATATTGCACCTATATTTACAGTAATGGTGGGTAATTATTTTCACCATTTCTCAACCAATATTATCAACAATAATTACATCTATATACTAATATATAAAGCTGCACAATTTGCAAAAAGCCTTCCTGAATTAACGGGCTATCCAACGCAAAAATATTTTTTCAAAGCGCGTTCAGACAAATAAACAAACAAACAAACTCTTCTGCTTTATATGTTAGTATACTAGCTGCGCCCCACGATTTCACCCGCGTAGGTTTCGATATTTTTTACCCGCTCCTATTGGTCGTAGCGTGATGTTATATAGCCTGAAGCCTTCCTGGATTAACGGGCTGTCCAATGCAAAAATATTTTTTCAAATCGGACTAATAGTTCCTGAGATTAAAGCGTTCAAACAAATAAACAAACAAATTCTGCAGCTTTATATGTTAGTATAGATGTAATTATTGTTGTTAATATTGGTTGAGAAATGGTAAAATGCGCCTTTAGAATTATTTTCAATTTTGAAAATAATTACCCACCATTCATAAATATAGATAGATAGATGCGTTATCTTTTATCACCTTTTTGTATCAGACTATATTATTATTTATTTCTGGAAGCGTTTTCGAAACCTCTTTAAAGAACAAACGGGTTGGTTACATGATCGGCTCTGTAGCTAAGTGTGTGCTCATGTGCAGACTTACTGAAAGTTTGTTCAAAAGATGCCAAATAAAAGCTGCTTACGGATACTTTCCTCACAAGTCCATACAAATCTCTAATAATAAGATGTTTCGCTTAGATCCTTTTAGGGAGTTTATTCTAAAAACCTACACCTCAGGATTACACCCTGATATAGAAATCCATTCATACACTACCGTCTTATATTGCATGAATATGACTGGTGGTAATAGCCGCCAATTTCTAGCTGTAAGTCACAGGTACGAACCCAGACAGGCACTTTACTTTGTGTAAACAATTTTCTCACCACTACACGTATTCATCATCATCATCATCATCATTTCAGTGTCAATCCCAGTTGCATCCGAAGCTTTTTCAGCTTTTGGAGTCTGCGGTCCGCTTTACCAGTCCAACTGCTAATTTTGGCTAAACTTCGATATTTTTTTTTTATCTCCATTTATATCATAATATGATATTTGGGTCTCCAGATCATCCTCTGGCGCAGCATCGTTGGTCGTGTTGTTGGATTAAACATTGCATCACCTCGCTCAACCGCCGTCTTCCTTCCTATTCACTCAGTTTTTTGAGTGAATAGGCTTAATAAGCTAGTGCGTTTTACCATCAACGATTGCATCACTGCTTACCATCAGGCGGGATTGCAGTCAAGCACTAGTTTATAACTAATAAAAAAAAAAAATTAAGTCTAAATGTTTGTAAACGCACCCACGATGCAGGAGTAATTTCTAGTGTGGGGCAATGTTTCCAAAAACATCGTCTGATTCCCATAATCTACGTTATTGGTTAAAATTAACACTCATGTATCATTTTCGATAACGGTGCAACGACCTCACAGCTTTGTATATACCCTCTCACATGGAAGTAAAAGTTGGGTAAAATGTGTTTACTAATCTATGTTAACGCTCAGTTTGAAAACAAAAAGTTACCGTTGGTAAGCAAAACCTTTTTGTTTATTCGAATCGAGCGTTAAGCGTCACTAAAGGTACAAGAGTGAGTCCATAAGGCTCAACTGTTCCAAGGTTGAACTACCTCTTCTTAGTGAACGCAAAATTAAATGAATAAATTCCCAGAACGTTTTCGAGAACAGTAAATTGAATTTGAAATTAATTTACCCAAACGCGGTTATGTAGGTTTTAAATAATGAACGTTTTATAAATAGAACTACGTTTTAGTTCCCAAGTGGCTATCCCGTAAATAGTAATAAGCTTAATATAATATACCGAAACTTTTGAAAACAATCAAAAGACTCCGTGGATGGCTTCGTTACAAAAAAAAAAAATTAAAGCGCCCTCCGGACGATATTACATTTTGTTTAAAAAGTACCAATTTTGAGAAAGTAATTGGAATCTGTACTCTACGCCCCAAAACGCAGACTATCTGTCTTGTTTGGGGTTTACCGGCAAATAAATGTTATGTCACTTACAGTTAACTGTACATAGGTAGTATTTTAAGCTACCTACTCATGAAACATGGTCGCTCACAATGAGCCTTATTAGAAGGCTTAAAGGCACCGGAACTTCAACGGATCGTATCAGTTTCCCTACGCGATCCAATCAGATGTGAAGGAGGACCAAGGTGGTAATAGGGACGTATCCAAGTATTTTAACCCGTATTTTTTATTTGGTCGAAATTACCAAAAACTACTGAGATATAGCTTATTAAAGTTACGGAGTGGGGGCTAATAACGTCACGCCCTGGTATATTTTGTACCACGGCGTGACGTCATGCGACATTTCAAATCAATATATCTTCCTAAGTATTTGAATGAAAGAAAAAATAAAAAATACGTGTTCAATATTTTTTACAAATCTAAGTATCTGATGGACATTAAATTATTTTATGGATACAACCTAATTAACGAATTTGTGTGGCAGTGCTCGTAGAACAGATGGCCAACGAAGCCGAAAGGTTTTGGAGTGACGTACTGAAAGACGTAAAGTTGGAAAGCGTCCAACGACACCGACAACGTCGACCGACGACCTTGTTAAAGTCGGCCGAAGTGGAGGTGTTTGGGGGAGGTCTATGTCTAGCGGAGGACTTTGGGCAGAGGACTTCAGCTGAAATGATGATGATTGTGAGGATTCATGTCATCATAACTTGCTGTAAAACTTTGAACTTTATTTATATGGATGAAGAAAAATTTATATTTCAACTTTCAACTTGGTTGATAAATACATACATAATTATGAGTGAATCAATTCCTTGCTCACCATGAGAAAAACGTAATGTAGATCAAATAAAACTTGAAAAGTTTGCCTAATAAGCCTCAGCTCTACAGTCTGTTTGATTATAACACTATATTTAGCTGTAATTATTTGTAATAGTGTTTAGTGTATCTTCCAAAATCCATATATAAATAAATTACTTTAAACAAATTCAGTCAAAAAAACTGGCAAAGGCAAAAACGAAACTTGCCTTTATCGAATCCAAAATGTCGGAATGCAAAGTCTGTCGTTGTTTCTGTAATATATTGCCTTACGACTGAAAAAGGGTACATATTGAGAGCAGCTCTATACTTTTCTTCAAGCTATATACAACATTTTTTTCTCTTTATACAAAAGTCTTGCCGCCAAGCGATTCGTCGTGTTTCGGCATTATGTCTGGTGAAGCCGTACGGAGGACGGGTCTGAGCAGTTGTGTTGCGTTGTGTGGCGGGTACGATGCGCCAAATGTTGTTGTGTCGGGAGTTTGGTCGTGGAGAGTCTCCAGATCAGATCTCCCTCTAGCGCAGCATCGTTTGGTCGTGTTGGTCTTGGATTTAACATTGCATCACCTCGCTCAACTGCCGTCATCCTTCCTATTCCTAAATTTTTTAAGTGAATAGGCTTAATAATCTAGTGCGCTTTACCATCAACGATTGCATTACTGCTTACCATCAGGCGGGATTGCAGTCAGGCACTAGTTTATAATTATTAAAAAAAAAAAAGAATACAGTTCGTTCAGAACAAGCAAGTGAATCGATTCCAATCATTTTTGCACGATGTTATATTTATTCCCAAATGTATTTAAAAAATGTTGCAATGTGGTTACCGAGTGCAACAATACAGGTCACAGCGGATCATAGTGTCCTAGGGCTCACGCCGGGCCCCGCCGCTGTAGGCGCGAGCGGGCGAGCGGCTTGTAAATCATATTTTTGAAAAGAGAAAACCAGGTATCATAACAAGCTCATAATTTTGTGTTTTTTCATGACATGACATGATTTCTCTTAGCTGCCATGGCGTATTTTAATTTCTGAATTGTTTTTTGTGTGTTTTCTATGGACGCTCTCAGCGTACAATATGTCTCTGCATCGTTCTCACACGGTTGATTTCAACATGAATGATGTAATCAAATATTTGTAACAATAGCTTGAAAATTTAAAAGAGTGTCCATGGAGTTTCTTGCCCGTACTTCTCCATAGGTACCTACTCTTTGGAATGGGCGACTAGCTTCATCTTATTGACTGACCGACCTTCTGACAATTCAAAAGTGCCTGTAATTGGTTTATTTGAAATAAATGATTTGATTTGACAGATTTTTGAAATTTTTAACATAAATTCTTTACATAAAAATACTGGTTACGTGTTTCGGGTTTCGCATATTATACTTACAAAAAATAACGTTGTATACAGAATGGTGCTAATAATACGACAATAAATTAAACATCGTGAACCTCAATACTATTAATAATTATTATTATTATTATTCTCAGTCTACCCATAAAAATCATATAAATATGTCCATTAGTTTAGTCACAGGAAATTATTTTTCTTTTTTCACATTTTCTACATGATGTACATGTTGATAAGGAAACGCTTACAGGTTAAAGACCGCCGCATCCTGCGGTACCAAACTTTAATAATAATGGCGCGAAAAAAAGCAAGTCGATACAGGATCGCACTGTCGCCGATCGGAGGTCAGTGAACCAATATTTTTAAATGATGTTCTATTCCGTTTGCAATTTTATGCGATTTAGTTTGTTTGAAATTTATTATTATTTTTTTTTTTTGATGCTAGCTTTTCATCTATGGTTTAGGAGAATAATAGAGATAAAAACCTAGAATAAATGAAAACACGAACAATGCTGGTTCATAGGAATACCTATGAACCAGCATTGTTTGTGTTTTCATTTATTGTCGTATTGTCAGCACCACTCTGTATATAACAGTGATCGGCAGTGGCCATGATACACAAGTTGTAGTTCGTAAATTTGAACTCCGTCAGGCGCTTTACTTAGCCTGGGTGATGGACTACGTTCACTTCCTTTTAAAGAAGAGGCCTATGACTTAGCCGTGGGAAGATTGACGGCTGATATTAAGATTTTATGATTATTAGCGGTACAATTCCATATATAACATTGGCATTCATTTACAAAATTTAACAAAATTCATTGCGTCATTTAGAATGTCGAGCAGGTGTTGTTTTGAAGTAGGAAAACCAATGGTTTAGCTTTGTTTTTCAAAATGATTTAGAATGTGATTGAAAACGAATTCCGAAATAAGAGCATCCCAATAAATTGCGTAAACCACTTACAATCACAATTCGAAGGATTTTGAAAGAAAATTGTGGTATATCGTAACGTGTATGGCTACCATAAGGGTGGTTCTGAAAAGCTTTTTCATGAACATTGCGGCTAACAGACCTCTATTTTTATATTTGTGGCGCCACCCGCTGCTATACAGAATAGAATACAAAACTTTTATTTAAGACAGGAGTTGATATGGTTAGTTAATTTTACTTAACTTCTAGTGTTAGTCACAGATATCCTTACGAACTCTTACTAATACTAATACTATACTAATCCCTTACTAATATTATAAATCAGGAAGTGAGTGTGTTTGTTTGTTCCGCTTTCACGACGTAGGTAACTACTGAACCGATTGCTTTGAATTTTTGCAGACATAAAGTTAGAAGTCCGAAATATATAATAGGCTACCTTTTTTTCGGAAAAAAATGTTATTGCCGAGGGAATTCTAATAAGCGCGATATAACCGAACTTCACGCGAGAGAAGCGGAAAGTGAGTGTGTTTGTTTGTTCCGATTTCACGCCGTAACTACTGAACCGATTGCTTTGAAATTTTGCAAACGTAAAGTTAGAAATCCGGATTAAATAATGGGCTACTATTTTTCTGAAAAATTTTATATTCCCGAGGGAAATAAAAAAGCGCGATATAACCGACCTCATATAAATAATATAATTAAAACTCAGCATGGTATTGCATCCACCATCGCAAAAACGGGGAATTCCACCAATCTATGAATACACTGTTAGTGCAGTTATTCGTAATAATGGTAGCGAAACCATTCATATTCCAAAAACATGTTCTAGGAAAACACACAACACGCTTGCTTTTGACATGACACACTTAAACAGCTCTGCTCCAACATCGCTGAAAAACTAAGACTACTGCTCACTCTACTGTCCACGTGGTGACAGCTAGCAGGCACCTAGGAGTACACGCGACGACAGCTAGCAAACGGCCAGCAGTCCACCCGTTGACCGCTCTCGCTTTTCGCGATAGACGCGATCCGCGATCGGTTTCCATTATAGCAACTCGTATTTTTAACTACCTATGTCCCGATTCATAACGCACCAACTAGCAATTATTGCTATTGCACTTGAGGATGAAGAGAGTAACGCTAGAAATAACAGACGAAGATTTTGGGTGCACAAAATACTGAAATCAACAGACTGAGAGGCGACGGCACGGCAACTGCTAGCATTGTGCGCGCGGACGCCGCACGGACCGCTCGTGTACAACGTGCGGCCAGCGAGGCGTCAACTACCGACCAGTCTGACGGTGTTATGCTCACTGACAGCGAGCTGTCTGCTAATTTATGATGATAATGTAAAATATATCTAACGAGAAATATTTAAAGCCCAAATTTAAATCATATTCTTTTTGCCGGGTGGGAGCAGAATTATGTAAGTGGGAACCTTGAAGGTTGTGAACATGTCAAAAGCTACTGTGATGATACCCGTCCCGCTCCCTCTTTCAAGATATCGCCTGGGGCGAGACAATGACAGGCTGAGATTTTTCCTTCATTTGTAAACCAGATTAAGCAATCATTCAGTCTCTTGTATGACTGGTCACATATTCAATTTGCGATATTGAACACAAAGGATAAACAAACCAGCGGTAATAAATTTACGGTAGCGTCAGAAGTAACTTGGTCGGAGTGTACAGAAAGACAGGGAAATGAAACATGAAATAATCTAGGATTTCTGAGACTATTGCTTTACTGTATGTTGCCATTTAGATTACTTGGAAAAGCAAAGATTTACACATGCTAGAAAATAGGAGAATTTACTCTATGTCTAGGATGAGTTTTGAAATCTATGCTTTTAAATATGAAATTTATTTTAGTTGTTGAGAGCATCGGATTTGTTTTTTATGGTCAGACACCGAATATTCTTATATCAATTTTAGGAAAACAAAGGAGATGTTTCAGAAATGTATAGAGCCTGGGCCAGCACATTGTACATTTAATGCTAGGTACAGTTACGTTATAGTTACCTGTTTTTAATGTTAATTACCTATATTTTTGGCTTAGTTTTTATACAGATTCAATTTAACTCGGCCAAGGAGTGCAACACAACTACTAATAAATATGGTGGTCAGCAATAAGCGAAATAATGTTTTGACAGTGACATTTGATGGGCGTGTCATGTTTCTAAGGCTATTGTATCTATAATTATTATCTACCATATGACTGCGAAAAAAAACAAAACATGAATTCCGGTCCATTAAATAAACACAATCAACTCAAATCAACAGTCGACACGAACACAACGGTAAAATAGAACTGTCAAAGTCGCCAATCAAACGTCATAATCAGTGTCATGGCTACCTTAGTAAACGGTTATCTCACTAAAAACATTTCAAGTAATTAATTATATATACTTGTATCTTATTCAAATTAATTTAGTTGTATTTTTATGAAAATCCTCTATTTTTTCCTTTTTATCTATATAGCGTACATAGTGGTGGCCGAAAATGAAACATCTGCTTTGCAAATTATGGCCGAAAAATTTAAAAGACCGGAATGGATTTTTTCTTTGCAATTATTGAAAGTCGAGCAGCGTAACTTCAGTCGGGACTGGTTATTAACAATGAAGTTGTGAAACTATGGGTGTTAGTAGATAGAATTCAGCGCACAGATGGCACAGTGGTCAAGTGATTGCCTGCAAGCTACTGCTGCTTTGAGTGTCCTGGGTTCGATTCCCATACGGAACATACATGTCTTTGACCTACAAGTTGTTGTTCCCGGTCTAGACTGTTACTATATGTGAGTTAAACTCATGGTTGTAAACGCACCCACGATACAGAAGAAATTCCTGGTATATAGGGCAGTATCAAAAAAAAACCGGCCAAGTGCGAGTCGGACTCGCACACCGAGGGTTCCGCCGTACAAACGTAGCGGTTTACAATTTATGACGTATTAAATCAAATTACTTATTTCAAGAGTCTGAGTTCACGGGAAGTACCTTTTAGGTTTTGATTCCCTAGCGTGTGACGGAAATTCGTCTAAGATGTCGGTATAAACTGCTGTATCTTTTGATCGCGTTAACTTAGAAGTTTGATTTTGCACTGACACTGCTTAAAGGGACAATAGACTTAGGTATTTGGTATAAATTTCAATTTGATACCTTTATTCGTTCGTGAGAAATAAGGTAGTAAGTTTCATTATATTAAAATATTTTTATTATATTATATAGCTAAAAAAAAGTGTTTTTCGCAATTTTCCCTATATTTGCATTATATGACAATACTTCATGCCAAATTTCAAGATTCTGAGTTTATGGGAAGTATCCTGTAGGTTTTGATTCCTTTGCGAGTGTCGAAATTTTGTTGTAAATATCGACATAATCGGCTGTATCTTATGATTGGCTTGGCTTAGAAGTTTGATATTTTCACAGCTTAAAGGGACAATAGACCTGAGTATTTCAATTTCAGCTTGATACGTCCACGTGTTCTTGAGATAAAGAGTCTTGACAGACAGACAGACAGACGGACAACAAAGTGATCCTATAGGGGTTCCGTTTTTTCCTTTTGAGGTACGGAACCCTAAAAACAGTCAGAAAAAGTTTTATAGTACAGTAGGCCTAGTACGAGTTTTCATTACGAAACTCGATCGTCGATAAAACAGTGTCCATGGAGTTTCTTGCCCGTTCTTCTCCATAGGTACCTACTCTTTGGAATGGGCGACTAGCTTCACCTTTCTGACTGACCGACCTTCTGACAATTCAAAAGTGCCTGTAACTAGTTTATTTGAAATAAATGCTTTGATTTGATATCGAAGGCGTTTGGCGCTCTCATTGGATGAGAGTTCTTACAACCTAGAAGCTGGCCAATCGATGAGTCAAACGCGCTCGATAACGACGATCGAGTTTTGTAATGAAAACTCATACTAGGACTACAGTCTTACCAAGTGATATCGTATTACGCAGTAATTAAGAAATGGTGGTCAGATAGGTTGTCGTTAAGTAAAATACTGGAATACCAGTATTATAATACTACTACGTCCGGTCAGACTAATATCTGCACCCTAATTGCATAACACACTATTGCTATCAATTTGAAGCACATTGCTTATCCACTGATCCATGTGTTTGAAAAATATGTCTGCTCAACTACGTAAATAACGCAATGAATGTTGTCGAACTGTCAAAATGATACCCTTAGCGACTAGTAGTATGTTACGCAATTACCCTGTTGGGGTTATTACGTAATATACTGTCAGTAACAATCGGTTTAAGTTTGACATTTGATCAACATTCATTGCGTCGCTTATATTGTTGAGAAGAGACATTTTTCAAACACTACTAGTAAAGTAATAGTATGTTAGGTACGCCATTAGGGTACTGATCCCCTTATCCAAAGTTGAAAAAAGGCTAGATAGATATTGATATATAATATATAGATTGTACAAAGATACCTATTTAAGTAAATACTGTTTCGATTCTCCGCTTTTCTTCGTTGTTTCCTCCCAAAAGTCTCATAACAATTCACGCATGAGAAACAAAGACATGTGATTTCAAATATTTCGGCACAGAACATTTAAAGTTAAAAGTTTTCCTTATACGCTTTCTAAAACGTAACCAAATGGGAACATACCACTGGAGTGAATCCTGTATAATAGACGCTTTATTATACATTACACAAAGTTAAACATAACTTTACGACCTCATAACCCTGTTTGACTTATATAGGAACAGAATTAACTAGAATTTTAGAGTATTGGGACAAGCAACTTTCAATGATGGCACCGTTGGCGTAGTGGTTAAATGTATGACTGCTGCGCTGCTTGTTGCGGGTTCGATTCTCGCACGGAACAAATATTTGTATGACCCGCAAGTAGTTGTTCTGGGTCTGGTTATTTGTGTATGTGAGTTTATATGTTTGTAAACGCACCCACGATACAGGAGAAACTGCTAGTGTGGGGCAACATGTTTCTTTTAATGGGCTTTTCAAATCTGAGCCAATTATCCATACTAATATAAATGCGAAAGTAACTCTGTCTGTCTGTCTGTCTGTTACGCTTTCCCGCTTAAACCTCTCAACCGATTTTGATAAAATTTGGTACAGACAATCTTTAGACCCAGAGAAAGGACGTAGGCTACCTTTTATTGAAAAAAAAAATGATATTCCTGAGGGAAATCTAAAAAGCGCGATATAACCGAATTCCACGCGGGCGAAGCCGCGGGCGGAAAGCTAGTTTAAATATATGCCTATGTTATTAAAATAAATTATATTATTTGATTGATTTAATTTTATTATAAATAATGGAGCTAATTGCTACTTGTAACTACGTACTACGCTAGAGTAACTTAAAGTGTTGCCACTTTGTTGGTTAAAAAACAAACCGTGGCGCACAGGCAAGTAAAGAAACACGGGTGGGTTTAGTCAGTAAAAGTCTTTAGGCCTCTGCCTCGAATATTGCGTGCAGCGGGGCGGTGGCGGTGGCGGCGCGGCTGCGGGGCGGGCATCGAAGACACGTTCTCGAAACAAGCGGGTAGATCGCACGCCACTATAGCCGCGTAGTGTTGTGTTCACGATTGTGTCGCGAGATATTTGTTTTTATTCGCTAAAGAAATGTCTGAACAATGGTGGCAGCATCTTTTTGATTCAAATTTATTCCTAACGCTTGATCTAAAGGTCCACTTGACTTAAAGTACACCGCTCGCTGCCCGCCCGCTGCCAGCAAGATTCGAGCGTGAGAAGTACACCGCTCACTCGCCGCCGCCGCCGCCGCCCCGCTGCCCGCAAGATTCGAGGCAGAGGCCTTACGCTCCCTCCAGAGCGGAAGAGGTCATTTGATGATTTCCCATTCAGAAAAAAAAGTGTTGTCACTTCCGAGGGGCTTACTATATGTTTTTTGTAGCCTTTTCTTGATTATCTTGGTAGCGGTCGTCTGATACACCGCCTTATTGGTTCCAGTTCTATCCTAACTTATCCCCTTTTGACCAGATGTCCCCGGCCTAGTACCTGCGACGAACTCGGCTTAAGCCTGGTTGATCACAGTCCCAACTTAGGGCATTCAGGGCAGTTGAATGGCGTTTTTACGTAAAAACTCTATGTTGTTTAATGAAAAGCTATGTACGCTGGGTCTGCGCCTTAAACATTGGTATTTGCTTTGTGACTTGAAGTTTTAATGTCATACTAAAAGTGATAAGTTATTTTTGTGTGCAGATGAAGCAGATAGTTCCAACCTGGGTGAGGTTTCAATTTATGTTGCTGGACAACGGCCTCCCTAAGGCAGTTGAGGGTTTGCCATAATTCCCACGCTTGGCTGGCGAGTTGGGCATCGCAGTAATTTGATATTCCACAGGAAAAGCGCTGCTGCCCGCTTCCCAAGAACCCACCAGGGAAGTGGGCAGCAGGCTCTTAGTATCACGGGAGGAAATGGATTGGTACTATTCTAAGCCCGGTACCACACGGGCAGGTTTCAATCATATGGGATTTATTGTGAAATTAGTACAAAATTATAGGTAATACGGGCTAGTGTTCGCAACTGCACGACAATACGCGTATTGTGCGTAATGTAAAAAATTATAAAACACATGTTAAACAAAAAATAAACAATTTTCGTTTAGTAACAAATAACTAAACTAAATGGACTAAATAAAGAAAATATATAGCAAATAAATCTGAGAAAATGGTGCAAAAGAATTTAATATTTCGCCTAAGTAATCCTATCCTATCTCTTAAAATAATAAAAGAACTAAAGAGTGTTTGGTGAAAGTATTCAAATGGTTGGAAGCTTTTATAG
The DNA here is from genome assembly GCA_017933935.1 of Sesamia nonagrioides. Classification (NCBI taxonomy): domain Eukaryota; kingdom Metazoa; phylum Arthropoda; class Insecta; order Lepidoptera; family Noctuidae; genus Sesamia; species Sesamia nonagrioides. The sequence continues at coordinate 2,339,050 of JADWQK010001182.1, forward strand.
ATTTAGGTCATTTATTATATATATTTTTTATCCATTTCTAGGAAACTTTCAGGACTATGGCGAGTTGATGAATTTTAGATTTAAGAACAAATCGGCTGCCTTTTTTCCTTTTTTTTTTCAAATATTGTAAGTTAGCCCGCAATCCTGCCTGGTGGTAAGCAGTGGTGTATTTTTTGGTGATAAAGCGCGCTAGTTTATTTAGAGCCTTGAAGACACTTAAATTGCAGTTAGATGGAAGACCGGCGCTGGAAAATTGTTTCAGTCCCTCGATGAACGCGGTAAAAGCTGTGGTCGTCGAATATAGTTGCAGTTTGGTATTCATGAATTGCGAAAGCAATGAAAATTATCAAATCAAATTTAGTTTGATAAATGATATGTTTAATTTCTATTACATGTTTTCCGAAGACATCAATCTCTTTCTAACTTAACTTATCCGATGACCCTGGTTACTTATCTGCTATGGTGCTTAATATTTGCATTATTCCAAAGCGAGACATTTAACTGAGTGGATACTGACAATGGTATCTAATTTGTCATTACAATGCTGTCACTAACAGCGGACATCAAAGCACAATCTCCATACCCTAATTGCATAACTTATCAATTACTATCAATTAATACATTACTATCAATTGGAATAATTTTGAAGCATATTGATAGTCCATTGCTCCGTATGTTCTAAAAATGTGTATGCTCAACATCGTAAATAACGTAATGATTGTTGTTGTTCTGTCAAAATAAAACCCATTGCTACCAATAGTGTGTTACGCAATTGCCCTACGGGAGGGTAATTGCGTGACACACTTCAGTTGTCATTTTGACAGTTCAACAACATTCATTATGTTATTCACGTTGTTGGGCAGACACCTTGTTTTTTTTGTTAGCATAGTTTGTTACGCAATTATGGTGCCGATATATCTGGACATCAGTAGTGATTATACGCACACCATTGGCTACTTCCAAATCATTTACAATGGTAACTCATTAAATTGAGAGATGATGCTCTTGCATTGAATGTAAGACTTTACCGTATTAGAATGGAGTTAAATAACATAAATTTATGTTAAAACCTTTATTATTATTATTAAGTTCTTTAGAATCAGATTCTTAATAGTTAAATAAAGGGCATGGCTAAACTGAAGTATGGAAGGGACCCCGCAATGAAAACGCATGTATAAACATGACTTCTAGCAATATATAATGCTGAAGAGTTGAAAATTTGTATTTTGTAATTAAAATTGTTTAGAAACTTTTCATCTTTGCACAATACTAAAGATAATTTACTATCGCGTTACTCCTACGACAAAGGTATAAAAACTTCAAAGAATAACATTGCCATGAACTTTTATAGAATAGAATAGAATACTCTACATTATGTACAACGTATATATTACAGAACAAAAGGTCTTATCGCTAAGAGTAATCTTTTTTCTAGGCTCTCTAAGGTGTCTGCGGCGATTTTTATGGATAGTTGTGATTTTCACTTGTGATTTTGCGCCTAAGTAATCTCTTAAGTATCCGAAATTATTTAACAAAAATAACAGCTAATGAAGATTCCTGACCATCCCCAGCATTCACAATAGCATTCCAAAGACAAAAAGAAAAAAAAACCCAGTAAAACAAATGACCAACAGAATAATGACGTCATTTCCTTCTATTCCTATTTACGGATCCATAAAGTAAAAAGGGACGGACAATGAACCTTGGATCGTCGGTCAGTCATACCGAGCATGTCTGAAGATGACATGTAAAGGAATTCCGCATTTACTTCCTAAAAGGAAAATATTGGTATGATAAATAAATGGACGTTCGTATACAGGCTGTTTGCGAAAATAAGATGTACAGTTTTCCCTTCGTTCGGTTGTTTTTTCAATGTTTAGTCTGACTGAAAAGCTGTTCTTCCTCAACCTTTTTAAGCTTAAATGGTTTAAACATTGTGCTTTACTTCTTCTTCTTCTTCTTCCTCAGCCTATAGATGTCCACTGCTGGACAAAGGCCTCCCCCAAGGCTTTCCACAATGACCTGTCTTGTGCTGCCCGCATCCATCGGCTTCCCGCGACCTTCACCAGGTCATCGGTCCACCTTGTTGGGGGTCTCCCTACGCTGCGTCTTCCACTACGTGGCCGCCACTCCAGAACCTTGCTGCCCCATCGGCCATCGGTTCTACGAGCAATGTGCCCTGCCCACTGCCACTTAAGTTTAGCGACTCGCAGAGCTATGTCGGTGACCTTGGTTCTTCTGTGGATCTCCTCATTTCTGATTCGATCACGCAGAGAAACTCCTTGTGCTTTACTGATTTCTTTATATAGCTAGAAATAAAAGTGAGAATGAAAATAGGCAGAAAATCCAATTTACAAAATAATTGAAATTCGAGATGATTACATTACGCTACATTCCGGAATGTGTATTTCATTTTATACAGTTTACTTTTGCTACGCCACAGCTGTCAGGCAATCATAGATACATTATATACCGACATTATAATATCACTCGCTAAAAGGAGATACAGGCATGCATTACGCCTCAAGTACTTTCGAATTCATTACATTCCAACCTAATATAGAGATTGTTAAACTCAAACTTTTAACTACAGAGAAATTTAGGTAACTAACTTGTCCGAAAATTTAAAAAAAAAATTAGGTATTCTTCTGCAAATAGGATACTGGCATCACTTTTAAATATCCTTATTAATAAAAATCGGCTAGGTTAACTTTGTTAGGCGGCTTGTTCTTTTTAGATGTTGCGCAGGGCGGATTCCGGAATTGGTCTTTTAAGAGGAACCGGGACCACCTCTAGGCGCAGATGGTGATCACCGGGGTGGTTTTAGTGAGGTAAAAATCCCACACTACCCGACCTCATTAAAAAAAAAAAGTTAACTTTGTTAAGAGTTTGTTGTTATACCAGCAACAGACATACATTATCTGTGAATATTTGAACATTGAAGATTGAAAATTGAACATCAACCATCAATTACAGAGCCTGGTAACAGACGGATAGTGACATCTTAGTATTAGGGTCCAAGTTATTTTCTGTATATTATGCGAAACCCGAAACACGTGTCCAGTATTTTTAACTAAAGAATCTATGTACAAAATTTCAAAAAGATATCATGAAAAAATACAAAGTTATGAGCTTGTTATCTTATCTGATTGTCCCAACAAAAATATGGTCAACGCGTCGTTAATCTACCGCCAGCTGTGCTGTGTGCTCGGTAACCGCACTACAAAAATTTCTAAATGTATCGATTCAGTTGCTTATTCTGAGCAAACTATATTCAGGTTTCGTTTAAAGAAAAACACATAACGTTGTAGAAATTGAGTTTATGTGTCCCACTTACGTATGAACGTAGAAACAAACTTTTTTAAATCAACTCATCTTCATTGATTCTACATGGTCTTCCTATAATACGATCCAGATTATGACTTTAAAGAAGCGGAAGCCGTTTAGTTTATTTTGGCTCTTCTTCTCAGAGTAGTGAGACTGGAAAAACCGAACGTATCTAGTTTTTAAAAACATATGATTGACTTGTAAAAGTATTTGTAAAACCTACTACTTCCTCAGTCTATAGAGGTTCACTGCTGGACAAAGGCCTCCCCCAAGGCTTTCCACGTTGACCGGTCTTGTGCTGCCCGCATCCATCGGCTTCCCGCGACCTTCACCAGGTCATCGGTCCACCTTGTTGGGGGTCTCCCTACGCTGCGTCTTCCACTACGTGGCCGCCACTCCAGAACCTTGCTGCCCCATCGGCCATCGGTTCTACGAGCAATGTGCCCTGCCCACTGCCACTTAAGTTTAGCGACTCGCAGAGCTATGTCGGTGACCTTGGTTCTTCTGCGGATCTCATTTCTGATTCGATCACGCAGAGAAACTCCTTTTGCTTTACTGATTTGAGAATGAAATTAGGCAGAAAATCCAATTTACAAAATAATTGAAATTCGAGATGATTACATTACGCTACATTCCGGAATGTGTATTTCATTTTATACAGTTTACTTTTGCTACGCCACAGCTGTCAGGCAATTCATAGATACATTATATACCGACATTATAATATCACTCGCTAAAAGGAGATACAGGCATGCATTACGCCTCAAGTACTTTCGAATTCTTTAACTACACTTTTAACTACAGAAAAATTTAGGTAACTAACTTGTCAGAAACTTTTAAAAAAATATAGGTATTCTTCTGCAAATAGGATACTGGAATCACTTTTAAATATCCTTATAAATAAAAATCGGCTAGGTTAACTTTGTTAGGCGGCTTGTTCTTTTTAGATGTTGCGCAGGGCGGGTTCCGGAATTGGTCTTTTAAGAGGTACCGGGACCACTCCTAGGCGCAGATGGTGATCACCGGGGTGGTTTTAGTGAGGTAGCAAACTATATTCAGGTTTCGTTTAAAGAAAAACAAATAACGTTGTCTAGATTGAGTTTATGTGTCCTACTTACGTATGAACGTAGAAACAAACTTTTTTAACCTTTTGAACGCCCATCTATATAATACGCGATGTGTCCTCCTGCGCCACACTACAAATGTATAACGTATCTATAGTAAAACGTAGGGATGGGATTAGTGTCCTATCGACAAATAATATTATACATTTAAAATAATGTTTATTCACCAATTTACGAAGCTAAATAAAAACTGTAATCGTAATTTCATATTTTATTTTATTACATAAAAAAAAACAATATGAAAACCTGGATATATTCCTCACAATAAAGAAAAGAATTTTAAATTTATTAGACGTGTGTTCTACAAGGCACATCCCTATTTGTCTCCAAATGTAATCCTTCTACTTCATATCAAGTAGTTGGCGCTCGAGGCACGTCAAAATCCTTTCTGTTCTAGGGATGTCTAGATTTCTATGGTATATATTTTATATTCATTGTGGTCGAGTTACACGTGCATAAACTCAACTGATTCCTGCATAATTTATTTCGTTTACTTACAACAAATACAATTAATAGAAGCTAAATACGTGGTTTTCTACGTTTTAAAAAATAAAATAAAATGGAGGGTAAGTGTCTGTTTTACACAAGACCTTTTTTAATGGTGTCGCTAAATACTCGCAATTATTTTTCTGGTTTGTAGAAACTAATAGAAAACTGAAGAAAATTCCTGAAACGGAAGTTGACGACTTAACGGAATGTCAAGACGACGAACTATTTCAAAATTCTGATTCAGACTTGAACAACTCGCAATAATTCGTCATATTCACAGTCACAAATTTTTTTATAAGGACACGTGCGCCAACTCAAGATGTAAACATTGCACTACACTAAAATGCAGAAAGTCACTATGACCTTAAAACCAGTCCGCTTATGACGTCACAGATTTCCTTCTATACACGTCGGTGGCGCGTACGGACCGACAACTAACTAACTTTGTAGGGATGGGTTTTTCAAACGGGGTTTCACTATCGACAATGATTAGAAAACCTATTAATTCTTGATTAAGGTGAATAAAACCTAGTTTAAAGTGTACAATATTTATAAAATATTATATATCTACGTCATTTTCTTGCAATAATAGTATTTATGATTATTTCGACGAGATGAAATATAGCGAGGTCTTCGTCGTGTCCCATCACTGGCTTACTTGATATCAAGTAATTGGCGCTGGGGGCATTAAAATATTTTCTGGCGTTTTTGTTTCTATTGAAAATTAAACAAATAAGAACTTATTATGCGTGAAAAGTTAAAAATATGGTTGATAACAGGGCAAATTTCCATAAAAACAAAATAAAAGGTCTTGTAAAAGTCGTAAATTTATTTTATACTGTGATTACTTCTAATCAAGTAGTGGCGCTGAGGGCACGAAAATCTCGAACTTGTATAGAAGTGATTGGCGTTCAAGAGGTTAAATCAACTCATCTTCATTGATTCTACATGGTCTTCCTATAATACGATCCAGATTATGACTTTAAAAGAAGCGGAATCCGTTTATTTTATTTTGGCTCTTCTTCTCAGAGTAGTGAGACTGGAAAAGCCGAACATATCTATTTTTTAAAAACATAAGATTGACTTGTAAAAGTGTTTGTAAAACCTACTACTTGCTCAGTCTATAGAGGTTCACTGCTGGACAAAGACCTCCCCAATGCTTTCTACGATGACCGGTCTTGTGCTGCCCGCATCCATCGGCTTCCCGCGACCATCACCAGTTTACCATGTTGGGGGCCTCCCTACGCTGCGCCTTCCGGTACGTGACCGCCACTCCAGAACCTTACTGCATCATCGGCCTTTAGTTCGACAAGCAATGTGCCCCGCCCACTGCCACTTAATTTTAGCGACTCGAAGAGGTATGTCGGTGACTTTGGTTCTTTTGCGGATCTCCTCATTCATTTTTGATTCGATCGCGCAGCAACTCCGAGCATAGCTCTTTCCACCGCCCTTTGTGTGACTCTGAGCCTTCATATGAGGCCCATTGTGAGCGATCACGTTTCAGTTCCGTATGTTATCACTGGCAAAACACACCGACACAAAATCTACTTACAGAAAATAAAATATTTATTCATTTATTTGAGTATTCAAAGTGACAAAAATATATAAATTTGTTCTTATTTTTATGGACAAAATTAATGAGTAAGTTATTTTTAATGAATATGTAATGTTATTTTGACGTACGAAAAGTGCTGAACCTCAGTCTAATTTGATTTGGATTGAATATACATGGCATTTTAAGGTTAAAAAAGAGTGTGTAATAATAATTAGCCACTAGCCCCATCAAAAAAAAAAACAGCCTGTATTATCTTGTTTTTGTAGTTTACTCATTATCATTCAAAAACAGGGGGCAAAGACATATTTACTCCACGCCCGTTTACTCCCTTCCACTATTTAAGGGAATTCTCTCAACGCAATTATGCCAAAAGAAAAAGGGTTATGTATAGAGCATCCATTAATATAATAAATGCGAATGTTTGTGAGGATGGATGTTGGATACCCTCACGCAAAAACTACTGAACCCTTTTTCCTTTCTCTCGGTGGTAGGCCATAACATCGGCTGCCTGCAGAAGTAACCAGTCACCACCCACCAGACAGTCTTGGAGACAAGCGATTCGTCATGATGTCTGGTGAAGCCGTACGGAGGACGCGTCTGAGCAGTTGTGTTGCGATGTGTACCGGGTACGATGCGCCAAATGTTGTTATGTCGGGAGATTGGTCGTGGAGAGTCTCCAGACCAATCTCCCTCTGGCGCAGCATCGTTGGTCGTGTTGTTGGTTTTAACATTGCAACACCTTGCTCAACTGCCGTCTTCCTTCCCCTTCACTCAGTTTTTTTTTAAGTGAATAATAGGCTTAATAAACTAGCGCGCTTTACCATCAAAGATTGCATCACTGCTTACCATCAGGCGGGATTGCAGTCAGGCACTAGTTTATAATTATAAAAAAGAACAAATTTGCATAAAATTTGGCACATATACAATATGTAAAGAAAACCCTGTCCGACCCATAAGGATAATAAAGGTTAGGTAAACACTTGACCAAATATGATATAAAATTTTACATAATCATCATAGTAACAATACTAATGAGTTTTGAAATAATCCTTTTTTTCCCGGCAATTAATTCCAATTTCCCCGAAATTTAGTTATTTTAAAAAAGTGACAACACCGGTATTATTATAAGCGAATAGCGACGCGACCACGTCACAGGTGCCGCGTGCCCTGCCCCCCGCCGCCCGCAAAAGGGGTTGTTTACCGCACATGTATTAAGTTACCTCTTTTTGCGAAATAATATTTATTTTCTTAGGGGTTTTTTTTTTAAGTTTAGCCTGTCTTTGTGGGCATTAGTAGAATCAGTCATCGATACCTAACAATACCTTCACGGATCGGACAGGGTTTTCTTTACATATTGTATATATGCGACACATAAAATATTTTACACCTTGATGTTCCCACGGTATGGAAACTTAGGCGGACACAGTGAAACACAGTGGCACAGCCAGTTTAACATTTAAGTAATTTAGTTTCTTTTTACGGTTACCACTCACTGGGAATTATTCCTGTATACCATGTGCGTTTAAAAACATATAAACTCACATACACAAACACCCGGATCCGGAACACCTACTTGTAAGTCATACATATCTCAAGCACAAGCTTTTTGCCTAATGAAAATACAGCTATGAGTGTTTGTGTACCTTTATAATTCAAATGGAACGGAATATTATAGAAGTAATGGTATTGATATACATATTGAATAGCAGCGGTGGCTTAGTGGTATCAGCCGCAACTTGCAAGTTGCAGGTTCGAACCCAATCAGGTGATGCTCTCAAAACGGCAAAGGAAACCGGCAAAACTTCGAAAACATGTGACATCTACCAAACCGCACTGGACCCGCGTAGTAGATTACGGCCCACTCTCTCTTGCTGTGAGAAGGCCTGTTTCTCAGGAGTGGGATCACTATAGCCTGATTACGTTATTGGATTCGTGAAAAGAAAAATCTTATACGACGTTATTTTTGCCTATGCGAAACCTGAATATAGTTTGGCCAGAACAACTGAATCGTTTCCAATCATTTTTACACTATGTTATATTTCTTCACAAATACATTTAGAAATTATTGCAGTGTGGTTACTGAGCGCGCTATGCAGCTTACGCACGCACATTCCCGCGCTCCGCTGACGCCACAGGTCAATGCACCCGGCTCTCCCATTTTTGGTGTGAAAATCACGTAGGATAACAAGCTCATAACTTTGTGGTTTTTCATGATATTTTTTGAAATTTTGTATATAGATTCTTTACTTAAAAACATTGATAAAATTTTAAACAGATACGATATATTCTAACAAACTGACCAAAAAAAAATGTACCGAACACAGCAGCAGCACACATGCATATTTTTATTCGGCATACATTGGTACAGTGTGAGTGAGATGGGCCGCAATCTAAAGCATAGAGAAGAAAAAGATGGCTAGTGTTTGTCGTTTGCGCTGTTAGTGTTTGTCGTTTGTTTTTACGAGTGTATCGAGAGTGACTAAAGCGAGATACAGGACTTACCTCCTTTTGTACGCTTCATTTTTAGTGCGCTAGTGACATATCTACCTTAATTTAATATTTTATCAATGCTTAAAAATACTGGACACGTGTTTCTTCGCAAGAACAAAAATAATGTTGTATATTTCTGGTAAAATAATTTGTTTTCGTGTAAGTTATGTCTAAACTACTTATAAAGTTTGGTTGGAGAGCAGGGAAAGACCACAGAAACGATGGATGGACTTTGAAAGATGATGTGGGGATGAAAGGGGTGACTGGTGAAATGACGATTAATAGAGGAAGACATGTTACGCCAACCACAAGTAAATTGGGGTAAGGGTAGGAAAATTATTTAAAGTTAAATTTTATAAATTTTTAGGCTCTTAATACATTAAATACTAGGGTAGAAATAGTGTAATTAAAAAAAGTTCATCATCATCATCATCTCGCGTAATCCCAGTCGTATCCGAAGCTTTTTTAGCTTTGGAGCCTGGGGTACGCTTTATCAGTCTAACTTCTAATTTTAAACTTCGATATTTTCCGTGAAGCGACTGCCGTCTCGACCTCCACAACCTGAAGGCGATATCGAAGCATTGCAGTTAGAGCAATTGTTGGACTTTTGAGGGCTTCAACAACCCGTAACGACTGCCAGTAGATGTCCGTATGGCAACCGGGACCAATGGCTTAACGTGCTTTCCGAGGCACGACCAGACCAGTACAAATATTCATTTTCATGCATATAAATATTTGCACTGCGCGGGGATCGAACCCGCACCTCCTTGCGCAGCGGCCGCGTTCGCTACCGCTACGCCACGGAGGCTGTCGCTGTAATTCAAAAAAGATAATATTAACATAATATACAACAAGCTAACAGATAACAAAATAAGGGTAAAGAATCATAGGGCATAATAAAAATTCTTCCGCATTCCTGTCAGCAGGAAAACTGCCCAAAGGGTAGCATTGCCACGCTGAATATGAAAATAAATAACATGAATGTTAAATTTTATATAAATAAAACATTGTATCATTCAGTAGAAAAGGAAGAAAAAGAACTCCGAGGCCATCTACATAACCGTTGGTTGTGGGATTACTTGTAAAATATTTATTTGATCTAAAAATTTTTCGATATTTGAATGATCTGTGAACTATGGCCAGCCGGCTTCATCTTTCTGAATGAGCGACTCTTTGACGTTATTAGTGTCTAATTGCTTTATTGGAAATAGATCATCATCGTCAACCTTTTTATCGTCCCACTGCTGGGCACAGGTCTCCTCTCATACAGAGAAGGATTGAGCGTAATCACCTTCGCTTCCTCATTGCGGGGTGGCGATTTCAGACTTAAAGTCCAGGTTTCCTCAAGATGTTTTCCTTCACCTTTAGTCATTGGTCTCCAAGATATACTTAGACAGTACATATAACTTAGAAAAGTTACATTGGTACTTGTCTGACCTGGAATCGATTCCGTACACTCTTCCTTGAAAGGCTGGTGTTTCAAGTGGTAAAAATGGTACGTTAACACTCCACGATCTGCTTCTCTGTCACCACTCACCAGTCTGTATATTGAAAACCGTGACAGCTAGATAGTTGAAAATTTCATACATTATGTATTAATGTTGCCACTATAAAAATAAATGGTCAACAAAACGTTACAATAACATTGTTTTTTTTTTTAATAATGGCACAGACCTCCTTTTGCGTGAGTCTTAAATTCTTCGCTTCTGCTCCTATATAAATATGTAGGTACCTACAAAACATAGTCATCCTATAATGTTCCACCTATTGAGGAACAGAGCTCTTCTCCGTGTGAGGGTATGGGCCGTAATTTCATATTATAGCTACTAGCCCTCGGGAATATCATTTTACGGGATAAAAAGTACCCTATTATTTAATCCAGACGTCTAACTTTGCGTCTGCAAAATTTCAAAGCAATCGGTTCAGTAGTTACGGCGTGAAAGCGGAACAAACAAACAAACTCACTTTCCGATTTATAATATTAGTAAAGATCAAAAGGTACATTTCCGAATAGTTTAATGTTAATCGAATTTTATTACTGATACATATCCCTTTTACTATTTAACTTAAATCATTGTATAACTGTGATACAATTAGAATTTTGGTGTATAATAAAGTATCTTTTACTTACATGCAATACATGCTTACTGCAAAATTATATCATAAAAAAAAACAACTTAAAGCAAAATCACATTGAACTTAATATGAATTTTCTTATAGTAAAGGTTTGGAACGCTTCTTGCCAAAAACAGCCATCCAATTTCATCCCAAGTGTAATATAATGGGTGTGAGAAATTATATCAAAGGTATGGAAATTATTAAATTACACACAAGTCTTTATAGTCTTAAGGTGAAGGTTTCCCGAAGATCAAAAGGCCGTACGGTTACAACCTTCGTTCTGATGTAATTAAATATCAACCATGTTACCAAGGGACAAGGCATAATTTTGATTCACCCTTGGCCAGTTTGCAGAGTTAAGAAGGGCTATAGCCCAATGAAGGAAAGTGAATGGATTTCAAAAATGCTTTGGAAGCAAAACATAAAAGGGATGATCATGCTATATTTATCAGTGTGTGAAGAAAACCTCCCAAAGATGGCAACAAGTTTATCGTGATGACGTAATAAAATAGTGGTTTCTTCAAAAAAAAAAACAGTCCATAGATCCAAAGTAAGGTAGCTAAAGGTGAACTCAGTCAGATAACCGCTGTATAAATAATTTATAACGGCAGCCATGAATAATTATAAAATATGTATATTGGGCCTTTGAATAGTCACCAAGGTGCCGTCAAAGAAACTAGGGCAATCTAGGAACGTTTTGGGTTGACGATCACGTCGCGAGAAACCCCTGAATGAGGGACACACGGAATCTGGAAGAATTGCAGAAAAAATGGGAGGGATAACCCAATAGTGGATGATCTCAAGCTTAAATGATGATTGTGACTTAATCGTTCTTTTTTCAGGATGGGAAATTATCTAAGACCGCTCCTGCTTTGGGTGGAACGGAAGAGCGTGTCAGACTTTTGCTAACTAAAACCCACCCGTGTTTCTTCACTTACCTATGCATCAAGGCCCAGATACCTATCTAAATCTCCCTATATGTCTCTTCCTACAGCCCTAGCAGAATGGTGACTGAACCTTGAATTGCCATTATTTAGTGTCATCATGTATTCGATGATACTCCGGATGAATAGAACTGTAAAGGTATCTCGTCTTTTCTTAAAATAATTTGACATTGCAAGCGAATAATTCTGTGAGGATTGTAAATTTTAACAGTTTCTGTGGAAGAATGGATGTTTGTTATTTTTTCAGGCATAAACTTTTACACACAGACATAAACGGTTTTGGATTAAATTTGGCAAACAGATAGTTTATAACCAGAAATAATACAAAGAATACTTTCTGTTCCGATATTGCTTTGCACATGCAAATAAAACCAGCTAGCAAATCACGAGCAAAAGCATGTATAAACTCGCCTTTATTCAAAAGCAATTTACGTCTTCATTTTTCGAATTTCATGATATTACGAGCATAGCATTTTTGAAACCATTGGTTTATGTAACGTGTCATATTTTAACGTTGCATTCATTATTTCAAGAAAGAAATCGCAATTGAAAGTTTTTTGATTAATGACATGTTGGTGCTAAGACCTTACTTCATAGCTTTCCTTCATCATTTATATAGCAAGCTCTTCTGGAGATCTTCACACTATATGAGAATCTGAATCCGATATGCATTACGTCACGAGCACCAGTTCGTGACTCCATACTATGAAATCAAGGATGATAAGCACTAGATACCCTTCTGTAAGCTTAATATTATACGAAACGAAAACACATAGGTAGTGGAAACTTGGCCATTTCCCTGTCGAACACACGATAAACTTGCAAAACGTTAGCCCAGAATGCGTAAATTATACCCGTAACCTATACTCTTGTACCTCGTGAACTAAAAGCAAACTGTTCAAGATTAACCTCCGAGGCAATTTCATAAATTATTGCGGCGAATAATTGTTCCTAATTAAAACGTTTTTGCGACATATGCCTTCCGCATATGTCGATATATTCATACCCGAAAATATTTAGTTTGTACGAAAGCATGATATTTATGTGACGTCATAGAAAAAATATACAGGCCAGTATTGGACATTCTTTCGCTGGTATTCACGTATATGAATTTTGTGTACCGCCAAAAATGTTTTGCTCTGTTTAAAGAAAAATAAGGCCGATTTTTCTCCTGTACCTATAATAAAGATTCAATAAAAGGCATTGTACTTTGCTATTTCAGAGGTTAGTTCACTATTCAATTTAGATCCATAAGTGTATTATTGTATACACTATATTTGCACCAACGACAGTCCCATTTCATGTCCAGGAAAACCACATCCATTCCAAGGTTGCTTAGAAGAGATTGCATGGACGATTGTATATTTTTAGCTGACTTCAAAAAAATGAGGAGGTTCTCAATAATTCTCAATCTTTTATGTTTTTTATGTATGTTCACCGATTACTCTAAGACGCCTAGACCGATTTGCAAAATTCTTTTTTTGTTTGAAAGGGTATACTTTTCAGGTATTCCCATAGTCACCAGGTCTGGATCTGATAAAGGAAGACCAGAGAAATCAAGGGGAACTTTCAAAAATCGTAGGATCGACTAGTGCATTTCTTATTTTATTAAGTATTTTAAAGCACTACAATTTAATAAAGCTCTGGAGTAGATCAGGTGATGGTGCCGGGAGACAGTCGAAGAAACTCTTCAGTAATTCACACAAACTTTACTTAATTTTTTTTAGAAAAAGAAAACAGCCGATTTCCAAAAACCTCCATCCTACAAAGTGAAAAATAACTAATTCCGAAATTCATTATGTAATATTTAATGTACATTTTTAGGTTCTTTAATGTTATCTTGTACAATAATGTATTTACATATAAATAAACGAATAAATATTTATACACGGGTTAGTTTATACCCGCGATTTCTTCTGCGTGAATTATCGTGTTCCCAGGCCCACCTCATCACATCGTGTTGCCAGCCGGCACTATTGATTCGTTTTCGCCTTTTTTTGTATTTTCTCAATTATTAAGGGTCCTAGAGACATATTAGATAGCCTCAATAATAGATTGTTTTGGAATGTGACTGATACCTTCTTGTTGAGAATAGAACTATCAAATAAACAAACAAAATTTCTCTTCTTCTCTTTGTTTTATGTGTAGATATGTTACAAGGTGGCTTGAATTTCATCAAAGTAGACTAATAAACACCACCTTTATACTGATCACCAGCGTAAAATACTTGATTGAATTATTATTTAGAGCTTACTGTACAGTCTTTTTTATACATTTAATTTTAATGTAGTGCTTAACTGCAATCTCGCCTGATGGTAAGCAGTGATGCAATCGTTGATGGTAAAGCGCGCTAGTTAGTTACATTATACAAATTTTGTTTAATTAACCGACTTCAAAAAGGAGGAGGTTACTCAATTCGACCGTATATATGCTTTTTTTTTAATGTTTGTTCGCGCATAACTTCGTCGTTTATGAACCGATTTTGATAATTCTTTTTCTGTTGGAAAGAAGACGTTCCCAAGGTGGTCCCATGATAAGGATATCAGGGTTTGATGGTGGAAGACCAGAGAAAACAAGGGAAACTTTCAAAAATTGCAGGGGCGACTAGTGCATTACTTAGCATTTTCATTAAGTATTTTAAAGCACTACAATTTAATAAAGGTCTGGAGTAGATCTGATGATGGAGCCGGGAGACAGTCGAAAGAACTCCTCAACAATTCACAGCAGCTACCTTGTGTTTGTGTTTGAATAATTTGTATTGACAAGATCCTTACACCTAGATGGGTGGTGACTGTCATTAGGGAGCTGATGATGATGACAAAGGTCAGTTCAGGGAACTCCTAAACGATTTACAGTAGCTACGTTGTATTTGGACTCAATTCATTTATATTGATAAGACCTTTGCACCCATTGGGTTAAAATAATGGTCTGCAGTAAATTTCATCATGAAGACCATAAGCAGTTGAGGGAATACTTACAGGTAAAAATTAAAGTGAACAAAATTACGTCGTTTCCCAACTATATTTGCGTCAGCGTCCAGTCTGACCGGATGCAACTGAATACATAGTACTTTTAACAACTAAAAAGTGTAAAATAAAAACTTTTTTACAAAAAATCAACCGACTTCCAAAAACCACTACAAAGTTAAAAATAACTAATTTCGGAAGTCGGTGTCAAAAATTGTTGGAATCTGTATAATTTCTGGTATTGTTGAATAAATGTTGAAAAGAATAAAAACAGTAAAAACAGTTTAAGATGGTTGCTATATTCGAAAGTAAGTCATTCTATTTGTTTCTTTTAATATTGACATTAGAACAAAATATCAAAAAGTACTTAGTACTGAAAAGACTAAGTAGTTTTACAACATCCGCCCATAATGGAAATAAAAAAGACAAAGTAGTAATGCTAAACATAATACAAAAATAAAACATTACTACCAGACTAAATAGATACAAAATATAAACCGACCAAAAATAAATAGAAAATTATTCTACCTATTTATCAAACCCATATTAACAACGCACCTAAGATGTTTTATGCGCCTTAAGGGCTTAGTTAGAAAGTCGGCTGTCATTTTATCCGTAGGTATATATTTTATGTCTATAAGACCCTCCGTAACCTTTTCACGAATAAAATGATATCTCGTATCAATATGTTTGGTTCTATTGTGGTGGACTGGATTGAGCACAAGTTTCTGTGCACTTTGACTATCGTTGTATAACAACACCCGATCAGCAAAATCAGTAATGTCATACACTAACCGTCTGAGGAAAATAGCCTCCTTTGCAGCACTGGTTAAGGACATATACTCAGCTTCTGTAGAAGATAAGGCTACCGTCGGCTGTTTCTTACACTCCCAGCTAATAGGTCCACCTGCTAGCGTAAAGTAGTAACCGGTGTACGACCGGCGGTCATGCACACAGTTCGCCCAGTCAGCATCCGTGTATCCACACAGATGTCCACCAACTTTCCTGTAAGTAATACAGTAATCCACAGTACCTTTTAAATACTGTAACACCCTTTTTGCGGCCAACCAATGCCTTTTATCAAAACAGCTATTAAACTGACTTAAATAGCTTGTGGCATAAGTTATATCGGGTCTCGTATTCACAGCTAGGTACATGAGACATCCTATCAAGTTTTGGTAAGGATATTCGCCAAGAGATGTTGGATTACCTTTCTCTAACTTATTATTCTCCAAAGGTGTAGACATCTCCTTACAATCTCGCATATTAAACCGCTCCAACACTGCCTGAATGTAGTTCTTCTGACTGACCACGATTTTATCGTCATCACGGATAATATTTAAGCCTAAACAATACGACAATTGTCCCAAATCTTTTATTGAGAAAAATTTTTCCAAGTCATTTTTGACAATGTCAAATGAACTTTTTTCTTTGTAAAAGACAATAAGATCATCGACATAGACTGCGAGAATTATTGTTTCACTACCAAACTTTTTCAAATAAACACATGATTCCGCAGATGTTCGTGCAAAGCCAATTTTTGATAGGGTTTGATGCAATTTAATATTCCAGGCTCGAGCTGCCTGCTTCAACCCATAAATGGATTTTCTGAGCAAACAGACTTTACCTTCTGCCCCGCGCTCAGCAAATCCCTCAGGCTGTTGCATGTACACTTCCTCCTCTAAGTCCCTATTGAGGAATGCGGTATCAACATCCATGTGTTGTATTTTCAAATCCATTTCTGCCGCCAACGCTATAAGGGTACGCAGAGATGAATTTCGAACCACAGGGGCAAATGTTTCATTATAGTCAGTCCCCCAAACTTGACTAAAACCTTTCGCAACTAGTCGAGCCTTATATTTGACTATTGCACCGTGCGCGTCTCTCTTTATCTTGAACACCCATTTACATGGAATAACCCTTTTATTTGGTTTATACACTAATGTTCAAGTTTGCTTATTCAACAAGGCATTGTACTCATCATTCATTGCGGAGATCCAGTTATCTTTATCAACGCTATTAATAGCTTCACGATAACTTTTCGGATCCTCACATAACAAGTCATCACCGAGAGTGCCGTATGAATAATAATCTGGAGGCTTACGTACTCGTACAGGATATCGTCTTTCAGGATAAACATCACTGGATTCATTTGAAGGAACCAGAGACAGATCAGTTTGTTCACCCGATTGTGAAGACTCCACGTCACCTACATCACCCGTTTCATCAGTCGCGTCCACAAAAACCTCAGCTTGCTCTACCGGGGCCATCTCCACGTCTTCTGAAGTAGGTGAAGAAGAAGTAGAAGCAGATGAGATAGAAGTTGCCAGTGGCGATGTGGTATCTGAAGAAGTTTGTGAAAACCAGTTAATGACATTGGGACTCATAACAAGATCAGGCTGAACAGGCTTATCCTTCAATCCTGAAAAGTTATTTTCAAAAAACGTAATATCCCGTGACTTAATCAATCTCCGAGGGTTTTCCACGCTACGGAAATAATAACTTCTTGGATCGTCTGAATATCTAATAAATATACATTCAGAAGCTTTCATATCTAGCTTAGTTCTTTGGCATGAAGGCACGTGAACTAAAGCTCGACAACCAAACACCCTTAAATGAGACAGGTTGGGTTTACTCCCACACCACATTTCATATGGCGTCTTACCATGAAGTGCACGATGAGGTGACCTATTCTTTAAATAAACACTGGTCTCAACAGCATCTTGCCAAAAAGCTTTCGACAGAGAGCTCTGTGCCAGCAAGGAACGGGCCTTCTCCACAATACTACGATTGCTTCCGTGACACCATCCAAAACAAATTTCGTGACATTTCCTGAACTTGAAACAACTAATCCCTTATCCTTAGAACAACTTTCTGTAGAGCAACTCGCCTTTGCCTTTTTCTCCTTCTTTTTGAGAGGGCAATTAGGGCTCTTGTGCCCAGGCTTCTTACACAAGCAAGCAAAGCAAATAAATTGTTTTGTTTGCAACGCAGTCACATCATCTTTAGTCTCCTTCGTCATTTCGCTCAACAACTTAGTCCTCACCAAATCTGTTGTGACTTCAACGCTCCCATTCTCAAGCGCCATGATCATGGGCTCGAAACGAGACGTCAGACCTCCCAATATAATTGCTGCCAGAGAACTATCTTCTATGGTCTTGCCAATATCGACCAGGTCTAGTGCTGTTGTAGTTATTGCGGTTAAGTAAGCCTCTACGTCAGAAAAGTCAGATAAGGAGTACCTGTACAACTTGCGTTCCAGTGACAATTTACGACCCAAACTGCGATCCTCGTAGGATTTTTGAAGAGCATCCCACGCTTCTTTTGCGGTCTTAGCTGGTCGAACAATCGAAATAGCAGCACCATCTACAGTAAGGCATATCTTAGAAAGAGCCTTTTCATCCTTACGTACATCGTCGGGCGTCTTATTCCCTTCAAATGTTCCGCTTACTGTTTCCAATAATCCTTCATGCATTAACAACATTCGCATTTTAAATTTCCACACTGTGTATCCTTCTCTATTACAAAGCATCGGAATACCATTTAGGGACATACCAGAAACTGCAGCAGACATGGTTACTATGTATATTTTTCACCACCAATCTCCTTTTAAATTTGATTGTAACTCGCATATCTAACACATACTAGACTGAGTGGTTGTACCATTATAGCTATAAGCAAGATATTGTGAGGAGAAATAAATAAATAAATTATTAAATTATTATATATGCATGTAGTGAAAAACGGTTATTTCAACGTATGTTGGAATCTGTGTAATTTCTGGTATTGTTGAATAAATGTTGAAAAGAATAAAAACAGTAAAAACAGTTTAAGATGGTTGCTATATTCGAAAGTAAGTCATTCTATTTGTTTCTTTTAATATTGACATTAGAACAAAATATCAAAAAGTACTTAGTACTGAAAAGACTAAGTAGTTTTACAACAAAAATGAATATACAAAACCAAAGACACCGACTTCCGAAATTAGTTATTTTTAACTTTGTAGTGGTTTTTGGAAGTCGGTTGTTTTTTTTGTAAAAAAGTTTTTATTTAATTATGTCTACCTTACAGGTAAACGGCTAATACATTACTGTCAGCTAATAACAATAATAACAATGCTCTTCGACTCACTAAACTTATGTGGCAGTGGGCAGGGCACATTGCTTGTAGAACCGATGGCCGATGGGGCAGTAAGGTTCTGGAGGCCCCCAATAAGGTGGACCGATGACCTGGTGAAGGTCGCGGGAAACCGATGGATGCGGGCAGCACAAGACTGGTCATCGTGGATAGCCTAGGGGGAGGCCTTTGTCCAGCAGTGGACAAAGCCTTCTATAGGCTGCAGAAGAATAACAATAATACAGATTCACAGACAGGTAGACATTTATTGAAAATTATAATTAACATTTTCTCCCTGTTCTACATAAGGAAAGCGGATCCAATTTCACACCAGAATTGCTTTTAGCTTGACTGTGCGACTACAGTTACACTGCCATTAAAAATGATTAACTAATTTAATCTTCCATCGAGTAGCATATACACGGCTACTTTTATTTAGGCCACAAGTTTCCAAACAGTAAGCAACCTCATCAACGACTGTTCAATGGGTTTCTTAATGGGTTTCGTGTTACGTCAGCATAAACATAAACAATATAATTTTTTTTTAATGGGGGAGTCCTTTGTGCAGCAGTTTGTTTACCTCTGTAGGACGGAGAAAGAAAAAGAAGAAGTAAAGGAAAGGTTGCCCCACGCTAGGAATTTTTCCTGAATCGCGATTACAAACATATAGACTTACACAAACAGCCGGATCCCGAACTCAGTCTAAACTGAGTTAATAGGAAGGAAGGCGGCAGTTGAGTGACGTGATGCAATGTTAAACCTAACAACACGACCAACGATGCTGCGCCAGAGGGAGATTGATCTGGAGACCCTACACGACCAAACTCCCGCCAGAATAACATTTGGCGCATCGCACCCGGCACACATCGCAACACGACTGTTCAGATTCGTCCTCCGTATGGCTTCGTCTGACATCATGCCGGAACATGGAAATTAATATTTGTTAAACTTTAATTAACATCAACTTGAATACGAGTTGAGTAATAACGCCAAGAATGTTCCTACAGGTGACAAGAGACTTAGTCAACGAGCTGTCGTGTCTACCTGACATGTCTAGGCTGTCTGTAATATATAATGACACGAACTTGATTAATTTTACAATAACATTACTGACAAATGTTTGCACTGACTAGATAAATATTATTAATAAATAATATTAACATCTATCAGGGCTCTCGTTTACCGGTTGGATCAAGGGCCTGATTCAAAAGACGGGACTCCTCGATAAGGCCCGCATCGTGAGGATCGCTTTGTTCCTGTCTCTGGAGCTCTAAGCACCGGTGCTCCAGACATCAGTATTCATTAAATATTTAAAAATATAAATAATACTAGCTTTCCGCCCGCGGCTTCGCCCGCGTGGAGTTCGGTTATATCGCGCTTTTTAGATTTTTCTCGGGAATATCAAATTTTTCCGGGATAAAAGGTAGCCTATGTTTTTTCTTAAGGTCTAAAGATTGTCTGTACCAAATTTCATCAAAATCGGTTGAGAGGTTTAGGCAGGAAAGCGTAACAGACAGACAGAGTTACTTTCGCATTTATATTTATTTATGAACTTAATAATAAAACTTATTTGTCAAAAAAATATATGTGGCATACGAATAGCACTAGTCTCCACAATAGGATTCCCCGTGTCATGTAGACTGGTCTCCTTCGTCTATCAAGATTATTAGGTACAGTAAGTATGTAGGTTCATGTATAGGATTGATCGGTCTGATATTTGACGCGATAGTAATCGAATGTTCTTCCAAACTAATAAAACGAAATATATGTTTTATGTTAACTTATTCTTTATGTATCTTTCCTCCAAAGATATTTTCGGACACCAATCTACATGGTCTTCATGTGATTAGTCAAAATTATATCTGGCCTATATAAGAGTAACCTAAATAAGAAATGCCGATCTCATCTAGTGAAATAGGATAAATATAAAATATGATTGATGTGTTAGTGTCGCGACACATTTGCAGAACGTATGGCGCCGAAAGTTCGGCTCAATACGCTCGCAGTGTATTTCAAGTACTCTATGACAGATCAGCCGAAATTACGCCGCGTTCGGCGTAGGGCCTAACTTTCCTTTGTACATTTTTTTAAGCTAAAACGCATTTAATGTATTTTGCATAGCAAGCGACAAGTTCAGCGAGCGTAGCTGAATGTTCAGCGTTTGTTGTGGATCGCACGCGTGGCGGTAGCGAACAGCGGCAACGTCTTCTAAGCCCTCTATAATAGCTAATATTTTAATTAAATCCATTTTTCTGGGCAATTCAGGTACGTCACAAAAACCGCACACCTTAAAGTGTCGACACAGACAGACTGACGATGACGCCATGTTACGTTCCGTCGCGTAACGCGCTGAACACCGCGTCTTGATCGTTTGGTTTGTCATAAAAACTGAATATTGCGACTGACACTTCAGCCGCTGAGCTTTCGGCGCCGTACGTTCCGCCGATGTGTCCCTACCATTAAAATGACTGTATAAACCTGCCTACAGGAATAATAAAAAGGAGTGCTTCGCCATTAAAAACAAAACATATTGATTTCTACATCAAGCTACCACAGTCTGTCAGATTTCTTTCTTACTTTTTGAATTTCATCTGTAAAACTTTTGTCGACCTCCGTGGCACAGCGGTCAACACGCCTGCCTGCGACGCGGAGGCCCCGGGTTCGACCCCGGCCAGGTCATGATGGAAAACGATCTTTTCCTGATTGACCTGGGTCTTGGATATTTATCTATATATGTATTTATTATAAATATAGTATCGTTGAGTTAGTATCCCATAACACAAGTCTCGAACTTACTTTGGGGCTAGCTCAATCTGTGTGATTTGTCGGTATATATTTGCTTATTATTTTATTATTTATTAAAAACTTTAAGGATCGAAGTTGATTGGGAAATTTTGTCGTTTCGTGTAGCTTGACCTGCTATCTTCCGTACAACTCTCTTTTGCAAATAAAGTGTTTGATATTAAAAACACTCATATCTCATAGTAAATCTTCTATGAGATAAAACTTTGACAATAAAAAATTGTGTAATAAAGTTGCACGTAAACTCGATCAAAAACTTCTACGTACGTTAAACGCAAATAAACTACAAAACACATAAAACAAATATTCGTTAACGACTTGGAACTTACTTTATTCGGTTAAAGACTTCGCGCGCAAAGTACGAAATTCTACTTTGTATGAAATTTTGGTCGCATGCCGTTGGTAGCAAACTCGCAAATAAAATAAAGCCTGAACTTTACAGGCTATAAGAGTGCTGAGCCTGGCTTTTCTCCATGTAATAAAATTGAGAGTAAGGAGACTTTCGAAGCGAATTATAGTGGGTGTAAAATAATATAAGTTCGGTTCTGGGGTTGACATTCCCCTCTTGCCCCTCTGACTGAGGTGGTCGTAATAAATCACTATCGGCAGACTTATATATACCAATTACGATTAATATAAATCGAATGACCATAACGCTTCTTGCACACGGCACGATTACTTTGCGGGACGACGAAATAACGTGTCATTAACAAACTATCCCTTTGATTTATACGACGCTGACGACCGTGCTATTACACGATGAATAAACCGTAGTTTTTCACGGCTAGGAAAAGATGCGTGGACAAAAGGCTTGACTTACATTATATCAATTGTTCAGTCTTGTAAAATCACCATGGGAACTTTTATTCCATTGCACCGGTTGCAGGGACATACATTATTGCCATAATCATCAGCTCACTCCTTCTAACATTTCATCGTGAGATTTTTACAGAAACGCACGATAACTGAGTTTATCAGTAAATCAAATGAAATCAAATCATTTATTTCAAATAAACCAGTTACAGGCACTTTTGAATTGTCAGAAGGTCGGTCAGTCAATAAGATGAAGCTAGTCGCCCATTCCAAAGAGTAGGTACCTATGGAGAAGAACGGGCAAGAAACTCCATGGACACTCTTTTAAATTTTCAAGCTATTGTTACAAATATTTGATTACATCATTCATGTTGAAAACAACCGTGTGAGAACAATGCAGAAATATATTGTACGCTGAGAGCGTCCATAGAAAACACACAAAAATCAATTCAGAAATTAAAATACGCCATGTAGCAATGAGTTTCATTTTGACAGTTCAACAACATTCATTGCGTTTTTAACGGTGTTGAGCTGACACGTTTTTCAAACATATGGAGCAATGGATTAGCAATATGCATCAAAATGATTCAAATTTATAGAAATAGTCACACACACACACAATTACACACAATTAGAGTGCGGGCCGGTTGGTATACGCAATTTATTGTCTGCAATCATTATTTTTTTTTTGTATTTTTATGTTATTGTTTGGTTTGCTGTCATCAGTGTCATCAGCTAGTTTCGCGGGCGCATTACAGATGACAGTCGGATCAAATTGTCAAATGTCAAATAATTTGAGCTGTCTATGGCCCTGGCTTTGACCGCAAACTGTGGTTTTGGTGATATTTTTTCTATGTACTTTTTTCTTTTTACTTTTATTAATAATGTATATTTTATATCTAATTGTAACGTGCGTTTTGTTTGTGCGGAATAAATATATTTCTTTCTTTCTTTTCTTTCTTTATAGATACGCGAGATAGATACGTACCCAAACAGTTCATCTTAATATTTGGAGATCTTCATCAAACTCACCAAAAAGTGTTATCTTGAGCCAGCACAAGTTAGTTGGATAACGAGTCTTGGATGCCTCATATATAATGGGGTTTATTTATAAACAATGATTATAGTTCCTTAGTACTTAGATCCTTCTCTGTATGAGAGGAGACCTGTGCCCAGCAGTGGAACGATAAAAAAGGTTGGTGATGATGATGATGATTATAGTTCAGTGACGTGCATAATGCCGAAAATGTTAGTTAAATAGTCGTTTTCCGCGACTTATCTTTTAGCGTGTACAATATTACGCATTCAGGTTGTTTTTTTTTTTTTTTTGTGAACAGACAGTTGTGCTGCTGGGGAGACTGCTCCGCCACTTCTTCTTCTCAGCGAAAGCACTAGAAAGTGGCGATGGATGTGCGTTTTGGGGGACAGTCTTATGTAATATAGACGTTCAAAAAGTGCTGATTCTCAGCATAATTTAAATAAATGACTTTTGATTTCGGTTGCCATGTCCGTAGTCGTCGTCAGGGATATTCGTGGAGGTGAGGCTTAACGGGTTCGCCGCGGTCATGCGGAAGCGTTGCGCTTTCATGATGGCGCGCTTGCGCTCCTCCTCCAATGGCATCCTGAATGTGTTTTCAGACCAGCGGTACTCTCCCCTCTTTTGTAGGTGGATAAGACTCCAGACACACTTAAGTAAATTTATTACTAACATTAGGCTAAGCTACACTATTACCAACATTAGGTATAGGTATATGGATAATTTAACCAAAATAAAATTTTTAATTCAAAAATGTTTTTGAATAAAGGAGTCAATATCGGAGCCATTTAAACTGAGAACTCGGTGGTAGGCCATACCATCGGCTGCCAGCAGAAGTTACCACCCACCAAATACAGTCTTGCCGCCAAGCGATTCGTCGTGTTCCGGCATGATTTCTGGTGAAGACGTACGGATGACGGGTCTGAGTAGTTGTGTTGCAATGTGTGCAGGGTACAATGCGCGAAATGTTGCTGTGTCGAGAGTTTGGTCGTGGAGGGTCTCCATATCAATCTCCCTTTGGCGCAGCATTGTTGGTTATGTTGTTGGGTTCAACATTGCATCACCTCGCTCAACTACCGTCTTCCTTCCTATTCACTCAGTTTTTTTCTTTTTGGGTGGATAGGATTAATAAGCTACCGCACTTTACCTTCAACGATTGCATCACTGCTTACCATCAGGCGGGATTGAGATCAAGCCCAAATTTATAATTATAAAAAAAGAACTTATTTGCAGGTATGTTGGTCTGTTAGTAAGGGATTCTCGAGTGGTTACTATAATCTGTGGTTTATATCCAAGCGAAGCTATCAAGCTTAGATAAGGGTCATGGAATTATGCGTAAGAATAAACCTCGCCTACAAAAAACCTATCCGTCAAATAGCTTCCATAGTTATGCATACAACACTGACAACTATCTGGCAAAAAATAGAGTCTTTTCACAGTAAAAAAAATCCGGTTTACGCAAATGGCCTATTATTGGAATTCAAAACCAAGAATGGGGAACCGTTGGGGTAAACGAGTCCTCGAGTGGAGACCGCTTCTCGGCAAACGTAGCGTGGGACGCCCTTGGGCTAGATGGAGCGACGACATCAAAAAGGTGGCTGGTAGTGGCTGGCGGAGAACTGCTCAGTATCGAGCTTGTTGGCGTGCCATGAAGGAGGCCTATGTCCAGCAGTGGACGAGTGGGGGCTGATGATGATGATGAAAACCAAGAATGACATGGTTTTCTGTTGCTAAAACTACTTCACAAATGTCCCAAATTGTTTTTTATGTGTATTTTCTTTAGTCCTTCGGAACTGGCACTGTTTTTTTTTTTTTTTAAATCATTTAAATTGTTTTTTATGTACAAAGCAAACGCATATTGTTATTGTAAACATTTTCATTTTTAATGTCTGGACTTGAAAAAAGATAATATGATCCCTGAGTTTGTTTCGGCTTTTCTTCTCAGAGGTAGTCAGTTAGTTAGGAAATGCCGGCTCCAGCTAGTTTAAAAAAAATATGACGTGTAAGTCATCAGTAATCCTACTTGCTTATTTCAGACCAGACACACAGTGTCTGGTTTCAGCTTCGAAATGAAATGAAATCGTTTATACACTGCTGGACAAAGGCCTCCCCCAAGGCTTTCCACGCTGACCGGTCTTATGCTGCCCCCATCCATCGGCTTCCCGCGACCTTCACCAGGTCATCGGTCCACCTTGTTGGGGGCCTCCCTACGCTCCCTCCCTTTGAATGTACTGAGTCATTCAGATTGTCATCCACTCTTAAATGGCTAGCTCTGCTCGAAATCAACTGTATTTGAAAAGGTTAGAGATTTAGTGATTAGCCAGTTTGATAAAGAAGTAATCCTGCAATGCCTTCGCCGACCATAATCACGATTCTACATCGCCCCTATCACGACACAGATTTGATACCGCCGCGATTCAGAATCGATGCACTGGTGATTCAGAATTCGTACAGACTCGATTGAATCATACAATCGTACGCTGTTGAGTGATTGATGAAAGCCTTTGAACGCTACATTGACAAGATGGACTTGGGTATAAGTTATAAACAATAGAAATATTGAGATTAGGATGTTGCCCTTGTATGAAACAATACAATAGTGTGTTTGCATTGGTGCTGAATCAATACCATGCGGCTGTACCGCTACTGAATGGCATCTTTCACGCGTCATAAACGCGACAATCAGTCAAAATGATCTATGCAGACGCATATTAAGGCTATGCCGACTTTTTCATAGCAAGTTACCATCAGATTTTGAATAACTTTTTCAATTATAAAACAACATTGTACAAAGTAGCTCATAATAGTTGTAGGTTGTCGTACGTAGCAACACATTATTTAATTAATATATTTTACTAGCAGCCGCCAGCGACTTCGTTCGCGTGGAGTTAGTTATGCTCCGCTCCTATTGGTCGTAGTGATGTTATAAAGCATAAAGCCTTCCTGGATTAATGAGCTATCCAACGCAAAGAATTTCGCAAAAAAACGCAAGAATTTTTCAAATTGGACCTGTAGTTCCTGAGATTAGCGCGTTCAAACAAACAAACAAACAAAAAAGCTCTTCAGCTTTATTGTATGTTAGTATACATATATTTTTTACTCTAATTATGTTATGTAGTTTAGGTACTTATCCACTTCATCTTATTAGGATTAGGATAATATTTACGGCTAAGTGGAAAAGTATCTAAATATCCTATAACTTAATTTAAAAAAATATATTCATTAAATTTTTGCTACGTGTACATGTATTACAGTTCCTGCGACCTAATAAGTTAAGTCAGATTTTCATTCCAATTCAGAACCAACCGAGCAACCCCGAAACATACACGTGTGTATAACTGAAGCCATTGAAATGCCTATTTAAAAAATCATACATTTACCTCCAGCATTAACAACTTACATGCTATTGTCCATCTTAAATTTCACTTAACTTACAACATAAAGGGTATATAATCGTGGACCACTGTGAGAACACGTGTACATAATGGCTAACAATGGCCCGTTTAGCGTTACAAACACAATGCTGGTCTAACCACAATGAATAAAACAAGAGAACACAAAGCGTGCATTTAATTGTTTTGCAGGTTTCTAAAATTCTTTTATACTGTTTTGTTTGGTAGGTGGATAGTGGTGGTTGGAGGGGTAAGACCTTCCTTGACCACAAGAATCCGGTTTATGACTATCATAAATAAAATACAACAGCGATGGCATAGTGGTATCGACCGCAACTTACAAGTTGTAGGTCCTAGGTTTGGACCCCGTTAGGCGCTTTACTTTGTGCAACATCGATCACTTATACACTAGATCATGGCTGTTAAACCTTTTGAAAAGTGGGGCCAAAAGATACATTTATTCGTTAACGATGGGCCACTTACATTTCCTATTTCAATTATATTATGAATATAAAATTGAATTATTAGTTTATTAGGAATAAAGAGTATCTTATTATAAATATTATTATTACTAGCTGCTGCCCGCGGCTTCGCACGCGTGGACTACAAGTAATATCACAGCGGGATAAAAATTAGAGTACTTAAGTTGTATTATATTTTATTTTTTATGGTAGTAAAATATAACAGAAAATATTATCTAGCTAGTACTACTATTTATAACTATAATGCCTCTTTATAAACAATATTCGATGTGGTCTGGTTTGGAACGTAAACAAATAGTTTGTTTGGTTGACTCACACGGGAGAAAGCCACATAGAGCTGGCCGTGTGAGAAACAGCCGACGCTGACATCTACGCCGGCAACACGCAGCGTCTGGCCTTGGGCTTTGTTTATGGTCATAGCGTAACATAAGCTCACTGGGAACTGTACGCGTTTGAAATTGAAAGGGTAATTATTGGGAATCAGTGGAATTCGTGGTATAAAGACTCTTTGACCGGCGCCACATCCCGACAAAATCTCCGCTTCTATAATGTTACGCTACAGAGAAATAACTTTCAGTCTTGTCCCGTTGCATAATTTTGGGGGACTTAGATTTCTTAACAAAATAATTGGGACGCCAATTTTTAAAGTAATGTTGTGAGCTGGAAGTCCGGGAGCGCTCAGAGAATTAAGAAATTCAACGGGATAATTGGTAGCGTCATCTTGCTCCATTACTCTATTGATAGAAGTATACTCTACTACTTCTCCTTCAACATGGTTGAGTATATCCAAGTTGATTCTTACTGCTTGGTCATTTCGCGGAGTCAAAATTGCTCTTTCGCAAAGCCATAAGTTCTCATGACTTGTTATTTGATTTGCTTCACCATATACGGAGGAGATAAGTTCTTCAATTGAATTAACAGTGTGGCAGAGATTTTCAGATAATACAATTTCCCCTTCTTCTTCCGGATATGTTCCTTCGCCAATTTTCAGCAACAAATCAGAAAATTCCTGAGCGTTTGTGTTACCTCCTGTTCGCGCCCTCATGTTCACCGTCAAGTGCATCCTTGTGATGTGTCGCCAAAGACTTGAGCTCTTTAAGCATGCTCTTAACTCGTCGGCTTTTGTTCCTACTGGCAGCGTTTGTCTAAAATCCCCACAAAACAGCATCGTTACGCCACCCATAGGTTGGTCATTTTGACGGATATCTGAGAGTTCTATCAACTGCTTCTACAGCTTTTCGGTGTGCCATAGTGCACTCGTCCCAGATAATTAAACAGCAATCGCGTAAAACTTTCGCTTTATCACTGCTTCTAGAGATACCACATACAGGATGATCACTTATGTCCAAATCTATGGGGATTTTAAACATTGTATGAGCAGTTTTACCGCCGGGTAGCAAAGTGGCTGCTATTCCAGACGACGCTACAGCAAGAGCTATTTTGGCTTGTGCTCGTAATTGTTCCAATATTATTTTAGTGAGAAAGGTTTTTCCCGTCCCACCAGGTGCATCTAGAAATATAATTTCTCCTGTAGCATTCTCAGCACTGTGACATACTCGGTCAAATATAATGCGCTGTTCTTCAGTAAGACTGTAGAATCCGATTCGTAACGTTTCAGCTAATTCAGCTGGATCATAATTTATTTCTGCAGCGTATTCTCTATTAATACGTTCCCCTTCTATGGTCGGCGCTGGCAAACCATACTGAGGGAGAGAATCACCACCCATAGATGTAACTAAATCTTGTACAGCTACTAAGCATTGATTGATAGCAATATCTCGTAATCTGTGGTTAAGGTCACCGTCAATATTTTCCCTTATATTCCTAAAAAAGTCTTCCCCTAGTCTATCTTGATATTTTTGCCACAATTGCTCAGCATTTGAAACACCACAAAATACCAGTAATACAGCAAATAAATGACGCAAGCGGTGTAGACAATCACTGATGCATGCATCGGCTAGGGCGTCATCCCAATGCTGGTCATCTTCGAGTAAATTTCGGGCTCGGCAAGCATCTCGATAGGTAGGATATTGGACACCATTCACCGTTCGAAGGTCGGCAAATGAAGTAGGCCCCCGCACTGTATGCAAAAGCAGGCGCATATAGAAGCACTCTGCATTATTTGGGTGGACCGTGTACACTCTACCTATGGCGTGTTCTTTATATATACCGGGAATACCATCTACAGCTCTGCCACGCCTTCTTCGGTTGAAAACGCCTTGTTGCTTATTATAGGTGTAATACGACGGAACTTCCTCGTACAGTAGAGTTTTGGCGAATTCGTCGATTTCACAAAGCCGAAAGAATGCCAGCAAAGTAGTTTGTCTTGGGGTTTCTAACCGTTCTGCAACATTATCAGGGTTGAAATATATTCTTTCTCCCCCTCGAGATGAATATCTAGATGTGTCACTGGTGGCGATCGTTCATGAATTGGAAAACTCAAAATGCGCCATACCGCCTCGGAAGAGCTAATATATCTGCCTGCCTGAAATCTAGTTATTTCGTCATTTTCAATATGTCTAAAAGCAAACGTGGCCTGGTCACTGCCTTTATTTACATATTTGCATATATATTTAATAGATTTAACGCTATTGCACATTTCTACATTGATATGTCCTTGAAACGTTTTGCTGAGTACGGGTGAATAGGGCACGACCGCACGACCCATCTATTATCGATAACTACTTCATGTCCATTTGATCTTATTGTAGCCGTAAACCCACCATGCTCGGGTGACCGTCGGCGGTAAGATGGATAGCCGTCTTCACCCGTTATCGTGTGCTCTGTCAGTGCTTTAGGATATCTCTTAGAACAGCGACCGTCTTTCATGCACGGAGAGTTTCTATTCATTGCCCCGCACGGTCCGTGCACCATGTGTGTTTTTATGATGTCATATAATACAGGATCCTGGTTACGATCCGGAAATTCAGCATTTATCAATTTGTCGACATCGTTAGGACGAATTTTCTCCTCTAGCCATAGCAAAATATGTGCGTGAGGCAAACCACGCTTTTGCCATTCTACGCTATACATATAGCACAGAGCTGATCCAAATACATTTTGTTTAGTGAGCAGGTTTATCATCAACTTGAGCTTTAAATGGAAAACCCTTGCTATTATGTCATGACGATCATACGACTCTTGATTTTCAAAGAGTTCCTCTGTTATTTCTGTCCATTTTGGATTCGTCGTGAATGTAATAAAAAGGTCAGGTCGGCCATATTTTCGGACATAACAGAACGCGTCCTGCGTACGTTCGTGCATGTAACGGGGCCCGCCTGTAAAACTGGATGGGAGAATTACTAATCGCCCCAGATTTTCAGTACCACTGTCGTTTTGCATAGCATCTCTTAGGTGCACATACTCTTCAGCACGTAAGCGTCTTTGGTTAGTGCGTATTTAGACTAAGCGTTCTGTCTCAATTTTAGCGTACATATCTACAATGAATTGGCTGAACAGCCCACGAAATCTTTGCAAGTGAGCAAAGCGGTTTTGTCGTATTTGCAGCAGGTAAGCGTAGAATTGTTGTGCTGAATTTTTTTTTGTTAAGTTAGGTAATCTCGTTATAGGGTTAACTTGATGCAATCCAAAGTTGTATCCGTCTTCCCCGTGACAATAAATCAAGGGGTATTGTAATGCATCGTAAGACCGATGGGTTTCACAAATACGGTGCAGGTGGTCGTCTCGAGTACGTAGCACGATATCACGCCGCTCGCATTCTTGGTCCACTAAAACAGCTGCAACTTCATTTGCGACAGGGGCATTGTATCTACCTGGATGTCCATCAATGGGTCGTTTGTCTGCGCTTATAACAAATTTAAAATCATCGTTTTGCCCTTGCGGAACAGACTCCAATGCAGCTTTAAAACTATGCACATACGGGTTGATTTCATGCAGCAAATTTTGAAGCAGGCAAATCAAATTATTGTTAAGTTGTGGAAAAATTTGGTGTCTTATATTTGCCTGTTCATTATAATCAGATATGAAATATATTTGAAGAAACTTGGGTTCGTTTTCAGGCAGTAAAGAACCTATTAGGTGGTAAACCTGCCCCTGAACCTTAAAGGTGGGCATAAATGGCCCTTCCGTTATTTTCTTTGCCCCAAACGATGTCATCTGGAATGCATTATTATATGAACGAATATTTTCCAAGAAGTGTTTAGATTGTGGATGATCTCCATTTAGCAGCGCTTTTAAAAGTTCTGGCGGCTCTAGAAACAATGAAATATGTACTTTTCCACTCGCACAACACATTCCGCTGGTTTCTTTTTGCCATCTGAGAGCTTCACAAAAATCACATTTTAAAATCATTCCACCCACAAATGAAAATGAAGCATAATCAATTCTGGGTGAGTATGTAAACCCACTTTTTTCTTTTTCTGTCCAGGGGTATTGTTCGTCAGAATCAAGGTCAAACTCTTCAGATGAAACCGACCTTCTGTTGAGTAAGTGTCGAAGTCGATCGGACTCCAAGCGTGCTTGACGTTGTTCTTCTGATTCATGCTGTCTATTTCATGTATTCTCTCTCTTTCTCTTAGTAACGAATCCTCACGATCCTGGCGCATAAGCTCATAGTTTTCCCTGGCCAATTCTAATCGTTGCTGGTGTTGATCATCCCTTTCTAAAGCACTAATAATATTTTGACGATATCGAGCGTTACTTAAGCGTTCCTCACGTTGGGTAAAAGTTTGTGAGGCATAAGATAATGTATGGCGCTCGCGATCAGCTGTTAGACGTACCTCTCGTTCTTGACTCGTTTCTGAGACTCGCGACAACGCATGACGTTCACGATCGGCTGTTAGTCGTTGCTCTCTTTCTACGTTGGTTTCCAGCGACCGAGAAGCAGACGTGCGGGTGCGTTGTGAGCTTAAGCGGGACTCTCTTTCCGTAAACGTCTCTGAGACTCGCGACAACGTATGACGTTCACGATCGGCTGTTAGTCGTAGCTCTCTTTCTATACTGGTTTCCTGCGACCGAAAAGCAGACGTGCGTGTGCGTTGTGAGCTTAAGCGGGACTCTCTTTGAATAAACGTCTCTGAGACTCTAGATAAAGAATGGCGTTGCCGATCAGCTGTTAGTCGGGCTTCACGCTGAGAAGGATTTTCCATAGCGCGAGCAGTAGCCTGGCGGTGTCGAGTCGCAGTAAGTCTTGCCTCATGATCATCGTTACTTTCTTGGGATCTAAACAACCTAGATCTTTTAGCTTCTCTCGAGTACTGAGAAAGATTTGACCTTTTTCTAGGCATTGTGAAGAAACAAACCGTGAAAGTATTCGCCGATAGAAATATATATTCTTTTGAAAATGCACTTTGTGGTTATTTACGAAATAATCGGAATTATCACAGAATGACTTTCAAATATAAACAGATAGGTAACGTAGTTACAAAAACAATGCCTTTCGACGCTAGACAGCGCTGCATGTTAAACTTTTTTTACTCGACGCTAGATGACGCCATGGACTCTTCCGTGATTTTGTGATTTTCAACAATGGTTTTTTAACCATCCCACGGGAACCCTTTAATATTCCGAAATAAAAATTATCTAAGATGTTGACCAGGGATATTAGGTATTACCATGCAAAATTTCATTCAAATCCGTTCAGCCGTTTCGAAGATTAGCCCGTGCAAACAGACAAACAGACAAACAGACAGAGAAATAAGAAATTCTAAAAAATTTTTTTTTTGTATTTTCCTTTTATTTACATCACCCTGACTTCGTTTTAAGCATTTTTTTCATTTGTACAGACATTCGACCTCTACGATTTTATTATATGTATAGATTAAATAAAGAAACAAAATTTGAATTTAGTAAGTACCTATGTTACCTATCTTGATTCAAAGTCGAAGAACGTGTAAGAAACTTAGCAAGTTATTTCCTCCCTTTACAAAAAGTATTTGTTGTTTGAAAGACTTTATAGTGTACAATATTTATTATCACAATCAATGTGACTTGCCATACTTTGTCTTTTAATAACTTACTTATATTTGGTGACAAATCCGACGTTGACAGTAATAACAAGTCACAAATATGTTTTTTTACATAATTGAAAAAAATTTTTGAAACACATTTTGAACCAAAACTAATTAAAACTGTAACGCTAGGTTAGTTACTGCTGGAAATTCTCCTTTTCGTACCAATTTCCAAAAATCTGGAAAATCTTGTGAATAATTTTGTGCTTTCGAAGACTTAGAAAAAAGGTTTTTAGCATATCATGATTTTGCAATTCCAAGAGTTATATTAGTATCACTCCCACAGTCCCACCCTGCGGGTAACGACCAAATAAATATTTTCAGAGCATACTAAACTTGATCATTATTATCATCATCATCAGCCTCTTCTCGTCCACTGCTGGACATAGGCCTCTTCCATGGCACGCCAACACGTCGAGCGAAGGAACAACGGAGCAGTTCTCCGCCAGTGGCTGGCGGAGAACTGCTCAGGATCGAGCTTGTACCTGCCACCTTTTTGATGTCGTCGCTCAATCTCGTCCAAAGGCGTCCTATGCTACGTTTGCCGAGACGCGGACTCCACTCGAGGACTCGTTTACCCCAACGGTTGTCGGTCCTGCGGCATATGTGACCAATCAGCACTAACTAGCACCTACTACTACTACTATTTGTGCTGCACCTGCTACTATTTGTGTACCTATCTTAGTATGTTGTAGTAATAATATTTGCACCAACGACAGTCCCATTTGTGGTTTGGAAGAATCTGTCCATTCTTTGGTTGCCTGGAAGAGATCGCATTAGCGATAAGGCCGCCCATTGTATGTTTCTTTTTTGTGTTGATTTTTTTTTTGTTCGATATTTGTTTGGTGTACAATAAAGAATATATAAATAAATAAATAACTAGGTGTAACTCTATAGGCTGAAGAAAAAGAAAGGTACTTAAACAGGGCCTTTTTTTTAAATGGTGTACCATTATCCTCACAGAGAGGGCTGCTCTGTTGCCCACGGTAACTACTATTCGGAAAAAGCGTATCACCTCATCTTTTATACTGGCACAATCTGACTACAATTTAAGTGTCTTCAAGGCTGGAGTGAATAGGCTCTTAATAAACTAGCGCGCTTTACCATCTACGGCATCTCTGCTTGCCATCAGGCGGGATTGCGGTCAAGCATTAATTTATAATATAAAAAAACTGCGTAAATCACAGCACGAGTGCGATTTTTCATAGTTTTGGATAACATGATGACTTCATAATGTAAATTTTATACGTAATGCAGAATTCTCAAAGATCGTCTTTGTTCATATAAAATAAAACTGCAGCTTTCCTCATAAAAGTCACATGCGAAGCTTCGAGTTTTGCCTATACACGGTGCTTTTCTTTCGAAACTATCACTGAGATACGCTCTCCTTGCATTAAAATTGTACGCATCATACAAAATTGCTTCTAACAAGAAAATTCAGTATTTATTTTTCTTGAAGCACCCCCGAGGCTCATCAATGTTGGTTCGCTGGCGTTAAAATACAGGATGAATAATACTTCTGTACATATATTTACGGAAGCTCTCCCTTGAGGGTTTACGGAACTATCAGCTTCTTAGTTATGGGCTCCTGTAAGTGGTGGGTTGAAGATCACTTGTTAATAAATACTGAGGTCGATAAGATGAAGGAAAAAATCACCTAAGTGCGAATCGAACAAACGCACCGAGGGTTCCATACAAGCCTGTATAAAAATTCTTTGTAACTTAAAATTTACTATTTTTTATGCCAGTAGGATTCCGACATAGGATGATGACAAATTCCTACGATACAAAAAAGGATATTTCGTTTTTATTTTAGACAGCCTCCGTGGCGTAGCAGTAGAGAACGCGGCTGCTGCGTAAGGAGGCGCGGGTTCGATCCCCGCGCAGTGCAAATATTCGTATGCATGAATATGAATATTTGCAATAATCATCAGCCTCTACTCGTCCACTGCTGGACATAGGCCTCTTCCATGGCACGCCAAAAAGCTCGATCCTGTGCAGCTCTCCGCCACCCACTACCAGCCACCTTTTTGATGTCGTCGCTCCATCTTGCCCAAGGGCGTCCTACGCTACGTTTACCGAGACGCGGTCTCCACTCGAGGACTAATTTATCCCAACGGTTTTCGGTCCTGCGCCATATGTGACCAGTCCATTGCCACTTCAGCTTGCTAATCCTCTCAGCTATGTCGGTGACTTTGGTCATCTGTCGGATCACCTCATTTCTGATGCGGTCCTTTAGAGAGACGCCCAACATAGCCCGCTCCATAGCTCGCTGAACATCTCTAAACTTATAGACTAGTCTGGCCGTTAGTGTCCACGTCTCGGCTCCGTAAGTCATGACAGGTAGGACGCACTGGTTGAAGATTTTAGTCTTCAAACTTTGGGGGTATGGGCGATGTATAGTTTATAACCAAGAATAATATACAGGGAACTTTTTATCCCGACATTCTCATGGTATCTAAACTTATGCGAGTGTAACCGAGGGGGAAGCTATTGATAAATATTTATACATTTATCACTTTGCTGGCAAATATTCTATCTATATGTATGTCGTACTGTATCGTATTTATCGTACTGCATCGTACTATATGTTTCAGTGCGCGCAATGCGCAACGCGTAATTTTATTTTAAAAAATATGTCGACAATGAATCAACTAAAAATCAGAGCAGCGGTGGCCTATTGGTATCTACCGAGTGTATAGCTTGGGAGGAGCAGCGCCGTGTCCTCACAAATGAAGTAGGAGGCGACCTCGGGCGACAAGGGCGGATAACGCCCTCTTCCGCCCCCCATGAATGGGTCCAGGGGCGAGGGACATGGGGTAGTCCCCACCCCCTATTCAATGGACCCCGAGGCGAAGGCGCGCGCGTGTGTCGACGCACGCCCTTGAAGCGATGCACGGGGTAGTTTAACACCCCACTATCCCGTGCAGGAGACGGGGCCCGGACAGACCGGGCCAGCACGAGAGTGTGGGGCCGTGGAAGAATTTAGACTCCCGCGGCCTCACGCGTTTGCTCGTGATAGAAGAGACACCGGGGTGGTTTTAGTCAGTAAAAGTCTGACAGACCCCGTCGCCCAACCCAGGGCGGCGGACATCCTATGAGGATTTCAACCCCGAAAAAAAAATAAAATAAAAATGGTCGTAGGTTCCAACCCCATCAGGCAAAGCGCCTTTTGTGTAAATTATTTCATCACAACTGCTTTTAAAACGGTCAACGAAAACATAGTGAGGAAACTGGCATGTCCTAGAGCCAAAGAAAAAGAACTTCGGAGACATGTGACATCTACCAACCCGCATTGGGCCAGCGTGATAGATAATGGTCTACTCCGTCACCGAGACGAGGTCTGTGACCCAACAGTACGAACATTGACTAATTATGTTATGTTATGTTTATAAACTAAAATAGTAAATCAACTGCCAGAATAGGGTATTTGACTAAAAAAAAACTAATTAGTCCGTCAGTCAGATTTCCAAAAAATACTAGACCCGTATTTTTTCTTTTTTCAGATAAACAAAAACTGAAGACGACACAGGGCGTTAAAAACTCATCTGACGTCACTGCACGCTACACTTTTTAGCGGCCAGTGACGTCACCAGCCACCACTCCTCTTTGATGCCTTTTATATTTGTCAATTTTTCTTGATTTGATAAAACAAAATATACATAGGTATCCAATATTTTTCTATACTTAATCTTAATGACGGACTAAATATAATTAATTTTTTTTTACCCAGGAAACATCCCTATTCATCTGCTATATAATAATGCTATATACTCACCCACACCGCGAGCTAACGTAAGCGCTTAACCTGATTATCGTCCTGTGTGGCTGGTATTCCCTAGCTTCGAACCACTGTTATGTTTATCTTAGTAAGAAACTGTTCTTTTACCGCTCAAACTACTTCATAAAGAAGGTAGTAGGCCATAACACCGTCTGCCGACAGAAGTTACTACCCAGCAGACAAAGTCTTGCCGCCAAGCGATTCGTCATGTTCCGGCGGCATTATGTCTGGTGAAGCCGTGCGGAGGATGGGTCTAAGCAGTTGTGTCGCAATGTGTGCCGGGTACGATGCGCCAAACATTGTTGTGTCGGGAATTTGGTCGTGGAGGGTCTCCAGATCAATGTCCCTCCGGCGCAGCATCGTTGGTCGTGTTGTTGGGTTCAACCTCGCTCAACTGCCGTCTTCCTTCCTATTCACTCAGTTTTTTGAGTGAATAGTCTCTTATTGAACTAGCGCGCTTTACCATCAATCGATGTCATCACTGCTTACCATCAGGTAGGATTGCGGTCAAGCAATAGTTTGTAAATATGTAATGTAATAGACAAAGAAAATCACACATTTCACACTCGCGGAGTAACCTCTGCAGTAAAAGCATTGCAGGGCTGTTGAACCTTCTGTATCGAGTTACCTCCTTTGTTAAGAGCTACACAATACGCTAAAATACATCTCCTTGTTTGAGCAACTGAAATTTGATCGCGACAGCAAACATGTGGCGTTGTGTTGTCCTTTTTTGTTCAGATTTCTTTTGTGTTTAGGTGTTTAATTAACTGGCTTGGGAACATTGTTTTGTTGATTTAGTAGAATAAAAATTAAGTTATGAAATAAAAGAATGGTTCTTTGTAGAACATTATTTTGATTTATTTTCTTTTGTATAAACTATAATAGGAATATTCTCATAAATAATACCTTTTAACAAAGTAAATTGCTTAACAGCTTTATTTATGATCCATTACCGTTCAAGTAAGATTACTTTGCTTACTATAATATTCATTGTGCACAATATACAACGTTATATTCTTTACACGAAACCAAACATTTTTAAACCATGTTATATTTTCCGCCAAATACATTTTGAAATTGTTGCAGTGTGGTTACCGAGCGCACAACACAGTCCATAACAGATCAGTGAAACTAGGCGCGAGTGAACAGTGGGATAGCCCCCCCCCCCCCCTGCAAAGGCGCAATACGTTCTAAGTAAAATGTTTTCATTAAATTATATTAGATTTTATTTTATCACTTACGGCTGAGCTCTTTTACGATAAAAGTACTTAATAATATTTACCTACTTAATCGTTACGACAATCTAGAGTCTGCAAGTGTGATGGGAAAGTTATCACTAGTAATTACAAACAAAGAAACAGAAATTATTATCAATAAACGCAAGATGACGCCGCGCCGCTGCAGGCGCGGGCGGGTAAGCGGCGCGAAGACCATATTTTTGTTGGGACTAACAGGTAAGAGAGTCGTGGTGGCCTTGTGAGAGTCGTGGTGGCCTAGTGGTTAAAACACCAGCATCTCAAGTATGAGTGCGCGGGTCCGATTCCATGTCAGGCAAGTACCAATATAACTTTTCTAAAGTTATATGTACTTTTTAAGTATATCTTAGACACCAATGACTGAAGGTGAAGGAAAACACCGTGAGGAAACCTGGACTTTAAGTCTGAAATCGCCAACCCGCATTGAGCAAGGGTGGTGATTACGCTCAATTCTTCTCTGTATGAGAGGAGACCTGTGCCCAGCAGTGGGACGATAAAAAGATTGTTAATGATGATGATGATGAAACAGGTAAGATAACATTGTGATTTTCCATGATATCGTTTCGAAATTTTGTAAATTTTATTTAAAAATACTGGAGACGTGTTTCGGGTTTAGGTTATACAAAAAATAACGTTATAGGTATATTGTAATAAAGCTAGATTTTGTTTAAACGCTCTAATCTACCTACTAGTCGGATTTGAAGTATTTGTATCGGTATTAACTACGCCATATGCAAACTATGCTTCATACCGACGTCACGGAATACCTGCATCTCACAAATAGAATTTACTGCGTAGCTACGTGCAAATACTTTAGTGTGATCAAATCACAAGCTTTAGCGGAGAGCCAGCTTTTTGCACTTGGTAGCCCAAATTTTGAAAAGAGCTATTGTTTATCTTAATATGATGAACGGAGGACGGGTCTGAGTAGTTCTGTTGCTATATGTACCGGGTATGATGCACCAAATGTTGTAGTGTCGGGAGTTTAGTCGTGGTGAGTCTCCAGATCAATCTCCCTCTGACGCAGCATCGTTGGTCGTATTGTTGGGTTTAACAATGCATTACCTCTCTCAACTGCCGTCTTCTTTCCTCTTCACCAATTTTTTTAAGTGAATAGGTTTAATAAACCAGTGCGCTTTACACGCTTATAAGTATTAAAAATATGTAATATAACCATCAGGCTAGGACCCAACACGACCTTCTTTTTTTTTACTTTCTAACATGAATGCTACGATTAATATTTTGTAATCTAATTATTTTGATTTAAAACAATTTCTGTGGAGTTTCTTGCACGTTCTTCTTTCCATTTTATAACTACTCTTTTGAATGGACAGCTAGTTCTTTGTATTTTTTTTTTATTATTTATAAACTAGTGCTTGACTGCAATCCCGCCTGATGGTAAGCAGTGATGCAATCGTTGATGGTAAAGCGCACTAGCTTATTAAGCCTATTCACTCAAAAAAATTGAGTGCATAGGAAGGAAGACGGCAGTTGAGCGAGGTGATGCAATGTTTAACCCAACAACACGACCAACGATGCTGCGCCAGAGGATGATCTGGAGACCCTCCACGACCAAACTCCCGACACAACAACATTAGGCACATCGTACCCGGCACGCATCGCAACACAACTGCTCAGACCCGTCCTCCGTATGGCTGCACCAGACATCATGCCGGAACACGACGAATCGCTTGGCGGCAAGACTTTGTCTGGCGGCTGATGTTGTTGCCTACCACCGAGACGACAACAACGGACCAACTGCTTAACTAATATTACTACTATTACTATTATTTTTTATTCTATATTTATTTACTGGCATTTACCTTACAAAGGTATGCCAGCCTCATCATACCCCAATCTAATAATAAAACCCCCAAACCCCCAATCTATTAATTTTAACATTAACGGCATATGATAAATGATTAAATATTGTCATTGCGAAAGCGAGGGAGATAGTGATGCAGCAACCATTTGGTATATGAGTTTCGCTTCTCTTGCATTATGTACAGCAAAATAAGCAGGAGAGTTAAGTTCTCATTCTATTGAAAGCCCCAACATCATACATATTAAGGTTTAACTCTTGCATCACTAACTGTCTCTCTCTTCTGTTCTTTTCACATTCCATTAACAAATGTTGGATAACTTCAATTTTGTTACATACTAGATTCCACTTTTTTCATAAGGTATCCAAATTTGTCAGATTGATAATGACCCGAAGGCAATCCAAGAGCCATAACACACATTCGAAATGTGTGTTTTGGTTTCTTTCAAATTAATGCTTTGGTTTTGAGTCTGAGAAATTTAGGGCAGAATTGACCTCAACTAGTTACAAATATCGCTTATACCATTACCGTTTCTGTCCATTTTTGTTCCTAACTTTTATTTGCGTATAATTTATCTTCCTCTGCTGTCACTAACTAGATAAAATGAATTACATTGAATAATTCAAGCTTTTTTCATTACGTAATGGTTTCTACTTGAAGTCACGCCATTTTTGGAGAGGTTATAAATTCTATGGGAAACGAACATGGATTTATCTGTTACTAGTTTTTCGCTAGTAGGAAAACTAGTAACCCAAAAATAGTCCATGGAAACGTACTGCCGAATAAAAAGCTTGCAATGAAAAGAGAGAGGAAGTGATTTTTTATCAAGGTTTTAAAAGTGGACATAGTTTGAGTACGCATCACGGACACTCATTCATTCCATAGCCGAACTGTTTACATTGTACGGTAAAGGAATTATCGTAGAAACTAGTGGAATGATTTGGCATATCTAATATCAGGTTTTCCGATTACCTCAGTTATCTATTATGTGATTGTTGAATGTCGTGGTGGCCTAGTGGTTAAAACAGCCTCTGAAGTATGAGTGCGCGGATTCGATTCCAGGTCAGGCAAGTGCCAATGTAACTTTTCTAAAGTTATATGTACTTTCTAAGTTTATCTTGGACACCAATGACTGAAGGTGAAGGAAAACATCTTGAGGAAACCTGGACTTTATAAGTCTGAAATCGCCAACCCGCAATGAGCAAGCGTGGTGATTACGCTCAATCCTTCTCTGTATGAGAGGAGACCTGTGCCCAGCAGTGGGACGATAAAAGGTTGATGATGATGATGATGATGAATGAATTAACCAAGAAAGTTAAGAAAGCACTAGAAAGTGGCGGTATGTCTTCTGTAATATTGAGGTTCAAAAAGTGCTGCTTTTTGGCCTAATTGGTATAAATGACTTTTTATTTTGATTGAATCTAGAATATAAACTACTAGCTTTCCGCCCACGGCTTCGCCCGCATGGAGTCCGGTTTTATCGCGCTTTTTAGATTTCCCTCGGGAATATCAATTTTTTCCGGGATAAAAGGTAGCCTATGTTTTTTCTCAGGGTCTAAAGATTGTCTCTGCCAAATTCCATCAAAATCGGTTGAGAGGTTTAGGCGGGAAAGCGTAACAGACAGACAGACAAATGGACAGACAGACAGAGTTACTTTCGCATTTATAATATTAGTATGGATCTGTGTAGTAAATTTCATCCAAGTCCGCTAAGTCAGTAGTTGGAAATTGCTAACCTTAAAGAATCCAAAGCATGAGCGTCTGTTAAGCGAGAACGGAGTTTATTTTCACGCTTCCAGCTTATTGGACATTGCATGTCAAAAATGAAACACTACGAGTATACTGTGTAGAATAGAGGATAAATATCGCGATATAGCGATTTAAAAATGATACAAGATGATGCTGCAGTAGTTGATAAAATTTATATTTTTTGCCTGGCTATGATCGACTGGACCAGCAGCCGCGATCGACCGGTCCATCGCGATCAACCGGTCGATCGCGATCGACTGGTTGGCCACCCTTGGTATAGACAGATACACAAAATCTAATAAACAGGCAAAATTTCTAACACACAATAAACAGTACAGCAACAACCTCATAAACACAGTTTTTCCGAAACAGTTCTTGAGACATCGATTAGGTTGTCACTTCAATCCTCTAACAATACTTCAAACATTCAGAAAATCCGATAAATATACTTTTCTGTCTATAAAGATCTAGGTGCTTACCTACTTAAAATCTTTTGTAATCGAACTAGGTTATCCAAACAATACTGTAAGTAAGATTTTATCTCTAAAACGTAGAGCAAACACCTCAGAATAATTCTAGTCTAACCCATTTCTTACATCCATTAAATATCATCAGACTTGCTAGAAATTTAAAATACTAATCTTTCAATAGTGGGTAAAGGGGGGAATGCCTCAAAAGTCCACCCTTCTTCACCCCGTTCCTTCATTTGCCTGTGCCAAAGGGCACGGCACCTCTATCGAGTAACCAGCGCTCAGTTATCAGGCCTAATGGACCCTGTCATTACATGTTGACAACTCTTTGAGCCTCGTATGGAACACAATGCGCCGTCGTCGACCCGGACGTGGTCCTTACCGGGCGGCGACCTACCCATTGCTCGCCGTCCGTAAGCAAAGAGTTGGCTGCTGTCTCCCGACGTTCAGGATGTAAATAAATTAAAATTTTCTCACAAAACATTTCATAGTTATTACATGACATGGACACGGAGACCACGGCGAAGACAATGCGATGATGCTGTAACATTTTAGGGTCGAAATGGCCTGTGAAAACCTCTCGTTGTTTCTTCCAAACTTCCTTGTCTTGTATCGTACAAGAGGAAGTTTGGATGAAACAGGGAGAGATATTTGCCAAGCAGTGGGACACAATTCAAGCCGATGAAAATAAAGTGAAATAATATTTCAGTGTAATATACACTGAAATATTATTTCACTTCTTACTAATATTACATACTAGCGGCAGCCAGTGGCTTCGTTCGCGTGGAGTTAGTTATGCTCTGCTCTTATGGGTCGCAGCGTGATGTTATATAACTTAAAGCCTTCCTGGATTAATGGGCTATCCAACGCAAACATAATTTTTAAAATCAGACCAGTACGTCCTGAGATTAGCGTGTTTAAACAAACTCTTCAGCTTTATATATTAGTACACATAAACGCGAAAGTTTGTGAGAATGTTTGGAACTCTGGAATCAGATCACTGCAATGATAGCCGGGAACAACTGCCTAATAAGCTTTTCAAGGTATGGAGGAGTT
Organism: Sesamia nonagrioides; assembly: GCA_017933935.1. Lineage (NCBI taxonomy): Eukaryota > Metazoa > Arthropoda > Insecta > Lepidoptera > Noctuidae > Sesamia > Sesamia nonagrioides. The sequence goes on from JADWQK010001182.1 coordinate 2,382,808, forward strand.
TCATTATATAGATCGTCAACCATCCACAGAGAAACCTCGGCAAAAATATCTTATCTAATCGATCGACCTATACAACTATCATAGTTAAGACACGATGCCTTATGCATTTTGCAAATAACGTAAAAACATGTCATCTATACTTCACAAACTTAAGAAAACCTGATACATAAGAGAAGAAAACACAAGGTTCTTTTGTACTTTAACACTATTACGTTTCCACTTAAAATACTCATCCCTTTCAACAAAATGAATCCCTTTTGTAACTGCTCCTTCCAGACAGTACTTAGTCTATTTTAAGAGGAAAAGTGCCAGAAACACTAATGACTCCGACTGGTAGACTGTCTATCAGGGTCTTAATGTAAGAGAGAATTTAGAACGCAAACGTTCATTATTTGAAAAGTGATCTAAATTACATTAGCTTCGAATTTGAACTGGAAAAGTTTTTGAATTGGTAAATTGTTTCATAGGGTGGTTGGCGGTTGGTTGGTGTGTGGTTGGTTGGTTGGGGGTTAGTTGGTTGGTCAGTTGGTTAGCATTCATTTGTTGGTGGTGTAGTTTATGATAGATGCGATTACATTTACTACTTAATACTAATTTTTATGTTTTAACAAATTATATGGATGAAGAATCTGAAATAAATAAATATTATTATTATAGGACATGCAGGTTTCCTCGTGATGTTTTCCTTCATGGTTTTTGAGAGCAATGGTGGTGATTTTTTTTTTTTGTAAATTATAAACTAGTGCTTGACCGCAATCCCGCCTGATGGTAAGCAGTGACGCAATCACTGGTGGTAAAGCGCACTAGTTTATTAAGAGCCTATTTACTCTAGCCTTGAAGACACTCAAATTGTAGTCCATCGGTAACACCACCGCTGGCAAATTGTTCCTGTCCCTAGATGTACGCGATATAAAATCGGAGACGAAACGCTTCGTCCGAATCGTAGTGGTGTTAACAACGTAAGGGTGGAAACTCGCCGTACGACGGGTCGCCCGATGGTGGAACGGAGATGAGGGAATTAAATCATCCAATTCCCTCGCACACTCACTATGCATCCTATAGAACAAAGAACAAAATAGAGGCCCTAATTGGTTTCGAAGCTGCGATCTACAACTCGCAAGCGACATTTATCATTGGCCCACCACTGGTACCTACCTATCACTGTTGTCACATGATTGTTTTTGTTAAAAGCAGTATTATTCTATGATCAAGTTTACGTTCAAGGCGAAGTTTATGAAAATATTTTGCTAAAATTTTCGTTCGAAATTAGACATACTTCCTCAAGCATAAAACCGTATATACGGCAAATGTAATTGGAAATTCTAAATGGAATCACGTACAGTAGACGTGTGAATCTATACATCGTACATTATAATTTAAAGTCGATTCTCGTGTCCGTCTACCTTGTTCTTTGGAACTTTGTAATGGATTTTGAGACCGTATTCATTGTAATTTAGATAATGTATTTGGGAAGCTTTGTCTTTAATAAATTATAATTATACTTAAGTATCTACAGATTATTTTTTGATATTTCTGCTTCGGGGTAATCTGTTAACCGACAATAACCACTACTTTGTTTGATTGTTAAGTTTATGTTTTCTTCAAGAGACATTTTTTTTAAATAATTATAAACTAGCGCCATAACCCAGCAAAATTAAAAATACTCTGTTGCCACAACATATTACGTCTTTATTAGAAAACATCTGATTTGGTAGACTAGATATTTAAAATTTAAAGCGTTGCAGGTGCTGATCTACTCTGTTTCTTTTTATGTTTTTAATATTGACACCAGTAACTTATGTAAAAACTAAATACTTTTATAAATTAAAAGCCTCGTAAGCTATTATTTAGCTTTTATTTATTTACACTTTTCTAGTGTGAATGTGTGTCTTTTTCTGTGGATTAGCAATTGCCAACAAGCTGATTCTAATTGATTGAAACTAGTATCACAGTATAAAAATCATACAGTAGGTCGACGCCTTTGATCTCGTGTAAAATGCTGACATCGTCTAGACAGTAATGCATCGGCCAGGGTTGTCACAAATCAACAATATTTATGAAATTATTTATTTATTGCAGATCTCTGCACTCATATCAAATTATAAAAAAAATGACGTCCGCCCTTTTGGATGTCAAAAAGGATGGCTTGTTCGTAGCAAGCATCCCAATTATACTCAAAATTGACACTCATATCAAAATATAAAACAAATAAAATAACAAACACGTGTTAGCCTTTAATGATAGACACCGAGCTACGAACATCGTTTTGTTCGCAGCTCGGGTGCCGCTTACCCGCGTCTCGTCCCTCACACCCCGCACGATTGCTCTGTCTATACATCTTCGTTGGACGACTGTATGATTTTTAGACTGTGCTAGTATGCTGGATACCACAGTGTGTTTAAAAGTATTTTTGCGAACCCACTAATAAAGTGGCATTTAGAAGACAGATAGCGCAAATGAGTTGACTTAAGTACAACATAGTTTGTATATAAGTGGATTATACTTAATTCAGCATCAATCTTAACTGTTACAAGGTACAATAGGTATACATTATTTTGTACTTTTGTTAAAAGTGTACTCTAAAAACAACCTTTTTTAACTTCTGTCTAATGCTATCGTGAACCGAACATAAATTGATTTGAATGACTAGAACTATTGTAAAAGTTATAAAAATGTTTGAAGTTGTAAACTTTATTAAAAACTTTATTGTATTTATTTTCCCATTAGTTTATATTTTAGATTTTTAGCAAATAAATCGCGAAAGCAGTATGGGTGAACAATGTTCATGTTGTATTTTTATTAGTTTTTTACAGCTTTAAAAATAACTACGCTATTACTACATTTCTACGGAGATCTTTTTACGTTTTTAGGTAGACATACGAGTATAACCACATGTTTGACAGCCTCCGTAGCACTGGTCTGGTCGTGCCTCGGAAAGCACGTTAAGCCGTTGGTCCCGGTTGCCATATGAACATCTAGTGGCAGTCGTTACGGGTTGTTGGAGCCCTCAAAAGTCTAACAATTGTTCTAACTGCAATGCTTAGATATCGCCTTCAGGTTGTGGAAGTCAGACGGCAGTCGCTTCACGAAAAATATCGAAGTTTAGCCAACATCAGCAGTTGGACTGGTAAAGCGGACCCCAGACTCCAAAGCTGAAAAAGCTGCGGATGCGACTGGGATTAACGCTGAGATGATGATGATGATACGAACATGACACACACACCACATGAGTTTTGAAAATACAAAAAAAGAAATTCAGTAGCTTCTAGTTAATACAGCAAAAGTTATAACATCGAGGGAATTGTGTTGACACGCTTTTCAGTTGCAAGTATGAACTGAAAATTTCTGTATCATCCCTTCTAGTGATATAAGTTTGTCTAGTTATTGTATCGTGATCATACTGGGTTCAATGCACAGGTAAAGTGTTATTGGTTCTCCAGTACAGATTTTCTCAGAAGCAGACCGGCCTCTGAAGTTGTGTCCGTATATAGGCGTATCATAGGTATATATTTAAACCTCGTGTATGGGCGTTTCTTAGGTATAAACCTCCGTTGGGAAATACAGATGTGATCTTATTTTATGTAACGTTTTCATCTCAAGTGATCTATGAAGTTAAAGTAAGTATGAATGGTACTAGGAACAGTAGAAAAATCGTGTAACGTACTCACAATCTCAATGCCGTCATTGCTTTATTTTTACTTAGGCGCATTGCAATCGATTATTTTTCTACTAGCTGTTACCTGTGACTCCGTCCGCGTGGACTTCAGTTTACAGCACGCGGTGGTTCCCGTTTCCGTGGGAATGTTCACTCCGAAAAAAAATAAAAAAACTATGTTGATATAAAATAAGTGCCTGTTAAAATAATGGGAGGAATTTGTACGTCCGCGTTTTTATTCCCGTTTTCGCAACATTTTTTGTTGCTGCTCTGCTCCTATTGGTCATAGCAGGATGTTATATAGTCTGTGACCTTTCTCAGGCTCTAGACTATCTGTGTACCAAATTTTAATACAATCGGTTCAGTAGGTTTGGCGTGAAAGCCGGACATACAGACAGACAGACAGAGATACTTTCGCATTTATAATATTAGTATGGATAATTTCTTGGGTTGTAATAGAAACTTTGTTAAGCAATTTAGTTGCTTCTTCTTTAGATAGCTGACACGACTGTAATCATGTTTTCCCAAAACTATGATGATGTCATCAAAACTTACGAATGCTTTCCCCAAAGCCCAAAGGTTTAGTTTTAGGGAGGTGAATAACCCTATGTACTAAAATTGACGATTATCTATTAAATCTGTAGTTTACAATTCTGGTAAATCATTGAAATCCAAACTCGAATGAAGTCATATCTGAGTCGTTCGGATGTGGCTATCTGTTTACCGAAGTATTTATCATATGAGTGACCTTAAATGACTCTGTTTTATTAGTTATGAACTATTAGATGTCACGTATAAATAAACTCAATTATATTGATGATGTAAATATCATTCTTGAGTGTACGTTTGGACGGTTTTGGATGAAATCTGATACACAGATTGTTATAATCGCGACAAAAATATAGGATAAAGGGCGAATGGAAGGGCGAATGTTTTGGGGACTGTCTTATGTAATATTGACCTTCAAAAATCTTATCCTCAGACAAATTTTAATAAATGACTTTTGATTTTGTTTTATCTTTTGATTGTGTTTACTTTACTCCCGGCGATAGGCCATAACATCGGTTGCCAGCAGAAGTTACTATCCACCAGACGAAGTTTTGCCGCCAAGCGATTCGTCGTGTTCTGGCATGATGTCTGGTGAAGCCGTGCGGAGGACGGGTCTGAGCAGTTTTGTTGCGATGTGTGCCGGCTACGATGCGCCAAATGTTGTTGTGTCGGGAATTTGGTTGTGTAGTGTCTCTAGATCAATCTCCCTCTGGGGCAGCATCGTTGGTCGTGCTGTTGGGTTTAACATTGCATCACCTCGCTCAACTGCCATCATCCTTCCTATTCACTCAGTTTTTTTTTTAATGAATAGGCTCTTAATAAATTAGCGCTCTTTGCCATCAACGATTGCATCACTGCTTACCATCAGGCGGGATTGCGGTCAAGTACTAGTTTATAATAATTATTGTACTCCGACGGGATCGTAAAACCGCGAGTGAAACCGCGGGGTACAGCTAGTCACATATAAATAAGAACAAAATCTGAAACCTTAGTAAATACAATGTGTGGAAAGAGTATTTTCTAATTTACGTTTACTCTGCGCACTCGTGCTTGACTCACAGTTACAGATAAATCTCTCTACATACCACGAAGTTCAATTATGTGTGACGTCACGGGCTTCGTTCCTCGTGTATGCAGGTGTTACTGTCTATCACAGAATTCGCCTATCCAGAAAAACTTCTAACTTCTGCAGGGATATTTCTGTAAGGACTTACAAACTTTTTGGACTCTTTGGGTACCTTTTGATCCTACTAAATGCCAAATTTTGTGAGTATGAATAGATATATGTATGTTACTCTCTCATGCAAAAACTACTCAATAGATTTGAATCAAATTTGGCATATAGATAGATTATAACCAGAAATTATAATATGTAGGATCGTTTTAATCCCGATGTTCCCATGGGATCTAAACTTACGCGAGTGAAACCGGTTGGCTAATTACGTGCCTAACACACTAACAGTAGGAATGGGTATCATTTTGACAGTAGAACAACATTCATTGCGTTATTTGCGTTGTTGAGCTGACACATTTTAGAACACATGGAGTAATGTATTAGCAATATGTTTCAAAATGGTTCTAACTGATACTAATACTATGTTATGCAATTAAGGTGCTGGGGGTCTCTAGTAAGAAATATGGCGACCAGCGACTTCGTTCGCATGGAGTTAGTTATGCTCCGCTCCTATTGGTCGCAGCGTGATGTTATATAGCCTAAAGCCTTCCTGGATTAATGGGCTATTCAACGCAAAAATAATTTTTCAAATCGGTCCCGTAGTTCCTGAGATTAGCGCGTTCAAACAAATTCTTCAGCTTTATAATATTGGTATAGATTTGTGTTTGAGATGTGTCAGTCAAATTAGTCTGTTGTGAGGTTAGATTATCTTATCCAACATCCAATATCTCTTTACTTATTGATAAATGCTATTATTATACAACATAAGATATAACTTCACGCCTCTATGTGAGGGTATGCAGAGGTATATATAAAGAGATGAAGAAGTGATTCTGAGAAGCTTATGGACGCAATCCCGAACTCTGGCCTACAACAGAAAAAATCCAGATAGAAAAACTCAATAACACTTTGGCCGACCCGGGAAATGAACCCAGAACCATGTGCAGCAGTAGCGTTTACGACTATTAAGCCAACACGGTTTGCTATATTTCAATTTTATTGAAAATGCTGGCCACAAAGAGGTTTTAAATTTAAATAAAAAGCGCTTCGAAATATGCACAAAATATTAAAAGCCCTCTACAAAACTTATAAGGAGAAACCTCATAAACTTGTTGCACCAAGAAAAAAATTTACAAAAAGAGATCCTTTTATTTCTCATAAAAATTCATTAAACTTTACTTCAGAGCAAACAAATTTGGAACACCCAATTTTCCTTTTGAGACTTATGTAAAATGGCCGACAGCTCCTCGGTAATGCTCGGGTCAAATATGTCGAGATTATGTATATTGGAACATAATTGGATATAGGATAAGAAGGTAAATGAGTGGGGAGACTTCGTGACATTGGAGCATAATGTTTGGTTTTATTTTAATACATTTGTATTACGAGTAGGTACTTGTTTCTGCCTGCGGCGTGGTGCGAGTAAAATTTTCTGTATCCCGTTTCCGTTTTAGCTTCGTTTTGGATTTGTGTTCGTTCTGATTTTTTTTTTCATGTTGTACCATCTGTGATGTAGCCTGTTTGGGCTCATTGAATTGTTTTCTCACTAATCATAATGTCAGTTGCACTCCCTTGCGTTTCTGATTCGTTGGTGAATCCGAACGCACATGGAACGCGGGCACCGTACGCAAAGCTGTCAAGAATGACAGTTGACGATCTATCATAGCATCGAACCCGATCTGGACACGCAAACCCGCGCTCGCGATCTCCCGCCTCAAGAAACACAGAAGATACTCCAGAACCTGATTATTGGTACCTCTTGGGATTGCCGACACGACGGGACGCGGGTGAGTAGCACTGGATTATGGTGGTGGGAGATAATTTGGTATCCCGCTGTCAGCCTAACCTCCTCCGAAATATAAATTGAACCAAAAACCTAATACAGTCCACACTTTACCATCAAGGATCATTCAGAACCTTCTGGCGTCTTCATAGCCTATAGCCTTCCTCAAAAATGAGGCTATCGCATGCAATAAGATTCGTTTAAAATTTGACCGGTAGTTCCGGTGATTACCACCCAACATACGTATTAAAAAAAAAAAAGAAAAAAATATTTTTAATTCCGCACAAACAAAACGCACATTACAAGTAAATATAATTAAAGAAAAACACATAAAAAATAATAAAATCAAAAGTCTCGTACTGATGATGATGATGATTGATGTCAAAGTCAGGATCATAGACAATAGTGAAGGAGTCCACGAAGACCGATGCCTCCTTGGTCAGGGTTATGGGTTGGTTGAAAAATAAACCGTGGTCCTGGCGCACAGGCAAGTGAAGGAACACGGGTGGGTTTTAGTCAGTAAAAGTCTGACACGCCCTTCCGCTCCGCCCAAAGCGGGAGAGGTCATTAATTGATCATTTCCGACCACAAAAAAGTGAGTATGTGTGGGGTATATTTGTGATATCTTTCACGCGAAAACTACTAAACGGATTTAAATTGAATTTCGCGAATATATATTTATAAGTAGGATGATAATTAGGATACCTTTTATCCCAATTTTCCCTTGGGATAGAAACTTATGTGAATAAAACCGCGATTAGCAATTAATGGATTTTAATATTACACAAACTAAACAAACAAATTTCACCTCTTTATAAGTCCTTTTCCTTTCCTTTATAAATTATAAACTAGCGCTTGACCGCAATCCCGCCTGATCGTAAGCAGGGACGCAATCGTTGATGGTAAGGCGCACTAGTTTCTTAAGAGCCTATTCACTCTAGCCTTGAAGACACTCAAATTGTAGTCCAACGGAAACACCGCCGCTGGCAAATTGCTCCAGTCGCGTAGTGCGCGATATAAAGGAGGAGGCGAAGCGCTTCGTCCGGATCGTAGTGGTGTTAACAACTTAAAGGTGGAAACTCGCCGTACGACGGATCGTCCGATGGTGCAACGAAGATGGGGTAATTAAATCATGTAATTCCCCCGCACACTCCCCAAAATGCATCCTATAGAACACCGAAAGGCTGGCTGCTCTACGCCTGGGCTCTACGCCTGGGCTCTAGGCTTTGGAGACCATCTCGAGTTAAATCAGGGTCACCAATCAGCCTCTTCGTACGCCCCTCCAATGAAACCAAAGGGGCCAGGTGACACTTAGCAGCACCAGCCCAAATGTGGCTGCAGTACTCCACACACGAACGGACCTGGGCTTTGTACAACATTAGAAGCTGCCCTCGTGTGAATAACTGCCGGACCTTTCCGTTAACGCCAAGTTTTCCGACAGCCACCTTGGCCTTGGACTCAATGAACCGCCCAAAGTTTAGGTTCGAAAAAATTTTAACTCCCAAAAGCTGAAGCTGAAGCTGAGTAAAGATGAGGAGCTTGTTTCTAAGAAATAAAAAGCGCGCAGGACTACTGATCAAGGTAAGCTACGCTTGCCGCGGTTGGTCTGTGGATAAGTGATCGTCATCATCAGCCTAGCCTAGCACATAAATAGGAGAGGCATAGGGGTCTCCTACTCCTGTTCCTACCAGTCATCCTACGAAGAACGTCGCTCCACCTCAAGGCATCCCACCTTACGCCTACCGATTCGCGGTCTCCATTCAAGAACACGTCTACTCCGACGGTCATCGATTCTACGGCTAATATGGCCGGCCCATTGTCACTTCAGTTTGCTTATTCTGTGAGCTATGTCGACAACTTCGGTTCTCTTTTGGATCACCGCATAGCGGATTCTATCCCTAGAGGCAGGGGCGTGCATAGAGATTTTGTGGAGGGTATGCATAAATACACTACCCAAATATCTGTGCTTATACAAGTGCCACTAGATGTTCGTATGGCAACCGCGACCAACGGCTTAACATGCTTTCCGAGGCACGACCAGACCAGTGCAAATATTCATATTCATGCATACAAATATTTGCACTGCGCGAGGATCGAACCCGCGCCTCCTTGCGCAGCGGCTGCGTTCGCTACCGCTACGCCATGGAGGCTGTCAAAATACAATGAAATGTTATTACTAACGCAACTTTAAATAAGTAATAATTTATTTCTCAAAAAACTGAAAAAAATATTTTACTATCTATAAATTACATCAACGCGCCTATCTTTTTTAAATAACTCTATAAAAATTAAGTATGTTTATGATCATTTTAAAATCGCTAAAAGTTCTTTTTCAATAGAAATATAGACAAATATGGGAGTCTACTTTAACCTTATGTATTTCATAAATATACGTGATGCGCTACTCATTGGAATCATAACTATTAAATTTTGCTAATTTGTAAACTTTAGGAAAATTATTACAATATAAAGTATAATAGTATTGAAATTCATAGCAAGTAGGTTGAAAAACTTAAGGTCTTTTAAGTTTTTATAACAACGAATTGTCAATACCGCGTTTTAAAATAATATAGGTACCTATACGGGAAACAAAATAATAACGTTAACGTTAAAAAATTCACCGTTTTAAATTTATCTAAATATACATCACCAGTACAGATCTTTCTTAAAACAATCAATATATTTATGTTACCAAATACACCAATAACCAAACAACGTAAGCTGATAAAATAAAAAGGTATTTTCACAAACAACAATTGTGCTAGTTTTGTCAACTTCTTGATTCGGCCGCGTAAAATGAAGCACTGCTTATCTGGGCTAAACCGAATGAAATTACAAGACAACACACGAAAAGTTTACACATACAATCAAATAATTTTATTCACACACGCGAATCAGAGACACGTCAGAGAGGCACATTTCGTTTCTGCTTACGGCCGCCACGCGAATGTGGCGCGATCGTCGCGACAAAGCCGAGTTGCGCGGGCCGCATTGTAATTTGTGTTAGTAGTTTGCACTAACCCCAATAGATGGCAGTGTTATCAATAACTGATTAAAGAAGTCTTTAAGTTTGTAGTATATAAATTACTAGCTTTCCGCCCGCGGCTTCGCCCGCGTGGAGTTCGGTTATATCGCGCTTTTTAGATTTCCCTCGGGAACATCAAATTTTTCCGGGATAAAAAGTATCCTATGTTCTTTCTCAGGGTCTAAAGATTGTCTGTGCCAAATTTCATCAAAATCGGTTGAGAGGTTTAAGCGGGAAAGCGTAACAGACAGACAGACAGAGTTACTTTCGCATTTATAATATGGATTTTATTGTACTATATTATAAATTATTATATATTTTTTTGAAAATTATTAGGGTATGCAGTGCTTATCTGCCTCTATGGAGCGCACGCGCCTGCCTAGAGGGAGGCTAGAGAGGCTCCAAGCAAAGCTCTTTGTATTGCTCGCTGAGCGACCTTAAATTTGTGGACCGGCCGTACCCTGAGTGTCGATGTTTCAGCTCCGTGCGTCATAAATGGCAGGACGCACTGGTTGAAGACCTTAGGCTCTGTGGAAAATGCGACGAAAATAGAAACTAAAACGATAAAAAATGAAACGCTACTCTGCACTCTTGATCTACTCCCACTGTCTACTCTCCCTCCGTCTTACGAATTTTCGATCAGGTCACATGACTCAACACCACTGACGAAATTTTCACTTTATAAACTGTTCAAATGTACATTATGTTTACATTTGTAGGCCAATTATAATGTTTAAAATCATTGTTATGTGTTTTTCTTATTCTTCCCAGCGAAAGCACTAGAAATTGTCGATGGGCGGGCGTTTTGGAGAACTGTCTTAAGTAATATTGACGTTCAAAAAAAGCAGATATTCGGCCTAATTTGAATAAATGACTTTTGATTAAAATTCCAGTTATAATCTTATCTTAGCGACAATCAATGTCAAAACTTCCAAAAAAAATATTATACGTTTTTTTTTGGCACATTGCGACTCATACCAGATTTTGAACATTCCTAAAATTACCGAAGTTGCCCCTCATGTGTTAGTATCAGATACACCATTATTTCAGTATTAGACGTAGAATATATGGCTGAAAACAAGCCAGATACGAGCGAATTTTCTATGTATGCGTTCAAACTGAATCTATGGACGTCTAAAATTTGGTGACGTGCTAAACTCGTATACATAAGCTGCTCAATAGCCGTAAAATTCGCTTGCTAACATGTTTACCGTACAGGCATTATGCCATTATTTGTATGTTCGCGGCACAAAATACATCTAAGGGGCTTATTTAGGGCTGATGATGAAAGTAACTCTCCTTTAAGAGGGGACTCTAATGGCGCTTTCTCTATACAAGCGTTTTCCGCTGTTTTCTTCGTGGATAACGCTTTTAGAACATTTTTTTCTACAATTTTACACCTTGATTATACCTCCTTTCCTCCCCTTTCCTCTAAATTTTGATATAAAAATTATTGAGATCCGTCGTGTTTTGAAAAAGAAAACAGCGGAATACGAAATGTTTTCGGTCAATGTTTTTTTAGGTAAAATCAGTCTGAGCTGCAACTGTTCCTTTCGCACTTTACGGAGAGAAGTTGTGACCGGTGCGACGGTAACAGTTTCTTCAAATACCTATTTTTAAAATTCCTCGGCACTAGAGAGGACCTCTAAAGATCAAGTAATTACGCACCTAGGTTTCATCCAGATAAGTTTCGAACCCAAGGGAATATTGCGATAAAAAGTATCCCAATTATCAACCTACTTATAAACATTTGTTCGCGAAATTGAATTTAAATCCGTTCAGTAGTCTTCATATGAAGATGTCACAATTATACACCACATATACACACTTTTTTTAGATGAGAAATCATCAAATCAAGAAATCCCTTCAAAATTACACAGACCCTGAACAACCACCTGTAAGTAAAACAAATATTTGTTCCATGGAACACGTAGCGTAGTAGTCGATCAGCTCAGCCACTGCACCAAACGTGTCATCAGTAATACTGACCAACACGCTTGATGAAACTCCTTTTATTCGGATGGGAAATCATCAAATGACCTCTCCCGCTCTGAGCGGAGCGGAAAGGCGTGTCAAACTTTTACTGACTAAAACCTACCCGTGTTTCTTCACATGTCTGTGCGAAAGTCACACTGTATCTCTTTCGAGAAACCCGTGGCATACACGTCTTTTTTCGCCTTCTTTTATATATACTACGCAAACCTACAGGTCCACCCTATTGGAACTAATTGCAGATAATATGTCACAAACAACGTAGAGACGCATTCGCGACAATGATCAACGCTCAATCATTAATCGCAGTGCCTAACCCATAAACAGTGTGATAATGGCGGTCATAATTAGCCACTTAACCCCGACCAGGCTATTCAGTATAATATCCGTGTTGATGATAAAATCAACCGTTAGTATCGAGGTACTCGCTATTATTTACGATAATTATTCTAAAGAAGGTAGGTAGTATTTAAATCTTGTGTGTGCGCCCATATTGTTATAAAGTAGAACAGGGCGAATATTAAACATTGGAGTTTTGGTGGGAAAGGCAAGCTGAGTGTCACTCTCATTTTTCATTGGACTTTTAAAATTATTTATATATAGTGTTGTTTATGGAATAAAAATGCGTCATTTATGTAGTAAAAAGTGCATTAAGTAAATAATTCATAAAGAACAGTGAAATATCGCAGCATAGTGGCCACATCATGACTTTGCTTCAAACCTCCCTCGTAAGACGGTTCACGCGGCCGTCTTTTTCGACATGAATAATTCATTACGTGACATTGGCTAATTGCGCAAACCGTGCGAAGCCAAAAAGAAAGAAAGAATGAATATGGAACATTGAATTATAAATACCTTCATTAATAAAAATAAATACATATATTACAAAATAAATATGAGAGTAAAAAATTCGGAAGATAATTTGATAAAGATACTAAACTATACAGGCACTATGGAAGTACAACACACAAAATGATATACACCCCCACACACTCACTCATATAAGTGAAAGAAAACTGTATACCATTGTAGAAGAGCGAAGTCTCCTAATACTAATAAATTATTTCCCTACAAGCTTCAATCGCCAACGACGCCAACTAATGTACAACTTTTCGGTTCAAAAATATATTTGATTTGATTTGAACCATTGTTTATGTATTAACGTAAACGAGGCAAAAGATATATTATAATTATAATAAAGATCGAAACAGGTGCATTCTGGATAAGAAGACTTTTTTGTTATATATGTGAGATTATGTTATGTATGTGAGTTGAATAAATGAATATGTTCCTTGATAATTATATTGTCAATTCTTCATTTTTTATATGTCTTGACATTTATTAGACATTCTTATTAATATTTGAAAAATTAATACTATTTCATTTGCTAAATTTGAATTTTAAAGTACCTATGTTTTCACTGGGTATTCTTTTTTTAAAATAAATATTGTATTCCATCTTTGAACCGATGAACTGCCAATGTTATGTACGCCATTATTGTCACATGCATCAGGTCATAAATTGAATAGTTTAAATTATTTTCAATCTATACTAATTATATATAAAGCTGGAGAGTTTGTTTGTTTGAACGCGCTAATCTCAGGAACTACTAGTCCGCCAACTCGCATTGAGCGTGGTGATTACGTTCAATCCTTCTCTGTATGAGAGGAGACCTGTATCCAGCAGTGGGACGATAAAAAGGTTGATGATGATGACTGATCCGATTTGAAAAATTCTTTTTGCGTTAGATAGCCCATTAATCACGGAAGGCTTTAGGCTATAATATCGCTGCGACCAATAGAAGCGGATCATGTTAAAAAAAACATATCGAATCCTACGCGGGTGAAACCGCGCGGCGCAACTAGTATTAAATATTTGTGACGTGGCAGTACTTTTTAAATAAATATATGGTCTGATTCAGTCTGTCTCTTACTGCTGTCCTCTAAAGACGGCAAGCGGCGAAGGCTCGTATCCCACGGAGGGTGCTCTTAGCGTGTAGTCTTTTCATCATCATCAGCCTATTAGTCACAGTCCACTGCTGGACATGAGCCTCTAAAATTTCACGCCATTCAACTCAATTTTCGGCAATCCAGTTACTACCAGATCAGACCGGATTAGAGTTGCCGAAAATTTAGTTGAATGGCGTGAAATTGGAAAAGCCTATGTCCAGCAGTGGACTGCTAATCAAAGATCAAAAATCAAACTCATAAATAATAAAAAAATTAAACAATTAATTTATTAGGCTTCCACTTGGTTAAAATTACTAGAAAATAGCATGCAGTTAGAACAGCAGAAGAACTTTTCATTTAGTTCCAATTAACAGTGGGTCCCAAACTAGGCCCAGCCTGTATCTTGGTGTATGCAGAAATTTGTGTGTGATTATGTATATATATTTGTATATTTATTACTTATTCGTACTCAAACGCATTTTGAATGAAATTGGGTATGGACGTGGCTGAGACCCCGAATTTACACATAAAGTACTTTTTATCCCGATATATTGGCGGAATCGAAATATTTCCGGGTAAAACCGCAGGATGGAGCTAGTTTACCTATGTGTGTTTGTAGGATAATTGCGTAACACACTATCAGTAGCAATGGGTTTCATTTTGACAGTTCAACAACATTCATTGCGTCATTTACGTTGTTGAGCAGAAATATTTTTTTAACATATGGAGCAATGGATCAGCTTAAAAAATATTCCAATTGATAATAGTACTGTGCTACTCAATTACGTTGTCGACTATAGAGGGTTTTATTATACATTTGGAGGCTATCAGGGAAAAGTCCGAGCTACGCTGATAATCTCCTAGGCAGACCTAAGATGCCACAAAAAAATAAATAACATGGTTCGTTGGACAAAAATGTAATAAAAGTATCATCAAGTATCTTTCTCGTTGGTAGGCCATAACATCAGCTGCCGGCATAAGTTACCACCCACCAGACAAAGTTTTGCCGCCAAGCGATTCGTCGTGTTCCGGCATGATGTCTGGTGAAGCCATACGGAGGACGGATCTGAGCAGTTGTGTTGCGATGTATGCCGGGTACGATACGCCAAATGTTGTTGTGTCGGGAGTTTGGTCGTGGAGGGTCTCCAGATCAATCTCCCTCTGGGTTAAACATTGCATCACCTCGCTCAACTGCCGTCTTCCTTCCTATTCACACAGTTTTTTGAGTGAATGGGCTTAATAAACTAGCGCGCTTTACTAACAACTATTGCTTACATTATAGGGAGGTTTGGAGAGAGAGGCCTTTGCCCAGCAGTGGAACACCAGGTAGGCTAAAAAATTCTCATACAATATCGCGTTTAAAAGCCGTTTACTATAAATAACTGATACATTTTGTTTGGTAGTATAAAAGACACACCAAAAACTTGGATTCTACCCAATTCTTCGGTATAAGAAGGAGAATAGCTTATTGAATACGAATAGAGC
The DNA here is from genome assembly GCA_017933935.1 of Sesamia nonagrioides. NCBI lineage: Eukaryota > Metazoa > Arthropoda > Insecta > Lepidoptera > Noctuidae > Sesamia > Sesamia nonagrioides. Next base: position 2,398,420 of record JADWQK010001182.1, read on the forward strand.
ATTCGCTACACGAAGGGTATCACTTAGGGTAATTACACGCTGAAGATGTTGGAGAGATGTAGAGCAGCGGTAACCTTGTGGTATCGGCCTCGACTTACAAGGTCGCAGGTTTGAAACCCGTTAGGCGGATTACTTTGTGTAAATTATTTCATCACCACTGCTCTTAAAACCTAGAGGCAAATAAAAATTGAAGACATGTGACAGCTACCAATCCTCTCTGAGCTCGTAGTAGATTACGGCCCGCTCGCTCTCACCGAGAGGAGGAGGTTCCCGGTGACTGGGACCGCAATTAACTAGGACCGCGGTCCTAGTCGCTGAATGCATAAAAAATAAATAATGCTCTTCCGGCGACTGGTACCACTCATAGGTAACTTAGAAAAATCTACTACTTAAACCAAAATCGGTACAGTCAAACGAAAAAAATCTATATTATTTATATGAATATCATTGACTCGTTCTAGACATGATTTTATCCTATGCGCTTAGTAATAGATTGGGCTAGCCCATTTTAACATAATTCACACATGCAGGTAAACACACACAAAGGCGATAGCACTGTATGATTGTATGTTACTAACCAAATCAAATCAAATCAAAATTGTTTATTTCAAATTAACCATCACTTGGCACTTTTGAATAGTCAATGTCGGTCAGTCAAAGAAAAGTGAACCTAAATTGCACATTCCAATGCGTAGCGAAGCGTAGCGTAAACGTGCAAGAAACTCCATGGACATTCCTTTAAAATCAAAATATAACGATCGACATAGCTCTGCGAGTCGCTAAACTTAAGTTGTAGTTGGCAGGGCACATTGCTCGTAGAACCGATGGCGGATGGGGCAATAAGGTTCTGGAGTGGCGGCCGCGTATTGGAAGACGCAGCGTAGGGAGGCCCCCAACAAGGTGGACCGATGACTTGGTGAAGGTCGCGGGAAGCCGATGGATGCGGGCAGCACAAGATCGGTCGGCGTGAAAAGCCTTGGAGGAGGCCTTTGTCCAGCAGTGGATATCTATAGGCTGAAGAAGAAGAAGATTTTACTAACTCTCGTCCGTGGCTGTAGATTTCAAGGTCAGGTACGCTTTCCTCTGTTGCGAAAATGTTTTCGTCATTGTTGAGAGGTTCCTCTTTTTGGATCCCAGACTCTGACGTACCAGTAGCGGTGAACTACTATTTCATAACGTTTTTAAAAGTGTTGACACCCAGTTTTAATAAAAGCTTTTAGAGACTGAGCGTTTCAAATGACACATTTTCATTTATAGAGAAGTATTTATTTAACAGTAGAGCTTTCAATGAAATATTTTTTCAAATAATTGAAGCAGCACCCTAGTTGCATGTGTTATGCGCTCCAATTATTTCTATCACTATCGATTGGAACCATTTTGAAGCATATTACTAATTCGTTGCTCTATATACTATGGAAATCATCCAAAGGTTGTCTGTAAAAGACCGCTTTTAGCCATAGGACTGCCCATTGTGTCACCCTTAGTAAAATCTTTATATTTATAATTCTGTAATCAATATGGTGTACACAATAAAGCGTATTCTATTCTATTCTCTTTTATATGCTTAATAACGTAAATAAC